>JAAVTJ010000145.1:0-1200000 GCA_011947355.1 Phytophthora boehmeriae | reverse complement strand
GACGTTATGGTGGTCGAGGCGAGTGCTGGTCGAGAAGTGAAAGTGCAACTTGGTCCATGTCTGGAGTCCTGCCTGCGTATGCAAGTCAAACGTCACAGGAGTGCACCGCCGACTGCTGCTCGTTTTGCAAAGACACGAAGTGGACGAAAGACGCTAGACACGCGCAAGATGCAGTGTATACGTATGTATACATACCGGTATCGGTATCGGTTTGTTGTCGCCCACCAGAACGCTCAAAAATACGCCGATCATTGTTCTGGTCGTTGATTGGCTGGTTTCTTAAAAACGTTTGTAAGTTGTAGTTTTTCAACAGCTCTCTTGTTTGCAGTTCCTTTCATGCGTACGGGATGCAACTTCTTAGGACAGGAGATGCATAGCGTTGCATTGCATGTGTGCAAACGCTGAATTATGTTTTACAGTCGATTTAACAGGTGCGCCCAGTTCTTGTTGTCAAAAAACCACCTGTGCCAAGGCTACAATAACTAGCTCATATCGTGGTAGGTTTGCTCGTAATCGTAAAGCCATGGTCTACTACAGCATTTCGACGACCGTCCAGTACCGATGCACACACCGTAACTCGCCCGCTCAGCCGTTTGGTGTAGGCTGGCCGTGCACTATTAAAGACTAATATAAGACATGCATGAGCTATGCAGTTGATGACAAGAATATCAATTCAGCGTTCTGTGCAATAGTACCTTTGCTGTTCTGGTCACCAAGCCCCACGAAGCCAGCGCTAGTGGATGGCAGCAGACTCTGTATGCTGAGCTCAGACGTGACTGTAAAAATACGCTTGGAAATGCAGTCAGAAGTTCCTCTAGTTTCGGTAGGTGTCTGAAGTTAATGTCATTGTCATGAGTGCCGAACACATGCAAAGCTGCAGTTCAGTGAATAGATACCGACAAAACGTGACTACTAGTCGATGACACAACATCACTTTTTGGCGAGCAACACAGTACATTTTCCATCCCAGCCGTTTTCCAATGCAACTTCATTGGCCGACGACGTGCGCTACGCAACGACACCAGAGGTGTCACACCACCTTTAACAGCAGTAAACCTCCACCACCTCTTGTAGTGTTCGCCATTTTTGCAAGTCTGGGCCCAAGTGACTTCCACACGCAAGCTTCAAGACTGTCGTTGCAGCGGGGAAGATTGACGAGCATTGCTCGCAGTGGATTCGCTTGACACGTTTATTCAAATTTCACCGGTGCGTGTCTCCTGCGCCATTCCCGGTGTCAAAGCCAAGCACCGCGCTCCATAGTGAAGTCAACACTGAAGCAAGTTGAAACTCAAAAACGAAGCAAAGACACGGAACGGACCCCAAAATCATTGAGAAACGCACGGTGTCAATACTATTTGATCCAAGATGTCGGGCGGAAGCAGAGGTGGCGAGGCCATTTGGAAATTGGTGGTCCGGGAGACACTCAAACTCATGTCGACAGCTCTTTACTCGAAACGTTTCATCAGCGCTTCGGCGCTACTGCTCTACGGATACTGTCGTACCCCATTGCACAACCCACTAGTACGCACTCGCTGCGGTTAGCACAAGGTTTGGATTCGCACGAATTGGACCGACGGGATGAATTCGCCATCAACGTCCGGAAAATTGCAGCTCGAGTGGGCGTGAAGAACCCCGAGCGGTTGTCGATTCGCGTCGGTGAAGAGTGTTCAGGGGCGTCAATGGGCGCCAACCTCACTATTAGTCGTCGAGGGGCTTGCATCGTACTGCCCATGGAGCTCTACGACGCCTTCTACGCACCGTCGCATCTACATGAGAAGTACGACATCCCTAAGGCGGACGAAATCGACTTCGTGCTGGCGCATGAAAGTGCGCATATCGCCAAGAACCACTCGATGCTGAGCGGAGCTTTCCTGCCAGCGTCGCTCGTGGCAAGTTGCTATGTCATCAAGAAAATCCCGAACAAGATGGTGGCGGGTATTGTCGGTGTGCTGGGGATTGTTGGTGGCAACGTACTGCTGTCCTGGAGCATCGAACATCAGGCCGATCAAGTTGCAGCAGAAAAAGGGTATGCTCGTGGCGGAATCACTTGCTTCCAGAGGAAGCTGACTCGGAACTGCGAGATGAGGTCGGTGTTAAATACGTGGCTGATTACGAAGGAGGGCAACTATTTGGGAGATACGTCGCATCCGCTCTTGACTTCACGAATTGAGCGCCTCAAACTCATGGCTACTGCCGAGCCTACGGGGGCTAATGAAGCTGCTACATGCTAAGCTCCATACTATTTTGTCGGTGATCCGTTCGAGGACAGAACAGTGTAAATTATAGAATATAGATTTGCTGCTTTGATGAAAACTTTGTGGGTCAAGATTGTGTACTAATCGTAATTAGTGATGGCGAGCAAGTGGGCAACACCACATCGAAACCGCGCGGTCGCCCACCTAAACAATGAATCTTCGATTGGAGCAGTGATGCCGCCACAGCAAAGTATGAGTCGTCAGTCGGCCGCAAAACATGGACCTTCAAACAGTATTACAGTATTGCCTGGCTGTCACAAACCATCAAAATAGCTGAAGGCAACTTGCGTTGCAACAGACATAAAAAATACTGCACATCAGAGCAACACAAAAAAAAGTGTTTAAAACGCAAACTCTTCGAATTCATTATCGTTGCAAAACTGATAGAACTTCCGCTGTCTTCGTCGAAAGCCCAGTCCGACCGACGATAAGGTCTTAAGTACTATGGTACAAGTGTAGCTCGTACGATTGCATCAAACACGTCCAGCAGCGGCATAGATCCAGCACCATGACCAACGAATGGTCACTGGCAAACCCGTCAAACTCGTCCGACAAGCACAGACGCTTGCCGCCATCGCCAACACGGGCATCGTTGTCATCGTCAACCCTCACTGCCACGTCAACAATCTATCTCTTGACGTTCTGGTTCTCCTCTTTGGAGAACAGGTCGTCGAACTGACGAGACTGGTTGATCGGGTTGCGCTTGAGGTTCGCCATGCGGAAGCGGAACTGCCGCCACGAAGACCCGCGGCCCTCGCGCGGCTCCAGCGTGTGGTGCAGCTCCGTGAAGCGCTCCTCCTTGTTCACGTACACGTCCGGGTTCGTGAAGAGGTAGCGCAGCGACATGGCCGAAGCAGCCACGGCGGCGAAGGAGGCGCAGAAGACGACGGGGATGGTGCCCTTGTCCGTGGTCCAGAGGTTGAAGAAGTTGTAGCCCTGGCGCTTGACGATTGGTCGGATCATTGTGCCTGTTGTGTCGGAGGAGAGGTGGCTTGGTCTGTGCTTAGAAGCGTTAGTGTTCGTAAACGTTGATGCTTGGCAGTTCGGGAGCTGGGGTGCTTGGGAGCTGGAGTGCTTGGGAGCTTGGAGCTGGGTGAGCTTCAGTCGCAGTGAGCAAAGTAGTCGGTGGGATCGGTTGCAGTGATCCGTCGAGAGCAAGTTTGGAAATGAGCCGATCGAAGAGGACGTTATGGTGGTCGAGGCGAGTGCTGGTCGAGAAGTGAAAGTGCAACTTGGTCCATGTCTGAGTCCTGCCTGCGTATGCAAGTCAAACGTCACAGGAGTGCACCGCCGACTGCTGCTCGTTTTGCAAAGACACGAAGTGGACGAAAGACGCTAGACACGCGCAAGATGCAGTGTATACGTATGTATACATACCGGTATCGGTATCGGTTTGTTGTCGCCCACCAGAACGCTCAAAAATACGCCGATCATTGTTCTGGTCGTTGATTGGCTGGTTTCTTAAAAACGTTTGTAAGTTGTAGTTTTTCGATTGCATTGATTCCTTCCATCCCGTTGCGATCTTGTAGGGTTATACCAAATGCAGTCCCTGAAGCACAGCGAGCAATTATTCCTCGAGGAGACTGCGCGTCAGCGTATCACCACATACGACGGCAATACATGGGAGTACTATGACTCGGGAAAACTAAGCGCCGCGAATGCTGGACTGCCACCGCTAGTGTGTCTTCCTGGAACAAGCGGCGTGGCCCGATGCTTCCACCTCCAGCTCCAAGCGCTAGGAGCTAAAGGATACCGAGTCCTAGCGGTGCGGAAAGTCAAGTTATGGTAGAGATTACGCTATATGTTTGCTGACCTTACTGTGCTTAGTGCAGGTCCAGTACCCAATCGTTTGGACGCACGAGGAATGGATACACAGCTTTGATCGATTCCTCATAGCTTTGAATCTTTCCAATGTGACTTATTGTTTTGGTTATCTAGTATATTTACTGAGCGTTTGTACTTACACAGTGGATCATGTACATTAGATCCACGTGTACGCGGTGTCTTTGGGCGCGTATTTGATCCAGGTGTGGCGCACAATGTAGACTATGTTCTTGTGACGTCTCAATTGACTGACTATTCACTCAATGTGAATCGGTATTGGTATCTGTAAATGAACAGCGCTACATAGCCCTGTACCCTGAACGTGTGGCGTCGTTAGCAATGACGCAAGGGTTTTGTGATACGAGTGTGTACGGCGCAAATGCTCCGTGTATCCAAATGTATGCGGCTAGCAGCAATGACATTCAGGAATGAAATGCTTATTATTTGAATTTTGGGATGTGTACCTAGGCTTCCATTCATGCCAGACTTCTACGTGCGGAAGTAAGTGTGACTAATATCGGTCGATTATTAGTGCTGGAATGAGAAAAGCGTGTAAATGGCGTTTTGGTTTGCAGGTACATCGTCGAGCATTTTCCAAAGCCTGCAAACTGCTCCAGCTCGCAGATTGAAGCGATCAACTACATGATGGATCAGGTGATACCCCATGTTCAAAAGTGTTGTTACGGAGATATTCGACAAGTACTCATGTGCTTGAATTTGCCTTTGAACCTTTAGCTAGGGATATTGTCCCAACAAGAAATTGCTTCGCGTCTGACTCTCAGTTGCCTATCATGTGACCCCAAGAGCTGGTCAATCTCTGCCTGACGACATGATTACCCTGATCGACGTAAGTACCTGAAGCCTGTGTACAGTCTCCATTCGGCTGACCAAGATGTCAACTTTGCTTTGCAATCGAAGAGCTACGAAGACACCACACTCCCGACAAGTCTAAAGGATCAATTGTGCGATCGCTACCCATGCGCTAAACAGGTACGTTGCTCAACCACTTATCAACTGGAATACGAGCTAACAGGCACCATTGGTGGTGCTCGGATTTCCACCAGGCGATGCTCAAGAATGGAGGCGATTTCCTTTTCTCTCGCACCACGAAGAGGTAACCATGCACCTCCAAGTGCATCTGCGTGCCAACGGAGTATTCATCGCGTGAGTAGGGACGCAAGTGCATGTTGCACCATCATACATGCATTTTAGCCAATCCAGTGATTTCCATGATGCCATTTTTGAATACGCCGCGTGAACCATCAGATGGTGTGGTCGTGCTTTGCAGATCTCCGCTCCAAGGCGGCGCAATGGACCGATGAGGAGGCGCTGCAGGCTAGTAATTGCCAAGTTTGACCGATTGTATTGCTAACATACTGACAAGTGGACTTGTATTGTTGCTGGTGCAGAGCGATATCGTCGTGGAGGGCCAATTGATGCATCAACGTCGCATTTCGTACGTCTCGCTGACAGTTGAATGTACTCATAAGTCTATGCTTACCATCCATTTTTCTTTTATGATTCTACTCTGGCAGGCGAAAGTGTTCGTTCTTTGATTTAGCTTCGGTGGCAGCAGGTTCAGACGGTGAGCGAGAACGACTCGAGGTGATTCTCAAGATCATTGATGACGAGTTATCGCTGGAGGAAGTGGATATCATTCGGTATCGACTAAAAGTTGGCGACATTGTTCACGTTCGCGGATTTGTCGAGCGTCTGGACAATCGAGCGTCAGTATTAGTGCATGCGAGAGATATCACAGTTATTCGTGCGTGGAGGGATGAAAGCCCAGGAGAAACTTTTCTCCTGTTGCCTACGGTCATCATGTCAGCGAATAAACGGCAGCAAGATGACGGTGCTCAGCAAGATCAAAGTGATGGAGACGTGGTGGATAAACAACAGGAGGCCGCAGCTGATGCAACTGTACGTGTTCATTGCAAGTTCTGGATCAATTCGAAAACATGTCAGCATGGCGACAATTGCGAGTTTTTCCACGTGAGCGATATAGAGCGAAAGCATGAGCGCGCGAAATGGCTGAACGAGCGGCTGCACCTCAAACGTATCCGGGCTCATATTGAAGAAGACCCCTCGATCCCCACGGGAAAACCAATAAACAACAACGTGCGCAGATATTTGTTGAGTGGCTCGTAGAAACGTTTGGTGCAGACTTTCTCTCCTCTGGCAAAGGTGTTGTTGATGTTGCTGGAGGGCGAGGTAGTGTGTCGTTCGAGCTGTGGAATAAACGGCATTTACCTTGCACGCTGATCGATCCGGTAAGTTACAGTGGGCTATCGTTGGTCCTACATTATCAATAGTTGAGTGACATGGATTGTTTTGCCTTTGTTTTGCTGTGCAGAGACCGATGAAGTTATCCAAGATGCAACACAAGTATCTGAAGAAGCAAAAGAAGGAAGCCAAGCAACGTGACCAAGTAGATATGGCCCTGGTTGAAGCACTTGTACCGCAGGTGCGGACTCTATTCAACACCGGCCCCTTCCTGGAAGACGCCAACAATGCCCAATTGGTGGAGCAGGCATCACTTCTTCTGGGAATGCATCCTGACGAAGCTACCGATGCAATTTTTGATGTGGCAATCAAGCTCAACAAACCCTTTGCAGTGGTGCCGTGTTGCGTATTTGGCAACAAATTTCCTGAACGCCGCCTTGCAGATGGCGGCAAGGTGGTCTCGTATGCGAATTTAGTCGAGTACCTCGAAGCCAAGCATCCGGACATTGAGAAGGCGTTCCTTCCGTTTGATGGAAAGAACCTGGTGTTATTTCGTCGACCTCAAACATCAACTAAAGGTGCCTAGCAAATATTCGCATGCGGACGAATAAAACAAAGAAACGCTGAAGTATCTGGCAGCATTATGTGTGTAACCTTGCAAGTTGTTGTTGTGCCTATTGCTGGCTTCACAAGCTTCCTGAGTTTATGGGGAAAATGCGTATTCTATCTGGAAACGCAATGGCCCCAAATTGCTGCTTCGCATCGCCATCGGCCTCCACCAGGGCTAAGTCAACAGGGAAATCAAGGTCTGTGCCCGAACTCGCAAAATTCCACTGCTTCACACGCTCTTGACCGCGGAATAAAACAACTTCGCTATCCACTCCAAGACAGATCCATGTAAAGTCATCCGATTTGATGCCACCTGTGGGCCGCTCAGGCATCTTTACGGGCAGCAGCTTTGCAATTGGGAACGGCACTTGAGTCCACTTCTCCATGGTAAATCGGAAATCAGGCATCTCTTTTGGCGCCACGTCACGGTAGCTTACAAGACGATAGATAACTCTGTCAAAACAATATCATCAGCGATGAAAATACAGTACAGATTCAATTAGCACGGAACGGCGAGATAACTCACCCTTCCTCTCCAGCAGCTAGTACAACATCCTCGTCATTTGATTTTGCACCGACAATAGAGAAGCTCGCAAGAGTCCCAATGGGAGTCCGTGTCGGAATCGTTCCGAAGTCCTTGCCGCGATGAGTCACCAACAAGTGTTTCTGCCCAGTGGCCACAAGAACATAGTTCGACAGTGTCTTCTCCACATCCAGCAATTTGGCATGCGTGATCGCCTTCACTACAGGTCGGACAGCTCCCGGATAAAAGCACTCTGTAGCGAAACCACCTTGTGGAGCGATCATCGGCAATTGTGTCTGCCAATAAACAACCAAAATTCTTGAATACTGCAACGTCCACACTGCAAAACAACAGAGAAACAACCAACCTTCCAAATGATCTCGTACTGCGTCACTCCATAAAGATTGCCGAGCAAGTCCCCACAACAAACTCTCCGTCTCCGTAGTAGCAAATGTGCTGTACTGCACCCTCCAATTGGAATCTCTGCGTCTCCTACAAAAACAAGAAGAACCCTCTCCATCAGAACTTAGAAGTCTAATCAGTCAACGATCTACCGCCTCACCAGTTCATTGCGCAGCACCACCAGCTCTCCGGTAGAGCTGCCACACAGGACCAACACTCTGTCCGACCTCTTCAACTGCTCTTCAATGGCGCACACACTCTGAAAAATACAGCAACAGCAAGCACGAAACACTGACGTCAGCGGCCTGTGAACGCACGGCGAACGCTGCACGTAGGGCGCAGGACCACCACGAACACATTGAAGCCAAGCAGCAGCTGACCGTGATGGCGCCTGCAGTCACGCGAGCGCCCCAGAGCGCGTGCGTCAGCGGCAGCTCCGAGTGCTCGCGTGCTGATTCACTCGCGGCATTGTTCGCTGCGAACGCCCGCACGCTTCCGTCGACTGAACCCACATAGACGCGGCTGAGGGAGCCATGTGTGCATGTCAGCTCGGCGATCACCTGGGCGGGGCCGCCGCTGTTGTCCATTTGCGCGCTGCTCGACGGCATTCGCGAGCAAGCGAGCGTCAAGTTGGCAGCTCCGATGGATACAGTACCGGGTTTTCTATATAATGTTCGAGCCTGAAGGTTCGGCGAAGGTGCGAGGGAGCAAATGAGATGGCTACACTGTGACCGGTCATGGAAGTTAATGGCGCACGAAGCTTCAAGATCTTGTAGTGAATGGAGGTGTCTTTGGTTTAAATATTCCTATCCTGGCTATGAGCTGGTGGCTGCTTACGGCGTATGCCGCAGGCCGGAGCCCCGCGACCAAAAGCGTAGCGAGAACTTGCGTTTGCTCTTGAGGACGTCGCTAGAGATCATGGAGAGTCCGCGCATCTTCCCTGGATGTGCGTCCCACGACTGCGACCGCGGCGAGGCCGGCCAGTTGGGGGTCGTAGGTGTGGTGGGCGTGATCGGCGCCACGGCGCTGCAGTCCCAGGACGCAGCTGACCGCACCTCCGGCAGCTGCAGCTCTTCAAGTCCGAATGCGCCTCGGATTTGGGGGAACTGGACGAGGAACTTGGCCACGAAGGGCTGGAAGGTCTGGATGAAGGCGTTGCTGTCGGCGCAGCCAGCGTCGCTCTCACCCACGGGCGTGCCGCTGAGTGTGTGCTGCAACAACTTGGCTATCTGGATGCCCACTTGTCGGGACTGTGCTGTATGTTCAGGGAAGTCAAACATCTCTGGCTTGATAAGCGCTGGACACAGTATCCGTAGGAACAGTAGACTACCGACCACTATCCTTGACTCCTGTTTGCAATCTGGGAAGGCTTTTCGGAACTCCGCCAACATGTAGTGGCAGCCGGCGCGCAGCACCAGTGGCGCGAACATGATGGCCTTGGATAGCCGCTGGACGATGCTCTTGGCATACACACACACCTGCGACGGCGTCGGGGTCCCGAGCGTCTCATACAACCTGGATTTCTCTCCAAAGACCTCCCGTAGCACATAGCGGAAGTATGCGCGTCCTTGGGTGCGCCCCAGCTTCTTCATGAGCTCAGTGAGCTCCGATGTGGAGCGCAGGAAGAGCTCCTCGCGTCCGAGGACGTCCTGGATCTCGTTCTGCACCGCCCGCTCGAGCTCCTGCAGGCGCGGCAGCTCGCCGTGCGAGCGTCTCCGCTGCAGATTCCACTTGCCCATCGTGCGTTCGTGTCCTGCTGTTGGCTCTTGAGAGCTTAATTTGGTCTCGAAACGCCTGCACGCGGATCTGCGTGCGGTCCGCGAGGGAGTTCTACAATGAGAGGCCTGCGGCGAGTGGCGTTTCTCCCGGAGATGAGGCGGCGATCTTGGATGGCGACTTGAGCGACGCTAGCCCAGGCAGCTTACCTGCAAGCCAAAAAACGGGAATTGCTGCTGGGGTCAAAGTTCGCGGAAGGCGGCGAGCAGACGAGCCGCTGTGCTGAATTCTTGTGTGTCTGCCATATGAAATAGTATATATCAAGTGTGAAGATTCTACTTCGTGCTGTTAGTATTGCCATACAGAATCCATGTACAATCCGAGCTATCGGCATAAACAGATTTCTTGGGAACCAGCGTGGGTGCAGACAGGCCAGCTGGGATTGCGGAATGCATGGGGATTGGGGACAACCGTTACCGGATCAAAAGGCAACTTGTGTCACAGAGAGCAATGGCAAGTGCCTGCAAGATGGCTAACGCCGCCGGTGTGTAAGCCGCTGCCCAGCAGCGCTGCACACACAGCTTTTTATTCGCCGGAGTTTCGACGAACGTTCAGAGTGCAGTTGCATGGGCGCAAGTGCAACCTGTATCACCGATGGTAGCCATGTTAGATCTCGTTTCGCAGCGCTGCGGGGGCGATGACGCGGGCCAGCACCAGCGACAGCCCGGGCATCTGCAGCCAACACAAGCTCGACTGCTGATTCAACCCTTGCGTACAGCCGCTCGCCTTGGCGGAGCCTTCCGTGAAGGCTCACGCAGCTTTGCCCAGGTCATGGATTCCTACGGTTTTAGAAATAAGCGCCATGCAGCGGCGCTATTGACGCTGCCTTCTTGTCGTTGGGATTTGCCGGTGCATGGGACAGCGGAGTTTACGCCGGCTCGCAAGGCAAAACTTTGAGCCAAAGAGCCGTAGGATTGAATTCTAGGATATTGTCGTTATCTTGAAAATGACTGGCCGTCAAGCACGCCGATTTGACAAGCGATCCAGGTTGTTTGTTGTGGTGGTTTGGGTGCTGCACAGGGGAATGCCCGCATAACCAATGAGCGCGTCCTGGTAGCGCGGAAAGTGCGTCTCCACCGTGCTTCCATGTGGCCGTGGCTCGAGGCCGTGGCCCACAAGCGCGAGCCCAAACCAAATATTGGGGCTCGAAGTAATGATGCGATGGCGTTTCACGGCCAAGAAGCTCCTTATTGCGAGGCGCGTTCGTATGAGTTTACCAAGCTCAACGAATGGAGAATTTGCTGCTAGACGAGTTAGTAATTTCACAGTTTCAAATACCCAGTTGGCTAAGGCGAATGCCTTCAACCAACCTCGATGCTGCATTCTGATCCGCTCGGCTCCGGCAAAGATGCGGTATCTGTAGCACCTAAGTGTATTAATAGACTTCGCTTGTCAGGCTAATGCTCAATGGTGTTGCTAGGTAGCCAATGAAGATGCCCCCAGAGTTACAGTGCAGATAGCTTGGTAAACCGCCATGACGGAAGTCGAGACCTCTCCACTGTGTAAATATGTGCACTGACGTCCTATGATAGTTTTGTGCTATTCGGCTGAACAACTTCGCCCACGCCGTGGGCGAAGTTTTATTTTCGCTTAAATTTACTGATTTTTGAGCCAAATTTTCGAATTATCGGTGGGCGACAACAAACCGATACCGATACCGGTATGTATACATACGTATACACTGCATCTTGCGCGTGTCTAGCGTCTTTCGTCCACTTCGTGTCTTTGCAAAACGAGCAGCAGTCGGCGGTGCACTCCTGTGACGTTTGACTTGCATACGCAGGCAGGACTCCAGACATGGACCAAGTTGCACTTTCACTTCTCGACCAGCACTCGCCTCGACCACCATAACGTCCTCTTCGATCGGCTCATTTCCAAACTTGCTCTCGACGGATCACTGCAACCGATCCCACCGACTACTTTGCTCACTGCGACTGAAGCTCACCCAGCTCCAAGCTCCCAAGCACTCCAGCTCCCAAGCACCCCAGCTCCCGAACTGCCAAGCATCAACGTTTACGAACACTAACGCTTCTAAGCACAGACCAAGCCACCTCTCCTCCGACACAACAGGCACAATGATCCGACCAATCGTCAAGCGCCAGGGCTACAACTTCTTCAACCTCTGGACCACGGACAAGGGCACCATCCCCGTCGTCTTCTGCGCCTCCTTCGCCGCCGTGGCCGCCACGAGCATGTCGCTGCGCTACCTCTTCACGAACCCGGACGTGTACGTGAACAAGGAGGAGCGCTTCACGGAGCTGCACCACACGCTGGAGCCGCGCGAGGGCCGCGGGTCTTCGTGGCGGCAGTTCCGCTTCCGCATGGCGAACCTCAAGCGCAACCCGATCAACCAGTCTCGTCAGTTCGACGACCTGTTCGCCAAAGAGGAGAACCAGAACGTCAAGAGATAACTTGATGTAGCAACACACACTGCTGGTTGCTCTGTGTACTTTAGTACTTTAGGTTTACATTGGCCGTGCGACGAGAGAGCAGAAGGTCTATCACTTCTGGATAATAAGTAACCACGAACTGTGGCTGTGTACTAGGTTTCGTTTCATTGTTGCATGTGGGTAATTTTAATTGCGACACTAGGCAACAAGGTGAGCGAGCTATAGTGAAGCCATCCAAACACTGTCAGGTTCATCACTACAACCAACCCGTTGAGCCTGGCGGGCTAGACAACTAAGTTTATGACAGCAAGAATCACTTTGCCACGTTAGGGTTATCCACCGACCGATCGGTACGGCATCAATGGTGCAATGTGACCTCGACTCGACCGACATCATACAGTACAAAGCAGTTGCTAATCGCCACAGAAAACACTACTCGTAGGTATCAACGCAATGACTGTCGAAATGATGTAGTTGCTTATGCCTCTACTACCGGGTAAGATTAAGAACAAGCGCCTTCAAGCTTTCTTAACTCCTTTTTACCAGCTATCGGTTTCTAAAAACCTCTCACCACAATGCACAAGTTACCGGTGGGCAAGCTTCGTCGACAGCGTAGACATTGCCTTGACCTTGCCATCGGGCACCATGAACATCACGAGAGGCTTTTCGTCCGAGAGGTATGGTTGGTCCACGCGGAAGTAACCGCGGCGCTCAAGCTGCACGACCTGCCCAACCTTCATATTGCGCAGCTCGTGGTCGCCCACAGCGTGCATTTCGGCGCGCGTGGTCTCCGTTAAAAAGTCCTGGAAGTCATCGCCCTCCTCAAGTTTCGGCTTGTTCAGTAGGTGATCGAATTCCACCAGCGTAATGGGCACAAGGTCAGGGACGTCCGCGAGCCATGTCACCTTGAGCTTCGTCTTCTTAAAGTCGCCCTCAGGGTGGTTCTCAGCCTCGACACTCGTGACGGTGCCGTCTGCGGTCTTGTTCACCTTCTTGACGATGATGTTACCGTGGCGCATGAGAGTCACCTCTTCACCCTCCACAAAGTTCGCTACATCGTCACGTTCCAGCAGCAGCTTGTTGCAGAATCGCACCATCTTGTTGCCCATCGACGGGTCCTTCGGGTGGCGAGCCACAGGAATGCCAACCACATCACTCGACACGTTCGTCAGCAATAGAGGCACAACGTCTTCCTTGGAAATAGCGAAGTAACGCGGGGCGATCGGGTCAAGCACACGTTTGTTAAGAGTCCAAAACTTGTCCCACTCCATGTCGGTAATACGGCGAGACGCTCCCTGACTCAGAATGAACTCACGCAGAGCCTCCACCTGAACACCACGACGCAGCACACCCTGGACCGTCGGGAAACGAGGGTCCGTCCAGTCCTCCACGTAGCCGTTGTCCACGAACCACTGCAGTTTACGCTTCGAGAGCACCGAGTACACAAAGTTCATGCGAGCAAAGCTCTGGATAATTACCTTGCGGAGACCGAGCGTCTCCAAAACCCACTGGTACTGGAAATCACGGTCGTTGTACTCAGTCGTACGCAAAGCGTGGGTCACACCCTCAATGGAGTCCACAATAGGACACGCCAGGTCATAGGTCGGGTAAGCCTGGTACTTTGTGCCCGTGCGGTGGTGCGGCGTCGGGTTCAGACGGTAGAACACGGGGTCGCGCAAAGTCTTGTTTTTGGCCTGCATGTCGATCTTACCGCGCATGCAGTAGCCTTGAGCCTCCGGAGCATTCTTCAACAACTTCTCGAACAACGCCAAGTTCTCCTCCACCGTCTGATCGCGACACTTGGAGTTAATACCCTCCATGCGCTCCTCTCGCATCTGCTCCTGTGATGTATTGTCCATGTAGGCATTACCCTCACGCAGCATCTGGCGCGCGAAATCCGCGATCTTCGGGAAGTAGTCGGACGTGTATGTCACGACGTCCGGGACGACATCCACGCGCTTCAGATCAGCAAGGATACTCTGCTCGAATTCATCCTTCTCCTTGCTTGGGTTCGTGTCATCGAAACGCACGATCAGCTTGCCGTTGTAGTGACGCGCGTAGTAGTTGTTCAACATGCAGGCCTTGATGTGGCCAATGTGCAAGTATCCAGACGGCTCCGGAGGAAACGCGTTACCACCTGGCCTTCCACGGCGCCCTTCAGGGGCGGACAGCTACCCGAATCTTTTACCTTGGGCGCTCCCGTCGGTGCAGCCACCTTAGCAGGCTTAATACTCTTCAGCTGCGAGTCAACCTTAGCAAACAACACTTCCTGTCCTTCAAGGTGAGCGAGCCAGCGCGTCACATTCGGGAACGGCTTCAGATCCAGTTTCTTCTGCAGCGGGGCAATCTGCGCCCACACACCAATATCAGCCAGCGAAAGGGCGTGTCCGACAATGAAAGTCTGTGTCTTGAGCACACGGTTCAAGATTTGCAGTCCGCCATCGTCCTCCATGTTGGCACCCAGACGAGTCAGAGCAAAGTCCAGCCAGGCGTCAATCTGCGAGGGCGGCAGAGCAGCTTCCGTAGGAGCCGCATCCTTGGGCGCCACGCCATACAACCCTAGCGCCGCCTTCGTGCGTGCCAGGTAGCGGGCAATTGCAAAGTCTCCAGACACAATACGGCCGTCCGCCAACGTCAGAGTCGGCACCACCGCCGCACTCGCAGCATCACGTCCAAAATTCTTGAAAGCAGGTGCGTACTTAACGAGCTGAGCCACCACGAAACTTGCGCGGGGTAGTGAACCCGAGCTGGAGAAGACAATGGCGCCATCGTCCTCAGCCGAGGGCGTGGGGAGCTCAATGCCAGCAATAGCAGCCTTCTTCAGAGCCTTCTTCCCGTCTACAACAGGGGCAGGGGGAGGGGAGAGGCCGAAGTTTTGGCAGCCTTGGCTGCCTCAGCAGCAGGGGACGGGTCCTCCACGCCAGCCTTCAGTGCGTGCTTGTGCGCCTTCTTGCGCTCCTTGTTGAGCTCCTTCTTGGACTTTTTGCTGGGGTCTTTGGGCTGTTGCGGCTCCTGCTGCGGCTTCTTCTCCTTCTTGGCCTTAGGCGGCGGGCCGAAGTCCTTGCCGGTCACCTCCTTGAACTGCGCCTTGAGTGCCAGCAGCGCAGCCACCGCCTCCTTGATCTCGTCCGACTTGGAGGCGTCTTTCAAGGCCTTGAGGTCGCGCACGCGGTCGCCAGCGGCGCCGATCTGCGTCGTCAGCTCCTGCTCCGTGGGCATCGCTTGGGTCAAAAGATAACGAACTTGGGCGGCTGACAGCAGAACCACGAATGAACCGATCTTGCCTACGCAGCGAAAAGCAGCAATGTTTCGGACACACATATATAGAAGTGAGTATTCAAGGCTGCTTGGAGAGCGAGCGTACTTAGTCTGGGAGCGTACGCAGCTGAGAGCGTACTTAAGGGTAGAGAGCCACACGAATGTGCCCGCGGTACTAAACTTGGGTGGAAACGCAGCAAGAGCTATGAAGCGCGCGGTAGCAAGGGAATAGGTGTCATGGAGAGCAACACATGACTATATCCCTATCTCACGCAGCAGTACTCCCATGGCGCCGCCGTAAGTTCGCTGCCAAGTTGAAGCCATTTTGGTAAGAAATCGCAGGTAAATATGTTTTTACGGGACTTCTTACGAATGACGATCCGAGATCAATTGACCATGCGGTGCTGGGCAGCGGTTCTTAGCGTTGTTGCCAGTGTTTGTCTCGGTGCAGACACAGCCAACTCCGCTACATTCACACTATGGCCCCAACATCTCGACGCCACGCTCTCGATCTCACACGACGCAGGCACGTTCACTCCTTCCCACGTCGTCGATGTTGCAACGAAGCTAAAATGTGTCACACTTTAGATGGCTCTGCAGTTGTTGAAGCTTCGCGTGGGGGCGCTCTCGGCACTTTCGACATGAAATTTGACGCGCAATCAGAGGTAGAATAATAACTTTGCTGTTTATCTATTTATTTTGTTGTTTTTGTGCGTAACTACTGAACTCTGTCGTGGATGTAGGTCCCTCTGGACCCTCTCATTGAGACGGTCGAGGTGAGTGGTGCAGCTTTCCCATGTGCTTTCGCACTGGTTGTAAGACTTTGTTTTATGCTTGTTTTGTTGTGTTGCAGGTAGTTTGGATTCCTCCGACAGACGAGCAAAGTGGCGTGTTTGATCGATTTGTGGCGAATTCCCCACGCTTTGCTGTGATCAACTCTGTGGGTGTCCATTTACAAGTGAAGTTGGCGGCTACTTCCTGGGACTCTATCGACGAGACATTGCATGAACGGATTGAAGATAATATCCGTGGAGTTTTGAATAACACTCTCCCAACACTTGATATTCTGCCTAGTATGTCAAAAGGTGCGTTTTTTTCGATGGCTAAATCCAAGTTGTTTTCTGGTCTGATCGCTGTATCGCGGGGCATTGTCTTATGTCTAGGGTTCTTGGCCAAGTCATTTTGTGATTTTCAGAAATGGAGAACAGGAGACCCAGTATCAGAGCTGCATCACGAACCTGCGCCACAATCGCTGACGCTTTGCTACTCCTCGGCGTTCCCGTTTGTACCGACAAGAAAGGGGTCGTCCTTTTATGACACAATTGTCCATGAATGTAGTCTTGAAACTGTAGACACATTTTTTCGGCTGTGGGACGTGTTTTGGTTGAGGCAAAGGAAGGTGTAGCGGGGAAGGATCATCGGAACCGATTGGTAATGATGCAATTTGGCCGCAGCTCAATATCTTCGGCGTCCTTTGAAGTGGAATACTTAGAAGCGTGGATTGAAGGCTCGACCAGCCAAGATGACAAGTGGAGAACTGTCCTCCCGATAGGTGATACGAAGCGAGACATTGTGGTTGTTACGTCGATCACTCGAGATGCAGATCTCAACAAGCTTAAGTACACTTGGGTCGAAAGATCGGGTGATGGATTCGGTACCACAAACACACCACTAGTATTCTCCAGTTTGACTATTCAAGCACCAAAGAAGTCGGTATCCGCCTCGGCGAAAGCAACCATTCTAGGAGAAGGTTTTCATCGTCGGTATAGTATGGATCTCAAGATTCTGGAGCCTGGAGCCTGTGGTGGAGACTACTTTGGAAACAAGACAATTCTTGTTCGTGTACCAATTTCCAGTACTTCCTACCTGGATTTGGACGAAATTCGGGTACGAGTAGTGAGCAAATGCATTTGTGTGGGTTTATTTTGCAATGCGTAACTTGCTAACTAGTGGAATCTTAGAGAATGGAGCGCTTCAGGGAGGTAAAACTTTTGGCGTTCACCAAGCATATTGAAATCGAGCGGCCATCTCCAGTCTCGTCGCAGCACGTGGTTGGCCTTGAGTTTGCGATGTACGTGAGTTTAGTATTACTCGTGATTTTTGAAGATGGTGAACGCTGTTCTTACATGTGTGTTACCAGACCATCTTCATCTGATCAAGTACACGTCGAGTATCCGATTCATTTTCGCTACCAAGCCCCATCTGAAAGCGAGCTGTACCGTCAAGCAGTTGTTGTCGCTCCAGAAGTCTACCTGTTCTGCCCAAGCAAGGATGAATCTGCCGCCAAAACGTTACGTCTTTTTCAAGTGAGGAGGATACTGTTGTGCACCATGATTGCATCGTTGCTAATTCTGTTTATGTGCTGTAGACTTGGGGGATTACAAGTGCATCCGACGCTGTAGCGACACGAATCGGCAACAAATGGCTCCGCCTTTCGCTATCGTTGCCCCTTGCAGCAATTGAAGTGCAAACTCCTGTAGGCTACTTACCTTCCGACTGGCTTGTGAGCTCGGGAACGTTGCTGTTCGCGATCCTGGGTGCCGCCCTGCTCCTTTGGGTCTCGTATACGACATGGACATTGAAATCGTCTGGTTCTGATTCTCCGACTACAGCGCGCTGGAAAGCCAAGGTCGAATAAGAAACCCTGAAGACCTCGGAGCGCCAAAATGTGATATCGTTGTTTGCTTTTTTGCTTTTCGTACTCCAGTACTTCAACTTATAATACTCGTGGCGCTCAGTGTTACATCTTTCAGCTCTTGTATAACGTAATTGATCTGGTTTGTTGCTCAGTAGTCTTCACTCAGCAACCGTAATGTGAGCATGGCGTGGTCCAACACGGTGGAAGTGTAGTGGTTCATGCGTCGTGTTAATAAATCCCTCGTGATGGGAGTCGGGGAAACGATCCAGGAGTGACGGCACCCGTATAACAACCCATGTCCTGGTCGTCATCGTCAAGCCCACTGGAAGTAACTGTGGCGCGGAAGAGGTTCGTCGGCACGGTCGAATGCATCATCTTTGCCATCAACCGAGACATCTCCGAGGGGATATGTGAGTCCTGCTCTTCGTACTCCACAGCCCACCCCGGCTCAAAAGTCGGGTCTTCTTCTTCCTCCTCCTCGCTGTCTTCCGACTCGCATTCCGAGTCTGTACAGCGGTGATGCCTTGGGCGGTGCTGCGTCTGTCTTTGACTCGGATCCATGGGGTCTACTGGCGATGTGCATGGCGTTAGTGTGCGGCACTTTTCCTTCCCTGACTCTGTCGCGAACAACCGCTGAATCCCGACGGAAAGCTGCTGATACAGTCGCATCACTACATGCTGTTCCTGCTCGTTCGCGTCATTCGCAGGTTTGGCATCACCTGAATACTGCTGTTTCCTGTTCGAAGCCTCTTCGAGTTCTTTCGCCACCAGCGACCGCCAGAACGCGGCGAACTGTGCGTCCGAGAGCGAAACGACCGAGTCGGCCACTTTTTCCAACGAGTTCACGGCCGCCACGGGCAGTTGGTCCTGGAGTTGCAGATACCATTGGAGGATCGACGACGCGCAGTATCTGGCGCGGTTCCTGTCCAACTGGTAGAGAATAAACGCCAGAGAGCGCAGCAGAGACTTCTCCACGGCGACGACGACCGTCATGGCGGTGGATGAAGCGTCCTCCGGCGGCGCGGGCGGGACGTCACTCGTTTGTCGGCAGACCTCCATGACACCAATCATGTGAATCTCAGCTCCGCGTTTAACGATCGAAAGTGACCTTTGTGTTCCGGTCCCTCACCCCCAGAACGGATGTGGAAAGATTGACGCTTTGTATATCTTGGGCCGCGCCCTATGCCGCAGGTCAGAAACCGACAGCCCCCATTTTAACATTCACACCTGTCTGAGCAACGGCAGCAGTAGCCAAGGAATAATGAATTCCTATACTTTTATAAGAAAATCTTTAAGTTTTCAATTGATGAATTCTATCCTGATGAATTCTGTCACTCTTCCTATCAGAATGGCCTTAGGAGATCATTATGCTGATATGATTTTGCTGTTTTATTACTCCGCGTTCGATTATACTTGACATTTGTAAGGGAACTCCATAATTAGATACTATAACTACTTCACAGTATCCATCCAGTTTTGGAGGTTTTGGTATGACGTGTGGTCGAAACTGTGGCATTGACCAATTTGCCACAAGATGCTCCAGAGTGGTGCAGTTCGCTCGATGTTCCGCAGCGCCACGAAGGCTTCGGCCGCGTGCAACCGCTCCCCGATGCTCGCGCAGCGTCTCACGCGTCCGACCGCGTCCTTCTCGCCGCTCTCCGCTTCATACAGCTTCCGTTTTGGCGGAAAGAGCAACGTCTCCAGAAGCCTCCAGGTCCACTCGTTCGCTACGCTCTCAGGACCTGACGACCACCAAGACAACGGCAAGAGCAAGAAACAGCAGATCCAGGACCTGCTGAACGAGAACGCGGCGCTGAAGAAGGAGGTGGAGACGCTCAAGGCCGAGATCGCCAAGAAACCCAACAAGTTTTTGGGCACTCTGCAGCAGTACGGCCTGCCCTTCCTCGCCTGGTGGACGTCGCTCTATTTGGGGTCGGGCGTCGTCATCTACGTGGCGTTGGACACCGGTCTGGTGTCCGGCACCAGCATCATCGACTTCATCATGCAGATGGGACTGGACAAGTTCATTGACCCGCAGCGTCTTGACCCTACCTACGGAAACATCGCCATTGCTGTCATTGTGAACGAGTGTCTCGAGGTTATTCGATTCCCGATTACACTTGCTACGTTGCCGTACATTAAGCGCGTCTTCTCGCGTAAGAAAGCTGAGGAAGGGCAGTAAGGGTGAAAACGCTAAAGGATGATGACAGCTTTCACAGTAGTTGACGCGACGAAGACGAATAGAAGTGAGTGCGTTTTGACGGTGATTAACGCAGCTGCATGACTGCACTTGCTGAAATGCATAGTATTTGAAGTATGCCTCGATCCGTGTGTGCTGGCACTCTGGTCTGAGGTGTCTTTCCTTTGTAGATTTCACGCCAGCTTCCACTGAAAAATAGACCTGTCGTTTCCACCGACCGAGATCAAATACTTGTCGTCGAAGCTGAAGCGCACGTTAGCAACGTGTGACGAGTGGCCTCGGCAAGCGATGAACTTTGACTGCACAGCAAACAACCAGAAAATGTTAGTACCTTCAGAGCAGTCCACCAACGGCCAAAACACATGCGCACCCCTTTTGGAATACACGGGTAGCGGAAAAACTTGACATTGCCTGAATCATCTCCAGATGCGAGCACTGTGCGTGATGAGGACGCACAAACTGCATTCACATCAGTTCCATCAGCACAATCGGGCCAGATTCCTTGCACTGGCCATCCCAGCGTACATGTCCACGTCGCCCACCTCACATCCCGCAGCGACGATGCTCGACCCACCTGATTGCTGGACGCTGTTTCGCAAAACAGGTATTCGTACGCACCACAGTTCGACTGAATGTAGCTGCTGTCGTCTGAAAAGTCGAAATGTGTAATGTAGCTACCGTGCTTGCTGAACGGCTTTCGCTTCTTGAAGTCGGCCGCAGCGGGGTTCCGGAAGTCACCGAATACATATAAATGCTGTTGTCGTGCGATCCGAGTGCTACAATTTTTCCACAGGGAGAAAACTTGATATCACTAATCCATTCCTTCCCAGGGCGATCTTCAAACACCACCTTGTCAGCGTCGAGGTCTCGCGCTTGGAAAACGGCAAAGGCTCCTTCTCTGGACGCTGCTTGCGACGATTTAGACCCAGGCTTCTTTCGTTGCCGTAGACCATTATCCCCACCAAATCCAATAGCTAACAGCTCTGCATCTGGTGAATATGCGCAAGCTCGCGCTCTGGCAGGGAGGGCACGAAGCTGAACCATCCTCTTCTCATCCATACTCCAAACGCGTAGCGTTCGATCGTCACCGACAGTCACGAATTCCCTTTGAGAAGGGTGCACAGCAAGGCCCCACAGCTCCATCGCGAAATGTCCAGAGAATAAAGGCTGGCCACTAGGAAGGACACTCCCGCTGGTGGCATCAATCTCAATAATCTCACTGGAGCAAGTACCAATAAGCAATCTCTCGCCGGATGAGTTAAGATTTACGCTGTTGATGGCTTTTCCTAAGCTTCCAACGAGTAGAGTATTTAAATCAAAGCACTTCACAGATTGGTAGGTCGAATTCCACATGACGACGCGGCCATCCTTTCCACCAGATAGCAGCAGCAAAGAGCTCGAAGAGGTGCCTTCAATCGAACTAGTGCTGGCGACAACTCGGACTTCTCCGTCATGCGCCTTTACAGTTTTTGATAACTCATTCCCTCTCCAGACATACAGCTCCCCACTTGCCGCACCAGTCACAAAATCCCCTCCGAAATTGCAACCTGACGGAAATGTTTGCAAGCTTCCTTTCTTACCGACGACTCCTTTTTGGAGATCATGGTTTTGCCTTGCACTGTCCAAAACAAAACGTGCTTTACACCACCTGTGATAATTGTTTCGGCAGTTGATCCAAAAGAAGCAAACCGATTGAGCCCTTTATCACCTTTGGCAGAAGCTAGAAGTTTGGTTATTGTCCAGGATCCATTACTTGAATCTCCCCAAAGTGCCAACGAATGATCATCATCTGCCCCAATACTTACGAGCTTTGTCGAATCGTTGCTGAATGCAAGCGATAGAATACCACGTGCGTGAAATTCCTTCATTTCGCATCGCAACTCACCCGTGTTGGCATCCCATACCCGCAAACTAGGTTTTTTCCTCGTTCCCCAGTTGCGATAAGGTTGCGTTTGGAATCGCAAACCGCAAAGCTGATGATATCGTCGTTGTGTCCTATGTGATGCTTTTGCATATGATTCGCGGAGTCATAAATTATACCAACTGCAGCCGTGTGGTAAACGATTTCATCATGCTCGTTGTACACAAGATTTTGCTGCGAAAGCTCAGACTGATAGCCGTACACCCACTCTAGCTCGACGTTTAAGTCCGGCTCGCGACAATTTGGTGTAGCAGCATTCGACGGTGCAACTACAGCACCTACCCAGGGTTTAATAGCCATAAATTCGTCACCTCCGACATCCTCAAAAGGCTCCTCATCTGATTCCGGCGATGAATCCGTGGGTTCGTCTTCTATCACTTGCTTGCTAACTGTCTGTGCGCTTGGATCGTTCTCACCCATAACTTTCCACTCCATTATGGCGCGATCATTCCCACCGATACTAATGACATAGCTATCCTCATGGGACCACCTCACGTTTGTCACGTGAGACGAGTGTCCACGATGGTCCACATAGCTCGAATTCTTTGCTATGCATGGGTACCGATATAATTTGACCATCCCAAAGTCGTCTGAGGTGACTAAGAGATCTTCACGAGAGCTACGGGCGACCGCGTTCACATCCGTGCCGTCGGAGCATGGAGGCCAAATACCTTGCACTGGCCACCCAAGTGTACACGTCCACGACTGCCACAGTGTGTCTTTTGTGCTGCTAGCGGAAGTGATGTGCTTACCCGTCGTGGTGTTACTGAAAAGAAGTTCATAGGCACCACAGTTGCTTTGTATAAACTGTCCGTCTACCGAAAAATCCAAATGAGTAATATAACTCTGGTGCTTGTTGAAAGTTGCTGTCTTGACAACCTTGGAAGCATTTCGTTCGAGGCGATACAAATAAATTTTGTGATCATGTGATCCGACTGCCAGAATGGATCCACTTGGAGAGAACTTTATCTCACTGATCGCTTGCTTGGATGGTCGATCTTCAAATATTTTTTCGTCAAGTCGCTGTAGCATAA
Organism: Phytophthora boehmeriae; assembly: GCA_011947355.1. Lineage (NCBI taxonomy): Eukaryota > Oomycota > Peronosporomycetes > Peronosporales > Peronosporaceae > Phytophthora > Phytophthora boehmeriae. The sequence goes on along the minus strand of JAAVTJ010000145.1, from coordinate 1,176,947 downwards.
TATTACAATTCCCCTGTTTTGGCTTGAGCAGCCTTTGACATGCCTGTGGACGCATTACGCCCACCTAATCCGATCGCGACAATGTCTGCTGAGTCAGTTAGCGCGCACGCACGAGCCACACACTCGAGTCTCTGGGCTCTTAGCTGGGTTTTCTTGTTCAAACACCACACACGCACGGTTTGGTCATCTCCAACCGTGCAATATTCTAGCTTAGTTGGGTGACAAGCTAGTCCCCAGACCTCCATTTTGAAGTGTCCACGAGTAATAACAGAGAGTGTGTGCTGAGCTCGCCCCGCATCAAATTCCAGAAGATCGCTCCCGCCAGTCCCAACCAAGAACACGCGTGGGGAATTCCGGCTAGAGCAAATACTTCGAATTTCTGGGTTAAACAACTTGACTCCTGGAGCATTTGCTCCTTCAAGTCGAACGAAGCCGTCTTGTTTAGCTGACCATCCCAAACCACGATTTTGGAGTCCTTCCCGCCTGTGATCAGCTCCCTTTCTGTTGCGTACAGCGCTAGCACAGCGCCATCGTGGGCTAAAAGGGTTTTTGTTACGTCTACTGAGCACTGGAATACGTATAGCTGCCCATTCGACCCTCCTGCAACCAGCAATTGTTCAAAGGATACTACACAATCGAAGGCCGACGGCATTTTTCCATCTTTATGAGCTTTCGCCCCAAATATCGCCTTCTTCGATGTGAGATTCTTACCTTGTTCCGACCAAAAACGGATATGCTTGTCCCCACACGTCACCCATTCCTTCGTGGCAGTATGATAACAAATACTGCGTACATTATTACGCTCTCCACGCGATTGTGATGATAATATGCCACTCTGCCAGTTATAGATCGCAATGGAATGGTCATCGTCACCACCAACGCTCGCCAATTTCGTACCATCGCTTGAGAAGCAAATTGCATTTACGTAGCGCTCGTGAAATCCTTCAAGACATGGGGCCACTGTTTTTCCACTTCCAGAATCCCATACATATATTTTAGGCTTTTTGCCCATTTGCGAAGTCGCGAAAGCAGTACCATTTGGATGTGCGCACAGCGCAACTACATCGTCATCATGGTTTCTGAAGAAAGATTGCCGCTGAATTGTTTTATCAAATACAACCCCCAAAGCAGCAATATGATACACAACGTTGCCTTTGGCATCATACCGAGCATTATTCGATGCATTCTGGGCTTGGTAGCCATGTACTCGTTCCAGTTCCAGTCGAGCGCTTGGCGAAGTGCTGTCTACTTTGATCAACGAAGCTTTCGTTGGAGCGACGACTGCACCTAGCCAAGGTCGTACCGCCATGAATTCGTCGCCAATGTCGTCGTTGATAGCCGCCATTTCTAAAGGATCATCGTCTTTCTTATTGGATTCGTGAAATGTAGTGCTTTTGCTTTCAGCATATTGCTTGTCGTCGGCGAATGCTCCTCCAGGTTGCTTATCATGTTTCCATACGAAAACGCATTTGTCGTTGCCACCGACAGAGATGATAAACCTATCATCTGCGGACCATCTTACATTTGTAACATGAGAGGAATGACCACGCAACTCGATAAAGGAAGCCTTTTCAACGGCGCATGGGTACTGGAAAACTTTCACCTTTCCGAAATCATCACCTGTTGCCAATAGTTTCCCGTTGTTGGATCGATCAACAGCATTTACATCAGTGCCATCACTTTCAGCTTCCCAAATTCCTTGTACTGACCACCCCAACGTGCTGGTCATAGTGTGCCATAATTCATCTCGAAACGTTGTAGCGCTCGTGATATGTTTTCCAGTTTTCACTTCTGTGAATAAAAGTTCGTATCCACCAGAAGTGCTTTGCAAGTAGTTTCCATCTAGCGAAAAATCAATGTGCGTGACATAACTCGAGTGCTTATTGAAGACGTGAGTCCGAGTAAACCCTTTAAGCACATTGTACAAATAAATTTTCGCGTCGTGGCTTGAAACTGCTAATACACGATTGTCTGGGGAAAACTTAATGTCACTGACCCATCGTTTTGGGTCATAGCATGGCTCTTTCACACAGCTTAAATCAGTAGAGCTATAAACGACAAAACCACCATTAGGTAGGCGCTGTTTTACTGCAGCCGTCTTTGTTCGTGAGGTATTACTGGAATTTTCAGCGCCAAGACCAACTGCAATTAATTTACCATCTCCAGAATAAGCACAAGCTCGTGCTGCTATAGGTAGATCAATGAGTCCCAGCTCATGCTGTGATTCTAAGTCCCATATGCGGAGAGTTTGGTCGTCTCCAACAGTACAGCACTCCTGCTTCGTAGGGTGTACATCCAGCCCCCAGAGCTCCCCGTGGAAATGTCCGTTCATAATCGCCTCCGAATGGATATTCTGACCTGTCTTAGCATCAAGTTCGTAAATTTCAGACGCCAGGGTCCCCACTAGGATGGTTCGTTTATCAGGAGAATAGCAGCAGCTTCGGATAGACTTTGGATGAGGGTTTACATCCGATGACTCGGTCGCATCTTGAACCGGTATGGCGTTGCCAACTTGCTTCAATTTGTCATCCCATTGGACTAGTTGTCCATCTCTTCCTCCTGACAGCAAATGACCTGACGAATAAAATAGCGCTGTTACCGCTCCTTCGTGCGCTTTGACAACAGTTGTGAGTTGTCTCCCAACTAATAAATACAAACAACCGTCACTTGTTCCGACGACAATAGACTGGCCGGACGTATCACCCAGGTATTCGGCAACAGGAAACGGCTGGAGAGACCCTTTCTTTCCCAGCACACCTTTCTTCGATATCAATTGTTTTCCTTCGAGGGTCCAGAACTCAATATACTTTAGTCCACACGTCATAAACTCGTTTGGCATCCGAGGGTTTGTGGCGAGATGAAAAGGTGCCGCTTTGTTGCCTTTTATCGATATTTTCAGCAATGCAGATCTCCAGTCGTTACCAGACTCGTAGATCGCAATGCTATGGTCATCGTCACCGCCGACTGATACGAGCATTCCAGGCGTTTGGAATGCCAACTGCAATACGCCGCGCTTGTGGAATCCTTGCAGGATGCACCGTACTTCCATTGTGTCAAGGTCCCATACATTAATCTTTGGCTGCTTCCCAATTTCCCCGCTTGCCGCTAGTGGTAGTCGTGGATGCAAACACATACACAAAACGTCGTCGGTATGCGCTAGATGGTGACGCTGTTTCATCGACGTCGTGTTCAAAACAACACATGCAGCTGCCGCAGGATACACAATTTCTTCAAACCGTCCTGCTCGACCCACTGTCGTTGTTGCCGCGTAGCGAACATTGTTTTTGCAATCTTGCGCGCTGTATCCAAATATCCAATCTAGCTGAACAGAGATCAATGGTGCTCCTTTCGATAAAGGCGGGATTTTGGTGGGAGGCACAATCGCTCCAATCCATGGTTTAACAGCCAAAAACATGTCCCCGACATCATCGGACGCATCATAAAGCACTACTGTCGCAGAATCCGAGGGCGGGGAGTGTTTATCCAGTTTACCCGTCAAGTTAGCTATTTCAGCATTCATCGCGGCTTCTTCCTCCCCCATATCACCATTCTTCCCAGGACTTGCATCTGCGACGTCAAATAGTTCAAACAGCTCCATCGCTCGTTTGTTCTTCACACAGAACTCTCTAAACTGTTCACAAGATATCGTTACCCCGTCCTGCTCTTTCCCTGATGACCCACAGTTCGCAATCTCTCGAAATGTAGCTTCAGCCAATATTACAACTTCATCTTCGTCCACTTCAGTATCCAGACCGGTATTGGTTGTTTGAAGATTAAGAGCAGTAGCTGGCCGGAGAATCTTCGCCAGCCCTGACAACGTCGACTTGAGCGAGATCGTGAACTCGTCCAAATCCAGCGCTCCGTCCTCCGACATGTCCCACGAATCAAACAGCAAATCAATCTTCTCGTTCATTGGGAACGCTCCGATGAACGCGATCGCAGAGAGGAACTCCAGCGCATCAATGGCCGCCACAGAGTCACTAGAGCTCTGGAGTGGCTGGTTTTGCTGCGCACGAGCTCCCGATTGCGGCTGCTGCCATCTCTTCTGCGTTGACGGGTCTGCAAACAGCTCAAACGCCGCGTCTGCATACTCAGAAACGCGCGACGTGGAGCTCTGCGAGCTGGAACAGCCGCCAGCAGCGACTCGACAGCAGATGGAGCGCAGCTGACTCCTGGAGAGCGCGAAGCTCGTGGCCGAGTCGTAGAACGCGCGCCAATACGCCTCGATCTCGTGAAGGCGCAGATTGTCGAAGGGCAGAATGCCGTCAGCCAGCACGACGGCGTGGCGGTCCTTCACCGCCGACAGCAGCAGCGCGTTCCCCATAGTCGTCGACAATCGGATCGCGACCTTTCGTGGGTAGATAGTTTTACAACCAATCAGAAGACGCTAATTTAGACCAATCAGTGACGATCGGCATAGAGCTCACTCCCCTCGTCCGCCACTGAAACCTTCTTCAGAGATTCAAAGGCAATACACCAGCGAGTATGACCGACATCCAGAACTTCCAGACCTTCGGTGCGTGCTAACTAGCGGCTTTTGAGCGCGTTTAAGTGGTGGATCCAATTTAGAGTGATGTACTGATATGGTTCTGCTTGTTTCTGCGTCTTGATTCGCTCTCTACGACGCTCTACAGACGCTTTCGCTGATGCCAAGGACGACTCGAGCATTGGCGGCGGCAAAGTGCACGTTCGTGTGCAGCAGCGTAACGGTCGCAAGTGTCTGACGACTGTGCAGGGTCTGGCCGACGACCTGGACGTCAAGCGCATCCTTAAGGCCTTCAAGAAGAACTTTAGCTGCAACGGCGCCATCGTGAAGGACGATGAGCTCGGAGAGATCATTCAGCTGTCTGGTGACCAGCGAACCAACATCCGCGAGTTCCTGCTGGACCAGGAGATCTGTTCGGACGCGCAGGTGGTGCTTCACGGTTTCTAAGCAGGTCGGTAGGCGTCTCCGTGAACGGAATGGCATCCGCTACAGCGTGAAAAGGCCAGCCTGTTGGGAGCCAAGAGTTAGATGAGATCATAGGGACTGATGTTAATCTCCCTGCGTCTCGACGGCTGTTGAAGAAATATATTTGATGCTTCACTTGTTGAGAGCTAGTGATACTGTATGTATTGCAGACTTGAGCTGGGTCAGCACTGCATTTTATTGCAGAAGGTATGATTCCTGTAGGCCTGAAGCCGCGCTGCATCTCTAAAAGCCTCAACCTGCACCACGGTCGTCTACGTGCGGTCGCTGATTTTAAACTCCGGGAAGTCGAGGTCCGGCTGCCAGATGCCCTGGATCGTCGGGCGCTTGGAGATGATCGGCTTCTTCATGTGCGTCATCTTGCGACCGCTCGTGTTGCGAAGGCGCTCCAGCTATATCTCCACCAAACCAGCACCTAATTAGCGCGCTATCTCCTCTTAATAGTCCTGAATAACAAGATCAGCAGCTCAGTCGCGCACCTGCTTCATGATGAAGGGAATGTCCTGGTTCTTGACGTCCGTCACCTTACGCTCATCTGTGACTGGATCCAAGAGTTAGCACCATGTCTGTAGAGCAATACGACCACAGCAAGCAGCAGCAAAACATACTGTAGTCTCCGATCAGGATCGGGTGGCGAGCGCCCTTAAGCTCAGTCTCGAACTGCACTTGCGGGTTCTCCTTGACGAAGTTCAGGAACCGCTCGTCGGTCAGCAGTTGCCTAGCAAAGTTGCAACATAATACCCCGTTACTTACTGTACCCATTATTCTCCATATGCATAGACATTATAACGCACCTCACGTAGCGACTGCTGCCGCCGTGCTGGCAGTAGCGAATCGTTACCTGCTTCAATTGCCACACGCCCTTGGTCGCCATCCTTTCCTACTGAGTGTGCGGTCTTGAATGCTTGGCTCCTACTAAGTTCGCAATTAAACGAACCGCACCTAATACGAACCTATCCACTAAGTCCGCATCAAACGTTTTACTCGCCAATTGAAGCGCAAAGGAAACTTGTCCGCATTGTCGGGCGCTCCATGGCGACGCTCAAGGCAGTGGCGGGGCCGCCAACCGGCGAGGAGGCAGAGAAGAGCGACGTGGACAGCTTGCTGCGCCTCGTGCGCGCCCACGAGCGCCAGCACGACGACCGCGCGTACGACTCGAGCGCTCCAGCCGCGATCAAGCGATGCAAGACCATGTTAACCAAGCTGCGGAAGCTGCTGCCCAAGCTCATGAGGCCCATTGCGTCTCTGCCGACGGACAAGGCGGTTCCAGTGCTGCAGGACCTTTGCCAGCTGCTGCTGCTGCTGCTAGGCGGCTCAGTGTGTCCGCATTCCAAGACGCTCTTCATGGAGAACAACTCAAGAGCTTCAGGATCAGAGGACGTGGGGACGTCAGGCTTCCCTTCCTACCCTACAATGGCCACGATGCTGTTCTACATGGTGTCGTTTTACTGCAATGAGAAGCTGCAACAGGCGCAGAGTGGTGTTCGAAGTGTGGTGCTCAAGATGGCCCATTTTCTACTATCTAACGATGTCCACGGGTTTCTTCATTTTTTCAACGATACGGTGCAGTTTTTAGAGGACTGTTTCTTGTTGGAGGATTGCTTGAAGCAAAGAGAGAGCACTGGTGTGTTGCCCGGGGGCGTGTTTATCACGTGCTTCCTAGACACGGCAATCCACGTGTATCAAGACGCAGATGGACCGCTTGGTTCCACCACCAATGCCACACTCTGTGGATGCATGCCGATCACAGATGAGGACCAGTTGGACAAGCGCAGAGACCAACTGAGCCGGATGCTGCCTCCTGTTCATGTAGCTTCGTACAGGGCAGTCGTGGAACTTCGGCAATCTATGACGATTCTGGCGGATCAAATAATTTATGAGCATGGCGCAATGGTGGAAAAAGTGCCAGCATACGAACGATTGTGTCAACTGGTGGAATTGTTTCTTGATAAAAATGGAACGCTGCTGGAGAGCGCCAGCGATGTGTTTGAAGACGGAGCTGTTTCTAAAGAGGCCGCGGGCAGAGTTGCCCAGAGTACCTTTCGACTACTTTACACGATGATGCAGGCAAGTGCTTCTACGGATGAAAGGTTTACTTGCTTGAGGCAAGCGTTCTTCAAGTTCAGCTGCGGTTACGGAGCCCACCTGGGTGCATTGGCAGAGAGCTCTAATATCCTCGACTGCATTAGCACTACGTACCCTAACGGTTCCACATTTGTGCTGTGGCCACATCTCGAGTCATGGATCTCTCGGAGCATGCACCACTTTTGCAATGCCAACCATGAGAACAAAAGAAACATCGATGTGATTTGGCAGTCCGTGGTATCAATTTTGGGTGTGTATATCCGTCAGTCCAAGACTACTAGTTTTTGTTCTCCTGCGTCGTTGTTCGTGGATCTGCTGGACTATCTTGACATCCGGGCGGTGACTTCGGCAGTGCTGTCAAGTGTCATTGATGGAGCTCACATAATAATGTCGGAGAGAGAAATGCTAACAAAAGTAGTTCTTGCAACGTCCAAATCGCTTGTAAATTCTAAAGTGGTCGAAGTGACAAGCAATTCGAAGGGTAGGCGGAAGCGAAAACGAAGCGAATTATCAGTGAGCTCACAACGGCAACCCCTTCAATGCATCGCCATATTAATTTTGAGCTCCACGAAAATCTAAGCCGGTGGTTGCTAGGGTTGATGTCGCTGGGGAATGGCAGTGACCGGAAAAGCATTGTGGCTCTATCCATTGTATTGCGAGTGGTCTTGCCCCTTCGCCGCTATATCACGGCTTTCGCACGATTAGAAGGCTTCGCAATATTCCGAGCGTTGCTTCAACGGGTTGGTTTTGTATTGAACACTTGTGCTCCATCCCTCCGCCCCCTTACAAATGACTATTTGGATTTATGGCTAGTGTTGCTCCAATATTTCGACGATCACGAGCTCGAAACGCACCGAGATCTGCTTGGAAAAGTTGTTGAAAGTATCGAGTCTCAACAGATATTCGAGCGTAGCGTTGAACGCGACAAATCATTTGTAGCACCTGAGTGTTGGGAGTATCTCGACTTCTTGGAACTCTACAAGCTTCACCCAAAATGCCACGATGAGCCACCTGTAGACGACACAACCGAAGCATTTTACGACCACCTCCGAAGCTCCGGAGCGATACTAGTCGCAATTTTTCAGAAACCCGTGGCTCTACGTGGATCCTTCCTCGTCTACTTTGTGTGGTCACGTCCAATAACGCTTAGCATTACCGATGAGGACTCATGGAGAAATGCGCTGCCTTGGAGAATTGCTTACCGTGCTATCATGCAAGAAACATCGCTAGATGTTGTGGTGTGCTCATTTCTTGCAATGTCTCCGTTACTTGCATTTTTTGCTGTATCTGAGTCAATGGCGACTTCAAGAAAGATGGTTACATGTCTGATGGAGGCTTTTAGCGAGAAGATCCAACGCACAGGATCCAGGGTGGTCACGTCAGCAATTATCCAGGCAAGTGGTGCAGTACTATGTGCAACCTTGTCCAACCAACCTTTAGTTGATAGAACTATTCTGTCTAATCATCCGAACTATGCAAGTGATGCTTGTGGTTTGCGAATGTGTCAATGCCGAAGGAATATCGCCAGCTTCGAGCGGATTACGATCCCACTTGCTCTGTTTTGGCCGATATTGCGCGTTGACGGAGTTGATTCCGAGTATATTCAAGCAAAAAGGATTATCGCGATGGCGAGCGTCTTTGAGCACTGTGAGGTCGATTATGAGAATGATGAGACTACAATCAAGTTGGTCGAGCAGCTCCTGTCCAGTTTTGAATCTGGCTCTGGGTTCATTAGGCAAACAGTGATTGAAGTCGTTGCCCACCACCAACATATCTTCGATGCCATGATAGATCCTGTGAAGAGCAGTTTCGCTGGCTTACTGGAGAGATTGGAAGGTCTTCTTCTAGCGGCAGAAAAGAGCTCCAATGATCGCTTGATTTCATCGCTGGTGTTGACTTGTGGCAGCATTGGGTGTGGATGTAATCTGGGTGATCGCGGAATGCATTGCGTGTGGATCCTTCTTCGTCTAGTATCTCTATGGAATAGGTTTGTTGTCGCGAATCGCATGCTGTGTGCAGCAATTGCGTTTGATCAAATTTGCCGCATCACCACCCACCACTGCATATCATGGCGGCAACTATGTGATGACTACCCTGAGGAGTTTTACTTCCCTCTTGTTGACGAACTGATGGAAACCCAGACCCTGAAGTTGTTTCTCCGCACATATATGGGTGGACAAATGGATACAATCGCTTTCTTAAAGGCGAGTGCGCCGTACGTTCTACCTAAATACATTGTCGATCAAAACGAAGAAATGCTGCTTGCATATGTTGAAGCCTACGTTGCAGCAGACGAAGAAAAGATTCGAAATGAATCAGAAGACGATCCTGTTAGCTCAATGACGATCTCTGTAATCCTCTTCAAGCATATCGAGTATGTGCTAAAGGATCTAATCATGCATCAAGTACAAGCAGTTTCGAACAAGAACCGCCTGGCAGAATGGGAGTTCTTGTTCAAGTTCCTACCAGAAAACTCTACTGTTAACGACGCGATATCACACGCACCTCTGCGGCTGATGAACTTGCTGGTGTGGGAGCTTGAGGGCCGCAGTTTCGCATGGCAAAAAGAGCAATGCGGGAGGTTGCGAACAATTTGAATGATAATTCGAGAGGAAGTGATGAGCAGATGACGAGTTTGCAGTCAGGAGAGATGTTCATGCCTCGTCAGTATTTTCTGGCTCTCATGACGGAGCTAGGGGTCGAATCAATGAGAAACCTCAAGCGGAAACCAAGATTCGCGCGATGAAAAGCATCGATAGGTTATTGGAACTCTATAGTTACTCATCTGCCGACTTCGATTCGCCTGTGAACGGTATTGTCGACCCTTATGTTCCGAAAGTGATGGCAACACTTAAGGTCGGACTTATGGAGCATGAGGTGCAGGAGTATGCAATTCAAGCCTGGGGAAATTTTTTGAAGATGCTCTCCACGAAAGCCTTGGGGGCAAATCTGAGCTCCATCATAGTCAGCTTACTACCCTGTCTTGGTTACGACGCGGCTGGGATTTTGTTAGAAGATGAAGCACCAAACGACAATCCATGCTGGACTGTCGAATCGCTCGAACGTATGAAACCAGCAGTTGATAGCTCTAAGCCATCCATGTCGTCGGGTATCCGAAGTGAGAATCAAAAGAAATCTATCGCTGCAGCAGTGGGCATTTTGAGATATTTGCTCATCGAAAAGAGGGCCGAGTTGAAGCCATCATTCCCGAAGATTCCGCTTTTGCCATCTATTCCTGAACTTGACGAGATTTACGTTGTTCTTTACGAAGATGGCGACCCAAGATGCCGGCCGTTGCGCGAATACTTGATGAATTTGTCAGAATACGTTAACCATTTGGATGTGGGAGTTCGTGAAGTGGCGCTGACGCAGCTGCTTCGTTGCTTGATTGCGCGTGGTGCTGAGCTTAAAGCGTTGTTGCAAAACGAAGGAGACATATACATCGACAGAGCGGTTGCTAGCGTGGTGCAGTCCGTTCTGCAGCTTTCACGAACCGAAAGTCAAGAGACAATCAAGCTGCTTAGCGCGCGATGCTTAGGGGCATTGGGTGCAATTGACGATGCCCGCGTGCCATTAAGCATGCTATACACGTCTGGTGGAACACAAGGAAGCATGGCTGCAAAGGAAAAGCTAAATCAAAAGATTGAGTATTCGACTAAGGATTTGGCGTGTGCCGTGATCGAATTGTGGCTGGTGAAGGAGCTACGCGCGGCACCTGAAAACACAGATTCATTAGCATTTGCGATCCAGGAGCTGCTAAGGTTTCTGGCAGAACTGACAGCGGACCCACAACACAGCGGCCAAAGCTTACCATTGACAAACACATCAGGACTCTCACGTAGAGAGAGACAGAATGCTGGTGCTCCCATGCCCGACTGGATGAAGAGAAGGTTCGAGCGAAAGGATGTGCTTCAATTTGTTGAGCCCTATTGGTCAACAAACTACCATGTATCTGGAAGTCGATCGTCGCGTGGAAACATGAAAGACAGCGAGGTTGATCAGCGATCAATAGCTCCTGGTAATGCTGATCGCAACCTTCCTCCTGCACGTGACGATATTTCATATTACGAAAAGTATGGTACGTCGTATGAGGAATGGCTTCTGATGTGGTGCCGACGGCTGACTCACTTGTCCCAACCTCCGGAACGGAAAATTTTCAAGGCGTGCAGGACAGCGCTTCCGACCTGTCCTCAACTTGCACGTTTCTTATTGCCGTATTTAATCCAGAACGTGCTTCGTTCGGGAAGAACGGAAGTAGGGGAGGAACTAAAGAAAGAGTTCATGGCGGTATTGGATGACCAAGACTGTGGGGTTTTGGTAGATGACGTATTGATGGCACCCTCCGAGTCAGAACAGCAATCTTACGACTCGTTGAGCAGCGTTGACGTGCCCGAAAAATCAGTGCAGATCATTTCCGCCGGCATGACCAATGCTCCCAGACAATTTTCTCGACAATTGATGAGCTCAACGAGTGGATCTGGGCCAGTGAAAAGAAGCGCCTCGCGCTCAGTGGTAGTGCTGCTAGTAGGCAGGCGTCCGCTTCTGGTCGCACGGACATACCCTCCGACATGGACGATCGCGAAAAAGACTACCTTGATGAGTTCTTAAAAGAAATACCAAGTCGCTCACTTTCAAATGCCGCGTATCAGGTAAAGGCGTTCGCACGAGCTATTCAATACTTCGAAGTGTTTCTCCGGCAGCAAGAATATACCCCGGAGGAATCGCGTGACGGCAGCACTGAGATGGTGGGCCCCGTTCCCCTGTCTCTGGTGTCAAGCAATGCGTTTTATCTGCAGCAACTGTATAAAAGCGTTGACGAACCAGACGCACTTATTGGCTTAGCAACATTACGTCGCTTATCCGCTGCAAACGGACACGATGATGGAATGAACACACAATTTGGAGAGCAAGAGGAAGGCCTTAACTTATCTGAATTGATGCACCAGATTGTCGACCACAAGCAACTAGCTCAGTGGGAAGATGCATTAGCTTGCTATGAGCAAGCGATACAAGAAATTCAATCCACACTTTCGGCTCGAGATTCGTATCCGAGCCAGCCGTTTCAAAGCCAACAACCGCTGCAGAACCAAGGACACAATCTTGATGATGGAGTGCTTAAAGACCCGGACCGTATAAAGCCCGAACTATATTCTGGAATGATTGGCTGCCTCATTCAGTTGGGGCGGCTTGAAAGTGCGTTGCAGCACATCAACGGTATCGTCACACAAGAACCAAGATTAATGGGCACCCTCTATCCCTTTGCACTTGAGTGCTCGTGGCGACTGTCCCGTTGGGACCTACTGACAGAACTACTCGGTGCGGAAAAGAAAAACCCGCTACTTCTCTCGTCAACAAGCACTTCTACTGACGAATCTGGGGCCAACAATATGCGGCTGAAAGGCGTCGACATATCACAGATGATGCTGGTGCGTGTTCTGCATAGCTTGCACAGTGGCCAGCACGAAGAGTTTGAGCGAAACTTAAAAACAGCCCGTTTGGAAGTAATGGGTCCCTTAGCTGCCGCATCAACTGAATCGTATCAGCGAGCATATCCTCTACTGCATAAGCTTCATTTTTTACACGAGGCGGAGCAGGGTTTTATTTTTCTGCAGAGAACGAAAATGGATGGCGATCTGGGGCAACGTAGCCTCCAGTGGAAACAGCAGAGTCCTTGGGATCTGCGCTACGACTTATTGGCGACACCATTGAAGTACCGTGACCCAATACTCGCGCTTCGTCGTGTGATTTTACACGAGGCTGGACTGCGCAGTGAGGTTTCGGAGAATTGGTTATTGTACGCGAAACTAACCAGAAAAGAAGGGTTTATCCGCACAGCCAGCAGCGCTATAATGCATGCTGAGGCGCTCAAAAACCAGTATGCATCTCTGGAGAAGGCCAAATTGTTAGTGAGCCAAGACCGAATGCATGAGGCCTTGCAAATTCTTGAGCCTGTTGATATCGATGCATCCACGCTAGACTTTGACGTCGAAGATCCTCATTTCTGGGCAAAAACCTCCTGCTCGCAACAAACTGGATGCAGGAGTCGGGCCAACGGCAAGGCAAAAAGTGATTGAGCGGTATCAAGCTGTCATTCATTTCGATCCAAAATGGGAGAAAGGATATTTTTCTTGGCTAAGTACTACGAATATTTGCTGAGCGTGAGCCATCCTGAAGCAATGAATGGGTCCGTTGGTGGTGATGAAGCTGCTGCGCTTTTAGTTGACTCAGTGTTTCATGCACACTTGATCAACTTAATGAGAAACTACGTCCAAGCTCTGGCACACGGGACAAAGTTTGTCTTTCAGTCGCTCCCTCGGCTGCTTACGTTGTGGTTCGCGTATGGCGAAGTACTATACACAAGTGGCGGACTATCAAGCAGCAAAGCTAATAAGGCTATGCGTCAAATTGAAATTGGGTCGAGTCAGTCCACTACTGAGCAGCAAGTTCTGGATGACATCACGAAGGTCGTCAATGAAGCTTTGGAGTCATTGCCTGCGTACGAGTGGCTCGTGTGCTTACCACAGGTAACATCGCGCATTTGCCATCCGAACCCGGTCGTCGTTAATGGTGTTAAGAAAATCATGCTTCGAGTACTCGCGGCGTATCCTACGCAGGCTATGTGGCCATTGCTAGGCCTGTCGCGATCGTTGAACGGCCAGCGCAAACATCGTGCAAGGGATGTGATCACCAACACTCAGCAGCAGTTTGTTGCACAGGGTCTGAAAGAGATAGCGGATAGTTTCACTGAGGGGATGCGGATGGCCGAAGAGCTAATCAGTCTTGCCGGCTATGACCCTGGAAGTCAGCGCAAGATTCACATCCGTCTTGCTCGGCTTCGAACAAAAATTCTCGTCCCGATTCAGACAGCGCTGACTACCGTCTTGCCGACATCAGGGCTTGCCCTCGCGACGAACACCATGTCGCCTTCTCGCCAGACGCACAGGTCTATATCAGATCGTTCAGTGACAAAGCAGACGTCATGTTTACGAAGGAAAAGCCTAAACGCATCGAAGTTATGGGCTCTGATGGTCAAATGTATCCGTTCCTGTGCAAACGCGAGAAGACAGGTGATCTTCGCAAGGATGCACGCATGATGGAGTTTAACACGATGATCAATAAGCTTCTTCAAAAGACCGAGAAGGTCGCAAACGAAAGCTACGGCTGCGTACCTATGCTGTCGTGTGTCTGAACGAAGAGAGCGGGCTGATGGAGTGGGTACAGCACACGAAGGCAATGCGCCAACTTATCGGGCAGATACACAAGACAGAGCGAGGCTACATTCAACCTGTACGTTTAACAAGTGATGTCAAGGAAAGGTACATGTACATGCAGAAGAAGTACGCGAGTGACCCCCAATGATGGCACGATACTACAGTCGCAAGGTGTTGTCGATGCCTGCACTAACGCCAAGGTTCCACCAATGGTTTTATAACAATTTTGCGGACCCGACGGCGTGGTTTGAGGCTCGGCTTGCGTTTTCTCGATCAGCTGCTGTGTGGTCTATGGTAGGCCATATTATCGGTCTGGGTGATCGCCATGGCGAAAATATCCTGATCGATTGCACCAATGGCGAGTGCGTGCATGTTGACTTTGACTGCCTCTTTGACAAGGGATTGAAGTTGGCAAAGCCTGAAATCGTGCCGTTTCGCCTCACACCTAACATGATCGATGCCTTCGGGATCACGGGCTACGAGGGTGTTTTCCGTCGAGTTAGCGAAGTTACGATGCACTTACTTCGAGAAAATAAGGAGACGCTACGAAGTGTGCTCGAGTCGTTCATCCACGACCCGTTGGTTGAGTGGGGTCGCCGTGGTAAGGCCACCCAGAACAGTAGTAGTTCTGGCAAAAGTGCTGCCGAACTCACGAGCGAACGCAGCAAAGAAGAGACTCGTCTCGTCCTCAGGACGATCGATGATCGACTGCGGGGATCTACAATCTGGGTGACGCTATCCGCCCGCTCGTGTCACCCGCGCATCGGAATATCTTGCCGGAGAATGAAACTTTGCCGCTCTCGGTGCAGGGCCAAGTGGACAAACTCATTCACGAGGCAACCTCACTCGAAAATCTCGCCCAGATGTACATCGGCTGGATGCCCTTCCTATAGCAAGCTCCCCTCCGTCCAGCACCTAATTCGTACTTAGTGCGGTTTCACTGGAAAACGAGGAAGCATGGATGTGATTGTCGTCGGCACCGCTGCCATCGACGTGGTTCACGAGGTGGCCGCTTACCCGGAAGGTTCGTGAATGTTTGTCGATCAGGGTGGCGTAGCGATGTATTAACTGTGGCGGTGGTTTACAGAGGACGCCAAGGTTTAGCACACTTAGATTATTTTAGCGTATTCATTTGATTTAACCCCACGAAAATGTATGTAAATGTCAAGGCGCGATCGTTGGCGAGCTACAAATGCAGGTGAAGACTGCTTATATATTTATACTCAATGCGATGCATGTGCATACTAACACTGTCTGGTTCTGTATCTATGTTACAGGGGAGGAAATGCTGCGAATGCGTTGGCAAGTAACCAGCAATGGCGAGAGGGCTTTGTACTTCGCTGTTAACATCGGTTGTGCACAGGTGGTATGCTCGCAGCTTGGTTCTCGTTGCCGATGGCTGAGCACGACAACTGACCCAGAGAAGAATAGTGACGCTGCATTCATTCACGCTGATCTAGCTGCTTTTGGAGTGGATTGTTCGCTGGCAAGTATTGAGACTGAGGGTAGCATGCCTCTATCGTACATCATTTCGAGTCGAGCAACAGGTTCCCGCACGATTGTGCATTCGCGAAATATCGCGGAACTGACCTGTGAAACGTTTGCAAAACAAGTTGCGAAGTATCTGGAGGACGTTGCGCAAGATGCGAATGCTCCTGTGTGGTTCCACTTCGAAGGCCGCAATATGGAGACTGTTAGAAGGATGATGTTACACGCGCGAGCTACTGTTCCTAACGTGAATATCTCAGTTGAGATCGAGTTTCCGAGATACGACTGGAGCCTGGCGAAGACGTGAGTTAGAAAGCGTTTATTGGACATTTTGATTGCTCATGGATAGATGTGTCTCTGTCTAGGTTGGCTTCATTAGCAGACTACGTGTTCATGTCCAAGGACTACCTTCGAAAGAAAGTAAATATCGGAAGTGCAGGCGAGTTTTTAATGGGATTCTAGCACACCAATGGGGAGAGAAGTGGAATCAATGGGTGAAGGCATTCATTTGCCCCTGGGGATCGGAAGGTGTCTACTATCTCGAAATGGCTGACGGTTTGGTCCAGCACATCCCTGCTGCTCGACTTGATCGTGTAGTGGAGTCTAACGGGGCAGGCGATACTTTCATCGGGGCTAGCCTTGCCGGGTTCTCGCGCGGTGATGTGTCGCTTGCTCTTGTTTTGAAGATTGCGTGCGAAGTTGCAACTACCAAATGCTCACAGCGTGGATCTGAGATTTCTTCGGACAAGAAGTTGATGTGGAAGCAGCGTTTGGATCAGGGCGGAATACATGGTGCCTAGCGATTTTAAAGTGAATTGCTAACCATTTGTTTTGAAGCTTCTAACGTCTGGATATGATGACACTTGCCGGTGATGTAAAAGGAATAGTAAGCGGGACGAGGAAAAGCCATAAAGTCACATGCATGCACCTAGATGACTCTCCTGCAGCACACACCGTAACATCCGAGGTAGAGTTAGAGTTGGAACGGGTACAGACTTTGACTGGAGGAGATGGAAACTCAATGGAGCTTTTGTGGTACAACAACTACCCATGGAGGATGATGACGGAGACCTAATCGTACCTCGCAAGCGAGCAAAGCGACGAGAAACGGTAGCTGAAAGTCAATTGGTCAGCGCAGGTGCTGACATCTCTGAGCACACCAGAGACGATAGAGACGGATTTGTCTTGGAAGCCCAAACTCGCACCTCATGGGATTCGGCGGGTACTCAACTTTGGCGTGCAGCATTTCTCCTGGTGGAATACATCTACAGTACACCGGTTCGTTGTTATTGAGACTAACAATCTCTCGATTTACTAACTCTTTCACTGGTACGTATCATGAAGGAGAGTTTCGCTGATCAAACCATTCTAGAACTGGGTTGCGGAATCGGTACGACTCTTTTTCTACTGTATTCTTCGTAGCACGGATTTGTTCTTCCTAACACTGTTTTGATAAAGGATTTACGTCCATTGCTGCTTCTCGGTTGGGTTGCTGTGTGTATGCCACTGACTCGGATGCAAACGCGCTACTCTTAGCCGAGCGGAACGCTGGGCGTAATAAACATGTACAGCATACACTGTTGAAAAGCCAGATGATCCTGAAAATTGATGCTGGTTGTATTGCAGGGGAAATTGAGATTCCGCTTGCTGGATTGGGGTGATGGCAATTTTACTCTGCGCTCGGGCAGCGAGAGTCCTGCTGCGTTTGACTGGGTGACTAGTGACCAAGACGAACTGGAAAATTTGAGTACCATAGTCGCGAGGTACGAGGCTTTGCTTTGGCTTACTTGCGTAGACTAACTGCTGCGTGGATGCTGTGCTAGCGACGTATTCTACGATGATGCAACTACAATTTCGTTCTTGTGTGCACTGCGTCGTTTGATGATGAAATTCCATCGGGTCAAAGCTTTTGTAGCATCAGAGAGGCGCTCAGTCTTTTCGGCTGCGTCCATGCGAGTCGTGTCGCTGGGATATGACGCTTTCCAAGACAGTATTTGCTCCCACACCCCGAGCACTTCTCATACCAAGATATCTGAGAATCAAGTGCAATGCCGAAGGTGCATCGCTGCAGCCAACCACGATGAAGATCTACTGCGTTTTATTGTCCGCGAAGTCCCAACAAGCGCGATTCCGAAGCGCTTTCAATACAATAGGCTGTCCACACTCATGCTGTGGGTGATTGATGCTGTGGTTGTTCGTTGACATGGGCAAATAAATGCATTGGCGGTCTTGGAGAAAAAAACGTGTTAGTCGGTTAGGATAGCCTACTAGAAGAGCCACTAAAAGTGATTCTACCGGAGAATGTTCGAACGAGAGTACTGCGAATGCCTCCTGTAAGGTTAGATACTCCCCACGACCGCGACGACGAGCCGCTTCCCGCATCGGGGCCATTTCCGGCATTCGTAGAGCTGGTTAACCACGAACTCAATGTGATTTCCAACCGCTTGAATCCACCCAAGCTCAATAAATCCAAGCGATTGTTGGCAGAGCTCGCCGCGACCACATCTATCTCATTGGCGTCGACTTTAGATATCCTCCTGTTGTTGTGCCCGAGTTGTCTGACGAGTGCATTGTACTCGATCTCGAGCTTGACACTCCAAGTGCGTAGGTGCATGGCACCTGCCTCAAACGGAGCTGCGTGTAGCTCGTTCAATTTCCCATTACTTCGCGCGAAGTTGCTAGGACACAGAGGGATGTTATGAACTCGCACAATCACGGAAAAGCTGTGCACGTACTCGATCATAACGTTAATGCACTGCTCAAGTAAACGCGGAAACAAGTTGGTGTAAGCTATCGACGGCTCTGCAATCATGCGCTGACCCATGGGCTCCAGTAAATGCTGTATGAGTCGCTCGACATAGTCTCTCTATATTCACAATCAAGGACAAGGTGATAAATGCCATAGTTTTTCCACCTGGTGGCAGGGTAACAACAAACCGCTGAAATTTTGGCAGCGTCTTTGGCGGCCGTTGGTGTGCACATGTACTTGGCAATCTGCACATATGAAATAGGTGAGGACGAGATGTCAGAGATACACACGAAGCGGGATGTACGGTAGCATACTAGTCCTTGATCTTACTGTGTCAATTTTCTCAACGAGGCACTCTGTCAGCTCTGCGAGTTGGACTTTAAACTCAGCATGAAGACATGCAAACTCGACAGATATACGGTAAACTTGAGGGATCGCATACTGTTGAGCTTGAGTTGATCGCGGAGTATGTACTTCAGTGCTATCAATCCGTTCTCGAGGAGTAGAAGCCACTGAAGACGAAGCAGAGGACGCTGACGATGCGTGCGAAGCAGATCCATGCTGCTTTGCAGTATGAAGGTCCTGTTTTGGAAGCGATCCATCGTGGTCGATAGCCTCATTGGCATCGACGAAGCGTAAAATATGTGCAGCCTGGAGTGAGAATCGCGTCAGGATGTCATACTGCGCTACCATCGCCCACAACGTGGAATCCGTGTCACTCTTATATAGGAGGCCATCAAAGCTAGCACTTTGCATACGCAAGGACGAACTGGTCCATAGTGATCGTGTCGCTTGCGTCCAGGCCAAATATTTCCGAAATGTTGGCAGAGCCATCGAGAGCAGCATAACGAATGGACACGAACTTTGTGAATTAGATCGTGGGCCCTCAGCCAAGTCACTGAGCACTCGAAGCACCAGACGACCGGTCTGCAACACACTTGTTTCCGTGAACCCCTCCTTGTCAAGATGGCTTAGTTGATGGTGGAGCTCTCCGTAGAGTTGAGCACTCGAGCGAAAAACGATAAATCCACCAGTGACCCGTTTGGGTCGGAACGTGGAGCTTTAGAAGGTTGATCGTTGTAATCAGGATCCCCCTCGGCATCACTGCCAGCATGTTTCTTGCCACTCCTTTTCTTTCCTCGCTTGGTCATAGTAGCCCACGTCGGAACAGGCTCACACGTTATGATAGGAGCTGTCAAACAACAAATACTTACCATTCCTGACATCGTCTCGAACGACCGCCTGCCTGCCTATAATAGCCAACCCATCGCAAATAGACAACGGACAAACACACACACGCAGAAAAATCCTCACTAAACTTCACAGTTACATACTTACTTCCCTCTCATCACACTATTCGAATCCAAAACCAGTGATCTCCATTTGAATCACCTAGCAAACGACAGCAATCATAATAAAGAAGTTAGGCGTGATTCATTCGCTGAGAGCCAACGCAATATACTTACAAGAGTAAGATATGAGTTCAGGTCACTCTTGGTCTCGTACAGAGGTAAGTCGATGCGGTTGAAGCATGTGTGTGCACGAGGGCACATCCCAAGTGGAGGTGTTCCCACCGGTACCAGCTGCAATGTGAAAGGGTGCACAATCCCACTGGCACTAGTAAGCGCCTTGAATCCTTCTACGGGCACGCGTGACGAGCCGGTTGCGAATTGCAGCAACCTGGCGCGTTGGTCGTCTGTAAAGGAGCCCACGACATCCCAAAACCACTGCACTACCTCGATCTCACGCTCGAGTTCTTCCGTATCACCATTCGTAGTAGCATGACGGACGCGCGAATTGTTCTGCCAGTCGGTCACATTCAGTGTAGGGAGACCACTCAGATAGAAATCAAGCTCTTGGTAGTCGAAGATTGTGAGCAGTGACTTCGGGATGACTTCGTACAAGCCCTTGAGCAGCGCAGTGAGTTGTTCGGCAACGCTATCCAACATGCGATAGCGCAGCACGAGTGATAGATATTCCAGCTTGTTCTCGTCAGTCACGTCAAGGTTATTGCCGCCAGGTTTTAGCTCCACAGTGTCTCCTGACGGCGTTTGAATACTAAAAGTCACGCAGAGAGCGTCCACGTGGTCGTTATCGCGCACCCAACTCAAATGTTTAAAAAGCTCCTCGTCCAGAAACTCCAGGTCAGAGAATGTGATGGGGACGCCCAAGAGATGTTTCAGCAAAGGTAGTGCCAGACTTACTTCAACCACCAAACCGTCTAGAATTGCCTTACCCAGCAATCTGCCAGCAAACGTGAAGTATTGCAGGTGATCTTCCCCTTCCGGCACGCACTTTGCAGATTCCGCGTTAATCCAGTAGCTAGAGTCCTCAGCATGTGTCGTCACGAAAAGGCCGCGCTCAGCGCTGAAAAGTTGTTGACACACGAGCACAAACCATTCTCGCAACACGCCACCAGCGTCAAGGGCGGGCTCGCCGATAAAACCTATATTCAAGTGCTCTTGCATCCTCGACGTGTCGACATCAGGACCGGCTAGTTGAGGCAACGCGTCCTCCAGAATAGCTGAGCGACGCACATCGATCTTGAACATGGACTCCGTGTAGGGCACCGCCAGCTGTGTGATCTGCTTGAGAAACCAACGTTTCTTCTCCCTCCACGTCATAGCGAGTACTCCTTCAAAATCGACCGCCTGGTCATCACTATTTGCCTTCGGATCAATATCCAGAGCGACCGAATCCGTTTTGCGATACACCATTTGCCCCGACGCCGTTAGCTCGGAGAAGAACCCCATGGACGCCGCATTCTTCCTGTGCAGTTGCTCTGCAATATCTCCCTGCAAGTTCTTCGCCTCTGGATTCTTTCTCAAAAGGAATTACTCCTCAACTTTGTCACGAACGAATCTGCTTTGGCAAACACGGATCCTGGCGCCGACGGCTCCATGGTTCTCACCCACACAAAGCCTCCATTGGGTAGAGGCACTCTTTGCCACAACCTGCGTCGACTCGCGCCTCGCTGCTTCTGGTTCAGCTGCATCTCGTTCAGCCTTCGATAGCGCAGCGCTCTCTGTCGCATATTCGTTGTTTCTTCCAGCTCCTGCGTCGTATCCAGCGACGACTCGCTGCGCAGCATGGGCAGCGTCCTGGCCTTCTGCAGTTTCGCAGTCTTGGCCACTCCAGTGTCCTCCAAGACCACCGCTGACGAGTCGGTGCTGTTGCTTGCCGTTAGATTGTCCAGCAATGTAGAGCTCAATAGTGTGCCGTTGTCCACCCCTAAAAACGTCGTCCTGGCCACGCGACGCCCTCTGATATGTGTCTGAGGGTCCTCCACGGTCTCCTGCATGGTCGAGAACTCCGCCGACGTCCCACAGAGCAGACAGAGCTCGTGATTTGGATGGTTCATATGTGCACAGACCAGACACTGCCATTCGCTCCGTCCAGCGTCCAGCACCGTGTCCACAAGGTCTTCTCGGAGCTGCAGACTGCGGAGATCCACCGAATCAATGGCGAAATCGTCCTCCAGTCGGTGGCAGTAGCCGGCGCAGAACACGAGGCAGCAGAAGAGCAGCAACACGCACACGCCGGCAGCGATGAAGGCCCCGCCCAGGGAGGAGGAAGAGTCGTCCATGGGCTCGAAAGATGGCGGTGACTTGATTTGTGTGGCGGCCAAACCTACTGGCAACGAGGCAAAGTGTACCTATATCCAAGAATGCTAGAGCTAGATACTTCTAACGACAAGAACGTCCTATTATAGCGACTGGGTCTTCTGAGTTGTGAACTTGGCGCACGTAGAGCGTTGGTATGGTGTGGTGTACATCAAGTAGAATGGCGTCAGCCAATAGGACGACGGCGTTTTGAGGCGGTACGATCGTGCTGTCGATTGCATCGGCTGACAACCGCGAACAAGCCACAGAACCTGTTTTCGACCGAATCCACACCAGGCTTTAGTCGAAATAGCGACGGTTGGTCGATCCCCGCAGACTCGCAACAGCACGTTACTGTAAAAGTAAACCAACGAAATGAACTGCGGCCAAGGAAGACTGTAGTGGCTGTATCGAACGATGAAGACTTGGAGGTCTGAGTTGAAGTCAAGTCTATAGCTCTCGACTGAAAAATCCAACCACGGCGACCGACACCCTCAAACGAGAGCAGCGCCAAAGATACCGGCAGCCATTAATCAGGTCTGCCAGTAAACCCCGACTTGGCCGTTCACGCAACATAACCGCGTTCAAGCAACATATTACTCCGATGTGACAAGAACGGCGCAGTAGCGAACGTAATCCGGGAAGAAACGTGTCGACGAGCAACGCGCGCTCTTGGGGCTCTGCCATCGCCTCGTGCCAGTCCAGTTCCAGCGCCGAACGTCTCGAGTCGACACCAGGCCGTCCCATCCTCGGGCTTTTTGCTCTGGATATTGCCCTTCGTACGTTTCAGCCCCGCAAAGTCGTCGGTCTCATTTAACTAACGGTCCGGCGTATTATAATTATCGAACGCGTTTAGGTAATACTATAGGCCATGGCAATCCGCAGACCGAACGTCATGAAACGTCCTCAATCCTCCTCTGCACGGCGAGGAGGAGGAGACTGGAGCTATTCTGCCAGTGCCACAGAGTCGTATAGCGCCAGAATGCCCACGACGTACCTCCCACAGCACATTGTGGTGCTCGTGCACGGGAACAACGGCTCGGCGGCGGACTTTGACGCGGTAGAGGACGCGCTGCGGACCAAATACGGCGAGAAGCAGATGCTGATCGTCAAGTCCAGCGCCAATGAGCCGGACACGTCGCTGGGCGTGGAGATTGGCGGCACGAGACTGGCCAAGGAGGTCGTGGAAGCGGTCTTCGCGTACGAGCTGAGTCCTGTGGTGGACACGTACAAACTGTCGATGATCTGCCACTCGCTAGGAGGACTCTACGCGAGATACGCGATCGTGCAGATGATGCAGTCGTTGAGCTGCTTGAACATGGAATACGTCGACTTTGTCACGATTTGCACGCCGCATCTCGGGTCGAGACGCGCGAGAGGGCCGTCCACTGTGAAGGTGTGTTTGTGCTGTTATTGTCGACACTAGAATCGTAGGCTGACTGGTCTTTTGATTGTCGTAGAACATTCTTCGGCTTGGAGTGCACAAGGTGCTGGCGTCGCGAACAATTTACGGACTCACGGGCATTGATCTCTTGCTAGATGGTAAGACCAGTTTTTCTAATGTGGTGCGGCTGAAGTCATTGCTTACGCTCTGGCATGTTTGTGATCTTGCAGCACATGAGCAAGAGCAAGCCCAGGAGCGAATGTCAGATGCATCAGACGTAGAGCCGGCTCGCCCTTTGCTGGAGGTGATGAGCGACGAAGACTCCGAGTTCATCCGATCGCTACGCCGCTTTCGTAATGGAACCCTGGTCGCTATGACAGACGGCGACGTGGTGGTGCCGTACCCTTCGGCGTCCATGCGCAGCCACAGTCCATATGTAAGCACTTTCCTGAGTGAACGCTATATGGATTGGCGCTGGCATGTGCGCCACTCTGGCTTTGGGTTGAGGGACGAGACTGCCGTTAGCAATGCTCCTTACTCGGCCTTCTTGGAGCGATTGAACTCGAAGGTTGACTCGTCGATCGAAGTCGAAGAGCATGAGCTCGGAATTGATGCTCGATTCGCCCCACGCTATCCGAGCATTGAAGGATTTGACTGCGACAACAAACAGGAAGTGGAATTTCCGCACGAGATGTTGTGCAATTTACAACAAGCACTTCCGTGGAGACGTATTGACGTAACAGTGGAGCCTTGTGGAGTGAAAGGCAAGCTGAGGCTTCACGACTGGCCGATTAACAAAATGCAGCCGCCGGACTGTCGAGCTGACGAGTTCATAGACCTATTGTCCGAGATGGTTGGAGTGGATCACCACATGCGTCCAGTGACCACGCCTGATAGTGTTGGCAATCCTCACGAGAGCCCAGCTCTAGCGTTGGCAAGACGGTTAAAAAATGTCGCTAAAAGAACGGTTGGCAAGGCCAGACGGCAGGAGACGGACGACCAAGGATCTGAAAGCGATATTGACAGTCTGATCGCTTCTTCATCTACCCAGTCTCCTTCCTCAGGATCTCCCATTGCATCTAACGAGACTACCACCGATCAGGCTCCTGTTTACTTCTCGTCAATAGCGATGCTTAGCACCCTTAGTCGAAAGTCCGGTCCAGACTCTTCTACTTCAGTCTCGTCCGTCACGTCGAGTGAGGCTAGCACCGAGCATTTTCAAACTCGCGTGTAGCACGCTGTAGAAGAATCATAAATGTACATTGCATGCGGAACCAGCGTCAAACTCGTATTATTTATTTGAACGCGACGACCTGAAGAACCCGGGGTGCATCAAAACCAGCTCAGTTAAGCAGTTCTCGCAACAGTACGATCTTCTCGATGCTGAAGGTGCTCTTGCCAGGCCATTTTCGCTTCGTCTGGCAACGCAAAGCCATATCTCGAGCACTTAGTGCTTGCAACTCCACACGCTGCTTTCAGTACGAGATCAAGAGGGGCATTGTCCTTTGAGAGTCCAGCAAGGCTCGCTCCAATGAAAGAGTCCCCAGCACCGACAGTCTCGACCACTTTATCGAGAGAAATTGCTGCGATATGGCTCACTACCGGCCCCGCCATATCGAGGTAGTATACGCCCTCGGTTCCCCATGGACAGATAAACGCTTTTGTCCACTTGGTCAAACCTTCACCCCATTGTTTCATCAACACAGCTTTGAAGAAACGATCAGCGCTGGGAAACCCAAGCTTTTCGCGAAGATAGTCCTTAGACATGAACACATAGTCCGCCACAGATACCAGGCTGGACGATCACAAGTAGCGAAACTCAATCTGTCAGCTCTACAGATAGCGTTCCCAAGTCAAAATATGTTCTTACTTCATAGCTGAGGTCCAGTCGTTGCGCAGTGCCTCAATCTCGACAGAAATTTTAGCTGCGGGCACAGAGTTTCGTACGTACAGCATCATCTGTTCGGTGTCGCCCATGTTACGGCCTTCAAAGTGAAGCCAGATCGGTGCCGTTTGAATATCATTGCGGTATACTTGATGGAGTTGGTTTACGAACACAGTGTAGCTCAGTTCTGGCAGATTTCGCGAGTTCACAATGGTGCGTGAGCCCGTCGCACGGCTTGACATGATAAACTAGACCATGGCATCATTTAGATAACTCTGCAACTAGAGCAATCACCAACAAATAAGGCCAAAAGCTTACCGACACAGGCATGCTTCCTTCACTCTCGATACTAGCAAGTGAGCAGTCGACACCGAAGTCGGACAAGTCTGCATGCACAAATGCAGCATCACTGTCCTTCTCTGGGTCCGTCGACATTCCCAGCCATCGACATCTTCCACCTAATTGCGCGCACACAGCCTAACACTTCTGATCCATCGGCAACCATTGTCCTCCATGTATCCAGTAGAATGCAAGTACCAGCGCATTCGCGACGTTTCCTCCTCTATCCACCACAGAAAATTAGGATTTTGTCACGGAGAATGCCAGTGTGTGTGTGGACTCACCGGCACTTCCGACTAGCAAGCGACCGTGTCTGCGATATCACAAGAAATGCTGAAGGCGTTTACTTCAAGAGGTAAAAGCTGCTGTGAGACCAACCTTCGAGTCCTCTACACATCAAAATGACAGCCAAACGGATTAGTTTTCCTACATGAATACCTACAACAGCAAAGCACTGCAGCTACAACCGTCCGGGTACGCTGCAACCTCGTGAATCACGTCAATTGTGGCGATCCCCACGCCGATCACGTCCATGGCCTCGTCCTCCGTACTCTGTAGAGCCGCACAGGGCTCGATCTTCAACGTCCTCTCTCGCTTAAGTATGTTTATGACCTCGAGGCTCGAGGATACGAACGCGAATGCGTAACAAGCGCTGGAGGCTCGTTATGCGCCGCCATCTTAGGCGGCCAACGGCACATTAACTCATGTAAACTGCATGCTTCCCAAAATGGTCACTTTACTACTAAGTTTACCGTTCTTGACTACCGTTAAGACGAATAAGACTATGGACTGTAATGGCTTGGAGAAATCCTCGCACTCTCGAAGACGAAAGCACCTCATTCTCTTGCCATTACAGCTCAGAGGCTTCGTCTCCTGGTCGCCTGCCGCCATGTTCACGAACATTCGACCCATGTGTTTTGCTTCTGTTCTGCCTGTTCTCGAAGCTATTTTTAGAACATTCCATTGGAAATCCACCAATCAGCCTCTCTGAAAATTCTGCTGAGCCAATCACATCCTTTTCTCAGACGCGAGTTTTTGTCCCAGAGATGCCGTCATCACATTGACCACTTTTTTCACTGAACAAACACCAGTCTACAATTTGCTAAGAACAAGGCAAAGCAATCCAAGAATGAGTGCAAGCAATACGAGCGGGCCGACTGCCACGCAACAACCAGGCGCCAATCCGTCAGGAAACACCTTCGTGTTCTTCATGCCGCCGCCGCCCACGATCTTCGTGCAGTTCAACGACGGCGTGCAAGTGGCTTTCACTCCCGCCCCGTCTCAGTTCCCGCTCTTCAATGGAGCCGCCAATGGAGCTGCCAATGGGAGCGACGCCTTCCTCAACGCTCTCAACGAGCTGTTTATGCGCGCGCAGGGTCAGGCACAGGGTCCTCCGCCTACCAGCAAGTTGTTTCTGGACAAACTCCCTGTCAAGATCTGGACGACGGACATGAAGACAACTGAGCAACACACGGAGTGCGTCATCTGTCTGAGCGACTACGAGAAGGACGACCAGGTGATCTCGTTGCCATGCGGACACACGTTCCACAAAGATTGCGGCATGACGTGGCTGGTGGAGCACAATGTGTGTCCGACGTGCAGATTCGAGCTACCGACCAAGACAGAAGCCAAAGTAGCTACTACTACTACGGCAGCAACAGCACAACCTGAGCAAGAGCCGACGCCGCAGGAAGAAACTGCGAGTGTGACGGGTGTGCGACGCCAGCGCCCCGACGAGACGTTCCGTCCGCGGGATGTGCGGCAGCGTGTGAATGAACCGTCAGCATCGTCGGAGGAAGAGATGGATCTGATGCTGGAGGAAGAAGCGGATCGATTCGTGAAGGAAGAGAACGAGAAGAGAACGATTGCGGCTGAGGACGCAAACGTTGAGATCGAAGACAGCGACGTCGAAGAGCTGCTTCGCGACAACTAGAATCTAAGTAAGCTGATAGTGTAGAGTAAAGTTAGTACTGTGGCCTAATGAGCCAAAGAGAATCAGCAATAAATTAAACTTTACATTCGTATGAAAGGTCTGGTTCTTGACTTCTGCATGGCATCAATCGATGGCATCAATCGATGACATCAATCAACTAACCGTCCCAGATTATTCTGTGAAGAGTTTCGAAATGAATGGTTCAATTAGTTTTGACCAATGAGTGATGATTGGTGCGCTGATTGGTAGAAACGTTATCCGATACATTTTCCTGTTTTCGACCGCCCACAGGCCTCCACACCATCGAGATCGCAATCCACCCCTCGCTCTCTCAAGTCCCAGCAGCAGTATGAGCTACCGCGGCATGAACCCCAACGCCGAGATCGTGAGCAAGTCGCAGGCGCTTATGGTCAACGTGAGCGCCGCCAAGGGCCTCCAGGGCGTGCTCAAGTCGAACCTCGGTGCGTTGTATGCTCCCTCTAAAAGTTGCTACGGAAGATCTCTCTAACTCGATTAAGTGCAGGACCTCGTGGCACTCTGAAGATGCTGGTGGGCGGCGCCGGCCAGATCAAACTCACCAAGGACGGCAACGTGCTGCTGCACGAGATGCAGATCCAGCACCCGACGGCGGCGCTCATTGCGCGTGCAGCGACTGCGCAGGACGACGTGACGGGCGACGGCACCACGTCCACTGTGCTCTTCATCGGAGAGCTGCTGAAGCAGGCGGAGCGCTTCTTGGCCGACGGTCTGCACCCGCGCATCCTGTCGGAGGGCTTCGAGCTGGCGAAGGACGAGGCGCTGCGTGTTCTGGACGCGATGAAGACCACGCCCGAGGACATTCTCAAGGACCGTGAACTGCTGTGCAGTGTGGCTCGTACGTCCCTTCGCACCAAGTTGGACCAGAAGCTTGCGGACCAATTGACGGAGATCATTACGGACGCCGTGCTGACGATTGCGGTGCCAGAGCACCCGATTGACCTGCACATGATCGAGATCATGCACGTACGTGGTGTTTGTTGTTGCTCTTTATTTTTGTGGGTGGGTGATAATGTTTTGACTTTTGGACTTTTGTAGATGATGCACCAGAGCAGTAGCGACACGAAGCTTGTCAAGGGGCTGGTGCTGGACCACGGCTCGCGCCACCCGGACATGCCCACGTCGCTGGAGAACTGTTACATCATGACATGCAACGTGTCCTTGGAGTACGAAAAGAGTGAAGTGAACTCGGGCTTCTTTTACAACAGCGCCGACCAGCGCGAGAAGATGGTGGAGGCCGAGCGGAAGTTCACGGACGACAAGGTGCGCCAGATTATTGAGCTCAAGCGCGAAGTGTGCACGGACGAGAACAAGAAGAGTTTCGTGATCATCAACCAGAAGGGTATTGACCCGCTGTCGCTGGACATGCTTGCCAAGGAGGGTATTTTGGCACTGCGTCGTGCCAAGCGCCGCAACATGGAGCGGATAACACTTGCTTGTGGTGGCATGCCCATCAACTCGACGGACGACATGGACGAGTCCATGCTGGGTTACGCCGGTAAGGTGTACGAACAGACGCTCGGCGAGGAACGCTACACGTTTGTTGAGGACGTGCAGCATCCCAAGTCGTGCACGATCCTGATTAAGGGTCCGAACGAGCACACAATCGCTCAGATCAAGGATGCTATTCGCGATGGTGTTCGTGCTGTTAACAACGCCGTTGAGGACAAGGGTGTTGTGCCTGGTGCTGCTGCATTCGAGCTTTCTGCTCACGAGGCACTGAACAAGTTCAAGGGATCGGTCAAGGGCCGTGCAAAGCTTGGTGTGCAGGCTTTCGCGGATGCTTTGCTTGTGATTCCCAAGGTGCTTGCCGAGAACTCGGGCCTTGACGTGCAGGACACTCTGATTGCCGTGCAAGAGGAGCACGCAAACTCGGGTATGTCTGTAGGCATTGACCTTTTCTCTGGCGAGCCCATGCTGCCAGAGCAGGAAGGAATCTGGGACAACTACCGAGTGAAGCGTCAGTTTATTCACCTCGCAACCACGCTGGCCTCGCAGCTGTTGCTCGTCGACGAAGTGATGCGTGCTGGCAAGCAGATGGGCGGCGGCGGTGGTATGCCCGAGCAGTAGGTAGAGGATTCGTAAGTAGTTTATTTCCCACAGCAATCCATCTACTCGCCTGCCCACTGCGTCATACCTCAGTAATAAACAACCCGACAGATTGAGAAGATGGCTGCAAGTAGAGTTTCAGCGTTATAGACTTCAAGTCACTTGACCTTAGGAGAACTGCTGCCTGACAAAGGTTCACATATAACTTGGGACGAACAAAAGCGTGCATCTCAGTAACAAAAGGTCAAGGTTTAACAGTGCGTTTTAACGCACAAACAATAGATAAAACACCATGATGTCCGTCACAGCCAGCGCCACGATGACGAACCACAGACAGACCTGGCACAAATAGTTGACATCACTGACATCAGTACCGGCTTCGAAACCTCACATTTCATAGTCTCATTCTTCACCTTCTTCCTGTACGACCGGTCGGCGATAATCTGGAGCAGGTGACGCACTTGGCCCGTCATACTGGAGGTCTCGGTGACCATCCCCTTCATATCGTGCAGCTGCGAGCGCTGCAGCTCCAGATCCACCATCACGTTCTTGGCCACCTCCTCCGACTCGGCAACGGTCCGTCGCGTCCTCTCGATGTTGTCCGAAGTCCGCATCAACGACCGCACGCTCTAAACAACAAAAAGTCAATCATCCTTTTTCTTGGTTGTATTTGTGCTATTTATTTTTACTGAACGCACCGGATCCGCTGCGAAGAACGTGCTGTAGTTGTTGAGGCCGGCAGGTTCGGGGCCTCCGCCAGTGACGCCTGAATCGTTGCCTCCAGCGAAGATCCCGCCGCCATTGGACGCCGTTCCATAGCCCCCTGACATGGCTCAACCTGAGTTTTTATGGAATGACTTGTTTCGAAAAAGATACTAAAATGTTTAGTGTGGCGCACACAGTTTTGAAAAGCGTTTCATCATAATCGAGCGATGAGCTTCGGGAAGACCAACTACCGCGTGGGCGGCACCCGTGGCGGCGCTGATCGTACGCTTCTGTGTGGTTTATCACTGCACGAGTGTATCACCTAACGTGTTGTACTGGTATTTATGCTGTTTTGTGTGCTTTATTCCATCTAGAATTCAAGTGGGAAGACGTAAAGAACGACAAGTACCGTGAAAACTACCTAGGCCACTCGGTCCAAGCGCCTGTGGGCCGATGGCAGAAAGGTTAGCCTTATCTTTACTATTTAATGTATAGTATTTATATGAACATATTATACCATGCTTGTAACATGCGTTGCCAGGCAAAGACTTGACGTGGTACGCAAAGGCGAGCAAGACGGAGAGGGCGGAGGCGCTGCAGTCGGAGCTGGCGATGGCCAAGCAACGCGACGAAGATATGATGAATGAAGCACTGTATGAAGGAATTAAGTGGCGGTCTGTATGTGTATAGAATGTCAGAAATGCTAATATTTGTTGTCTTGCTTTATGCCAGAGGTATCGCTCCTAAGAGACGTCATGAACCCGTTGAAGGCCTTAGTGCATCGGAGATGAAGGAGCTACTGAAGCGTGGAGAGGCTGAAAGGGGCGGGATGGATGTTGAACGCATTGAAGGACTGGGCGCAGCTCCGGTGGAAGCTGCGGGCTTTGAGACGGGGCCGAAACGCACCTTGGCGGAGAGATACAAAGATCATCTTGCAAGTGGCAAACCAGACAACACATATACGTTGCCTGGTACGGTTAATAGCCAGATGACGGAGAGTGAGGCGAAGGCAGCGCGAAAAGAGGCTCGCAAGATGGAGAAGGCAGCAAAGAAGTTGAAAAAGAAGGAGAAGAAGGAGCGCAAGAAGGAGAAGAAGATCAAGCGTGATCGCGTTCAGGATTCTGATAATGAAAAAGGCAAAAATCGTCACCACTATCCCAGGGATGAAGAAGATGGCCGACGCTCCCGTTCTCGAACGCGTTCGCCACATCGTCATTCTGGTGGAACTCGAGATTTAGCAAGACGATCGCGATCTGAAGACCGACAGCGTAGCAAACGTCGATCTCGATCCCGTTCTCCAGCCGATCGTCGTCGGTATGCAACTTCTTCAAGGAGGTCGCGATCGCCAGACAGACGTTCCCGTCATCGACGTCGCCGATCATCTTCCTATTCTCCATCTGCCAGAAGACGTTCTGGCTCTCGTTCGCGTTCTCGTTCACGCCGCCGCTGTTAGAAGCACGAACATTACGGCGTTAGTGACTAGGATCATGACTATCAGCTCGGATCGTAGATTTCTTGTGTGGTCTATTTGCTTGAGTAAGAGCCTCAAGCTCTTGTCTACCCTGGATCCTACTCCTGTCTTGTTTGTTTACTCACAGATACCAGCAGCTGTGTTCACGCCGTTTTACTAGGACTTGGATGTTGTGTGCGCTTTCTTCTGTCGTCCACAGCGCTCGGAGCTACCGTCTTTCAGCTCGTAGGCAGGCAAGTAGTAACCTTCTTTGCCATCTTCCCCGCTACGCCACAGTTCTGGATTTTGCACAGTATCAAAAATATTCCCCAACGATGTATATCCGTGGTCGTACAGCGAGCAATAATCGAGCTGACAATCGCGCAGGAAGTCCCAGACATCTGCATACGTCCAACGCAGAATCGGGTTCACGCGAAGGAAGGGCGGCCAGCCAGGACTGCTCGGCGAGAAATGTTCCATGTCTTCTGTGTACGGATCCCCACCTCGCACACCCATATACACTCCTTTGATCTTGAGCTTCTCCAAAATATCTTTGACGCCTTCTACGAACGAGCACTTGTACACGTGGCAATTGAGCGCATACTTCTTCGTACACTGGTCCGTGAACTCCCGGATCTCTGGGAACTGGTCGTACGAGTCGAAATACATTACTGGCACGCGCTGCAGTTGCTTCTGCACTCGTTTTTCCAGATCTGCTTCCTCCAGCAGATCACTTGAGACGAAGCTGTTGCGGGGCGACGTGATGGTCGTCGTGGCCCCCTCCGCCTCCTGTTGAGCCTGGATTTGCGCTAGCTGCGTCTCCTGCAGCACGCGCTTGGCCACCACGATGCGCAGCAGATGCAGCACCACTGTAGAGTCTTTTTCCCCGTTGAAACTGAAGCAGATGCCTTCCAGTCCGAAGATGTCAATGGCGCTGTGCATCACGTCCAGAGCCTTCTGGAGTCGCGCCTGAGTGCGCACATCAGCTGCTGCGAAGAAGAGATCGAAGCGCTGCAAGGTAGCTCTGATACTGTGGTCAGTCGTCATGATCTTACGGTCGTAAACGGGTTCAAATTGACGATATTGCAGCTAGGAGGTGAAGTCGAAGCAAAGACACTGTTGCGCTGGACTTGGCCACGTTTGCAAGCGGTTTTTGACGCTTAACGAGGAATTCTTGGGGCGGTAGAAGCACCAAACGATTGACAACACGATGGAGAACGGCTTGGACGTAAACACACGGCGGGAAACGCTGTGGGAGGGACGGAATGCAGCGGAAGAGCTTGCCTGGACGCTCGTTTGAAAGTGACGTTCGGTATGGAGCGGACTGGTGACGAGCGGCTCGTCAATTGGTGGAATTCGATTTTAGCCAATAGTATGAATTCTATTGCCACGAAATTACAAAAATGAGCGCGCAACATGTGACGTGTGGCAGAGCACTACATCAACCGTTCTGCTGCTGGTCCTCACCTCTCGATTCCGCGACTGAGAGGACTCGAGCATGGTACACCTTAGTGCCTTGACGCCACGGCCTTCGTCTTCCATTATGACGCTTCTTCCGCGACTTTGGTATTAGCCACGGCGATGTCTTCGCCTGTTTGCTCATGCGGTTCCTTTCGGAACGTGTCGGAACTTCCCAGATATTCGTCACGACTTGTTGGCGGCGCTTTGGCTGAGGCTCTGGAGGTGCAGACAATTTCTCTTCAGCGTCATCTATGTTGTCCAATATGGCTGCGACCGCGCGTCTCTTTACTTTGGCGACGTTGTCAGAAACTTGTTCATGAGCAGCCACTTCGTTCTCCTTCTCCTCAACTTCATCGTCCGACGACGAGCTCCACCAGATCGCGAGTTGGTCGTAACTCATTCTTGCTTCTGGTGCTGAAGTCGATAAACAGTAAGACCTCGGGACGGGGGTATTGCCTACCAACTGTCGGGTGTCTAAAATGATTTGTTGCTTAGTATCTTTCGTCTCTCAACTGTTCTTGTCTACCACCAGCACACTCATTCTCTTTGGTGGCGTAGGACTGCATGCTTCTACTTCAGTAAAGTCTCCACCCAGTGATGTCTGGTCCAGAGCGCCTTCTTCGACATTTCAGCTTCTGGTGCGTGGGCGGCGAAATTGTGCCAAGCGCCTGGCCAAACGTGAAGTTCTGCCTGCACACCGCCTTCCCAGAGTTTGCTCGCATACGCAACAACCTCATCTCGGCAGACTTCGGCCGACCCGATCTCGAGATATGTCGACGGGAGGCCGGATAGATCTGTCGCTCGTCCGGGAGCTTCGAAGTCCTTCACATCTCGAGTTCCTCTTCGTTCGCCAAGCACGCAGCCCCAGGCAAATCTGTTGCTTTGGGTGCTCCATCGACCTCCTTCGACCTCAAACTGACGAGCACTTACACTTTCGTTGCGGTCATCCAGCATGGGTGTCACAAGTAGTTGTCCGCAGATTTTGGGTCCACCGCGTTCACGGGCGAGTAAAGTTACTCCGGCGCAGATTGCACCACCCCGGAGGTTCCTGCGACCATGAGTCGAGACGGATCAATGCAGAGATCCACCAACTTGTCGCCGGTCCACTTGTACGCAGCATAGGCATCTTCAAACGGCAACGGAGCGGGATGTTCAGGTGCGAGGCGATATTCAGGCGAGATGACAATGGCGTTGCACGTGTCGAGATATGGAGCAAGAGATTCTAGTCCCGTGAACCGGTTACCAATGATCATTCCACCGGGATGGTAGAAGAGAATGGCTGCGTGCTTGTTGGTCAGGTCGAAGGTTGGGGGTCGAAGGATTGACACGAGAATATCTCCGTTCGGGCCAGATATCGTCCGTTGCTCGTGGGTGGCCCCTTTGACCAAGGCTAGAACGGGGTCCGCAGAGACGGTAGAGGAGGCTTCTACACGAAGGGCTAAGAGGTCATTGTCGCCGTAGTGGAGTGGCAACCCCTCAGCAAATCCACGATCCAGGACAACTTTCAGTTCGGGGTCGTACGGCGGTCGTAAAGGGAATTCCATGGTGTCTGTGAGTAACCGAGTGTATCGGGGAGCTTAGACACCACGTGCAAGAGCTTGAGTCTGACGAACCTGGCGGAATGGCAAATGAAAGATTCCGTGGCACCCGATGTGAGGATTCATTGACGTGCGGATTCTTGTGGCTCTGAGGGCACTCCCCAGTCAAGTATCACCAAGTGGGTACACTACATCCGAGATTGAGCGGCGGCTCTGTACATCCGCTTGGCAAGGGTCGGATAAAGGCCAGGAAGAGACTTCGAGAAGCTTTTGCCAGGGCTTTCTGAAAAGAGACTGCAAGCCGCCGTAACTGAGAACGTGCGGGGTTGATACGACGTTGCCGATCCCTTCAACAGCAGCAAACACTACGATGCGGAGCGCAATGAGCAAGTGTTTCTCAGCATATTCACGTCACGGTACGGACGCGAGCGATTTCGACGCGAAGAGCTACTCAAATGTCGTCCTTTCCTAGACTTTATGGTAACCTTATTTGCAATGTTGAGAGCTCTAGAGGCTGTTGTCGCTCTTTCTCAACGTCCAGCAGCTCTCGGATGAACTGCTCCGTGATTTCCTCCCCTCGGCTTCTCACTTTCCAATTTGCGTCCAAGTTGGCACCCAAGCTCCGGAATCAAGACTTAAGCCAAGCTTTCCCGACTTTCTCGGACCAGGTATCGACATGCAGACCGCCGGTATCATCGTCCTGTTCGCGGTCATTTCCATCGCTGCCACCATGGCCGACAACGCCTGCCAACCGTCCGAGGTCGTCAAGTTCGCCGTGCTGTACTCCAACCCCCACCTTCTGCCATGCCAAGAGGTTTCAGCCGGCTTTTCCATAGCCCCACCAAAGGGATACCCAACTGGGCCTCAAGTGAGGGCCATGTGTGCTTCTGACGCTTGTCGGTTGTTGATCAAGGACGTTCTCGAGTTGAAGCCGAACGACTGCTACTTGTCGTTTGATGGTGTTGAGTTGAACGCGTACAAGCTGGCGACCAAGTTCGAGGATGAGTGCAAGCATGAGAAGTCCTCCAAGGATGATGACACGTCTTGGAACACGGACAACGACCACAATGATGACAAGGATCACCCTGCGCCCAAGCCCACCGAACCCAAGTACTATCCGACTACGAAGCCGAGTGAACATGATAAGGATGACAAGTATCACCAAACACCCAAGCCCTCAGACCACAAGTATCCGAAAACGACTGAGCATGACAAGGATGACAAGGACCACTCAAAACCAAAGTCGACCGAATACGATTACAAGCACGAGATGGAAGCTTCCAGTTCTACAGGCAACGAGGGTGAAGTTGAAGAGCAGAGGCCTCCGATGAATGGCACCGCAGAGAGCTTCCATCCGATGCCTAACACGACGTATAAAGCGGAGAGGCTATAAACGTCGTCAAGGCATGCAAGTCTTGTGCGTCATTCAAGCGAGATCTCTCACCAATCTACTTATTCAAGAACGTAAACGCCACATCAGCCTCATGACAGTGGTGGCACTTGAGTACTACAGTAGTAGTATGCTTTCAACACGAACCTATTTGTTTGTCTTACTTGTGGAAGTGCAATACCATTGATGAAATATCTGTCGCCTCCGAAACCAACCTACCTACTTACTGCAAAAAGTATTCAGACTTACAAACTCGTTCTGCCGCTGCCGTGCGTGTTCCAGCTACAGCATGGACACATGTACTCACAACACACTACTCCACCGAAAGGATGGTGTCAATAGCAGTTGGCCCCACGTCTGCAGACTGGTCTGGCAGGGCTGAATACACTTCTGTGACCAGATCTTTTGCATTCAACCAGACTCCAGCGATTGAGGCAGGTGTAGTCTCCGACAATAAATGATGCAATAGCTCATTCTCGTATCCCGATGGCGGTACCGAGAATGCCGTGGGAGTGGTAAGACCTGCGCAGGCGGCTGCAGCATCGGCTTCAATAACAGGCTCCTTTCCAAGCTGCCAGCGACGCGAATTCTTCTGGTCCACGCATGCCGGCACTAAGTTGGCTGTTTGACAATCCACACTCTGCCAAGCTGTTGAATCACGCATTAGCGCCACGCACTTGTTGGGATCGAGATCATGGCCCTTAGGTACAACCCAAACAACAGATTCCATTCTCTTCGGGGTTATGTTGTCCGGCGACGCCAGGTTGACTCCACATTTTGTCACACCAGGTAGAGACGTCTCGTCCAGCAAGAATTTGTTGGGCCCAATTTGACCGTCGGCATTGAGAAAACCATATTCGATCTCACTGGTTTGCGGGCGGAAGATAGTGAAATTCTCGTCTGGGGGACCGATTTGAGAGTAGTTAAACCGGCATGTCGGAAACGGTTGAAGTGGCAGCGGCGGTTCTTGCCAATCGCAAATCGTTTCTTTGACGAACAGCATTTCTTGGCCTTCCGTGAGATAATCAGCGCCGCTCATGAATAGAACTCGTTTCCCGATACGAAGTAACTCCTCAAAGGATGGCCAGCGCGAGGCGTACTACAGAGTCATGCCAAGCACAGTTCAGTCAGTACAATGTTCATCATGACCGGGACCTCGTGACAAGAAAACTCACCACCAACTCGTTAGGCCGAAGAATTTCTTCTTCCGGAAAGTAGACCCTGAGATATTGCAGCAGTGTGGACACCTTTTTCCACTTCATAAGGTTGGTCTCATCGTCAAAGAACACCAGCAAAAACTCATCAGCGTTTTCAGGCGCGTGCAGCCACGTCGCCAACTCACTGAGTGCTTCTTTCACGGACCTCTGTTCACTGGATGGGATACTACTCAAACTCGGCTT
The DNA here is from genome assembly GCA_011947355.1 of Phytophthora boehmeriae. Classification (NCBI taxonomy): domain Eukaryota; phylum Oomycota; class Peronosporomycetes; order Peronosporales; family Peronosporaceae; genus Phytophthora; species Phytophthora boehmeriae. The sequence goes on along the minus strand of JAAVTJ010000145.1, from coordinate 1,139,273 downwards.
GCACCCAATGGTCTCTGAATCCCATTGAATGTCCGTGCCCAACATCTTAGCGACCTCGTTAAACACCGAAATCAAACCATCCAACAATTTCGAATGGAACCCTCCACAGTGTGCAATCCTCAGATCTCCATCGAACCAATGCACGTCCAGCTCAATGAACCGCACGCCCATCTGCAATTGATCTGTCAACGAAAATAACTGATCGTTGGTATGCACTTTCATGCCCTTCTTGAACCACGACAAGTAGCGTAAATATCCTTCAAAAACATGGTCTTCCACGCCATATCCGTCTGCTAAATTAATGGCAGAGTTGTGTGTGCCTGGTAGTGTAGCAGAGCAGAAGTTCCGACGGTAGGCCAGTTTCCGCTGCAGCTTTAGGGCTCGTTGTAGCCATTGATCCACTTGAACCGAGCCGTGCTTGCAAACAATCGCACACACTCCTTTCTTGTCGCAACGCTTGGTCTTCTCGCACTGCACGTCGACGGGGACCAGGTCTGGTACACTATCAAGCACTTGGGTCTTGAACCTGGCGCTGTCCTGGGCGATTTCGTCCTTTGAGAGCGTCCAAAGAGCGTCAGGATTGCGGTCCCGAGGGAGCCGCAGTGGATCTTCAACTACGAGACTCTCTACAGTCTTTCCATACACAAGAGTGGAGCTGAGAGCGAGCAGAGACAGCAAGAGAAGTGTGGGGAGACGTGAGAGGAGGAAGGAGGGCTGGAGAGACAGCAAACACCTCGCCGTGACGCCTTGAAGCGCGCCATAGTTTCGCTTGAGCCTCAGCCGTCGAATCAGGTAGTGACTTGTCGAAATGTATTTTAGGAAGAAACATGTCGCAGTGGGTCTGATACCGTCGCGTCATCAAAAAGGCAAGTAGTATCCGTTAGAAGTTGCCTTTCAGTAGCAATGCTATAGATGACTCGCAAGGTGAGTCGATTGATTGATCTATTGAGGCAGTATTAGCGAAACCCTGCAATGTGGCTAGCTGCAATGAACCCTTCATCTGCGCACATTGACACAGCGCGTGGCTTCTGCTGCCCTGGCAAAATGCCAAAGCTTTAGACCAGAATTAGTGGGCCTTGTCTTTGGCGTCCTTGTTCTTACGGCTGCTGGTTCGTTTGACCTTAGCCTTCTCACCCTTGGCCTTCTCCACCTTGGTCTTCTCAGCCTCTGCAGCCGCAGCTTCTGCTTCTGTCGGCTCCTGCAATGCGATACGGCCTGTAGCTTCCAGACTCTCGCGGCACTTAGCGATCCATGCAACCAGCTCCTCCAACGCGACTGCAAGATAACAAAGACAAGTCAGTCAGAATTCAATCAAGAAAGCAACGTCATAGGAGATAGTAAATACAACGTACTTTTGCCGTCGTTGTCTTCATCGATGTGCGAAATGACCCATTCCACGTCTTCCTGGGTGTTGGCCTTGCGGAGGATCGTCATGACAGCGTCACGCAGCTCTTCAGCAGTCAGCACACCATCGCTATCGCGATCAAGAATGTTCAAGCGGTCACCAACGTGGCGGTCCACTTCCTCAATCTCCACCTCTAAATTCGACAGCATAGACTCCAGCTTTTTCATCATACGACCAGCAGTCTTATTCTCCGTCGCCTGCGTGCCAATGCGGCCAGCCGCCAGTAGACCCTCAACGTCCATGTCGTATTTGTTTTGCTTCAGCTGGGTCACTGTCTGACGCTCCTTCTCAACCAGCGACTTGAACGCAAGCGACTCAAGAGCACTCAATTCCTCTAAGCTGACGATGTTCTCAATCGACTTGGGGAGTGTAACCTCATCGAGCTCGCCAGTAGGTGCCGTTTCAGCTTGTGCGTGGGCCTTCTCCATGATCACATCAGCGATAACCTGCTCCACTTCTGACTGGGGCTCCACTGCAGCGGCTGCCGCAGCTTCGCTTTCAGCCTTTTGCAGAGCCTCAGTCTCCTTCTTCTGAGCCTCATCACGGAACTTCTCTTCGTCTGCAATCATCTCATTCTGGTATCGAATACTGTCAAGCTTCAACTTGCGCATCTCAGGTGTCTCCTCCGTGGTTGCTGCCAGAGCGACCTCAGTCACAACCTCTTCATCCATGGACGACATCGATGTTGCCAAAGCTTCCTCTAGGTTGTCCGCAGCTGTAATATTCAGCGCTCGTGACATGATGAGCAGAGACGCCGGCACATTTTTGTTGATGGACAGATCAAGCCATTGGCGCATTTGGCGAACGTAGCCAGCCTTCGTAAGACCTGTAGCACGCATACCACGCTCCATGCAAGCCATCTGCAGTTCCTCCTTGTCCAGGGAGTCCAAGCCTTCCCAGATGATATCTTGGTCATCCTTCTTCAGTTGGCGGATGCGGTTACGCAATTGGAATCGAAGGAGGTTATCATTGCCGTAGTGTTGCACACCCATGAAGCGGCACATACCAACGAGTTGAGGACGGGAAATGTTGTCCAGCATCAGTTCATCGTTAAACATTTTCGCGACTTGAAGCGTTTCCTCCGAGGTTAGCGGCTCGCCACGCTGGGCGCGTTCGACAAAGTTCATCACCTCGCTAGCCGTAGCCTTGCGTTCCTCGGATACGCCTTCCGTGTCACGCGTGTCCTCCATAATCTCCTTCACCGTATCCTGCAAGAAACCGGCCAGAGCCACACGAAGCTGCAGCTGGCGCTTCATGTCTTCCTCACGCTGGAACGAATCCTTGTACGTGCTGGGCAGCATGTTCGGGAACACCTTCAGCGCCACTGGCAACAGCAATTCCATAAACGGCACAATCACAAAGAAAGCAAAAGGCACAAGTCGAAGCAAATCCGCCACCGTGCGCTGCAGCTGCTTGCGCTCACGACGTGAGAGTGCATTGCCCTTCAGCAGACGACGAATGATACGCGTCGACGTCGACACATCAGCCCACAGCAGCTTGGTTCCCAGCCAGTAGTGGTCGATCTCGTGTTTCACCTTGCCCTTCATCTTGCCCAGCCACTCCTTCACTGCTGCTGGGTCTGTCACGAGAACTTGCAGAGCTCGAGCCAAAGCTTTCACTCCTTGCACCGCGAGCTGCGGTGTGCGCTTCAGCAGTGACACCGCGCGCTCCGGGACCTTGGGCAGCTCCTTCTCCACGTCTTCCACGCGGATCATGCGACGCTCGCCGCCCCTCTCCAGCGCAGACTCGAGCTTCTCCTCCTGGACGCGGATCTTACTGCGTCGACGTCTCGCAGCCGCGATCTTCTTCTTGATAGCAGCAGCTTCAGCTGCAGTAGGAGGCACAGCGGGCGTCGTGGGCTTCGTCGGCAGAGCTGCGAACCCGCGGGTTTGGTTGCGGTACAGCATGGTGTACTGCGACAGATTGATTGGCAGAGCTACAGGAAGTGTCAGAGCTGACGATCCTCGCGTGTCAGGAAGGCCTGAAAGACTGGAGAAATCGCGGCCGAAACTCGCGAAGGGAGCGGCACGCGTGTGCAGCTGAGCATGAGGCGGCAGAACGGCGCTGGAGCGCAGCAGCCCCTGCGAGCGCACGGCCTTGCGCAGACTCGAGCGCAACATGTTGCCGACTCGACTGATCTGGAAATGGCCGGTTGGGATTGCGTTTGCTGTGGCTCGTGTACATAGAACTCTCGCTTAAGTGTATGCAGATTTGCGGGTCTTACCCATCATCGATCCCTTTTGCCAAAACATAGGTGATTAAAGGATATGCGGGTCTACTATAGACCCAACATTAACTTGAACGAGACTTAGCATTCATTCCGGTGATGTTTGACATGCCTGTTTATTCTGATACACATGCTCATTGCATGCACTAATTTATGAAAGCATACAAATAGTAAGTACTTACACCTTTTACAATCGATTGTCTTGTAACCACTAGCATCAAGCGGCAATAGACGTCATTCCTGCGGTCGGAATGGTGTCGGCGTCGTCGAGCGGCAAGCGCAACAAGAAGAAGAAGACGAAGAAGGGCGGCAAGCGCAAACCTGTGAACCTGCAGGCCAATTTCAACCGTAAGTGCTCGCTCGCCAGCGTTCGATCGGCCTCGAAAGATGGCTCCGACCCTGTCTACGAAGCTCTGAGTGACGCCATGTTCCCGTCCAATGACCACCACTCTCACGTGGAGGCGCTTGACTCTCGTGATGCAGGCGACGTGTCGAGCGGCGACTTTCATTTGCACAGGTGCGTCATATGACGTCGCTATATCGGCTCAAGTGATATGACAACTGAGCGCTATGATCTGTTCAAAACAGTTTGTGTAGCGATGGGAAGCTCAAGCCCAGCGAAGTGATCGCCAAAGCAGCAGCCAACGGAGTGACGTACATGTCGTTGACGGATCATGACACGATGGCAGGTGTGAGTGAGGCCATTGCTGCAGCTCAGAAGCATGGCGTGCTCGTCTTCCTGGCGTGGAGATCAGTGCAGAGGTGAAAGGAGGAGAGAATTTGCACATTTTAGGCTACTTTTACCCAGGATCCAACAGTGCAGAGCTGGAGAAGCAGCTGCTGAAGATCCGCACTGGCAGACACAAACGTGGCAAGGGCATGCTGAAAAACTGGTGTGTGAACTTGGGTGGCTGGCGCATCAGTGAGCAAGCGAGCTGACAGGGATGATTGCTTTGATTTTTTTGTTTCTAGGAGGCTATGGGTATCAAGCTGGAATGGGAGCGAGTGCTGGAAATTGCTGGCGAAGCGGCCCCTGGTCGGCCTCATGTAGCTGAAGCCCTCGTGGAAGCTGGTCATGTTGCGAACTTCCGTCAGGCATTCGCGAGATACCTTCACAACGATGGTCCTGCTTATGTGGAGGTACGATGCGCAATGGCCGATGCACGAGAAATGACTTCTTACTGATGAACTTTTTCAGGGCGAGCATTTTCCTCCGGAAGAAGCGATCAAGCTGATTGCTAGTGCAGGAGGAGTCTCGGTTCTTGCACACCCGTGGTGTTGCAAAGTAAGTAGTCTTGTAGTTGCACCTGATCTTGCTCGACACTTCGTTTAACTGTCCTGGGTTCACACTGTAGAATCCACTAACGCTCGTCCCAGAGCTGGCCAAGCTCGGAATTCAGGTACGCTATGGAGTGGGGGTTTCTGTCCTTTTATGCTTGACTAATCATGTGTCAAACTCGTTAGGGTATCGAGGTGTATCACGACACGTCGAAGATCGACATGTATGGTGCTTTGGCAACTGAATCCGGCCTCCTGAAGGTAATATTTTGCTGCCAAATGGGACGCGTTTGCAATTCTTCTGTACCGCAAATACTAACGCGTGCTTGTTGCCATCTATTTCTTTTTCAGATGGGTGGTTCCGACTTTCATGGTATTGATCCTACCACGGAACGTGCGCCCGGCAGCATTCCTTTTCCGCGCCACCATGTAGATCGCTTCCTTGCTCACGCGCAGAAAGTATGGGAGCGGCCGCTTGTAGACCGCCTACGAGCAATGGCAGAAGCTATCAAGCTTGCAGGGCCTGATGCTCCATCCGAGGAACTCCTTATCTGGAAAGAACAGGAAACATTAGTGCGTCAAACGCTATCTGACCTCGGTATGGAGATGCAGATCGTGGAGAATGAAGCAGGCGAATCCGACACCAGCTCCAGTGGCGGAGAGAGCGATGAATGTGTCGCTGTCGAAAACCATTATAGAACTATTCGTGTTGCTGCCCTGAAGCGGTGAGATGAAACAGGAGCGTTTGTGGAACGAAATATGCTGTGCTGGTCAGCAGCTTGTTAGTGAACATATTACTGCTGGTTATGAAGGTATCTCATCAAATGCAGAGGGTAATTGTACTTCTATCAATTTTGGACAAGCGTCTGGCCCCGAATCCAATCCTAGCTTCTCCCACCTTCATTTGGGGTTGCTTTAACGGCGTTTTAACAGCTCGAAGACTAGCTCCACATTGGTCCGACCCATCTCTTCAAATGCATCGGTTTTCGTGACTGCATCGAAGTTTTGCAGCATGAACGCGACGCACTGATCTCGCAGCACAGTGGCATTGTGCAGGTCGGCAGCATGGAAAATGCTAGCAGCATTGTCAATACACAGCGAACTGAGCATCTTGCTTTCACAAATGCGCTTCAAACGCTCAACGCCGTACTGCATTCCGTGTAAACACATGATCGAAAATGTTAGCGCAAACACTATCACGAGAAACTAAGGTTAGCACTTTCACGCCGTACCCGATCTGCAGTGACAAACAGTTCCATGGCAACGTCGACTGCCACGTCCAAGTAATCGGTATACAAATACTCCAGTAATGAGATGAAGATCGGGCGGCGTACATCGGTGATTTGAATTTCTCGAGCGCGGCTTTCCAGCATCTATGTAAAATACACACAATTGCACATTAGTAGTGCATTGATTTGTCGACGCAATACAAAGATGCACACCTCTCCAGTAAGCATGGCGTTGAAGTAGCTACAACGAATGCACAGAATTTTGTGCCCGTACACGGGGATCCCTTCCACTATGTGCAATAAAACAAGCGACATGCCATCAGTGTCAGTAAAAAAAAGCAACGGAATAGAACATTTCCTCGACCAGATTCGTACCGACGAACGTCACATCACTCATGATGTCGTTGTCCACCAAAGATCTCAGGTCATTGATCAGCGTGCTCTCAGGGATTTCCATCTTGAACTCGTCTTCTCCGAATCGGAATTGCTTAAAGTCGTTCAGGCGACTGCTTCCATCATAACCGCCGAAGATGATCAGGCTGGAGTCATAAACAGTCCCAACATGACAGAAGCGTTGTCCTGGTGGCTGGCCATTAAACTGCATTGGTTGCCAAGTGCTCGACTCTGGAAAGCAAACAAACAAACAGATCACGTCATTAGATTCAATCAGGGAAGCAAACCACTAAAACGAAAATGAAGAGCTCAGCTTACCCAAATTCAGCTCGTAAAAATCATTCACAGCAGTTCCTGTGCTTCCGCCAAAGATGTACATGGAGTTCGAGTGGATGACAGCAACATGGCTATCACGTGCAATAGGTGCTGGGCCTTCAGTCGCAAGCAATGACCATACACGTGTGTCTACATACAATACATAGTATCGGTAAGTCGATCATGAGTTACCCAGCAACGTACTGCTTACTAGACCAATCATCCGTACCAAAGTTGAATATGTGGACATCGTTCAGATGACGGGATCCGTCATGGCCACCGAATAGCACGCAAGTGTGCTTATGAACCACCAATGATGACCGATATCTGACACAAACCGACAGATCAGACACTGCTCTCCGCAAGAATAGTTATTACCGAACTTACCGAGGTCTTGGCACTCGACCCGTTGCAGCTACCAACGACCACGTGTTTGTTTCTATCCGCATTGAATCGTAGAGACGTCAAACCAAAAAATACGAGCCCTTGAGAATAGTAACATAATGTGCAACTTCAACGACATCCACGCAAACTAGCACCATACCGAAGTTGAACTCATGAAAGTCGTTTCTGTAGCTGCCGTCGTATCCTCCGAAGCAATACATCGACTTGTCTGTTTCGGCCATAATCGCATTGTCAGCATGCATCGAAGAAAAGCCATATTCTGTACACCGTCATAAGATAACAGGGGACAGCGCACCGTAAACAACTGCAGCATGGCTGTGTCGCGCTGTCGGTGACAATCCGGCATTCACCACGACATTGCTCCATTTCTGCGTCACTACATACAAAGCAACATTTCAATGAACACAAAGCCACTGCAATCCACATCAACTCCCCCAACAACATACAGAAGTTATACTCGATGAAGTCATTGACGCGGGAGCTGCCATCGAAGCCGGCAAACACGTAGAACGAGTCCTTGTACACGACGGCGACGTGGCGGTCGCGGGGACTTGGAGCGGAGCCAATAGCCAGCACCACCGACCACAGCTTCCGCTTGAAGTTGAACTCGTAGAAGTCGTTGATGCGGTTCGAGCCGTCGTAGCCTGCATAGCCACAGCAACGCAGTAGTCCATGCGTTCGAGCATAACTGAGATATATGTGAATGATATGCGGTCATTATTGTGCATAGCTCACCTCCAAAGATATAGAGCGAGTCCTGTCGGATAGCGCAGACGTGCAGCGACCGATGGCACGGCGCGGCCGAAGGGTTTTCGCACGGGACTGCCACCCACGACTGCGAGCTCGAGCGCAGTGTGTTGCTGCTCATGATGCGGCACAGCGGTGTTAGGGTTTGAAAATGATTTTCTAAACCCTTGCCAACAACAAAAAACACAGTTTAGGAATAGGGTTTCGATAGGGTTTAAGAACCCTATCGAAAGCCCTAAAACTCCTCATTCTTCTATCTCTGAGCATCAGGTCATTTTTGCAGCCAAAAATGTCTTGTCCAACTGTAGTAGCGTAGTCTTGGACTGTGAGTGAATTTATTGAATGTTGGTTGCTTCTGCGTGTGCTTGGCAAAATCGAAAGTGAGAGCTATATTAGGGGTTGTCGATGCTTCAGCAACAAGCCAGATTTTTTCTAGCAAATCTCGAAAAACTTCTTACTAGCCAATAGGAAGACGACTACCTTGACTACCCCATCCAGATCCCGTTCAGCAACAAGTCATCTTTTTTTTCTCGACCCTTGTTTTAGCAGCAAGGGCAGGTCGCTCCCGAAGTTTCAAGCTTGCTGTCAAATTGAGAGAGGGAAACCGCTACTCTACACCGTTTGGTCGATGATAGCGATTCTAGCGAAGAGGATCTAGAGGTCTCTACACTGCAGCGAACCGTCGGTTGCTTGGCTCTCGGTACTTTGATCAACCATCGTCATATAGACGTCGTTGAAACCGCTGGAAAAGACTGTAGCTTGACGTTGGCGATTAGGATGGGACTGAATTCTTGGAGCACTTTAGGCCTTCCCTTTATAGATGCTTCTTCGGCCCAAGCAGATCATCCGGCCAAAAAATGGGCTAGTTGCTGATCGACTTGCGCCAGGTTTCGTTCTGTTAGCGATAAAATTTTCCATCCAATCAGAGGCCAGGAAAAATCCGACTTGCTAAAAAACTGATTTTTGCTGAAGCATTGGCAACCCCTATTGAGTGGTGTTGTGTTACGAGGGAAATGCCCGCAAGCATGAAAAACCACTTGGTCCGTGTGGTCACTTTGACTCAATGAGCACAGAGGCAAGGGCAGCACTCGAAACTCCGCGTGTCCCTGAGTTGCCGTCTTATCTCTCCATAGCCACTACCTCAATCACAACCTACACTCCATTCGTACCTTAACGATAATCTTGCCACTCTCCACACCAACAGCCCTTTATCACCTTTTCTTAGTCGATTCCAACTGAAGTTACCTCCATAACGATGCAAACGGCTGCATACATATATGGCTGCTCATACAGCAGAATTAACGGGATTACTTCTGTGGTGAAGTGCGAATAAGATTTCGTTCTTTCTCGAGAAAGACGGTGGTCGCCAGATGGGATCGGGACAGGAGTCCAAAAAGGCGGGCATCTGAGTGGGATGCTCTGGCGGTGGCCCGTCGAGATCACAGATCTAACGATCTGACGACTTTCGCTGAGATCAGGTTGATGGATAAAGAGGGCTTGACAATCTGGATGCCAGTGGAGTCATGACGACCGAAGTTCCAGTGCGATGGGTCCCTGACGGACATGGATTACGACAGATCTGGACCGATCAACCATAGTGCACCGTAGATCGGGCCGATCGAAGCAAGTGGATCTACCTGGAAGTGATGATCCACGCCGATCTGGACGTGTTGATCCATGTACACCGCGAATCTACGGGTCAATCTAGGAGCGATCAAGACCGAGCGCGTGAGATCCCGAAGAGCAAACAAACCGATCGAGATCCATGGATCAGTCTAGATCGGGCTGCGGATCAGAGTTGCAGTCAGGTCCTGCGGTCGATCGACCTGGATCTACTGACCTAGGGATCTGCGATCTGCGATCAGGTACTCATTTGGATCAAGCAGATCGGATCTACGCAGAACGGGTTGAAGCGGATGGAACCAGATTGGACCGGATCGGCTCATTAGGAGATCCGATCTGGTCGATCGACATATCGGTTACAGATCGATCGATAATCCGATCGGATCGATCAATAGCGGATCAGATCGGGCCGATCCACGATCTGAGTCGATCGATGGGAAGCACAGCGGAAACAGCCGGCCCAAGTATCCAGGTATCATCTGATCGTAGGATAGGAGTCAGGATGGGATCGATAGGTTAGATTGGATAAACATCAATAGAACCGAAATTGCCTTGTGCTGCGCAAGTGTCTTAAAGAATCGCCAAGAACGGGAACTACATTGGCCCTGAGGCTTATTGTATCAAGACATAGCGGTAGATCTAGCGTCGGATCGGATAGATGGATAATATATTGGCCAGATTTCCTCCACCTAGTCTACCGCTTACAAGTGCTGACCCTCGATCGGACAGAGTTTATTGCTTGACTGTCTGATCGATCGGATTCTCAACAACTCAAGATCCCGCCATAGGAGACGGCAAGCATCGTAAAGGAAACTTCCCCGTAAAGGAATACTACGCCAAAGGCAACAACCCACGGCCGGATCAAGTCCCGCCGCCAGATCGAAGGTTGATCGACTCCCTTCCGATCTGGATCTGTATTAGGACGCAGTGTGAAGACTTCCGCGCTGCTTCACCCCATTCCCGTGTCCGGTCAAGACGTTCTTCTTCGCAGATCGACACTTCACAAGCCACCAAGAGAGCAGATCCCGTCCGCCGACTGGTACACAAGGTGAAACAGTTCAGCTAGATCACGGATCGCAGGAGTGCCCCCTTCTCTAGTCAGTGTCTGGGCGACAGTGGGAAGCTTGGATTGGGCCTTGACCAGATTTTGGCCGATCCCGCTACACCACACTTCAACCGTTGCAACTCGACGGTTGATACGTAATATGAATTCAGCATCCATTCACCATACACGCAATTATGCATTTCACTTCCATTTCAGCCAGCAAGCATTAGTTGTCAGTCATCTCCACATCAACATCAGTTGATAGGCGAGATCCTTTGTCAGTCCGCAGACTGCACGACTCCATTTACCAGCACTGCTTAGTATCCACAACACTCAAACCGTCACGCAGTTGGGCAAATCGCATCGGCCCCAGAGCCTTAGTGAAGATATCATCGACATTGTCAGCGGTTGGTATATATGTCAACTGCAGGCGCCCATCATTCACTTTCTCGGCCACGTAGCGAATATTCGTTGCGTAAGTCCGCAATCTCTCCGAATTTCCATTGTTTTCGATTGCTTTCAGTGTGCTCTAATTATCACATAACAATGCGGCCACTTCCTAGTGCTCTACACCAAGTTCTCGGAGCAGATTTTGCATCCAAAGAATAATATCCGTGCATGTGTGCACTGCCGTCAGCTCCGAACTGCATGTGTTCTTTGTCACTTCTTGCTGTTTCTTGCTCTTCCAATAGAACACACATCCATTCAGCTTGACTACAATCCTGTGACAGAATGACTCGTCTCAGGACAGCGAGCATGGTCAGCGGCCGCAAACGCTTCAATCTGCAAAGGTCCTGGTTGCACCCGATATACCAATCCTAGATGCTTTGTACCCAGTGCATAACGCACAACACGTTGTGCAGCGCGATAATTCTCGCGTGTATACGCACCATCATGACGCCCTAACATGCGCACAGCATTGGTCAAATCAGGCCTAACACGCCACCAAATGTTAAAGGGACCAAACGATCTCACGGTATGACAGCCGTGGGTCGTTTATCAAGTTTTCGTCTGTCTTGACTGGTAGCGTTGGTTCATGATGAATCTGCGGCGATGTCACTGGCCGCGCATCTGCTAATCCGAACTTCTTAGCAAGTCGCCCAATATACACTATCTATGCCAGGCTCAACACTCGCCCCGGTTCATAGGTCACCTCCATACCCAGTAAATGTTTGACACGACCAAGATCCTTTACACCGAACTTTGCTGCCAAATGCTCCACTACCATTTTGATATCGTCTGCTTTTGCTGCGATGACCAAGTCATCAACATAAACGGTCAGAAAAACTGGCCCTTTTGCTGCGGTTCTCTAATAGACTCCCACATCGAAGTCGCACTGCGTAAAACCTAATTCCACCAAGTACTTATGCAGTGTATCATTCCAAATGCGTGAAGCTTGTTCGAGCCCATAAAGTCCTTTAAGCAACAAGCACACTCTGCCGGTCCCATCATCGTATCCCTCGGGTTACTCCATGTAGATCATCACATCGGTCAACTTCCCGTTTAGGAAAGTGGCCACGAAGTCGACGTGCTCGAGATCCAATCCTAGCAGTAAGGCCAGTATCATCACGATCCGTACGGAGTCAATTCTCACAACCGGAGAGTATGTGGCAAGGTGGTCTATACCGATTTTTGGCATAAACCCCTTGAACGCAAGATGAGCTTTGAACCTGGCCACGTCACCTTTCTCGTTTCGCTTGACTACGAGTACCCATAGTGACGACAGGATGTTCACAGGAATTGCAGTCGTCACTTTAGCCTTGGCACCAAACGCCAGGTCTCATTCATCATCAACGACGCATACTCTGCATCCATCGCCTTCTTCCACTCATCTGCGTGTGATGAGGCCAACGCCTCCTTCACACTCGTTGGGTTCAAAATTTCATTCACTACACCAATTAGCATACATTGCATGAGTGTAGCTGCCATGCACCGTGTGCCAGGAGAAAACCACGATTTAGGACGTCGCTGTCCTGTGGAACGACGCGGTGGTGTAGCAACAGTAGTATGTCGTCTTTTGTTGCACGTATGGGTGAGACATGACGAGGTGTTTGCAACACTCTCTTGAGGGTTCGGAACCCCTAAAAAGTTTTTGTTCTTCTTCTACATACCAGTTGCACCAAGGTGTCTTCAATGCAAGGTCCACAAAGTCCTTCGTGGACATTGGGGACGTATTATCCCACCCTTAGTTGGTGCAACGCCTACTGCGCGCCGCACCACCAGAACCACTCCTATTCAACCTCGTCCCTAATGTCCCGGCAGTGTATGCCAACCTCGTTGGCGAGAAATTCGCATTCGACCCCGCCACTCAAGTTGCACGCCGCCGTCTGTACATCAAGTACGGGCGATTGGTCAATTTTCCATTGCGTCTCCGAAACCATCAGGCGGTCTACGGACACGCGGAGCTGGGCTCCATGCTACCCGTACCGGAGGAGAAACTAGTGCAAAGCGAAGGCTACATACGGGACCAATTTCTAGAAAACCAACACCGGGTGCCGATTATATTAAGCGGTATTGCGCGCGTTGAGATCGTCCGCGTGTAGGTGGAGGATGTGGACGATATTCTGCGCGTGTTCTACGATCTGCATGAATGGCTAGATTTGGTTTAGCGTTCTATGGGAGCGTAGGCGGCGGTTGTATGTCATGTGGTGTTGGAAAGCCCACGTAAATCTTTGGTAGTAGTATAAATAGCTTTAACCCACAACAAATAGTCTACCAGACAGGCGAATTAATAGTCGGGATGCATTCTGAAGGCCCAGACTCAGTCCCTGTACCGGGACAGACGTTGTGAATTCGCTACGTACGACTTTCATCAGTAATACACCGCGCACAACTTCCACGAGCACTCGGTGGTATGTGCTACACACTCACACAACCTCGTAGTCCCAGCAGCGGAAGGGTACTAGGCTTTGTCTAGGCTTATACGGGGGCACCGAGGTAAAACCTCGGCTGGAAGCACTCAAATAAAGAGATATAGGCAATTCAGCCTTCACTCTATACAAACTCCCAATATAATCGGCCACACACTCTTGGCCTTGCCCGTGTACACTTCACTGCAATGTTCGGTGTTCAGTGACAGGCATATCCACACAAACAAGCAAGTAGACTCACCTAAAGGTCCCCACTCCACTCTTCGTGTTTGGTGGAATATGTAACTAATTATGCAACTATACAATTATGTAATGAACTATGACCCGTTATGGATCTCTGCGCCTGTTCACCGAAGAGTCCCACCCCCATTCAGCGTCCCTGAAGGGCCCACCGTTTGCTCGTCCAGGATGCGATGCATGTCAGCGCGGAGTTGACACATGCGGGACGCAGCGTCTGGAAACGTTGTGCGCATCTTCAGCTGCTTCATAGCCACATCCACCGCCGTGTAGTCTTCTTGTTCAGGTTCGCGAGCCTGTAAAAGTATGAAATCCACTCATTCTCCGTCACAGCGTTAGGGTCCTTCTGGAATTCGTACAAGCAGATCATCCTGCAGGTTCTTTCTTCAATACATGCACTGACTGGCATGATAAACGGACGCTCCAGGCCCGTGCCAAACGCGCTTAGCGCATGAAAGAACGTTTCGTAGGCGCGCATGAAGTCTCTTCGTTCCTTCATCGTGCTTCCAGCATACCGAGGTGCGACGGGGAGTGAGGGTGCGTTCGTAATTCGCCCAACCGCGGTCACCTCCTCAGATCTCTTTGCACCGCCATTCGGCGGGTTCCGATCTGGAGAGGCAATCGGCATTGACACATCATCGTCTGCCTCTACTCCCCACGCAGCAACCCCTGTCGTTAGCGTTGCAAATGGCCCAGTCCAGCGGAGACAGCGTTGTCCTTCCAGGCCTTGTGCAAGGGGTTCCGAGTTGGTGATTGCGACGGCGTGTTGAGGGTTTCCGTTGCCTCCGGCAAAGGTCCTGGGATGCCAATACTCAGGTTCTCTCCGTCGTTGCTCCCCATCGTCGTAGTCGAGTTGAAATCCGCGAAAAATAAATTTTGTTCTGGCTTGTCGATCTGACCAAGCCCCTTCACTATTGCGCACTAGGAAGGAAATTTCAAACTGACATGTATTGAGCACTAACGAAAGCACGCTGTCCTCTTCGCTAGAGCTCTACTTCCACTGCTCTCCTTTGTAGCCATTGATGCAAGCTAACTTAGATTTAAAACCAGAAACTAGACCCAGAAGTGAGATACTAGAGTCACTTTGCAATCGCTGTGCGATCGCCGACATCATGATGACGGCGTCTGCGGCAGAGCTGCAGAACAGTTTAGAATGCTTGGCTATCGATTGCAGCTATCAGTTTTACATGTTGGAAACGACCGGATATACCTGACTCGTCGATTCCCACCATTTTTGCCCCTTTTCCCTGTTCTTACAGGCAATGAATGAATGGTATACGTGTTCGCGTCGCCAAATTATACCTGCGCTAGTCTCAGTTTAGCTAGTCCGCGGCATAGAGTGGTGTCCGCATACGTCGAGTCTCCTTTGGCAGGTAACGAGTCAGCAATAACATTCAGAAGGGACTTCCATTTCCGTCGGTCTTGGGCAAGAAGTCGAAGTTCCGCTACGTCGTGGTCTGTGAGAAGACGGTAGCCGCATCCACTGACATAGAGATCCTGATCAAGCACAAGAGGTAAGATAGTACGAGGTCTGTCACGCCACTAACTGGTGTCTGAGGCTGTGAAGTACGCCTGCATCTGAATGAAGGCTGGTACGTCGCGTGGGCGTCGAAGGATGTGGCCAAAGAGTCCCCAGCACCTGAGGTGATACGGTGGCGGAGCGGTCTTTCGTCACAGGCTTCATAGAGCTCAGCGTTCAAAATGCGGCGTGGATAGCGGATGTTGAGTACTGATCGTAGTTGACGGCGGTGAAAGCTTTCCAGATGGCGTAGTTCCGATGGTGTAGGCGCCCACGTGCCGCAGTTGTACAGGAGGATCGACAAAACATAACAGTTGTACAGACGGACTCTTGTTTTATCGCTGTTGCAATGCGAGCGTAGCCATACTGTCCACAGCCTGCGAAGATCCCCTGCTGCGAGTGTTTTGCGGCGAAAAATGTCTTCTGCGTCTTTTAGCAATGATCCAAGCTTCCGAGCTGACCGCTAAGTTTCTTCTGTTGCACGGGCGTGGGGATCCTCCGTTGTGGGTGTCGTACAGTGTTGGAGCATCGTAAGTTCTGTTTTAGACTCGTTCATGTGGAGAGACCAGCGGGCGAATACATCTGGCGCATGGGCCTGGATAAGTTCGGCTAGCGCAGGATCTCGACAGATGAAGTCGGCGTTGTCTGCATAAATTATCATTTGCTGGAGTAGATCTGGAGGCATCGCTGGGTGGTTGGCTAGATCTCTTAATGCTGCCTCTAGATAGATAACAAATATAACAGGTGAAAGGGAATCACCTTGCGGAGTACCTGTGTTACTGTCGAATGGCTTGGGTACTTGGTGTCCAACGCGGAGCGAAAGAGATGTGTCCGAAAGTAAAAGTCGAATAAACCGAATTTCGTCATTGTGCAGGAAGCTGCGTAGTACATCACATCGAGCAATTTTTCCCGGTCAATCGTGTCAACTGCGCGAGAGAGATCGATACCAAGCACTTGAATAACTTCATGGTACTTTTGAACGCGCGCACAGTGCCACCTGTGGGCCCAGACGGCGTCGGCTGTGCTGCGACTTTTACGAATGCCGCTTTGGTTGTTACCAAGAAACTTGTGGCATTGCCTGTTAAAAATTGTTTTTGGAGTCTAGTGTAACGGGGTTACATTGGTTAGTACCTCACTAACCTAGGCAGCCTAAGATAGGCTTGCCTGTGTGTGTACCACATTTTAGAAGGACAGCCCAAACGTGGGGCTGTCGTTGTGGTACAAGGCACCAAGGCCATGGGAGCCAACCATCCGTGGCCTTGCGGTGCATTTATATGCATTTCAGTATAGATTATACTTAGTGTAGGTTACATACTGCAACTGGGTAAATCTATTAATACATCAGTCTAAATCTTACCCTGTCTAAGTTAAACCCTAGGCCGGGAACCTGTGGACTGTGTGTCCACTGAGTACCGTAGTACTCCGAGCTTCCTCAAGCGCAAAAGCTGCTGTGTGCCCCGTCACATCTAGGTTCGTTTTAACCGACTGTAGGTGATTTTGTGCAAGAACATTAACTTTCCGAGCCTATCGGATCCACAGTATTCAATCGTAGATTGTGTAGAACTGAACTTTGGTTGCAAGCATGTGCGTCACTTGCGGAGTCCAATACCCATTCCATTTGAGTACCAGCAGGAGTCTTTGTAGTTGTTGCAGCAACTCTTGGAACTCCTCGTACATGGCAACACAAAGCACTCACGTTCTTGCGCCGCTTGTTGCTGAGCATTATGGCCAAAAAGCAAATACACTTCTTAAGTGCGTTTTTTAAATAACGTCTTTGGTGCGCACTTCATGCGATTATTTCAAAACACGATTTGGTAGTTCTCCACACGATGTTCTTGTAGAAGAATGTCCCTCTACAAGCACATTCGTATAAGAACATATTGGTTTTAAGATCAACATGGCGTTTTGAACTAGTTTGAAACCTAGACATTGTTTCTGGCGATTCTAGGTTTGCTTATAGTTTACTTAAAGTTTACTTATAGTTTACTTATAGCTTGATATAGTTTGTTTTAGCTCGCTATAGTTTACTTATAGATTGCTATAATTTGCTTATAGTTTGCTTATAGTTTGCTTATAGCTTGTTTTCGGCTATGGTATAAAATACGCGATACAGTTATTCGGCGAAATCATAGCCGAAAACCATCTCGAGAATGTCTAGGTTTCAAAATAGTTCAAAATCCCAGTTTGAACTATTTAAAAACAAGATGTTCTCCTCTCAAACAGGAGCGCGCTCATTTCGAAATCTGCCGTCGTATCATGGTAAGCCACCAGTCGGATTTGCGGAGCCGTGTCTTGTGCTCTAACCTGTGTGTCCTCACTCTCCAGTCAGGCATCGGTGGCAAAGGCGGCAA
The DNA here is from genome assembly GCA_011947355.1 of Phytophthora boehmeriae. Classification (NCBI taxonomy): domain Eukaryota; phylum Oomycota; class Peronosporomycetes; order Peronosporales; family Peronosporaceae; genus Phytophthora; species Phytophthora boehmeriae. The sequence continues at coordinate 1,121,629 of JAAVTJ010000145.1, read as the reverse complement.
GGGAGGCAAGGGCGGCAAGGGTGTCACCTCAAGAAGGCGCCTCAGTCGCGGTCGCAGCGCGCCGGACTCCAGGTACAAAGCCAACGGCCACTGCTTGTTGTTCGACTGTCCGCCTTCTGACTGTGTTTGGATGAATTCTAGTTCCCTGTGGGGCGTATCCATCGCTTCCTGAAGAAGCGCGTGGCCAACAACCAGCGTGTGGGCGCTACTGCGGCCGTGTATGCCGCCGCGATCATGGAGTATCTGACCGCCGAGGTGCTGGAGCTGGCTGGCAACGCGTCCAAGGACCTCAAGGTGAAGCGCATCACGCCGCGCCACTTGCAGCTCGCCATTCGCGGAGACGAGGAGCTAGACACGCTGATCAAGGCCACGATCGCTGGCGGTGGCGTGATCCCTCACATCCACAAGAACCTCATCACCAAGCAGCCCAAGAAGCGGATGCCCATGTAGACGGCGTCGTGTTTGCTGCTGCAGTCATAGCATTTTCCCGTTTGCGAACGACCCACACGCTCCCTCGTATATAAGTAAATATGGTTTGCCACACCCAGAGCGTCCTCAGTCGTCCTCCTCGCGAGCGTCCCATTTTCCCGCGTTTTCCCAATCGCGCAACATTCATCCCATATATTTAGGTTTAAAGGGTTCTAGGTTTTATCTTCAGGCAACCGTCGTGCCACATTACAGTCTTCATCTTTCCCCTCAAGTTGGAAGGAAGATCAACGGACGAATCCTTGGGGGAAAGGACCACCCAAGACAAGGAAAACTGCGGGGGACAGCACGCTCCCCCAAACAACGAACAAGACAGAGAAGGCGAAGATTGGACAACAAGAACCAGGCGTGGATGGCTAGCACAGACGTGACGGCGCCCGCAAGCGCAAGCTCCAGCGCAGCGGACGTGCTGCCTCTGGCTGCGTTCCAGCGCTATCTTCTGGCCACCTGCATGCCTCTCTTCGGGGAAGGCACGGCTCTGACTGTGGACGGCTTCAAGGGCGACCTGGAGAGCGCTCAGGCCACGGAAGTGCTGGATCAGTTCCTTGCAGACTCGGCCACGCGTGTCCTTCAAGTGCATTGCTTCCCTGCACGTGCTACTGACGACAGTCCGATGAACGGATCTACGGGCTACTGCGTGCGTGTGAACTTGGGCATCGAGTACTCGTCTGGTAAGAAGAGCGGACACGACGTGGTGTGCTTCATCAAGCGCTTCAGTGCTCCATTGGCCAAGGACCAGACGCTGAACCATCAGCTTCAAGTCATGACTCTGGGACTCGGCAGTAAAGGTGGAACGGACAAGTCGGACTCGGATACAGCAACGACCAGCAGCGGGGAGAACACAGAGGAGGAGGAGGAAGATCGAGGCAATTTGCTCTCGGTGGTGTATAATTATGTACACCAATCTTTTACACCTCTTGTAAACGAATACTCCAAGGTGCACATGCCACAGAGTGAGATGACAAACGCGAGCGAAGGCACGAGAGGATTACCGGCTATCCGACGTCGGATGAAGGAACTGGAACTGGCGCTGCTGCAATACCAGCAAAACATTGAGATCCCGGAAGTGAACTTGATCTTTCACCCTGTGATCCAGCAAGCTGCTGAGCAGGTACGACGCTGGTTAACTTGGTATGATTGAGAAGGTAGATTATGATTGACTTTTTAATCGCGCTATAGGTTCGCGAGAAGGGCGTGTTGATTGATGTGGAAGCATTAGGATTGGAGGAGAAAGTGAACGATGTCAAATTTGTGAATGACATTCAAGGCGGTGTCAGCAAGTGGATTAAGGAAATCCAAAAAGTGACACGTCTCATCAAGTAGGTCACCTCGTTTTGATTGAATATGGTTGTGGTTAATGACTAACGTGTATCTGTCGCTATACTTGGTGTTGTAAAGCGAACCGCTACCTGGAACAGCAATGCAGGAGATCAATTTCTGGTGCGACTTAAATCGTGCTCTACTGGCTGTGCAGGAAAAACTTAAATCCCCAGAGGTGGAGATCACACTCGCACTGTTGCAACGGGCGAAGCGATATCTGGCGACGGTCACATTTAGTGCCGACCACGGCTTGGGTCCAGCGATTCAACATGTTTCAAGCGTAATGACTCTCATGAAAGAGTTCCCAATGAACTCTATTCTGTCTGCTACTGACATTAACCAGCTCAACCAGGGTGTCACTCTCGTGTTCACACACCTGAAGAAGATACGTGTGGCTGATGCTTACAATCTGTCGCGGCTGCTGCACTTGGTGGAGGTTATGTCCAGTGATCTGACCCAGCAAGTCATCAGTTTGCTTCGTGTCTATAGCCTCATCCAAGTCCCTTTCAACCAGTTCGAGCAGCTGATTTCTTCATGCAAAGAGCTATTCTCAAATTGGCATCGGCAAGTTGCTACACTCTATGATCTCACTAAAGAGCTCTTCAAACGTCGAGGAGGATCGATCAACACTGAAAAGCTTCCACTGCTGTCTGAGTTGCAAATGGAGCACGTGGCAATCGAGGAGCGCCTTTTGGAGCTGTATGAGTTTCGAGAGCAGCACGAAAAGCTCCGTGAAGTGATTCAGCGAGTACTGGGGGAGCGAACGCGATTACATTGAACGAATCGCGGGGCGGCGAAGTTACCGATGATGCTCTTGCAGAAATCAACTCTGCATATGCCCAATTGAGTTCACTGGACCCGTTGGATGTTTCCGGCGAGGGAATGACCGCGTGGAAAAACTTGCGCAAGGCATATGACCTTTGTATCAATCGCGTCGAAGGTCGGATTATCAGTAGCTTGACCAGTCGACTGAGTGCGACGTCTAACGCCGATGAGATGTTCCGAGTGTTCTCCAAGTACAATGCTCTATTTTTCCGACCTCGTATTCGCAGTGCTGTGCAACAATTCCAGATGCAACTGATTGAAAATGTGAAAGAGGACGTGAGCAACCTTCAAGCAAAATTTCGTGCGCACTATGCCTTTTCCGAGGCCTCTCGTACAAGCAAACTCCGTGACATTCCTCCTATTGCAGGAGCGGTGATGTGGGCTAAACAAATTGAGCGCAAGCTGAAAATGCTGCTATCGCGTGTTGAGAGTGTTCTCGGTGTTGGCTGGGAGCAACATGTGGAAGGCAAGGCCCTTAAGGTGGCGGCGGAGGCGTTTATTGCCAAGCTCAACCCTCAACTTATTTTCGACCAGTGGGTTAACGATCTTGCATCAATGCCAATTTTTGATATCAAGAACATTATCTTGAACATCGTGACAGAAGATACTCCTCAGGGTGAGAAGAAAAGCTGGTGGTCGCGTTCAACCAACAAATTGTCACGCTGTTTAAAGAAGTCCGAAATTTAGAGTGGCTCGGCTACAGAGTGCCATTTACATTGAAGATGATTGCCGAAGATGCAAAGTCGAAGTACCCGTTTGCAATGTCCCTGGACGCTAGTCTCAAGACATATACAAGTTCATGCCGGCGCATCCAGCCCATTTTTGAGGCCTTAACGGCTGCATACGTGCGCGAAGTTCGCGCTGCCATAGGTAAAACATTCACGAAGGGGAACGAAATGCGATGGCATGCGGATGGGTTGGGCGAGTATGTCACGGATCTTGCTACGAAAGTTGAACGGTTGCACGATAAAGTGGATGACTTACTGCAGAAAACCAGTGATATTGACCAACTCCTAGAAGGTGTCCGGACGAACACAGACTTCCAATCTGGAGAGGTCCGAGCTGTTTTGGTGAAAGTTCAGGGGCATGTTGATGAGTTGAGTCTTGCTGGCTATGCGAACCTGCACGTATTTGTGAAGAACCTGAATGGTCTAATTAGTGCAATTCTGGGGAAGAAACTGGAGGTGCTGCTACAAAGCTGGGTTGCTTGCTTTGCCGCTCAGCCAGATGAGAAGTCGTTCCAAGTTGCCCTCGCTGAAGCAGGGCTCACTCTTAAGACTCATCAGATACTGCTGAAGAATCAAGTATTGTACCTGGAACCATCCGTTAGTGACGCTCGACGCGACTGGTTGGCTCAGCTACAGAATTTGCTGAATTCTGTGTGCGACCTGCCCAAGATTCAGACTTCTTCGTATGAAAACGTATACGGAAAGTCAACTGTGTCTTCGCTGTCGTCACCACCTCGAAAAAGTGCGAGCTTGAGACGACGAGAGGCCGTCTTCAAAGAAGCACTGAGTCAGGTGCCTCTGGATTTGCTTACTAAGGCTTACAGTGTGCTAGATGGAACTGTCAGTGATGTTGAAAAGTATTCTTCGACGTGGCTTCAGTACCAAGCGTTGTGGGATATGGATGCACAGACCGCGCTAAACAGTGTTGGAGAAGATCTCCGAAAGTGGCAGCAGATTTTGGTTGAAATTAAAAACGAGCGTAATGCGTTTGATGCTGTCTCGAATACCAAACGGTTCGGCCCGATGGTAATCAACTATCAACAAGTGCAGGCGCAAGTGAATGTGAAGTATGATGCGTGGCACAACGAGTTCCTCTCATATTTTGGTGATCTCCTGCGCGATCAGATCAATTCGTTTTATTCGACGATCTCGTCCAAGCGGACACTGCTGGAGCAGCATGCCCTTGAAGCGGCCACAGCACAAGTTGTTGCTGCGATCACGTTAATCCAAGAAATGCGCCAAATGCGATTTCAGTGGGAAGAAACGGTCGAGTCGTTTGAGCAGGGCGAGCGCCTGCTGAAGAAGCAGCGATACCGGTTCTCGAGTGACTGGCCATCGCTCGCCAACGTGGAGGGAGAATGGGAAGCTTTTATCCAATTGTTAGAGCGGAAAAGTTCTGCAATGGAAAGCCAGTTGCCTCAATTGCAGGCCAAGATTCTAGAAGAGAAGAGCGCGCTGGACAGCAAAATCAACAAGGCAGTGGCTGAATGGGATAGTGCCAAGCCTCTACAAGGAGGCCAGTCGCCTAAGGCAGCCACAGAGTTGCTGATCGTATATGAAACTCGCTTTAAACTGCTTCGCGGCGAGCAGGACAAGATGAATGCTGCGTTGAATGCCTTGAATATTTCGTACGTGTCAGGCATGGGTGGATCATCGATTGACGATGACCGTAGCTCTTACAGTGATCTTTCACGAGCCATGGAGGAATTATCCGGATTAGATGAGGTTTGGAAGAGCATTTCGAAAGTATGGGCTCACGTTGATGAACTCCAGGATACGCTGTGGTCTGCAGTTCAGCCGCGCAAAATCCGAAAGCAGCTCGACGAAATCGTTGATGAAATGCGCCATTTGCCTGCCCGGGTACAACAGTACGAAGCTTTTGAGCACTTCGCATCCTCGATTCAGTCACGAAAGGCTATGAATTCTCTTTTATCAGAGCTTAAGTCAGATGCTATTCGAGATCGCCACTGGAAACAGATTCTCCGGTTGCTAAATATCTCGTCTCCATTCACAGAGTTGACGTTGCGCAGCTTCTGGGAATCTAAGCTGTCTGCCAACGACAATGAGCTTAAGTCTATCATTCGTACGGCCCAAGGTGAAATGGCGTTGGATGAATTTTTGCGCCAAGTGTCCGACTATTGGACGAACTATCAGTTGGACTTAGTCAACTACCAAAACCGTTGTCGTGTAATTCGCGGCTGGGATGAAATGTTTGCGAAGCTTGATGAGCATCTCAACAGCTTAACCAGCATGAAACAGTCGCCCTACTATCGGGTTTTTGCCGAGGTAGCCACCAGCTGGGAAGATAAATTGACCAAGATCCGCGGCATTTTGGACTTTTGGATTGATGTTCAGAGACGCTGGGTTTACCTTGAAGGTATATTTTTTGGCTCAGCGGACATCAAACAGCAGTTGCCAAAAGAGTTCGCTCGCTTCCAGAGTGTTGACAACGAATTCACGTCTACGATGAAGCGCGTTGCACACAAACCGATGATTGTAGACGTAGCCAACATCCCGAATTTGTATCATTCACTTGAGCGTCAGCAAGACATGATGGGCAATGTCCAAAGAGCTTTGGGAGAATACTTGGAGCGCCAAAGAGCTGCATTCCTCGCTTCTATTTCGTTGGCGACGAAGATTTGCTAGAAATGATCGGTAACAGCAAAGAGCCGATGCAAATTCAGCGCCACCTTTCAAAGATGTTCGCTGGAATTTCTTCCTTGGAGATGGACAATAACACGGGTGTAATTTTGGGGATGGCATCTCGTGAGGGTGAAGTTGTACGATTCAAAGAGCCTGTGAAGACTGCCGAAGATACCCGCATTAACGTCTGGCTCAGTAAAGTTGAGGAGCAAATGCGTCAAACGCTGTCGCTTCTGTTGGAAGAAGCTGTGCGCTCCTACCCAACCGATGACAATGCCGATTCGTATTTGAAGTGGGTATCAGAGTTCCCTGCACAAGTGGTCATTCTAGCCACGCAGGTTCAATGGTCGCACGAAGTCGAGAAAACGTTAAAGGCAGGAGGTGGCGGCTTGCCCACGGTTCTTCAACAACTGGATACGGTGCTGCTCATTTTGAGTGAGCGTGTTCTCTCGGATGTAAAGAATGATGTGCGAAAGAAATATGAGCAGTTGATCACTGAGTTGGTCCATCAAAAGAGTGTCACAAAGAGGCTGATTCAGGCCAAGGTTGGCAGCGCAGAAGACTTCCGCTGGCTGTATCATATGCGCCACTACTTTCAAGCTAAGGAGATTGATCCGCTCAAAAAACTTACCATTCAGATCTCCAACGCCAGCTTTTCATACGGTTTCGAGTACTTCGGTGTTGGAGAGAGACTTGTGCAGACTCCCTTACTGAGCAGTGCTACCTCACCCTGACACAAGCATTGGACTTTGGAATGGGTGGAAATCCGTTTGGACCTGCTGGGACGGGTAAAACGGAGTCTGTGAAAGCCTTGGGATCGCACCTGGGGCGGTTTGTGCTGGTGTTTAACTGTGACGAGCACTTTGATTTCCAAGCGATGGGCCGAATTTTTGTGGGTTTGTGCCAAGTTGGTGCTTGGGGTTGTTTTGACGAGTTTAATCGTCTCGAGGAACGCGTGCTTTCTGCTGTGTCTCAGCAAATTTTAGCCATCCAGAGTGGAGTATCGTCACTAAAGATCCGAAAGTCGCCTGAAAGCACGCAATTGGCGGCGAATAATACCAGTGCTACTATCGAGCTGCTGGGCAAGAGTGTTAAGCTTAACCCAGATGTGGGTATCTTTGTGACGATGAATCCTGGTTACGCTGGTCGGTCAAATTTACCGGATAACCTGAAGCAGCTCTTCCGAAGTATTGCAATGGTCGCCCCGGATCGTGAACTAATTGCTCAGGTTATGCTGTTCTCCCAGGGTATCACCACGGCGGAGCAAATATCCGCTAAGGTAGTCTTGTTGTTTAATCTCTGCGAAGATCAGCTCTCAAAGCAACCCCACTACGACTTTGGTCTCCGTGCATTGAAGAGCGTGCTTGTTAGCGCAGGACAACTCAAGCGAAAGATAACCCTCTCGCAAGAAAGTGCTATGTCTACGGAGATCGAAGAGCTAGAAACGAAGGCTCTGATCGGGTCTATCACTGACACGATCTTGCCTAAGCTGGTCTCAAATGACGTGCCTGTGTTCGAAACGCTTCTGAAGGGTGTGTTTCCGGGAACCGAAGCACATCGCATTGATGAGGGTGAACTTCGCGCGAAGGTTATGGAGCTGGCGAAGAAGGGCAACTACGTAGCAAGCGATCAATGGGTCGAAAAGGCTCTGCAGCTCTATCAGGTTATGCAGCTTCGTCACGGCGTGATGCTTGTTGGTGCATCTGGAAGCGGCAAATCGAGTGCGTGGCGTGTTTTGATGGATGCAATGGAATTTGTCGATGGAGTGAAGGGTGAGGCCCATGTCATTGACCCGAAAGCTCTCTCCAAGGAGCACCTATATGGTGTTCTAGATAACACTACATTGGAGTGGACAGATGGTGTGTTCACACATCTGCTTCGTCAAGTGCTCAACAGCGTTAGAGGTGAAAGCGATAAACGCCACTGGATTATTTTTGACGGTGACGTGGATCCAGAGTGGGCCGAAAACTTGAACTCAGTGCTAGATGATAACCGTTTGCTGACGCTCCCGTCTGGAGAACGCCTTGAAATCCCCCGAATGTATGGATCATGATGGAAACTGAGACACTGCGCTACGCAACACTGGCAACTGTTAGTCGATGTGGTATGGTTTGGTTTTCACATGATACGGTCAAGACGTGCCATATTGTCGAGCATTATTTGCAGAAAATGCGGGATGACATTTCAGCAGTGTCAACCCTCTCGTTACAGCCTAGTGAGAGTGAACTCACAAAAAGACGGCTCACACATACGTTGCGCTGCTCAGAGACTTGATCGATCGTGGTGATGGTATGCCTTCCTTGATTGAACTTTGCTTGGAACAAGCGCTGGGTCAAACACACATCATGGAAGCCACGAGTTTGCGACTGCTTATGTCAATGTTCACTCTTCTAGCGCAAGGATTGTCTCGAATCAACGAATACAATGAAGGACACTCCGATTTCCCGATGACTATGGACCAAATGTCTCGCTTCGTGCCTAAATGGTTTGTATTCTCCATTCTCTGGGGGTTCGGAGGTTCGATGGACTCGGCAAATCGCATTGATCTATGCGAGTTTGTGGTGCGAACCCTCGAAAATCGAGTGATGTTTCCAGTGTCTGGGTCGGCAGCTCTCGACAACAGTTTGCTGGAGTACGAGGTCAATATCGATGATGGTGAATGGCGTCAATGGTTGCGATCAATCCCGCAGCTGGACCTTGAGAGTCACCAAGTCCTGGCGACAGATGTTGTTGTGACCACTGTAGATACGATTCGACATGTCGAAGTACTGCGAGGCTGGCTCTCCCAGCATCGTCCCCTTATTCTTTGTGGCCCACCAGGTAGCGGAAAAACGATGACGTTGACGTCTACCATCAGCTCACTGCCTGAGTTCGAGTTTGCAAGCCTCAATTTCTCATCTGGAACTTCCCCGGAACTTATCTTAAAGACTTTCTCACAATATTGTGAGTACAAACGTACGCCTAATGGAATGCTGCTAGCTCCGAATGCACCGGAGAAATGGCTCGTTGTTTTCTGCGACGAAATCAATCTGCCGGAGGCTGATCGGTACGGTACGCAACGAGTCATCACTTTCTTGCGACAGATGATTGAACAAGGCGGATTCTGGTTGGGAGGGAAAAACGCGTGGGTGCGATTGGAGCGCATTCAGTTCGTGGGTGCATGTAACCCTCCTACGGATCCTGGTCGTGTGCCATTGTCTCTGCGTCTTCTGCGGCATGCGCCTCTTCTCTTGGTTGACTTTCCGTCGTACCCTTCACTGAAGCAGATTTACGGGACATTTAACCGCGCGTTGCTAAAGTTAACGCCATCGCTGCGCTCATACGTGCAACCATTGACTGACGCAATGGTGGATGTGTACGACAGCAACCAAAAGAAATTTACGGCGGAGATGCAGCCACATTACATTTACAGTCCACGAGAGCTTTCAAGATGGATGCGTGCGTTGTACGAAGCCATTGAGCCGTTGGAGTTTGAGATAGACATTGAGACGCTTGTTAAACTAGTCTTCCATGAAGCACTGCGGCTTTTCATGGATCGCCTTGTGACTTCTGACGAGCAAAAATGGTGTTTCCGTATGGTGAAGGAAACACTCCGGAACCATTTCCCACAAAGCGCGACTGCTTTAGAGGTGGTTGAGTATGGCGGTCAACACCCCATTTTGTTTAGCACTTGGCTTTCAAAGAATTATACTGAAGCGACAACGACCGATCTTCGGAAACATATTGAAGCACGTCTGCGCGTCTTCTATGAGGAAGAGCTCAACGTTCAGTTGGTCGTTTTCGACTCGGTAATTGATCATGTGCTTCGCATTGATCGTGTTCTTCGCCAACCCCTTGGTCATTTGCTGCTGGTTGGAGAAAGTGGTGCAGGTAAGACGGTGCTGTCTCGCTTTGTCAGCTGGATGAATGGTATGTCGGTGTTCCAGATTAAGCTCACGTCGAACTACACGCTGGATAACTTTGATGATGACCTTCGTGTCGTGTTAAAACGATGCGGATGTGAAGCGGAGAAGATTTGTTTCATCTTTGATGAATCTAATGTGCTTGATTCAGCTTTCTTGGAGCGAATGAATGCTCTACTTGCGTCAGGTGAGGTGCCCGGTCTATTCGAAGACGATGAGTACACATCGCTTATGCATGCTTGCCGAGAGGCAGTGCAACGCGATGGTGTGATCGTGGAGAACACGGAGGACGAACTTTTCCGATACTTCACCAAGCAAGTACAGCGGAACCTTCACGTAGTGTTCACAATGAATCCGGCGTCCGGAGACTTCCAAAATCGCACCAATACTTCCCCTGCGCTGTTTAACCGATGCGTGGTCGATTGGTTTGGTACATGGAACGATCACGCACTGGCACAAGTGGCGTACGAATTCACTAATACTCTAGACCTTGCTGGGTCCAGTGACTTCGTGATCCCCAGCGAAGCTACAGAAGTGCTGACAAAGCTGATTCCTCATATTGCTACTGGATCATTCCGTGATGTGTTGGTTGGAAGTATTGTCCAGTTCCATCACGCAGTTTTGGTTCATATGCGTCGTCTTCAGAAGCGTCACATGAAGTATAACCACATTTCCCCTCGGGACTATTTGGAATTTATCCGCCACTTCGTGTCTCTGTATTCAGAGAAGCGTGCACAACTGGAAGACCAGCAACTTCACTTAAATGTGGGTGTGCAAAAATTACAGGCCACACACGAGCAAGTGGCCGAGCTACAAGGTCAACTAAGCCTCAAGGAGAAAGAACTTAAGAGAAAGGACGTCGAAGCCAATGAGAAACTTCAACAAATGGTCCACGAACAGAACGAAGCCCAAGAGAAGAAGAAGGATACAGAGGCGCTTGCCGCTGACCTTGCTAGCAAGGATGAGGAGATTCGTTCGCGCAAAGAGGTCGTTGAGGCTGATCTTGCACAGGCTGAGCCCGCGTTGCTGGATGCTCAGTCATCTGTGAATTCGATCCGAAAAGCGCAATTAGACGAGATTCGAGCACTAGCGCGGCCCCCTGCCGCCGTCCGAATGACCATGGAGGCCGTAGCGGTGATGCTTGGCGAGGCGAGCCTAGAGTGGGCAGACTTGCGTCGTTTTATTCGAAAGGATGACTTCATTTCCCAAGTTGTGAACTTTGATTCCGAGAAGCTTACGGCTCGCCAGCGTCACACTATTCAGACCAACTACGTTGACAAGGTGGATGAATTTGACTATGAGAAGGTTAATCGTGCCTCTAAAGCCTGTGGTCCTCTCTATAAGTGGATCGTCTCGCAGCTCAATTACACGAATATTCTGCACAAGATTCAGCCCTTGCGAGATGAGGTGCAGACTCTCATTGATACGTCATCTGACCTACGTGAGAGATACCATCAAGCTAAAACAACTATTGACGCGCTAGAGGTTCGAATTGAAAATTACAAGCACGAATACGCTGCGTTGATCAGCGAGGCACAGCTGATCACGAATGACATGGCACAAGTATCGAAGAAGGTAGAGCGTTCAGTGGCACTACTGAAGAGTTTGCTTCAAGAAAGTGAACGATGGGAAGCCGGATCCAATGACTTTGATACTCAGATGAAGACTCTCGTTGGTGACACCTTGCTGTCATCTGCGTTTCTAACGTACATCGGCTTCCTCGATTTCCAGCAACGGAAGATCTTGGTGCAAGATTGGCGAGATATTCTAGACGCAATGGGCATCGAGACGAAGCCACAGTTGAGCTTTGTTGACTATTTGTCGCGCCCGAATGAACAGCTGGAGTGGCAGATGAGCGACTTGCCGTCGGACGAGTTGTGCTACGAAAATGCCATCATTTTACAGCGCTTCCACCGTTTCCCACTGATTATTGACCCGTCAGGACAGGCGAATAATTTCATCATGAAGTATTACAGTCTCAAGACGAGTACGAAGATTGCGCAGACATCGTTCCTTGACAGCTCATTTATGAAGGTACTGGCCAGTGCCATTCGTTTTGGCACAGCTCTACTGGTGCACGAGGTGGAGAACATTGATCCGATTTTGAATCCTGTACTGAATCGGGAACTCTACAAGACAGGCGGGCGGGTTCTGATTCGTTTGGCTGGGGAGGAGATTGATTACTCTCCAGACTTCCGTCTGTTCTTAATCACGCGAGACCCTTCGTGCCGCTTCTCGCCGGACATTTGCAGCCGTGTGACATTTGTGAACTTCACTGTTACTCCAAGCTCCTTGGAGAGTCAGGGATTGAGCATTCTCCTTAAAAGTGAGCAGCCCGAAGCAGAGGAAAAGCGCAACAACCTTCTAAAGTTGCAAGGTGAGTATCAGGCGAAGCTACGCGAGCTCGAAGACTCACTACTGCAACAAATTAATAACGTCCAGGGCAACATCTTAGATGACGATCGAGTAATTAATGCTCTGGAAAGCATGAAAGCTGAAGCAGCGCAAATTTCTCAGCAGGTGGCGGAAACGGAATCAACTATGGCAATCGTGGAGGCGGCGACAAGTCGCTACCGCCCACTTGCGAAGGCAAGTTCGCGACTGTTTTTGCGCTTGAAAACTTGTCATCCGTACACTTCCTGTACCAGTATTCGCTCGGCTTCTTCCTGTCTCTGCTCTCAAGGTCTTGGCGCAACCAACTCAAGAGGGTGATGCTGCTCGACTTGCCAGCATCTCTAAAAAATTGTTTGAACGACTTGCTGGACGTGTCAGTAGAGGACTTGCCGAGAACGATAAACTCATGTTTGCGTTACGTCTATCACAAATCTACTTGGAATTGGAGCAGCAAAGTGCGGCAGTGGCTGATGCCAAAATGTCTATGGATGACAGTACTGCATTTGATGGACCGACCGACGACGATATGGACGTGCTGCTTGGTAGCTCGTCTACTTTTCTAAGAGTTGAGAGTGGTACCCAGCGCAGTGAGCTGGAGCAACTATTGCCTGCTTTTTCGAAGAATGAAATTGACCAGCTATTGAAGTTGATCAGGCTGTCGGCATTTAAGCACCTGGAGGCACATGTCCGTGAGCACGCGGCCGAGTGGAACAGCTTTGTGAGGCACCCATCGGCAGAAACAGCTCTTCCGGCTGATTGGGATGCGGCGTGTGTGACAACCTCAGCAAGTCCACGTCGTGCTGCGTTCCGAAACATGATCGTCATACATTTCTTGCGGCCTGATCGAATTATGTTTGCATCGGAGCACTACATTGAACTAGTTTTCACGGCATCATTCCCGTGGCGTGGTGAGATCGAACTCTCGAAAAACATTGAAGAGGATACGCAAGCAATTCGTGGCGTGCTTTTGTGCTCAACGACTGGCTTTGATCCAAGCGCTCAAATCGATGAGTTAGCATCGACCCTGCAGAAGAAGTACAGCTCTGTCTCGATGGGTTCGTCTGAAGGGTTCGATGCTGCTGAGAAGGGATTGAATACGGCTTTGAAGCACGGTTCGTGGCTATTGCTGCGCAATGTGCATCTTTGCCCATCGTGGCTTGTGAGTGTGGAGAAAAAGCTGTATAATGCACGCGAGAGTGTACATCAAAACTTCCGATTGTTCCTGACAAGCGAGATTAACCCGAACTTGCCCGTGAATCTTGTCCGTATGTGTGACATCTTCGTGTTTGAGCCACCCAGCGGCATGAAATTGAGTATGGTGCGGTCGCTCGATACTGTAGCAGCTGAGCGTATGAACCGTACTCCAGCTGAACGTGCACGACTGTATTTGCTGCTTGCTTGGTTCCACGCTTTGGTGCATGAGCGTCTGCGCTACGTACCTATTGGTTGGTCCAAGACGTACGAGTTCAGCCAGTCCGATTTCCGTGGGGCGTGCGATGTGCTAGATCGATGGGTGGACTCTGTGGCTAGCGGCGCGCACACGTCGCGCCTGACAACATTCCTTGGGCAGCTATTCGCACAACTTTGAAGGAATCAGTTTACGGCGGACGTGTGGACAACACGTTTGACCAGGAACTTATGAATACTTTGTTGGAACATGTATTCACTGCTGCAAGTTACGAAAATACTTATAAGCTTGTTGCTCCGAGTGATGGCGATAGCGGTCTGGTGATTGCTGAGGGCAAGACCAAGGCGCAGTTTATGGATTGGGTGCTGGCGCTTCCCACTACGAACCCACCTTCTTGGATGGGTTTGCCTCGCTCTGCAGAAACAATGGTGCTTATCAACCAGGGATCTCGCATGCTACGCAACTTACAGATCATGCAGGACTTCTATGGTAGCGAAGGTGCGGACGATAATGCTGGAGCCGACGATGAGAGTAAGATGGTGCTAAGTACTGCCAGCGCGGAGGGCGAGGATACCCGACCCAAATGGGTGCAAGATTTGGATAGTCGTGTTGCCGTGTGGCTGAAGCTTTTCCCGGCGGAGAAACTTGCAGTGCCTGATGCACGTGACCCAGTGAACTTTGGCAATCCTGTCTATCGATGCATGTTCCGAGAGCTAGAACTTGGAGCAAATTTCCTAGACAAGGTGGTTGGTCTGCTGCAAACTGTGCAGAAGGTATGTGCTTACAAGGCGAAGCCGTCAAACGAAACGCGTGAGGCCATGCGCACACTCTACCGTGAACAAGTTCCAGCTCAGTTTTCACAGCTCTACCGCGTGTCTGAAGAGCTAAGCTTGAGTGAGTGGCTCTCGGACTTCGCTCGACGGGTACACCAGCTAAACACACTGTCGCAAGTTACCCCAATGGAGCTTTTGCAGCAGCCTGATGGAATTTGGCTTGGCGGTTTCTTTTCACCTGAGGCATTCGTCACAGCTGCCCGCCAAAGTGCTGCTGCAGACCTTGGCTGTTCACTGGACGAGTTGCGCCTACTTGCTGGGGTGGAGGACCCTTCTGGTTCAGCGCCAGGAGGCTTCACAGCGCGTGGATTGTTGCTTGAAGGAGCCACGTGGAACTTTACGGGCTTTGCCCCATCGAACGAGATCCGTAACAGTATATCGGCTTTGCATCTACGCTGGGCTCCACAGAGTGAGGAAGTGGATGATCTCCGGCTGCTTCCTGTGTACTCAAGTAGCAAGCGTGATACGTTGCTCTTCTCCGTCGGGGTTCGCGTGGAGAGTTCCGCATTTCCACAAACGCAATGGATTCAGCGATCGGTGGCACTGGTGCTTTGGGAACTGCAGGCATAGGCTGATGTGTGAACATTAGATGGCGGTGCGGTAATTAACGCTAAAGGACCTGCCTTGCATTTTATTAGTGTTGGCTTTATGTTTAAAGAGATGTACCACGCGAAGACTTCGAGCGTGGTTTACAGAAATGCGTTGTTTGTGGTTTACATTTATCATCCGTGATGTGGCGGCTCGCTATCGGTAATGAGACTTGGAAGTGGGGCTTAATATTTCACGACCTCAGCACGTCGTTGCTGCATCAAGGTCAGTAAAACTGATCGCAAGTCGCCAACTTTAACGCCACTGTCTTTCACGTCATCTTTCCGTTCATGTTGCTTGCTTTTGGACGACAACGATGTACGGAGCGCCCGGAGTACATGCAGCATATCCACATACGCCGGCTTAAGCACCAGCAATTCTTTTAACTCAGCGGCGTCGCAGTTTTTATGCAGTACTCCACAAGTAAAAGTACACTGCAGTCGAAGCTGCATCACGTGCGCTGCTTTCCCCTTCCTGCGCGTTTTCACCCGCGTTTTGTACATCTTGCGGGTCCTTCGCTAGCAGCAGGAATCGCTGTTTGCCTTCATCGTACAGATGGCAACTTAGAAGAGCTCTACAAGCTTCAGAATGATGGCCGCAGTAAATCAGAAGGTCCACATATGCCAATAGTGAAGCTCTTGCGGCTTCGGCATCACCATTCCCTTGTAACACTTTGTTCGTAAGAAACTGCACCGGGGAAAAGGGTCTGCGCTCGCTCAGCATGGGACCGCGCAAGAGTTTGATGCCCAGTCAGTGAGAAGATTCGTGGGCAGAAGCGCTCAACGCAACGAATGAACGGTAGCAGCGCTTCCGGTTCATGCAGGAGATACAATCGACTCATGGACTCCAGGTACATATGCTTCGAAAAGATGAAGCTGTCACGTTACGGAAGTCTGCCAGCATTCGCTCACTGTGAAATAGCCTGTGGCTTGGCGTTGCCTCCTTTTCAAAATTACGCCGCTCGACACCATGTTGATGTTTGAATGCGACACCATCCAACAGAAATGCTTCAAGTTGCAGGAGCCATAGACGACCTTGTCGTTCCGAACTGGTACTGCAGCCGGCAGCGAAACGTAGGCTGCTCATTGGCCGCAGTTTACGACTAAGGCGGAAGTTTCGAGCATCTTTCGGATCCAATACAGAATCCTTGCGTGAAAGGCAATCGCGCGATGGCGGAGTTGTGGACAAATCGTCGTCGTTAGCAAGAACGTCAGTGAGGTCACTCACGGCTCGAGACTCGCGGTTATCGGACTCGTCAGTAGATAGTCTCGTCGAGCAGGCGTCTTCACTCATTCCCAGACGGGCAAGCTTACGTTTAGCCAGGACAATCCAGTTGGATAGATGATGTAACGACTCGAGGTTGGCAGGTGTAAGTCGAAGGAGGTGGTCGGTTTTGCTGATGGTCGTCGCGGAACCATTAAAGCGGTTAACGGAGCGAATGCCAGTCGAAGCAGCATAGATTGCAGCGACATATTGCGCGAGATCGTTCACAACCTTCTCAGTTGTAGCCCGGTTATCTAGTAGCGCCAATAGCAGCGCCGGGCTAGACACAGTATGCCACACAGCTTCCCAGGCCTCAGGATGGCGTTGAATAGGATCCACAGTGGATGGGGTCACGCGCTCTAAAACTTCGAGAGCATAGCGCACTGCATCTAGATGTAGATCGCCGGTGCCATAATCCTTTACTGCTAGAAACGCCGCCTCTGGGCCTCCTTTCTCCCGTTTCATTTTATCTGCACCCGTCGGAGACGGCGAGTCATGTAGAGCTGCTCCCACCGCCTTAGCTGAGGGAAGCCGGATTGTCCAAAACCCGTCTGGTGCCCACAGCCCTACGGCGTTGGCACTCCCAGGAATGGTCCAGAACTTACAGGTTTTAGGGCCGTCGTTTTGCGAGCCTTGATCTACTCCAGTAGGTATGTCAGCCGTTCCCAGTAGATCGCCGCCAATCAACGTGTACACGCGAAGCATGTGCTGAGTCAGTACCAGGATTACGTGGCGATGCGCTGTCATATCCAAGATTTCGTCTTGGGCATCGCTACTGGGTTGCGACAATGTAGTTAGTTTTCGCGCAAACAACGTATTACACCCATTAGTGTCTCGATCATCGCTACTAGTGTCTTCATTTTGGGAAGATGACCGCGGTGACTTCGGCGTCACCAGGTAGATTTCACCAGTCTTGCGGTGGAGTAGCACAAGCTCACCAGTCACGGAGTGAACGCACATTAGAATCTGTGACAGATCTGGACCAGTGGTGTCGCCTTCCAATGCAAAAATGGAGCCCCAATCGAGCGCCACGGTCCGTAGCGAAGCTGATGCGCTTCTGTAGAAAATGCCTTGCACCTTGGAGACAGCAAATAGACCAAGCTTCGAGCCCAACAACTTGACTATATCGTCACATGATGGTATTGGCGAGAAGGCACTGCCGACAACAACATCAGTGGCACGCAACGCATCTGCCGCTCGTTCAAAGCGTAGTCGCCGCAGCTTCAATTTTGGCTCGTGTTTGGTCGCTGTGGACCACCACGCGAATTCCGTCACTCCGCTGGAACGAGACCCACCAATACCACCTCCACCATCATCACTCACACTTGATGAATTGACACTAGCGAGAGGTAGGTCCGTCGTCGTAAACGCTGCCACTGGTCTCGTCCACTTGAGATTCGGGTTTTCCAAAAGCACAACCGGTTCAGAAAGACCCACTGGAACAGGTCCGCCTGCCACTCCCAGAGATACGCCATGCCGTCTTCTCTTGCCACGACACATCTCAACGGTGCAGCAGCTCCTACAACTCTCTCCCCAACTCTATTTTTCTGTGTGCTCTTTTGCAGTCCTCCGCCGCTCCTTAAGAAGCGGATGGAGACCACTTTACAGTCAAAACGAGCACAAAGCAGCGGTGCTTTGACCAGCACGCTGCTGTCTTTCCCTCCTGCTGCTCGCGACTGCGGCTCAAAGAGTTCGTGCAGCAGCTCCAGTTCGTCCACCGGCTGCTGTGGCAATTGAGGGGTTTTCTTCTTTCTCTTGCTTTTGTCGTCACTGGAGCGACGTCTGGGAGGCGGCAGAGCGTCCAGAACGTACACAACACGCGGCGCTGCTGGGGCTGAAGCTGAAGAGCCGCTCGGCGTCAGCGGCTGCGTGAGAGTTCGCGCGGTTGGAGTGGCGGACGAGCGTCGGACCAGCACAAGAGCCACGTGACCAGCAGTAGGTACGCACAGCTCGAGATCGTAAGGGAAGTCGGCTGGAAGCGGGTCGTTGCAGGGATCTTGACTGGGCGGCGCCGCGTATTCACTGGAGGTGAAGCACTGGAGCAGACGAGCGCCACGGACGGACGGCCACGTGAGGCCTCCGTGCAGGATGCGGATCTGCTCGACGGCCATCGCGAACTTGATTTCGAAGACTAGCGAAAACCGCTAAAGTGCGCATCAAAGTTGACTTTCAAAACCGAACTTTAACGATTTACGTAAATCGTTAGAATAGTTTCAAGAAGAACTTGATGGACTTTTGGCTCTAATCCGTCATATTATTCTGAAAAAAAGATAGGAAGATAAGTGCGGCTAAATATCACGATAAAAACCGCACTTTGACAATAACAACCTTAAGTGCGCCGAATATCGCAATAAATCAACTTTGACAATAAAACCGAACTTTAAAATATACCGGACTTTGACAAAAACCGTACTTAACGTACGAATGAAAATAAAAAGTAATTAAAATCCCTTTAAGTTCGAAAAATAAAACTAAAAGGAATGTCCAAGTTTCTGTCCGACACGAATGAATGTGCTGAGACGAGCGCTTTTGTCTCACAAAATGTATAACCGGCACATTGGAGAAAGGGATTTGAGTCGATTTGAAAACTAGCGCCCTGCCTGGCGGCAGCAAAAGGAGATAAGACCAAGGTTCAGAACGCTGGGCGCACCGAATTGTGATGTAGGACTTTACATAATTGTGGTCCGTCCCACAACGCGGCCTGAAGGACGTTTAGAACAGCCGGGTATCAAAATAGTGGTACACGGTTACCATGTATTGACTCAACCAAGCCCATGAGTACGAGTGGTCAAGCACTCGCCGAGTCGAACTCAGCAAGTCTGAGGCAACTCGGCGAACTCGGCGAGTCCAAGGTAGCTCGACGAGCACTCGCTGAGTCCAAACTCGGCGAGCCCAAGGTAGCTCGACGAGTACTTGCTGAGTCCGAACTCGGCGAGTCCAAGGTAACTCGGCGAGTACTCGCTGAGTCCGAACTCGGCGAGTCCGACCAGAACACTCTCAAGGGGCACAACGACAGTCGGCCAAGATCTGTAACGGACCCATGTCACTACATGTTTGTATAGGAGGCTTAGAATAGCAAAGGAGGAGCCCGAAGGGCTCCCGGAAGACATAAGAAGATAATAGTGCAGAATTTTCTAGGTTCAACACAAGCGGTACACTTCTTAGGTAAGTCACTGTCGCGGGCCGGATTATGCCTGCCGTTGGTTTCCGAGAGGCATAGCTTGTAGGAATTCAACCAACTGGCGGCGCCAAGAGTACAAGGTCGGCCCGGGTTGGGTATTTGTCCCCAGCGTGCCAATTCCGCTGGAAGTCGGCGAGTGTGCGTTCTCGCCGAGTCGACGGGCCTCTTCTCAGAGTGACGTCGTTAAACTACGCGTCCGGGGTTACGTTAACCGCGGCGCCACCGTGTCAGGCCCATTCTTTAGTGGGGGGCACGGACAACATTCCCAGAGTCTGCGGCCGCAGACACCTGGAGGGAGAGAGAAGGAGAGAGGAGTGACGGAACCTGGTAGTGGGTGCTCGTCGAGACGAACTCACCACTGTCCCGGCTGGGCCGAACCGCACGGGGGCCTATCCCTGCGCAAGGCCAACAGCGCCGACCTTGACTCGGCGCATTGTTGTGAGTATTGCGTTGGAAGACTAACAGATTTGTGTGTTTTCCTATACCACAGAATTCACCCACGCAGGAACACATCCACAGTTCCGCCGTGGGAATCAAAACACTGACGATGCTGGAAAGAAGTCCTAAGTCATACTGTAGATTCTGTGAGAATGTAGGCCATACCAAGGACGTCTATCGAAAGAAAGAAAAAAGTAGAGCAGTCGACGGCCACAAATAAAACCGCATAGGCTCGGTAGGCCCCGCACCGAAATCTTGCGACTGATAGCCTACATTCTCTGTTGTTACATCTTCACTAAAATGGCTAGTGCAATGGAGACAATGGTGACAAACGCGATTATAGCATAATTATTTGGTACGGAAAGCATATTCGATGTATTTCTCGATAATGATGTCTTTTAAATGCCATTTCACCAGTGGTCGTGTCACGGCTCGCGCGAGGGTTCACGACGCTGCTTACATTTGACAACAGGATACAGCTTGCCCAAAATGTTACGGTAGTCGGCACTTGCTAGCCAAACGACATCGGACTCCCCATGACGAGACCGTGATATGCTATACTTGGCATAGTTACTTATCCCACCACGAAGCCATCAAGACATCGACCAGAAATAGTTTCGCAACATCAATTCTTAAAACGGGCCGGGGGAGTTATGCTTTATTGTACACCACCTGAGCAATCTGTAAATCTTTGCAACAACTTGGCCAGGACTGAGACAAGCTAAAGTGATCATCTATATAATACAAGGATGCGGGTTTCGAATGGAGCTATCAAGTGGACCGTCTCACCGTGCAGTGGACAGAGGCTAAACGGGAGGGCAACACAGATGGGAGTCAAAAGAGAAGGCAGAGGGCATGCAAGGTGTGATCATTGTTGAAAGACAAGCCTACTGGTGGTGATACGAGAATTTTTGCAGCGTTTGCACGCTGAAGCGACCCGGTACTGCTGTACGAGCTTCCGTCTACCTGTGCAACAAAATAAAGCACACTGTCGACAGTCAAGTGCGCAACTGTTTCGAGATTTAGTATGAGTGTTGGCGAAACGGAACGTTTTGTCCAAGTTGGAGGAGGCGAAAAGTTCGAGCGCGTTTGGTAGAACGTGAGGATGGAGAGGATTTGGAGCAGGACAAGAAAAACGAGGGGATTCTTGCACAGAGGCGACGCATGGATGGACGCAGCAACTGATTCTCAGCTGTTTTGTTGACTTGATTTGAATATTGCGTTTTTCACATGGCGATCTTCTTGATGTGTCGAAAAATGTATTTGATGGTCTATGTCTTAGTAATGGTCTCTATCACGAGTGTGCTTCTTCTTTGTACATAGGAAATCATGGTAGGGTACTATACAACTACTGAAAGGATTTTAATTGAGCCTTCATGTCCAATGCACGATAACGAAAAGTTTGGAAGGAGGTGGTAGGTACAAGCTAAACTGCATGATAAAAACAAAAAAATATCCTTACATTTGTATGATACGCCATTCTCGACGACGATATCCGCGGTAGGTTTTCGGTTTATAGACTCAAATAAAAACCCTTCGGGCTTGAAGGGTTAAGGTAATCACTCGCAGATGAGTGTTTGCTGTCAAAAGCGACGTGGAAGAATGGACAGATTTAAAGTCCGTCTTATGATTCACGGCTTTAAGCAACAGCTGGGTGGACTACTTAAAGACCTATGCACTGGTGAAGACGACCCGAACAGCTATCTACTTGCGTTGCGGAGAGACTGGGACATTGCAGTATGACGTGAAAACGGTGTATCTCTATGGGGATCTGAATGAACGGATCTTTATGGAGCAACCACGAGGCTTTCAAGTGGATAGACCGAGCTTTGTTTGCAGGCATTTGAAGGGTCTTCATGGTCTGAAACAGGCCCAAACATTTGGAACAAGATATTGCACACCCAGCTGGTAACGAAGAGATTCGATCGCATGGACTCCGACGACGGGTTGTATGCGCTGAAGGAAAACGGTGAAGCGTGACTGTTGTTGACGATTTACGTGGATGGCCTACTGCTAACGGGACCACGGAAATTGTGTGAGGAAGTTGCTGCTTCATTACAAGAGACCTTCGAGCTAATGACGGTGGGGCCAGTCAAGTACCTACTTGGCGTGGCGATTCTCATCGATCGTGCGCGTCATCAAGTAATTTATTCGCAGCAAGTGCTGGGAACACTCAAACGCTTTCATATGAGTGACTGCAATGAATGTGTGACTCCGGAGGTGACTACGCAGTCCCACCTGCATCGACAGAGTACCTACCGTCTCGAGAGTTGGTTGAGAGCCTACAGTACCTTGTAAGTGATTCGCGGCCTGATGTTTCCGACACCTCGGGAAGTACTTTGCTGCACACGCACTTTGCGCAGGCCAAGGGAGTGTTGCACTATCTCAAGTCACGTATTATTATGGATTAGTGATGAATGTGCAACTTCATGGTGGTGCACGCATAGACAGCCCTGCGGATCAGAAAATACCAGTGAATATGTGACTACATTTGGATGGCAGTGTGATCTCTTACACGTTGCGGAAGCGATCAACGGTCTCAGTACATGCGAAGCCGAGTATGTGGCTATTTCTGAGGCTACCAAGGACCTACTATGGCTTGCTGGCCTACGTAATGAGCTGTCTTGGAAGCGTCCAGTGCCTGTGTTTGCTTGGCGACAACCAGGAGCAATTGAGCTGTCTTCAAAACCAGGTAAACACTCGAAAAACAAGCATATCGAGACCTGATGCGCCGTAATGTTGAACTAACTAAAACGAATTACGACGAAGTACATCAGCACCGACGACATGACGAAGGCACTTGCGTGGTGAAATCCACCCGATTTTGGATTGCCGTGAAGCTATTACCCATCCTACCCAGCGCGGACACTACGAAAGAGGATATGACATCTTCTACAGATACCGCTGCTGCATGCGGATAGAATACTGGTCCATCGCATTTGTTGATAGTCCTGGTAGTTTATAGTATCGAATAAAGTAGTGGAGTCATGTGACAAATGGTCGAGCTAGTGTGGTTACACCATAACATGACATATCACTTCAACTTCAACAGCACTGTTGGAATGGAAATGCTACTGGACGGACTAGCTACTGGGCTCAATGAACCTACACAGCACTACATCCTACATCAATGCATAATTGAGACTAATTTGAGCACGGCGACTTTACAGCGTCGTTGAGATCAAGTGTGAGTGTGAGAACTGTGGAGACTGCATGCGAGAACCTATGGTGCTGTTGTGGTTCAGCGCCTTTGTACCAAATGTGCCGACGGCGGTCGATCCATCTCCTGAGCGTGCGGGCGACCAAGGACAACACTGTACAACGGACGAGTGTATTCCAACTACTGGTTGTGAGGACTTCTCAGGCTCTTGACGCGAGGCGGGCGAACGCCTTTTATTCCTCCAGGGTATATAGCTAGCGCGACTCAGATAGGAACGGCTGGGTCTTTCCCAATGGAAGGACCTTGGCTTTCTGGGGGGCAGTCTCCGGACGGACAACTGGTGTCCAACCAGAGTTGGCGTGTGACCTTGCGGAATTTGTATACGGCCGTTTGTCTTCGGTTGGCCCGGAATTTCACCTGATGAGTTGTTAATATAACGCCAATCAATATAATATATAGGGTGTATGACGTACTTTCAGAACCTTCCGAATCGCAGTCACACAAACTGGGGGAGAGGACACTAGCAAAGTTCTTCCGCAGATAACCAATCAACACACAGAGTTATATACAAATATGCAGCCACTCTTATTCTTGAGGACACTCGAGTGGTGAGTCACGCCTCCAGTCTCACTGGCGCACCCGTTCGGGAGTATTGGTAAATTTCCTCACCTCAATCGAACATATGCGTACCACCTCCAAACAGAGGAAAATACGTCCAAACGAGATTAGCCCTTTCACACAGTAATCAATCAATCGAATTATAGGGGCGACTCCTATACCCGCAGGGTAATATGAAATAGAAGTCTCGTTGGACGAAACCACTAACTGGAATATGAAATAGGACGGTTCAACCCAGAGCGCCCGTCGTCTGATCCCCGTCTAACTTGAACTTAGCTTATCGAGAGTCCACACGACGCCCTTAGCGTTTCGACATGTCCAGATTCCGGCACAGCCACTTCGCCTTTCGGGGGTATGAAAAACGCTCCTGCCGACAGGTTTCTTCCAAGCACTTGTTACCTTCTAGGCAAAACGAACTCTGTAAAGTTATCTGTAATCTAAACGTATACTAACCTTATCTTGGTTGAATATGTCACCTGATGTGGTCTCAGTATGGTGTGGTTTAATCTTGTCGGATCGTCGTGCAGCAGGTCTTTCGAATCCAGTCACTAGGTACAGAGTCCAGACACCGTCCGACTCTTCGTGCATAACAGATCTCGGCCGGTCGTCTAGGTTGGTCGGAAATATCTTGGACTTTGTATGCTTGGGTCTGCTATACTGGATACTGGATACATAGGGATCAGCCATGTCCGTTCGTCGATCGGATGGACACCCACTCCGTTCGGACGGACACTTGAGTACACTTGATCCTTGTATAGGCTGGACTTGATAACAGCGGAGAATACGCTTTCAGGGCTCTAACTGTATCAGTCTTGGTCCGTTGAGATGATGTCTTGTCCCTTGACGTTCGGTGGGACGTACAACTTAAACTGCTTGCATTCTTGCGCTCTTGGACTTCTTGATAGATGTCAACAGATGTAGCCAGGACGGGATGTCTCTCGGAATACGTTCCAAAAGCATTTTGTGCCTACACGTGAGGCTAACCCACCATCGAGAGGTCAACCGACCGGACGTTCTTCCGGTCCTGTGATGCCTATTTCTACCTTGACATCCAAGTCCTATGCTTCCACATTTTTGCAGCTGTATACTTCTGTTACACGTGCATGTCGCAGCTGTCTCGTTGAGGGCGGTCCAATCAGAGGGCAGTATGCTTTGGGAAGGGTAACCGAATTTTTGGTTCAGTCCCAACGCCACACTCTGCGAGCCTGGTCATGTGCTCGCCAGGCACACGACCAGTAGGATACTATAAGGTAATCATGCAGCAGCAATACGCATCTAGCGGTGAGGCAGGCGCTTGGAGGGGCTTGCTCTCTCCTCTTTCACATTCAATTCTGTGAGCGCGAGCTTAGACTGATTTAACTCCAACGCAAGTTCGTGTAACATGTCGTCCATGTCGAGCTTGCGACATGCTTTGAACACAATAACCTCTCGGATTTTACTAGGAACATCTGGCTGCATAGCTACAACTCCGTAGTTTAAGAATGCGATAGTTTTCCGGTGGGGGTCGTTGCTCCAGCCGATAGCCCACCAGGGCGTTCCGAAAGAGTATCAGGCCGTTTGGAGCTGCTGCAATGATTTTACGGATGGGACGGACATGACCTGGTGTCGCAGACAAATGCCTACCGTTAGCGATGCTCCGAGCTTGCCCAGACATTTGTCCCCGTTGGACCGTCGCTTATCGTCTCCTAGGAACGATGCTGCCCGCTCTGGAGCATCCGGGCGGGCAGCAAGGGCCCATTCAGCATGACGTGAGCTGCTTGGGCTATCGTGGTTGTGAATACTGTCTGGTACAAAACCGAGGCGGTGTAGGAACCAAGCAGAGTCATGTCGATGGATGACGCTGACAATACAGAGCTGTGATGCGTGGCAAGGGCCGTGGGGATAATGGGCTATGACTTCACGTGTGCAGAGAAAAACAAAATGTAAGAGTGTTTAAATCTTTTTTGACACTATCAAGTCGACATTGCAATATTTGATCTGATATTAAATCTAGGGCGTTTCGTAGTTTCAGTACTCGTCAGTTTCTGATAATCCCAGCTATGAACGCTCATCTGGGATATACCACAAGACTGATGAATAGTTCACCGTGCTATTAGAATATATCGCTCGATGACAGTTCGTCTTGTGGCCCAGCATCCATCACTCCGGTGTCAGCAGTTTCGGCACTGCATTTTTATTTCTCTGATGTAAATTTCATGCTCTACTGCTGTAGACAATGGAACTCAAGAACGAATCCTCACGTGATACGATGATTAGTACCGTGGCCGGGGCTCGCCGCCTTTCAAACGTCTAGATGGTATTTCGTTTTTCCTCGATCTGCTCCTAAACTCTCACGACCTCGGCGCGTAGAAATCTCGTGCATTCATCGGCAGCATATATTAGATCAGTAGCGAATATTCTCACTCTATATTGTTTATCTCTTTCTGAGATGATTTTTGTGGGTTTCAACTTTTAGGTTGGATAACTCCATGTAATCATTTAGGAGAATGTCCACGATTCGGATATTCCGATCCCTTCTAGTGTTACTCATTCACCTTTTGCGTCGCAGCTCTCCAACGTGGGCCGTGTTGATAGCGCTCTCAACTACGCTGCGGCAGAGATGGATATACTACTTAGAATCGCACAGACTCGAAAACTCAAGTCCCACCACAACTGGGTCTCGTACACGGGTCTTACCGGGATTTTACTCTTGCTATTGGGTATCTGTCCAGATCACCAAGGGCATTGTTTCAGCATATGGCTGAAGCAGGTCATGAACAAGCAGTAAAGATCCAAAATATATTTTTACCAGAGTCTTTCCTCGACGTGCCGACTTTGGCAGCTCTGACGAAGATGCGTACACAGCATGCCCTAGTCCTATCGCATCGCCAGCAAGAAATCGCGACACAATGGCCAAACACAGAGACCAACGAAGACCTGCCCAGAAAGGTGATTCCGCTACTACCATCGAGCTACTCCTACAATACATCGTGCGAATGTAGAACGATAAGATGGCCCGCCTCAAGACAGAGATCGCTCTCCTACAGGATGGTATCACCCTCCTCTCTCGGGCTCAGCTCAGACGCCAGACCGCAACTAGTACTTACAGCTTTTAAGATGGCACCAGAACTCTCAATTCGAACCTACTAAAAGACCACATAGTATTGCCTTTCTTTTAATTGGTTATTCTGTTATGGTTGCTCGAGCATGCAGGGATATCTCCGCTTCTGTCCCTGTAACGGGGTTACATGAAGGTGACCAGTAAGGTGGACCACACCTGGTCACCTTGGAGACACATCGTCCGGATAAGATATCCGTATCCCTCCTCAAAGAGATACTGGTACTTGGTACCCTCGGATTACCCTAAGTCAGTACTGATGTCAGTACATGGGCGCAACGCCATTCATTTGTGCATGACTAGAACTAAGTATGCAATAGTTAGTTCTATACATTTAGGAAAAGAGATTTAGACAGATAAAAACATTCAATGCAGTTCATATTTTGCTAGTTAATTAGAAAGTGTTTTAACTACTTTTAATTAACTAAGCCGAGTCCAAAGAGTCAGTTTTGGACTGTTAAGTATCGCTATACTTGGTTCTTGTATAAGAACGTACAGTCGTCGGAACTCCGACTGATAGACGGACGTCTAAGACTCAAAGAGTCCCCCTCTTCCTCTGTGCCAAGCACTTGCTACGCAGCCCCGCTGCATCTGGTAGCACTTGTAGTCAATCCGACACCTGAGTCATTGACTGTCCCTCTGTGAGGATGGAGCAGAGTGCTTTCGCCCATCTGACTCCAAGTCAGCAAGACACGCTTAACAAGCTAATGTCTTTGCTAGGCCCTGAGGGCATGACGCATTTAGCGTCCCAAGGGCCTGACGCAATCAATGCGCGTCTCGAGGCCTTCTCAAGTTACGAGAATGCTCTCCTTGAGCACATTCAACAAAGAGTGAAGGCTAAGACGCCCCAGGCGTCGCCAAGCCAAGAAAGTAGGCTTTCGAAGCCGAAACCACTCATGTTGAGTGTGAAGATCTTTAATGGATCTGAAGGAGAGAGCCTCCTGTTGTGGACCCGAGAGGTCGAAATGGCCATGAATTCGGCCATGCTCCAAACGGAGCAGCAGCGCGTCGCGCTGGCAGTCTCCAAGCTCGGCGGGCGAGCGAAGGAGTGGGCACTCACGTGCCGTTCGTCAATAGACGAAGCGTTCCCATCGTGGGAAGAGCTGAAGCATCAGCTGTCGCGAGTGTTCTCGCCGCCTAATGAGGCGTACCGCGTGCGATCACGCTTCCTTGCTTGTCGCCAAGGCAAGAAGGATTTAGTGGACTATGTCCAAGAGCTACGCACGCTCATAGCCGGCATGTTTGCCGACCCCTTGCCTGAGGCAGTCACCGTGACGGTGTTTATGGAGGGTCTCCGCACGGGCGTCGCCCGCACGGAGGTATTCCGCTCCCGTCCAAGCTCTTTGAAGAGGCAGTGGACATGGCGTTGAACGCCGAGCACAACTTCAAGTCCTCTAGACTTGGAGCGAGTGCGGGCTCACATGGACAAGGTGGTCCTGAGCCTATGGATCTCAGCTACGCTGAAGATGAAGAAGCAGAGCTTCGAGCTGCAGAGCAGCGCATGAACATCCGAAGATGTTTCACGTGCGGGAGTACCCGTCACTTGCGGAACGGTTGTCCGCTGCGCAAACAGCGCCAGGCTCCGTCGAGCCAAGCCCGTCCGGCGAACCAGAACTCTGGGTCGTCGGCGGAAACGACGACTCCCAGTAGGTGCGGGGCGCCCTGCTGGGGAAGAACTAAGTTCTGTCGTAATTTTGGAAGGTGAGGAGCGACAGGGCTTAGCCCCGAAGAGAGCCGTACTCTAACACGGAACGTGTATGCAAGCCGGGCTTGTTGGTCGTCCATGTGGACGTGAAGGGCTTTGATAAGCCCTGGATAGTCTTGATAGACTCAGGAGCGTCTGGTAACTATGCCAGGCGCTCCACGATGGAAGGAAGTCGGCAGTATGCCGAGGCGCTTGAAGCGCGAATGAGTGACACAGTCACGGTACGTCTAGCGACGGGGGCACGGGTTACCGTGCCCAAGGTCCCTGTGGACCTGCGAGTGAAGTTCTTGGACTTCAATAGCGTTGAACGCTGCTTGGTCCTAGACCTTGATTCGAGGTATGACCTCATTCTAGGCATGGCATGGCTTGAACGCCATGAGCCATGGATAGATTGGCGGTCTAAGACCCTCGGTGCCACGCACCCTGCTCCGAGCGGAGCTTTGGCGAGTCATGAACCCACCTCCGCTCAAAAGCAGAAGCGCTATTGGCGCGAGCACTGGACCGAGTCGGTCAATGTGCTTGACATTGGAGTGTTGGAGCTGGTGGATAGCTCTGACACTGGGGACATTTGTCCCGAAGGGCGCGAGGCGCCGGTCGACGGAGTGTCGACACGTGGAGTGGCACGTAATCCACTGAGCGATGGTCACGGACCGAACAGTGCATCGCTGCGTGTTCAGCCGAACACGATCGACGAGACGTCGAGGCATCTGCAAGATGCACGCGGAGTGGCGCGTTATCCACTGAGTGGCGGTCATGGACCTGGTGACACACCACTGCGTGTTCAGTCGAACACGATGGACGAGACGTCCAAGCATCACCATGATGCACGCGGAGTGGCGCGTAATCCGCTGAGCGATGGTCGTGGACCATGTCAGCCATCGCTGCACGTTCAGTCGAACGTGATCGACGAGATGTCGGGGCATCGCAATGATGCACGCGGAGTGGCGCGTTATCCACTGAGTGGAGGTCGCAGACTGAGTGACACTCCGCTGCGTGTTCGAGTGAACATGACTGGCGAGACGCCAAGGTATCAGGATGATACGTCAGGGTGAGCACACCCGAACTCGTCGACGGTAAAGTCGATGTGTTGTCCACGAAGTGGAGTGTCTCTGCAAAGAGACGGACTAGACGCAAGGCGTCATGGGAGAAGCGCAAGGCGCTTGTAGCGACGTCGTCGGATGACGCGTCTAGCGTGCTGAGCGGTAAGGCTCCACGCGGCCGCAGCGAGCAATTGTACACGCTCGTTGACGGAGTGACAGGTGATGTCACTGGAGGCATCCGCCTCGACGAACTACCCGATCTCAGTGAGCTCATCGAGCTCGACGAGATGTCGGTCGCCGAGTTTGGCGAGGCTTTGAAAGCCAACGACCTCGCTGAGGTGGTCATGATACGACCTGAAGAGGAGTTGAACTCCTCGTCCTTAGTGGACGAAGCTGTCTTGGAGGATACCAAGAAGGCGCTCAATGCGCGGAGTGGATCAGCGATCCTTAAGGATCCCAAGGATTCCTTTTATCCTTTACTAAAGAAGTATGGAGACGTTGTCTCGAAAGACCCGCCAATGGGTCTACCTCCCGATCGAGGTGTGCGCCACGAGATTGATTTGGTTCCAGGAACCAAATACTGCGTGACGCGGCAGTGGCCACTGCCTAAGGAGCAGTGTGACGTCATAGACGCTTTCTTCCGTGCCAAGCACGAGGCCGGAATGGTGCGTGAGAGCAAGTCTCCGCACTCGACCCCGACATTCTGTGTCAGAAAGCCAATGGCAAGTGGCGCATTGTGCATGCTTACAATAAGCTGAATGCAGCCACCATTCCGGTGCAGACACCGATTCCCCGAAAGGATGTTCTTCAGAACAATATGGTGGGCAGTACGCTGTATAGCGCCCTCGACCTTGTCGATGGTTACTACCAATTGCTCATGCGAGCGTGTGACGTACCGCTGACAGCGGTGAGCACCCCGAGCGGTATGCTCTGGGAGTGGCTGGTAATGCCCCAAGGGCTGTCGAACGCTTCAGCAACGTTCAATCGTCTTGTGACGCAATTGTTTAGGCCCCATCGGGCGTACGCACAGACGTATTTCGATGACATCTTCGTCCATAGTCGTGCGGAGCACGGGAAGACGGATGTTGAGATGCATGTAGAGCATCTGCGAGCTGTGCTCGAGTGCATGCGCACCAACAAGTTGTACGCCAACGCAGACAAGTGCGTCTTTGGCGCGGAGGAAATTCCTTTCCTCGGATGCTTCATTGGGAAGCAGGGCCTTAGGGCGGATCCCGCCAAGGTCAAGGCAATCGTAGATTGGCCGGTTCCTTTGAACCAAAGGACTTGCGCAAGTGGCTTGGCCTCGCCAATTACTTGCACAAGTACAGCGAGAATTACGCTGAGATGGCTCGGCCATTGTCCAACCTCCTTAAGAAGGATACGGACTGGTGTTGGAACACCGAGCATCAAGTTGCATTTGATGCAATCAAGGAGAGTCTCCTTCATGCGCCCATCTTGGCGTTACCGGACCCTGATTGTCCGTTTAGCGTCGTGTGTGACGCGTCCGATTTCGCAATCGGTTGCGCTTTACTACAAGCGGACGCCGAAGGGCGTGAACGCGTCATCGCGTTTGAGTCTCGGCAGCTGAAAGCTGCTGAGAAGAACTATCCAGTTCATGACAAAGAGCTACTTGCGATGAAGTACGCTCTAGTCAAGTTCAGGGTTCACCTGCTAGGCTCTAAGCCTTTTGTGATCTACACAGATCATGCGTCACTACGCACAGCGACCCAGTCGCCCCATCTCTCTCAGAGAATGGCCCGATGGCTCTCCTTCTTGCGGAGTATAACTTCGAAGTGAAGTATAAGCCGGGCAAGCAGAACGTGCTGGCGGATGCGCTTTCGCGCAGGCCGGACTACGAGCTGTCTCATGTCACGATGGTGACGTCGTCAGTGACGAACCTAATACGCAGTGCGTATGCGCAGGACGCCTCTTGCGTAGCGCTACTGCAAGCTCTGAAGAGCGAAGAGTCCGCGGACTCTAAACCGACGTTGTCGGCGCGCACACGCGCGAGGCTTCATCGCTACAGCCTTAGTGATGGCCTGCTGTACTACAGCACCGGTCCCGAGGACCCACCACGTGTCGTGGTACCTCACGATGAGGACTTGAAATACAAGATCCTCTTTGAGGCACATGACGCTCCGGTGAGCGGACATCTTGGTCGTGAAAAGACCTATAGCGCTGTGAGCGCGATGTACTGGTGGCCCAAGCTCTATAAGTGGGTCAGTACTTACGTACGCACGTGCGAGACGTGTCAGAGGGTCAAACCCTCGCCGCATGCGGCTGCGCCTTTGGCGAGTTTGCCCGTACCCAGTGGGTGTTGGCAGTCCATGAGTATGGACTTTGTGTTTGGTCTGCCGAAAGATTCGGCAGGCAACACGGGCATTGTGGTCTTTGTAGACCGATTGAGCAAGATGGCTCACTTAGCGGCTGTGCCGGACTCCATTGATGGAGAAGGAACAGCCTCGCTGTTCCTAGACCGCGTCTTTCGGCAGCATGGGCTGCCTGAGACGATTGTCTCGGATCGAGATCCGCGCTTCACTGGGAAGTTCTGGACATCAGTCTTTAAAGTGCTGGGCACTCGACTGGATATGTCCACAGCGGATCATCCGCAGACCGATGGTCAAACCGAGCGCGTTAACCGCGTCGTGGAGGATGTCCTCCGCAGCGTGTGCGCTGAAACTCCTAAGCGTTGGAGCGCGATGCTCCCGCTTGTTGAGTTTGCATTGAACAATGCGGTTCACGCGTCAACGGGCTTTACGCCGTTTTACGTGAACGGGTTAGCGAACCCACGTGTCCCATTGACACCGCCACGACGTGGCTCAGGGCTTGACGGGGAGGGATAGCCGACAGGCTTGCTGATGTCAGCCCTGCTTCTGTGCGTAAGCACATCAGCGACTTTGTGTCGCAGCGTCTAAGTGTCTTACGACACGTGCGTGACGCGATGGCTGAGAGCCAAGACGTTCAAAAAGAACAAGCTGATGCAAAAGGCAGAGGCAATTTAGATGTGTTCAAGGTCGGCGACCTAGTTTTATTAAACGCTAAGAACCTACCTACACATGCAGTGTCTGCTGTTTTTAAACGAAATTGAGGCCACGCTTCGTGGGACCTTTCAAGGTCGTGGCTAAGAAGGGCCTGGCGTACACGCTAAACCTTCCGAAGGCGATGCGCACGCATCCTACCTTCTACGTGGGCTTACTTAAGCCTTACCAGGACCCGGCGCGGGTGAGCTCGAGTGAGCTGGCTCCGCCAACATCGAGGAGACGTTCGCCTCGATTGGCGCAGAGGCAGAAGCCAGGGCGGAGCAGCCAGAGGCTGAGCGGCAGATGCTGCCGAAGGAACAGCCAGAGGCTGAGGGGCAGGAGCTGCCGGCCGTTGGAGGCCCGTCAGGACCCCAACACTGCCACGAAGCTCAGCGAGCCCAAACTCCAGAGCGCGAAGACGTCGTGGGACGTCCACGGGGGTCTCGACCCAATCCACACGCTCATGGAGCTCGCGGATATCGTTATCAAAACGATCGAGCGTCTCGAGTATCTCGCGAAAACGCTCGCTATGGCGATTCAGCCGTCGAGTCAGACTCGAAAACTCAGAGCGAGTTACGAACTCAGGACTCGCGTGCGAGTCGGCCGCCGCCGGCGTTGCTCGACGAGCAGGGCGATCTCCACTTTCATGTGGATCGTCTTTTAGCGCGACGTCGTCGCCGGGGTCAAACCCAGTATCTTGTAAAGTGGAGGGGTTATCCACACTCGCAGAACTCGTGGGAGTTCGAGGTGCCCCTCCGGCAAGATTGCCCTGACGTCGTGGACGCTTTTGATCGCGCCCATCAGGGCGAGGGCCCGTGGCCGCCGCCGCGGTCGAACCGCGCTTCACACTAGGTGGTGGAGCTGCTGGGTTAGCAGCTGAGCTCCGGCTCTGACCCGCTGACGTAGAGACGGATTCCGTCGACGTCGTCGCAGGAGCGACAGGTGTCGCGCTGGCGTACATCGTACGATACCCGTACGAAAGCTTGCGCTTCGCCTTAAGCTTTGCAAAAGCAAAGCGTAGGGCACGCTCAACACGAGCGTCTACTTCGGCATAGCTCGCCATAAGAGCTTCGAGTGAAGGAAGCTTCCGAGCTTTCTCCACCCAGCGCATGAAATGCACTTCGTCATCATCCGGTGACTCCCCAGGGTAACACCCGCGGACAAGTCCGCATGTTGGGGACCGGCCGCCGAGCGAGTTGATCGTCGATCCGCTGTCGATACTGACGGCCGGAATATCCTGCATTGTCAGGAAGCGCTCACGGAGCGCGTCTCGCTGTGCGATCTGGTCGGCAGTGGTTGCCTGCGGACCAGCAAGGTACGAACTCAAGTTCGAGGCCTTAGCATGGGTGCGCGCGAGACCAGCGGGGTCCTGAGACCCGAAGCCATAATCTCTACGGTTTGGGAACCGCACAGGCGCTGCCTGAGGTCGCGACAACGCATGAGAGGCTTGTGAAGCCAATTGTCGCTCTTGCGCGTCATCCAGATCGTTCGTAACGACACGCGAACCCATGGGGGCGTCTTCATCGCTGAATGACAGCGGAGGCGCATCGCGCAGGGCCCTGCCCCCATAACCCGCAAGCGTTCGTTCCGGGAACGGATTGGGAGTCCGCAGTGGACTGCGCTCCGAAGTCACCGTGGTCGTCGTGACCGTTGCGGGACTTGTCGTTGACGCCACCGAGTATGGTGGGCTGAACGGTTCGTGGGAACCCAGAGCGTCGGGATCGCTCATCTCTCCCTCCTCGCGCTGTGCGCTAGTGTCGGTCTCATAGTCGACCTCCATCTCGCTCCCATCCTTGGGTGGTGAGCTCATATTCGCAGCGATGCTGCTCGCGCGTGCGCGACCGTATATGTGGTCGTGAGCACGAAAATACTCTGCCACAGAGAGTGTGGCTGGAGCCCCAGGCTCGGACGCCTTCCCTTTGGTCCGGTCCTGGACCGCTGTCTCCGCACCAAGTGCGTTTGAGTTAGTCCCGTTAGCTGACGGAGCTAGGGACAATGCCTTAAAGGCGAAGCGTGAAGACGCTGAGGCTGTTGCCGTTGGTCGTAAGACCCGGAGACTTGTGGGTCAGAGCTCGGAGAGCTGTCGTGCTGCTTAGAGGCAGGAGAAGCCTCGGAGGCAGGGGGCATGCAGTGCTGGGCACTTTGCAAATTCGAAGATGCTCTCAGAGCAACCGCGAAGAACGCGGTGATGTGGCAAGACTTGCCAAGACACGAGGTGTCGACAGTTTGATGGGGAGGATGTAACGGGGTTACATGAAGGTGACCAGTAAGGT
This sequence comes from Phytophthora boehmeriae, assembly GCA_011947355.1. NCBI lineage: Eukaryota > Oomycota > Peronosporomycetes > Peronosporales > Peronosporaceae > Phytophthora > Phytophthora boehmeriae. The sequence goes on along the minus strand of JAAVTJ010000145.1, from coordinate 1,086,707 downwards.
GGACCACACCTGGTCACCTTGGAGACACATCGTCCGGATAAGATATCCGTATCCCTCCTCAAAGAGATACTGGTACTTGGTACCCTCGGATTACCCTAAGTCAGTACTGATGTCAGTACATGGGCGCAACGCCATTCATTTGTGCATGACTAGAACTAAGTATGCAATAGTTAGTTCTATACATTTAGGAAAAGAGATTTAGACAGATAAAAACATTCAATGCAGTTCATATTTTGCTAGTTAATTAGAAAGTGTTTTAACTACTTTTAATTAACTAAGCCGAGTCCAAAGAGTCAGTTTTGGACTGTTAAGTATCGCTATACTTGGTTCTTGTATAAGAACGTACAGTCGTCGGAACTCCGACTGATAGACGGACGTCTAAGACTCAAAGAGTCGCCCCCTCTTCCTCTGTGCCAAGCACTTGCTACGCAGCCCCGCTGCAGTCCCGGTGTCATTATCTCCTTGAACAGCACCGCACGCTCGACGTAAATGACGCCTTGTACTGCATCACGGCGTACACCATGGAGTGTCGTTCTCCTCCGGATCTTCGTGATCACCTGGTCATGCACGCATACCATCTCGCATATGCAAGATGGAGCATGATTTAAAAAATATTGCACTAGGGATTGATGAAGAAAGAACTTCCGACAAAACGGGTATATTGTGCGTTCTACTCAAAATTTTCATGCGCGATTGATTGATCAATCACCCCGCCAATCGCGCAAAACAAGAAATCATTTGAGTTTATTATGCACCTCGAATAAGTCCGATAGCGCACTTATTGGATGTACGCATGTAGCCATCTTCTGTAACCCGAAAAGACTTGAAATTTGTATGGGACCGATTCAACCATTAGCTGTCAAACCGGCCGAAATCGCCAAATTTGGCCGGAATTCACAGTATCATCGTAGAACCGACAGCGACCACGATACCATGCTCTTTTTTGTCAGGGGTGGCGATTAATATATCGGCTTTTTGCATATTGTGCGGAAAGTACCTGACTTATGACGGTCAGTTCGACCACTCATATCATTGGATGAGCAGCAATTCCATTGATGCCAACCGGGTGATGACACTTAATGTCGCTAACATCTTTTTGTCCGTTGCGAGTTGTATACCGACCTCAATACCGCACTTTTCTTTCATCGTAGCATTGCGACACAGGGCGCGTCACTTGAGGATCTTTATCCATCTGTAGATCATCATCATTCCAAAGTACATTTGCTAGAAGATAGCTGTAGTGCAGATAATGAATAAGCGCAGTTGCGCGTGAGGACCAGGTAAAGTGCCGCGTGGTGTCTTAGAGCCGGCTCGCATTCTCTGCTGTGCAACGATATAATGCTACCAAACACCACGAATTGGACAATCGTAACACTCCTCTCATCCTCACCAACCAATCCTCGATTCCCGTGAAGGCGCCTATCATACGGCTCCGACAAATTCGTGCCAAGTGGTGAAGCCAACGTCACTGCTCTCCATTTCGCTGTCAAAAACGGCGGGCGGGTAGTGACTTCTTTTGACGTGGTCAGAGCAGCGAGGGAGAGATATCGTCAAGCGATGGGTTTAGTGCATGAGATGCGAGTGCAGGGAGAAAACAATATTTACGAGAGTGATATGGATATACAAGTTTAGTGGTAGTTTTTTGTTGCAAAGCATGCTTTGATAGTTCATGTTGTGGATGTTTTAATTTTAAGTAATACGTCGCAACACTTGAAAACAAACCACTCAACATACCAAATATACGCTCTCGACTATTGTCTCTCAGCGGCTTCGTTGCGATGTAACGGCTAATGAGACGATGTGATTTTTTTGAGTTTATGCTTTCATTTTTTGCAGCAGTCCAGTAGTTGATCGAGAATACTTCCCATTTCAACTTGTAGCGCGGCGTATAGTCGCGTTTGAAAGGCCATTTAAGTTGCTCTACTGTATAGCAAAGTCAACTTGTCTCAAGCAGCATTGCCAAGATGCGTGTTTAGAAGACAGCCATTTTGCATGTCGAAGTACGATTTGAAATTTGACAACGCAAGTGCGCCCCACAAACCCAGCACGATTATTACTCAAATACTCGTTTCTGGTAGCGGTCATGGATGCTCCAAATTTCTAGTAAGGCTCTTGCCACTGTGAGCTCACAGAGAGCGCAACTAAATGAAACGAGCGCATGCAATCCGACATGCCAATGACGAAAAGCGGATATGTTAGCTTGTTAAGCTTGTACATAGCATCAATATGTAGCATAAATGAGGTCGCATCCCGATCCATTAGTGTTAGTAGCCTTTTCGAGCTAATATCCAGCTAGAAAAATGGGTCGGTGTCAGAGCCAATACCAACTATCGGCTTCACTTTGTCGTTCAATTGATCGCCGAAAACGAAAGCAGATCCTTCCGATTAAATGCTTCCGACGACACACAATCCTAAGTTTCGTCAACAAATCATTGCAACCCAGCTGCGTGTTAGCAAAATGGTGCACGAAACGTTGAACCACCGCGAGTTTATGGAGCGTGTCCTCATCTAGATCAAAGCGACACCGTATCGCGAAGCGGATCAGGACAGGCTTCCTAAATCACGTGCAAAACTTTTTATCAGCGAGGCGAGGTGGATTTTCTTGGGAGAGAGAATAACAGACGCAAGGCGGTTGAGTTCCGAAGAACTGACGACGTCAAGCGGTTCATACGTCTGGGTTTCCAACGCCAACGGCACGACGCATACGCAGAGGCATCACGGCACGCAGCAGAGGAGCAGTCCAAGTAGCGAATGCCTATTTTGTGGGTCACGACGACGCTGGAAACATTGCACATAGCTAGTTGAATGCTCTTGGTTTTAGAGTTTTTGAAGGTATCGAGGAGCGTGTTAGCGCCGTCTTCAGTAAATGACGGCGAAACAATGGTCCAATCGAGTAGAGCTGCCATGGTGGGGCTGGTGGGTATGGCCTTGGCGGTTGACAGTTCTTAGGAAGCGTGAAGTTGCTGACAATGACCTGCTCTCCGCAGTGAATAGCTAATGATGCTCGTGACAAGATTGTGTACGCTGTTGCCTTTTTCCTTTTGCTGGCACGCTCCCTTGGTTGCTACTCTGATTTGTACCAATGTTGTGGATGCACTGTGTATGTAGGTGGCACATTTAGTTTGTGTTCATGCTTTCTCATACGCTCGTGATAGTTTGTCCCTTTTCAGCTGTCTTTAGCATGAAAACGGCTCCTATAGACATACACGATGGTCATTCATCTAACGACGCATCTTCTATTATTGCACCACCAGAGTCGATTATGCTGTTTTTGTTAGTACCCAGACGTTTGTTTAGCAAGCCGGGCTTGCTGGTGCCGCACATGTCCCAACTACTCTACGGCCCTCTATACGACTGCAGCAGAGCGCTGTACGAAGGAATTTACGTGGCGTGTAGTCTCACTACCTTGCACCACACCGCCTGGTCGTCGTCTCTTGCAGCATTTAAATGTCGTGCTCAGTATATAATGGTAGCGGGTGGAGACCAGCGCAATCGGCATAGGGTTCATCACCTCGTCCTGATCTTCCATACTGGCAGCGGCTTTAATCAGCTATGTAATTCTTTGTTGTTACGTCACCTCCTAAGAAAGTAGAAATGGTTTGATTATCAACCTTGTTGAAGGGGTGGCTGACTTAGAGGGAGACTTGGTCAGTAGACGCGGATTCAGTTGTGTTGTATCAGCACCATCGATCTACAAACCGGCTAAAACAGATCGATCGACTAGGGCTTCGCGAAGGCTGGGAGAGTAAATTACTATTTTTAAATGCAATAAATATATAAAAGCAGCTCATTAACATCTCAAATGTTGCTTCTGGGCATCTGCTGCGCCTGCTTCGCAGCCGCAGTAGATGCCCAGACTCAATGCAAGAAAATTTGAGCTCAGATTGAGCATGTACTGCTGGCAAGCGAGTCAATCCGAGCGCGAGCGCTCGATATGCGCGCTAGGACGCCAGGGCTGTTGGCCAAATTGCAACCTAAACTCCAGCTCACTATGCCGACCAGTACGTCCTGGTCTCCGCCTGAAGATTTGATGACTGGACTGCCGATGTTGCCCTGACATGGGTCCTCGTTGGCTAGACCACCCACACAAACCATCGTGTGGTCAATAATCATCATCTTGACGCATTATTTATTGAGTATGAATCTCACGTTTGCGCTTTGAAGTTCATGCGCTCGAGTGGGTGTCCTTGTGTAACTTCCTTGGACCAATTTCCACCCCAACATGTGGAAGCGAAGCTGTCTGAGCCCAGACAGTACATCGCCTGGGGTGCCCGCGTGCTGTCAGCGCTGAATGTTTCCCTGTTGGTCACGGGCCAGGAACCCTTCGACGATCGAATGACGGATAATCAGAAGAAGTGCTGGGACTCCAGATCCAGAAAGGCTAACAGCATCATCATCTCTGCGCTTGCCGATGTCGTTATTGAGCGCTATGCTAGGCTCATTGATGAAGCCGACCCTGTTAAGCTTTGGGACGTGCTGTACAACGACTACGGACGTGGACCTGCTGTAAACACTGTGGATGTTCGTTCTAGGATCTACGCACGCTTGCTAGGACCTGACGAACCTGTTGCTAGCTACATTGAGGACATCTTGCACATGCAGCGGCAGTTGTGTCAAGTCAACGATGGACTCAGCGAACATGAAGTTGCCAAGGTCTTGCTGAACAATGTGTCGCGTGTGTACTCGCGAGTCACATCGCAGATGCATGGGGAATTGCATGATCATCCCCGCAGATTGTACTCCATTTCCGAGGCTCGCTGGAGAGTGGCGAGTGCTGAGCCAGCCGACCACCGTGAGCGTCGAATTGATGACCAAGCTGGCAACAATGGACGTGGAATGAATGCTCCCCGCCAGGCTAACTCGGTACAGCGTACTCGAGGTAAAGAAAAAGGGAAGCACAAAGGAAAGGGCAAGGGCAGTAGCAACGCAAGTTACAAGAGCGGAAGTACCTCGTCTTCGCAGCGTTCTGACTCGCGACGCAATGCGGTCGAACGCAACAAGAGAAATTCGAAGTGTCGTACCTGTGGCCAGTACGGGCACTGGCGAGGTGATGCAGAGTGTAAATGTACGAACCAGCAAGCTGCTGGCGACGATGACCGCGGCATGAGGTCTATGACAAGTGGAGCTGTCTTCCGTTCGACAAATCATCGTCGTAGCAATGACGATCGAAGTCCTGTCGATGATCAAGCTGGTCTGGAGGACAAGCGCCCTGCTTTTAGCTTTGAGTATGTGCGTGAAGTGTTGGGTGAGCAAGCTGCCAGCCAACTACGAAGGGGATTGTCCGCGACATCTCCTGTCTACTCCGCGACTACTCCTGCCAGTCCTGTCTACGAAGATGAACAATACTCTCCCACAACGCCGGCAAGCGTGGATGAAGAGACTAAGTGTGACGAAGGACTCGGTAGACGTATGGTGAACATGGCACTTGCGGTGCAAGCTCGTCCAAGCCCAGGACTACCAGCTGATGAAATCGAATGGATTCTGGATAGTGGCTCGCAAGTCAACTTGTGCGGTGACTTGTCGATGTTCTCCTACGTGGACCACGAGGTATCTGGCGAGCTAAAGATGGCGTTGGGACAAACGGAATCGCTTGAGGCCACAGGCAGTGTGGCCATCCGTGTGTACAACGCGTCTACGTGCAAGTGGGAGCCCCGACGTTTTGATGACGTGCACTACTCACAGAACGCGCATGTTAACCTGATGAGCCTCGGTTACATGCAGAACCTCGGGTTCAAGATGGTCATCAGCGATGACCAAGCCACTGCGTGGCTAACCAAGGGCAGTCTCAAGCTGAGATTTGACCAGTACGACATGCTGTACCGCTTGCGTTACCGTCGCTCGCTTCGCCTAGTTGATGCCGTGGCTATGCGCAAGGATGCAATGGAGCAACTGCACAACCGCCTGGATCACGCGAGCATGGATTTGATCGAGACCCTTGCTAGCGGTAAGGTTGATTTCGGTTTCAAGCTCAACATGAAGGACCTTTCTGCCTACGAATGTGTTCCATGTGTTTCGTCTAAGTTGAAGAGGATGTCATACAAACGTGATCCAGAGAGGCGTCGGAGGCCACTTGAAAAGCTTTCAGTGGACCTTTGCACAATCAATCAGGAGACAGCCACCGGCGACAAGATGTTCATGCTAGTGGTCGATGAGGCTACACGCTACAAGTGGTGCTATCTCCTATCCAGTAAGGATCAAGCAGCTGCGCTGCTGATGGATTTGATTCGACGCCTTACAAATGAATACCAGTCTAAGGGCTACAGCGTAGTGATCTTACACTCAGATCAAGGTGGTGAGTTCAAGGGCGCTGTTCTTGAAACATTCTACCGCCGTCGTGGAATTGCGCAGCAGTTTACCAACGCCTACTCACCTCAAGAGAACAGTTTGGTGGAGCGTGCCAATGGTATGGTACTTCCAAGGTTGCGTGCGCTGCTACATGCAACTAACCAGACGAACCTGTTGTGGAGGGAAGCCCTCTTACATGTTGTGGATACTTTGAACCTGCTTCCGACTAAGCCACTGCGTGGCAAGTCGCCCCATGAGGCCTTGAGTGGCAAGGCGCCTGTGATGCGTGACTTGCGCACCTGGGGATGTCTTGTGCATGCGCACATACCTCCAGAATCCCGAGCAACGCGGGCCAAGCTGGACGCGCGTGCTGAACTAAGTATGCTACTTGGTTACAGTCACAACACAAAGGGATACAAGCTCATGGATTTACGTAAAGGTGAAGTCTTCACACGACGAAGTGGAAATGTGTACTGTTACGAGAAGTTTACGGTGGCACAGTCCTACATGCGGCAATTACTCCTGAATACCTACCGGCACGGCAGTTATGAGCTTCCAGCGGAACTCCCGGTAGTGCCCATCACTTCGTCGTTCCAGTCTCGACTCTCCCCTGAAGCAGGAGAGGCACCAGGCCTGCCTGCGGCACCTGTACCTCGAGATTTGGAACCTGAATTGAACTGGCATTGCGCACAGAGCCAGTGGGAGTGCAAGCACCTGACGTACGACTTGCGGTCCAGCCGTCAGTGCACAAGGTGGACAACCATTCGCATAGCCCAAGCCCGGTGATCCAGCGGACATCGGTAAGGACAGCCAAGGACACGCGATCTCCAAGCCTGGCAGACCAGCGGTTGTCAGTAAAGAGCAGCAAGAGCTCGCAAGCCCTCAGCCCAGCAGACCAGCGGTTGCTGGTAAAGAGAAGCTCAAGCCCGGCGATCCAGCGGACACCACTAAAGGACGGCGAGCTGTCGCGATCTCCTAGCCCGACTGTTCAGCGAAAGTCGATGAAGACGCAGAATCACAAGCGCAAGCTGCGCAACATGCGAGATGGTGAAGCGTCAAGCGACGACTACGAACCACCAAAGAAGGTGCCAGTCTCCAGTTCACTGCGTGATGGAGTTCCTCGCCGCGCGAGGAGGACACCTGCCCACTTGCGTGAATACGTGGTGGGGTCGTCATGAATACGAAGATGGACATCAAGATTCCGGCATCATACAAGCAGGCCAAGGCCAGCGAGCAGTGGCCTGAATGGGAAGTTGCAATGCAAGAAGAGTTGACCTCGTTGCGTCAACATGGCACGTGGAAGCTGGTTACCCGCACCAAGGCAAAGCACCAGACGGTGATCACCTATCGCTGGGTGTTTGCAGTTAAGCAAGATGCGCAGGGTCGAATCAAGCGGTTTAAGGCTCGCCTCGTAATTCACGGCTTCAAGCAGAAGTTTGGTGTCGACTACGTGGATACGTACGCACCTGTCATACGATTCGAGACTATAAGGGCAGCGATCCTGTATGCTCGAAAGCGCGGTTGGCTAGTGCTGCAGTATGATGTGAAAACTGCCTTCCTGTATGGAATGCTGGAAGAACTTATCTTTATGGAGGTCCCTGCGGGATCAGACGAAGGTAAACCGGGTGGAGAGTTGGCGTGTGAGCTCATCAAGTCTCTCTACGGCCTTAAGTAGGCACCTGCGGTGTGGAACAAGACCCTACATGACTTCTTGTGGAAGATTGGGTTCGTTCGTCTCGACAGTGACTACGGCTTGTATGCAAAGTCAAGGGCGGTCAAGTCGTCATGCTCCTAACAGTCTACGTCGATGACCTACTGCTTACGGGTCCTCTCGGTGCGTGCGAGAAAGTTGCAGCGCAGCTGAAGGACAAGTTCACTCTCACCAGCATGGGAGAAGTGAAGTTTCTACTTGGGATCGAGATTACGCTGGACAGCGTCCGTAATCAGATCGTGTATAGCCAGCGTGCATACATTGAAGCCAAGTTGAAAGAGTTCCACATGGAAAACGCCCATGGTTGTTGGACTCCACAATCGACCTGCGAGTCGAAAGCAAAAGTGAAGAAGATTACCCAGGATGCCAAGCTTCCCTATCGAGAGCTCGTAGGGGCGTTACAGTATTTGGTGTCTGGCTCGCGGCCAGATATCGCACACGCTGTGCGACATCTGGGCAAGTACCTTGCAGACTTCACCCCAGCGCATTACGCCGAGGCGCAACGGGTACTGCGTTACCTGTTGCGGACAAAGGACTATGCGCTTCACATGGACGTCATTCCGGGAGACGATGTGTGTATTACGGTATTTACTGATTCGGATTACGCCAACGATCCTGATGACTCCAAGTCTGTGTCGGGCTACGTCACTTACCTCGACGGAAACGTGATCTCGTATGGTTCCCGGAAGCAGGGGATCAATGCTCAGTCCAGCACGGAAGCTGAGTACATTGCCATGAACGAAGGTGTACGTGACGTGCTGTGGCTCGTGGAGTTGTGTGATGAATTGAGCTGGCGCCACAACGTACCTCTACTGCGTGGAGACAATCAAGCGTCGCTCTATCTCACGCAAAAGCCTGGTAAACACTCCCGAACCAAACACATTGCAAACAAGTACCATTTGGTCCGTCACCTTGTGGAAGATGGCGTGCTGCGCACAAAACATGTACCTACCAATGACAATACGGCCGACATCATGACGAAGGCTCTTGGTAACGAGAAGTTCAGCCGATTTCGAGATCACATGAAGGTTTTACCTATCGATGCAGAGGCGCCGACCTCATCTACACATGCAACCACGAAGAAGACCAAGCACGAAAATAGCTAAGTGTTCTTGTGTTTTGATATTTGATGTATGGTAAGCTACCTAATCAATATCTTGCTTACTTGCATGTTAAAGTCTCTACCAACCGTCAAGCCAAACATCGTGGGCCTACGCTCATCTACACTCGGCTGCGTTCACACCTGGTAAGCCCGTGACCGCAGTAAGCCCAGCGCCGTCTGGTAAGCCCGAATGCGCGTGAAGCTCCCACAGCGTGGTGAGCCTGCACTCCTGCGGTGAGCGAGTGGGAGTGTGAGCGGGAGACACGACTGCGGCGAGACCTGGAGACTTGACAGCAGAAGCTCTCGCCTGCGGCTGGGGCGCTGGATGAAAGCGAGTGCGCCAAATTGAGTCAGGAATTGCAAAGCAAGCAATTTAACTATCCAGCAAATGTTGCTACAGCCATCGGGCTTCTGGAAGGCAAGGACGGCCTAGCAGCGTTTGCGCCTGATGATGGCCTGGTAAATCTGGAACAGTTTATGAAGTTCGCTCGGAATTTCCCCGTGGCATTTTACCCGATTATCAACATGCAGAAGAATATTCGTGCTGCTACACTTGGCGAAGCGCGCTGGTCCCGGATTACATCCAACAAACTCAAAGTCCACGAACTCGTGAGATACATGCGTCGCCATCATGGCGTTGTTCCTGACCTGTCTTTCTGCGAGATCACTGCCAGCATCTTCTCCAGGGAAGTTCTTACGATCCGCAGAATCGCTGTTGAGCGCTATGCACAGGAAACAGCACGTCACCGACAATTTGAAACGTAAGGCGCTTGAAGATAACAGTCAACGCCTGACGATAGTCCACATTGTTGTCCTTGGGGTTTTCCACGGTGTCGGTTGTTTCCGGAAGCGATTCAACAAGTTTCATCCCAACGATACTGCCTTGTTTTGGAGGTTTAGGCTTCACTGATTTCGAGCCGGCACTCTTGTTGACTTTCTTGTCGTCGACTGAATTTGTAGCAGGAGCAGGTGATGGTTTGTCCTCTGCCGTAGCTTCAGGCGCAATGTGGACTTTGTTGCCTTGAGGTGAGGCGGCGTTGCGTCTGTCGAGCTCTTGGCCACAGTTTTTCCGCGACTCTGTTCGTCATCAGCTTGCTTCTGTTTATTGCGGAGCCGCATTCGCTCGCCGCGATTATTGCAATTGCTTCGTTCGTGTTGATGTTAGTTCATTTAAGCCAGTAAAGCTTGCCGCAGCTGATGGCTCGGATATAAAAATTGGGGAGTGGGCCATTGCAATCGGCTGGGGAAGACATCGGTGAGCGGCACGCAGCTAAACGAGCTCAGAAGTGCAAAGTTTCAGCTACAGAGTAATCAGGAGTGTTCGAAGACGCTAACGGCGGTGGACGACAACATGGTATGCGGCAAAGGGAGATCTGGCGAAAAAATCTGCAATGGTGATTCTGGTGGTTCGTTGGTCAAGGAAACATCGAATGGCGAAGACATGCAGATTGGCTTTGCGAGCTGGGGAAGGCGCTGCGGCGCCACAGGAGCTCCAGCTGTGTTTGCCCGCGTGTCCCGTGCCCGCGCGTGGATCGATTCCATTGCTAGTGGAACGTGCTTCAAATAGCTACAAAGATGTTGTTTGTCTACCGGACAACATCAAACACTACCATATTTTCAGTGCGTTCCACGCTCTTAGCAATTCATATACATGTCCAATAGTTCAGTCGTCGAAACTGTTATACTCTGCAGCTTTATTGACACTCAGCAATCAGGCGTGGGGCCGACGGCGCTATTGTAATTCCGACACAGCAACGGATGTGCATTAGGATCCCGGATTTTGGACCTCACTCCTTGCGCGTAGACGCGATATTGAGGCCATCTTCATGGCCCCTAAACGACCTCATAAAGCGACTTCAACTCCTATACAATAATGCTCCATTTCCATAGGCAGCGTTCAATCGCAAGCTTTCGCACCTTACAGAGTCTGTCACAAGATCCTTAGCTTGCGGATTAGCGCCACCTTGGCGACAACTGCACGGTAAAAATACGAGCTTGCTGATATCTGCCTTCGGTGGTCGCCTAACTGGATGGTATGGACCTCGCACAAAACGTGGCTTTGTTAGCTCGACAAATAACCACCAAGAACTTAAGACCGCGAGCGTCCCGCGTGTTATCCTATTCTTCGGTTGCGTAGTACTTCACGCTCTCTATCCATGTAAAGAACCGCTCTGTTGAATTCGCAACTCGCTAAGGTGTATCTAGAGGTGATCGCTATGCCCATCGACGCCAGTCGTTGTGCGGTAAAGAAGGAAACCAAGCACCAGTCTAGCGAGTATAGTGATAACCAATGCATAATGGTGATTGATTTGGCCTGCGGCCAATACTGTATTGCCTAGGTGGCCTTCAACACGCGCGGACAATCTGATGAGCTAACACCTCGTAAGTTACGAATACTAATTGAGCAACTGGCCGTTTGAGGGCACTGCCATCGTCGATGGCGTCGAAGAGAAAACATACGTCATTATGGCAGCATGTTTTCCTAGCGATTTGTAAAAGGCTTTTCGCGGTGTCGCCACGTTGGCTGGTCAGGCGTCTTTGAACAACTGCAGTCAGCAAGCAAGCGCAAAGTCTCCGGACTCTTCGAGTGGACAACCGAGTCCTTCGTGGTGCACTTGCGCGCGCCGACATTCGGTGTGTCATACCAGCTTTTGGTCCGACATCGCACATCGTCCATCGTCATGTCCACGAACGGAGACCGTCCCTCGTGGGTGACGGTTCCTAGTGTCAACCCTCGTGACACGCCCCTAATAGGCGCTGGCCACGCCTGTGCCATCCGCAAGGGATCGCTCTACATCTTTGGAGGTGCGATTAGCGTCCACGAGGACAACCGTATTTGTGATTGCCGACGTCTGCTCTTTCTGCCTTGTCCACCTCTAACTGATTGAGCTAACGGTATTTTGTGCCTGCAGAGCGCAACTCGTCGTCGACTCCGACGCGCAGCAGCGCGATACTTCGATCTTCCCCTGGCAACAACTTCTACGAGTTCAACTTTGCTCGGAAGGAATGGTCTCTGGTGTTGGGCAATGGTTCAGCTCCAAGTGCACGTAAGAAACACAGTGCAGTCATCCACGAGGACTCGTTTTACGTCTTTGGGGGATACGACGGGGACAGACGTCTAAACGATTTCTTTTCCTACAATTTCTGTGAGTTTTGCATTAGTGGTCACACTTTGTTGTTGTTTTTTCAATGCTAACGAACTTGTGGAATGCAGTGACGCAAACTTGGACCAATGTGTTTGTTAATTCTGGGCAGCAACCAACTCCGAGATATGGCCACGCTGCAGTGGTGTATGGTACGTCTTGCACCCTCCGTTACTGTGTGAGTGCACGTTTCACTAAGCTCGTTGACTCACCCGACCTAGAAAATGCAATGTACATCTTTGGTGGAAACGACAACCATTACGGATATGATCGCGAGTCGATATCGAGTCGCAGTTCCAGCGAGTACGGCAGATCAGAGTCCGGCCGCCACCGCCACGTCAACGACATGCACTCGTTTAACTTGGGTACGCTTGCAGTGCAGCGCTTACTGTGCGTGGGGATATCACACTGACGTTGTTGTGTGTAGAAACAAACTCTTGGTCATTGATCCGCGCCACTGGCGAGGTGCCATACCCTCGGTAAGACTCCTGCACCAGATAATAGTTTTTGTTCACGCCTGTGTGGCTAATTATTCGGTGCTTGCTGTTTTGGCTGGCAATAGCGAGAGGGCTTCCATGCTTGTGCACGAGAAAAACTGCTTGTTGTTTGGCGGATATGACCATGACCTGGGTTACCTCAACGATGTGCACATTTTCAACTTTGGTAAGTGTCAGTGTCGTGCATGGCGCAAATTACTACCATGCTCACTAGTCTCTATGCTGGTTTATTGCTACTGTGAAATGATCAGAGAGCCACGTTTGGTCGACGTTGGAAACCAAGGGCACAGCGCCATCCGGCTGCCATAGCCCCCTTGCACTTGCGCACTCCAACTCGATGTTTGTCTTCGGTGGAAAGACCGGTCCAGATCTATATGAACTTGACTTGGGTAAATTATCAATATCTCTAGACTCTCAAGGCAGAGTGCGGTGTTTAACGGGTATGCATTTGCTTACATGACAGAAACAAACACATGGGAGCCTGTCGAATGCGATGGCGCGTCTCCAAGGAGCAACCATCCAGCCGGATGCGTCTATGATGGAGACTTCTTTATCCTTGGAGGTGATGACAAGTCAGCCAGCTTTAAGCAGATTCATTTGCAAAAGAAGAAGGCTCAGCCTGAGGAAGAGGAGGAGCCTGATGATGAGGGCTCTGCAATGGCTTACCTGCGCTTGTTGGTGAATAACCAATTAATGAGCGACGTTACTTTCATCGGTAAAATAACCCTGAGTGGCTTTGCGGGAGATGTAACTGAGCTGCTCATTCATTGAGTTTGATGCTTGTAGTTGACGGGACCCCAGTATATGCGCACAAGAACCTTTGCGTGCGCTGTAGCTATTTCATGGCAATGTTCACTGGCGAGGTATGCATTGAAACCTTATGCAATTCTGCGAAGGATTGCTGCTAATACTGAAGGATGTTACGTGGTGCACGACAGATGCAAGAAAGCACTTCTCGAGAAGTTGAGCTCGCGGATGTGAGCCGATCTACGTTCCTTTCTCTACTGGAGTATCTGTACACCGACCGCATGGAAGTGTTAGAAAGCGGTCTGAAAGATTTGTTTATTGCTGCTGATCGGGTACGTGCATGTTTCACTCTTGCAAGAATGCTATACAACAGTTGCTAATTGCATTCAACACTCTCTTTATCGCAGTATGGTATTGAAAGTCTTAAGCGGCTGTGTGCACAAAAGCTGTCGAAATCGATTAGCGTCGACAATGTCGCCAGTATCCTCCAGGCAGCTGATCAGCACAATGCTCCCAAGTTACGAGACGAGTGCTTCCAGTTCACACTTCGCAACTTCGATACCGTCTCGAAAACCCCGTCGTTCCTGGAAATGGCTCGTACGAACATTGAGTTAGCGCTGCAGATTTTGCAGCGCCGCTAGACCACCAGTTACCTATAGACACCTTCCTGTTGACATTGGAATCAACAACTGAGGCCATGAATGTATGGTGCATTATAACAGCCATCTAAGCGCAGCTACGGTAGGTCATAACAACATACTCGTACCATGTCATGAAATTTGAGTTCATTCTTCACATAATATCAAACACAGTGAAGTTCGTGAAACCTCGGTTCCTCTCTCGTAATCCACAGATCAGCGTTTCCTAAATCCCAACAATCTGTTCTTAGCCGCAGTACTTAGGACCCTTACTGCAAACTTGAACTGATAGAGCGACTCAGCCAATGTTTCCTTCCCATCGTTGTGGCGGCCCGAATACTTGTGATTCACCTTTGGACAAAACAGTTCGGAGCGCACGAAGCTATCCGTGAAAAGTCCAACCATCGCTTTCATCGCCATGTGTCGTCCCACACAAACCCGAGATCCAGCTCCAAAAGTAAAGTCGATACCAGCAGCAAAAGCAGCGCCTGACATTTCGTCCAGGGGAATCAGAACCTGCGTGTTCGGAAGAATGCCAAACTCGGCATTGCCATCAGGGAAAAAGCGCTCAACAACCGGAAACGGATGGAAACTGCAGATACACTGTCGAAGGATTTCAGGCGTAATGGCTTGCGTTGGCGGGGTAGCTTTCGCCCATTCTCCGACTAAAACAGCAATGTCGGTCAGGTTGATCGCAGGCGATAGCAGGAACGGCTGCAAAATGAGCGAATAATACTCCGGTTCTTCCCACAAGTCTCCGAAAACCTCATACAGGTGTGGCGTGCGACGGATCTCGTCCACACACCAGTCCACAGTGCGCTGCTTGACAACCGGATCGGCAATGCCTTTCATGGCGATTTCTTTCCGCCACTCCCAGGTCGATTGGCACACAACAGCCGACTTGCCATAGTTGAATTCACGCTTAAACAGCCACTCGTAGAAGCCCGCGACAACCAATTCATTCAACTTGAACGCATCGAGCACCGTCTTGGACTGCAGCAATTCTCGACCGCGGGACTCGAAAATTGTGGTGAGCTCGCCAATCGGTGGTAAAGTTTTCTGCAACACCGTGAAATTGTTCTTCATCCGTTGCCATTGTTCACCATTGACAGACTCGAGCGAAACCACAGGAAGCCAAGCAGGCGTCGAAAGCAAAGTCTCAATTAAGCCGCCCTTGTCACCACTCGATCGAAGAACTTGCATGGCCAAATCCGGATCACTCACCCACTGCACTTTAATTCCTCTCAAAAACGCCAATAGTTCAAGCAGCAGAACTCGCAGTGAATGGGACCGGATGCCAACAGTCGATGTTTGGGAAACGTATACTCCGAGCAGTAGAGTCCCGCATATCGAACCGAGCGTTACCACCAAACTCATTGATACTTTTGGTAATGCCAGCAGAACCAATTGTCGAAAAGAACCTGTCGTTCACTATGACTCACCAAAGGATGCGTATCTATTTTTCCATTGGTCAATAATTAGCGACGGGTCAGCACACCAGTGCTTTTGAGACCACCAATACCGTCATGACGGACTCGAACGCTATCGCTAATGGCGGCTCGACGGGTGATATCGAAGCGATTCCACCGCTCAAGGCTCGTCCAGTAGGCGACGTGAACGACCCGGAGACTTACAAGCGCAGCCAAGACCCTAACTGGAAGAACACCGGCCTGGAAGACATTTATGCCACGTGGGACAAGTTGATTCCAGTTGAGGACCTGCCAAAGTACGAAGAAATGGCTCAATTCCTAGTGGAAAAAACCCTCAGACAGCTCGCGAACTGGAAAAGGCTTTTGTGCTTCTTCGACGTCAATTCAAGTGTCTTCCTAAGAAATCTCAGATGAAATTTGCATTGGGATTGCTGGTGGAGAAAGGATCAGCTCAAAAAGGACTGGCGTTGGAGAAGTTGCTGGTCAAAAAGGCGCAGAAAAGTCAGTCCGGAGTGTTGGTGGTCACGGTCTTGACGAGTCCATACCCGACGGTGGGCGGCAAGAAGCAGCGCTTTAGTTGTCAGTGGAACTGTTACTACTGCCCCAATGAGCCAGACCAGCCGCGGAGCTATCTGCATGATGAACCCAGTGTGTTGCGTGCCAACCGGAATGACTTTGACCCTGTGTTGCAGTTTTGCGATCGCTGTGTGACGTTGGCGATGAATGGGCATCCCGTTGACAAGATTGAACTGCTGGTGCTTGGTGGAACGTGGGCGTCGTATCCTGTGGAGTACCAGGAAAGTTTTATCCGCAACTTGTTTTACGCAGCCAACACGTTCTTTACCAGAGAAAAACGTGAACGTCGCAGTCTAGATGAGGAAAAACTGGAAAACGAAACTGCATCCGTGAAGATTATCGGTATTACATTGGAAACGCGACCGGACTGCATCACTCCTGACGAGCTGCGTCGGTTCCGTCGGTATGGCTGCACGCGAGTGCAGTTGGGTATTCAACACACCGATGATGCTATCCTCAAGAAGATCAATCGCGGCTGCACTTCAGCTGATGCGGTTCAAGCGTTGAAATTGCTACGTGATTGCTGCTACAAGACCGATATCCATTTGATGCCGAACCTTCCCGGCAGCGACCCTGAAAAGGACCGGGCAATGTTTGATTACGTGTTGCACTCGCCAGATCTTCAGGCAGACCAGTGGAAGATTTACCCATGCGAAATCACGCCTTGGACTGTGATTAAGAAATGGTACGATGAAGGATCATACGTGCCATATGATGAGGACAAGCTTATCGATCTCCTCATGGATGTGAAGGCTGAGGTGCACCCGTGGATCCGTCTCAACCGAGTGATCCGAGATATTCCGAGCCAGTACATTTTGGGAGGCATGGACGAACCGAATTTGCGTCAGGTGATTAACAACAAGATGATTGCGCGAGGCACTCCTTGCAAGTGTATCCGGTGCCGAGAGGTGAAAACTGATGATGCAGCTATCGCCGTCGCTGAATGCGTTATCCGCGAATACGAAGCCAACGAAGGTGCTGAGTATTTCATCAGCTTCGAAACTCCAGATCGTTCCAAGATTTGTGGATTTGCACGATTGCGACTTTCACAGACCGCTGGCGGTGGCATTTTCCCGAGCTGGAGGGCGCCGCATTGATCCGAGAGCTGCACGTCTACGGCCAGTTGGTGGCAGCAGTTAGCAAGGCGAAAAAGGTTGAGGCGAGGAAGGATCCAGAGACATCGCACGCACAGCACACAGGTTTCGGCACGCAGCTGATGATGAAGGCGGAGGAGATTGCTCGTGCCAACGGATACAAGAAAATGGCTGTCATTGCTGGTGTCGGCGTGCGCAATTTCTACAGACGGTTGGGTTTTGAGGTTGAAGGTGACGGTGAACTAATGATCAAGCATCTGGAAGAACCACATGCGCCAACCATGTGGGTCAAGCTACAGTCGCTTATCTCCTATGCACTTAACGACAAAATGTCAAATGAGCAGACAGTTGCCATCTCAATCGCTGGTATTGCTGCTCTTGGTACAGCGACTGCATTTGCATTCAGGAGGGGATAAAGCGTACTATATTGGCTGATGCTAGTGCGGAAGTAGCCAGCTATGGGCGTAATAGAGCAGCAGTACTAGACATCCCTGAAGCATACGTTTATAAAGATTATCATACGTAGCTAGTTGCACAATGCTTCACGCGTCAAAACACGTTTTCACACTTAAGTACTCGTTACACCCAAATGGATTGGCCTTGCTCTTTACGAAGACTTGCCCGCGAAGAAACAGAGTTAGCCATGGCAGTCGCAGTGGCAGCAGTGGCGGCAGCTATGGCGGAAGTCGCACGTTCGCTTGCATGCAATGAGTCGTCTAATACCATGAGCACTTCCTCCATGGACGGACGTTCAGCCGGCGAATCGTGGAAACAATTTTGCATGAGCGTCTGCAAGGAATCTGGAAGCTCGTTCGGTACTGGAAGCCGCTCGCCACCCAAAACACGCATCATGGCCTCAACAGGAGTTAGCGACGCGAACGGCGGCGAACCGGTGTACGTCTCCCACATAAGTACACCAAACATGTATACGTCAGAATCGTAGGAGAACGCATGCGGGGGCTGCAGAGACTCAGGAGCCATGTACTTGACAGGCCCCACTGTGTCCTTCATAAGCATCCCAAACGTTTCTGATCGTACGCGACGGCAAAGTCCGAAATCACAAATTCGCACATGACGGCCCTTGTCTACGAGGCAGTTGCGAGCGGCGAGATCACGGTGAATGAAGCCACCTTCGTGGATATTGATCAATCCTGCGGCAGCGTCCTTAAGCATGCCAGTGCGTTCATCAATTGACAACGCAGCGCTATTCGACCCACGGAGATTATCTTCAAGACTGCCGTAGGGTAGGTATTCGGTCACCAAAGCTAACGGAAATTTCGTATCCGTAGATGCACCAACGAATGGCACGATGCACGGGTGATGTCCGAACATATTCAGCATTGCGGCCTCATGCTGGAATTCGCGTACAATCTGGGAAGTGGTTTCACCAAACTCGCTGGCTCTAATCGTTTTCACGACTACATCTTTACCATCTAGTGATGCACGATAGGCATCTCCAAAGTATCCCTGGCCCACCAGCTCCTTCATTTCGAGTGATCGGAAAGGAATCTCACGATACGTCTGCTCCATCACATCCATCCATCCCTCCAGCACATCCGGCTCCAATTCACTTGGATCCAATGCACGCGAACCGACCAATACGAACGAGTTCAGTACAGCGACGGAAGATCCCACCGTAATACGCGCCTTAAACAGAACACGCCCAAAAGTTGCGCCTTCAGTGCATTCGACGTCAAACTCTGTATTCGTAATATCACCTTCCCATGAAAACCCTTGCGTCGTACCATTTAGCACTCGGAAGCCAGTTGGGACTTCTAAAGTCACGTGTACTAAAGCGCCGCGACGAACATTTAGCTTGGCTTCAAGCGAGAGCTTGCGTGAAGCAGGATGATCGCTACGAGCTTGCTCTCGCATCTCAGCACGCTGGTTCAGAAGGAACGCCCACACTGTGAACTGGAACGGTTTAGGAGATGGACATACGCTTGGCGGAGCAAACGCGCTGAAGTTCACTCGGTCACGTCGCCCAGGCACTCCTTCAAACTCTGATGTCACGTCCAACCCTCCCTCCTCCGCCCCTAGATGCGACTCGGAGTGACGCGGCTGAAGCATTGCAGCCGACTGAATAGAACGATACACCTGCTGGAACTTGTCGGTTGGGAATTCAGCATCGTGAATGCTGTTGGTCGGACTTAGCAGGTCATAGTCGTGAGCTGCTTCCATGAGAGAATCACGGCCTGTATCAATGCTTCTTGGCGATCCTACCGGCGAAAAGCTGTCATAGTCGGTTTGTTCACCGGGCCCCCGATAGATAGGACCTGTATCCAGCGCGGTGATATACTGGGGAGGGCTGCCCGTAAAACTGAGGGGGCATAAGCACGCATATTTGTAACGTCATCTTCTTCGTATGAGCGAGAAATATTTCCGTAATGGCCTTGAATCTCATAATCATCAATGTTGTGTGTAGAACCTGACTGCGACATAGGCTCAACGCTCACAAATCGTTTGTCCTCTTGTTCATGACTTTCTACGGTGTCGGGCTTCTCCGAAACTCCACGAGCTGCGCGAAGTTCATTATCTGTCTGAACACTTGGTCGGGATCGGACACGAGACGACAGTGCCCGCTTTCGAGGATCTCCATCCGGTGTCATGAATGGAGCGCGCCTGGTACGAGTTGATGCAGCAGTGGATGTTGCTACGTGTCGCACAACTGGAGTGGGCTCGGCCGCAGCTGCTGGCATTGTACAAATTGTATGACTTTGATCTCCAAGTAATTCAGCTCGTCCTTGAGCTACATATGCAAACGATTCCATCGTGTGGAAAGCTTCGTCCGCAGCCTGTTCAATTTCTTTTGCGTAGCGATCACGTTCTTTGGTTTGGATGTATCTCTCTTGCGTGTCAACAGCCTCCTGTAGCTGGCGACTCTTTTCTCGTGTAATGCGCAGTTTCTCTTCATACCTCTCCAACTTCTTGTCATAACGTTTCTGCTTCCTTTGTGTGCGGGCTTGGTGATGTTTATGTTCTGATGCACCTCCAAATTTATTGGATTCCCAAGAAGCCTCACTTCCCATTTCTTCAGAGCTCATCGCACCAGAACCTGTCGCCTTACTCAGTACATTCTGCCTTCCAGTAAGCCGCCGATGACGTCGCTGCCCACGTGACGGACTTTCCTGCAGGATATCTCGTCCCATATTTTGCCCATGTTGCACAACGTGATCTTCGTTCATGCGAGTATCCATTATTCTCGCCATCTGCAAGTTGCCCCCTTCGGTTTCATCATCGTCATCATCTTCATCCTCGTCTGATTCATTGCTATCTGCGTCATAATGTTTGGGGAGAGGATGATGTCTGCATGGTTCTGACATACTTTTTGGATTGAGTGATGAGGATGATGGTCATGATCATCCTCAGTGTGAGGGCATAGAGAGGTGGGTCGCATCCACCGAGCCTCATCACTTTCTCCACGAGGTCGCAAAGACGCAAGAGGAGGGGCAGATGGAGTCAGGTCCAATGCCTCATACATACTTTTGTGCGCGGGCTCTTTTTGACCCTCGTCTTCGGCATCCAGATCCGTTACTGCAACAGGAATGGCAACAGCGTACACATCATCGAAGCTGTTACGGCGTCGCATTCGTCTTCTTTCTCTACCTCTTGTTCTTCTTCCTCGTTGATCCATTCCAGGCCATCGCCAATCGTGCCAGTGTGACCAGTGGTTAAGCCATCGCTCACGCCAATCACCACCCCACGGAGGCAAGTCATTAAACGATGGGAATGGAGGTGGCCCCTTGGGTCCAAAGGCGGCATCCGATCAAGACGAAACCCTGCTCGACCTCCACCACGCCCCCATCCTAGGCCTCCTCTGCCAAAACTGTTTCGCCTTCCGACACCGCCACCACGCCTTGCACCGGCAACACGTTCCTGCTTATCATCATTCGTCTCTGTGTCTTCTGTATCGTCTGTCTTGATGACTATCTTACAGCCGCACATTCGAAGCTCTCGGTCGTCATTTTGGTGGTCGTTTCGAAACGCACGCTCAGCATCAGGCAGTTCATGTGGTGGTGGTATCCCAGGCATCGACGGAGTCATCATTGGTGGCACATAGGGAATTCAGAACCCCTGTAATTTGCAGCATGTTCATCCAAAGCCCACTTTGATCCTGGCTGTGGATGATGTCTATCTGGTTCAAGTTCTTTCCGCCCTCGCTGGTATAGATTCTTCACCACCGCTTCAGCTGAAGAGTTAGGTTTTGTGCTACCCGCTGAAGAACTTCGTCTCGGTTGTTTAAGCTCTCCACCTCCCATCGTCCCATAATCGTTCAACACACTGGATCCATTTGACATCACATGCATATCTGTCCGGCGTTGCGACGCTAAAGGAGTTCTGTCCTGCTGTTCTTCATTGTCACTTTCCACCCCTGAAAACAGCATCCCCGATACATTCCTTGATACATACAACAGTACACGTGCTGAAGTCACGCCTGACTGATGTGCCAGAAACGCAAACGCCAAAGCTGTAAACACCTGAGCCGGGTGTGTGCTGTTGGCCACAAGGTTCATCGCTCCCAGTGGCGAATCCACAGGCACAAGTTGCGCGACACTAATCACCCATAGCGCCAACGGCACCACGGTAAAACAAATATTCATGACCCACTTGAACACCAAGAAGTACAGTAGCGACAGCAGCATCACAGGCACCGTGACCTCCCCAGACTCTGCTGTTGCTCTGCCACTTGTTCTGCCTCATCGTGACCTCTAGAACTTGATACTCTCCTGTTTAGACCCGGTCCTAGCTCGCCTTCCTCCGCTACAAGCGCGTCAATGCGCATCTCCGTCCTCCACAGGAACCGCGTGAGTCTTCTGGCGTACTGCGACGATCCGACCACCAAACATCCCACGAAGAGCAGCAGAGAAGACCCTGTGACACAAAATAAGGCTCCGAGCACAATGGCGAACATTAAAGTCGCCAAATGGAAGCAGAGCGTGCGCAGAACGGAGGCCACGACGCCTCTCCTTGAGGACATAAGTCAAGGCCTTGTACGGGTCGTAGCGACGCACGAAGCAATGGAAAACGTGTGTGAAGACCGCGAGATTAAAAGCAAGACGATGGGCGACAACTCGGCGCCCTGCGAGAGACGCAGAAGCGAAGATAACAGCAGTCTCCTTGGCCTCTTGGGGTTTTTAGAAGTGAGCAAGGTAGTGTAGGTCACCCTCTAAAATATCATGGACCTATGGTATAGCATAATGGATACAAGGAGCTGAACTTTGCGGTGCTGCCATCAGTCATGAGCCGGGCTCAACTAAGACGCTCGGCATGGATACGAACTTGTACACATTGTATGGCATTTGCACAAGCTGCATTTTAGTCACCTTTAGCTTATACACGAGTAATATAACATGACACATGTGCACCACACTCAGTGAACTTCTTGCATGGCTTACCATCATTCCGAGCGATGTCAAATCGAGGGGATAACACCACCTTCAGAATGCATCAAGAGAATGCCACACACTATCCCATCCACCACACCACATGCAATTCTTGTTGTCCCAGCTCGTTAAATTCCACTTACCTACACTTCATACATCTCCATCTCTCATTGTAAGGCTAGACCAAAGCACTTCCTTCAGTGTGATCCTGATCACCGCTGCGATCAGAATCGGTATCGGTTCATTCGATGAATTGGTCCATGACCGCCAAATACTCGCGCACTTCTTCTGCTGACTTGCCAGCTGCTGCCAGTTTCACAATCATCTCGACGCGTTGCGTCTGCTTCAGCTGCTTGAGTTCCAGCTCTTGCTGCTTCACCGCGAGACGTTGGCTCTCCAGCCACAAAACCTTCTCATTCAGCGGCATTGCATCTGTCATCGACGTCGGAAGGCTGGGCTCCTTCGCTCCTAACTCGCTGTCCTTCGCTCCGACTTCACTGGGAGTTTTGGACGGCGCCTTCTCACTCAACGGAGTGATCGACTCTGGCTGCATGCTCAATACACTGCTGGTGTGGGCTTCATAGCCATCTTCCGAGGTCTTCAACGGCGCCTTCTCCAGCTTGGCCATCTCTCTCAGCTGATACGTAGGAGGCTGCATCTCAGACAACACCACTCTGGGACTCGAGCTCACGTACTCGCCCCTTGCCAGGGCGTCCACGCGCTTGTACAGTGGCGGCAGATGCAGTGGACGCTGACGCTTGGCCCTATAATACGTCGCCATGAAGCTTTTGTAGCGACTGCAGGCCATCTTTTCTGTCCACTGAGTGTGCGCCTTGTGGTTCATGAATTGCGCCAGTGACTTGTAGCCGTCCGTCTTCTTCAACCGCTTGGTGGTGGCGTTCGCATTCTCCGCCACTTGGTCGCGTGTGGGGCGAACCAGGAGGTCGAAGTTGCCAGGCTGCTCCAGCCACTGCACGAGGTACTCGAGCTGCAGCTCCGACGTGTGCGAGAACCGAGTCTTTGACTTGCTCGGCGTCGAGTCCGTCGTGGACTGCGTCTCCGTCAGCAAAGTCTCGTTCATTTCGTTCATGTTCATACGAATTCTCAGTGAGAAGATTTTCGAATTGACTGGGCTCGACTCAACGCGCTCTGATTCGTGGAAATCAATTTTCTAGAGAGTTCTCATTTGT
This sequence comes from Phytophthora boehmeriae, assembly GCA_011947355.1. Classification (NCBI taxonomy): domain Eukaryota; phylum Oomycota; class Peronosporomycetes; order Peronosporales; family Peronosporaceae; genus Phytophthora; species Phytophthora boehmeriae. Next base: position 1,062,910 of record JAAVTJ010000145.1, on the reverse strand, counting down.
CAAAAGGATTTTTTTCTTGAGGAATTCTTGCAGCCAAACGAAAAGCTCAATATGGTATAAAACCTTCTTGATTGATTATGGTTCGATATGCAACTAGCTAGCGATCTGCCTAGACCTCACATAAACGGAGAAGTGGTGCCCACCCCGCCTCGACAGCATTGCTGTCTTTAGGCATAAATATTGGATCTTGAAGAGGCCACTACTCTCACCTGGATAACTTAAGGCGCTGCTCGATAGGCACAAGTGATGGTGACCTGAACTCCTCCTGCAGCAAAAAAGCGGGATCGGTCAGTCCAGCTCGTGCACGAGGTCCTCCACCTTGCGGCCCTGTTGCACCGTCAGTCCCTCGGCAACCTGAAAGTACACGTGCACGTGAAAAATATCGATGGACCGCTCCGGGTTGTCATCGTAGTTCCAGCTCTCGACGTGCGGCGCATTGGCATCGATCCAGTTCTCCACGTACTGCTTCACCTGTTCATGGTTCAGGTCCTTCACGTGCCACAGTGTCCAGTGCTCAATCCCTGCAGGAGTGGCATACGGAAACATATTGGGTTCTAGACACGCGGTCCTACCCTTCAGAGTGGTGGCAAAAATATGTTCCTCAGCAGACCCATAATTTTCGGCAATCTCGTCCAAGTGATCCCACTTGCGCTCCTTGCACTCGTCAGTCCGGCTCCAGTACTCAATGTAGAGTGTGCGGCGGTTGGGACGATCAGATGAGGCTTCGCTACAATCAACATCAGTAGCGGTCGATTCAACATAGGCAGTATCAAAGCCATCATCAGCATAGTCATCATCACGAGTCACAGACTTCACAATAGCCTCTTCCTCATCATCCGTCCACACATAGGACGCTGGGGACATCACCGTTTCAGTATCCGACAACTCGGTTTCAATCTTGGCCTTCTTGGTCACTTGTTCACTTTCATCTTGAGCGTCTTCGAGCTTGCGCTTGAGCGACCCGGAGCTGCCCACAGGATGCGCAAGAGCCTCATTAATATCAACGGATCCCGACGTGGCACCCATACCATCTTGACGCTGAGAGGGTTCATCACCTGATTCAGCATCGCTTACACTTTTAATGTCGGACCTTGTTGAGCTGGATGTGATCTGTATAATACAGATCGAAAATAAATAGTTAGAAAATGAGTTACAATCATTCACAAAAAGAATGTACTGTACCTGACTGGCCGACTTGGACGGCTTTTCAGTCGCATCCTGACTCTGGAGACTGAACTCCACGTCAGAGATCGACGATGGGGACTGGCAGAAGCTGTGGGGAGAGTCCAGACGCTGCTCGATGTCTGTCTGGGGCATGCTGGAAGCTGCCGAGCAAATCATTTTCCAAAATTCGAGAAAACGAGTTTTTTAAAACTGTTTTGGGATTGGTCACAGACACCTGCCTGTGTGGTTGTAGGGTGCAGTCTTGGTGCTTGAGGCTTGGCCTGGCTTGGACGTCCTCGCACGGAAGCCGCGTTCTGTCGTCTTGGTCGGTTTTTCAATAATGAGAGAAAGGGCGGGTTGTTTCATGCACTGAATGTCACCCGTCCCAATTGTATACAAACAACAAGTATAAAGTTGAGAGGTCGTCCCTCCGCCTATCCCACATGATGTGGCCCACACATTGATGTTGGCCGTACGTTGCACGAAGGTAGCACTAGTTGATCGTGCTTTTTGACTGGTGGCGGACACCATTATCGCTCCGGTCCACGGCACAAGTAGCAAGCATGGGCAAGCGCGCCATGAAGAACCCTCCCTCGGAAGGTAATCTACACCTATATTGCATTGCATAGTACTTGCAATCCATACTTAATTCTGTGATCATGTCCCACAGCCGAGACGTTGCTAGCAGCGGAGGTTTTCCAGCCCAAACCCAAGCAACAGAAGCCCAAACGCAAGCAAGGCGGTGGTATCAAAGCTGCTAATACTGAAGCCAAGCCTAAGCGCAGACTGAAGGCTGCGTGGGTGGACGATGACGACGAAGACGTGGAGGTGAATCTGGAGGACCAGCCACAGATGCGCAAGTTCCGCAAGACAGAGAAGGACACAGTGGTGGACGGCAAGGAGCTCCACTACCGACTCAAGAGCTAGTGAGTTGCACTGCTACTGCTTTGCTCGATTACTGTTGGATGGGTACTAATGGTACAATATGATGCAGCTACCAGTCAGCTCATGGTTCAGTGGCGTGGGCAGACCCCTCCAACTTCTTAGGAGAGCACGAGAACTCGGACGATAGTGATGATGAAGAGGCAGAGTTGGTCCGCAGTACGGGCAACATGCTCGAGAATTCAGGAGATCTGGTGCCTCAGGGTTCGCTGGAGATTGTCCGCATGAAGGACGCCAATCAACACGCGCCATCGAACGCAGTGATCCAGTCGGTGCAGTTTCACCCGAATGGACAATTGCTGCTGACTGCTGGATTGGACAAGACGTTGCATCTATTCCAGGTAGATGGCTCTACCAATGCCAAGGTGGAGAATGTATTTGTCAAGGATTTACCTATGATGGACGCCAAGTTCACGCTTAAGGGCGAACGTGCAGTTCTCTCGGGTCCGCGATCATATTTTTTTCGTACGACTTGGAAGCTGGCAAGATCACTAGGATTCCGGGACTATATGGACGAAAGGAGAAGAAACGTGAAAAGCTCGTGGTGTCCGACAACGGCGAGCGTATTTTGTTCTTAGGAAGCAACGGTTACTTGGATATAGTGTCCGCCAAGTCGTACGAGTCGATCGGATCTCTCAAGATGAACGGCGACGTCACATCTGCAGTGTTTTGCGAAAACGACAACTACATGCTGAGCACTGGGTCAGACGGACAGGTTTACAAGTGGGATATGCGTACACGGCGGTGTGTGTTTGTTCACGACGATGAAGGCAGTCTGGGCAACAATGCTCTTGCTGCTAGCGGCAAATACTACGCCACAGGATCAAAGAGTGGTGTGGTGAACATTTACGACAACGCAGGACTGTCAGCCAAGCCCAAGCCGCGTAAGGCGCTGATGCACCTTACCACCCGTGTGGATCACCTCAAGTTCAATGCCGATTCGCAGATCCTGGCCATGGCTTCCATGGACTCCAAGGACGCCCTGAAGATGGTGCACATGCCTTCATTAACTGTTTTCTCCAACTGGCCGACGTCGCACACGCCATTGCACTACGTGTCTGCGATGGACTTTAGTCCCAACAGCGGCTACTTCGCCGTCGGAAATGCGCGAGGACGCGTGTTGCTGTATCGCCTGACCCACTACAAGTCCACATAGAAGGCGAAACTCACACAAGTGCACTTCTTTTTGCCCTTATTGGTTCGACTGGATGTGTTGCTAGGACAGACAGAAGAACGAACAAGCTGTGCCTTGCTATATAATAGAGACGTCAACGCTACTTGCCAAGTTTCTTGCAAATCATTACCACTTCAACTTGTACCAAGTGCAATGGTACCTACTTCGGATAGTGAATACAAGGAGAAGTGAGCGAAAGAAAGAAATACCGAGTCGACGATGACAACGTCGGTAGCCCAGCAAACAAGGATCTCCTTGCTGGTGTGCTGGTCGTGTGTCGCGAACGCCCTCGTGTGATGTCGTTGGATCACGTGACGAAGACGATTGAGGACTGCTCCATCAAGTGGCTGCTCTCAGAGGCAGTAAAGACTGGAAGCACTCGGTTGGTCTCTCAAGTTTTGCAGTTCGTCGAGGTATCGGCCAAGTACGACCTGGGATTGGATGCTACTTGAATTTTTTTATCTTGGCTGCACGCGAATCGAATCGAAGGGTGTAATAGCGCTGCAGAGGCTGGCAATATGAAAATGGTTTTGCTGCTGCACATGTACTACAGTGATCCGAGGCGATGGACCAAGGCGCAATGGTGGACATCTTGAAGTTGTCAAGTGGCTTGCTGCCAATCGAACCGAAGGGTGCACGTCAGAAGCTATAGACCTTGCGGCAGAATATGGCCACCTTGCTGTGGTGAAATGGCTTCACGCTCGGAAGGATGTTTAACGGACGCGATGGACTTGGCGGCCGAGCAAGGTCATTTGCATGTGGTTCGTTAGTTACACGCCAATCGAACAGAAGGATGTACGGCACAAGCTATAAATCTTGCGGCGAGTGAAGGCCAACTAGAAATGATTAAATGGCTACACACAAATCGCTCTGAAGGCTGTACGACATGGGCGATGAACTTGGCAGCATGGCGAGGTCATTTACAAAGGGTGCAATGGCTACATGCTAATCGCACAGAAGGCTGCACTACGGAAGCAATGGACGAAGCAGCTCGCGGCGGGCACCTCGATGAGGTCAAATGGTTATATGCGAACCGAACAGAAGGCGGGGCTACTCGTGCACTGAGCAATGGAGACAATGGTGTACGCGCACCAGCCAACATCTTTCGTTGGTTTGAAGAACAAGGTATCGATCGTTCGGATAGTTTTGTAGTGTGAAATGCTTGCTAGAATGCATTTGTATGGCTTACGGCTCCGTTGGATCAAAACTACCAACTGCACGAAGCAATAAGACGCAGAGAAAACAGTTATGATCGTCGTGATAGCGATGAAATTTCGTTGATTAGGCTTTCGTGCTCATGCTTTCCTTGTCTGTCCAGGAGCTTGTTGTATATGGTTGTACGTCAAATTAAGTTTCTGCGCCGTAGAAATGAGCGAGTCTAGCGCCTTATCAACACCTTGCTCAGCGCCGTCTGCTCACAATCAAAGGCTTTTGTTAGTAAACAGCCGCGTTTGCACAGGAATTCTACAATTATTACGTACAGGAGCGTTTATCCCAAGCACTGGCAACCTGGTGGCTCAACTGGGTTAGTGCGTCATCTACTCCATGAGGGCCTACACCGTATCCATCATCGTCATTGTTAGAAAATCAATCTAATGGTAATTTTCTCGACAGCCACACCTCTTGTAGCAACATACCTTTGTGCATGTGCTTATCATTGCCATCGTTGCCGTTTTGGTGGCGTCCAGGAGAAGTTGGCTGCTCTTTTCTCGATGGGAGTGGTCGTCGCGGACGTTGTCGTTGCTAGAAGTTATCACGAGCAAAGTCAGCAAACAGCTATGACACTGACACAAATGAAAGCAGAAACTCCCTGCTCACCAGCTGGGCTTGCGTTGGACGTTGGGAATGAGCAGGGTTCAGCTCTGAATCATCATGTGACGTCAGAGGATGATCGAGCTGGTATCGGAGGGCATTCATCGCCATGCGAGTATTCATGGCTGGGAAATCCTGCAATACAAAGTGGAAGCAGCAATAAGGTTGACGATGAGTGAATCGCTGGGATTACATAGATGTGCCAGCTCTCACTCTTGACTCGGCTGCTAGCGATCGCGAGATCATGCACGCTGGGACGGCAGGAATCTGTGCCAAGTATATTGTCAACGCAGCACAAAGTATGATGTGCGGTTCAAGAAGCCTACCTCTGCAGAGGACCCAACTCCTGCCAAGACATCTTCAATCCCTACGCCTGTCAGGAAGGTGGAGTCGTTGGAAGCGAATCGCAGCTCTGTGCATCAAAACATCAAAAGAGTGTAACAGGTCAGCACGGGCAAAGCCTTTCGCTGCGAAGCATTCTCACTGATACGCACGCTTTTTTATAGGGTTAGCTGGAGTGTCAGACTGCGAGCAGCAAAACGAAAAAGTGGGTCAAATAATTAATGCATTAGTAGGCAAGAAAACTGCTTACCGGCACTTGTCGCTTCGATAGGAGCTCTTTATCTGTAACAGCAACTTCAGGATTATTTCCCAGCAAAAACTCGGTCGCTCGATTGCGGAATGGAGACTGAAGCGCCACCTCATTAGGAATCATTTTGTAGATTTCGACGCTGTCGTAGCAGGACATTGAATGAAGCTTCTTTTTCTTTGTCGCGGGATATGCCACAATCACAGTCATAGCAATCTCGTCCGGACTCCGTTCGTCCAAAATGGCTGTGAGTGTCGGCACAGGATCATAGGCGAGTTTAGTAGGGTCGTAGGATGTGACAGCAGCCTGTGCAAGAGGGTTGCCGTATAGAATTAACTTGCGCAAATTCCGAAGCTCGGTAGTATGTACAACTGCTTCCTCATCGGTGATCATATTGTGCGCGAGGTTGAGATAAATAAGGTTGTAAAATCCTGCTCCGCGCTTGTCTTCTAATACCAGTGCAGACTGTCAACAAACGATACAAATTAGCAAACCTGATAGCAGATAGCAATGTTAATTAGATATGCGTATCCTTACTTCTGGGAAACCCGTGATCTTGTTGTGGCTCAGGTTCAAATTGCGCAGCCGTGGCATAATGGTTAGAAAAGAGAATACTTCTTGGCCAGATATGTTGTTACTTTCAAGTGATAACGTTTCCAGCCGAGAAAATCGATCCATGATAGGTGGTAGTGAACGAATGCGGTTATTTCCCAGGTATAACTCACGAATCCGCAGCAAATTCGAAAGCTCTTCCACACCTTTAGACCCGAGACAGTTAAATGACAAATTCAGCACCTAGACAATGTGGAGACAGAATATAATCTTAGTAATGCACTAGTAGTGAGTCAAAAACTTGAAAATTCTTACCTCGAGGCTCTGGAAGCCGTTTCCTAGTGTGACCTCATCTAATGCGTTGCACTGAAAATCTAGCTCTGCAAGCGCTGGTAGACATCCAAACGGGGCTAGAGGCGCCTGCAAGCCAATAAGAATGTTTAACATCATATTGGGCCATTGAGCAATATCATGCATCCAAACCTCATTGTCACTCATGTCAAGCCGTGCCAAATTCGTGAAGAATAATAGATCTTCGCTCACAACATCAGTGATGTGCATGTCGCTCAGAACTGCTTGCACCACTTCGTCAGGAAATTCCACTGCCAATCATCCAAACCAACACAACCAAGGAAATTTGGAATTAAGCAGTCTGCGCTAATAACGAACATTGTAGTGAAATAGATGAGCAAAATTGTTTCGATACTGACCTCGACACCAGTCCAAGAGCAGAAACCCGTCTAGTACTCGTGGGCCATCGTTCGGGATGCCACGCTTCCGACTTACGCTCTTGGGGTTTTGATTGCCGCTAGTGCTCAATGTTGATGGGGACAGAACCTCACTAAGTGGGCTAGCATTCCCTCTCGCAACAGTCTGCCCCAGCTTCACCAGTGTCGGGTTTGGCGAAGGCTTTTTCAAGCCTTGGTCGCGCTTCCGACGGCCAGCGGGATTGGTCACTGGAAGAGGTTGTCGAATCTCGCTGAGATCCATTGCTTGGATTGTCCAATGCCAACAAGCAGCAAGCAGAGTGGACAACAAACTCAGTTGTGTCCAGGTTGCGAATGAAATAACCTGACCGGTGGTTTTGGGCATCCTAAAATATCGAGCATCTACTCCACACTGCGATCACTACTAGCCCCAGTTATTCACAAGGAATCCTTCACGGAATAATTCACCAACCGAGCACCAGAGCTGTTCTTAAAAAATGCATTCACCTCGTTAGATACACGCACAAAACTGTGTCTGCCGTACAGGTGACGGAGTCGCCAGTTGATTTCCTGCTGTGCTCCATTCACTTGCATCCTAGAATCTGCACGACCCTCAGTTCGTGCTACAATGTCAAGACAGGCGTCGTACAAGTAGATATCCCGCCACCGTCCGTAATAAAACTAGGCAAACTTGGAAATGACCCTCCAGATGATGACAATCACCAGACCCAAGATAACCAGATACAGGAACAGAATCTGAGAGGCCATTTTGCACTTGAGCTTCTTCAGATGCATGCCGGCTTCTGCTGTGTCTTCACGCGTCTCATCCACCTAAACGTGCAGAAATATTAAACATCTCAATGAAAACATCCAAAATATTTAAACTTTCCAGAGAAAAGTTTACATACATTGGTGCGGACATTGATGAGCTGTTCACGCTGGTCAGCCAGATTGTTGTTAATGTTCTGCGCCGTGGCTTCGGTCCTCGCAATAATGGCTTGGGCGTCGTCCAGGTGGTCATCAATACTACAATCAACCATAATTAATACACAATATAGCCGCAATAACCCATTATAATCACAGTAATGACTGCACGTCGGCACTTACCGGTCTGTGCGCTGCTGGTACCGAGCCACGTTGTCTTGTGGCGCTCGGGCCTGTTGACGCTGATCACTGTTGCCCATGAGCTTGGAGCGGTCCAGATTGGCCTTGAGCTTGTCCAGTTGCGACTTGAACGTGCGCAGCTGCTGGTGCATCCGTCGTCGGTCCTGCGAGTCACCAGCGCGCGACTCGCTCTCCAGGATGCGCATGTAGCGCTCCGCCTCCGAGATGTTTCCCTGCGCACGCTCCGACAGGTCCGTCCGCTCCGCTGTAACAAAAGTTTACCTTTTAGTTTACCACTTTACACGTATATACGATTTTTGGCCGAAAAAATTTACACGGAGGGCGCACCTTGGTTGCGGGCTTTGGGGATGGCGCGGATGTCGGCCATGGCATCGTCGCGGCACTGCTCAAAGTCCTCGCTGTATCCCATAAAAGCTTCCGTCATGGCTGGAAGGCGCTGCTTGCTACTGAACGAGGAAGAAGCTTGCTTATCCGAGAGCTCTGCACGGAGGAAAATGCGTTGGACTTCTCTTGTGTTTGCGCCTCAAGTCACTTTACACAGCATACTGAAACACAGTCACTTTAGAGGGTATACTGAGAGTCAGTCACGAACACACAACCCAAGCGACATGACAAAGGATTCTGGGAGAGGATGTTTCACGAGGTGTGCACCACGTAATGTATCCATGTTACTTCCTTCAGATGTAGCCATATCGGTGCAACGAGAGCCAAAACAACAAGACAATCGGGATGCAATGCGTGATTTTTATTTTTGAGCTAGAGGCTACCGTAGCTATACGTAGCTGCAACACTAGCAGATCACCTTATTGGGCAGCTCCACAAAAGCTGCTGAACGCAATTCAACACTCAGCTGTCTCGCAGCTGATGTGGCTGACTTAGTCCATGCCAAGCACGTTCTCCAGCAGGAACACCAGGAAAATAGACAACGGGTAGAGGCTCAGCACGATCAAGCCGTCGAGCAGACGCTGGGTCTTCTTCATGGCGATGTAGCCAACCGACAGCTCCACAAAGAGGATCGAGATCGTCTCAGCCGAGAACTCCCACACCAATCCGCCGCTCTTGAACGACATCAACGCGGCAAAGATGCCAAGGCAGAACGTGTTGTTCATGCAGGCTGCACCAAGAAGCGCCGCCACCGAAATGGAGATCGTCTTGGACGTCTTTTTCTGCGCGTAGTTGTAAGCAGCAATGAGCTCACTGGCGTTCGAAGCCAGCGGAGCCACCACAAAAGACACGTAGAAAGCCGGGATGCCCGTACGAGCGCCGACCTCAGACAGCACATCAACCATCGGGTCGGAGAACAAGAGCACCAAAGCCGTTCCCAGGAACATCATGTACGCTGAACGGATCTTGATCTTCTTCTGCTGCTCGTGGATCGACAGGTTAACGAGGTCTTCCGGCATCTCTTCCTCTTCTTCATCGTCCTCACCCTCCGCGGCAGGGATTGCCAACGAGTACTGCTGCTCCACCACCACGCGCTGCATTGAGACGGATGACCGTCCCTGGTGCTCATTCTCGTATTTGGCCAGCAGATAGCGCAGAGTCGCCTCCACCAGTTCGTTGAATTCAATGAAGCCGCTTTTGTCTTTGTCAGCCGCGGCCATCCACTTCTCAGACTCTTCGCGAGTCACATTCTCGCCCAAGTCCTTAAAGAACAGCTGCAGCTCGTCGGCGTCCATGCGGCGGTCACGGTTCTTGTCATAGGCATGGAAGAATGGTCGAATGATTTCCGCGGCGCGGTCGAACTGCTCGCGCGTGGCATTCAGCGGCGTCGAAGTGTCCGGAGCATCCTTTTTCAACTTGGCCACTTCAGCAGCAAGGATACCAGACAGACTGATCTCCCCTTCACGGATGGCAGCCACACGGACTTCATCAATAACATCCTCCTTGACCTCCGACGAGCGCTGCACGTTCCAGTACAGATACAGCACGAACGACACCATGCAGATCACAAAGGCGACAATGGCGAAAGGCTTCTCCGCCTTGGCCACTTCTTTGTTGTCCGCCTTGGCATCTTCCTCGGCTGTGCCAGTGTAGAAGAGTGCAGGGACTTGCAAGATCAAATAGATGAGACTAGTGTAGATCATGGTCTTGGCAGTGGACGGGATCTCGTCGAACAGCACGACGCCAGTCTTGGTCAGGTCCCTGTTGCCAGGGGGCATGAGCTTGCTCCAGTTCTGATCGTTCTTGGGTCGTACGTAGTTGCCGCGTCCGTTCTCGTCGATGTTGACGCGGCCCGCGTAGACGCTGAGCGCCCACGGGATGGTCAGCAGCATGATCGTGGAGCCTGCGAGCGCCCCCACGCCCACGGAGACTTGTTGCTGGGCGTCCGGCCCCATGCCGGAGAAAAGCACGATGGCGCCGTCGGGCACCGCGCCCAGCACTGGCAGCACGACGCTGCCCACGATGCCAGCCATGGACGGCACGAGCAGCAGCAGCTCACTGCCGTCCGAGATGAGGTTGCTGGCGTTGAAGAGCACGAAGCCGTAGACGGCGCCCAGGAACAGCACTTGGACAAGGCCGTAGCCGTCGTCCGGCAGGTCCTTCGGGTCGATGAAGAAGCCCGTCATGGTCGTCTGGTCTGGAAGCAACGGGGTGTCGGGTCCGCGAGCTTTTGCCAAGTGAGACTGGGAGCTTTTCAGTGGAGCGACGTCGTATCATGTTCGTATCATGTTCAACAGGATATCATGTTTCTCAATTAGGACACTTTACAACAAAATACATGAACCCAACCGCTTCTGCGCTCAAAAACGTTGCCGCTTGCTTGACGCAGGTTCCGCCTCGACTTCTTGTTCACGACGACGAGCTCGAGCACCTTCAGCTTGAACACGGTGTGCAGCGCCACATGGGAAAAAACCGCCAACGCTGCGTAGATGCATAGCATCGTCGTGTTCAGATCCGGAGCAAACGCGATCGTCTCCTGATTCTGCGCTTTTCCGTCCTTGGACCAAAGCATAATGTAGTTTAGTCGTCGAAAGCAGTTGCGAAGCCATTCCTCGCAAAGTCTGACGTCCTCTCTCGGTACCGGCACCACGAACGCCACTTTCAGCCCTTCTGCAAACCTCTTCAAACCCTTAGCGCCGCGACCCAGCACATCTTTGATTCGAGTTAGGTAGACTTCAGCGTACCCATAGTTTCGCACGAAGAACTCCTCGCGGTCCGGCACATTCGGAGCAGGACACGTGATGACCATTCCTGTCGTCTACACATCCAGTAAGTAGTTAGTATTTCATGTTACAAGTCACACACTAACAGATTCATCTTTTTACCTGGCCAAGCAGACCTAGAGACAGACAGTAGATGCACGACGAAAGCATGTCTTCAGCGCTCATAGCGCTAGGGTAGAGGAAGGGCCTCATCGGCACGTCAGGCCCGCTTCTTGCCAGCTTGGCCTCCACCGCATGCCGGAGGCGGTCATTGGAGGCCACGACCCACAGTGGGACGAATGCCTCTCCTCGGAGCTTGTACGGATTGTACGACTTCATCGGCCGCTGCATCGGGAGATGTGCGGTGCAGTCGATGAAGTATTGAAACTGGTCGGCAACGTTGAAGTCGCGGCGGGCATTGCCGTCGGTGTTGGCGCGGAAGTACCTGAACCCCGTAAGAAAGAGTTAGCGTTTGAGAGCTATAGAGATATTGAACGCGACGTACTCTTTCAACGTAGAAAGTCGAATGTATGGTATGTTCCAAGCTTTCTCACACTGCAGCAACGGCGGCAGCTATTTTTCCGCCATTTCGTGGCAACACCATGATAGTTCGCTGGCCCGGATCACAGTTTCAAATCACCTTAAGCCCGGCAATATCACGCCCCATTCCACAGACAGCTTGTACTTCACCGGCACCCTCTTGTGGCAATGGATAACGTAGCTCGTGTTTTTGCCTCGGCAACAAGACTCCCCGAGGCGCACCAAATGCGAGACCAGTCGAAAGCGTTTTCGTCATTTTAATCTTGTTGCGCGGCGGAAGAGTCTGCAAATTCAATTATGGAGAATTGCGTCGCCGTCGCGGTCATGTTCGACTCGACGAATCTTGTGCTCGCTCATATACGTGTATCTCAAGACTCTCGTGGAAAGGAATCGCGCAAGTTTGCACATATATTGGCTTGGTTGCATCGCCCCAGTTGCCAAACTCGTCATAGCTCAAGCGTTGGTGTTTGTTCAGCATATTAGCCGACCCAGGCTTGACTCGTCGACGATATCTTCAAACTCGTCGCCATATCCGCAATCATCTTCTTCCTCCCGCGATAACTGACATTGTGAGGACTCGGTCACAGGTGTTCGTTTACGTACGTTGCCTTCCCGACTTCGCTTTCCACCTATCGGTCGACTCCTTTTCCCCGGTTTACCTTGCCCAACACCATTTCTAGTCTTGACGCTCCCTGAATTGCTGCCTCGTTGCCTGCGCGACTTCATCGAGGATGGAATGGTGAAATTAATGTCAAGGAACGACATATCGCCGTCATCGTCGCTGTCAGCACCCTTCGACCCACAAGCAGCCTTGCACGCCTTGGTCGCAGATGAATGCTGGCGTACATCTGACCCACGCCGACTTGAAACATCTTGCGATCCAGATTCACTTGTAGTCGTAGACGCCGTTGCCAGTAGTTGTCTCTTCTTGGTCAACTGGCGAGCGAGAACCTTGTTATGTATACGGGCGTGCCGCTCCTCCCGTGCCATCGCAAGCCTTTCACGTTCCTCTCGACGCTGATCGGCTGTCATTTGTCGGATTTTACCCTCTTTCGAACGCCGCCGTAGAAATTTCAGTTGAAGCCTTATCGATTTCTCTTCACGTTCCATGAGTTTGCGCTCATTGGCCTCGTTCTGTGTTCGTCACAGCAAATCGGTTAATTCGATGCAATCAACTAGACAAGGCTACCAGGTTGTAGTCCTTACCTCGGTTTCACGTTTTAACCTCATGCCGAGTACTTGTTGGCGCTTCTCCTCGATTTTTCGGACCAACATTTTTTGTCGAAGTTCTTCGTGGCGGCGAGAACGTTCTAGGTCTGCCAAAACAGCGTCTCCGTCCACCTCGCTCTCGCTTGATAAAGGCAGATTGCTCGCATCAGATGCGTTGGCTGCAGGAATAACCATGGGACTCAGTCGAACTGGGCAGGGTTTCTGATGGGGACGTTTCTTCGGCATTCTACTGTGACCCATACGTCTCAGTTCAGCCCCGCTAAGAGGATCACCACTGCCCCGATCGAAAGCCACCATCCGTTTAGGCACTGGTAACACTGGTAGTCGCCTGTCAAAACTAGCCCCCGCTGGTAACCAATAGGATCGTTTAATTGCAGGTTCAACAGGTGGTTGCCACCCCAGACCGGTGGATGATCGGCCAAACACCCGCTTAAGGCCTTCCTTGCTTTCGTTTCCAAACGAGAATGAAGCTGCTCGTTCCATTCGAATCCTTGCTTCGTTGTGAGCACAAGCATTGAGGTCTCTTTGCATGATCCAGTTCCTTGTCTGCTCCTCGTTTTCGGTGACAGAATTGACCGAAGACCGTGTGGTATCACAGCAAACGTCGTTTTGAACCTCTTCCATACCTTTTCGCACTAAATATCCACGGATATGAGCTTGTAGTTTTGAAATAGCCTCCATATCAACAGATCGGATCCACCGTTGATGCTTGCGAACAAGACAGCCTCGCATAACAGCTTGAATTCGACAAATCAGATAGAGCACGTCGAGATAGATCAGTCGCGTCATGAAGCTCCGCGCGTTGCACTGGATCATAATCGCTGCACGGTGTTGTACCTCGGCTTCATGCCGTTGCCGACGTCGTTCTCGTACAATTGACCTCGCAGCAGCCATACGCACGATGCTCTGGATAACACATACTGCCTTGGACCTGAGCTCAACTTCTTTAGCACGCACTTTCCTAGCTGCAAACACCCGAATGCATCCCGAGATGATTGTCGACGAATAGTTCCGATTGTTCTCTTCAAGCTGAGCGCGAAGATCTATAGACAATCGTCGAGCAAGGAATCCACGAGAGACACGCTGAATGCCCACGGCAGCCGCTCGCTTCTCTTCATTGACACGATGTAAGTGATGCCGGTACCCAGCTTGAATTTTTGTCGCCGCATAATTCAAGTGGCTTCGCAAACGTTTCGCTTCTCGGAGCTGTTGTCGATGGAGGCTTTGAGTGATCTCCTCAATCTTCTTCATCTGTTGTCATAGCAAACCAATTCAGATTCACGAACTGCCTCGCATTCAATATTATCGGCATATCGTGTAATCTCACACCTCATTGTCAATTTTCTGCTGCTGTTTCTCAATTGCATCTGCCTGTCGTTCCAGCTTAAGTTCTGCTCGATGTTTCGCTGCAGATGCGGCAGTCAGCGTTGTATCTCGGAAATTCGCAATATGGCGCTTTGTGAATTTGTTTGATATACCTGCAGAAGCCAAGACGCATGATCAATGTGCGTTGACGGCCCAGATGCAGACGTACTTACCAGCATGAAACATGGGCGGAACGACGTTCATGCGGGTACCATCTTCTACGCGCTCCATCCTGGCTGCTGGACTGCGCAACCAAGGCTGCTGACAAAAAACTAGCCAAAAATAAAGTAGCGCGATAAGGTTTGCAAATGGAGTTGTAAGACTTGAAGAAACACCGGCAAAAAATAATCAGAACACCCCTCTATTAACCTTGGGCGATTACTACCAGCTGCGCCAGGACAAAGGAAGTTAGCAAAGCGCGAGCATCTTCCTTTTCCGTCTCAACAAGGGTCTTTCCGGTCTCCTTCCACAACGTGACCCGAGCATCTAGGGAAGGGATGCTCATGAATACATCTGCATCCCCTTGACCTTGCGAGATATACACCTGGGCTTGTGGGTCGTGCTACATAAGCACGATAATAAAACATAGGTATCAGAGATAACCATCATCGGAGGATGGATAGATGCTTGATCACGTACAGTTTTCACTTGTTTCATCAGCTTTTCTTCGTCCACCTGTCCCAATAAGAGGCTGCTCTTCTCTTTAAAATCGATACTATGGCTCTCACAGATAACATCCGAGTCTGTCATCGACGCCAGTTTGCGCTTTCCTGAACCCTTCAGTTTGGAATCATCGCTAACATCAATGGATGAGCACACAGTAGACGAAGCTGCAGCAGCAGCCTCCAATACGAAAGTTTTCCGCTTCACGTTCAGCACGCCATTTACACAGGCAGCAGCTTTCCCAGCAATCTCGGTGATTGTAGCTTGCGCAGCAAGCTACGGGAGACCATTACAACAGATGAGAGCGATTATTAGTCAGAGATCAGATGAACAGATAAACCAAGCTGGATGCAAAAGAAGTACCTTAGGGTCCAGTCTTCCGTCGAGGTATTTGGAAGCCTTCTCAATCACAATAGGATCAAACTGCTTCATAGGATACGTAAGTAACTCCGCCTTCGTCTTAGCCGCAGTCAAATCGTGTAGAGGAAGAACGCATGCGAAATGCGAAGAAACGATCTCGGTCCCCACAGTCGGTGGCGCAACAGTATACTCGTGGGGAATGATGAGGTTCTGCGGACAGCAGCGAGCTATAAACTGATTGGCATCCCCGCAGCTCAGACGTGGATCGATCGGACACGCAATTTTCTCGATATTCAGGTCCTGGAAAGGGGCAAAGGCCTCGGTCGATTCCACCAACGGATCTGAACAAAGCAGAGATAAACATCCTTGTGTTAGACCATACTATTGCCACTTCAAAAAATAATTAAGCATCCTTGCCGATCAGAAGGACGGCATTGTGACTCTCGTTTCCAAGCATGCGAATTAATCCCGGAGCATGCCCAAACTTGAGCGAGGAATGCCCAACGAACAGAACACTGCCATTCTGCACACGACCACGTCAAATCACGTCGAATATAATCAGCTATACCCCCACCAATCATCCTATTTAACCACAGCCCAAAGTATACCTGGAAGGTAGCGGCCGTGGCTGCTGAAATCTCAGGCACGGCGTGAAAGAGGTTGTTCTTCAGCAGCGATTCATGAAGAAATGCGTCTTCCCCGCGTACAACTTTTCAATCTTTTTCGCACAGCCATTCTGCGCCGAGTTGAGTGAGTTCCATAATGCGAGAAGCATGGTTCGAGATAAAATACATCGGGACATTCTGCTTGTTATGTAGACACGCCGCATATACAGCCTCAATCAAGTCGAATAGTACGCCACAAGGGGTCGTGGGGATGATGCATACGCCGCCACGCTCAAGAACTCGGTTCACGTTACTCAGCACCCGCTCCACCATGCGTTCCGTATTCGCATGCGGATCACGATCCGGTTTCAAATCCGTCAATAACAACGTCTCGCAGTCCACAAGAGGCAACAAATCCAACTCCTTCGGGTGGCGATTGTAGTCTCCAGATGCAGCAGCGACGTACGCCAACCGGTCGTTCGGACCCTCAATCAGCCAAATGCTGGCGCCCAAACTGAACCCAGAGCTCAGCGCTGTCACCTGCACACCGTACGCCAATTGCACCACTTCACTGTACTCAACCGATTGGATTTTTCGGCAGCATGTCTCGATCTCTTTCAAAGAAAACATGGGCAATTCAGCGTCCATTCCATCCGTCACGCCTTCTACGGCGAAGACTGCAGAGTCTTCACCTTGATTTAGTGCCGCCAGCTCTTCAAGAAACACTCGACCGAAGTCGATAGTCAACTGAGTGGCATAGACCTGCCCCTTGAAGCCTAAAACTTGAGTCAGAAGCGGCAATGCCAGCATAGTGAGGTGGTTAGAAAGCAGCACGACGTCAAGAGCTTCGACGTCCACAGACTGCAATGCTGGCAACTGGAACCGGAAAATGGAAGACCCAGTTGCCGTTACTTCTCGACGTAGAGACTGCAGTTTAATGCCACAGTCCAAGAGCATTTCATAGCCGCCGAAGCTTAAAAAGTGGCAAAGCCCATCGTCCGCGCCGCCTAATTGGATCTAAAACACAGCGTTGGAAGAAATAAAAACGAGGGTGAGGAGGATAAGAGCAAGGACTTGAGTGAGAGACTGGGTTTGGCAATAACGGGCGGCTGGAAGGCCAGGGAGAAGCGTCGGAAGAGCTCGCTTAAGGCGATCATAACTTACCACTTTCATCTCGACAGTAAATATGGCAATTATGCTTTTGTTGATTAATAGATTCGATTAAGTTACGATTGAGTCGGTATTTGTATTGGATGGATTGTCAGTACACCTCAAATAGATATACAAAACCTCATGGTATATTTTTGAACGTCATGTGTCACCGTTCACGACTCCGATCCAATTTCTCAAGTTGGGCTACTTTTCTGTCAAGGAATAGTAAAATATCATCCTTTGCATCAATTGTCTCTCTCAACTTCATCACCATAGCTCTGATTAAAAAAACAACAAAAACAGTTAGGTTATCGTCCACATCAGCGAGAAATTGCTCTCGTACCTCAGTTTCACAACTTCTTTCGAGGGCTTTTTGTTCTCGATGCATTTTTCCAATTCTGTTGTCGCTTCAGTCCTCTTGTTATCCGAGTGTTTCAGTGAGATTCGCAGAATTGCACACTGTGTTTCTGCTCGAATCCATCGTTGAATACTCCCACTCAAGTCCAATCGGCATGTTTGCAGCTGCTGTGTTAGTTGATATGCACCACGTTTCATTTTCGACAGCTTGGTCTCCGAAATTTGTGCTTCCTCCATCAGTATCTCGAGTCGTGATGCTGCAGTGTCGTTAGCATATTCAGCTTCAGCTTCTTTTTCTTTCAAATGGGTTTCCAAGCTGCAGATTTCACGCCGAAGACTGTGGATCTGTCTCTCCAAGTCTTGAATAATGCTACAAGAATTCGCTTCCTGCAGGGTCTGGAGATTCTGGAAGGCGTTTGCTTGGTGTTGCAACGTTTCGTGCATGGTCAGACATTCTCGGCGTGAAGTTTCCTGCTGCTTTTCCAAATTGATGATGAGGTCACTCAAGTGCTGTACCTGAAGCAAAGCATGATCCCGTTCTTGTTCTCGTTGCTCTGACAAAGTGCGTTGAGTTCCACAACGAAGTTCCAGCCCTTCACGCTCAAGATTCCACTCCTGCAGTTGTTTTGCTGCCTCTATTTGCTCACATTTCATGGTATCCATGGCAGCATTTTGCAGTGTTGAATGATCCAGCAACTCGGCCAACTCTTCACGCAACGATGCGCCTTCTAATGTAGCTTTGTGTAGCTCCTCCCGAAGGTGATTGATTTCTTCCAACTCACGATTCGAATTCGTGTTCAACTGATTTTCTAGCTCCGTTTCACGCCGACGACTGGATTCCAGTGCGGATTCAGCGTGTGTGAGTTCTTCACGAAGTGAATCTAGCTCTAGTGTTGTTCTATCCAACTCCGCTTGAAGACAGCTCAGGTTTTCGATTGTCGTGTAGACCATTTTTCCAGCTGAAGTTTTAATTCCTTTTCACGTCCCTGCGCAGACATTAACATCTCCTCGGTCTGGGAGAGCAAAAGTATACCCTCGTCTCGCTCCTGTGCAATCACTGTTAGCCTCGATTCGAGGTCGATCATTTATGAGTGTCATCCTCAACGCGTCTCTCGAGTGCGGCAATCTGATCAACTTGAGACATAAATTGCTCGTTGATTGCATCGCATCGCGATTCAGCTTCCTCCATGCGTTTTGTAGCTGAATTGTGTTTGCTTCGTTCTTCCTTCAAACTTTTTCTAGCTCTGCAATTGTTGCTTGGTGCTGTGAGTATTGATATTCAATCCGGCTGGACCGTTCCACCATATTTATCAGTTCTTCTTCAACTTTGGCTAACTTCGCTACCAATATTTCGTTTTGTGTTTCGAGTGTGGCAATCGTTTTTGCCATTCTCGAAGTATTGAAAGTAGCGGCTTTTAGCGCTTGTGTCAGCAATAATCGTTGGCGCTTTGCGTGGTCAGCAAGATACCACACGAGCTTTATCCTTTCCACAACGGCCAGCAGCTCGATAGCCACATCAAAAATGTAGTGAACCCGTTTTCAGTCCTTGCGGTTGGATTTTCGTAGTCATGCCTGTCGCTAGCAACAACCGGCAAAAGTTCGGTCGTGAGGCGGTCACTAAATTGTTTGAGCTGCGCTTCAAGATGGAGGCGGCCGGCCACACACCCGGTAGCTGCGCTTGGGAGCTGCTCACACAGGCGAACAACAATTTGCAGGCAGAACTCACCAAACATTGTTTCCAGAGCATCACAGGATACTCCGGAAGGTGCCCACGGCGGACTTGGATGTGAGCATTCTCGAAGCGCAATCAACACAGCTTTGATACGTTCGCTCATCGTAATCAGTCTCTTATCCAGGAATCTAAGTAACTCCCGCTCAATCCCAGTGCCATGTTCAACTTTGTCTTTGCATTCAACGCGCCAACAAAGTTTCTGTATACACGGACCTAAAGCTCTTCGGGCCATATCGATCGAGTCTACACACAGTGATAGTGCGACGTGAGCAGGATTTCTTGTGGCCGACGACTTTAGTGCATGGGATGATGCAGGGAAAGGTGAGCAACGAGAAATACCCTCGGAGGTGATCAATTCACCACTGAAGCTAAGCAGTTCATGTTGATTGAGTGCTCCTTCCTCAGCAAAACGCCAGTTTTCAATTGATTCCAACTCAAACCTTCGATGCTCATCTTCACCACCATTCACCATGAGGTCAGGATGAATGTTAGGACGATCGAATTCAGAGCTTGCCGCTAGCAATTCAAGGAGAGAAGCAGGCGTTGTCGGATTTGGTTGATCGATCGACGGTTCAAAAGTCTTTGTTTGCGGAAATACAAATTCCTGTACCACCGAGCAGCACATCGCATCAGCTGCGACCACCGCTGCTACTACATCTTGCACCCGACCGACTGAACACTTTTTGAGTTTGTTTGTCTGGCGAGTACGCGTGTGAAGGGGAGAGCACTCTTGGTCACTATTGTTGGTGGCAGAATCCATCCTTTTGGTGCTTTGCTCGTCGACTTCTGGTCCACTTCTTTTGGTATGTACTCTTCCAGTGGTGCATTCGTTGGTACTTTTCCAGCCATCGTTTCTTGTTTTTCTCCACTGATCCAATGCACGATACAGCCGCAACGTTTGCCAGCGTTGTCGGATAGCCACAAGATTAACCAAGTGCATACTTCTCAGCATAACCCGTGCAACCTCCCGCTCGTGCGCTCTGCGGACAGCAGCATTTGAATCATATCCTCGCGAACGAAAGGCTGTTTCCAAACCCGTAACTTTGCGCTCCAACCTCGCCATACTCTCCACAGTCGTGTTGGTTGGTGATGAAAACTCTTTAGGGTCGTCATTGTTAGCTTGAACATCCCATGAGCAGCAATCTTGTCGTTGGGTATGCCTTTCTGGGACTTTATCACCGGCGTTATCCAAAGTAGAAAGTCGAGCCTTGAATCGTTTGTCTCGCTCACTAAAACTAACATTGCCGATAAAGTCTTTATCTGCCTGATTGTCATTGCCGTCGTCGTGGTCGTGCAGGGGTTCCACGCTCTCTTTGTTGAGCGGTGTGCAGATGATGTTGCTCTCAAAATACCGCCTTAGAATTCTATGTGACGAGCTAGCGGTGATGTCTTTATCCATGACGATGGATCAGGTGAAAATTGGCCTTCTTCTCGCCGCTCTCTACTTTGCAAATGAATAGTGCTTGGCTTCAAGCAAGAAACCGGCAATTCCCTTACCACCGACAGAAATATCGCGATTGATGCAGGAAATTGACGACCTGTTACCACATCGCGTAAGACGAGAAACTCGCACGGGATGGCATGAATAATAAAATACTGTAGGAAGCTTGGGGTGTGGGACATCTCCCACGACAATGGGGATGACACCTAGTAGTCGATAAATTGTCAAGGAGCTTCGCCGTGTGATCTAACGCCACCACATGAGGGCGTTCATGGCACAACCAACACACTGGTAAGGAGGTCCATGCTTTCTTGCCTGGTGCATCATGAAGCTTAGGCAATTATCATCGTTGATTAATTTGCAGACCGGTTGGCTGAATCACATCCAGAGCTCACTTGATTAGTAGTGCCGTAGTAGCACATAGGAGCAAGGATCAGAAAGAGACGAGAAGTATATCGCCTAAAAAGCGTCGTTCTCCCTCGTCGTGCGTTATTACACCGCTTCGGAATGGCTACGTTGCTGTTCGAGTCCCTGGTCACCTTTTTCCGAGATATCTCGATCGCTTCTAGCGAGAGCATCTTCGTCGTTTGACGAGCTGCTGCTGGTACTAGATGACGGTACTACACGGCTTGTTTCAGCTATCAATTGCTCTGCACGTTGGGCAAGGAAGAAAGGCGAGTTTGTCGATAAGCTGCTAACCGTGGATATCGCATTGGTTGTACCCTTGCTGGAAGGAATTTCTGCCGATACAGGTACCGCGTGCTCGAGAGAAGACCCTACGGCATGGATTTGTGCAGCTTCCTCTGCAGCCCGATCTAAAGATCCAACAAAAATGGATAACATTGGTAAAAATGAAGAGTGAAAGGGAGTTAACCAGTATTGACATACCCTGGTGCCACTTTCCAAGCAAATGCGCCACGATTTCGGACACATCCTGCAGCCGCTTGTGAATCACACGTGACGACGTGTTTCTTAGTTCATCGATGATCGGTTGCAGCTCGGACGTCACCATGTTAATTTTCTGCTCACTGGCCAGCACTTCCTTGAGCATCAACCCTGGAACCGCTAAGAAATCAGGTGTAAGCTAGCAGGAATCACAGCTCTCAGCCAGCTAGATCGCAAACCTGTAGGCACTGCAGCAATGTTTGCGCTCCTCGCATTTGTTCTTGACACAACTGGTGCATCCGTAACCAGCGACTGCGACTGAGTCGGAGGCCTGGTAGTAAATCCTGGCACTAAAAACACCTGAAACTCAGCAACTCTGCACCACAACATAAAATAAAGATGCAAGCTCTGTACCTCCATCAACTCCCATACTTGGAACAAGCTCCCTTAACACGCGAACAGAAGGCTCGAAATCCGATTCCTCCGTGTCTGCTCTCTGCTGCTCACTGCTCTCCTGTTGCCCCAATAGCAACTCATCCGGCACCGAGTTGCTATTCGAGTAGCAGTTGTAGATCTCGTCACTAACTTTATGGTTGTGCTGAGCGATCTGGTTACGCACTCGCACAAACCAGCGCACTTTGCCTGGCTCACCCTCAACCGGTTCGAATACCACGTCCGCGGTAATCCGCGCCGAACAACCGGTATACCGGTTGTGCAAATGTGTACGCACGCCGTTGCTCCTGGAAGGTTGGATGCAGCCGTGCGTACACCAGTAGGCCATCGTGGCGTACGGGAAGGTGTCCGGCACTTGGTACTTCTTGAACTTGTGCTTCGTGTTCCAGTACGTGGTTGTGGACGAGCTGCGCCGTCTGTAGAGCGTCTTGGTGCGCCCCATGTACTCGGTCCAGGCCTGGATAAAGTCGTCCCATGTGTCGAACGAGCGGGGCTCGAAGGGCGGCAGGTTGACGATTGTCGTCCGCTTGGACTTGGCGATGTCCTCGCGCAGTTTGAAGTTCTTGGTGCGGCGCTTCTTCACGAGCGGCTCCGTCTCATCGTCCGCACGCGCTCGGGCTGAAGTTGCGGCTTCCAACGCCTCAGTTGCCGAGCCTGTGGATACGGTCAGAGACAGCTCCTTGCTCGCCATAGTCTCCGCTTGTGTTGCTTGTGTGGTGCTCAAGGGGTTGCTGCAACTGAACCCTTTTCCTATCGTAGTGCATACTATGCGAGTGTCAGCGACAGGACGTGGGGTACAGTGTACCTGGTACACAGTTCGTTCCTCACAGTCAAGTCAAAGCGGACGTTTCTGCCTTGTCGGTCTCCTCGAGCGTCGTTTACAGCAGCAGACAGAGCAGTCGGTCGAGTGTCAGTGACGTGCTAGCGTTCCCTTCCCTGACCTTGACGCCTCCTGCTGCATGCGCCAGTTTGGGCTTTTGCGGTCGGAGTTCTCTAGCGTTAAAGCCCCCAACCGAGCGCTAAATTAGGCACGGGGGCCGATGGACTTGGACGACGAGCTGGCGACGAGCGTCATGCTCTCGCCCACGCGCAACCTGAGCAGGGACGGCGAGATCGTGCGGCGCTGGATGGAGATGGTGCTCGGGGACAAGTTTGCCGGCGACTTGCCCGCTGCTCTGCGCTCTGGAGAGCTCCTGTGCGACCTGGTGAATAAACTCTACAAGGCGCTGGGCATGAAGAGTCAGATCAGCCCAGTGCGGGGCGACAAGACGAGCGGGTGCGAGGCGGACGCAGACACGCTGAGCAATGTGCTGGAGTATATTAGGTAAAGTTGCTGTCTGGAACTGCTTGCCCTGTCCGTTTGGCTGATTACAGAGGTGGAGATGGGCGGCGAGTGCTGAATATGTTAAGCCATCGCCTCAGCGGACTAATGCTGTCGTTGTGGTTGTTGTTGTGTCCGTCTGCGATGGATTCATTGTGCGAAATGCGTAGAGCTTGTGAGGTGCTTGGCGTCCTGCCTCAAGATCTCTTCCAGCCGGACGATCTGTTGCAAGCCAAGGACATGGAGAAAGGTGTGTGTGCTGGCGGCAATGCAGCGGCTTTACAAAGCGTGTTGATTGATCTATGCTGGTGTGTGTGCGTGTGTTTTTCTCTTTGGGATGAATAGTGTACAGTAATGTACTATCGTTGCAAGCTGTGGCGGTGTCGTTATCAAATCGCCGATCAATTGATGAACGTAGCTCCATGATCAACGCATCGGTATGGCGTGATTCCATCATTTATTGCTACACCTGTCACTCACTTGCCCGCCAACATCGTTGCAGGATTGGTCACCCATGTTGGAACAGAGTGTCTTCATTGACGAAGAGGATCTTGAAGTGGACTATCTGGATGTTGAGTCCCCAGATGCCATCACGTTAATGCAGCAGTCGCGCTGGCAACGATTATTGTTCGAGTACGAGCATCAGCTACAGAGGAAAGAAGAGAGTGACCGTGCTGGCGATTCTTCTGCAACCGAAGGGCTTGGCCCACTCGCGCATGGAATTTGGCGCACAGAAGAGCGTATTCGAGGGCTCTTATTGTGCGATGACTACGAATTCGGAGCAGTGCCTGATGAGCTCCACGGAAAACTCTGGATGCTGGCGTCTGGCGCCCAAATGGAGATGATGAAACACAGAGGGCAGTATGAGCGGTTATTAGCCGCTGAAATGGAGAGCACGGAGTCTACACGGCAAATCGATGTGGATTTACATCGGACTGTCGCCGATGGCGACAAAGAACAGTGGTCCGAAGAGAAATCACGGATGATGCGGCGTATTCTAGTCGCGTACTCATTCTACAACCCGGATTTAGGGTATTGCCAAGGTCTAAATTACATTGTTGCGCGCAGCCTGCAGTTTCTGGATGAAGAGGAAGCATTTTTCTTACTCGTCCAGATTGTCAAATTGGTTCCTGACGATTACTACACGACGATGGTGGGTACCGATAGACCTGAGAAATTTGTGAACTCTCCTGGTGATTCCTTGCTAACTCGTCTGGCGTCAATGCATTTTTATAGTTGGGGCTAGCTGTCGATCAGCATGTATTCGCTGATCTCGTCCGTATTCAGTACCCGGAGGTTTCCGAGCGGTTAACTGAACTTGGAGGCTCAGGCATGGAGCTTTCACTTGCTTGTACAGAGTGGTTCTTGACTCTGTTTGCAAGTCCGTGCGAACGAGAAGTAACATTCCCGATCTGGGATGCATTTTTTCTGCAAGGTGATGAGGTAAGGCCATTTCGAAGTATCGCTTTTTGATTAAATAGTTTTTTCTAATAAATGTTTATTTTTATGTAGGTGCTCTTTAGGGTGGCGCTGGCGTTATTACAACAGGCCAGGGCGGAGCTAATATCGTGCAACACGTACGGTGATATGCTCAAGCACCTGAATGAAGTATGTATTCTATAATTTGAGGAAAGCATGAACTGCATTAACGCGCTCTGGTTGTTCCTTAATTTTACAGCTCGGTAGAGAAGGTGTGGACGCGTTGACGTTAATGAAAGTCTCCAAAAAGCAAGACTGTGTGATCCGAGGTCGAATCGAAGATTTTCGAGCTCACCACCGTTTGCAGTTGGCATCCGGTATTGTTGCATCAACTGTTGAAGCTGAGGATGCACGGAGCTCAACTACAGGACGGCGAAGTTCAGAATCAAGATCCGAACCTAGATTAAGGATATTTGGCAACCGGAAGAATAAGCAAGGTCTTTTTCGGCACATAGACAAAATTCCTCCTCGCCTCGCGCGGTAAGTGCCACGGTAAAACCTGCCTTGTAAGGAATGAACTTGAACTAAATGTCAATTGATTTTATGCTCAGAACGTTTGATCGACACCTCACCGAGGAGTACATCGAGACGTTGCGGCAAGAACACCCTAATCCTGCTAAGTATTACGAAAGGATGCAGCTCAGAGTATGTTCAAAATATTTTTCTTGACCACGAAAACAAGAAATTTACTATTTCATGATGCATTGCAGATCGAGGACGACTATTGGGGATCAGGAGAAAGTTACCGTCAGTGGGGAGCACGGAACTTTCGTCGGATTGCCACAGATGGGTTTACTACTAGTTCACATGAGGTCGAAGATTGTCGTATGAAGTCCGACCCGAACGTAATATTTCAGCCCACAAACTCAAACGGTGTGGAAGCGGGCGAGAATGCTTTCGGGAAACGACTCACCCGTGAGCGCCGGAGCAAAAGCTCTGCCTTTTTGCACGCTAGGGCGGCCCAAAACATCGGGGGAACCAACATACCCAATAGCAGACTGGGCAAAGCCAACAATGATGATGATGGACAAATAATTGGACGTTCACCGTTAGCGTGGATCCAGCGATTTGAGGAATGGCATAAGGATATGAAAAACCAAAAGGAGAAAAGGAAGGCAGAGAAGAAACGGCAACGGCGCACTCAGCGCTCAGAGAGTGTTTTTCCAGGGATGAGAAGCGGGCAGGTAGATGCTGGGCCAAGCTCGTGGCTGCGTGATGCAATTGACTCGTCCCCATTGCCACTTCCCAGTCAGCCAAACAAATCCCAAGCCAACTTAGTTCAAGGGTTCTCGTTGAACAATCGACGGAACTCTAATGAACACCAGCGTGGAGGGAAGGAGAAGGGGAAGATAGAAGAGCCTTCGTTGTCGCGCTCCTTTTCGGACCCGTTTCGGTCACCTGTGGGTCCTACAGAACGTCGAAGTACTCAAGATAATGTACGGCACGACACAAAGTCCTGGCAAGGTTCTATGCCTCCGCAGCATACGTCGACCCGCGACAACGATGCGTACGGGGTACCACAGAAACCGGATTTAGGCGTACGAAAGCTTACACAAAGCGGAAGTGTACGCGATTCTCGTGGGCTTAGCGACCAGAGTACTCTGTCAAGGAGTACTAATTCTTATGCTAACACAGCATCCTTATCTCTCGAAAACCACGACGAAACAAGTTCAAACTGTTCAAGCGAAGGAAAGAACAGTAAGCAACTGGCGTTGGAACAGAGCTGCTCGATGACCAACCTGGCTCATTCACCGGCACAAGAGCTTATGCACTCCCCAATTCATGCTCGGTCTATCTCGATGGACTTTCAAGGAGAGATGCTGCATTCGCGTGCGCCACCTCTGGTTCGTCGCAACACTTCAGTTCCTGTTAATGATACGCTTGCTCAGCAACCGAGGTTGTGCCATTTCAAGCGTTCTACCACCGAAAGTTCACAGACAATTCGAGAACGAGCGAATGTCGTGCAGTACATGAACCGGAAGGCGAGCGATGCTAGCAGTATAGCTGGCAGCATCCCGCGCACTCCTAGAGATCGAATTGAGGTTGCCCGTATGAGTGGAAGCTCAAGCGAGTCTTCTCGTTTCGGCGACCATGGAAGCAATCGAAGCGGACGGTACCGAAAGAGTTCATTTTCATTCTTCGACAAGCTCTCAAGTGACCTAGAGAGCTGCGCTGACAGCCTGGATAGTCCGAACGAGTTCAGTACGGAGAGTAATGGCAGGGGATCGATATCCTCAGTTGCAACTGGTCGATCTGATGGGCAGAGATCCATCGCAATCTCGACGTAATATACCAAGAATCTGGTTACGCTGCAACGTGTGGGCGACGGTACCCCGGAGTTGGTAGCATTAGATGTGAAGTGTCAGTAACGTCAAGCCCAATAGAGCAATGCATTTTTATGGGTCTTGAATCACGTGCATTAGGTTGAAATTACCATCACTGTCATCTGATCGTTCTTACGCTTGGGTGTCAGCGCGACGGAAAAGATATAGGTAACCAGCACCGAGAGGTGGCTCCTCTGATACGGCCACCTTATCGTCATTAAAGATGATCCACCGGCCATCCTTCTTCATGTGGCAGACGTAGTGCCCCGAGTTTGTGTTTTTCCGACATGGCTAACAAAACCGACGAGAGAATAATCACCGACACCAGTGATGTCCAAACGCTTTGCAGAACCTGTGTCTCCCGCGGTTCCAATGGCCGTTGCACCTGCTTCGCTTTCACATTGTGCGACAGCACCATCAAGGTCGTCCATGTGACTGAACAACCACTCAGCAGCACGGTCAGGGCTGTTGCTAGTTTGTTTTAGCGCGCACTTGACATGTGCCTCAGCGAATCCCATGGCCATCAGATTCGATACGTGCTCCACGTTCACAGGCTCGTCATGAGACTGGGGCTCTGAATTTGCAGGAGCAGGAGGGTCGTTAAAGTCTGCATCTTCCATATGACTGAAAATCCACTCCATAGCAGCTTCAGCGTTGGAATTACCCGTCGCGATTGCTGCACGTTTGCAGCCATTTTCGGAAAATCCCATAGATACCAACTGCGCTACGAGCACCTCGTCCGCAGTGTCTGCTGCCGCGACAGTGCTTTCCCCCATTGTGGTGGCAGTAGGGGCATCGAGTAGCACTTCTTCACCGTCCACAAGACCTGTGGAAACAAATCGACTCAAGGAAAAGTTCTCTGGCACATTCACCACAACTTCGAGCTTCTTGGGGGTCCAGTCCTCAGCCACGTAAAACCGCCGCATCTGTACGAGAAGATAACGCGGAAAAGTTTGAAAGCGGACTGTCTTCTGGGCCTGGCCCTTCTTACCCGTGGCTGATGACAAGAAGTCATCAATTAGTTCTGGTGCAAGCGTCTTCTCAATGCAAGCCTCAAACGGAACAATGGGGACCACCCGCTCCTCGTCCTTGCCCTCCCCGCTTTTAGAGGAGTCTTGCTTCTTATCGACGTTGTCACCGATACGCTGACGCTTCTGCTCGAGAACTTGATATGCACTCACTTGCGAGGCATTACTAGCCGCATCCAAGGGAATCTGCAATTGTAGAAAAGAGTCGTCACGCGGCACGTATTTGACTTTGTTGGAAGCTAGGCACTGCACACGATCCTCCAACTTGAACTTGAACAAGCTTGCAGTTGGTAGTTCAGCACTGGTAGCGCTATCTCCCGGAAGTAGCGGGCCCAAACGGTCTGCACCAACGCGTTCAGCACGAGTCATAAAATCTAGCAGATACTGAAGATATTCCACAGCATCCTGTTGCTGACCAGTAGAGAAATCCGGGTGACCTTTGCCCACAAGACCGCGAAACGTAATTGGCCGCAGATCAATGTTATGGATGTCATCCTCTTCCACTTCCTTGTCACTGTTTTTCGGAGATACAAATTGCTTCTTGTAGCGATCCGTTAACGTTGCACACGCAAGTTTTGCAAACTGCGCTGCAAAGTCGTCTACAGGTAACATCGACGGCGTGTCTGCCGTTGCAAAAATCTTCTCCGCGACGTCAAAGTACCGCGCTTTAATCTCGGGCAATGCCAATAGTAGCTGCACCACTGAATTCATGTAGCAGCTATTGCCCAAGTTTTTAAACCCAATATACCCCGCTCCAGACACCGGCACAAGTTTCTTTCCCGCCTCCGTGACAGCGTCAAACTCGTACGACAAATTCAATCCAACCTGCAACTCATCCATCGACTTTTCTGTCTTGCGAAGATTGTTGACATTAATGCCAAAATGCGTCAAGTGCTTCGCCAAGTGCAGATTCTTCACCATATCGTCTTCATCTGGTGCATAGCTGTACACATCACCTCCTTCCGCCGTGATCGTGCCCAGCTTCACCGACAGCGGATAGATACCACCTGTCTCACTAAAGTGTGTCAACGCAGCTCCGCATCCTCCGGATCCATCCCAATTCTGTCGTCCACATCCAATGTATCCATCCGACAGATTCAGCCACAAATTCTCCTGCTTATCACAGTCCGGAGCTTGACACTTCCACGCCGAAGGGTTAGATGCAATCTGCGGTGGTGAAGCTACCTGCTCCAAGTGCTCTGCGTACTTGGTTGTCTTGAGTTCTTCCTGCCACGACGCGACTTCTTCAGTCACCGTGTTGCCTGCATGGTTCAGAACCGCTTCAGCTGCTTCTTTCAGTCTTGAAGGCAGATCCGACGCGTCCAAAGAGACCTTAACCAGCTCCTGCTGCTCAGCATTCAGCAGTAGGATGCTCAGAGACTTCTCCACGTCGAACTTGTCTTCCACGCCAGCTGCGAAGCCTCCAGCGCCGCCAATCGCCAACTTGGTCGGCGTCTCTTCAGCGCCAGAGTCTCTGGGCTTGGGGACGCGCTTGTGCTGCTGGTGGAGGTAAATAGCAGCCCCCACAGCATCCGTAAGCGCGTCCACGACCCCCGAGCGATCGAAACGCAGAGACGAAGCTCCGTACGAGAGGAAAGAGCGCAGATTCGTGTAGAGACCTGAAGGGGACAGAGCAGAATCGAAGGACAAGACGCACTCGTCGCGGTAGACGCGGTCCGAGGCCCGCGCGATGCGGACGTGGGCAGCAGCAGCTTCGAGACGCAGAGAGACTTCCGCCATAGTAAACAATTGAAGAATGCATACGAAAAGATCTATTATATGATTTTAATCAATTTAGTTTTAAAAAACTATTTTAATCATATTTTTTTAAGTAGAGTAGCATTTTGATTTCTTTACTTCAAGATGGACGACGAGGCGCGGCAACTAGAGGTTCGAGCGCTGCATGATGAAGGTTTTAACGCCCCTCGACGGCAGATAGGCTCTCTAAAGCGCAAGACGAGCGGTGTGTCCGACCAGCTAGCGAATATCCGCGCGCAGCTCGCAGCCCGTCAAGAGTTAGCGTCGTCCGAGTTACATCAGCGTCTTCCAGCAGTTAATTCCAGCGTTAAAACTCTGCCTGTAGCTATAGAAACATCACGCTCTGTGGATCGCCTTAGGCTGCCGCTATTGCATCGTATGGAGCGCATGAAAGAGGTGCAGAAGCCGCCGAAAGATTCCTTTTAGAGGTGCACAACGTGCTTCAACGCGCCATTAGCCAGGAAATTTACGTTAACGAAGTGGAGAAAGTCACAACCAGTGAAAAAACACTTGCGTCTACTCTCAAAGAAGCTGAAGAGTTTGGAGAAGAAGCCAGGAAGAGGATGGTGGCGTACTCACAGAACGAGAGCGGCTGGAAGTTTGAAGAGCGCACTGTTAGGTACCAACAAGTGATGGAGATGAAGCAGAAGGCTGACAAATCACAACAAGAGGCAGATATTAAACAGGAATTGGTGGTGGAGATGAAGAAGCTGTTGCGAGATCCGTACAAAGCGCTCCGAGCTGAGGATTTAAATCGGAAAATGCTCTTATCTGCGCCTTCAGCTCTGGATGAGTTATTCTCAAGGAGGAAGGAGTATGCGTGGGTATGGATTATTGCCGCACCTTCTACCAAACTGTCGTTTACACCACGAGAGGAGACGGTAAAAAGCGTGATGGAGGGTGATAAGGAGCTTTCGATGTATATAATCTACTATATTGCAGGGTCAAGTGTGAATAATTTTAGCGGACTGACTGCGGAGCAGTGGCGGGGTGCGTTGAATAATGACTGCCCTCCAACGACAGGGTGGATCTGCAGTTCAATGAATAGTGTGC
The DNA here is from genome assembly GCA_011947355.1 of Phytophthora boehmeriae. Classification (NCBI taxonomy): domain Eukaryota; phylum Oomycota; class Peronosporomycetes; order Peronosporales; family Peronosporaceae; genus Phytophthora; species Phytophthora boehmeriae. Next base: position 1,031,953 of record JAAVTJ010000145.1, on the reverse strand, counting down.
TCCCGGCCCCGGAGCTGAGAGATGTCAAGTCTGGGATGCAGACGTGGACTATGACTGGCGCTGGCGTCGGTCACTTGAATGGAAAATATGTGTTGTGTGGAGTGCATGACCGCGTGCGGAAATTTAAGTCGTCCGCTGGAGTGGAGTTGTTTCGAAAATGTTTGCCGGTAGAGTCTTCAATTGTGCAGACTTTGTATGATGGGGACACGACCCAACCTGAAGTCACTGTTGCCAGCAACAGCGAAGAAGAGTTGCGAGGGAAGGAACGTGCTACGGAAGATAATATGGCGTACTCGAAAAAGGAGCCAGGTATCAAGTTGCCAAGTGGTATATCAACTCTTGAAAACAATGAACACGACTTTAGGTCTATGCAACGTCTTGGGTCATGGTTAAGTGTAAATGAGTCGACTGAAAAATATCGTCGAAGGATTGCCAGCCGTAGCACTAGAGACGATGCCAGCTCTCCAGGAAATTGTGTGCGTGATGGAGATAATGTGATGAATCAAGGATCCAGAGAACCCGATTGTACAGGAGAAATAGCACATTCCCGGCCTCAAGCGAGTGCGCCATTGTGTAGAGAATGGGTCCTGTTTGCTCGATGTTCTAGGCGTACAGGTAACCAAAAGGGTAGTACTGTTGAGCCTTCAAAGAAAGGTATTGGCTGTTTGAAGCGTCATCATTACGTTTCACACGAGGAGGAAACAGCAATGACGATTTGGGTGCAGACAAAAGAATCATGGTTGGAAAAGAACGCTTTAGCTGCGATTATTGAACGTGAAGCACAGGTTGACCGTGTACAGCATCTTTGTCGGGAATGTATGGTTAGATTTCAGCAAAATTTGCGGAAAGACACTGAGAGAACCAAGCGTAAAATCCTTGTAGCATTAAACCGTGTACGCTTTTTGACCGTAAAGGTTTTTGAAGCGATTGATCGTTGGCGGCAGCACGCACGGAAAGTTGGTTTTGCGCGGTACGATAACCAGGCAAAACATGTAGCATGGTCAGCCAAAGATGCGGCAAGTAAGAGCTCACAGAACCAGGAAAGCGAGTTCCAGCAAATAGAGGTACCATCACTCGGTTGGTCGTCTTCGATAACGTTGGAAACTGGAAAGCAACTCTACAAGGGGTCCAAAGCCTTTGTATCCAAGGTCAAGCGTTTTCGGCGATCTGAAGATAATACGGGAAAGAAAGAACTCCACACTATATACCTGGGCTACTTCCCAACACAAGACGAAGCTGAGCGTGCCTACGATGTATACGCAGCTTCTGAGGCACGTCGATTAAACACAACAGTCGAGCACTTGCCGAGACGACGTAACGTATTTCGATCGTGTGGGAAACATTTCGCTATAGAGAGTGAGAAAGCGGGGCCTAGTTTTTGCATCGAGTGTAAAACAACGCTATTGGCATCGAAATCAGCAGCATCACCCGATGAATGGATTCCGCCGTTCTTCTATGGTACTGGCGCGAATTACGCCATGAAAATGGCTAATGACTTGGATTTTCTGGATGATGTTCTACCTCTAAAGGCAGCACTTAATGACGGTCGAGGCTGCGCCAATGAGGTATTTCCCATGCGTGGAAATGTGTTCTTATTGCCAAGAACTCCGATCCAGGATCCAGATCTTGCAGTCTTTACTACCTTTCAGTCAAATACTGCCCCTCGTTTGGGTGAATCCCTGACGAATCACGATATGGTGACATTAACGATGAAGCTCTAGATCGAGAGCGAATTTTTAAGGCACAAGTGATTTTTCTTCAAGAATTGCAAATCTATCGACCCGAATTGTTTGCGAGGCCCGAGTCAACACCAAATAGCTTAAGGAAAAGCGAATTTACCAACAAGGCGAAGGTGAATTCTCGTGTCCAACAATTTCGACTTGTCGAAGCATTGTATTGGGATCATTGCGCAGCATTAAAAATGCTACAGCAGCGCCCGCCACTACCATTACGACAGCCCAACGTTTGGTGTCGCCCAGATGAAGGCGAGTGGTCTAGTTTGGTAGTCCGAGGTGCCCACCAATTACACTTCCAATTCGAAGAGAAACTGGAACAAACTGGCAAAGAAATGTTGCAGAGGCGGCAACAAGTTCTATCACAGCTGCGCCAAATAAACAAAATTCCGCTATATCTCGTTTCAAACCGAACAAAATTCACAGAGCTCATCGCAGCTGGGCAACAAGTTCGGGGTGATGTCGTGCATCTAGAGGTGAATAATACCATAAAGCAACTTCAGCGATATGACGCGTGGTGCGCCATGTCGTTGGTTGTCCAGCGCTGGTTTCGTGGTGTTCTGGGGCGTCATAAAGCACGCATGACACGCAAAGCTTTACGTCTGGCGTGTAAGCTCCGTGTATTTTACTTTCAGCAAGTCGCCGTAGCTGCAAAAAATTCTTCGACGAAGAAGTGCATGCATTGGCAGTTCGACGATCTTACAAAAAGATTATCAAGCCAGCTTACACTCGTGCAGTTTCGATGGACGGAGAGTTAGCAATCGTGACTTTCCATTCTCTCCGACATTACCAGCTATATCACGGTATTGCTCACGATGTTGTACTCCCTAAGCGGCTGATGGTGTCACCTTGCTGTCGGAGTTGTGCGCGACAGTTTGACGTTAAAGCGCACTATCAGTTCCGTGAACGTCGGTTTGGGGTATATCGTGGAGTTTGCGCTTGCTCTTTTAATGGTGGGAGTAACGAAAAAATGCAACCAACACAGAAAGCTGGCTGATTCGTGCGTACAGTCCATCTCACAATACAATATACCGGCTCCGACTTGAAACTCCACAACTACAGCAGTTGCTTTCTTCTCAAAAGACCCCGCGACTGCAGATATTGCCAAAAATCCCAGTGACAAACTCACTAATTCTGGAGATGGAGTCGCAGCAACTAACAGCAGCTATTGCCTCACGCCATGCCACTTACATCGCTCAAAGAGCAGCAATCGCTGCGAACAATGTTGCCAATTGGAGACGGATGAACAGTGAAGCAACGCAGACACGAAAATCGTTATTGATTCATCTAGAGACGAACTTGTCACTGCTGGACAGCACCAAACACGCCCACAGCGTTTCAATTATCAACGCGGCAAAGGCACTTGACTTTGCGTCGCGTCCGTTCTCGGAGTCTCAAGCTTGGGACCCTCTTGAAAATGCCAACGACTGGAGATTTATTGTACAGAAACGGCAGTTGGGGAAGCGTTCAGAGGAAATGCAACAAAAAGTGGAACGTCTTCGTGTGGCACTTTTCCAAGCGTCTTACAACGAACACTATACGCGAGCAGGGGCCAAGGAAGCGCAAAATAAGTACAACCGCACATGGCTTCCTTTGGTAGACCACGAGAACAAAATTTTGGAATCGACAAGTGTACTTGAGGCGACTGCAAAAACTCGAATGGAACAGAGTATGAGTCTCCTTTGTGAGCGCTACTTGGCTTTACGAGAGAGTTATTTGCTACCGACTCGCCGCCACCTTTTTGTTCAAAGCCCCATGTGGCATGGTATGCTCCCGTTCCGCATCAATATTCCTGGTCTGCGCCGCAGACTTAATCATATACGGAGGCGCATACTGATGCTATCGAATCGGACGAAGAAAGAAGAGAAAACACGAAAATTGATTGTATCGGTGAGCATGTGGTCACTTGTAAGTCGCAGTCACTCAGATGCACATCAAAGCCGAGATATGTGGGTAACTGCTTACGATCCTGTGGATTGCTCCACACGCGACATATTTCTGGAATGGGATCTCGTCGAGCTGCTGACGGGAACAAAAGGACGGAAAATCTGCCATGATCCGTGTAGGTCCAAGAGAAGTGCGTGGCAGGCCACTGCAGATATTGTCCTCTCTCTAGTCATGCTGGATCGCTTTACTGGAGAATTTACGCTAGAAAAGCTCCAGTTTTTCCACACGATGCGCCGCCTAAAGGCGCAGTTCCTTTCAAGCAGAGTGATGCGTGATCTGGAGAAGGGTCGTAAATCCGGGCAAGGAGACGAAATTTTGCGTCAAGGTGTATGTGTCGATGGTCGTTTGTGCGTTGTAGTGGTGTACGAGAACTGGGGAGACTTGTCTTTCGCGATTTATCACACAAGTCGTGGGCAATTTTTCCGATTAATGATACCGCTTGCTGAAATACTCGACATTTTGGGAAGGAAGCCTCTTATGCTTCGGCTCTGGATTAGTAGTGTCAAGTCGAATTCTTACTCTCCAACCCTCCTTGTGTATATATTGAAACACGTAAGATTTCGCAAAAGCGAGGATGGGTACGATGATGTCTATGTTGAACACGTGCTCCCGGCCCAACAGCGCTTCAAGCGTTATCAAGCAGCTATCCGAATTCAAACTAGACAGCTGTTGGTTAGCATCACCGAAGACTGCGCTGGCGATTTTTACATTTCGGGATACGACATGAACAGCGACCTTACTTATAAACTTTTGTTAGAGCGTGACAATCTCCACAGAATGCTCCGAATGAGCACTACTACGTTGGATTATGCGGCCGGCGAGATATGTAATGACACTGCGTCATCGTCATCCTCGCTCCTGCTCCGACGAAATAGAAGCTTGCTGTACGAATGGATTTGCAGTCGCTTACGCTTTCAGAGCCTCCTGGAGCATCCTGATAAGCTAATGTCAGGGACATCACCCCTTTTCTTCGGGCTACATCTGCGAGAGAGCTTTCAAATACTAAACCGATGGATCACATCGAGCCCCGAAACCCCTTACGAGCAGTGTCCGAAGTTGAAATTGACCACCGGGCATCTGAGATTGACGCAGCAGCTTTCTCATGCCTGCAATTTGATCAATTAGTTTTGATGACGCACCAACGTCTACCTTTTGATCTTGAGAAGCAATACGTTGGAACGATCGATTGGATGGATGCAGTCGCGGGATCGTCACAATCTCATAACCACCAGGAATGGAAAAAGGCGCTCCCACATATGAGACTAGACTTCTTCGTGAAATCTCATAACCTTTTTGCTCGACTGCGAGGAGAGCTTGGGGAAGAGACAAAACAGCGCCGACAGCGAGAGGAATGGGCAGGAATGGAGCAGGAAGACCGTAACAGTCTGTGCATTGACATTGCAGCGTTGATAACTCCACCTAAAGAGCTCACCACACGACTATGGCAGAAGCTTGCAGATCTTCGTATCACTGTGGCAAAAAGAACAGATCAGTGGCAACAAATTTTTGCCGAGCTACGCGCAGTTTTTAACATTCATGTGGCTACAAATGGCCATATCTTCGTACCATCTGAAGTTGTGTGCGCAGCCCAAATGCTTCAAGAGGACAGCATGGGTGCTTTTATGGCATTTCTTGCTTCATGGGCGTGTAATACAACAGTGGGTGCTGACTGGTGTGAACTTATATCTGCGGTCATTCCGTTTTCCACACGGATACCTCTTGCGGTCGGAGCTACCATTATTCAGGCTTGCCTTGAACGACTGGGTCGAGAACTGAAAGCACCGCTATGTGACCTAGAGCGCAGATTTGTAAAACTTACGCAAGATGACAACGGTCTGGAGTACCTCAGGGCGTACAAACTACATGTGATGCACTTCTGCAATAACCTAGCTCATCCACCTGCTGAGGTTGTTATGCACAGAGACGCAACGAGTGATACTGGCAAAATTGCTGATGTTGATCGTAAGAATGCACACATCAAGGACTCAACAAGCAAACCAGCGGAACGTCTAGCACCTATTATGGCAGACACTGCGATTTTAATCCCAACTCATGCCAGCGAATCAATCCAAGAGATATTTCTCACCGAAATGCCTGCTTGGGCTCCAACGTCTGCATCCCCGTACGTGGCACACAAGCAAGACCTTATTCGACAGGTTCGCCCACTTTTCCAGCAACTGTGGAAGCAACAGCAACAGCATAGACCTCAGTTCACATCAGTCGGTAGCAAAATTTTGGTTTGTCATCGTGTACCCTATGGTGTCCTGGTCTTTAAGGCATTTGAACACGACCCCGGAAAGCATTTTCAAGAATGGAATCCCCGCGCAGCAGCAATCACAGTAGGCCTGCATATTGGTGGACCAGCATTGTTTTGTCCTATAAGCTGTTGTGGTAGCGAAAATTGGTACGAACGTATAGTGGAATGCTCTGCTGCTTACATGGACTTGATTTCTGCGTCAACGGCTGCAGAGCCCGAGGACATTTTTTGAAACGATCAACTGCTACCCGATCAAATAAGTTTCTACCTTGGAAACAATTCGCTGTAGAACGACTGCGAATCTCACACGCTGTGAAACAAAGTCGCATGACCGAAGGCGTGTGCAGGGACATAATGAAAGACGATACTGATAAGGCTGAAAAGGATTGCCGCACTTTTTCCTCTATCTGCATTGGATTTCGTCAACTGGAGACCTTGCTTGGCATACCTGGGGGCAATGCTTTTGTTGGCAACGAAAATACTCTTCAAGATATGATGCATTTGTTTGCATTGCACCGGATATCTATTCGAAATCGCAGCGAAAGCGCTTCTGCGATGTGGCAAGTATCGCTAAGCAATCCTCGAGTAATGCATCACGTTCTTGATGATGTCACCGGTCCTAATGGAGAGCCTATTCAAGTCCCTTGTATCGGTCGGGATGGTGACGATGTATTTCAGATGCAAGGGATTCAGGTTGAAATCGATGATGTGGATAAACCGCGCCGCCTTATTTACTCTTGTCGTGAGCTCCAATCCCAGCGAAAGTATTTCGTCGATTACGACTACTACCAGCTTCAAACTCTTCTTCTTTACCAAGTTCAGAATCAAGATAGCCCGAATTTGAAATCGACACCGCTAGAAGAAGAATGGAGACAGTGGGCATTGACTTCAACAATCCAGGACTGGAGAAAGCTAGCCGCTCTAGCTGCGCGTTTCTTGGTCTTCCGAAAAAAATGGTACTCTCTCAATGTGTTTGGAGGTGCATTCTTCTGAATCACAAGCACAAGAGCAAGAAGACACCAGGTCAAATTTGCTAACAGAAGTAACCAAAACCATAGGGACGTCATCTGAAGGTATCGAGGTGTGGAGCACAACAGATGAAGGCAATGATTTGGCCAAGCGAACACGACAACAAACTTTCGAAAAAGATAGTGAAAAGACCGAGCTCACTAATCTACAAATTGGACCTGTTGTTCATGGTATCCCCACCCAACAAAGACGCCGTGCAGTTGAACTGGAAAATTACCAATCGCTGTATCGTTGCGTGCAGCAACGCTTCCAGCAACACCAACCAGCGATTCGTGCTGCTGTGTGCGGCAGGATACTATCTAGAACGTCTTACCCTTCAGATCTGGGATCCCGTAGAGCGACAGAGTGGATTGGCATGACGCAGGAAGATTGGTGTGCGCAGGAACTACGTGGAATTTTGGTACTGGATACAGATGAGCTGCTCAAGCTGGAAAATGCCTATGCAGGGGCCACGCGCCGAGCTCAGCATTACATGAAGACTGCGACAAATGATACCGGCGGTCTTAAGCTCCAGCTGAAAGCGCTTGCAAAGTCAATGGGCCAGAGCGCATTGCAACCGAGTGACTCGGACACCTTACAGTCTATTCGAGCACTGCGTTGGCGGCGGCGAGGCAAAGAAGCTAGTCAAATTGCTAAACGCGAAGAAGCTAAACTGACGGATGTAGCTGAGTGGTGGCGTCGACGTTTGATTGCCTTACAGGCAGAAAAAAACGAGATCAAGGCCACACCGGCCTCATAATTCCAACTACCCGGTAGTTGAGATTCTCAACACAATGCTTGCCGGCACGCTCAGTAGTCAGGTGGCACTGGATTATTTCCGTCCTCCCGACGCCATGGACGCTGTTTGAAGAGCATCTCCTCCATGAAATCGCGGCAAGTAATCTGCTCGGTCAGTGGTGCCGTCGGGTTGATGCAAGCGTTTGGCTTCACTCTCAAGAAGTAGGGCATAGACATACGGCGCTCGGCTTCTGCTGCCACGCAAATAGGGGGCACGCGGTGAAGAGGAGCTACAATGACACCATGAGTGAGCAGCCCCAATGTCTCTCCTGCGAACACAGAGAATTGGAGATCTGTGGCACTTTCCTCCACATCTGCCCACAGCATGCGCTCCAGATTCCATATCTGCAGTCCAGGAACAGTGGCCAAAGGAGAGACTGTAACCAACCCGAGGTCAGCGTGCACACCGCAAGAATGATCGTTTGGATCCACTTCCTTCTCTGGACGACCATTAGCAGCAGGGTCTTTATTGCGGTAGTTGTAGATACGCAGCACCGACGCACCATATTGATAGCTCGTATCTCTGGTACCCTGAAAGTCTAGCTTTGGACGTGTTCTGTCATCCAGAAGTTCCTCGAACAGCCAGCGCTCGTCAATATTAAGGATTTCGCAGGCTGCCTTCATGCAATCTCGTGCAATATCGTCAAGTAGTTCCAGAAGCGTCAATAGATCATTCGCGAATTTCACGTTCTCTTCACTCTCCTGGAAGTACACAGGCGGCCAGGGTGTGCCACTGGCGGCGATAGGAAGACGCAGTTGCATGTACTCCCGGTTGCGATCCGAGCTAAAGCCAACACGTCGGCCACTCGACACCACAGGGTGCGTCTTGTACAAGCCATCAGCACTCTCGCCAGCTTCACATTTGTCACTTTCTAATCTCTCTCCACGGTTGCTAACATCCACGTAGTCAACCCATCTCTTTTCTTTGGGAAGCTTCAATTGCTCCACCAGCCAACGACGTACTCGCTCAAACGCAACCTTCGGCAGCTTCGCCTGTTCCGGCGTGACCGACACCCTTGCAAAGCCAAAGTTCCGCATGCTCTGGACAAACCGACGCCGTACCAACGTCCTGGCAATAGAGTTGGTGGAGTCCGCCAGAGTTGCAGCGTCCACAGCAAAGAACGGAGACTCGTAGGCGTTTCCAGAAGGCAGAGGCTGCTTCAGCATCGCCATATCACGGACGACCAGAGCGAAGTGCAATACTGGCACTCGATCTGTCTCCATGTGAGCGTACAATCTGGCAGCAATGATGTTGATCATCACCAATGGATAGGGCGGACTGTAGAGCTCGTCTGCAGGCACCACAGCGAACACACTGGAGTTTGTAGGCAGTCGCAAGGCTTCTCGGAGCCCCATCTCGAGGTCGACGAGCGCTGTGCCCAGTGTACCTGGTGGTGGACGCTCGTACACCAGCGGCAGCTGGATCTGCTGCGTCAGCACTTGAGTCTCATAGTAAAAGGTGCACACAAGAGGAGGTCGACCCGTGATGGCACTTAGCAGTCCATTGCCATTGTTGCTTGAGCTGCATCCGGGACTGGGAGCGAGGGCAGGAGCGCTGGACTTGGCCAGTACTGGGCCCATGCTGAGACGTGAGCTGTCCGGTGCAAAAGAAGAACTGCACTAACGGCGGATTTTGATAGGTACATTTTGTGTACGAAACACCAACTGAAGTTTCATGTTGAAGTTTACGCAGGTATTTCTACCTATCGTGAACACATTATTAGGTTGATGATACAAGCCGTACACAATAGACCTCGCGGTATTCAGATGCCAGCACTGAGAACGGTTGCCTTGGTGTGGATTGGGGTGGGTCTGGGCCCATTCATCCTCCAACTAAGAGGCTTTTCCAAGTTCGCGATGCCGCACAGGATTTCAGAGCGTTTGATTACACCTCAAGACGCTGTGATGGAGACTGCAGAGATGCACACACTCTGTCCTGTCAAGGCGATGTTCATTGCTGGAGCGTATTGGAGCGTCACCACCACCCACTACTTCCGCTTCAATGGCAAATTGCTGTGTCATTGTGTCGGACCGCAGTATAATGTGCATGGGAACTACATCATGGGGAGCCGCACAGCGCCACAGGACAATGCTCCCGCAAGCTGCGCCGACCAAACTCATGCGTTTGAAGGCAATTTCTACCACGGAAGCATCGGATACTACGCGATTTACGCGGAGGCGAGAGGAACTTATTGTGGCCGGGATAATGTCGCCTACATCGTTGTGAAAGGGGACGGTACTTACGACATTAATGGTGCTCGGCTGGCAAGGGATCGAGGAAGCACTGCTTACCGAAAATCGTATTGGTATATTTGCACTGGTGTTGCTTTTATCTCCTTTCGATGCTTCATGTTGAGAAGAAGTTTTGTGTCATGCAGACGGTTTGCAACACGATGCGACCAAATGTCGGAACCTGTTCGGCTGCAAGAAGCTGTAGTATTTGTACAAGAAAGTATGCGTCTATCAGCACACGGCGCACGAAACTATCATCGGCTTTTAATTCTTTTTCTCATTCTCGACCAAGGCGTGATGAGTGATTTTTTCCTCTTGAGCACACATGAAGGCTGGTTTGGCAGGGTACAGTCTATTTCTCTTGGATACAATCTGTCTTCCGTCATGTCAATGTTATTCGAGATGGTCGAAGCGATGAACTGGTTGGGGGAGAAACGGCGATGCCAACTGAAGCGGCTTTTGTTCAACTACGAGACCGTCTTAATCGGCGAGCTAATTTGTGCAGGTCTGCTGCAACACTATCTCACGTCGCTGAGCCGATCAAAGCTCAAAGACACGGAGCCATTAGCAAGAGCGGTATCGCATTATGTGATGGGTCTTATGGGGCACATTGTCATTGCATTGGGCAGCTTGTCCATCATAATTTTGACAAGAACACTGGGAGCGATTGGATTCGTGTGGATGACGTTCGGTAGTGTGCGTGTCCTGACGAAATCATGCTCGGTTGACACTGCCTTAGGACCACGAAGTAAGCTGGTTCTTCTTGGTGGATATCTATGGGAAAACCAAGAACTCTTTTACAAACCCCATACGCTAAAAGCTTTTGGAATCTTCAAAACGGTAGAAGATGACGGGACGGAGCTAGCTGTCCACACGACGTTGGATTGGATTGCTATACCCAAGAACAATTTGGTCATAATTGGCACTGTTTTGGAAAATCGTGTGGTGCCGTGCTCTGAACGCCTATGCTCAGGTACTGTGAGCCTCTTCGATCGAGTACTAGGCGGGACAATGACTAACAACGAGCGCCGTCGTAGCTCCCTCCGTCCAAGACTTGCAATGCTCACGATCAAAGTTCACTCCTCTGACCAAACTCAGGTCGTTAATGCAGCCATGGCGTCAAACATCAGAAGAGATCGAGGGTCTCCTCGATCTACCGACCTTCCAAAAGATGCGAGGTTATCCCCGCAATATCAAAACAACTAAATGCTCTTCGAGGTGATAAAACAGGAAGGCTTGTTTGAATCGATCTTCAAAGAGACTGATTACCTTCTCGTCGGTAACGAACCTGTGTCTGTTGACCTTTTCAAGTTGTTGGCGTGTGTCTTCGGATTGAGTGGTACGGTAACAATCGTATCTCCATTTATGTGGCAAATAAATAAGCGACTAGAATGTGGTGAGCTCTCATTTCTATCGTAACGGCACGATGATGTACATACCTTTCTCCGCCAACAACGCATTTGGCCTCAAATTGAATACGCTCGCAATCATCCTTTTGATCGTATGTGTCACTGCACAACAAACACATAGCTGAATGAGTATTATACAGCATCTTGCTCAGCAAAACGTAAGAGTAATCAACGAAAACAATACGGTTTCTGTCGTGGTGGAGATAATCGTAGCAGTATTCGCTTGGAAACTTGACTGGTCCAAGATGACGGTAAATATTCCGCATGTTCCCATGGCGCTCGCGCATTCTCTACAAAAAACAATGACCACGATTAGATTAGCCCCTCAAACCTCATACGGCACGAATGCATACTCGAGGTCTCCTTTGCCGCGAAGATGATTGGTGAATGGTGGCGTATAAATTGCTTCAGGAAGAGAAATACTTGTTCTGAAAGTGCTAAGCCATCTCCCACGCTCTTAGCTGTCATCTGCAATCACCAGCGTCATACAGTAAGAGTCCAGCTTCTGCACATCCCTTCACAATAATCGCCTACCTTGTCAATAGCGTGGAAAGACCCGACACAGTTGAACGCCAGCATCAACGCTGTCAAAATGTCCACATATTAGCTCAGTCTCCACCTTTTTCGATCCAGATTGCATCACTCACGTCCAGAAGCGGCCTCTAACAGCTGGAAATGGATGTGGTTGAGTGTAGCAAGCCACTGGAACGAGTCTCGACAGCGACACACTTGCACCCGCTTCAGAGCTTCGTCAACCGCGTGTTCCTGCTTATCGCCAATCAGCCGTGCACTCAAAATGGCTCTTAACCGACTGACAGACACTTCGCACTCGTGGTCGAACAGATAAACCCGCTCTTTGGGCTGTTGGTCGCTCGCACTGCGCGTTAAGAAGGCGGCCATGACATGCATCAGCACTTCGGTCTTGGGGGCGTCCACAGGTCCACAGAGCTCCACCACTTGCCGCGGTCGGTAGCCAACAGCTGCACTGTCGTGTCTTGCAGTCGGTGCATCCAGAAACTCCAATCCAGTCGAGAAGCTGCGTGTCGGCCGCCGCGCGAACAGGTCCAGCGCCGTCTCATCCAGCGTGAGCCCATTCATGGGTCAATTAGAAATATGTATCCATTTATTTAACAATTGCTTACCTTCCGACGACAAGTGTTGTGTGGACCATCACTCCTTCATGCAACATTCGTCTGACCTTTTTCCATCCCTTTGTCAGTTGGCGACATGGCGCCTACAGAGCAAATGGAAGGCGTTGTTGTCTCTCAGAGGCCGCTGGAGATGCCTCTCAGCGATCCTACAGACGCTGCTTCGCCGGAAACTTCGGCTGATCATGCAGTGCAGCTTCCCAGCAAGTCTATGGCGCCTCCCTCGTCTTCAACGAGCACGTCTTCGCCCCAAACGAAGGCTACAAACGCAAGCCATGAGGTAGTCGATTTCTCTCAGTTATACCGTCGCTCCTCGCGTGATTCCGAGGTCTTAGCGTCGCTGCGAAGCCTTAAAAGGAGCTAGAGCATGTCACAATCCAGTACAAGACGCAGCAGCAAGAAACAGCGGACGCGACAGCCGCCAACACGGCGCGGTTCGCTCCTGATCAACTGCAGCAGCTCCTGACGACAAAGGAAGGCGTAGGGGCTGAGAACGCGGCGGGGAAGGAGCACACTCTTCAGTCGCAACATCCAAGAGGAGCTGAGGACAAGGGGAAGCCCATGCGGCGCTTCCTGACGTCCTCAACGACGCCGTTCGTCGCTATGGCGGCTGCAAGGGATCGTTCTAGTGGAATTGAAGAAGATGAAGAAGAAGAGAGTGATGCTCAGTATCATAAGGTGCAGCAGCTCCCTTGGGAGGAGAGTATTATATGGGGCATTGACTTCGCAGCAAGTGCAGTTAACGGTGAAAAGGAGAAGAAAGACGTGGATGTGGTGGAAGTAGAAGATATGAGTGGCAATGTGACGGTAATTCTTGATTCAAAGGCAACGTTGACGCAGACGAAGACTACAGCAGAGACCAATCGTGTGTCGGGCTCTGGTGGAGTGCAGACGTACAAGGAACTACGCGCGTCAAGGGCTGCAGAAAGTGAAGATGGCGCGGTGTCGGTCGGATTTAGTGGCGATGCATTCGATATGATGAAACCGCGTCACTATCGTTGGGAGATTGAGGACAATTCAAAGAAAACGGGAAAGAAAAATGAGGACAACGCAACCAATGGATCAGCAGAGAATGGAGAACAGACAAAGCTGCCGTGTCCGCTGAACAAGGAACTGCAGGATGACTCATGGGTTACGGCCATCGGATGGAAGTCCACACAGGACATGCCTGCGAGCAAATTGGTGCTAGATGATAATGATGCGTCGCTTATTTACTCCGTATCCGAGATGGAGGACGTGCGGCCCACGTTGCGCATCCCCGAACGGAAGTTAGGAGCTGCTGAGCAGCGGTTGGCACAATTGGATAAGCAACGGATTGAGAAGAAACAGCGTATTGATGAGGTTATGGGAAATCTCGAGTTTGGCGAGGAGACGGCTGAAGGTCGCCTGGGCACTGAAGGTAGTGGGAAGAAGTCGAAGGACACACGTGTGGTGAAAAACATCGGCTACGTACATCACTCGCTGCCAGCCATTAAGCTATCGCTCACGAAACCTGAGCTTCCCAAAACCAAACTGCGCGACTTTCACCGACCGCGGGGAAAATTCAAAATTAATGAGCAGATGCATTTTTCGCCGCCACCTCCGGGAGCAGCCAAGTTAGCCCCTCAGGAGGAGAGTGCTATGGTTACACAGATCAAAAGAGTTCGGACCTAAATCCGACGGCTGGCGGGAAGCTAATTCTTATCGAGTACACGGAGCAGCGCCCACCAATGTTGTCAAATCCAGGTATGGCATCTCGTATTCTTCACTACTGGCGACCTCCTGAGGATACTTCTACTGCGGGACTGGGCATTCTAGGGAAGAAGAAGGCACGCAAGACGCGTCCCAAGCCTCCAGACATGAAAATGGGCCAGGTTATTACGCTTGGTGATCATGATGAATCTCCTTTCGTTGGCGACATTCCTGCCGGACGAGTCGTCACGTCCCTAAACTCGAAGCTATACAAGGTGCCTATCTTCTCTCACAAGCCAACTATACCGTTTGCTGCGAGCCCAGACGCACGTGAACGCAATACCTCGGACATTTTCCTGCTGTGCCGCTCCGTTACAAAAGGTAAAAAGGGTACTGCGGCTGCTTCTGGAGGCAGTCTGGGGCCTCCTAAGACAACGGCATTCATAATGGAGCTTCCTGAAGTATTCGTGGCTGGCCAAATTGAACCTCAAATCGAAGTACCGGCGCCTAATTCTCGTAGTGCGAACGAATTCATCCGTCCGTACATGTCATTCCACATTCTCCGTCTTTTCAAGAAGGCGAGTGACGGTGAGCGATTGAAGATTGAGGATATCGCTCGTGCATTTCCCAACCAGTCAGGAACGGCCATTCGTAAGCGTATGAAAGAAGTGGCTACGTTTGAACGCGGTGGTAATGACTCGGGATGGTGGAAGAAGAAACCAGCGTCACAGCTGCAAAGCGAGGAAGAGATCCGTGCCAGTATTCCCCCAGAAAGTGTTTGTCTTTACGAGAGCATGATGTCTGGTCACAGGCGGCTACTGGATATTGGACTTACCAAGCTTTTCACGCCCACCGGTGTGAATGGTGCGATCAACCATTTGATCCGACGGCTGGAGCTGCGTAAGGCTGCGCTTGTTTCACGCCTTATTCCGCCTGATTTGGAGAGGCGTGCCCGAGAGAGAGCACAGTCCGAGCTTTGGAAAAAGATCCTGTGGTGCGCAAGCTCGAGACGGATATCCAAGTCGCGCGTTATATTAATGAGCAGCTGCAACTCACACCTTGGAATCTTACGAACAACTACGTCGAGTGCCATTTGCAGGGAAAAGGCTCTGGCATGTTACAACTCGGCGGTATCGGTGATCCTACTGGTCGAGGCGAAGGTTTTAGCTTCGTGCGTGTACCTCAGTCGAGAGCTAAGAAGAAAGATGGAGAAGATGATGCAGCTCCTTCGGCTGAGAGCAAGATAAGTGCTGAAACTGCAGCAGTGCAGAAGGCGGTTGCAGCTGTTACGGGTACGACAGCAGATTTGCGAAAACTTAAAATGAAGGAGGCTGGCGACGTGTTGCGCAACCTCGGTTTGGCTGATGCAGACATCAAGAAACTGCGACGCTGGGACCGTATTCATATGGTCCGTGAGCTTAGTAGCCGTGCTACAGCCCACGGTGTGGCTGGTAGCTTGAGCAAATTTGCTCGTGGTGCGCGGAAGTCACTTTCAGCACAACAGCAAGAGTACCGAAAGAAGTGCGATGTGATCTACGAGCGACAGATGGACGTCCTGAGCTCAACAAAGACCTCGTTTTCGTCTGACGAGGAGTCTGATGGAGATGATGATCTTGACGAGTTTGGTGCTGATGTCGAGGCTGACATCTTGGGAGGCACAGACACTAAGCGCGGCCCAAAATTTGTTCCGCAGTGGCGGTGGAGGTTTAAACCGATCAAAAGAAGTCCTTGCCGAACGAGAAGATGCTGTGGAGCTACGTCGTCTTATGGAGGAAATGAATGAAGACGGCCCTAGTAAAGTGCCTAGCGCAGTACGCCGTCCCGATGTCGATACCAACGGACTACGGAACCAGTTGCGTGCTAGTGGAATTCGAGAGGGTGGCAATGGAGCTAGTGGTATAGCATCGGCTTCAGCTTTTGGCGGGCGATCCAATGCGATGTCTCGAGGTGGCTCTACAGTTTCATCCGCGCTTGCTACCCCCACAGGTCAGCTATCCCGTGCTTCGTCACCAACTCATGGAAGTCGGACGCCTATCCCGTCAGAGCCGTCAAGTGTCTCGAAGAAGGTCCCCGGGCGCAAAGTGTTGAAGCGAGTCGTTCGTACTATCGAAGAGGATGGCAGCGAGACTGTTCGCATTCAATTCATTGTGGATGATCGACAGGTGGCTCGCTTTCGCGCCATGCAGCAGCGCAAGGAGCGTCAACAGAAGACCGATGAGCGCAATCAGCTTCGGAAGCGTAAGCGAATGTTAGCGCTGGAGGACGACCCTGCGAGCCAAAGTCTACTCGACAAAGCTAAGCGACGCAAGCAGCTTCAAGAGGAGCTGAAACAGCTGCAGAAAACTGAAGCTCAGAACAAGGGCTACCAGGAGATGCTTCAGAAGGGAGAGACTGCTGATGGGGCGGCGGATGATGATGAAGAAGCGGCCGGTAAGAGCGTCATTCGCTGTACACAGTGCTTGCAAGTTGGGCACATGCGCACCAATCGCAGTTGCCCGCTGTACATGGCAGACGAGTCTCGCTCGAAGAAAAGCGGTTCTTTCTCAGAGAAGCAAGCTGCTGCAACTCTCGCAGAACCGCTTAAACTAAAGATGAAGAAGTCATCCGTGATTAGCGGCGTTGGTGACTCCAGCACCAAAATCACGGTAAACCTGTCCGAGCTGCGTGAAGGTGCACGCAAACACCACGCGGAAAAGAAGCGCAAGCGCGAAATCGAGATTCGTGAGCAGGCAGAACTCTACAAGAGACCATATGCCAAGGGCGTGACCAAGCAGAGCCGCTCGCGTATGCCTGTGGAGCACCTGAACAACGTCCTGCAGGTAGTGATTCAGAGGCTACTAGAGATGCCAGAGAGTGAACTCTTTCGCGCACCGGTAGATGCGGCCACAGTGCGGGACTACTACCTGGTCGTAAAACAACCGATGGATCTGAGCGCCATGAGTGCGAAGATCGAGGCAAAGGAGTACGATTCGATGCGTGAGTTCGTGAAGGACCTTGAACTCATCGTGAATAACTCGCGAATGTACAACGGCGATCCGACCAAGTCTCTCATCACGGCCAACGCTCAGAAGGTGCTGCGTCGCGCTCAGGATGAATTGGCAGCGCTCAACTCCGAAGGCGGGATGACCCCAACGACACCGACTCCCGCGGCATCGCTATCGATGCAGTAGTGCACTCATTAAATAACCCAGTAAAAGGTAATGAACATGGCCTAGTGTAAGCAGACTCGTTGCTCGATCGTGGATTTGCGATATTTGAGATCGTGAATCACGACAGGAGTGATGCCATTCAGTGTCATCGTTGCTGGCGTGCCCTCATGGAGATGCGGTCGCCGGATGCACTCTGATCGTTAGCCACGTACGCCGTCGTCATCATTTGGTTCACGTTGAACATGGTTACTTTTGCTGGGAAAGTTTTGCAAGACGGTGTTGCCAATGCCAACGGCACTTGCAAGTTGCAATTAGCCACGTGCTTCTATTAGCGCATCCTGAACGACCAGCAACGACCAGCAATGTGAAAGCAATCCTTCATCATCCTTCGTCTAGGATTGTCTTAACGCTGTCGATGAACAATGAGCGATCACCTGCGATGCAGCAATGCTGAAGCAGCCAGCACAGCTTCCTGAGTCGTCATGTGGTCCACGCCACGTTAAAAGAGAGCGAGAATCCACATGTTGGCTCATTTCCCAATTCACCACCTGAGACACAAGCGACTAAAGACTCTCTTCGGTCTCCAGTCAAGCCAAGCCCCCAAGCTCCTGCGCGTCCGTCGTCTTCCAAAGAGTTCGACGTGCCTCCTCCCTCTTCGAGTCCAGTCAGCAGGGATATCTATGCTGAAGGACTGCCCGCAGCACCAGTGGATCAGCCAGCGCTCGCACGAAACCCGCACGGCCTTCAGTCAATCGTACTAAGCTCCGTCCTATTAAACAGCTAAAACCAACTACTGCAATCATTCCCACCCAGACGTCCATGACGGACGTCGGGGCCAACGGCTTCGAGGCCGTCGCTAGCGACAATTTGCGTCAAATTCTCGACTTTCTGAGCCTCAGAGAGCGGTTCGCGCTGCTCAGTAGCTCCAAGTCGCTACTGAGCGGAGAACCGCTGGCGCCAGTCTTAACGTCGTACTGCGGCAAGTGCGAGAGCTGCGTGGATAAGAACGAGCATCTGTGCAAACAGCTCTACACGCACGAGTCGAGGGACTTCTGGACGGCGATACTACGACACTCGACGCCTACTGGTCTCACAGTGCTCCGACTTGCAGGTTGTGATGGTTTCGATGCTGCAGTGCTCAAGAGTTCGGGCGCTAAAGTAGCTTTGAAGTCGCTGAGAGTTTTGGAGCTGAACAGGTGCACCTCAATGAAGGCTGAAGCCCTTGGACTGTTGGCTGAATTGTGCGGGAATCTGAGAGAATTGCGCTTCCGGGACATGGCTGTGGACCGTGCAGCGTTGAAGAAACTGCTGAGCAATAACGCAGCGACGCTGCGCGTCGTGGATTTGCTGGGTTGTCATACAGTGAACGGAGAAGATGTGCGCGGTATCGTGCAGTGCTCGCAGTTGCGTGATTTG
This sequence comes from Phytophthora boehmeriae, assembly GCA_011947355.1. Classification (NCBI taxonomy): domain Eukaryota; phylum Oomycota; class Peronosporomycetes; order Peronosporales; family Peronosporaceae; genus Phytophthora; species Phytophthora boehmeriae. The sequence goes on along the minus strand of JAAVTJ010000145.1, from coordinate 1,013,185 downwards.
AGCCTGTGGGGGTGTCACAATGTGGACAATGCCGCCATTGTCCATGTGGCTCAACATTGCCAGCAACTGGAGAGACTCAACTTGCGCTATATGCACAAGGTGGATGACAAGGTGGTGGCAGCTATCGCCACTTATTTGCCACAGTTGAAGGATCTGAACTTGCGTTACTGCTACAAAGTATCGGACAAAGGCGTGCTCATGTTGTGCAAGTCTATGCGTGGACTACGCTCGCTTAACCTGTCTCAATGCACGCGCCTCACCGATGCCGCTATCATGCATGTGGCTTCGTCCTTGAGTCGTCTCAGAGAGCTACGTCTTTGGGGTTGCACCAAGCTAACGTCGGACGCGGTGTACTTCATTTCTGAAGGCCTCCCTGAGCTTACACTGCTGGATCTGCGCAGCCGTGACAAGCTTGAGACTGTCATCGGTGGGCCGACTGCTCTCAAGTTCCTGATCCAGACTTACCGCAGCAAGCTGGCTAGATGGGAGCAGGCGCAGGGTGAACAAGCTGGTGTGTTTAAACGCCACGCCGAGGTCGCTGCAGCTGCATAAGGACTCTCATTTTGCTATGACGGTGTCCAAGCGGCCAGCTTTGCATTTCAGTAGCGTGCTCTCTTTTCAACAATTTGGATGTGTCGTCCCTTTCCTGCTCTGCGGTCGTGAGGCGACTTTTCTTCTTTCAGGTCCTGCCGCGCCATTCATATTCTTGACACTCTAGTAAACGAACAAGTCAAAAAAGCACCTTTCTTTATCTGTATTGCATGCAAGGAGATGATGCACATTTATTAGCATATTTCATCCAGCAGAGACCGCAAATGCAGAGGAAGGGAGTGGCGCAACACCAGCAACGTGTGCAAGTCGTCTGCGTGCAAAGCGCTGGATGTGGCCGTAAGCGATTCCCGTAGGAATACCATGTTCTCTTCTTCCACCTGTGGAACCATACAAGTACGTCAGCAACCAGCATTATCCTTTCGGCGGTTGAGACCAGCCACCACCACAATGATCGATCGGGCCATACCTTTTGAGAAGGGCCTTGGTTGTCAAATTAGTTGACAATGTCTCGCGCTCGACGATATCAGTTCCAGCTTCACTCTCACCCTTGGATTCTTCGTCTTCTGCTCGTCGCTGTTGGTTTTGCTTTGCAGCCGACATGGACAGCGCCATAGCCTTGGCAAGGAGCATAGCTTCTTCATCATCGGACCCTCCATCTGTCGTTGCCCCCTCACCCAGCTCTGTGTCCGTCTCGGTACAGGGTGGGTCGTATGATAGCTTCTTATAAAGCAACAGGTAGACCGTATCGGAGACTGTGCTAGTCACTAGCCGGTTAATTTCCTTCCAATCTGAGCGCTCAACCTTCATGTCGTTGAATTTTATCCACGGTGAAAGCGGCGAATCCTCTAGATGGAGCTGCCGTGTACTCTCATCACTCTCCCGACAGAAGCTATAATAGTGGCCCGAGTTCGCTGTAAGGCCAGAGTGCACAAGAACACCATACAAACCATAATTCCGAGAGCGATTCCGCTGCCTTGTGCGTGCTACATCCACGTTTGCTGATTCATAGACTGCCAGCTCTTCATCGGCAGTCAGCGATGGTAATGTTAGCAACGCCGGAAATCGCACATCGTGCAGACATTTGCGCGCCTTCTGCTGCCCCCAATCATAGTACATGCGCTTCAGTGTGATTATTAAGTGTTCTGGTGGGTCAAAAATCACAGTGTGGGTGCGAGATTCAGTCTTTCGCTGGCATGCACTGCAGGAGAGGGCATTATCTCCTCCCAACGTGCGTGTAGCCACGAAGCGAGATAGCATGGACGCAATGTCATGCTGCCACACACGCTCCGAAAACACGAGTCGACCATCTCTCCACTCTGTGCTATAATCTTTCTTGAAAGCAATGTGCACGTATGAATCCTTGACAAGCTTCCACTTCCCACCCACTGCAGTGCTAGTCGCTGCAGCGTTAGATGAAGCAGCACCACTGCCAGCTGATGTCACAACCGAAAGACCAGGCTTAGAAGGGCTGCTCGCTGAGCCCTCAGCAGCACTCCACCATCCATCCAGCTCTGTCCCCGCTTCATTAAGAGTTAGCTCGAATGGGAAGCTTGAAGGCAAGTAATCCGTCATGCTCGACACGCCCAAGCCACCCATTGGGCTCTCAACCCGCCACGCACCAACCATCCTACGACACTTACTTTCATTTGGTTGCTGATGTTTTATAGTAAAAAGCACACCGCTCATGGCTCCAGGGAGCTGGGCATGCAATACGGTGCCAAAGTTCGCCTCCACGGCACGAGCTTCTTCAAGTTCTTCCACGACCGAAAGGCTAAGGAATCGGCCAAATGCTGGCAGAGGTGCACTCGTAATTTCGTATTCGCCATTAATCATATTTTCAATCGGCTGTACGACATCTTTTTCGGCGAACTTCGAGTAACATATGTGAATCGCCACACCACTTGTACCTTGATTCAAATTAGCCTCCATGCCGAGGGTGTATGCTGGATTTTGGTAAAGCCGGTAGGTAGCGAGTCCGGTTGAGCACCTGAAGTCCACATCAACGCGAGGTTCATCAAAACCTTGGGGGTTGAGCCACTGCTGCTGGTAACTCCTCGTCTACACTACCGCTATGGCGGTAGCAAATGAAGACAGGAACTCCCGATGTCCCATCATTCAGATTCGCCGAGTGACCTGCAGGTGTCGTCTGGATGCACGTGTAATTCTCCGGGACAGCATCAATTTCCCCATAGATCACGCAAATATCGCTGATGTAACCAGAATTAGGTGCCTCCTCACGCATTACCGCTAAGTACAACGTATGCGGTGATGCAGTCTGAGCCAGCAAGTTGCCCGAACGACATGAGCAAGTCTCACGAATAACCTGCACGCCTTCGGGCACGCGTTCGTCACCACGCAGCACTAGAATCTTCGAGATTGGCCATTTAATTTTTACTTTCCGTGATCGTTGTACACCGTGGATGGCGATTGGTTTCCCCCTTCCGTCGCCAATAGTACCGTTGATGGCGTACAAACTCGGGTTGTTTTGAGATAGGTCAATGACAGCGTCATCGGGAGCACAGCTCATGCCATTAAGTGCTGGTCGCAATTCCACGTCAAAGAGCTGCGCACTCAGCACCTTCGAGCTTTTCCAGTAGCCCGACACACGGTACACTGGCGAGCTCCCGGTATTTGATGCATTCCCAGCTGACATAGCACCATCTGCAGAAGAATTGGGAGTCCCAATTAAACCTGACCACGTTGACACGCGTGTAGCAACACAAGAAAGTTCTCCTTTATCATCTAAGGCCCCCTTTACAAGTAGCGCATTCGAAATTGGTTCCGAGACTGATTTCACCCGCACTGCCTTCCGCCCACGCTCAGTGTCTTCATTGCCCATCCAATCGCCCTTAAGCTGCAAGACTGTGTCCGTGGGGAATCTCCAGTTTGGACGAGTTTAATCACTTCGTAGTCATTGTATTTGGGAACTTGCCGCGGAGCACGGAACACATCAATTGCGAAGATAGGATTGCCGTGGCCACGGCGAACCATTAGTTGTGGTGGCACGAAGGGATCTTCATTGAGTGTTGGTTCAGGAAGTTGCGTAAATGAAAATGGGCTTCCGATTGACTGCCATCCTTCTTCCTGATACTTCGCCACATTGCTGCCGTCAACAAGCTTCAGGCCCGTCAGACATGGATCATGGCCTCCAACCTTAAGAGCGAGATACTGCTTCAGCGCATCTTCGTGACTCACGTTGAGTAGGTGATCAACCATCCGGTATCCCGGGATGCCACTATTCACGATTTTAAGGTCAGTAATCGGCATATCGCAGCGATAACACAAGAACACCTTCGAGCCGTCACCCTGGTTGATATCCACTTGAATTTGTTTGAAGCCATCAGGTATGGCTTCAGTGTTATATACCACTTGGAGATCTGTGATAGGTGATCCATTTGGTTCACGCCTGTAGAATAGATATACCTGCTTCTTCCCGCCTGAAGTGGCCCCACCACCGACATTCAAGTCGAGCTCAACGCGCTCGAAGCCTTGCATGGAGGGCTTAGGATCGGTACTCAAAGCAACCTTCACCATCAGCTCTGTGATTGGCATGGATTCCTCATTGGTATCCTCCATCATAGTGACCATAGTTGCCCGTTCTGGGCATCGTTTTACGCACAGGTAAACGTATGGCGCGCCTGTGCGATCCTTGTTTAGATCTGTATTCAGACGCTCAAAACCGTCTGGAGTACGAATATCCATCGAAGAGCCACTCACCGCTGTAATTTTGGTGATGGGCGTGTAGCGAAGGTCAATCATGTTCAGCAACAGCTCCCAGAAGTATTCGTGGTTCACGGATCTCTTTCCACAGGTTTTGCATGCCAAAATGGTTGCTTGATGCCCGCCAAAAATTGAATGGATATCATCAGCAGTCTCCTTGTGCTGACTCAATTGCTGACTTAGCGAGTCGATGAGGAAATGGGCAAAATCTGACGTATCCTGCTGGCGACCATTTTTGAATTCAGCAGGCAAGCATCGCTGAAGCGCGTGGGTGGCGAAAAACGGTCGCTGTGAAGCAGTCATATGCGCAAAAAGACCTTGGATGGTCGACACAATATTTCCTTCGCTCACGGTTCCGTTGTCTGCGTATGGTGCGGAGTAGTGCTCGGCGTCACACGACAAAATTAAGCGTCGGAAATCTTGGGTCATGTACAGAGTCTGTATAAAACTGTTCTGATAGCAGACATTCGTCAAGTTCTGTTTCATGTTCACCATGCCAGAATAAAACGGCTGTAACACATTTGCGTTTTTCACGGGGTCTGTTGGTGCAAGCCCACAAAAATCAGACACATAGGCTGAAGCAAGACATTTCCAATCGCCAGATCCATCGCCACGAAACCATTTTCCATCAAAACGTGAGGCTGCCTTGTCCCAGTACAGTGTACAAGCATTAGACTGTGACTGAGTCACCTTCTTAAATCGCCCATCAAGCTTCCATGCTCCATCTTCAGTTAGTCGCACCAAACCGCTCAGCTTCCCATCCTTCTCTAAGTAGGTTCCACGAACATATTCTCCAACGAAGCTTTTGCCGATGTCAATATGCATCTTGCCTGCTGTAGTTTCCCACACTGAGTCTTTCATGCCTCCAATATCCAGCAGATGACTATAAGCTTGAGCCGCCGTACGTTTATATTCGTCCAAGTACTTCACGTTTTTAGCTTCGATGTGGGTAGGCCCACTGGGGAAGATGGTGCCACTGTAGAAGCAGTCACATCGTTGCCATCAATATCCATACTTGTCGGTATAGACTCAGTCGCGTCGCCCTTTGACGTAGGTAGAGCCATAACAACTTCGGGATGCTCCACTGGATTGGCAATGGGAATCGTTCGCACTGTGGAGCACATGTGGCACGTAGTGTCCAGAGCTTGATTCTGCATAGTGCACGCAGAACAAATCCAGGGGCTAGTGGAGTTCGGCACAATAGCCTGAGATTCCCACCCAGATTGGGATTTCTTCACTGCATCTTCCGCCGCGTGATATAGAGTTGTAAGACCGTTGTCAGATTGGTTAGGCCTAGCCACTTCAGATTCCGCCTGAGATGGTCGAGGGGTTTCACACACGGAACACTTCGTAGCAGTCGAATTATTCAGCATCGTACAAGCTTCGCAAGACCAATCCTCAGCCGGTTGTGGCTGTTCCACCAACGCTAACGCTCTTGAGCTAGACAGTGGACCAGTACTAAAGCCTGCATTCGCCTCGGGTGCATTGTTACCACACACGGAACATTGTTTAAGCTGAACGCTATTAATTACCGTGCACTTGGTGCAACCCCACAGTGGCGCGTTTACGGGCTGACTGAGCAACGGGAAGTCGGAGATAAGCACAGGCGTGCTGCAACGGCAAAGCCCAGTGCCACGAACATGGCATGCACAAGCTGTCGTTGTCACACCCATGGCTACTAGTTCGTGACCTTCGTGACAAACGACCGCACAAGCCCGGCATATTCTACTGCCATGCACCACGTTGCAAGTCTGGCAACCATATGACTCTTGCAATACTGCACTGCCATCAGTGCTCATTCGGGTGCACACAACCGTATTACTGTCTCCGCCGGTGTCACCATCCGGGCGCTTCAACTGTAAAGGAGCATATACATTTCCTAAAATTGAGTCATATTCCTGATCACGTAAATTGGCATCGAAAGATTCAAACGTCCAATTCATCAGCCAGGTTGGGCTCTGGTCAGGTTTTGAAGGAGGAAAGACCAATCCAGTTCGTACGGGACTCCCACGTTCAATCCGAAGAGCAAGTTCTAGGTCGACAGCGACCTCAAACACCACTCCAACACCACCAATTTCAACTGATATCACGCGCCCAGGCAGCTCGTATTTAATTTGAACGTTGGAAGTAGCTGCGGAAGGCCCTCCAGCAATGCGAAACACTCTAGACAAAGTTGCACCTCCTTTTTTGACCAAATGTGCAAACCCAATTCATACATTCGAATTCCAGGGGCCACGACATTGGAGGTTATTCTAGCCAACATCGCAGAGCCCTCAAACTGACAAAGGCGCGAGTCGGTTGGCCGGTCCGATGAACCGCTCGATATTGCTGATGCTTCTGCCAGAAGCGGAACCAAGTCCCAAAATGATGCTTCACAGAGCGCAAACACCACTGTTTCCGGAGAAGATTGCGCGTCATTGGCCGTCAATCTTGATGACGCGAGCGACACCGTAGATCGGAAGCCACCGGCGATCGATACCGCATTCTGACGCCAAAGAGCAGCACCAGCGTCCGCGCAGTGTATTTGCAAGCCGTTGCTCCCATCATCCGGCAGACAAAACTTTCCACTGCCAAAAATTCTTTTCCGAGCGAGACAGCAAACAAACTTTTCACAGGTATAGACTCTGTTGGTGTTGTAGGGAAAATGTACCTACGGACAACACTTGCGCGTCGTAAAAAGCTTCAGCAGATTGATACCCTTCAAATACGCAAGCATGGTTCTGGTGGGTGGACAAATCCAGCAGTAACCTTTCCGAATCGCCGACCAGCGGGTAATAACCCAGTAGGTGACCTTCTCGACCGGTTAAAGCACTCCAGATACTCCATTCCTTAATATTCGTGAGTAGCGTTGACCAAATGCGCAGATCGAGTATTTGCCCATAAAAGCAGCTTGGTGCGTCTCCGCTCACGCTCGAGTCGCAGCTTTCGAAGCTCCCACCAATAGAAAAGAGCGACACACCCGGAGCGGCAGGACCGGCTTCATCTAACAGCGCTGCTCTGGTAGCTTCACCTGCCACGGAACCATCAATCAGAAGCACAACTCGATCCTGTGCAAAAGACAACGTAACGTGGCAAAACACACCAAGCTGGACAGCATCACGAGAGGTTATACTATAACGCCCACCAGCAATTTGCCACACCAAATGCCCATTACTTGACAACAACAACTCGAAGTCATGACCATTTGCAAGCACAATCTGTGCTTTGTTTGACGAGGGGAATGCTCTGGGCGAATCCAAGCCTGCACTGTAAACTCAGTGTGGTCAGAGGTGGAAAGCACATTGCGTTCCAACACCAAAGTGTGAGCTGGGTTGCCTTTCGGTGAAAACACGTGCGCCGACAGGCTCGTTGAGTCCATCATCGCGTTGTTAACGGCGGCAAGGGTACACTTAGGTCAAACGTTGTATCTATAGACTCTTTCCGGGCAAGCCACACTCCTTGTTTCTCGCCTCGCGACCATTTCATGCGCATGAAAGAAAGGTCCGAATTAAACACAGCCGAAAATGGCGCAGGGTTAGTGCCTTTGCTTTCGTTCGCTGTAGTCGGGATCTCGACATCTGAAGGACGCTCTGTCCCACATGTAGCACACTTTGTCGCGCTGGCTTCATTATTCATCGTGCACGCGCGGCAATCCCATGTCGGCGCCGTAACGGGTGCCATTGGAGCGACCGAGTTGACAGCCCTAGTCTCGTCGTGTAATTGTCTCCAGTGGCCTTCAAACTCCCATTCACCAGCCTCTATTTCGTCTGGATGCGACAGCAACACCTGCATCTCTGGCATTTGCTGGAACAACGAGCCCTTCAATTCCAATTTGGCCTTTAACTTGGGATGATCAATAATCGCCGTCACTTCATGAGCAAAACAGTTTGTCGTTTTCTTCAACAATACAGACCCAGCATTCTGCGGCCCTCCTGATGCATGTTGATCACTAATAAATTCATCCATCATCCATTTCCCTTCCACACTCGGCAGCATTTCATTCATTTTCTCCGCCGGCAGTACCCAAGCACAAGAACGCAACAATCTCTCCGCCTCAGCCGCAGTAGGACGTGCCACACGTCTCCCAAATGCAGCTCTCAACGCTCTCCACAGAGTCATAGCCTCCGCTTCATAACCACGGTGACAATGAGCCAACGCAGAGCACGCCACTAGCAGCGGATGCACCAATTCCTTGTTCTGTTCCTCATCTGCACTCAAAAGCTCCGCCAACGCCGCAATCTTGGGCACATTGAGCTCGTACAGCTCTGCAGAGTGCTGGAAACCCACCAAAATCTCAATATAGAAGCGCAATGCCCTCTCTCTCGTGTCCACGGCCTGAATCTTGTCGTAAACAGCGTCCAAAAGCTGCGTCGACACGTCGGAGAGTGCGTCCCAGCGCTTCGTGAGCTTCAGACCGCGGAACGTCAGCTGCGCCAGTCGTAACAGCCCTGCACTGTGGAGAGACGGGTGGGTTACAAGTACACGCAATAGACTCACGATCTTCGCGGTGGGGACGTTAGTACTGGCCAATAGAATCCCCATGTCCGCAGCCAGAGAGAGGGACTCGACAGGCGCCGAGTCGCCACACAGAGCGTCCCAGAACGAAAGACGTTCGGGAGCAAGGCCCACACACGCATCTGCAGCGTCCAGAGGGTCTGCGGACGCACTGGAGGCGCGACTGACGGCAGTGCACGCGCTCAAGAGAGCGCGCAATTGCTCCGTCGCCACCTCCATCTCCAAAGTTCAATCTACAGTAGGGAGGATTCTGCGCACCTGTGCGACTATATGATTGGATGAAATCGACAACAAATGTAACTACATACAGCAATCGTCATAAGTTTTTGATACATTTGTTAGCATCACTCCTCTTTGGCCCAGCCAATCATTCAAAAGCTACGACAAGTTGAGGTGGCAATGGGAGGGCGTAGTCGCGCTGCACAGCGCCGTGAGAAGAAGCGCAAGCAACAGGGATCTTCGCTTGCGTCTTCAGGAACTGAGCAAGCAATTGCACAGTCGACGAAGCCTCAGAAGCGCCAGCAGAAGAGTATTTATGACAGTGACTCGGACTCTGATGACGACACAAACCGTCTGAGTGCCATCCCGCTGCCGTCGCTGGAGGACGGAGACAAAGTCCGAGACTTTGTGCAGGAGTTAGAGCAGGCGCGGAAGCAGCAGACCAGGCCGAAAGGTAAGAGAGCGCGCTGAGGCGGAGCAACACGCTCTAGACCAGCGCAAGAAGCGCTACCGAGAAGAGAAGGCGGAGAAGATCGTGTGGCGCAAGTTTGACCGTGAAAACCAAGCCTTTCAGACCTTTTACGAGCGCTGTTTGGGGCTCGAAGCGAAGGATTTTGAGCGCTTCTTGGCCAGCTTGAAAGAGCCGCTGCCCGTTCACTTCCGTGTCAACGGGAACTACACGAGTCTGAGTGAAATTGTGACAGGAACGTTAGAAATGGACTTCGATCTGAGCGATGTGATGGTCCCTGTCCCTGTGGGAGGTGGTGAGACCCATGTGCAGTTCGCGCCGGAGGAATGGGCGCCAGACAAGAGACTCTGGAAGCTTGATACGGACAGCAAGACGTTCAGGAAGAGTGAGGGACTGCGTTCACTCAGTACATATGTGCGTGGACAAGGTTCATTGGGGACGCTGTTAAGACAGGACCCAGCTGCAACGGTGCTTCCTGGTTTCTTAAACGCGCAGCCCGGCCATCGTGTGCTGGATCTATGTGGTGGCGGCGAGCACCGTGCGCCTATTGTGGAGGAGTATCTGAATCCTCCTTCGAGCAACGATTCTGATACTAGTGTCAGTGCTGCTACTTTGCTGGTGGTAAACGAACGCGACGCGACTGCGGCAGCCTCTGCTGTGCGAAACCTGACCCGCACACTGCCAATTGCTCGTGAGCTCGTGGTGACAGCGCACAAACCTGAGGAATTCCCCGTCCCGGAGTCTCATGAAGCGCTCTTTGACCGCGTTATTTGCTGCGCCCCGTGTTCAGGTGACGGTCTGATTCGCAAACTTCCGGAGAAGTGGCGTACGTGGAGTCCTCAGCAGGCGCTGGCTCACCATCCTAGCCAGCTTGGCTTAGCTGAACATGCACTGAATCTGGTGCGGGTTGGCGGTATTCTCCTATATAGCACTCGTTCTATGAATCCGATCGAGGATGAGGCCATCGTAGCTGAACTACTCCGCCGCTCGAAAGGCGCGTTGGAGCTTGTTGAGACAGAGGACGTTCTGCAACAGCTGCAGCGCTCTCTCGGATTGAGTCAGTGGGACGTACTCGACGTACCTTCATGGGATGATGCCTCTGAAGGTCAGAGACATCAATTGCGTCCGTCCATGTGGCCTCCTACATCTGAAGAGTGTGAGGGGATGCATCTGGAGCGATGTGTACGCTTGTTGCCGCACCAAAACGACACTCATGGACTTTTCCTTGCCGTCATTCGCAAGGTCCGCGAAGCTGATAATGCTGTTGTCGCTGCCGGACCCGCACCCCTGTCTAACCCGAAGTCAAAGACTGCCACCTCAACCAAAAACCAGAAACACAAGAAGAACGAGAAACCATTTGGCAGCTTCACCAGTATTGACGAGAAGCACCTGGCTTCGATTAGGTCGTTCTTTGCTCTACGCAGCGAACGCGCTTGCTCGTCCTTCTTGGAGCGTTCAGGTATGGCTCGTCAAAAACGTGCGGTGCACTTAGTGACACCTGCAGTTGCACAGCTTGTGACCGATCAACTTCGTGGACGATTGAGCATCTACCATGCCGGTGTGCTTGCCCTGCGTCCAGGTGCTGATGGTATTGCTAACGAAATCACAGATGACGGCGCCCGCGCATTGCTACTTGAGATGAATGCGCGAGTTTTAAGCTTACCTCAAGAAGAGTTCACATCATTTTTGGAATCACGGGAGATGTGGCTGAAGAACGCTGGTGAGCATGCAAGCGAGCAATTAGCGGAAATGTCAGAAGGAGGATTAGCTGTGGTTTTGGATGATATGGAGCCGGCCCAGACCGGCGACCGGGACATTGTTTTGGTGGCCGTGAAGCGACACAATTCGTGCTCCATTGTGTCAACTTCTGCGGCGATTGCTCGCATTAAGGCACTGCTTGAGGAGCTTAATGATACCGGCGGAGATGGCGAGGACGGCTACGACTCGTTTGAATTTGAAGACGAATAGAAGACTTGACAACATTTTTAGGATAGCTGTTGAGTGTCATTATAGAAATTGTTGCAAGCTGCACTGTCAGGTACATCCACGAGCGTGTTGCGTTGCACGAAGCTCAAGTCTAAAAGGGCTCTATTAGGAAATGCTTATCGGGTCAGCAATGCGCTGTGATTACTGTGCTCGCTGCGAAATATATTCCAGAACACTATTGGCGTCTTCGCCAACTTCGACTCCATGAGATTGAAATGGCATCTCGGGATATTCGGGATTCACGCGCACAAGCTGAACTCCATCAGTAAACGCTAGGCGTTCGTCTGGCATGCGAAGTACACCGGGGTGTTGAAGCCTGCTCCCATCTCCAGGATCACGAGCTTCTTGCCGTCGTTCTTGACGTGGTCCATGACTTGAGCTAGCCACTTTTCGTACACCACACGTTTCCCGTCCAATGCACTTTGTAAGAACGAGTCATCGACGCGCAAAAGCAAAAACATTTCGCCGCCACACTTGGGGCATTTAGGGATGCCGGCCGGGTCTTCGATCCGGTATGTCTGAGGGTTAAAGCTCTCCAGCCCCTTCTCCATAAAGGGTTTTGAATCCCACACACTCTCTTGTGAGCAGGGCTTTAAACATTGGATGCGGCCGTAGTCACCCTGCACGATGTACACTGAGTCCATGTCGAACCCTTCTTGCTCGAACATGCCATCTGCGTTGCTCGTCTTGATGAACGTTGAGCCACGTTGACGCTTCTCGAAAGTGCTTACAATGTTCTTGATGTAGTCGTAGGTAGGTGCTGTGCGGTGGCGAACCCAGTCGAATCGGACCATACTAATCTGCTTGAATAAGTAGCCCCACATGAGAGGCGGATCCCAATGCTGAAATCCAATTGAGTTGTACATCGTTCGAAAGCTTGGGAGGATTTTCCTCACTTCAGGATGGAACTTCTTCATCACTGCTTCAGAGGTGTAGTCGAGCCCAGCAGCAGCCGAGAGACCGGCACCCGCAGACACCAACAGATAGTCTGCATCCTGAACAGCTTGAGAGGCACTCTTGATGGACGATGCAACTGGCGCTGGTGGCAACTCCACCTCGACAGGACACTTGCTCTCGATATACGCCTGATACAGCTCATAGTCGCGCTTCAGGAACGTGTTGAAGATCACCTTCCATCCTCTCGTCTCATCCTCGTTGGTCGACAACCACTCCAACACGCTGTCCACAGCCAACGGTACCGCCACATCGCTCGGGAATGCAAAGAGCCCCGTCGAGATGCAAGGGAATGCCACCGACACTTGGTCTTCCTTCTTCTCACGCACCGTCTTCAGCAACAAGTCCAGCGAGCGTGTGTAGCATGACTGCAATTGAGCACGTTCCACAGCGGAGGGTGTAGACCCACGTCGTAGCTGCGGCCCGACTGTGTGGAGCACATACTTGGCCGGCAGCGCGAATCCAGGAGTGATCTGCGCCCTTCCAACCGGTTCCTCTTGTGCTTGACGCGACACGATGTCGTGGCACGCCGTTCGAAGTCTCGGTCCAGCCATGCTGTGGATCACGTTATCGATGCATTTATGAGACGGCTGGAAGCAGCCAAGCAGTGCCGAGTTAGCGGCGTTGACGATGGCCGTGGCTCTGAGTGTGGTGATGTCGCCCTTCCAGAGCGCGATCTGCTCGAAACCTCGAGAGTCCACCGACGACGCTGACGTTGACGCCACAACGGACGGCAGCTGATGAGCGTCCACCAGTGTCCTGCGGTGTTTCTGCTCAAGCTTTAGCAGTGCGTCTACTTGGCTGTAGAGTTCCTCCTCTTCTTGTGGGATGACGCTGTCGTCTGGAGGCGGACGGATGACCAGCAGGTGGTGCACGATCTCTCGGACGTCGGAGCTGGCGGCGTGGCGGAGGTGGTGCAGCGAGTGGCCGGATTCAGTGAGAAGTCGAGCGGCCACTGCACGGAGCAGAGTGTTGTAGGAAGCTGCAGACACGGACGAAACCATGCTATCTGAGGTTTATGTGGGACTTATGAGGTGTTGACGGAAGAGTGCAAATTGGCGAATGACAAGCATCAAGTACGTGGTCACTTTTGATGAGCATGTCGTTTCGTTGTTTACGGGATTACGATACTTCAGACTCACGAATTCAAAGCAGTAAATATGGATATTGAAGGACGTGTCAATCCGTAAAAAGCTCCTGTCGACGAAGCTCAGATGCATCGCTCAACCAACTCAATCGTGACGTGCATCTATGAGTAACGCCAACACATTCTGGAAACACCATGACTAAGCAGGTGCATTCAGTAGTGAGTGTTTTCCAAGTTGGAAAATCCAACCAAATTGTTTTCTTTCACCAGTTTGATCTCTCGAACACACCTCTGTAGCCCTACAGAAATCTCAGATACTACCATGGTTTCGAACAGGCCAGCTTGGTCAGGTACGATTGGCTTCGCTTCCGCTCTGCGCCCACATATAAACATTCGAAAACAATCGTTGACATGTTTGAGCATCGCAATTCGGGCTCTGCATTCGTCAAAACTAGTAATGCCGACGGTATGTTCGAGCAGGAAGGCTTGACCCCACATCTGCGTTTATCATGCAAGAGGACAACGGCTGCATTCATGCGCCAAACCGTGCTCTCGCAAGAGTTTGTGGGACATCAAACCATTCATGGACAAAGGGCTCGAAAGTTTCAACCCCCAGACATATCGGATAAAAGACCCAGCTGGTATTCCGAAGTGCCCGAAGTGCGATGGTCCCATGTCACTCTTTCTGCGTGAAGACGAGACCTTCCTGGACAGCGGCTTGGAAGAGGGACGAGCTCTGTACGAAGAATGGCTGAATCGAGCACTGGATCATGTAAGAAATGACGGCTAAAAACTGGTGATGCTGGAGGTAGGTGCTGGGTTCAACACCCCCATCGTGTTGCGGATCCCAGATGAGCGGCTTGCAGTTTTGCATGGAGTCCAGTTGGTGCGGGTGAACTCAGAGTACCCAGGGATGCCATTCGAAAATCACGGAGTTGGAATCGTCGACGACGCGACTGGCGTCCTGGAGTACATTGCCAACCAGCTCTTACCTCTATAGCTATTGAGGCGCATACGAAAGTGATACAAACGCACTTAATGATGATCTGCAGTGACATCGACTGCGTTTTGCTTCTTCTCCAGCTGTTCCCGAAAGTGCCGCTGCAGAACACGAAGTCCACTCAGTTCACTTGCCGGCATGCCTGTCGAGTCAGCATGAATAGTAAGTTTGCCTATCCACTGCAGACGTTCCTTAAGATCTTCCACGCTCAGGTCTCCATTGTCATCATCTGGACTGTTGTCAATCTTAATATTTACAGACTCCTCAATCCCGCAAAAATATTGATCTGTGGGTTCATCCTCAATCAAATCCTCATCTGACGGAGAAAGTAGTTCTTCCACTGGCAATAAGTCCTCCACGTGCAAATAGTGCAGCATCGTGGTAATTTCGTCCGATATGGTGCTCTCCGCTGCAGACCCCTCTTCTATCTGGTGGGTCGAGTAGTCTACCAAGCCCGTTTGTTTCCAGCAGTTAACAAACAACGACGGCGAAATTTCGTTCCAACACGTCATGCACCATGTCAGCGCTTGACGTACTCCAACATTGTACAAACTTCCAGACCTGTCCATGTCTGAGGATACTACACCAGCGTCGATTCTGTCCAGGGCTTGTTGAATCTGGAGTTTCCGATACCGTCTTTTAAAAGCGACTACTATCCCGGCTTCGAGAGGTTGTAATTTACTGGTGCTATTGGGCGGTAAGAAGGCCAGCTGGATGTTCGTCAACTCATTCACATCCACACATCCATGCACCGCGGCGTTATCCAGCAGTAAAACACATTTGCGACCTTCCTGTCGAAACTTGGCGTCCAAATTCTTAACCCAATCTTCAAAAATTGCACTTGTCATGAGTCCTTTCCCGCTGTTCGTGTAGTTGCACTCGATCGCTGTATTCAAGTTAAACCCTCGAGGGTTTTCTGCTTTGCCGACAAACAAGGGTGGGAGTCGTTCCGAGCCGTCTGCATTGCATGCAAAGGCAACCGTGAAGCGCTTCTTGCTTTGTCCAATTTTCTTTTCTCTGGTGACATCGAATACAACAGCCCCGTCTCGTCCATACAGAAAATATTGCGGAGCTCGTAGCCTTGAAGCTTGCTCTGCAGGTCACTGATCATCGTCTCCACCACCACATGACTGTCTCCATGTCCTTTGAAGCTCCTGAAGCCATGGCGTGTATAGAATTTCTGTAGCCATCCATTGGACCACGTGGACGTGGCCCCGACGCCCAAGAGCCTCGCAAACGTCGCCGCCTTCAGTTTAATCTCGTCCCCAGTGAGTCCCACGCCTCTGCCTTCACACCACGTGACCCAACGCGCCAAAGCCGCGTCCACCTGCGGGAAACGCACGTGGCGTCGAGACTTGGTGCCCAATTCCGACGGAGAAGCGGCTTCCAGCGCCTCCTTCCGCTTCAGGAGTTTGCTGATCATGGCTTGGGACGGCGCGCGCGGAGACTGAACGTTTGCTGGACCCAATCGGCCAGTTGGTTCTGCGTGAGCGAAGGGTTCTCGCTGTGGTAGCGACATATCTCCAAGCGCTGGGCGTTCGTGAACGTCGTCCGGGGACGTGGGGCAGTCGGCATTGAGGAGGAGGCAACTTTTGGACGTTTTGGGTATTCGATGCTATCATTTCAATACGACAATACTAATTCGGTTAAACGATTAAGCCAGCTACTGAAATGCAGATAAGTGCAATGAAAAGATTGGTTCTGGTTGCCCTGTTGTGGCTTGGCCAGTCAAAAGCACAAGCACAAATGGCTGAACCTGTTCCGATGGAGCCTCAAGCGACGGCTTCCACAGCGACCCCGGTTGAGCAGACCAATTCTACCTCAGCACCAACCGAAGCGCGTGCGAGTGGATTGCGTTCAGGTGAAGCTCCCATCAAGAAAGAGTGCGTATTGCGACCACTATTAGCATTCCTGTGGAGCACTCTTTGCTAACCAGTTATGCTAACTTCCTGTTGTTTTGAGCAGGTTCTTGAAGCCCAAACCTGCACCGACGGTAAGTTCCGATGCTCCTGCCGACGGAGATGCCGACAAGGAGGCAAAGAAGCCAAAGGACGGCCGTGACGGCGGCAAGAAGCGTGGAACCTTCAAGAAGCGTCCAGTGGACGCAGAGCAAGACCCGGCGGACATGTTGTGCCGTCCTGTGGCGTCAGGCGAAGGCTGTTCGTTCGGAGACTCGTGCAAATTCAGCCACGACCTGGACGACTACATGAAGCGCAAACCGAAGGACCTGGGTGACCGCTGTCCGGTATTTGACGCCGTAGGCTACTGTCGCTACGGAGTCGCCTGTCGGTTTGCCAATGCGCATATTGAGAAGGTGGATGGCACCTATCGCAATTTGAAGCGTGATGGAATTCAGGATCAGGGTACAAACGGTGAACTTAATGAGCTGACCCACGAGGTAAGGCTGAAACTGAGGAAAAACACATACCAGTTCCAGTCCAAGGTGCAGAAGAAAGATCGTCGCGACAAGGGCAAAGGTAAGAAGAACAAACAGGATGTTAATTCACAAAACAATCCTGCTGCTGCAACTGGCGAGGTCAAGAATGCTGAGGCGGCATCTACAGAGGCTGCTGTAGCTTCGGAACCCGTGGAAGTAGAACCTGCAGCTGAGAGTCCGCTTCTGTCCGAGCGGAAGCCGATTGACTTCAAGCGGAAGATTTACGTAGCTCCATTGACCACTGTGGGCAACCTTCCATTCCGGCGGCTACTGAAGCAGACAGGTGCTGACATCACATGTGGTGAAATGGCGATGGCGACTAACTTGCTCAAAGCCCAGCAGTCGGAGTGGGCGCTGCTTCGCCGTCACAAGAGCGAAGATGTTTTTGGTGTACAGATTGCTGGTGCATTCAGCGATCAGATGGCCCGCACGTGTGAGCTACTTGCTCGTGAGACAGACATCGATTTTGTGGATATCAACATGGGATGCCCCATTGACATTGTGTGCCGTGCCGGTGCTGGCGCTGCATTGATGAACCGTCCGCCACGATTACTTGAGGTGGTAGCAGGTGCACTGACCGGATTGGAGCTGGGAACACGCGTGCGTACAAGCGACATCTTGAACACACCAGGTTTAACTGTGAAGCTTCGTACAGGATGGAGTGAGAAATCGCCGACTGCGCACAAACTCATACCAAAGCTTCAGGCTGTCCGCGGCTCGCAAGACTACATGAATGCCGCTGTTGTCACGGCGGACTTCAAGCTGCGTGCAACGCAATCAGTCGATGCCATCACGGTGCACGGTCGATCGCGGTTACAGCGATACACCAAGACCGCCGACTGGGACTACGTGTTTCAGTGCAGTGATGCCCAACAGAATGCAGCTGCAACCCCCTTGGCGCGTGTACCGTTTGTGGGTGGTGGCGATGTTCTATCCTACGAAGAATTCGACGAGCACTTACAAAACGGCAAGCTTGACACGTGCATGCTGGCACGTGGTGCACTCATCAAGCCGTGGCTTCCGACCGAGATCAAGGAGCGCCGCCATTGGGACATCTCTGCTTCGGAGCGATTTGATCTGCTCAAGGATTTCGTGCGTTTCGGTCTGGAGCACTGGGGCTCGGACCAAAGGGTGTGAATCGCACACGCCGTTACCTGCTTGAGTGGCAGTCATTCCTCTATCGCTACATCCCTGTGGGCTTGCTGGAGAAGCTTCCGCAGCACATTAACGACCGCCCGGCCCCGTACTACGGACGTAATGACCTCGAGACACTAATGGCCAGCGACCAAGCCGTGGATTGGGTCAAGATTTCTGAGATGCTGCTAGGACCAGTGCCCGACGGGTTCCAGTTCGTGCCCAAGCATCGTGCGAATGCGTACGGTGCATAAAGAGAAGGGCTCAGCGAGTGGACATTGCTGGAGAGACTTTAGTTAATAGAAATGCCGCTGCAGGTCGGAGACTGTGCAAAATGAGACGAGCTGGCACAGACGAAATAAGACTAGATAACGATTGCGCCGCACGCTCAATCATTTTTGCCAGCTCAAGCTATGTATGACCTGCTGCGGTAATGCAGCAAGGACTGTTGGTGGTACAAACCACGCTACAACAGCAACTTGGTAGAGTGAATACAGCTCGGTAGAACGTCGGAACCTAATGATGGTGGTCTAATGCATGGGGCGCGCCTCGGCGCGCGCAAGGCTTGCGTCAAACAGGTGAGACTTTTGTTGCACATGTACCATCTCAGAACTAAGTTTAGCTGAGCCGGGAAAAACGTGGACCATCTCACAACTGATTTCGAATGTCATGGCAAACTTACTCGGTCGTATTCGACTGCCATTGGAACTTCCAACGGGCTCTCTTCGCCGACATTGCAGCAAGCAATGCAGGCTGCAACAGTCTTCGGGCCCCTCTCACAAGGATAAAGTTCGAAGACAGTAGTAGGATTGCAAATGGGTGAGATTCACTGCAGAGCAAAGACCTCGTCATTTTTTCCCGAATCGCGACGAAGCAAGCACTAACATGCGAAGGAGGCATGCTTCGCTCCCTCGCATATTGCTCCAGTTTGGGACCTTAACGTATTTTGTTGCGGGCAGGTCAAGTTGCAGATGTGCATTGACTGTACATCGATGATGGCAAGCTGGCTCACTCATCGTTGCAAAAACGGCCACTGCCGCAACCAATACCTTGACTTGGCGTTTGTATGGCATGGGTCCGGATGGCTCCCGCCTCAAGACCTTGCGAAGAGACAGCGGTCAAAACTATAATTGCCCGCCGCCCCCTCACGCCGTACTGGTACACAGTAGCAAAGGCTCAGCCAGACACAGCCGCACGTCCCCGACACCTTCGCGCCCCGCTCAGCTCTCGGTTATGGCAGGTCTCCACACTCCTACCGCCAGCACGCACTTCACAATGATCGACAACAAGCCAGAACCGCCCGACACGACCACACGCAGTCTCAGCAGCTCCGCAAGTCTCGCCGGCCTGTCCAACGCCGTGCTGCCCCCGCCGCGTCTTAACGTCGGCGTCTTCTCCAAGCGCAAGGGCGTGCGCTACCACCGAGACGGACAGGTGAGCAGCTGTCGCTTCTGCGAGATCCTGCGGGCCCGGGCCGAGCCGTTTCTCTACGAGGACGAACACGTCGTCGTCTTCCGTCCGTTGCGGCCGATCGTCCCGAGCCACGTGCTGATTGTGCCCCGCGCTCATATCCGGAACGTCAACAGACTGGCGGGGAGACACCGGAGTCTCCTGGCGCGTATGCATCGCGTAGCGGACATTGTCATGGCCCAACCCACAACGCCAGACAGTGACGACGCTGAAGCCAAGCCGCAGGAGAGTTCAGCTATCCATAATGAAACAGCTGTCGACCGCGATGATACAAGTGTCCGGTACTCGTTCCACGTGCCACCATTTAACAGTATCGATCACGTCCACATGCACGCGTTCCATGACGATCCACGCAGTCTGGGGTACTATGGACGGCTCAAATACCGGACCGAGTCTTGGTGGTGTCGCTCGTACGACCAAGTGATGGCACGGCTGGAGCAATTGGCGATGGCTGAACAACAGTGCGATGTAGTTGAGGGATCGTCGGGGAGTTCCTCGGGTCCACTTCTCTCGGAGGAGCGGCAGACGGCATAGGACGCTGCACCGCAGGGTACCTAGTTAGTTGAAACAGAGCCTTATTTATTGCAATTTTATGGCGATGAGTTTGTCTAAGAGCTTGGTTGGCCGCTCGGTTATGTGTTCTATCCGATTAGCTGCTGCCGTAGTCGAGGCGAACACTTGAAGAAGCTGTGCGGCGTGGAGTCGCGGGCTTCCACCCGCACAGAATGGCTTCGATATCTTGGAGACTGCGTCTACTCGTCTCAGGAACGTACCACCATGATAGAACTGCTCCTATGACGTTGCACAGCATAACCGAGCCGACACAGATACCGAACACGGTTTCTGGAGTCGGAACGTACTCACGGAGAGCAGGTAGTGCATGCACCAAACCGATTTTCACGACCGCTTCCCAGATTACCACGAGACTCACCGCCCCCATGCGTTGCTTCACAGCGAACAGCTCACTGACTAAGACAACAGGCACGACGCCGAGACCAAGCTGGTGGCCAGCCACGGCCAGCAACATGGCAGCCCATCCAGAGTCGCTGAGACCTACACCGCCTTCTTCTGATAGTTCAGCATTTCGGTAGATACCAACAAGCAGGAACGAGCAAGCTATTGCTACCACGTAACATCCGTAGCATAGAGCAGCAAGTCGTCCTCTGGTATCCACGAGAAAAAGCAGGCCACAACACCCGTTGTAGCCGCCACGGCGATAGCTGTAGTCACAGCGATCAGCCCTTCTTCCGCGCCTTCAACGTTGATACCAAAGATCGTGAGGACGAAGGAGGCGTTGTGATGGGTTCCACCAACGCCTCTGCTGCTGGCTTCCTCCAGCGTCGATGTGATTGCCGGTTCTAACAGGAAGGCGCTTACGGCTCGAAGTGTGTAAAGCGTAGCGCAAAGTATCACAGGTCGGAAGAAAGCACCGTGGTGGCGCCTATCGCTGGCCGCCAGCACTTTTGCGTGGATAATGGCATTAGCCTCATTCTCGGCAACTCGTTCATCACGGTCGAATAGTCGATACAGGACATCAAAGGCAGCTCCTCTGTCATCGTGGCGCGCGATAAGCCACGCTGGCGAGTCTGGCAGCTTCTGTGAGAATAATAGCAGCACCAACGCAGGAACCACTCCACACAAAGCCAGCACCTTCCATTCACTGAGGTTGAAGCCGAGATACTGTCGACTCAAGTACGTGAATAAGGCTCCCAGAGCCAAGTAGCAGAGAACCCCAAGCATCGACAACAGCGCCTGCGAACAAAACACTCGACCGCGAGTACGTGCTGCGCTCACTTCGGCCAAGTACACAGGCACAATCACGGAAACGATACCGGCAGCAGCACCCAGCAGGTACCTTCCAATCAACACGGTGAGTTCGCCGTACGCGACGCCGAGCATGACCCACCCTAAAACGAACGGAATGGAAGCTAGCTCCAAAGTGCCAGCGCGCCCCAGTCGATCTCCACAGTAACCAGCCCCAGCAGCTCCTATCACGTTACCCAGGTACAAGCACGAGCCAAAGAAGAATTCAGCGTGCTCGTGTTGAGCTCGGAACACGTCCACCTGCATATTGTACAGACGTCCAGGGGAGATGGGGAACAGCGCCAGCCAGGCACAAGCCACGCCAGCAGCGCCCATAGCGGCCACGTGAAGAGCGAAGAAGGCATTCCGTTGATGCGCTTGCCGCTTGTGACGGTACTCGGATCTGTCGGTAACTTATTAATAAGTCGCATGTGACAGGAAACCAGTTGACGTGTGTGGTACAGAGGGTTTGGGGCGTACCGAGAGTTGATGGGCGTGCTTTCGCTTGGAGAAAGCGACGCGTCCGATAGCTCTGGTGGGGCGGAGATGTACTGGTGCGGTACAAACGCGAAGTCACTGCGAGGAGGGTCCCGAAGACATGCCACGAGGTAGCGCCAGGTACGAGGGCGCCGGTATGCGGCCATGGAGGCAGCGAACGTGTCAGCTAGAAGATCGTCCGACTCAATACGTGGTTGGTCGAAGGGGTTATGTTGCTGCTGATGTGTTGATCTAAGATAGAGCAACTTATCATACTTCAACATCGTGTTGCTGCAATCGCGTTCGTTATCATTGCGTTGCATTAACTGCGCAGCGTGTGGACTGCCAACCATCTTTAAAACTCAAAGTCGGCGTGCTCAAGCTCCCAAAAATGATTGAGTAAGTCTAACAGCAGTGGGGTACGACGGTAGAAAATAGTGTGACGCAGGAACAGTCTGCTTACAGAGTATGCGCTGTGAGTATTTGATACCATCGCTTCGGTTTGCAAATTGACGTCGACGTACCTGGTGGCGGAACTCGCCCGGCAACTCGGTCTCTTCGACCATAATAAGACCATCGTTGGGGTAGTTGTGCTGGTTGAACGGATTGAAGCACAGCTTGCCGGCGAGTACTAGTGGAAAGCACCTACGAGGGAGCTTTCCCAGTCGCTCATCCAGCTCTTCACCACTCAGCGTCGCCAACTCTTCTGCAGCCACCCCACCATACCCCGCATGACCAATATACTTCTTCATCGCCTTGTGGTAGCGGATGCTACAAGAAAAGCTCTTGTAAGGCACCACCACACGACGAGCAAGCACTTGTCGACAATACCTACCCTCGGTTGGGGGCGACAGCATGACCACCTTAGATTTCGTATAATTCCAATCCACACTCCGAAATGCTTCCTATCAGCAGCCACGCAACAAGAATGGCATCGTGAGGTCCGAAACCAAAGCTACTGAGCAACAAGCGACTAGCCTCGTAGCAGCTTCTTTGACAAGTGTTCCTTACTCGCAATACTAGCGCTCCATATCCGTGTGTTACAAAATTGATTGCTTCGTCGCTGGTGTGCGGCTTTTGGCTCTTCAAGAACTCTGCCAGAGCTGTGTGCGTATCCAATCAATAGATCAATAAGAACGGCCCCAAACACATCGAAAGTCCACTGAATTGAGAGCAATAATCACTCGCTGACCTTTGCCAGAGGTGGCTAAATCCTAAACACAAACAAAATGCCATTTACCAACAATGCATCGATATCAGAACACAACTGTCGGTTGGCGCACCTGCTGCCGCGGGTTAAAGCGAAATGGCTGCACATCGTAGCCCTGCACGAGCTGAAGATAAAGCTCCAGCGGGCGCAGGGGCAACGATCCGCCGTACAAGTCGTGCACAGTCACCAGCACGCCCTTAGCCAGCTCCAGTCCACGCCGATCGATCACAGCCGCCATAAGTTCAATTCCGAGTGAATGTTATGCTATCCGCCAGTTATATCCCACACGATGGGATAATCGGCGAACCATACTCAAATCAAGTATAAAATCTCTCGCCTTCCACCCAGTCATCTAAAATTGAAAGTGATGGCGGAAGGAGGTGACGCCGGTCCCGATGCCGCGGCGTTCGTGGGCGCCTTGTACCGCAAGGTTCTTCTATCAGTTAAGGCGTCCAATGCAGTGCCTTCGGAAGACGACGGCTTCCACTACCACAGTCAGTTCAGCTCCGAGTTTGCGTCGCGGTCCAAGAGCACAGGTGCCAAAGCTGAGGAGCTCATTCGACTGCTGACCAAGCGCCGACGCAGCGAAGCGGAGAACGGAGACAGCAGCGACGATGAAGAGGACGCCCAGGATCTCTTTGACGGTCCGGAGCCTAATGCTCGCGTCACAGATTACGCTGACATGCTGCTGGACGAGGCGTCCAAACACTTGGCTCGCTTCGTGAGTGGCGAAACAGAGGCGTCTACAGACTCAACCAAGCTCAAGCCATTGGAAAACAAACCGCAGATGTTTGAGAAGAACAAAAAGGCCAAACAGAACGAGAAAGAAGAAGCTGCAGAGAAGAAGATGGCGCGAGGAGCTCAAGACAAGCCTCAGGCGAGCTTCGAAGAGAAAATTGACAATTCAGAGGCACCCTTTGTGTCCAAATTGAGGGAGAAGGTGCATGCACTGCATGATGGAGCTGAGGTAATGGAGGATGAAGACGATATGACGCCGCGGCATCCGTACTTCCCGGAGATTCGGGCACTGAAATATGCCCAGTGGCAGCTGGAAGCGTCAGAAGAACCTTACGAGATGGTGCCGCTAGAAGACGCGTCATATATGTGGGTGGATACTGAGGAGAAGGTGATGCAGATGATGCAGTCTTTGACTGCTCCAGAAGCGCGTGTGATCGCTGTGGATCTCGAGCATCATAGCTATCGCTCATACATGGGACTCACGTGCCTGATGCAGATTTCAATTGCGAAAGAGGATTTTCTAGTTGATACCCTGGCGCTTCGTGGTAAGTTGCAGACACTGAACCAGGTGTTCTGCGATCCGGAGAAGGTTAAAGTGCTCCACGGCAGTGACATGGATATCCTCTGGTTGCAGCGTGATCTTGGACTCTACATTGTCAACCTATTTGACACTGGCCAGGCTGCACGTTTGCTGCAGTACTCGCGCTTCTCCTTGGCGTACATGCTTAAGCGGCATTGCGACGTGGATGCTGACAAACAGTACCAGCTTGCAGACTGGCGTATGCGCCCGCTCGAAAAGAACATGATCAAATATGCGCGTGAAGACACACGATACTTGCTGTTTGTCTACGACCGTCTAAAGAAGGAACTAATCCAGGCAGGAGCTAAGACGCGTGAGAGCCTTCTCTTTCAGTCATTACAAAATTCCAGCAAAATCTGCCTGCAGGTATACGAAAAGCCCTGCCCCACTGAAGCGGATGCTTTGGCTATTGGCGATAAGCTCAAGGGAACGGTGAATATTCGTGAGCTATCTGAACTTCAGCGACGTGTACTAGTGGCGTTGTACATGTGGCGTGACCGTGTCGCCCGTCAAGAAGACGAGTCAGTGGCATATGTGCTGCCTAATCACGTGCTGATGAAACTGACGAAGCATTTACCCGTTCGCTCTGATGAGCTTTTCCGCTCTTGCCATCCTGTACCATTGCTGGTGCGCAAGCACGCCCACCAGATCACTACTATGATTGTTACCGAGAAGACTAAGCTGTCTGAAGAAGAGAGCAAGCAGGCTGCGTCGGCTCGTCAAGATTCTGAACCAGCTCCTGTTCAGTCCACACGAAAGACGTGGAATGAAAATGGAGAGGAAGAAACCGCAGCACCATCATCTTCGTCGAGCCTGAAGCGAGTCGGGCGTGCGGAGTACCCGCGGTGGAAAAATGGACAACGTAAGGCTGGCGTCGCGACTGCTGACGCTGGTGTGTCTGGATCTTCATCGTGCAATGGTGTTCAGCCTTTGGCACTTGGAGCTAGTGTTTCCGAAACTGTGTCCAGAACGGAGACGACAGTCTCACTACTCGACAAGGTGAACGCTATGGTTGCGAGCACGACATTCACGATCGCAGAAAGCGAGCCATCCGTCACAACATCGACAGAAGCACCCACCGTTACTCCTGTCACCAAGGATGACAGTCAAAACGAGGACAACAAGCCGAAGCTCCCGCAGTCTATTTCTGAAGCATACAACATGTCAAACCGAGCAAAGCGGAGGAAAACAACAGCTGTAGACACGTCGGCAGCCTCCCAAGTCAAAGAGCGCGCCCAAGCATTCATGCAGGAGGCTGACAAGGAAGGAAACGAAGATGGCAGTGGTTTCACAAGCTTCGACTACGCTGCTGCTAGCGACCAGATCACAGGAGCCAAGTTCCAATTGGAGGAGCAGACAAACGACCGACAAGGCCGTGGCGGAGGTCGTGGACGCGGTCGTGGCCGAGGAGGTGCAAAGAACAGGAACCAGACACAAGGCTACAATCCGTTTGCTGCAATGAGCGGAGGCGGCAAGGACTTCAGTGAGCTTCAAGGCGCCAAGAAACCTGCCAAGAAGATGCACCACATGCCTCGCAGTGCCACATTCAGATAGACAATGAATCTTCAGCCAAGATGGACATTAGAGGACAGATAATCATTGGAATAAACACGCCCAATTGTATCGCTTTTGATTGGTTAAAATCGTTAATTCTAAAGTCCGCGCCATTTTAGCGCCACTTTTGGTAACCAAGTCTCAGGCGCTCGACGCGATCTCTCGATGGCTCAAAGTGCCTCGTTAAAGCGTGACCTGCCGCTGGCCGGAGGCGACGACGGCAACAGTCCGAAGAAGGCCAAGACGATCGTGGGTACAGCTAGCGTAGCAGCGACTGCGGTGCGTAACGGACCGCTAGAAGCTGAGGACGACGCGTCAGAAGTCGTCCACACAGGGGAAGACCAGCACACCTCGACCTTTGAAGGCTCTTACAGCGTGAATGGCGGCGAACAAGGGGATAATTACGGTGGGGGCTTGTCAGGCATGAACTCACGGTCATTTCGATGCATTGGTGGCCGTCGTATGTGGAGTATACGCTGACTTATTGCTGTGTTTCTAATGATGTTAACAGGTGGAGACTTGGTTGATTCTACGGTTTTTGACGCCCAGGAGGGCGATGCAAGAGCCAAAGACACTGGTAAAACGCGCTCTCCCTCGAAGAAGCCAGCCATAAAGCGCGCCAAAGCTTCTGGGAAGGCCACAGCCAATGGAAAGGCCAAGGTCTCCGGTAAACCCAAAGCTCCAGCTAAAACAAAGCCCAAGGCTAAACCTAAAGCGAAGGCTGCGCCTAAGCGTAAAACGCGGACACAGGAGGACAAAATACGAGAGAATAAGCCCCTGGCTGCGCCGTTCTTTGTGGAGACTGGAGCCGAGTGGAACAACACAAACATCGACTTTGACGAACTCAGTGTGCTGCGTTCGAGGTGGGAGCTGCCTGAAGCTTGCCATATTCTGTGGTTATTGCAGAGCCCGTTGACTTTGCGCTTCTCAAACACACTGTTGGAGTACGAAGCGGCGCTGCTCAAACCTGAGGATAGTCCGGTGCTGGAGGACGTGTTCACAAAGCTGCTGCTGAAGAAGAGCGAGAGAGCGTGCCTGAGCGCTGGAATCGGACTGAAGTATGAATGGTGGAACAAACAACTGCGTATTTACTACATGGATTTGTACGAAAAGTGGTATGCCTTATTGCGCAAAGCTGGCGAGCGATTACCTGAAACTTTCTCGCAGGATGGAGATGATGACGATGATGGCAGTGGCTCGGACAACAGGAGTGGTGAACAAGTGGATGTGGAACTGAGTGATGACGAGTGGATGGCGCTGGATATATTGAAGGCACGCCTCGAAACACTGGGTATGGTATGCCCTTTAAAGGTATGCACTGCTTATTTTGTGCACTCCAGCATGGTTTGTGCGATGAATTATTTGTCAGCCTAGAATTTGTTTTAACGCTAACGATTCTATGTGCACTGATACTTGCAGCACCAGTCCTTTGCAGACCTCTCGATTGAGTTACGCTGTAAGATTTTGCTTAATCTATGCGAGGCTGTGGTGGATGACCCGGTCAATACGTGAGTGGTGATATGATACTTTCTGCCAAATAAATAGTTTGAGTACCTATCTCACTTGTGATTGTCTGTGAACATGCAGCGAATACATGCGGGAGATGGAAGATGACGACCTACGAGTAGAGCCTCTTGGAAATGATCGGGCTGGGAATTTGTACTACTTTTTTCCCCAGTTCTATGAGGAACGGCGGCTGTATCGACTGGATCCGGAAACGCAAGAGTGGTCACTGTGGGCAAAGGGGGACGATGCTTTCCGTGCCATGCTTGCCGCTATGAAGCAGATTCGAGGACGAAAAATCCGTGGCGAACAGGAACTTTTGGACCATTTGGAGGTGATTATTGAGCAGATTGAGGACGACGATGAAGCTCGTCAACGACAGCTCGAAAAGGCAAATCGATTAGCAATTCTCGAAGCGATTCCCCGCAAGCGTTCACTGCGTCTTCAAGTAAAGCAGCTCGAGAAAATTGAGAAGCATCAGGAGGAGATTGAGCATCAAAAGGAGCTCTCTATGGAAGAGATTGCGGACATGCGACGCGCAGAGCTGCTGCAAAAGGTAGAGCGTGAAGCTGAGAAAGAGGCGCGTGATGCAGAACGTGAGGCTCGTCGTTTGCATCGCGAGCAGGTAGAGCGAGAAGAGGCACAAGCTGAGCGAGAACATCGTCGATTACGCCGGATCGAGAAGGAGAAAGAGGAGGAAAGGCTCGAGCAACAAGCCCAGGAAGACCGCAGGAAGCAGGAGGAAGCACGGGAGCTGCGTGCTCGCCAGCGACGAGCGATAGAGGAAGACGAGGAACAAAGTGCAATGGACGCCGCCATCGCCGCCAGCAAGGCTGAAGCGTCATGAAGTGGTGGGAATATTGATCATAGGTGCTGAAGCAATACTGTCCTTGAAAAAATAGAGACTGAAAAGGAATGAATGGTCGATGTGTAACACCATCGCTGATAGCATCGGCGCACACTCTTGCAGCGTGTTCAAGGTGAGTTCAATCATTGCACCTTTTACCTTGTGTGAAACGCAACGTGTTCTACCGGTAGTCTCGACTCCACGAACCGCTTGCAAGCTCGTGGATCATCCTGCATTTTTGACGCGCAGCACGAAATTTTGTAGCCATCACGCTGTGATTCACACCCGTGTGATATCGTCGATATCGTGGTGTCGCCGATCGGCGAGGTCACGCAACGCCGTCAATAAAAGCGTAGGTAATTGTCCTAGAACATTACCTACGCTTCAAAACTGTAGCATTACTTGGTGACCGCTGAACAAGTTCAGTGGAAGTCTAGTAATTCGACTAGCATTTTGCATTCGCCACTTGCAGCACTACAGTTGCTCCCCAACAGGCGAAAGTTCCGACCTCTACGCTTTATCGGATAGCCTGAACCTTGAAGCCAGAAAAATGTAGGCATTTCCACTCGATCAAGGTGGACGTTTACTGCCGCAACCACGGGTATCCTAGCTGCATGAATCTTCATCCTTTTAGTGGATGCAACGGAATGGTGCCCAGCGGTCCGAACCCTGCGCAAATGCTGGTCGGCGCCGACGACGCGAAAACGCGACCAGCTCAAATCTGCAAGAGCGGCAAACGAGGTGCTCTATGCAGCATAATGGTCGACGCGAGCGCGTGCACGCCCGGAATTTCATTCGACGTCGAGGCTACAGCATAGCAAATCGCCGTTGCGGCTCAAGTGTAGAAGCCTCTTCTTGCACGGGCTCTCTTGACCAGCAAAGGCTCGAAACGTGTGGAATCGCTAGTTGTGTGGAAGGTTCTGTGGATTCATATCAGCATCAAGTGGCGGTCAACACTTTCGCCTGCTGTTTGCCCTTAAATCGCTCTAGCTAGCTCCATGTTACGCCGGAGTTTGGGCCTGTGACAACCGAGATTTAGCTTAGGTTTAGTTTCCCCGTTTTTTTGCGGAAGATGAGCAGATGGGGCTCGCTTGTGTCCCTTGAAGTACCTCGCATACTGAAGTCCAGTCAATCCCAAACCATGGATTGTCGTGTGGCACAGAACCTGATGAGTGAAGCTCGATGCTACTTTTCTCAGTCGCCAACAAGCGGTCCAAGTCCAAAGCTCGACCACTAATAATAAAGTCATGCTCAAGCACCAGTACGAACCGCTGGAGACGCTGGCGCCCGCGCTCTTCGGCAGCGTGCACAAGTGGCGCTACTTGCCCACGGGCGAGAGCGTGGCGGTCAAGCGCATGGAGCTGCAGTTCGCCGCTCGCAAACGCAGCAAGAGCTCGGAGCGCGCCGTGGAGGAGGACCTGTATACTGAGATCAAGACGAATCTGCGCATCCAGGCGCTGGGTGGCCACCGCAACGTCTTGCCGCTGCGTGACTGCATCATGGAGGACGACGCTGTGCTGCTGGTGCTCAAGTTCTGCCAGCAGGGGAGCTCCTGGACGTCCTGAACTCCAGTCGAGCTGCAGGACGGCAGTGCAATGTGCTGCAATATTTTGCGCAGATCTTGCGTGGAGCACAGTTCCTCCATGCCAACGATATTGCGCACCGTGACTTGTCGCTGGAGAATGTGCTGGTGGACGAGAATGACTGCTGCTACATCACGGACTTTGGCTTGGCGACACAGTGCAAAGGAACGTTAACTGCTCGTCCTGTTGGGAAAGCTCGGTACATGGCTCCGGAGCTCAGTGCGGCGTTGGTGTATGAAGACGCAGAGTCAAGCGAGTACGACCCCAAGAAGGCGGATGTATGGGCGCTTGGAGTCATGCTCTACGCTATGGTAGCTGCTCGGTATCCGTTCCGTGAACCGCTCCGGCGCGATGACCGGTTCAGACTGTTAAAAGATTTCGGAGTCGAGTATTTACTGGAGAAGGATGAGGTGGACGTTTCTGGGAAGGAAGATGTGGCTGATCTGCTGAAGAAACTGCTGGCAGTGGACCCTGCCAAGCGGTCAACGCTTGAAAACTTGCTGTCGCATCGGGCGTTGCCGGTGGTAGAAAACAATGAAACGCGTCCGGCAAGTCCAACGATAACAAGAGTGGAGCCTGTTGAAGAGGAAGGTTCCAATCAGAAGGAGACAGCCCAGAAGGAAGGCAGACGATTGCGCGCGCGGTCACTGGGCCGCGTGAATGGAAACGGATCACTGGCTTCAGTGAGCCCCAATGCACCAGAGGCAGAGGCGGAGAAGAACAAGAAAGCACTTGCTTCTTTGGCTGTCAAGCTTAAAGCCGGCGCTTCAATTGCCGGTAATGCTAGTGCTGGGTCCAAGAGCCCGTGCAAAGGTGGCAGGCTACTGAAAAAGTGCTTTGCCAGTGCAAGGGCATAACGCGATGCCTGTGTACATTGCGAACTATCTATTAGGCGAAAGAAACGAGCAGCTACTCCGTCACTAAGTATTAACCAACAAGCAATCATTTCACATCATGTCCTCTTCATCATAGCTACGTTCATGCTACTGCCTGCTCAACTGGTGCCCCAACCGTGCACTGCTGGATGAAGGTCGCGCTAACGGTTGACCAAAGGTCCTCGCACTTGTCTTGATACTTTTCGTGCGTGCTCGTCAGTGCTTGCTCTAGTGTACTTGTCCAGTCCTTGACGGAGGGTACCAAACTTGCTGCCTGGGCTTTGCTTGATTTGTTAGCCTTCACTCGAACCCCTTCCAGCAAGTGCATAAGCTGACCTGTCTGGTAAAAGACAACTCGCTCGAAGTGCTCCATCTCATTGAGCGTATCGCACAACGCGTCCACATACACGGCGACAAAATCTGCTGCAGGACCGTTTTCAAGCCAATGCGTACGTTCCAGAGCAAACGCGACGCTCTCCGCGCACAGCAGTGAAATGAGAGAAAACAGGTTGCGCCACCTGCTTAGCAGCTCCTTTTGAGGCAAAAGCTGCTCTGCATCTGCGTTTTTGCCTCTTCGCCGCTTCTTGGCGTGTGTAGCTTGCTCCGTCACCTCGAAATCCTTGCGGAAGTCCAACAAGAGTCGGGCAACCCAGCCAAACAACGCAGACAACGGTTTGGGCGGAGTGAAGAACTCTGACGGCTGCAGGTCGCGCAGGTCGTCCTTCTTGCTCAATCGCTTCGCCGACTTCTCCACCAACAAGGATGTTTCGTCACTCACATGTGCGCATTCGGCCATCACGGTGACCTTCGCGTACACTTCCAGCAAGCGAATGAACCCAAATGAGTTTGCTTTGTAAACTTGTTCCACATCGTCGGTATCAAACTCCAATAAGGGCTCAACGCAGCTTTCTAGAACCACTAAAATGGGTTTTAGCATTGCGTTCAGCCCCTTTATAGCTGTAAGTTGCACAAGATACTCGATTGTACCAAGCACAACAACAGGGTTCAAAACTGCCGCCGACTTTTTGCTCTTCTTTCCCTTCGATGCGGCCGTCTCGGTGCGGAAATTGTTTTTCTCCATTGCTCTAAGTACTTTGCAAGCTTCCGAGACAACATCGGGAGTTTTTCCCATTGTGTCAAACAATCAACCATAGACACCATGAGTTTCTTGCTCGAGTTCTCGTTCATCTTCATGAGGTTCTCCACAAGGCGGTCTAGCAGACCGCCTTCGGACACATCTCCCAAGAAGCCTATGATTCTCCAGATGGAGCTGAGCGCTTCTTGGTCGTAAGGCCGGTCTTCACTGTAAGCAAGAAGAAGCGCTTCGAGTGACTCAACGTTCAATTGCTCGCGCAAGAAGGTTTTGCACTCCGAGTAGCGATCGTCCCCATCACCTTCACGTGAACACTTTTGAGGAGATTGCCAATGACTTGCAGCACAACAACCTGGCCCACCACGCTAAAGCCTTCTTCCTCCTCCCCTCGTCGTCATCATCGTCATCATCATCTTCACTATCCTTAGGTTCTTGATTCAAACGCCGTGACACGAAGTTCAATGAACAGCGCAGAAGAAGAGCTGCAAGCTTACAAACAGACCCAACCGAGACGTGCTCAACAACGTTGGCGTAAAACACCATGGCTGCTTCAGGATTCTTTCTCACTAGAGCGAGGCACCGAGCCACTTGTGATGATCCGCCGACGCTCTGAGGGAAGTAGGAATTTAAGAACAGGGACACGAGCTGCTTACACGCAAGAGGGCTGTCCCGATCCATTACCATGCGGCACAACAGGTCGTTTACAGGGACAACATCGTAGAAGTGCAAGTTCCGAATGCTCTTAATACGGACCAAGAGAGCCCCGAATTCAGCGCGAACCTTCTCGTTGCGATCATTGATCAGTGGGGCCAGCTAAAAGAATACAATCACAACACCAGTTAGTATCCAGGACAAGTTCACCAAATGTAGGCGCCAGAGGCTCACCATAGGCAGAAGCGGCTTCAGGATCGAATGTGAGTTATGGTTGTCCAAAATGAACTGGATTCCTTCGAAAACAGCCGCGCGAACGCTGCTAGATGACGCGTCATTTACTAAATCCACGACAAGCTTTGAGATAAAGCAGCGAATCGTTTCAGCTGGAAGCAACTCCCAGTACACAGACAGCACCTTGGAAACACCTTCAATTGCTGCTACGCGAAGTGCTGGGTGAGAATCACCCAGAAGCTCTTCAAACGTGTCAAACTGCTTCTGGAGCGTCACGTCCATCATCTCGTTGTTGAACTGCGGGTCGCGGAGAGGAAAGTTGTCGAACAGCAGAATGGTTGCTTGGCGGCGGACAGAGTCATTGGGAGCCTTCACACCACGCCACAGAATGGGACTGCAGATACGATATAACATTTCGTCGACACCAGGGTGCCGCTTATTTTCGAAGAAAATTTGCAGCACCGTGCGGACTGCATTGAACAGAGACGTGCTACCGGCGTGGACAGCGTCCCGAATGTATCTCTGAATGCACTCTTCCTCAATTTTCGTGCGAAACGCTCCCTTGCTTCCGACCCAGGCCTAATTCACACCACGACAGCAATCAGTACAAACAATCCAGCAGTAGTATATCATATTCCCACCAAAAATAATAATAAAAGAAGCCTACCTTGAAGTAAATGCTGCCATACTTGACAAGGATCGAGTTCCGCTGATTCGGGATCTGGTTACGAATGGTCTCGTTAATATCTTCGACGAATGGCACGTGCAATGTAAACAGAAAGCTCAAGAACGGCACAGCATCCGGCGATCTAAAGAACGTGGGCTGAATGAAACATCTCAGCAGGATGTCTCTCAAAAGTCCACTGCTGTCGTCGTCAAAGTCCAGTAGCGGCAGTGCGTCTTTAATCGCAAAAAGTCGTCGAATCGGGTGCTTTTTCGAGTTGAAATACCCTGTCGCCGGTGACTCATACGATCTCACAATCAGATACGGCAACAGTTGCGTCACCAACGAGTGTGCATGGCCGCAGAAATTGTGTTTCCAGCATGCTTCACAGAGCAACGAAATGGCTTCTTGGGTGGCCAGCACCTGCTCTGTGTCCCCACGTAGACGCAGCACCTGGTCGTGAAGCTCCTGAGCAACTGCAAAGAGCTCTTCCTTGTCGATAGACGCTCCTTTTGTCTCCACCAGCACCGCCGTGAACTCCGCAATGGCTTCTCTCGCTTTCAGACGCTCCGCCTCCTCGCTCTCGTCCTCACTGGGGGCCACCAACTGCACAGCTGCGGGGTAAAAAGCGTCCAGCTTCTCCTTCGGCAGAGAACGCACTTCTTCGTCCACTTGAGCGAGCGTTTCCGTCGCTTCAGCGTCCTCTTGAGCGTCTTCTTGTCCTTCTTCGTCCTCCGCTGCCTTCTTCTTCCTCCCTCTCGCCTTGCGCTTGCCACCGCCACTATGTTTACGCCCCTGGATCTTCCGCTGCGCCATCACTCGAGCCAGAAGAGCGGCGTCTCCGTCCTTGAGCGCCGCGATCGCATCCGCCACCGACGTCATCTTCCCTAGGAATTCAAACTGTGGCGCGCAATAATAATTGTCACTATCTCATGTCAGTAAAACGAGGTAGCTGCGATGATTGGTAGAAATGATGGATAATTCGCTCTGATTGGTGGAAAGGACGTTTTGACGCCAAAGATCGAATGGATCCACACATTTTCCCCCTTTTGTTTGGACCATGGAGACTGCGGACCTGGTGGTGGACGGCACGCGCACGTCGGGCAAGGACGTGCGCGAGCAGAACGTGACGGCGGCGGTGGCCATCGCCAACATCGTCAAGAGCTCGCTGGGCCCCGTGGGGCTGGACAAGATGCTGGTGGACGACATCGGCGACGTCACAATCACCAACGACGGCGCCACGATCCTCAAGCAGCTGGAGGTGGAGCAGCCGGCGGGCAAAGTGCTGGTGGAGCTGGCAGGACTGCAGGACCAAGAGGTGGGCGACGGCACCACGTCGGTGGTGATTATCGCGGCGGAACTGCTCAAGGTGAGCTCGTAATTGTTTTTTCGGTCAGGAAGCGCTTTGTTTTGGTGATTTTTAACCTTATTTTGTACATTTTTACTAAACAAATAGCGTGCAAATGAGCTGGTGAAGAACAAGATCCACCCGACGTCCATTATTGCTGGGTACCGGCTGGCGATGCGCGAAGCGGTCAAGTACATTAAGGAGAATTTGAGCGTTCCGGTGGACTCTTTGGGGCGTGAGAGTCTCGTGAATGCTGCCAAGACCAGCATGTCGTCCAAGATTCTGGGACCGGAGAGCGAGTTCTTCGCCAATTTGGTGGTGGACGCAGTGTCATCTGTGAAGGTGGAGCAGGAGGGAGCGCGCGGAAAGGTGAAGGCCAAGTACCCAGTCAGTTCGATCAATGTGTTGAAGGCCCATGGCAAGAGCGCTCTGGAGACGCAACTGGTGGACGGCTTTGCTCTCAACTGCACAAAGGCCTCCCAGCAAATGCCGACCTACATTAAGAACGCCAAGATCGCGCTGCTAGACTTTGACCTGCAGCGTCACAGGATGCAGATGGGCGTACAGGTAGTAGTGAACGACCCGAACGAGCTGGAGCTCATCCGTCAGCGTGAAATTGACATCACCAAAGAGAAGATTCAAAAGATGATTGATGCTGGTGCCAATGTCATCTTGACCACCAAGGGCATTGATGACCTGTGCTTGAAGTACTTTGTGGAATCCGGCTGCATGGGTGTGCGTCGCTGCAAGAAGGAGGACCTCCAACGCATTGCCAAGGCTACGGGTGGACAGGTCGTACTGACGCTCGCTGACATGGAGGGCGAGGAGACCTTTGACCCCTCTACATTGGGTGAGGCGCAGGAAGTTAGTGAGGAGCGTGTGGGTGACGGCGAGCTTATCTACATTAAGGGCTGCAAGACACGTCAAGCCACTACTGTGGTGCTGCGTGGCGCTAACGAAAACATGCTAGACGAGATGGACCGGTCGATGCACGACGCCTTCATGGTTGTTAAGCGTATGCTCGAGAGCAACCAGCTCGTTGCCGGCGGAGGTGCTGTGGAAGCGGCTCTTTCTATCTACCT
Source organism: Phytophthora boehmeriae (assembly GCA_011947355.1). Lineage (NCBI taxonomy): Eukaryota > Oomycota > Peronosporomycetes > Peronosporales > Peronosporaceae > Phytophthora > Phytophthora boehmeriae. Next base: position 977,421 of record JAAVTJ010000145.1, on the reverse strand, counting down.
TGAGAACTTCGCTACTACTCTAGGCACGCGAGAGCAGTTGGCTATTGCTGAGTTTGCGGACGCACTGCTGGTGATTCCCAAGACGCTGGCAGTTAATGCCGCTAAGGACGCTTCGGAGCTAGTTGCACGCCTGCGCGCGCACCACAACACATCGCAGAGTGACGCTGCTAAGCGCGAGTTCCGTTTCTCGGGTCTGGACCTGCTAGAGGGCGCGGTGCGCAACAATTTGGAGGCTGGTGTCGTGGAGCCTGCGATCAGCAAGATCAAAAGTCTGCGATTCGCCACCGAGGCTGCTATCACTATCCTGCGAATTGACGACTTGATCAAGCTGAACCCTAAGGAGGAGCCCCAGCAATAGGCAGGCAGGCTTCCAGCTTCGCGATCATGGCGGGCAGGTGGTAATAGCGTTTTCTATAATAACACTCATTTCCCACTAACTTCGTTCTCTCATTGCAGTGTTTATTCCTCTGCTTCCGCTTGCTCCTCAGCTTCAGCTTCTCGTCGCCGCTTTAATTCCACTGCGGCCAACCGGTCATTGTCCGTGATCGGTTCCTCATCGAGGAGCGTAAGAGTTGGGACTAGCAAAAGCATTGACAAACGGAAATCTTCCCACTGCGTCACGGGGTTACCGGTTAAGTCCAGCGTCGTGAGCTTGCTCAATTGTCCAAGTTGCTGCACGTCTTCGAGCGTCTCAATCTACAGACAACATTCCCCACAATAACGTCAGCATCAACCTCGGCCGCTGTAAGCTCTGGAATGACATTACGTTGTTCTGTTGAAGTGACAACGATGTCAGTGCCGGCAAATTCTCGAGACCGCTGAGCGTCGTGAGTTTGTTCTCATCCTGCAGAGCCAACAACAACCGCAGACGATGATTTAGCTACACAAACCTGAGTAAAAAGTTTCCACAATGTCAACGTACCAAGTGTAGAATTTCCAGCTTCGGCGAAGCATCGGTCGCGAGACTGCTGATGTCTTCAACGTTGTTACGAGATGCCTCCAGTGTCGTAAGTGACGGTACCCCTTGAAGACCAACGAGACTTGTCAACTCAGGGTTGTCTTGATGGAGGCACAGCATCGCACAACTGCTATTAGCCAAACACATCAGCCTGGAATGCAGAGATACGAACGCACCACTGATTTTGAGTATCGAGAGCGCGCTGGACTCTAATCCTTGCAGCGTTGTGAGCTGGTTTCCGGACATATCCAGAGACTGCACCACACCGTTATAATTCCAATTGACTACAATCAGAACGATCTGAGTAGTAGCTATACCTGCAAGTATTGTTGCGGGAATGCTATCGGCGCGGTCATCGCGTTGTACGACAAATCCAATGTCACGAGATACTGCAACTTCATTAATGGAGTCGCATCGACAATTTGATTCTTGGAGACGTTTACGAAGAGCAAATGCGAGTAGCCTTGGATCGGATCAAGATTCACCAGACCTTTATCCTGGACGGTGGTTAGATTCACAAGACAAAGACGATTGGTGAGAGCAACCACTTTGCTTTAACAAATGAACCGTACGATCACATCAAGTGCCGTGAAGGCGTAGCCTGAGTCGTCAATGACACGGTCCACTCGAGATAACCCCTCCATGTACACTTGGAGACTGGTCTCGTCGGCTTCGGCCATGCTGGATGATTAATGGACTGTACTTGCTTCACGCTGCGTGAATCGCGCAATGGTAGACACGAAAAGACTTGAACGCCAAAAGGCAGGCTGTAAAACCGCCAAGGCACTTCCAAGCAAATAACTTCTTAGCTTTCCAACCAGGACGATTGAAAGGATGTCGTCGAGCCCACGTCGTCTTTCGGGACTGTCCCCAGCTGAAGCGTTTGCGTGTGATCATGACTCCCAATGTACGTCTTGATTGTTCAATTATGAATTCTGTCAGCTCATTGACAACTGCTGATTAAGCAGACCTCCCTTGAAAATTGCATTTCGCGTGCAGTTCCACAGCGACAAGCTGGGACTGCGTTTCCACCCGGCGCAGTTCCCGGACACAGGCAATGGTATTTACAACATTCGCCTTCTGGAACTCACCCAGGCAAGCAACTATTCCTCTCGACAAAGTCCAAGGCCGATCTAAGTGCATGTGAACAGGGGCCCGATGGTAGTGGACCAGCCCAGAACTACAACGCTCTCCTTCAACCTGGCCAGGAGCACCTGTAAGTGGTGGTAGAGAGATAGTGTGATTGCTGTGCTAACTCTTGACATTGTTGACTCGATAGAACACTGCGTCCTGGCTTGTATTTGACTCATATCAATGACACTCATCTAGTGGAAGTGCCATGTGAGGAGATTATCCGAAGGTGATAGATTTTACGCGTGGCAAGGCAAAGCATGGCCCCAGACAATTTAACTTCACATCGTTGTTGTGCTATAGCTTGCAATCGACGCCGCGTCCTGTGACTTTGCGGTTCGTAGACGTTGAAGCGGGCGTCGTCACTCGCCACGAGCTTCGGAACTCGTTGCGCTTAGATGGAGATGAATTGTCGGCTGTGATTGCATCGCTGCCTGGGTCCTCCGCTTCCCCTCCGCGACGCCAATCTTCGTCACAACAAGTCGTTCGGAGTGAGTCCGCCACATACAAGATCATTCTCCTGGGAACCGCAGGCGTAGGGAAGAGCAGCCTCTTGGCTGTGGCTGTCAACGGTGACGAAGCGTATTCGGTACGGAAAGTATTTAGTATGCCTCAAGTACTTCTTTGACCTCACCTAGAGCATTGTTGCAGGAGCGCCACCCGCCAACATTAGAGGCGGAGTTCGGCAGCTTGAGTTCCCCGATCCAAATGGCTCGACGACGATCAAGGCTCGCATTTGGGACACTGCCGGTCAGGAGCGCTTTCGAGCGATCACTCGCTCTCACTATCGCCGCGCAGATGGCGCCGTGCTGGTCTACGACGTCAGTGACGCCGAAAGCTTCGAGCGCCTTGGCGAATGGCTGCACACGTTGCGCGAGACCGCAGACGACTCGCTGGCTGCCGTGATGGTCGTGGAGAACAAGATCGACATGCTGCCGACTGCCGCCACGCCCCGACCGAGCGAGTTCGCGCAGATCGACCGCGTCAAAGACTTTTGCGACGACCGAAAGCTGCTTTTCGCGCGCACGACGGCGAAACTCAACGCTCGAGCGGCGGATTGGGACCAGGCGATGAAAGCTGCGGATGCAGTCAAGAAATTGGTGTTGGCCATCCACGCCGTTCGCACCGGAACCAACACTGGAACCACTTTGCAGTCGAAAGACAAGGTGGTTCTGACCGAGACTTTAACTGCGCCTAAGACTTCGACCGGAGACTGCGGAGGCTGCAGCTCAAACTAAATTTTAGTTAAATAGTTGGCAACCAAATTAATCAGTTGACAACCAAGTTGACGTTCACTTCAACTTGTGCTGAACCCGCGTGAATCCTAATGGCCCGTCGCTACACATTTGGTTACGCTTGCTCTTTGTTACGGGTTACGCACTTCCGAGTCCCTATCGTCGTCATCAGGTCTATACTGAATTCAAGTCAAATTCCAATTGGCCACGTGCGACGCAAGCCATTTCGCTATGGGCCGCCCGGTGCCGATGCCGCTCCTGCTGCTTGTGCTGCTGCTAGCGCCACTAGCGTCGGGCCTCATCATCGAGAGGTATCGACCTTCCTTCCTCTACCTTCTCGCTGTTCCGTTCGCTCTAGAAGCCAAGAAAATTGCCTCCTGATTACGTCCCTTTATAACCTATTTCTGCTGTTTTGTCTCCAATTCGTGCTTTCTCGTACAGTCCAAAGTGCCATTTAATGACTCACGTGTACGTTAGTGCCATATTTTGTGTTGCTGTTGATCAAAAACGTAATTTTGTGTGCTTTTGTGCAGTTCCGGGAGTTCACGAACCTCACGTTGCTGGAACAAGGCGGACTGCAGAGTTACGACGTGGTTCCAGGTGAGAAGACACTTGTTAACGGCTCTATGGGCTGAGACGCTGACGCTGTGGGTCCAGTGACGCCATTCACGGCCTGTGAACCGCTGCGAGGCCAAAATTTGACTGGGAAAGTGGCGCTGGTGCTGCGTGGAGACTGCAACTTTGTGCAGAAAGTGTGGCACGCACAACGCGCCCATGCCGCTGCTGTGGTGGTCATGGACAATGAGCTCAGAATTGAGTACGTCATGGACGGCATTTGTGTTTTGGCAGTGGGCGCGTGGATTGAAAAGTGTTGATTTGCTACTGTTTGTAGACCACCGTACCACATTATCATGATGAAGGATGACATGGCGTCCAGTGTGCGGATTCCGTCCGTGTTCATCTCGTACGTGTCTGGAGAGTGGCTGTTGGACGCTCTACGCCGTGCGGCGCCCTGGGACCCAGTGCGAGTTACTATTGATGCCAATGGAGAGCGTGAGTCGAGTGCGTGGTGAATGAGTCTTGAAATGGAATGGAAGAGGACTCACCAGACTGATACTTTTGTGTGTGTATTGGTGATAATTTAGTGCCGCAAACGTCGACATCGAACCGCTTGTTGAAGCGCGTCGTCGCTTACGTATTCTTGATTTCCATTGTCTGCGCATTCTCGAGTGGACTGAGTTTGCTTTCATCAGCTATTTTCCAGTGGGTTGGCAGGACTCGACGAACCCATGCAGCAAAGCAGCTCCCTATTGCCAAGTATGAGCGCAACATGCAGCGCACACTGCTAGAACATCTGCTGGTAGATCAGTTCGTGCTCGATCGTATTCCGCTTGCAGAGATCGAGAGCGTGTCCGATGTGAATGAGCACGATCACGCACAGGAATCCAGCACCACTGATGTTACCACGAGCCCTAAAATGGAAAAGCCCAACAAAGCTGATGCTTCCGTTGAGCACAGCGAGGAGCATCCAATAGAAAAAAACGATACTAATGCTGGTTACAACGAAGGACAGTCATCACACAAAACTATTACAGATGAAACTACGCGCAGAAGCCCAAGGGAATTGGAAGCAGAGACTTGCCCGATATGTCTGGATGACTTTGAGGATGGAGCTGACGTCAAGGTACTCTACAACTGTTGTTTACCATTCTGTGACGCTTTTCCCGCTGACAAATAAATCTGTTTGGATTCAGGTCCTTCCTTGCCAACACTTCTTCCACGTTGACTGCATTAATCCGTGGCTCGAGGGCCGAAGCGGATGTTGTCCATTATGCAAACAGGATGCAATTGCCAGCAGTATGTGGATAACTTCTTGTGCTCTTATTGGTAAGAACAGTAACTTACGTTCCTGTGTTTCGAATGTCATTCAGTCGCCGGCGCGTCCAAGAAAATATTTGGTTTTCCGCTTCCTCGAGTCGACCAAATTCTCCAACAAGAGCATGTACGTTTCCCACTATCAACTTTCGAAAACATTGCTTCTCACTTGTTTCGTGCGCATGCGATGACCGTTGTTTACAGTGGGTCCACACATTCTTCCTGATGTTGCCTGCAAGCTTCATCAGTTGCCTTATCGTCAACGCCGCTGCCTCCATCATCGGCACCATGTGGCCATGAAGGGTTTTCCTCAGTTGGTGTATCTCCTCAACCTCCATTACGGATTGCCAAGGAGAAAAGAAAGCGTCCAAGCTTGCGCTTGAGAAGCTCGGACACAAATTGCAGTATTTAACTACCGAATATGTATAACTCAAGCGTTAATGACAATGCACTCGTGAATCTTTTTCGTCAGCGGTGCGTCCAGCTACAGTGAATCGTGCTTATCTTTGTGGTGCCGCCGCCACCAACCACGAATACCTCTCTCCTTGTCTGCGGTGCCCTTCTCTTTTCGTTGCCACCACTTCTTTTCTTCGGCTCCGGCAAGGGCATTGGGCGCTGAGACCAACGACGTAGGCGGATGAAAGCGTACCGGAGCTGGGTCCTCGTGGACGTCATTTGGTGGAACTGATTGACGCCTAACAGCTTGAAGATGGAGAGCGCTGCCTTGTACGGGTCGGCATACGAGGCAATGAGCGCGGTTTCTTGCTGCAGATCTGTGGGTTTTGGCCCAAATATTGAGCGTCTCGAGAGTCCAAGTAGTGTTCGTCTGAATCCAGTTGGTGGTGTGGCGGTGATCGACTTGTATTCGGTATCTCCAGACTCACTGGTAGGGATCGGCTTGTACTCAATTGGTCCACTATCGCCACGCAAATCAGCGAATCCTTGTTGGACGAGTGCGATTGCCTCTGTGCCCGACAATTGAGAGAAGTAGACAGCGCACGTAGTACCGAGCAATACAATCATCGCTACGAAATGCTTCCGGCCAGCAACTTGCAGGAACACGAACGACATGACCACCTCGAATATCACCAGGCACACAAAGGTGAGCCAATATGCTGTACTGGCGATATGGCCGCGTCCAGGACTGTACGGCAGCACGTATAGCATGTTGTACTTGGTGGTGGTGCTTTTAAGATAGAAGTAGAGCGCTCCGATAGGCGTGATGACTGGAGTGATGACCGTGCCCAACAGCACGACAAGAAAAATGCTCAGCACAAGAGCATAGTCATGGCCATATGAGAATGCGTTGGGGCGAAGCGCTCGTTGTACTTCCACGTCTGTGACAGATCGAGAATGAATCCAAGGCTGAGCAGCTACGAGATCAGCACAGCGGGTGATGTCGACGATGGCCCCTAAGAACGCTCGCTGACACACGTACGAGATGAAGAATGTGCCTGATACTTTGTACAGGAACGACTCGATGTACGATCGACCACCTGACTGCTCGATGCGCGAGAGTGCTAGATACACCGCTGTCACGCCGATGCTAGGTAAAATGACCGAGCTCTGGTTCGTTGAGCACAGACAGTTAGTTTAGCAATGTGATTATCTTCACATGAAACACTTACCACAACCAAATAGGTGAAACCTTTAATAAGGAACCCTTTGACGCGATAGGACTCGCTAATGGACGGTTCGGACATCGACAGGTGATACAGGAATGCTAATAAACACCAGTTCACGGCAATCTGCATCACACATACCGGAGTTTTGTAAGTCCTAGTGAATAATGAGCTACGAACTCAACGCACGACGTACCAAAAGCAATGCCGGTAGATACGAGGCTATCATGGTGAGAAGCACAGTATTTTTGCGATCAAGATCATGATAGATATCGCTGCTCGAATCAAGCTTGATAAACATGAGCACAGCTGTGGGCGTCGAGAACAACAGCAGAAGCGCTATCGTTGCTAACTGCCTCAGACAGAACACAATTGCTCGGCGCACCGTATACGGCTGGTACGCGAGGTTTTGCCAGATTACGTCGTCTGGCTCCGGCGCACTTCGGAGCTTGAGACTTTGAAGCATTGGGTCTAGTGATTCCGAGCTAGACGGCTCAGGTCTCATCAATCCCGACAGCGGTTTCTCACGAAATCCTCGACGAGACAAAGCCTCAACAGTGTTCACTATACGGCCGATGCAGGTTTGCCCTCGGACGACTCGGACGAAGGCGTTGCGAGTCGCAGTAGAGTCGAAGATAATGAAGGCTGAGCCCATGCAATGCCGCTTTGCAAACTCGTCGAACGCGTCTTCTGGAAAGAAGTCTAGCTCCTCACGCAGCGCGAAGATTTGTCGTGCTGAAGTCTTGTCGTACGCTTCGACAGTACTATCGTCGACAAGGCTTTCGTATAACGTATCGACTTGGCTGTCTGACCTGCTGTCTCGCTTAGCTTTCGCTCCAGGACTGTGCTTCGGACAACAGCATTTGCAGCAATAACAGCAGCATTCAGTCACCTTTTCATGACGGATTGCGTATCGACAGGGCTTGCAGCGAATGTGCCACCACAGCACCTCCAGCGGGTTCGGAACCGCGACAGATCCAGGACAGCACAACAGATTACAGGATAATGTACCATTCTCGTAAGCCTCGTCGAGCGCCAAAATTCGACTCAGCTCTTCTGACAGTTCTCGCCTCCTCTGAAGCAGCTCGTGCACTGCAGTCAAATCCTGCAATATTGTAACTTCGTGAATGGAGCCACCACGGGGATTACGGTGCTCAGGGCAGTACGTAAAGATTGGCTTGTAGTGTCGAGTGGTAGGCCGTGTTGAATGAAGACACTTCGTGCTCCCACAATATGCTTGGCTCGCTTGCGTAGCGCTGACGCCAAATCACGTTGTCTGAGCAGGAGTACAAGCACACCAAAGGCAATGACGTAGCAGTAGACCACATGGGCCCAATACCAGTCGCTGTGTAATGGCACGTTACTGAAGGTTGTTTCCTGGTACGTGTCACCGCCCCCTTTCTTACCGCGAGCGTTACCTGGCCAGTAGTTCTACACACCCAAACAGCATCAGTGAATGAATCTGTTAGCAGCGACTAACTGATAGTTTTCAACGCACCACAGGTAACATCGCAGCGAGGCTAAAAAGACTGAAGATGGCGAATAAATGGCCGCAGTCAGTGTAAAAGTGGACGATGAGTGCCGCTGGGATACCGCAGGCGGAACTCATGTAGTCTCCACCCGCCGAGATGCTCCAAAACTTCTTCATGCGATGCTTGATAGTGTCACCTTGCAACTCGCCATACTTGGTGGCAAATGCCCTTGGCGATAAAGAATCGTAGTTCCCGCGTTGAAACAGTCTCTCTTGGTGGCCCTTCCAGAACGGTAGATTGACCGAGTGAATACGTTGCCAGGCGAAGAATGCCATCCCACCAAGAAACAAGATAAAATTGAACAGGAACTGCATCCAAATTCCTTGCCAACCTTGATCACGTCCCGCAGAAACGAGCACCACAGAACTGTCGGAGCTAAGTCGATAGTACTGATCGACATTTCTGCCCGACAGCGAGTAGGCGAGGTAGAATCTCCCTTGGTCGTGACCGAATAGTGTAAACTTGTGCTTCTGTCTTTGACTCTGCTTTGCGTCGGTAGCGTGCATGAACACGAGTGTTCGTGGCGAAACCAGCGAACCCAGTTCCGTCCCATTCGCATCTGTCAACGAGAGCTCCACGAACATTGGCGGTGCATCTGGAGGCACCCAACAGTCTACTTGTTGCTCCACTCGACCGTCCAGCGGTACTGTCGTGACACCTGAAGGCACATTCACAACGTGGATCTTGGCTGCATGACCACTTTGAATAATACTCGCAAGGACTATTGCAAAAAGCGCCAATTTCATAACCATAGGAGGCATGAATGCTTCTCGATCTAACCGCCTCATTGCTGCATGAGATGAGATCGGGGTATGAAGATCTCGCTTTGAAGAGACGTGTCCAAGAGTGGAGACCTGATTCCTGGAAATCAGGTAACGTGGGGCTGTCACTCGTCGCAGGATATGTTGAAGTGATTTCTGCTTTTCCCTCAGAAGAATGAGATCGATGTGCCTGACGGTATCGCTATTAGATGGTCGTCCAATAGACTGGTATCGCCTCCTACTCGCGCGAGACGTTCGTTGACAAGGATGTCGTATATCTCGCGAGCCCGCTTCAGGTCACGGCCTTTACCTGCACGACTCGCAAAGAGATCGTAGAGCTCCTGGCGTAGCTGTAGAAGTTGCAAAGCATGCGCAGAGCGACTTGTGCTATCATGGCTCTCGTTATCACGTGCTTGGCCGATTTGATCGCCATCACTTGGAGCTGAACTGGGCGGTGGATCGTAGTAGATAGCCTCAATAGCTGCCTCAAATGCACTCTCTTGGGTCCTCCATTTAAGCGCAAGGGTGCGCCACTCTCTGTCTTCGTCCTGCTCACGGATCGAACGAGACCGCTGCCGAGTTCGAGTCGAAGTGCGACTGTCTCCGTCGTGTGAAAACAAAGAGCGGTTGTTCTGCAGTGGTGCGTAGCTTGATACGCTGAGAAGACCATTCCGAAGGAGCAGCAATGTCACGGATGTGAACACGCGTAGAGGCATGTACAGCTGCAGCTTGCGTTGGCGCAGCGAGTTGTGGAAAATGTTTTTCAACTCACGATCCGTTGGTCCCAGTGAGAGCGGTGCTAGCGTTTCTACAAACGCAGCATCATCTAGCAGCTTTGGTTCGTTTGGAGGTAATTCGTGCTCTCGCATCACTCGGATTTGGCTGCCAGCATCAGTAGTCGATCTCGCTGCTAGAGCAAACAGCTCCTGAACCCAGTACGAAAAGAGATGGAAGTGATTCATCTCCCCACGGTATTTGATCAGCAAAGCAAGAAGTTCCTCGAAGTAGATCCACTTGGGCTCGCCTGCCTGATCATTATCCGCGAACGTATAGACTTGAGAAGCCCGTTGGCGCTGGTGACGAACTACTGGGCTCCTGGGTGCCTGCGAGTTGTACTGTTTAACATGGAACTGGTTAAAGTTTGTTGGTCGCGCGAGGCTGCTGACACGGCGCGGTGATTCAGTCGGACGTCGACAATTATTCGGTGAGACCTCGTTATCCCAGTTCTGACCTTCAGGCATTGGTGCCATGGACGCAGTTTGGCTATCTGCATCGATGAAGAAAGACGAGACGATGGATTCAAACTGGTGATAGCCGTTCGTCGGCAAATACTGCTGATACACAGCATTTTCCACCTCCGTGAAGGGCATGTCACTCTCCACGATAAAACTCTCGTCTCCAACTCGGAACAGCAATTTCGCGAGCTCTAGAGCATTAGATACATCAATAATTTCGCGCATGGTCACAGGATGGAACACAGGTCGGCGATGTGTCAAAGTGGGCGCAGGACTGTCTTCACTGTTTACCTCATTCGCACAGAGGTAGCGACACATGCAGCAGAATACGAGCTCCTCTTCTGACCGCTCCTTTTCCAAGAACTCCTGGAAGCGTTTTACGTCATGATCGATACCAGCAAAGTCATTTATGCTTTCGTGCATGCTGGCCAACGCAGCATCGGTAAGTTGTTTCAACCCCCACTTGCACCGGAAATGCTCTCGTGTGAGCTCGTCGATATTGACGTTGATGGGCATGACCAGTTCACGAGGTTGGTCAGCACCAACTGCCCGTGAGCAAATCTGAGATCGTTGTTGACGCCACTCGCTAAACGATAGCGACAAGTGGCAGCGTGAAGCGATTGTGTCGGCTATTCGACGTGGTGGCAGTTCCCTGATCTTGCCAACGATTGTGTCATAGATATCCGAGATTAACTGCTTCAACGACACTAATCTCTTTCTCTGGTCCCATGACGAAAGCGCAATTGCCAATCTTGCATCTGCTTCAGCCATATCTTGTCTGGAAGCAGGGTGATACGTGCCCGAGCTCCATAGACTGTCATCTAGATGCAGCTCTACATAGTTCTGCAACGCCATCGCGGCTCGCTCTCCGAAAGGAATAGAAATCGAATCGGTATCGTATTCGTCCAAATCAACGTCCTCCAGCTTTTTGTTGGTGTCGAGTTCACCTGCAGCATAATCGTCTTCGTCCTTGTGCATATGCTGGTCAAAGGATTCTAGCAGTCCCGTTGAAGCTGAGATTTCATCACTATCCGGCTCTGTGATGCTAGCGGTCACCGGCAGTTCAGTATCACCGTGCAACGTGTTATCCTCTGGAACAGTGCCTAACACAACATGAAGAGAGCCCACTAAGGCTTGAGCCTCCTGCATTGTTTGCTGAAAGAGCTCAAAATCCTCCTCATCAAGCGACTCCGTTGAGTTGGCGCTGCTTGTGTGCATCAGTAATGCAGCAGTAGATTTGTTTTTAACGTAGATAGCATCATGTTTAATAGCAGGAACATCTTCTTCTTCATGATGCGTGCTTCCTCCATGACGAAATCTTGTGATAACACTTGCTAACTCGCGAAAGGTTGAAAGCAGCTTCTTCAGTGCTTGCTTAGCGTTTGGTTGCTCTTCAGCGTCTTTGGTGTCAAGAGCTTCAGTCTTCGTGATATCCACACTGGCGGTGTTGTTTGAAGGCGACGCGATCACTACTGCAGCCGAAGTGGTTTCTTCTAGCACAGGTAATGCACAGATTCCTTGCGTCAATTTACTGTCATCAGGGTTGGCATCTGAGGCCTTCAACTTCGCACTACGTCGTCGGTCGAGCAAATAAGCGCGGACATTAGCTTGCAACAATTCGACAGCAGCATTTTCTTCTCGTCGGCGCATAATTGTTCGCATGATGGCGCGGCGATGTAGGGCTACCTGTCGATCACGGAAACCGCGGTAAGATCTTTGAATGTCCATCGCCGCAGCCTGTTTCTCCACGCGAATTGTGACGCGAGTTTGCTCCTTTCGAGCCTGGTACTTCTGAAATGCGAATTGTAGTCTTGATGCTGCGAGATGTAGTTCTTTGGCCGAGTCATTCTTTCCATCTGAATGACGCCTTGCCACAGAAGAAGTGTTTCGCTGGCGTCGCCATTCAGCTTCCTCATCGCCGATGTCGTTATCGCTTCCACTATCAAGCATCTCTTTTGCCTTTTGCCTCGTTCCTTTAGCATACTTCGACGTCTGCGAGAATCTTGAGCCTCTGTGATGGAGGGTCCAGCTTTTACCTGCTGCTCGAGTTCTTTTATTCGTTGCACTAGACAATTGTTTTCGTCAAGAGCATTATTCTGCTTTGCAACTAGCTCATCGAGTTGATCTTGCTGTTGGCTGGTCTGCCGTTGTAAGAGTTCCACTTGATCAATGAGGCGCGATACTACTGCATCATATCGCTCGCGGATTTCGTGTAATAACTCACCCTGCTCTTTGCAGATGATATTGATCTGTCGTGCGAGTTCGTGGAAACAGAATGAGTAGATTTGAGTCTCTTGAGTTGTGTACTCCATCAGCAAACGTCTACGCTCCACGTTCGCAGGGTCCACCGGCTCTGTCTCGGGGTGTGTTGATCCGTTTATCTCATCAAACTGCGGGATTACGGCGCGCATTTTGTCTAGCGTCTGGCGGAGATAAACCACTTGCTGTCTGGTGTGAGGTGTCAGTGCTGGGAATACCACCGTCTCCCAGTACCCTTGAGCATTGAGAGATGACTTGTACTGGCTGGGAGGGTATTGTTGTGGAATGACTACTTCATTGGTCTCGATGACGAAGAATTCACGTGGAATCATTGAAATTTCCGTCATGCCCAAGCTTTCATTTCGCTTAGTCCGTGATTCTTTCGCAGAGACCTCATCAACGTCTTCATCAGTTCGCGACTGCGGTAGCGGTACTCCTAATTGTTTATTGCCACCATTGCTTGTTTGCTGAAATCGTGGTGAGGGAACCACTGAAGTACGTGGTGATGGCCGAATAATCTTTATCGAGCTAGGTTTTCTGGCGCTAGTGCTCCCGGTAGATACCATTCCATCTATACGCTTCTTGGAGAAGAAGCTTCCTTTGTTATCGGCCAAGTTCAGTGGAGGCAGCATCCTGATGTCAACAAAGAATTGAACTTCACAACGACGTGGCACCTGTGTCACCAACTATAATTGCGATTGTGAGAGCTAAAATTGAAGTCCATGCCGGGATCAGGCACTCACTATGCACAAATCAACACCACGAACAGGTTCACATACCACAATGAATCCAGAACAGCACCACAGCAGCTTCAAATTCATTGACAATCAACAATTTTGTTGTGTTGACTCCTTTTATCGACGCAATTTCCGGAGTACGTATAGCGCAGCTACGACTGCGGACACCGACGATGCAGCCGTTCGCAGTGAAACGGGACTGTCATTCGTGGCTGTAGTTGCCAGCTGGGGTGTCCTTCCATTACGAAGCAAATACTGCTGCGCATAGCGTAATAGCGGCACTGTGTGTCCTACAGTCCACTTCAGATCCAGCAACTGCACAAACCGCAGCATAATAGCACAGCATGCCACAGAGCTCAAAGCAGAGGCCGCGACAAACTGCATAAAAGTAAGAAACGCTCGTCGACTCCCGCGTGATGCGTACAACTGCATCACGAGTAGCGCACTCGACATCGCTGCTGTGCGATTCAACGTCTTGGATGACGGCATTTTCACCAATTCTTTACATCCATTCCACATCCGTTCTGTGACAATCTCGTTCAGCACTTGTTCACGGGTGGGAGGTGTACGAACACTGCTAACCACGTCCGGTCGGTGGAAATCGAACCCCGCAGAGGTCGACGCAGTCAAAGTCTTGACTCGTTCCGTCTTGGTCTCAGCCTCGTATTCTACCACATCTTGTGTTTCTTTAGTAGCGTTCGTGCTGTTGTCCTCGTTGTCTACCTCATCACTATCGCTGTCCTCCTGTGCTGGCATCAAGACCTTCTGGATCGACGGTGGTAACAACGGCATCAATCCCGGCCTGGTCATCATGATCTGAGATTCTGCAGGCATCTGCTCCATCAACCTCATTTGTTCCGCCTTCGTTAATGGCAGCAGGAATGGCATAAATGGCGCCATTTTGTCCGTAAAACTTGTATCTGTGAGCCACTCCAGTAGCGATGTCTGCAGCAGCAGTTCTTGCACTGAAGAGGGGAGGAAGCCTATCAGACCCTTCCTTCGAGCTTCTTCTTCGTACCATTTCCACACTGGCACACTCCACGAGTAAAGCAGTCCTAGTGAAGCATAAGCCAAAGTGACAAGAGCCAGCATGGCTCTGCGGGACAGAAACTCGGTCAAGAGGACCGTCAGCGCCACACTAATAGTGACGCAACTGGCCACGCGTAGAGCGAGCAGAGCGGCTTCGACCTTGGAGTTGACTTGGGAGTAGGCGACGTGAACCAGCAGCAGCCAGACCACCGGTGGGGCGATCGTTAGGAAGACAATGGTGTGGTCCACTGCGAACGAGTCCCATCGACTCCAGTCCAGCAGCTGCAGGTACGGCACGTACAGTCCAAGGTACTGGTGCGCGTCACCGTCCAACCACGGCGCCAACGCGTAGAACAGGAAGCTCAGCAGCAGCAGAAGGGAGCTGAGAGACAGCAGCTGGATCACCACGGGATGGCCGAACGTCTGGCGCAGTAGTTTCTCCAGGACGCGGAGGTAGAGCGGAGGTCGGGACGGCATGGTCCGCTCTTGAAGGGAAGTGAAGGAACGTGCATACGATAATTAGATGTCGAATGATAGTGTCATATGACTCGCTTTTTGTATAGATATAAGGCAGTCATTTCGATACAAGTGGAATGCTGACGTACTGTTGAGCAATACGTTGCTGCTTCAACGTGCACCATAGATGGACATGGCTGCATTGACAGACATGACTGCATTTTTAAGCAAGCTAGCGCGAGATGCTGCATCCCTGCCAGTTATATGTTGAATATTTACACTATGCTGGCTGGGATATCGATGGGAGTGTCGTCGTCGAACGATTCAAACGGTTGAGCAGCAGTCGTGATGAAGAGCTGCTTCATCTTCCGCTGAAAGCGTCGAGCATAAGGCTTCGGTGGGATCGCAGACACCCCGTTGCGCGACTTCCGCAGTACACGCACCTTGTAAGCGCGCTCTACGCGCTTTGCCACTGTCCACTCCTGCAGAATGTCAACCAGGCCGAAGTAATATTTGCTTGGACCGGAGACCTGGTGGGCGTGGTACGCATGGCTCTGCGGATACACCGTTCGGTCGCTTTGCTTCGGAGAGGGGTCACACGAATGTTCAGCGTAAGTGCCGGAGGACTCAGAAACTCTTGTGCCATCCGAAACCGCGTCGTCTTCATTGATCAGACGTTGATCCCCACCCAAATTGTAGAGAAATTCCGTATCACGACGTTGCTGATGATCATCCTCGCAATGCGCTGTGAGTTCCACAGACTTCCGTCGTGAAAGCCCGCGCTTATATTCTGTTGTGATCGTGAAGTGTGAATAGTGCGTACCAATCAAGAGACTGTAGTCCATGATACCTGCACTGGCGAGGAAGTTGCTATCACGCGTAAGCTGCTTCAAGAGCATCGTCGCTGTCCTTGGTTCCAGCTTTAGCCGCTTTTTCAAATCGTTGTCACGCAAAGTAATGTCGGGATAATGCTCTTCACCCGGAAGAAAACATGGCTCTCCAGGTGCGCCTCCAAACGTGAAAAATCGATTGCATTTCGAGCATCGGTACTTCTCACCTAAAACGCACGCAGGGGCGTTTCGATCTTCCCACGAACCCTTGATGTCGTATCTGCGATGAATCACCTCAGTGGTGCTCAAGAAATTCCCCATCACGATGAAGTAGAAAATCTGGCCATACATTTTCATCGCATGGAATCCAAAGAACCGCGGTAACAGTGTCTCCGGATTCCATTTGAGATAGTGCATATATGACGGTAGGAGCCTCAACAGCACGTCCTTCTCCTTAGATGTTGTGCTCTTCACTAAATACTTGCGATCGCACGTGTTGAAAACAAAAGCACCACTACGACCCTCGCTAATTCGCTCATTAATCGTGGTGCGAAATGCGTAGACGTATTCAGAATCATTGACGCCGTAGAGCTGTCGAATCGAGGCAAATACGCGTGGTTGGAAGTCATAGAACTGCATCTCCATCAATGCCATAGGCAAGAAGGTGAAGCCCAAGTTTCTCGGATTGTCGCGTGGCGCTTCCACTACTCGAATTGTCGAGTTTCTCATCTCACGCAGAGTCGGCATCGACCGTGGCGGGACTGTCATCGACCCCACACTTCCGTTGCTGATCGACGATGACGCCAATATCTGCCGAAGTCGTCGTTGAGGAGACTGCTGCCAGTCTAGTTGAAACGTGTGGTTGTTCCGAAATTCCCGTCGCCTTCGATGGTAGTGTTGAATCGACTCAATGATGCCGGATGTGGCCATATGAATCATTTGCTTCTGCAACGCTACATTAAGCTGAGGTTTCATTTGGCCATCGCTTTCTTTAAAACGCACTGTATCAATCTCTCGGGTCCAGTCCACACCTTCACCTCCAGGGGATAACATTCCAGTGACCACGAATTCACTCTCGAAAGGAGACAAGAGGCCCGAAGTCTCACGTGGCTCACAAAGTAATTTAGACAAATACGGCGCGTTAACCACAGCCCAAACGATCATGTTCACCCATCCACGAGACGAGTGGATAAATGCCCCGAGATTGATGAGCCCAGTAAACATTGATGAGCCCAGCACGGACTTCACTGTCAATAAGTTGGTCAGAGTGAAGAGGAGGAGGCTTAAGAAAGACCAAGAGATAAATACCGCACAGGTGAGCATCCCATTAGATAACACAAGCCGACGCACTTCAAAAGTCTCTTCCAACCCACGACGCAAACGCCTTCGAACGTAGGCCATGCACGCCACACCAAACACCAAATACACCGCCACACACACGTGATACAGGATCCATTGATGCCAGAAAAACCTGGCATGTCCGTATTGTGGTGAAACCAAATAAAGCGCTGGTCGTTTTCCCTGTTGGCTTTCAAGCAGTCAGGGCTCTGGCCACCGTTCGTTAAGCACTCGATCTCAGCATCACCAATGGACCAAAGTACGAATCCGCAAATCACCCCGCTAAGCACCGAATAGAACCAGTAGACGCGGAAATTGTGCGCATAAGACGTAAACGGGTTCGTGATCGACTGCACCATATCAATGGGAATAGCGAAGAACCAAAACTCTCCTGCAATCAGCAACGCCTGAGTAATCGACGCAATGCGAAAGGGCAAGACGACCGACCTGGTCGTGAACTCGGTCACACAAAACTCTCCGATATAAATGGCACCCAGTAATAAATCCACAAGACTCTTGCTGAAAATAAGTGGGTTCGGATGTACTCGCACAGTGGGGCACGTCAAGTAGCACGCGATGATCACCAACGTGAAGGCACAGGACACGATGGCTCCCAGGAACAAGTACTCGTCCGTAGTGTAGGCCTGGATCATAGCCATCACAGTGCAGACAAAGCCCAGCACTAGAAGAGCACCTCCAATGCTGACAGCCAGACAGGAACCTGGGCCGGAGATCAGAGCCCTAAGACAATAGCAACAGGTTGCCAGGAACCCTGGTTTGTGACGACCACGCTTCCTATTCACGTGCTGTTTACGCCGTGCCTTGTCGACTTTGTCCATGGGGTCGCTGGATAGCGATATGGTGCAGAACGACCGTCTAAGCAGCAGAACAATGTTTTATAATGATACAAAATTAATTAGTGGGGATTGTTATAATGATTATTAATTAAAGAGGGCACATACTGGTCAGTGTCACGAAGCAACGCATCACTTTCGGTGGCTGGCTGGTAGGCCATGCGTACGACAGAGTGTGGGCTTTAGAAGCAGTTCGTATCTTCTCGGGGGCGTTGGTGGTAATGACAGGAACGACGTCGAGACGCGTCTTGGCGGGGCAGCCAGCAGTCACTAACTGACGGTCTCTGCCAACATAAAAATACAGGTTTGGATTATATACCGAATTCAGTATGAATGATGCTGAAAGATGGCATCCTTCGTTTCTGAAGCAACTGTTTCGGGTTCAACTCGATCACGACATTGACCCTGGTCTTGACATGAAAGTCTGACGCAGCTGTCGAAATACCTTGACAGGTTTCTGGTGGTGCATGGAGGCGAATATACCAATGGCACAACCAACGGCCATTGCAGCGCCCAACGACGTCCAATACGACGAGGAAATGTCGGCTGCAGAAAGCGCAATAGCTGCTACTTCGTCGCCGGACATCATGCTGGTGGAATCGTCGTGACTGAGAGAAGATAAGCGCCGCATCTCTCGGTTGATGCTTTGCAGGAGCTGCTTTGACACTAGATACCGCAGCTTAAAAATTGTCGGCTGTAGGTACGTGGTGTCTGGAACAAGCGCATGCGGGAATTGTCCAGACGAAGCTGGGCGAACAAAAGAGATGCCAATTACAGTGAGTATCCCGACAACCATTGGATTTACGGTTGGTGCAACCGTACCCGTACAACAATAGCATGCATAGCTGCGAGGATGTCAGACATGTTATCCTGTTGGAACACCCGCACTTCCGTCAATACTACTATAACAACAGTGGAAGCCGAAGTTGTCGTACACGTACCACATAGTACTTGGCACTGCAATGCTTCTTTCCCACCGTACAGGTCACTACGTGCTCGAGCTGAGGTTCATTCTCAGCGAAGGAATGAACAGCTATCATAGAGAAACAAATTGGAGTTAGTCGCTGGCCTTCTCGCCCGTATCACAAAAACTGCTCTTACCTTGAAAGACTTGATCATTCGATTCATCGTCTCCTACAGCAAAAATAAAGTCGGGTACCTCCACATGATCTTTTAACACTTTTAACATCAAAGACACTGCGACGGCTTTGCTGACCCCAAACTGGTGAACCTCTACATATCCTTTTGAGCGATTCACTGTGGCATCGCCTTTCTGTCCACCGCGTTTGTACGTCAGAAACTCTTACAAACATAATCGAATATAAAATGTCGTGGCTTACCTCAACAATTTGCCGGAGTTGAGAGCACAGCTCCAAAGACTGGATCTCACCGTATTCTGGATCACTGTTGCGATAGTCATAGAGCAACGATGCTGCGTTCTCAACAATTACGGAGCCATTAGTCCGCGCGGCGTACGCCTGCATTACTCTCCTGACGTCGTCTTTCCAGTCAAAATGCCGCTTGTCTTCATCGCAAACGCACTCCCAATCATGCGTACCAGCTTTTCGGACGAAAAGCCCATTCTCGGCTACTAAGTTTAAGTTAAGAATTGCGCCGAATTGGGTTTCAAGCACTTCACGCTGGGTATTGCTCGTGACAAACACTACGTTGCATGGATCGGCACACAGAGTTCGCAAATTTGCACGAAGTTCATCGCAGACCGGTTTCCGACTGTGACTGTCCAGAGACTGCATACTGCTACTTGTAGTTAAGCCACGGAGATCGCCACCTTGCTGATCACTAAAATCAAGCGTCCGAGACATGGGATCATTGTCCTCGTCGCGAGGTGAGGAAGGTTTGCACTCCTCATCGTGGATATTAGATGTAGAAATCAAAGATTCACCATAGTCGACGATAAAGAGGCGGCGTGACGTGGTGGTGCACTTCTTCACCAAGTCGTCTATATCCAAACTCACAAAGCCCGACTCGAACTGCATGACACGGAAATCAAATCCAAATCCCACTTGAACGGTTTCTCCATCTTTTGCATCCATAGCTTTGACTCTTGTAGCCTCTACATCGGCAAGGAGTCGTTCCCCCAAGGCGTAGCATCTGATTCACCGACCAGAAACTTGTAGTTAGTATAGAAGCGAGTGTGTTTCTCGTAGTAGTTCATTGTACACGCCTTTGACAATGCCGCCACCATATCGTCCGTTTTCCACGGATTGACGGCCAGACTCCCGCTCAGTATACGGCTATAGGCTGCAAACTCTGATACGATCATTACTCCGAAGTTACGATCGAACCCACTACGTCTCGGGCTACTCCACCCTGGAGTGCTCCTGGAGTTGCTACCAAGGTTCCGGTGCTGCGCGATAATGTATTCGAACGGAAGTAGCGAAAGCCCCCACGAACGCAAGTGTCCATGTATACGTCACACATCCTCCAAAGAATGACTCGCTCAGCACAAGTGGTCTTTCGTTTCTCTTCGAAATGCACTACAACTCCACCAGGCGGAGCATACCGGTGATTAATCTCCTCGGTGAACTTCAGCACCATGTCCCTGGTGCGGTTATAGTCGTTGGGTCTTGAGTCAAGCGTAATTCCAATTTGTACGAGAACAACGGAGTCCCGTTTCTCGGGGTGGGTTGCCAAAAAGCGGTCGAACGCCCGCAATTTCAATGGAATGGCGGTGAGACCTTCCAGTCGATCAACTGCTCCAATCACGAGTCTTCGCTGCCCTGAACTATTTCCTGCCTTGACGATGTTTGCAATGTTTTCCGCGAAACTCACTGCGGCGACACTTGCATGCGTCTCATTCTGGTCCAGCATCTCGTGCAAATGGGTCACATCTGGCTCGACGTGTGAGCACGAAATGTGGATCTTTCGTCCGTTATACTCGACAACCAGCATGCCGTTCGGACTTGTCTTGTAGTCGAGTCCTAGAAGACGCTTGCAACTCGTGAGGAAATGTCTTGCATGCTCAAAGATGAGAAACCCAATATGATCTGCGCAAAGCATTGCACGGAGAATCTCTGTCCGCATCGCCAGACACCGGAATATCTCGCTGGAGGGGAATGGCACGTGCAGGTACATCGTAACCAGGGCAGTTCGCAACCGACGCAACAGGTACGACGGCATCATCAGAAAGTGAAAATCGTGCAGCCACACCAAGTTGCCCGCATGGTAGTTTTCCACCACACGGCGCGCAAATGTTCTGTAGGACAACAGCAATTGGTCACATCAATTCACAGTAATTACATCCCAAGGTACCAACAAATAGCTCGCCTGTTAACGCTGCAGTAGTCTGACCAACACATATCTTGCGCCGCTGGGTTCCACGACACGGGGTCGTACCAGCTTCGAGTACTGGCGTCTACATCTTCCTTCTCTCCTCCAAACCACCACTTGGAAACGCGCGGCTTCTCCTCCACGCTGTCTAGCTGAAGCTCAGCCGAGTTGTAGACGTCCACAACATTGTGGAACACTGGCCACAAAACCCCTTTGCAAAAGCCCTGGAAGTAGCGATGCGCCACTGGAGGGTCCAGGAACACCGGGACGCACCGCATCTTGAGCAGTTGCTTCTCCAGCGCCGCCTCTTCGCTTTTTGCAACGAAAACCTCGGGGCAACCGATAAAGAGTGGGGAATACTTGTCCGCGTCACGCACTAACGTCCGGTACAGAGTGGCGGTGGCGCTGGTGGCCCAGGAGACGTCCCAGCCGCTCGGAGACGACGCATTCGGCTCGAACACGAGCGGCAGAACGTTGAGCACGATGAGGACAGTCTTGGGTCGAGGCTCTTGCTGCTGGGGCATCGCGACGGATCAAATCGAAAAGTGGCGCACTTGAAGTTAGTAGGAGGATGTGGGTAAGTGAGACCTAATAAAGATAAAGTGACGTTTTCCAATACTATTTTCGACGCTCGAAGATGTACAGCGACTGTGAGTCGGTCCAGGATACTCGTTGTTGTGGCACTTGCTGCATCAGGTGAAAGCTGCTGGAGTGCTTTAAAGCATCTTTGTAGTCGATCACAATTGCTCCGGAGCGGAGCTCGGTCTCGAGTTTGCATTGCACCTTCTGGTACAGAGCAGAATCCCAACACTGAGACGTGAGGAGGAGAATCGACGTCTGTTGCAATGACACCGTCAGCATGTCCGCGCATACAAAGCGACATTTGTCCTCGGGAATCTCCAGCTCTGTGCGTGTGCATTCAGCCTCGCTGTGTAGAAACGGCAGGATTTCAACCCCCACACAAGAAAGTCCTAGTGCCAGGGCTGCGAAGAACACGAGGGAGCCTGTCGAGGACCCAAAACTGTAAGCGTCATTGGTTTCGGATCTCCTGCGATGGCCTTTTGCAATACGTTTTGTGTGAACAAATGTAGCCATGTCGGGAATGGGGTGCTGCCGTACGCGAAGTTCTCCAATGAATACTCAGTGTCTGGACCAGAGAACTCCTGTTGTGTTTTCAACAGCCCTCGGTGGAACTCAAGCTGTTGTTCCTGTTGCCGCAGTCGTGAAATCACCACTCTTAGACACTCCTGGTCGGTGGGGCAAATTTCCGGCAGATCATGGCTGAATAGAATATCGTTTGTGTGTGCGACTGCGGCAAGTTCAGCCTGGACATTGTCCGCTCTCTGCTGTGTGATGCTTGCAATCGATGGGATATTGCGGTGGGTGCACGTTTGGGATGCCGCTAGCAGCTCCGCAATCTTCTTCATTTGTTCTCGTGGGAACGAAGAGCTGTTGCAAAGTGACCCATGCTGGTTGTTATAGCCACGAAGAAATACGATGTCGATCGACTTGCGGAACTCTTGGAGACACGACAGGATCTCTGTCAGCAGCTTGCGCAGTTGCCCTCGTGATATCCGACTACCGGTAGTGGACTGATAGTCGGCAGTAGAAACGTCAACGCATACTGCATGAACAGCTTGGGCGGCAACTTGAAGCTAATAATCAGCAATAAACTTATATAAGCTCTCTACATCACTACACCCTTCTACCAACACACATATATACAGCACCTGCTTCAGAATGCACCCGCTTTCTTCCCAAGTCAAGGCGTGGCGATACATCGCGATCTTTAGCAGAAGCAGTAATTAATAACATTTTAATTTAAACTGCTGCCCCAAAGTTAGTTTTTTCGGCTTGTTATATTGTTCAGAAAAACACAACAATGGCAGTGACATTATCGCCGCTACCTTTGCCAAGGCTTCCTGGGCGAGCACTTGCGCAGCCTGTGGCTGTTGTGTGATCGACATTGATCCAACAATGTCCACAACTTCTTGGTCCGTAAGGACGTCCCAAACACCGTCGCACCCCAACACGAAGAAAGGATAATCCGAGGCTGGATCCAATCTGACGCGCACAAGTGTCCGATGATGGACATGATATGTTAGTAAATTCCCACGAAAAATGGTGGAGATTATACTTACTGAGTCGCACTTGTGTGCGGCTTTGCAATCACAGACTGCTTGAGATCCCTATCTCCGAAGCTCCTGCAATGCAATTGTGTTAGCTTCCAAGTTCACACTTGCAGAAAATGTAAGTAAACCACCTTGAGACTGCGAGCACTCCAGACACTCGCTCCTGCATAACGAAACCGCCATGGCTGGTGATCCGCTCGACTTCATTCTGATCGCTTGCCTTATGATCCTGTGTGCACAGTAATACAAGCGCCAGTACTTAATCTCACGGGCGATCATCACTTCCAGAATTGATTGCGTACTCTGGAGAGACGAACTGCTTGGCCATTGCGGCTAATCACTGCTCGGCTGAAATAACAAACCCAAAATCAATAAAGTATGCAGAATTATAATTGACGAAGCCCACGCACCTATCACCAACGTTAGCGATGTAAAGCGTCCTGATGCCGTTATCCTGCAGCAACAGTGCAGTCACTGCTGTAGCTCCCACCGATCCTGAGAAGGACTGGCAGCACTCCATGTCTGAGATCAAGTACCCACTTCTCATCAACAGCAGTCTCACGTTAGCCGATAGCATCTCACTCTCTCATTTTCTGATCATGATGCAGTAATCTGTACCGCTCAAGTCGTTGCTCAACTGAGCTCTCATCGTCCGCCAACTGCAATTCCGCCGCGATATTTTCATGCAGCGCACGCTGCAAGTACGTTGACACATCTCGCCCTAAACGTTCGCAATCAATTGCAACAACAAGCAGTTACAGCTCATACCAAGGTCATTTGACTGCCTTCATTCCAGGCGTTTTATTACCGCCGTGGCCGTCGTGCACAGCGAAATAGCCGTTTTGAGGGTTCTGGAGGAAGCCGTCCACGATACGAACCGTGTCTTCCATGGTCTTCCGGTGTGCCCCATTCTGCATACACCAAGCGCAAAGGTGTAAGCAACAATCATAATCTCTAAATACGCAGAAACCCTTTCGAGACAGCGCACCATTTCCTCGTAGATGCTCACGCATCGGCAACAACTGAAGGCCTCAGCCATCTTCAGGATTCAAAATGTGGCGCGAGTCAAAGTTCATGTATACTTGATAAATGTATGGTTTACAAAAACCAGTACGAAATCACTTCCAATTAAGCAGAATGGGGCGACCGCGTGTGACGCTCAGTGCTGTGGCGCTGTCTGGCATCACTGGCATGACGGTGGCGTCTGTGTCTCTGCTAGCATACATGCGCTTCCAGCACCCTCAGGAGTTTGCAGACGCGAGTATTCGCATGACGAACCCAGAGGTCTCGTCGGATTTCAACAAGAAGTGGGGGCTCTTCGGCACGGGCATCGCTGACTCGATCCCGCAGGGAGTTAAGGACTTGTTTTACGTGCCAGACATGGCCGAGCGCTACGAAGTCCATAAGAAGAAACGCGAGCAGCAGATTCGTCAGTCGCTTGAAGACTTCCGTCCCAAGTAAAGGCAAAAAAGCAAGGACAGCGCAACAGAACTGCTGTGGACGTCAAGACTGTAGCAGCAGCACTAACTTTTAATGACAATCACGCATGTACTTAGTCTCGTGCCGCATAAATCAAACGCAATGAGGACAAAACGACAGCAAAACGAACGACAAACAAATATACAAAGACCGGCAGTTCGGCAGCAAAGTCGCATGTATTTGGCATGTTCATGTGATCATCAGCCAGACTGCAGTGAGTCTCTGGATGCAGAGAGCTACGACTACATCTACGAGCGGTAACGACGCAGGGACAGCGTGTTGCGACGCTTCCAGTTCTGGCGGAACGACGAACCGATGATCTTGTTGGCGCGGTGGCCACGCTTGCGCAGGCCACGGCCCTGGCGACCAGCCGACGTGAGGCCACGCTGCTGGCGGCCCTTGTGGACGGCGTTGGCGATCCAGTTGATGCGAGGGTCGCGACGGATCACCTTGTGCGAGTGGTCCACCATAATGATCTCGAAGTACTTGTACGTGGCGTCCTGGTTCACCCAGTACGAGTTGAGCACGCGCAGGTTCGTGAACTTGTTGCCGGCACGCTCCTCAGCCACGGAGCGCAGGTTGCGCTCGAACTTGAGCTCGTTGATACCGTGGTGCTTGGGCTTACCGTACACAATACCCTTGGAGTTCGGGCGCTTGCGGCCACCGCGACGCACGGCAACGCGGACGATCACGTAGCCCTGCTTGGCCTTGTAGCCCAGACGGCGAGCCTTGTCCACACGGGTGGGGCCCGTAACGCGGTGGATGACCGGCAGCTGACGGTACTCCCAGGCGCGCACACGCAGGAGGAAACGCAGCACATCCGACTGTTTGCGCTTCCACAGCTCTTCCAGGTACTTGTAGGCTCCCATCTTTACGACTTTGCTAAATGGAAATGGCTCGGGCGATACAGGCAGCAGAAAGCTGGCTCAGCCAGTCATTCAATCGTGAGTTCTCCACATCATAAAGTGTGGCCCACACAAGACAGCTCAGACCGAACTTAGCATATCATACTTAATGCCTCTTGAAGATATATCGCACTTAATTAAGTTGAACCTAATTTGTGTGTGCATCAAAGTAGCTGTCATCTCATCACGGTTGAAGCAGGCGCTGTCGACGGATACCTCTCAATCTGACTCTCGACGACCATGAGGAAGACGTTGCTGCGCGCTAATGCGCTGCTAACGGCGCACAATGTGCGCGTCCAGCGGCTGAATGTGGCCGCCCAGGTGGCTACGCAATTCAAGGTGGAGATGCTGGACGGCAAGGACGCCGGCATCGCCGTGTTCACGATGGATCGCCCGGAGGCACGCAACGCTCTCGGTCGCCAATTCATGGTCGAGTTCCGTCAGGCTCTTGACCAAGTCCGCTACGATCCAAAAGTGCGAGTGGTGATTGTACGCAGCACTGTCCCTAAAGGTATCACCATGAGGAAGTCGTAGTGTTCTATTGTAATCAGCAACAAACTAAATTACTTCGGTGCGCTTGCTGTCGCAGTGTTTTGTGCAGGGGCTGACTTGAAGGAGCGCTTGGGGATGTCGCCTCCTGAGGTAAGAAGGTGTAGATGTCCTTGAGTACGAGGAGGGTTGATGAATTCTTGTGAGTTTAGGCTGCTGCGACGTCTCGCGGCTACCGCACCGGATTCACCGATCTAGAGCAACTCCCAATGCCCACCATCGCTGCTATTGAAGGGGCTGCTCTAGGCGGAGGAATGGAAATGGCGATGGCATGCGATTTTCGCATCGCTGGAGCCAAGGCTGTGCTTGGGTTCCCAGAGACGTCACTGGCAATTCTGCCAGGAGCAGGCGGGACGCAGCGTCTTTCACGTCTCATCGGTACGATATCAAGATCACCTTTCTCAAGCTATAGCTAGGGCTAATCTAACATGTTGTTGATGTGCTATTGCTCAGGCGTCTCGAAGGCGAAGGAGCTCATCTTCACGAGCCGTCGTCTGAACTCTGAAGCCGCTGTAGAAGTTGGCTTGGTCGACTATGCTGTGCCGGAGGGGAATGCTGTTGAGAAGGCTCTTGAGCTCGCGCGCGAGATCCTTCCCAATGGTCCAGTTGGTGTTCGTATGGCGAAGGAGGCGATTATGAAGGGCTCCGAAGTGGATATCGCTTCTGGCATGGCCATTGAGAACGCTTGCTACGCTCAAGTGATTCCGACGAAGGATCGCATCGAGGGTTTGGTTGCATTCAAAGAGAAACGCAAGCCGCAGTACACTGGGGAGTAAATCGGGAGACACATTGTCCTCAAGGACAATGCGCTAATTTGCGTAAACCACTTCAATTAATCCAGCACCATTTCACGTTTATGCAACAGCTGGATATAATTCATGTAAACCACATAAATTGCGTTGCCGTACCGCCCCCTAATCTCGCATTCGCCTGAAAGCGCAGGCAGGAGTAGGACTTCGGAGCAGTGATAGGATACGGCGCCATGGCAGCAGAGAAGCACGAGCTCAACGAGGCCTGGTCCATCTGGGAGCAGCGCGAGCAAGGCAAGAACATGTCGTACGCAGACAAGCTGTTCAAGCTCTGCACGTTCAGCACTGTGGAGGAGTTCTGGGGCTACTGGAACAACATTCCCTCGCCCAGGTGAGCCAATCAAGCGTCCGTACTTTGGCTCTAACCGGTTCATAATCCTCACAGATTGTTTCTTGCTTCGGTTGCCTATTGCCTCGCCTAACCAACGCAGCCAAGTGCTGTTTGACGGCTTTACGCGCAAGAAATTCGCGGATCGGACGGTTGAGGGCTTTGCCGTCTTCAAAGACGGCATTGTGCCCGAGTGGGAGGACCCAGAAAACAAAAGTGGTGGCGAGTGGTCGATCCGGAAAGGTGTGGATAGCTGGCAGAGGTTACATCTTGAAGAGCTGCTTGTTAACGAGCTTTCTGTTGCGATGACTAGAGGTGCCAGCTCAGGAGCTGGACGAGTTCTGGGAGAAGCTAGTGCTAGGTGCCATTGGCGAGTTGATTGACCCGGGAAATGAGGTCACAGGTGTGCGAGTGATCCACAAGGTGGGGTTTTAAATGGTGGCAAGGCATACCGTTAGACTCGCTTCTTGTTGCTGATTGTGATTGCGACGTCTGACAGAACAACAAGAAAGACAAGAGAGATTCGGGCAACAACTATCGCTACGAGATCTGGCTGCGGGGAGTTAGCCGCGTGAAAGCCGATGAGATTCGCAATAGAACTGTCGATGTGGTCAACTCTGGAAGCTCTGGATCTGCTTGGGTGGCCAATGAGTTTGTGTACAAGAAGCACTAAATGTAAAAGGCGGCGGTGTGTCTGCAGTGCCATTACTCTGGCTACCAGGAGAAGGAAGTGTCGCGAACTGGAATGCAAGCACTCTGGCACGACTTGACGACCTGTTCAATGTTCGGGATTCGCTCAAGACGCGCCTGTGTTTCAAGCAGAAGAGTTGGGGCAAGGAAGAGGTAGGGATGCACCGTCAGGAGGGAAGGAGATAAGGAAAAGGCCCGAGGTTAGCTCAAGCGAGCCAGCCTCGCATCACATAGTGGCAGCAATGTGCCATTGCCAAGCTTGTGGGAACCATAAAAAGCAAAAATACAGATAAAATAGAGAGCTGAGGTGGCGGCAGTGTCATCGCTTGTGTATTCATGTTTGTATGGCACGTTGAAGTCGCTGAGGAGGACACCAGCGAGCATTTCGCACTTTAGTAGCCTAGGTACGCATACGCACTTAGCGTGTCCATTTATTCAGATAACTGCAGCGTGGCAGCCATGAGCAACCTCAAGATGCTCTTTTCGGACGCGCCTCCGGACGCGCTCGAGTACGTTCGACGTTGTTACTGCAATTACATTTGTTATGTTCTCCTAAGTGTCCGATGCATGCATTGATTGTGCTATTCAGAAAGTTGCTGTCTCCAAGACGCAAGGCTATCTATGCCTTGTTCGCCTTTGGCCCTGGCACCGTGCTGGGGTTGTATCTGTACTCTGTGAAGAGAAGAATGGACCGTGAGAACGAGGCCATTCGTCTGGAGCAAGTGCAAAGCGAGCTCAGTGTGGTCCAAGAACAGGAGAATAAGGATCTGGTGCTGGCTAATGCAATCAGAGAGATGCGTGATCGCCTCCAACGTTTGGAGGCTGAGGCTGTCGCGAGGCGACAGAGCGCCGCAAATGTTGCTAAAGCTGCAGAGGAGAGTGCCAAGCTACAAGGGGCAACGAAGGCACCTGCTGCGTTGACGGAGAGTACGATAGAGGCAGCCTTGGCGACGCTAAAACCGAAGAAGAAGCCGCAGGAGCAGGAGCAGGAGCAGAAAACTCCAACCTGGATGACATCGCCGTTAGGTGGCCAACAAGGACGCATCCAGCAACGCCAAAAAGACATGATCAAAGAGGATGTGGCAGCGTACCAAGCAGGACAGAAGAAGCAAAACAGCAACTAACCAGTTCAAAAATGTTCAGGGAGTTACTATCGACAAACCTACGCTACTTACAGGCTGTGTCGCCCTATTACTCCAGGCCAAAGCCGAACACTTCCATCTGGGAAACCATCGTTAAATATGTTTCCAGCTCCTCCATGCTATGATACATGGGCAGATCAAGGCGATTGAAGCAAGTGTGCGCCTTGGGAAACAGGTCCGACTTGTCCTTGCCCCGCGGCATGAGCTGGATCGTGAATTCATGGATTATGCCGCTAGAGCTCATGAGTCCACGGAAACCCTCGACGGGAACACGGCTGGTGCCTGTGACGAACTGCAACAACCGTGCACGTTCCTCAGGTGCGAGTCCTTCGACAACGATCCAGAACCATTCTAGCACTCCATTCTGCTCCTCCTCCGTTATCTTGCCCTTTTGTTGTCCTCCTCCTTAATGTAGCGGATGTGGGTGTTAGCTCGCCAGTCCGCCGTGTCAATGGTTGGAATTCCGCAAAGGATGAGCTCTAACTCCTGATAGTCAAATACGGAGAGTAGTGCCTTCGGCACGACATCGTAGATGCCCATTAGTAACTCCTGCAGCTGATCAGCAATGCTGTCAAGCATGCGATGTTCCAGGACGAGTCGGAGATACTCCTCCTTGTTTTCGTCGGTCACATCGATGTTGCGCCCGCCTTCCTTGAGATCCACCTCCGTGCCATTTTCCATCATCACGCTGAAAGTCAACGCTAGGTTTTCCACGTGTGTGTTGCTGCGAAGCCACTTGCAGTTTCTGTGCAGCTCTTCGTCGAGGAACTCGAGGTCGGAAAACGAGATAGGGATGCCCAACATGTGTTTCAGCAACGGCAGGGCCAAATGCACGTCCAGCACAAGTCCTTCGAACAGTGCCTTGCCGATTAGAATACCTGCTAGCCGGAAGAGCTTCAGATGATTTTTGTTTTTCTCGCCAGAAAGTGGATCGATCCAGTAACTCATATCCTCGCCCTTTGTCGGCACGAAGAGACCCATCTTCTCGCTGAAAATCTGCTTGCAGACAATGCCAAACCATTCGCGCAGCAATCCTCCAGCATCAATACCTGGTTCGCCTTCGAACGTGATTTTCAAATACATATGCAGCGCAGACGTTGAGGCATCCGCGAGTTGCAGCGACTGCGTGATGATCTCTTCACGCGTGACCACTGCGTGCACACCGCCACGAAAAGGCCAACAAAGTTAGTTAATCCATTAAAAATGCAAGGCTTAGTTTACAGCCAAGACGTACTCAGTTTTGCTACGGCTTCCGTCACAGGAGTAGCCA
Organism: Phytophthora boehmeriae; assembly: GCA_011947355.1. NCBI lineage: Eukaryota > Oomycota > Peronosporomycetes > Peronosporales > Peronosporaceae > Phytophthora > Phytophthora boehmeriae. The sequence continues at coordinate 946,974 of JAAVTJ010000145.1, read as the reverse complement.
ATCGAGAAAGCTGCACCAAGAACCACTGCTTCTTCAGACGGAAGCTAAGAGCCATCACACCCTAGATACAATACACGAGTGGTTGAGTACAATAAACTAAACTCTAGCCTAAACAATGGAAGGCATCCTTACCTCGAAGTCCATTTGATCCAGTCCCTTCCGCATCGCGTCAAACGATTCCATGTCAAGAGACACTTCGTCAGCTTTTGTCCACGTCAGGCGGCCACTTGCATCATACATGGACACAAATCCCTGCGAACGCAGCTGATGATAGTCCGTCACACTCTCACCGTTAGGCCCTGCCAAAGACGCCGCCTCCGATGGAAGCACCGGATGAGCAGCGTCTCCAGCGTCTCCTTCAGGCAATGAGTCGATCACATCTGTGCTGTTCTGTCGGATCCAATGGAACTTGCCATCCGACAGTTGTTTGCGCTGCCAAAGCCGTCTCCGGAATGCGCCGCGTTGTCTCTGCGACAAGCTCTTCCTCGCTGCCATCGTGTTCATCCGCCGCTTGAACAGCGCTCGCTGGCGAGCTCGAAGTGCCTCCACCTCGTCTTCATCTGCGTCAGCATCAACGTCCATATTGAGCCCTCGACTATTGTTCCGTAGCAAAGTGCGTGAACTTTTGCGGCGACCCAGGGTTCCACTCATTAAGAAGCCTGCAATTGTAAAGTCAATATTGTCAAGGTGGGGCTACTAGTGCATTTCGTTCTGCATAGGAAGTAAAGTACCGATGCTGGTGCCACACATGAGGCAAGTTTTGCGCTTGGAGCTGTTGGCAAGTCCACAGACAACGCATTGCCAGCCTTTGCCCTCCTCTTCCAACTCCGTCTCCTCCAGTTGGTCACGGCGTAGGAGTCCGTCGGTGAGGTCCGAAGGGACGTCGTCCCTGCGGAAGCAGCACATGTAGATGACGGTAGCAACGGCTATCAATGCAGCTACGCCCAATACAATGCAGATCCACATGACCGCCGACATAATGCTGTCGACATCGCTCGACTCCGACGACATTGCTCCCCTGAGGTCTCCAGCAAGCGAATGACTTTGTGACCGCAGAGAGCGAGTGTCGATCGAGGTTCAGCATTTGCACGGCATGTAATCCCGGTCAAAGATGATGTGGTAATGTTTGACGGGGTACTCAAAGCCAAGAGTTGTTTTGACTTGACATTTCTATAAGGGAAGACTTTTGTTGACATGACAATTCGATTTCGCAGGTGAAGGTCACATTGCAGACGTGATACTGGCAGATGTGATACCGGCGCATCAACTGACGGGCTCAAGCCGGCTGGGTGTCATCACGGTGTGAATCACATGTGATTTCGCACCGACAAAGCGAAGGCACTTTCGACTGGTGAGTCACTGACAACGAAAAGCTGCTGCATTGCAGGTCTGACTGAATCACTTTGACAGTCATGGGCAACAATTCATGGCTCGTGTCGCCTATCTCATCGATGGGCAGGTAGTTGGCGGCGGCGAATCGTCGACAGCGATGCTGGCAGAGAGCGTTTCAAGCGGTCGTAAAGGAAAACAAAATTCACACGGCAAAGATAGACGCATATCCAGCAATGCCGCACCGGCCGGTGGGCGACAGCTTGTCGTTGCTTCAGTTCTGTAGGCTTGGCCATTTTGTACCCATCCTGGTCAGGTCCCTCGCTTTACTACCCTAGGTGCTTGTCTCACCCAAAATCTCAATTAGCTACTTGGTCGAAACAGTCGTTAATCCTACTCAATCACTATTCCTCAAAGTCACTATTCATCCGATTCGTACTTAGCCGCAACTGCCCATATCGCTTGGATTTCCCATTCCGCATTTTGCGTTCGTCCGCCCGCATCAGGCACCGCATTCACTCTCAACGACCAGCAAGCGAAGCTATGCCGTTCCTGCACGTGACGCTGCACAGCGCCGCCGACCTCCCGTCCAGCGACTTCAACGGCAAGAGCGACCCGTTCGTGATCTTCAAGCTGGGCAGCGCCAAGCACCGCAGTCCCTGCATCAAGAACGACTTGAACCCAGTATGGAGCCCACCGGAGCAGTACGTTTTCGAGGTCCCAGATGCCGCCAGTGCCGTACTTAACGTGGAGATTTACGACTTGGACACTTTGAATCCGGACGATTTGCTGGCCACGCTCGTGGTGCCTGTAGCTAAGTTCGCAGACGAGATGGACGTGTCCACACTGGAGAACTATCCGCTCTCTGTAGCCAGCGAGTTCTCCAGTCAGAAACGCAGCAGTACACTGCAGCTGGAGGTGTGTCTGAAGCAGGTGGACGACCAGGAGAAGCGGCTGTTTGTATGGGAGAACGAGTCGTGGTCCATGGGCTCAGGATGGAAGCCTCCCAACACGAAGGAACGTCAGCAGTGGTCGTCGTACGACGACTCGGCCACGTCCAAGACGTTCAGCGAGGTGGCGCCATGTGGGCCTGCCAATATGACAGGCACAGGGTGGCAGTACTGCTCCTCCCGTGGAGATGCACAGGGCTGGTCGTACGCAAGGACTTTTGCTGGGCCCTGGACTCCAACCAAACCATCCTTCTGCTTTGCTCGGCGTCGGATGTGGGAGAACACATTCCGACGTGAGGACGTCAAGGAGACGCGTTCTGATGCAGAAGTAGTGTATGTATAATTATCCCGTGCGTGCAGTCCCCAGCAAGACACAAGCTACATGCTTGCAGGTTTGGACTGATAAATCCTAGTTTACATTCCTTCATTTCACAATCGTTTCTGTTCTCCTTAGGTTTGGTCGTGAACCACCACTTTGGTGCTGCCCTATCAAGCTATTTTCCTCGGCGCGACGCCTTGGACTAGTAAAACGGATTTGAACACTTCATCTTCTGTAGAGCCATGGCCGAGCCTCCAACCCTTGTACTGGATAATGTTGAGCCACCAACCAGCACCGAAGATACCAATCCTGCTACGCACGATGATGATCAACCAGTGGAAGAAAGCAGCAGCAGCGCTGCGCCCGCTGTCACTGATGACGCTGTTGGAGGCAACGCCATACGGTTGGCCTGGACGTTCGGCTTTCAGAAAGACCTCATCAATGGTGTTCACAGTTTATCGACGGGTTCACGTCATGCTGTCTTCTATGCCGCTGCCCATACAGGCGTCATCTATGACTACGCACGCCGCCAACAGCGGTTGCTACAAGGCCATTGTCACCCCATATCTTGCTGTGTCGTAAGCGAGGACAAGCGCTGGATAGTCACGGCAGACCGCGGACTGGAGTCCATGCTGGTAATCTGGGACGCCAGCTCTGGAAATCCCATTCGTACCATTTTCCGTCCACACGCAAATGGTGTTCAGGCCATTGATATCTCACCCGATGCACTCTTTCTAGTTACGTTGAGTGCTGTGGAGCGCGGTGATGAAGATCACAACGGAACTGGGAAAAAGTCCACAGAGCGAAAGCGGTTTGACCAAGAGTTAGCAGTGTGGGAGTGGGCAGCTCCAGTAAGCGGTGCTGCTCTCTCAACACCTCTCTACTCGTCCCTCGTTGCCACGGAGGACGTGCAACACGCTGTGCGCTTCAATACCTACGATGTCCGAGAGTTGGTCACCACAGGGAGACAGCGTGTGATATTTTGGAGCTGGGCAGCCCGCACGTTGCTCTTCTACTCACCATCACTAGCCCAGAGGGATTTCCACCAAGTAGTGGGCGCTTTCACCCAGTCGCTCTTCGTCCCTGACTCGGTCCAAGCGCTCACGGGAACAGAAGACGGCGACCTTGTGCTATGGGATGCGGTTCAGACCGATAGTAATTCCGAAGTCCCCAGTGGCAGCTTCCCTGAACGAAAAGCAGTCAAGATTGTACGGCTTGCGGGTGGTGCTGAACCACAACGCAAGGTAGCGCTGACTGTTATTATCGATATGGATGGGTATCTGGTACTTGGCTCGAGTGACGGTGCTGTGCGTTTCTACGACTTTGACTTTCGACTCGTAGCCTGGTTTGAGGATATGAATGCGGGTCCCGTAACAAGCGTATCTTTTGCTCTACCAACCCACGGGAATACGGCCGAAGGTGAAAATAGTCACGGGCATCATATGGGAACTCCGGGTGGAGGTGATACTGACAACGAAGCGTTTCACGTTCCTGACTTCATTGTGTCCACCGCGTCTGCTTTTATCGTGGGGATGAATGCATCACTTTTCGCGGAGCACGAGCCTGATCGGCGCCGTGGCACACTACTGATGCAAGGTATTAACGACTCCATCCATGGGCTAGCAGCACACCCGAGACTTGCACAGCTCGCCCTTAGTTCGTACTCTGGCGTTGTACAGCTCTGGGATTACTCTGCCAAACGCCTTATCATGGTTCGTCGCTTCGACGCGGAGAAACTTCGCCCGCAATGCCTTACTTTTGCTCGCGATGGACGGAAGCTCGTGGTTGGCTTCACGAGTGGTATTGTAAAGTTCTCCATGCCCAGCGACTCGAAGACTTAGCAACGTTTCGCCTGGGAAAAGCAGCCATCACGGATGTTCTGGTGAGCCCAGACTCGGCCATCTTTGTAGCACTGGATGCGAACTTGTACTTGGGCATGTGGCGCTCCAAGCAAGCTGCGTTGAGTCCTGCTGGCTCTGATGACACTGACGAATGGGTGTATTTGGGTCGCTGCCGGGCTCACTCAAAAGCAGTAACGGGGCTGGAATTCTCGAGAGATGGCGACGGACAACCTGTGCTGATTTCAGTGAGTGAGGATCGCACTCTTGCTGAGTATTGTCTCGATCGCTCGAGTATCCTAGATGGTGTGGTACTCAAGCAGGCTCCTACCTGTGTCGAGCAGAGCGCCGTTCCTACTGCATGTTGCTGGCATCCTGATCTTCGTGGTATTCAAGAAGATCTCGTAATAGTGGCTAATGATGAATACAAGCTCAAGCAGTGGAATACTGGTAACCAGACGTGCAGGAGAACTACTCTTGGTCCGTCTTATGGCGGGCCAATCAACCGCTTGGTGCCCGTACCTCTTCGAGAAGATGACCAAATAGCTGCAGAGGCTTCAGGTGGTGTAGCTGAGCGGTACTGTGTCTACAGCACCCACGAGAAGGTTGTCGGGCTGCTAAAACTTCCTCTGGACGGTAACCCGCACAAAGCCATGGGGCTGATCGCACACCCCGGCAAGATAAGTAACGTGGATGTTACGTTTGACGGCAGTCATCTGCTCACTGCTGGCGGTGACGATCTCGTGGTGAACATGTGGGAAATTCATACCTACCAGTTAGACTTACTGGAGGCTCGAGGGACGCCTCGTGTTGATGAAATAGTAAAGGACGACGTTGGAAACACGATTCAAGAGGAAGATCTGTTACCTGCGAAGAATTTCCTTGATGGGGACGATCTGGAGTTAGCTCCATACTTGGCACTGCTGGAAGGAGGCCGTGAGGGCCAATTTTACAACGAAATCGTAGATTACTTTTACCTAGCACAGCTCCGTGTTCAAGGCGAGAATTCAACTGAGTGCCGAGAGATCACAGCACAAATCCCGTTGCGTGAGATCCCTAACGTCATGCGTGCACTAGGCTTTTATCCGACCGATGAGGAGATTCAGCACATGGTGAGTGAGGTGCGCTATTCACGCTTTACTGAGACGTCTCGCCCTGTGGAATATATCGGCCTGCATGACTTTATCAAGCTGTACATCAATCATCGTCCGGTTTTTGGAGTTGGTAAAGCTCAAATTGAACGAGCATTCCGAGTACTTGCTTCAGCGACAAGAGGTGGCAGTTCGATGGATGATGGTGAAGCAATCTCATCAACACTGCGCTGGGATCAACTTGAAGCCCGGCTGCTGCATTCTGGCGAGCCTATGAGTGAAGAAGAGCTACGTAGCTGTTTGGCTGCGTTGCTTGCAGGTGATGAGGCCGGAGGTTTGGTTTTGGATTCGCAGTATTCAGCGCTCAGTTTTGCAGACAAGGTCTTAGGTTTCGACGATTACGAGAATCCCGAGGGAGAACCACAGTAGGTGAGGTTCGAGGCAATATCGTGTGAAGAAGACCTTATGGCTACTATTATGATGCCTTAAATGAAAGCGTGTTCAGGCAACATTTGGTAACCACAATCTAGCTGCTGTTCATGATCGTCGCGGTCGATCGATAGGTCTGAGGCCGGCGCGTTGGATGTAGCTTTATTTCTTGACAGCCAGGATATCCGCGGGTCTCTAGGCTCAGCACACTTGGTGGGGTTGGAGCAGATTGCCACTGATGTTCGTGTCATTGTCTGTGATCGGTTGGAGCGTATCAGAAGTCCGCGTATGCGGTCACTGATGGATCGGTGAAACTTGCCGTCAGGGCACGGTATTGTAGTCTCATCCATTGGCACGTATATGTCCTCAGCAGGTGTCGAATAAATCTCTGGTGGCATGCCGCCGTTGTAGGATGTCCTCGCAACCGGGAAGTCGAAAATGTCAACGAGTCGATCGAGAAGCTGGTTGATCATTGCTTGGGCAGTGCGATGTTGATGCAAGAGTTCTCCATCAAGCAGAGACCAGCGGCTCTCCGTGCCTTTCATGGTCGCAATGAAGTTGTGAATCGAAACTGACAGGTGAAATACCTGTTCATAGCACGAAAGAGGCTGCAATCGATGACAAGACAGATGCAGTCCCAGGTGGTTAACATCTTCCCATGTAAAGTCATCCGAATGCTCTTCTTTCCGCGGCTGCAATGAGTATCAGTGCAACAAACTTTCGTGTGTAGCAACCTGAGAACAATATCAAACAATTGGTTGCGTCGTATTGGCCGTCGTGTAAGGGTATACTTGAGCTAACAAGCATCCCATGATAGACGTGGAAGTCATGGGCAATGCTTGAAAAGCTCAGAAGAGAAGTTGACGAACTGGGAGAGAATACTTCAGTCTATTCCCATCCGACACAACGTAGGGATGTGAATGCGCCACCAGCCGACAAGAAACAGATCTCCATCCGGCTTGGTTTCCTCTTGATGGCCACGTATCTTACAGCAACATCAATATGCTCTCCACCACAAAAGTAGTGGAGAGGAATGGCCCCAAAGTGGCCAGTCTTCGAAACGATCGCTTGTGCGCACTTGAGTTCCTACGAATGACAAGTTGCAGATCCGTTCTCGCCCTTTTGGCGACGTGCTGGGCCGTGTGTGTTGAAAGTGCTCAAGTAGTTCGTGAATTGGAGGTTCGCCGTGCCTTGAGCGAGCTTGCAGCGTCGACCACGGACAGCGGCACCACGGTGCAAAGTTTGCTGGAAGGTCCTCCAGAACTCACAACGGCGTTGCCGTTATTTCAGCAACTTGTTCGTGAAGATCAGAGAGACATTCTACGCAAGATTGGCGAGCTGCACCTGCTCGGTGATGGCACGATGCCTCACAACAAAACACGCGCCGAGCTCTTCCTCCAAGCAAGCGCCGGGTATGGTTCTGCACAATCACAGTTCTTACTTGGAGCGCTGAAATCTTCATCCGGCGATGATGCAGGTGCTCAGCTCTACTACCAATTTGCTGCTCACGGAAAATCGATCGGAGCTGCAATGGCAATGGGATATCGTGCGCTGCATGGCTACGGATCGCCCAAGTCGTGTGAGACAGCCATGCACCATTACAAGTTTGCTGCCGACCGTGTCGTTACTCTCCAGGGGAACCAAAAACTTCAGCTTTACGCTTTACCAAACCCAGTACGGCTCTCTGATAACGAAGGCGCCCGATACCATACTGATGGCAATCCTGCTGAAGACATCCATCGAGCTGAGTATCTTCGACAACGTGCAGCTGATCTCAGCAATGCTGATGTGATGGTTCAATCGGCAAGCATCACGCTGTTCAGCGATTTGTACTCTGAAAGTGACGGCGATGATGAACTTGAGGAGCATGCATTTCGTGAACGCGAAGCCTTGCGATTCCTTAAGCGTTCAATTGACCTGGGCAACATTAAGGCGCAAGCTCTTTTGGGCCACGTGTATGCGTATGGTCTCGCAGGTTGTCAACCTAACGTGACCCGCGCTGTAGAGCTCTATGAAGCTGCCTTGGACGCTTCGCAGGTCGCTCCCAGTGGCGAAGCTGCCAATGGACTGGGTGTCATTTACTCTCGTGGTATCGGCGACATTCCAACTGACCCCGATAAAGCGCGTGACCTCTTCAAAATCGCAGCAAGTGCTGGGTACGCTGAAGGTGTATACAATACCGGCATGGCTTTCATGAAAATGGGATCATATCTTTCGTCGCGAGCCAAAGAATATTTTGTCGCTGCAGCACACGTTGGTCACCTCAAATCCACCTTCCAGCTCGCCCGAATCAAACAACGACAAGTTTCTTCCGTATACAGCATTGGCACGACCACCAATAGTGCCACCTGTGAAGAAGTTGTAGAGCTCTACAAGCGCGTGGCCGAGCATTCGCGCGAAGGTACACACCTAATGGCAATCGCGTTGACACATACCCAGCGCGGCAACTGGGCGCTTGCACTGGAGCTTTACTTGATTGCAGCCGAAATGGGCTACGAAATCGCGCAGTCCAACGCGATCTGGCTGATTGACCGTATACAGCGCCAAGTGTTCGGCAGCATCATGAACCGCGACGCAAGCTTGACCGGTCTTTTGTTTGATCGACTTGTATCTCGTGCCGTGGCCCAAGACAGCGCCGATGCACTCGTACGATTGGGAGATGCCGCTTTTCAAGACCAAAACTATGTTCTGGCATTGCGACATTATCAACACGCCGACCTGGTGAGTGCTGGCAACTCCGCTCGGGCGCTCTACAGTGTCGGGTACATGCATGAACACGGCCTTGGTGTATCTCTTATTTCGATCGATCGAGCTCTCCTTTATTATCAACTTGCCGGTAAAATTGAGCCATCTATTCGTCTCGTGATGGCAATGCTGCAGTTCAAAGTAAATGTTCAGCATACTGTTAATCACCTCTTCGAAACGATGAGTGCGCTTTGGATAACCGCGTCACAGTCCAATGACGAAGTCGGTGGGCAAGTCGCAGGCATGCCTTCGTCAGAATCGTCACATGGAGGGGAAGAAGACCTCGACAAACATCCGAGATTGTTTCAACTGGCCGCAAACGCTGTGCCAGTTATTAACGAGAAGCTAGGTTCGACCACCAGAAGTGCCCCGGTGGAGTTTGCTGCTGCCTTGCAGTTTTTGGGAGACCAATCTCGGCTACACCTTGAACTTAATGAAGGTGATCTGCCACTTGAACATCAAGACTTCACCATTGAGACTTGGCTTATGATCAACGAAATGCCACCAATTGACAACAGCGCTGAGCAAGCTGTGATTCTCGTGGATGCACTAGACAACTTCCAGCTAGAACTGTTGCCTGTCAAAGGAGAGGACGACGATGATCACTGGGTGCTGCGATTTCGCAAGTATTCGTTGGTGGATGAAAATCTCCCGGAATTGGTACTCAAATTCCCAAATGCACCTTTGGCTACGCACAAGTGGAATCACGTAGCCGTCACGTTTGATGCTAAATACCAGACTGTCACACTTTTACTAAATGCTCGTGTCAAGCAGGTGCTTAGTTTCCGCCCACATCCGGCAGCACCCAATCGAGACGGCGATGCAACCAGCGAAGCATTGTCTAGCAAGTTCCTCGCGGTTGGTAGCAGTCTGGGACGGATATACGGTATTGGACGACACGAGTCCATTATTTTCTCCGGCCAACTGGTCCACTTTCGCCTTTGGAAGACGCGCAAGAACGTAAGAGAGATTCGTGTGTTGATGATGGAACAGTATGATGAGGTGGAGACACGAGACCTTTTGATTCACTTGCGCTACGACGTCCACGGTCTTGGTGGCTCAAACAATGAAGAGAGCGACTCAAGCTCTCCTGCGAATCCGATCGTCAACGGCAATCAACCAGTCCCGGGCGCTCAGGGCGTGCAGTTCAAGTTCGTGAAATATCCTCCACAAGATCAGTAAACCTTCAGAGTGCGAAGCAACCGCCTTCCACCAAGACAAACATTTAATGTCAAATCAAGTAACATTTTGTCAGCAATCATCAACCAGTTGTCATTACTGGACTCTCCTCTGTCTGACATCTCTAAGCACAATTGGCAGCACCGGTAGTTAGTAAAGCGCGTCAACCTTAGACATGAGCTGCTGTGCCAGCGGGGATCGGTGACTTCACAGACCGCTCCTGCACCGTTTTGACCATAAACTCGTAAAGCGACACGAAGAAAAGAGCCATGAACTCGAAGGGCGTGTTGTTGCGTGGTGCCACCCCGTTGCTCAGCAAGCGCAGCAAGAATCCGTTCCACGTGGTGGTGATAGAGTATTGGCCCATCCAAAGTCCGTTAATGAGGACCTGCGCCTTCTTGTCGAATCTAAACAACGCACAAAACGCATCAGAAAGCGCCACTACAACGAGGAAAGTGTACTCTTACGCTTTAGTGGCGGCCAGAGTTGAGTCTGAAAACGTGGCGTATCCTAGTAAAACAGCAAACATTTAGATGAATAATGCAGCGATAAAATCGATACCATTACACACCTGTGGTAACATCTCCGTGATTGCTGCTATCAAAATAATCATACCATCAAAGTGTGGTTAGATGAAGCATTAGCCTATAATTTTTCACGTCTGCCAATATCCTGTACCTTGGGTCATCGTGTTCCACAATGTTATTAGACACAGAAGCGTCCGTGTTACTCTTGCTGTTGCTTGATGTGCTTAGCAGGTCGAAAGAGGACGTGCCCGGGTAGAAAATCGTGACCGACATGTTGTAGAGCAGCAATTCGTTGCGTAGAGAGTCTGAGAGTCCCCGCAACGCGCTCTTTGTGCCACTGCAGGCTCCACAGCCCACTGGGAACTCCAAACTGTCTGCGCTGCTCACAAAAACGATGCGGCCGCGAACCTTCGCTTCAATCATCGCTGGCAGCGCAGACTGCGTTTAAAAAGACACGAACAACAGCAATTATACAAAGTTCACTTAAAATGGCAACAATTCGCCTAAAAGTTCAAACACACCTTAACCAGCACCACAGCGCCATGATAGTTGACGTCCATTGCCTCCTTCATGACTGCAAGGTCTTGCTCCCAGAAACAACCAGGTGTGATGCGTCTACTGGCAGCGTAAACAATGTGGTCCGTCGGTCGTCCGTGGAAGGCGTTGGCCTCCTGGACAGCTTGTTGCACTTGTTGCTGGTCTGCCAGTTCACACTCGAAGATAAACACTGCTGCGTCATCCCCTGCCACTTTCTAAAGTCACAATAAAATAAAATAGGTTGGACACAATAATTAATTTACTAAAGCTCTCTAAAATGTACCTGCAGTTCGCGCTGTGCTGCCTTCAACGCATCCGTCGAGGGTCCGATCAGTGTCACCTAATTGAGACAGCCGTTTAGGTTCACTTGAAATGTTTAGCCACAGCAAATAGTGGTGTCTAGGCACCTTTGCACCCTTCTTCAGGTACTTCTTGGCGACGGCAAGACCTAGCGGATTCTCAGCTCCTGCAGCAGCCACCCGTTTAGACACAGATTAAGTAAGAAAAAAGTCTAAACACTTATGACACACCAGTGAAAATGACGTGCAGGCCGCGGACGTTGAATCGCGGCGCCGTCAGCACCGACCAGAGGAACGACAGCACGCAGACGCCCACGAGAACGATGGGGGCGATCCAACCGAGCGCCATAGCAAAGAAGGCTTCGACTCTTTTGCCAATGGAGTGCGGGAAGTCAGTCAACTGAACTTCAGTGAACTGACTGAAATACTTTTGAGCTCCGTCTCAAGTATAGTCAAGCCAAGTCATTTTACTCCGATTGCGCCCGTCGAGCCACTTTCGTAAACGACCCGATCATTTTTGAAGCTCTTCTTGTCGCATTTTGCAATGCTGGTACAGTATGTGTGTGAGTGAAACTAAGGCCAAGATAATGAACAAAGCGAGCACTAGACGATAAACAAAACAAAAAAATATTCCGAATAAAAACAAGGAATATGCGAGTGGCTTGGGTCTACATCTCATAGATACCGACGTCAGAGGAGACCGACAAGCTGCCCACGTTTCAACAACCTCCTCTCACTCTATCTAGAACTCTTGAGACCGAGGCTTGGCAACTGCACGAGGCTTAGGCGCTGCAGCCGCTGCTGGTGCCGAAGGTTTGGCTGGTGAAGTCGTGGTGGGGGCGGGTGACGGCGCACGCACACTCGGCTTCGGAGACGGCGAACGAGCCGCCGCCGGCTTCGGCGAAGGAGTGCGGGCCTTCGGGGTCGGCTGCTCATCGCCGCTCACAAAGCTGCCGCTCTCCGATCCAGGGCTGTGACGGCCAGGGACACCGCCCTTGCCCGTACTCCGAATCGCCTTGGCCTCCTCCTGGTCAATGAAGCGAATGCTGTTCAGCACGTACTCCTTGTCCGCCTTCATCTTCTTCAAGTTCGCGTTCACCACATCCTCCTCGCTCGTGGCTGCGTCGATCGTCGACGCAATGTCCTTCAACAGCTTCGAATCGATCTCCGAAATGTTCTTCTTGTACTTGAGAAGCTCCACGATCCACTGCTCCGTCGGGTGCACCGCATCCGCGAGCTTGGCCTCGTTGTTGCCCTTGTGGTTCGACTGCGCGCCGTTCTGGCGGGCCATCTTCTTCTGAATCTCCTTCAGAGCAGGAATACGCTCCAGGGTGTCCTCATCCCAGTTAATCTCCTTGCCCTTCACCTTGAGGCTCTCGATCTCCTTGCGCTCCTTGCGGCTCGCGTCAAGCCACTTCTCCATGCGCTTGATGTCGCGCTCGATCACCAGCTTCAGCCAGTCGAACACGTCACGCACCTCCTTCATCTCCTGGTCGATCTTGAAGCGCTTGGCAAAGTCCGCGCACGCCTTGCGGTCGTAGTAGTTGCGGTTCTTGATCAGCTTCTTAGCTGCCTCAAGCTCGGCCTCACGCGGCAGGATCGGCTTCTCGCGCTCGGAGCGACGGCTCTTGACCTTGCCCAAGTCCACAGGGAACTTCATGTGCTCCGCCTGCATCTGCTTGTAGCTGTCGATCAGAGCGCGCGCACGCTGCTCGATCAGGTCCGTCTCCGAGCGGCGCACCTGCGACTCCTTAGCAAGCGATGTCTTCTCGGTTGAGCACAAGGCGCTCTCCTCGCTCTCCATACGCTCCATGAACGCGTTGATCGACTCGATCTCGCCCTCCAGTTGCGTGGATGCGTGCTGCAGGCTCTCTTCCTCCTCGAGCAGACGGTTGGTCAACATCTCGAAGGCCTCAGCCAGCTGCTGCAGGAGACTGCGGATCTGCGAGGTCATCATCATGTCCTCGTCCTTCTCCTGAGGCTTGGACACGCTGTACACGTCCTCCACCTGCGCCCAGATCTCGCGCTTCTCGACCTTTTCCTTCGCGTTCTTGCGGCTCACCTCGAGCTCCTTGACGACGCTCTTGATGTCGGTCTCGTCGTCCTTCTGGAGACGCGAGGACTCCTTCAGGTCCTCAGCACGCTCGTTGCGGCTAGCCTCAAGGATTTTCATGTCCTTCTTGCCAAGGTCGGCGGCGTGGCCCGTCACGTACTGGTACCAGTTCTCCGACGACTTGAGCATCTCGACCTTATGCTCGCCGTTCAGGATACGCTGCTTCTGACGCATGATACGCTCCTCCTGGTCAATCACACGGTGCGTGAAGTGCTGCACCAGCTTCTGCAGATCAGCAGCGCGAACAGCCTGCTTCACCAGACGGTTCGCCTCCACCTTCTTACGGTTGGAGTGCTCGTGGAGCGAGTCGAGCACCCAGTTGCCGGCATTGTTCATCAGCTCGGTAATGCGACGCTTCTTCTCCTCGCGCTTGGACTCCTCATCTGCCAGCAGCTTGGTCTCAGTCTCAATGAGCTTCTTGAACTCCTCGATCATGGCCTCCTCCTGGGCAGCGTTCTTGACCTCAACCTCCAAGGTCTTGATGTGCTGGTTCATGCGCTCAAGCAGCGACAAGCACAACTTGTTCTCTGTCTCCAGTTGAGCGGCCTGGTCGTCAAGCTCCTTCTGGAACTGGGCACGGCGGCGGCGCACATCGTTCATAAACTCATCACGCTCATCCACCTCCGGGTCGCCACCCTCCTGCGGGATGCGCTTGTTGCTCTCCTTCACAGCCTGCAGCTCGCTAGCACGCACCTTCATGTCAGCCTCAAGGCGGGCCACGTACTCGGGTGTGATGACCAAAGCGTTGCGGGCCTCATCAAGCGTGTTCTTGCAGTCCTCACGGTGCTCATCGAACAGCTTGCAGTCCGCCTTACGCTCCTCGGTAAGGGCGGCACGCTTGAACAGTAGCATACGCTGAGACTTGGTCTGGCGATCCAGCTGGTCGCTGAAAATGTCCGAGCGCTTCTTTCCGCGGGTAATGCGAGCAGTGTGCTCGTCCAGACGGGCCTTGGTCGTGTCATTACGCTTGGTCTGGATCACACGCCACTCCTTCTCGTACTCTTCATCAAGAGCCTGGTGACGCGTGCGACGCTGCGCGATGGAACGGGTACGGCCGTTAATCTCCGTCTTGAGGGCCAGGAGGTCCGCCTCAATGGTCTTGACCTTCTTTTGACGTGCCTCAGCCTCCAGGCGAACGTACTCGTGCTCCTGCTTGTAGCGCGTGTCCTCGTCGCGGCACATTTCGTCCTCGCGCTTCATGTTAGCGCGCATACTGGTCCAGTGCTCACGTTCCTTAGCAAGCTTCATCCACTCGTCGTCGACGGTGTTGCCTTCTTCCTCAAGGAGCTCGGGCTCCTTCTCCTGCATCTTCACAAACTGAGCATGCAGGTCAACAAGCTCACGGGGCACCTTCTCCTTCTGGTCATTCGCGGAGTGGTAGATACCGTACGAGTGCACGATCCAGTCGTTGGCAATATCCTTGGATACGGCGGGGTTGTGCGCCTCCGACCAGTTGGCACGGTGCTTCGACCACTGAGCCATGTCGTTGTTCCACTGCGTCGTGTCCTGCTGGAAGCTGTCCTTCGACTTGGTGAACTCGACCTTCTCCTTGATACGAGTCTCCTCCTCCGTGTTACGAACGGATTCGTCACGCACTGTGTCGAAGAACAGGATGTGGGTGGTGCTCGACTGCTTCTCATAACGCTCCTTTTCACGGTCCATACGCTCGGTCTGGGTCTCCTTACGAGCCTCAAGGGCCTTGAAACGGAACGCTGCCTGCTCACGACGGATGTCCTGGGCAGCCTCGCGCTTCTTCTGCTCGTCAGCACGGGCTTGCTGCTCGGCAATACGCTGCTTCTGGTCCTTTTGACGGTTGATGAGCTCGTTCACCTTGGAGCGGATCTGAGCCTTCTCAAGCTCAAGACGCAGGGACTTGATGATGGGGTTGTACTCATCCGTGTTGTATAGAGCCTTCTTTCCGCTCTTCTGGAACTGACGAAGCTGCTCCGTGGGCAATGACAAGAAAGCCTTTAGGCAATCCGCATCGCGCAGAAGCGGGTGCAACAGACAGCCGTACAGGAACGTCTGCAGCACCTTCTCGCGGTCACCTCGGGCAGTACGCTTGTCAGGGAAGCACGGCAGAGCCTTGGGGTTGGTGACGTCACCAAGCTTAACAAAGAGCCACTCGAAGTCATTCAAGCTGCGCTCCTCGTTGATCTGGTACTCGTGCGTGACAGCGCGGTCCGCCTCCGTCACCGTGTAGTTAGCAGCCTTAGCCGCAGCCTCGTTCGGCTCACAGAATGTCTTGACCATGTAGGTCTCCGTGTCCGGAGTGGTGCCGTTCGACTTGGCCTTGACGTTCACCAGAATGTCCAGCTTGGTCAGGTACTCGAAACCAGCAGGAGGCTTCGAGACGGGGTCCATGACTGGCTTGATGAACTTGGGCGGGTTCTCGTTACAAGAAGTACAGTGACGCACCGGCATGGGAAACCCAGCTCCGGAATCGGTTTGGACTCGACACTACACTGGTTGCAGACACTGCGCGTGCAGCGACGGCAGTGGTGCTGACGACGGCCGAGCTTGAACGGACGGAAACACACTTGGCATTCCGTCTGGTCACTACGAGCCGTGTCCGACACAAAGTGGCTGGTCGGGTCTCCTCCCAGCAAACTCGAGTCGCGAGCACGGCCCGAGTCGTCGCGGCTGCGCGCGTTCGGGTCCTGCAGGTTGCGGTACGCGTCATTGATCTTCTCGAGCGTCTCTTGGTCCTCAATCTTGGTCGGGTCCATTGAGCGGGACTTCTTCTTGTACTGCGCCGCGATCTCTTCAGGAGTGGCATCCTTCGATACTCCGAGCACGTCGTAGCTCTCCTGACCAGACATGGAGCGAGTGGCAGGGCCACGACGCTGAGCAAAGACATCGGCAGGGGTGGTAATGGCCTTCATCTGCAGAGCCGTAATACAGTTCCTACAGCATCTCTGCTGGGCATTGCCGTATCCGAACGACGCCGGCACTTGGATCTTGTGGTTCACACAAGGACGACAGAAGAGCAGACCGCAGACACGGCAATGGTGACGACGCGGCTTGGGGAAGCCGAACGGCGTCTTGCAGTCCATACACTCGCTACTGAAGTTGTCCGGCACCCAGAGCTTCTCCAGTCCAGCGACGTCGCTCGGGACGCCGTCCAGCGAGCCACGGCCGCTGTTCTCGTTCATGCGTCCCTCGCTCTGAGTGCGCGGGGAGCGGCCGCAGCCGGAGCGGGCTTGGTCACAGGGTTCGATCGGCGGTCGACTGCGGGGGCCGAAGCCGAGGTCGGCAGAGGCGCCGGACGGGCCGAACCGCTGCTGGAAGGGGCCGTGGAGGCGCCGCTAGTGGGCGGGCGAGCGGCCGCCGGCTTGGGGCCGCTGCCGCGGGCTTGGGGCCGCAGCAGCAGCAGGCTTAGGCTCGGGCTTCTTTGTCTCTGGCTTGGGGGCGCTGCGGGGCCGGCGCTGGTTTCTTGGCTGCCGGCTCCGGCTGCTTGGGCTCGGGTTTCTTGGCTGCAGGCTTGGCTGCAGGCTTGGCCGCAGGGGCCGAGGGGGCGGCAGCGGGGATGGCTGCGGCCTTGCGTTGCGACAGTGAGAGACTCACTTTGGTGCCGCAGTAGATGCAGAAGGCGTCGGACTCGGACACTTCACGGCCACATTTGATGCAGCTGAGTCCACTTTTGGTGGTGCTAGCGGCAGCTGAGGCCGCCGCTTTCTCGGAACTTCCCGCCATTCGGAGCGTCGATCTCTCGAAGGTTTTCCCGAAGTGGAAAACGGACTTGAGACCGAAGCGCGAGAGTCAGCAAGTGGAGTTGTGAGCCAAAGGCGGGCAGAGCTGCAGGGCAGAGGGAGAGGCTGGCGATTGGGCGAAAGAGAGACGTGCAGGCGACTCTCTCCGGCTAGGTACGGCCGTCTTTGCTGTCAGGTTGTTGGGGCGGCCAGATGCTTTTCTGCACTCTCTGTGTGAGTGGAGCCGAGCCTTTACCTCGCTCGATTCAGCCGTCTCGGGGAAAATGCACCGACTGGAAGGCAAAATCCATGGACATTTCACTCACGTTACAGCGCTCAGATCTCGGGGTAATTTGAACCCGCTTGACAAGGATTCAGCTCTGGACTGCAGGCCGAAATCACCAGCCGAGAACGAAAGATGAAAAACTAACAGCAGGTGGCGCCTCGTGACAGCATCGTTATCGCGCTCTTGTCCGCCATACGCTCGGAGTGACTGCAGCTGACGATGCTTCAAGAACAGCAACACACGACATGGCTACGCTTTGCAGTCTCCGCTGTTTCACCCAACGACACAACGGCACCCAACCATCAATGTACACTAGCGTTGAATAAGCCGCCGAGCAAGTACAGTAGGCTTGCGCTATATAAAGAGCGCGAGCTGCAGCTTCACTGCAGCAGCAAGCGATTGCCCGTCAATTTGACGCATTGCGCCCGTCCATCAGCAAGCTGGCATCACAATGTGACGCCAGATCACACAAAAAGGGTCGAAATGCCCGTCTGCAGTATCGCCGAGCCTCATCGAATCTGCTGAACGTTGTTGTTTGCAGCAGCAATTGACGCTGCATTACTCGCCATGTTTTAGAGGCTGTTAGGGGCTTCGTGCTCATTTATCTGCGCCTACAGCATGCATTTCGCTGGCTTTGTATGGATAGCTACACTTTCAAATCCTGATACTTCTGCCATTCCGAACGTGGGCGAGAGAGGGCCTTGCGGTCCGAATGTCCACTGCTGCCTCGAAAACGCACGTGCATTGGCTTGGAGGAACGACGGGCGCGGTGGAAAGAGAGACCGCATGCTCCCGAGACTCTGCACCGCACGGCCGAGTCTATGTCGATAGGCGCCACATTACTCACGCGCGCATCGATCGCGGCGCGATTCGCGGCATCACTCGCCACTGTGCCCTCAATGCACCTCCGTCAGTGCACGGTTTAATCGTCGCTGCCACGTTGCGGAGTGCACCCCGGGCTATTGTCAGGAGGGAGTCCAGTGACCCTGTCGACTATCCGCCGTCACTTTCCACCCTAGCGGTCTTGACATGAGCGTTGACAGAGTGATGGCTGGTCCCCCTTCCGCAACAGCAGGAATCGTGCAATAGCTGCAACGACGCACATCCCGGCGTGCGAGTCAGTGTACAGTACAACGACGCAGCGGTGCCGCGGCGTGCCTGCCCTACGCCCGGGAAAAGCACGGTCGCCGATCCACAAGCTTACCACGTTGAAGTTGGCTGCATCAAATGAGTGAAGCCATTTCTCCAGACGATCGCAGTGCAATGCCCGACAAGCAGCAGCGAGAGCAATGAGATGCCGACTCAATGTCCTGCAATGCAGGCGGCCTTCCGTTGGACCGGAAGGTTCTGTGCTTGCGCCGCGAGCATTTGAAGCGCAGCGGTACGCTGACGTGCTCCTGTGTCAGTTGCGAGTCGCTTGGAATGGCTACAGTTTGAGTGGTGTCAAAACCTGGAACGATTCGGCGAGTCGCCGAGTTGTGCCGACGGCGATGGAACCGATGCGAACGAAAACACTTGCCACCGCGTTCCAGGTCCATGCCAGTATTATACAAAGTCGAGAGCAAAGGCAAAACTATACTCTTGTCGAGTTGGTTTGAAACAACGTCGAAAAGTGCTCGATAACAGGTCCTGATGGATGGGAGAACGGTGGATTTGGACTCAGGCTTCTTAACTGGTTGGGAAGCTACTGGGCGGAAACGTGTCGTTCTCGGCGCAGTTGCGTGGATATGACCTCCAAGCTCCTCGGGACGGCGTTGGCTCATCGAAGCTTAAGCCAGGCACTGACAAAATGCTTGTGTATTCCAACTAAATTATAGCAACTCGACTTCAGGACCCGTGGCTTCGGCGGGCCTTGCGGTGGCATTGCCCTTCTGAGCAGATAAATCTCGTTGCCGCTGCTGTTCCCGTGCTGAATTCACTCCTGGCGGTCTTATCAGCGGTCGTGGGCTTTTTATCTGCTGCACGTTCAATCATTAGTCGCTCAAGGCACAACAACATATAAACATCGCGTGGTGATACGCACCATCGTCGGATTGGGCCTGCTCTTGACATTGTGCGAAACCTTAATGAAGGAGGACGGTGGCCCGGCATATGAACCAGGTCCTGGAGGCATGTCTCCCATGCGCAATAATACTGTCTCCTTTCCGTCACACTTGCGAACGGCGCCTGCGAGCCATGAACTTCGGCTGCTTCGATTTGCGTGAGGGTATCTGGGGCCTGATGGACTGCCTGGTGGTGCTGGGCGACGAGGTGCTGGTGCCAATTTGCCGCCAGGGCGCTCGGGGTTATACGCAGCGTAGATGGGTCCTGGTGAAAACTCGCCCATGTTCTCGCGTGTATGTGTTGCCGAGACGAACTGCACTCGGGTATTGCTTACAGAGGATGCCACAGGGCTGTTGTTGGAGACTTCGCTTTGGCGCTTGCCGAACCGATGTTCGTGCCCGAACGCATTACCACTGTTTTTCCCACTCGCGTTGTTGTTCGCTCTGTGTGCCGGCTCCTCGTATCGAGTTTCTTCTGGAGTTGCAGCAGCAGTTTGTTTCTTTGCTGCTTGGCGAGGTCTTGCGGGCGATGCAGGCATGACCAGGACGCCGTTTCGATTGAGGACGGACATCCAGGATTCGCGATGGCCTCGTGGAGGTCCAACCTCAGGCAAGCGCGTCTTCTGGGGGTTTGGAGATGAAGGCGCTGCAAATGAGAATTTGGGCTGTACAGTCCTGCCACCATTCGCTGACATGCAGTCGACATTATACTTGGGACCGGGACTCTCCGCCGCTATAAGCTCACGCTGGTGGCTCACGCCCGACATGCTCACTGCCGTAGTGTTCAGGTGAGGCAAGCACATATTAACCGATATGAGTGTTTTCACTGCAATTTCAGACTACCTTTTTGCGATATGAAGCGGTCAGACTTTGAGAAGGACGTGGTTGGCGCCCGTGACTTGATCGATCTGAAGTTATCGTTGTAGTAACCAGGTGCCACACTGCTGTCTAGGAGAAATTAATACTGCCAGGTCAAGCTATGCGCTTTGAGCCGGGTTCAGTCTTCCGTATTCTTCTCACCTTTATTCACCACCGGAATATGTGGAGACGGACCTAGGAGATGCAATAGCTCAGCACGTACATATCGACGCAGAGAAGAGAGCCGCACGCGTACCGCTGATCCAGCTTTCACGCTTCCCCCACTTCTGGTTCTCGTCCACTGGCCTGTAGTCGGCCTTCATCACAACTCGCGCATTGGCTCGAATGTCCGGCTTGGAGTAGATCGGCCCGGGCGACCGCGCTGTCAGCAAACAGTCTTTAGAACCACTCACATCAAGAGAGCAATGCGTTCTACACGCACCCGCTTCAACGGGAAATCTATCCGAGCCTCCAAAGATCGACATGATACTGCGACGTCCTACCACAGAAGAGCTCGCTTCCAGTGCTTAGAAGCTAGAATAGCCTACTATTCCTGGCAGATGTCATTTTAGCCTCATGGCTAGCGACCCCACACTAGAAGTGCCCGGCCTACAGAATGGCATCACCTCTGCATCGCGCACTGCTTTCTTCCTGGGTCGTCCTACGGGTCTCTAGGGCGCCACAGGAGGCGTCTGATCGTCAGAAGTGCTGCTGTAGCTCTTACTGTGGGATGCACTAACCGCGGCATGGACCTATTCCTCTCTGTCCCAAGTCCCCACTACCCTGGGTTTCAACCCGGCGCACGGGACTAAACCAGTGACAACAATTAGTCTGCAGCTGCAGCTCGGTCCTGCGTCGTCCTGGCCTGAATCTGGGGGCGTAGAGCGCCTGATTCGTCTCGTGGGATGGCTGGGTTTGGCGGGAGTTCGTCGCAATTGGCGTGGTCGAGCACACGACCTTGTATAAAGAACATTCTTGCTGCAGCAGATTTCGTCATGTCCTTCTCGATTCGCGGGAACCCAGGCCAACTTTTTGTCGAGCACGACAAAAATGTTGGCCTCGGATTTACAGCCTTTTCCAAAATCAGACATTTGAATCGATCCTAAACCCCGAATTTCTTTGAAAATTAGGTAAAACCGTTCTAAACCCCGAATTTCTTTGAAACTTGGCAAGATTTGTATCGGTTCTTTGCTTCGATTTAGGCACGGTTTAGAATTTCAAGCCAACCTGGGGTTGAAATCTTGCCAAGTTTCAAAGAATTGACACTTTTCAATTTTTTAAAAATATCCAGAAAAACGGTTTTTAACAACTAAGTTGTTAAAAACCGTTTTTCTGGATATTTTGAAAATCGTGATTTTCGCTAAGCGAAAATCACGATTTTCCAAACCAAAACGCACTTAGGAATTGTAGCTGTTTTTCCGCCAAAAGGCTGGATCCAATAGGCTCGGAAATACTAATGTTTTGGCAAAGAAACACCTACAGACGTAAGTGCGCGTAAAATACGAACCTAGAACGAACCTAGAGAATAGTTTACTAGGTTCGTCCTATTTTAATTTTTTTAAGAGCTCTCTTACGTTTTAAGAGCGTTTTTAAAGACCATGCAAGAGCGTCGCTCTTAATTCTAGACCGTTGAAGAGCGTCGCTCTTAATTCACTATACTTTAATCAAGTGTTCGTAGTAAGTGCGCACGACAGTGGGCATAATCAAGGGACTTAATAGTTAGAGCTAATGATTATGCTCGTGTTTTTGCTCTATAGTAAAACGACTGAGCATTTTTGCTGATTATTCCCACCACGAACTTACTGGCGACCATTTGTCACCTCAAAGTCTGTGGCGATGCTGTCTCGCCGCACTTCCTCGACGCTGCGTCGCTGCCGACCGACACTCCGCGCGGCCTTTTCCGACTCGGTCGACTCTCCCGAACCTCAAGACGTCCCTGTTGCTAAAGTTGCAGCTCCCGATTCTAAACCCCCGGCCCGAAGACGTCCAAACGCCCATCCCCCGCTCAAAACCTGCGCGATGCTCTGGAGGCGCTGGACGCGATGATCGAGGAGGCGGACCGCAAGGTGGAGAAGAAGTACCGCCCCAACATGTTCTCAGAGTTCAAACAGCTCAATGACACGGAAGGAAAAGTGCAGGAAGGGCCTCAAGACCTCATTGAGGTGGGCAAGGCGAAACTCGTTCCGACGTTGGCTCTGGAGGACCTCAACGGCAAGACCGGGGAGTTGCAATCGCTCGTTTCCAGCGGAAAAGTGACGCTAATGCTCACTTCATTCAAGAACTTTGGCTTGGAGATGTTACCGGGCTGGCGTGAAGGTTTTTGGCAGCTTTCGCGGATCAAAAGGACGTCTAGACCCAAAGGTGCAGATGCTGGCGGTGAATGTGGTCGAGGACTGGTACATGAAGCTTGTCAGCGGAAGTATCGTGAGAGGGTTGAAAGAGAAGACCCCGAGGAGCTGCATGCAACCACGTACGCTCATTTTGGACGCGATGATCCCTTCCGGACAACGATGGATCTGGGAAATAGCTTTGTGGGGTATGCACACCTGATTGACGGCAAGGGCCGTGTTCGCTGGATGTACGTTGCGTAAATTGTCTTGGTAGCCGCTCAGCAGGTTTAACTTTTGTCACTGTTGTTCTGCTTTTAGTGCTGGAGGTCGACCAACGCCCGAGGAGCTGAAGCGATTAGAGAAGGTGACCAAGGAGTTGCTTGCGCAGAGTTCCCAGTCCCGCTGTCGTCGATAAGTAGATCAAGCAACTCCGAAGGGAGTTAGCACATGTTGAAAGAGATAACCTGGAGAACGGTGCACTATGTCAACAGGCGTGTTGAGACAATAAAATATGACGATGAACAAGAGCAGGTAATCGCACTCTCCTCGCCGGTGCTGTGTGCTGTAAAAGGCTACAGTGGGTCTAATGTCTGGCATCTATCATCTAGGGATCTATGGGCAGAACGACAGCTCCCGATCTGTTTGGCGTTGATACTGGAACGCTTTCTACCGTGACAGTCACCGCTTCCAGATCCACATTGCTCTTACACATTGGGCACGACTGGTAAAACGGTTTGAGAACAACGTTAGAGGTTCGTTCATGCTTTCCTTTCATTACTGTAGCTAGCAGACGTACCGTGTTGCGCTTGAGCCACTCATCGATGCATGCCACGTGGAAAATGTGCTTGCACGGGAGATTGCGGACATCTTCGCCATCCTCAAATTCGATCTGCGCGGTCACCCGGAACCATAACGGTAAGCTACCCACT
The DNA here is from genome assembly GCA_011947355.1 of Phytophthora boehmeriae. NCBI lineage: Eukaryota > Oomycota > Peronosporomycetes > Peronosporales > Peronosporaceae > Phytophthora > Phytophthora boehmeriae. Next base: position 923,481 of record JAAVTJ010000145.1, on the reverse strand, counting down.
CCATATTCATATTATGCCCACACTCTCCTGTACGTACCAAGCAAATCGGACAGACATCTTCGTTGCTAACCGCGTCTGGACTGTTCTGCTGTGGCGATGCTGATTCAGGATTCCGCTCAGCACGGTTATACTTCGTCACCCGTAGCTGCTCTAATCGCTCCTTCGTCACTCCTCGAACAACTGCAGTGCCGCGTACCTGAGCAGCCTGTAACTAATTAACCACAGTGAAGAAAGTTGGTTGGTTACAGGCACGACGACGGCTTGGTACTAAAAGGTTGTGCAGAGCATAACGAACTTACATTTCTACGATCTGCACGCCGCCATCGGAGTAGAAGCACAAGTAATACGAAGACCACAGTGACAATGAAGGCCCCAAGCACGTACACCAGAGACGCGGGATCCAGTGGTAAAGAATTCGGTGCAGCTGCCGTGGTGAGCGAGTTCGTTGTGTTATAAACCCACACATCACCTAATTGGCTTTGATAACTGCCGCCATAGATGATCATGGTGTCTCTGTGCCAAAGTGCAGCGCGGTGATTGTAGCGCAGTGGTGGAGAAGCTGCTTTACTGTTGAGCACTGCATGCCGCGCATCCATCGCCATGTTTTTCAAGTCAAACTGTCCAAGTACAATGTCATCATACACGTAACCACTGGGGCTCTGTTGCGGCTTGTAATATCCACCGAAGAACCACATATTGACCCCTTCAGTGACTACAAGTGAAGTGTAAGCACGTGGGACGTCCGCGGACGATTCGACACTTGACCATTTATTCTGATTGAAGTCATAGACCCATATATCATTCAGCAGGCTCCAGCTCGTGTGCATCAAGTGACGTCCACTGTATGCCAGTAAATATGGAGCAGTTCCGTCACTTTTATCGTTGAGTATTGCAACCGAGTGTGAAAATCGAGTGGGAGGCATCGCATTTCCAGTCGGTTCGAGTTGTTGCCAAGTGCACGATCTTAAATCGTAGCTCCAGAGATCATTGTAGTCAACTGGAGCATTGACGCCCTGTTCGTCGTATGCGATGCCACCGAACATGAACAATTGGTCGTTGTGAATAACGATTCCAGCCTCGGATCGTGCATCCGGTACTTTTGTGGTGTTTGATGGGGACGGATCTTTTTGCCACAGTGGAGATTTTGACGTCAATGAGAGCCGCCAAATGTCGTTGTATTGCACGACTGGCACGGTGTTTGTTGCCGTTGGCGAGGTGGCGTCAGATTTATCGGCAGCCTGGAGCGATAGTCCTCCGAAAACGATAAATTCATTGACGGTGGTGTTGGTGTGCAGTATTCCAGAGTGATGGAAGCGGTTTGAGGGCCTGCTGTTTCCGACTGGTAGTTCGGTCCATTTCTTTCCAACGAGATCGAATATCCACGTGTCATTGAACTCGACATCTTCGTCGGCTGCGTTTGTGGTGATGCCACCGAAGACGTACATGCAGTCTTCAAAAGTGGCAATCGCGTGAGCCGATCGTCTCATGGGTTGCACCGCAGCAGATCCGAATGACGGGTCCCAAAGTTGAGTCCACTGTGCTGCCGTTGCAGCACCACCTATATAAGACGACATCATATCCATCGCCAAGCAACAAGTCTACTGACTATGCAAGTGTGCTTGTGCTGGAATTCTTGAAATGCACAATGAGAATAGGCAAGGCCGTTGCATACTCTTGGACGGCATAGCACCGGCATCATGAGCTCCCCTAAATTTAGGGGCTTTCACGAAACACAACAGCGCATCACCAAGCGTGGAATTGCCGTCTGTGAGCATACCACAAGATTTGCGATGAGCGAGGGTTTTATTCAAGCGTTCTTGGTTCAGGCAAAATTTGGACATGCCAATGTCTTTAATCAGCATTCACTGTTGCTGCTGCTGAGCACGCCTCCATGGACATCTCAGCCAGAACTTCTCTAATGTCACGAGAGGTGGAGCTGTCCCGAGAAATTATAGGACCATTATCATTATCCCGGGAATTTTTTGGGCTGTTTTCAATGTCCAGGGAACTGGGGCCATCGACAGCTAATTCTTGCTCCACCACGATGCTCATTTGCTGCTTGGGCTCACTGTCAGTATTCAGCCGCTCGATAAACTGTAATGAGCAGCGCACAAAGAGAATCGTAAGTATTTGCCTCTCGACTTTGACGGACGAATCAGCAGCACCTTTTGAAGTTGGTCGCGCATTTGCACCTCCGTATCCGTTAGTACTGGGAATGCCCAGTCTCCAAGTTCGTGTCGCTGTTTCAGAGTCCCCATCAGAGAACCCTTAGATAAGCTACTTCTTGAAATTAATGCTGCCCACTGAATAATCCTTGTAAGTGAGCTGTTTTGCGATTCAAATCCACACGAATATTGTTACTCACGTTGAGTTGAACTTCTTGCAACTTTTTGATCTCTTGGCTGCTAAAGATCGCGTATACTCGCCACAGCTCTTTTTCGCTCTGCAACAAAATAAACAAAAGGACTCTAGTGAGTGCTTGTCATCACCGCGTTTGAAGTCGCCATTACAGAACTTACCCCCAAATCTCCTACGATGTCTCCTTTGGGTCGACATAGTCGAAAATGGAGTTGATATGGCATTCGAGTTCTGAAATCGTGTCCACATCTGAGAATTGTTCAAAGCTGTCCGCCTCCACTTTCTTCGACAGCAAGTCCAATACAATATTGGCGGGCCCTGTTCGGACAGCGAGGCGGACAAGTAAGCGCAAACAAATGAAGCGAATATCAATCATTGCTGGGGAAAAACGAGGAAAAATATAAGCAGCTATCCAACAACAGTATCGATAGTCTCGAAAAATGAAATGAAGTCTAACCTTTGCGTTTGCTTTTGGCATTTTGAGATGCGCCACGGGTGGAAAATATTTGATCTAGTTGACGCAGTAGCATGTATACACCACATACAAGATAGAGAATATCCATCTTCCACTGAGTCGTCCGCGACCTTGAAACCACGAGGCTCTCGTACGCCTCTGCAATACATGCGAACACATCAAGTAACATTTGGACTGCGAGCTCATACAATTTTTCATGCACGCCAAGGTTGCGCTCATAGCACACTAGCACCGTGTTATTCACGTATTCCAGCATCACTTGTACCCGAAAGACGAATGCCTGTACGGCGTAAGTACATCGCGTATTACCGAACCAGGGCTTGCATGCTTTCCAGGACTGTTCGTAAATTCCAGGAACGAGATGGCTCATGCACTTATGAAAAAGATGCGATGTGCATAGTGCACAAGGGAATTCATCATCTCATGCATTTGCGTTTCCACACGTTCAAATGCTTGGTCCACCCAGTCTAAGTGAATGTAGCGGCTATCGCCTGCAGCCAAATGTCGTCTTCTCTTTCTCCCTTGCCTTGCCATGGTATCCACCTGATGCCTGCATATCCTCCACACGAAAAGCAGACGACATGAATTGGCATACTCCGATATGACCTGCTCGACAGTACACGTTGGTAGCCGTAGCGTAGTCTGTAAATGATGTTTCATCTTGGCAATCATCTCCAGCAAAACTTGTACAAACGCGCAACTCAGTGCGATATTTTGCGCCTGAATACACGTACCGATGATCTCGGTTTCTTCGAGTAAATGGTGCGCCAACTTTTCAAACGGTGAAAGAACGCGTGTGATTGTTGGCGCCTCAGCTATTGATAAGCGTGATGATGCACTGCCCCGCCCCCATCGTGATGCTTGCCTAGTGCAATACATGCCATTCTCATCGAAAAACCCGCTGCGCGGAACCGGTTTCAGTATGCTGCCTCTAATAGACGAAATCCGGCGTATGCTTCCCATGTTTCGCAGAACTGATTGTGGTGCGGATTCTTGATCAGGGATTAGACCGTTTCCTTGCGAATTTGTCCGCTTCAATGAGACTGAGCGCGTTGGTATTGTTTGGGAGATGGTAGGCTGCAGTACGTCTTGTTGCAAAATCGACCGGAAGTAGCGCGCGAAGATATGCTCGCCTTTGCTGATCGATGTCTCCACAGCTTTCCACAACGCACTACCAACTTTGTCATTCAATTCTCCGTTTGGGAACACGGAGCTTATTTCAACGACGACAGTTTGCACAGACTCAAGAACTTCGCGAAATTTGAGTCCCATGTGTACACGAAAGTTCGGGTTTATCGGCGCCCCAATATACCACAGCTCGCGCATATTAACCCACTCGTTCAGCGACAAATATTGCGTCCAGCTAGCGATCTCAGGACATTTCTGCAGCGACTTCTTCATCTGTAGTTTACACCGTTTGTCGTCCACATCAACGACTGCAACCTCCACCCACACGCTGTCCTTGCCGTTATTGACGAGTACACGCTGTCCAATCCATTTTGCTAACCCACCGCTTCTACCAAATAAACGCGGACCATCCTGTTCACCACCTTTCCCTATTTTTCCTAACAGTGGCACGTAGAGCTGTCCATCTAATGTCTCCACCCGCCCGAAAATATCGCGGCTCTCGTCATCATGAATCGTGGTTACGTCTCGCTCTGACACAGAGAATACGGTCTTTTGCCACCATATACCTACGTGATGAGGGTCTGCCACAAGGAGCCTGGCCTGTTGACCCGACTGTACAGTTGGCAGATGTATGAATCGGTTCACAAGATTCATGAGCATGTCTGGGAAAATCCCACCTTTGGTGCGAAACTTTCGTGGACGGCAAAAGCATTGCACTACAAGTGACGAATCTGCGTGTGTCGATGTCGTCGCCGACACAGACATGTCGTGCGCCCACTGATCCGAAACGTGCGTCAAAATCTTCATCTGCGCATCAAGAGATTCCTGCAGGTAGCTGCTGTAAACGTCAGCGATCAGCGACTCGAACTTTACTGCGATATTTTCCTCCATCATGTTGTCGTCATCGCTGAAAATCGTCGTAAGCGATCCATCAGCAGCAAACAAGCAGACCGTATCCACATCTTTCCGAACTTGTTGCTTGACGAACTCTGCGCGTTGTTTCAACGACTGCATATCACTTTGAGCAGAGTTCTGCATTGCAACTAACGACGAGAACATAGTTTCTCGATAGACAATCTCCACTTCTTCTTTCCGTGCTTCTTTGTATGCGGCCCACTGGAACTCCATCGGCAGGAACCTCACGTAATGCAAAATGGACTTGATCGAGAGTTTGCGTAGTCGCAACTCCTTCAGAATGGACGATCCCAGCAACGCCCCCAAGTGTCGAAACATTTCCTCAATCCGATCAATTGCTGCGTCATTTGGGGCTTGCGCTGGAGCGTCTAGAGGCGGCAAATCAGTCGCTGATTCGCTCGTACTGTTCTGTCTACTCAGTCGTCGAAGTAGTCGCGGTTTGTCGTGCATATGGAGCTCCACCAGTTTCTCAATCACTTCGAAAGTGTCGCGAGTGTCGAGATAAAGCTTGGCAGCTGGATGCATCCGGGGATTCGGCTCTCCGTCCGCTTGTTCGTCGCCTCCTGCGAGCTCCACGAGGTGCTGGATCTCTTCCAGAAGCTGCAGAACCACGAGCTCATCTCTGGTTCGATCCATTGCAGCTGCACAGAGATAACAATCAATAAAGCATGGAGGACTGCGACGATATTTAATCGCTTACGGGCTTTATCGGAGCTGCTCGTCGTCCCTTATTGCTGTGGACGGATCACATGGAGCTAAGAATAGATCGCGTCGCTATTTTTAGCCGGCAGTTACGTTACGTCGCAACAACATCCAGCTGTGATGACTTCAATGTCCAGCGGCATACTTTGTTCAAGAGGTTTTTCAAACAAGGTTTTTAGTCAATTACCGACCTTCAGTCCAATAGACCAGACTGCATACTGAAGACAAGATATTTGTCGCAAGGAGGCACCATGAGCGATGGCATGGGGCTCGGACTGGACCTGTCGGGGCTGGGCCAGGAGCCCATGGCGCCTGCTGTGGACGTGGCGCAGCTGACGGAGGCCATCCGCCTCATCCTCAAGGACGCGGACCTGGAGCAGCTCTCTCGGCGCATGATCCGCAAGCAGCTGGAGTCGCAGTTCCAGACGGACCTGTCCAGCTACAAGGACGTGATCAATGCGACGATTCTGGAGCTGATTGAGCAGCAACAGGCCGAGGAAGAGGCCGAGGAAGAGGAGGAGGAAGAGGAGGAGCCAGACCCAAGCGAGGACGACGCCGATGACGAGCAGGAGGAAGCGCCGAAGCCCCGCAAGAAGACGACGCCAAAGAAACCGACGCCCAAGAAGCGGAAGCGCAAGACAGAGGGCGAGGACGGCAAGAAAGCAGGAGGCGGCTTCAATATGGAGCTGTCGCTGTCTCCGGAGCTGGCCCAAGTGGTGGGCGCTGAGACCATGGCCAGGCCGCAGATTGTCAAGGCTCTGTGGGCGTATATTCGAGAACACAACTTGCAGGACCCGAACAACAAGAAGACGATTCTCTTTGACGACACACTACGGAATGTGTTCCAGAGAGATTCGGTCACGATGTTCTCGATGAACAAGTTCGTGAAACGTCACGTGCGGAAGCCCGCGGACTTGCCACCTGGAGGTTGGAGCGAGATTCATCGTGATGGCGTCTCGAGCGATGAAGACACGGAGGCAAAAGCAGCGAAGAAGAAACCTGCGAAACGAGGAAAGAAGAAGGTTGCAGGAGAGGACGACGATGGCAAGAAGAAGGCCAACCCGTTCTACACAGAGTTGTCGCTGTCGCCGGAGTTGGGCTCTCTTCTAGGCAGCGACCGGATGGCGCGACCGAAGATTGTGCAGGCATTATGGGCGTACATCCACGAGCACGAACTGCAGGACCCGTCGGACAAGCGGACGATTTTACTGGACGACAGGATGCGAGGGGTGTTCCAACGGGACTCGTTCACCATGTTCTCGATGAATAAATACATCAAGCGCCATGCTCGCAAGTTCGCCGACTTGCCGTCTGGCGGCTGGGCGGAAATCCTCGCGATGGACTATCGAGTGACGAGGACGAAGCGAAAACGAAGAAAAAGTCTCGAAAAGGCAAGTGAGACCGCGTTGAGCAGTACCGACAGAAGAGAGGTTAGCAGTGGAGGCTGCAGTCGTGTAGAAAGAAGAAGCAGCAGCATCAGGGGCAAGTCGCTGTAGCCGTGAGATCGGCTGCAAGTGGTATTGGAAATCGATGTCTTTGTATGAATGTCAATGTTATCGCTGACAAAGGTTTTCCATTTATTCATATACGTTTTGGAAAGGATCATACTTTTTCCAACATGTAAAAATCCAAAATGAAAGGTGACAAAAACAGTCTGCGCGTTTTGACTGGCGGTTGTATCACGAAAAGGTCTGTTGGCGCAGCGAGACTTGGACCTGTTGGACAGCCATGGACGCGTCTGTGATCACCACCTTCCGCGAGAAAGTCGTGCAGCAGCCAGAGGTGCGTGTTGGCCAGGGTATTGCAGGCGCTGCGACTCTAGAGACAGCACCAGCAGCGTTAAAAGTCCTGTCAAAAGGTTGGTACTCACTTGTCTGTTGATTGCATGACGTTTTTAGGTGTTCTTTACGCCATCGGAGGAGATCGCAGCGGAGATTAAAACCTTCACGAAGCATGCATTTGACCGCTCTACCAAGTACAGCAGCAAGGAGGGCCAGGCAGCCCCGTTGGAGGAGCTCTACGTGGACGGCTTCGATGCTGACCAGATCTGGGAGCAGCTCCGTCTGCTGAACGGTCCGCTGGTGTCGGAGATGACGCAGCGTATCAAGACGTTCCACAAGACACCGGAGAGTATTTTGTTGTTCCCGTCGGAGAAAGAGGAGAGCGAGCAGGAGCAGGAGGAAGAAGAGGAAGGGCAGGAAGAGAGTGAGGCAGATAGCGACGCTGAGGAGGAAGAAGAGAGTGATGACGAGGAGGAGAAGGATGTTGACTCTGCTGATTCAGATGATGAAGAGGATCAGCCAAAGAAGAAGAAGGCCAAGAAGAGCAAGAAGGCCCGTGATGTTGCTGAAGACGGTTTCTTCGACTGGGATGAAATGGACAAGGCGGCCGAGGAAGAGGAGGGAGAAGATGACGAGGAAGAGCTTGACCTTAATGATGATATTGACGAGGAAGATGACGATGATGATAATGACGACTCTGAAATGGAGGAAGGCTCGGATGCTGAAGATGCGGCGGAGATCCGTTACGATGATTTCTTTGAGAACCCCGAAAATGAAGAGGGCGATGGCGAGGAGGACGAGGAAGATGATGGTGACGAAGACGTCGAGATGCAGGCAGACGACGATGAGGAGGAATACCCAACCATCAAAAAGCCTACAGAGGAAGCTGGTGAAATTGACGAGGAAGAACTTGCTGAACGTGGAATTATGTCATCGCACCAGCGGCAGCGCATGCGCCTCCAGAAAGAGATTAAGGAGTTGGAAGAGCAGGCCATTAGCGATAAACCGTGGTTGTTGAAGGGCGAGGTGCGCTCTGGCGCACGTCCAGAAAATAGTTTGTTAGAAGCAGTGCTGGACTACGACAGACCTGTGAGGGCGGCCCCTGTTATTACAGAGGAGGTGTCCATCGCACTCGAAGAGATGATTAAAAACGCATTCTGGAGGAAGACTTCGACGATGTGATCCGTAAATTCGCTGGCAACGAGCAGGACGAGAAGAACAAGCTGGAAGAAGTGTCTATGGAGAAGTCTAAGGAAGGGTTGGGAGAGATCTATGAGAAGGAGTACATGAAGACCGCAATGGGCTTCGAAGCCGATGACGAGTCCAAGCAAGATCAGGAAGAGATTGAGGTGATGTTTAAGAGTCTGTGCTGGAAGCTGGATGCTTTGTCGAACTACCAGTTCACACCCAAACCCGCAGTCAAGGAGCTGCAGGTCAAGCCTGCAGTGCCCGCTATTGCGATGGAGGAGGTGGTGCCAATCAGTGTGAGCGACGCCAACCTGAAGGCGCCCGAGGAGGTGTACGACAAGAAGCGCAAGCGTGGCGAGGCTGTGCTGCAGTCCAAGGAGGAGATGACCCAGACAGAGCGCAAGGCGCTGCGCAACGCCAAGAAGCACGCGCGGCGGAAAGAAAAGCGCCAGCGCGAGTTCGACGAGAAACTGGTGGCCAAGCTCAACCCAGGCCTGGGCAACAAGTACGAGAAGAAGAAAATGCTCGAGAGCATTGCAGGTGCCAAGAATATCACAACGGGCAAGCAGATCGAGGGCTCGTCCAAGCAGTTCTCCAACTCGAAGGAGTTCTTTTCACGTTTGCAGGTACGGACGCAGCCATGGCTGGCTACACATGTAGACTAATCATGAGAACTCACCTACTTTTGCTATGATTACAGGACGAGGTGCAAGAAAAATCAGGAACGTCAGCAACAAGAAGAGCGAGTAGAGTGCAGTCAGGTTACAGGAGCGTGGCAAGAGCAGCACACTTGCAAAGGAATAGAATGGATTGTGCATTTATCTCATTGTTGCTGAAAAAGTACCCATGTCACTTTTGCTACTGCATCGTCGATTACGATTTTGATGATCAGCTCTGTCGCCTGTGCCATCATCAGACTTCGGACATCGGATACTATTGCACTACCGCCATCTGTTCTTCTGACTGCTTTCACTATACATGTACAGACTGTACAGTACGCATGAGCGATTTTACGTGTTGAAGCCCGAAAGAAGATCGAGCCGATCACTCATTCCTGAATTTGCCAGGTCCTGGTCAAGCTCCAGTCCTCAAGAGAAGTCAGTCAAGATGCAAGTGAACACGCGCAGATACTCGGGCGACGCCGACGACCTGCTGGTCGGGACGGAGGCAGTCTACGGCCACCCGCTCATGTGCACGAACGTCCCGACCGACGTGTTCCCCACCCGCTCCGTGCCCGCTCGTGGCGCACCAGCTCATCAAGGACGAGCTGGCTCTGGACGGCAACCCCAAGATGAACTTGGCGTCCTTCGTGACCACGTACATGGAGCCCGAAGCCGAAGATCTGATGGTTGAAGGTCTCCGCAAGAACTACATCGATCTGGACCAGTACCCGCAGACGGCGGAGATCCACAACCGCTGCGTGACGATGCTGGCCAACCTGTACCACGCCCCTCTGGAGCCTGGACAGTCGGCGACTGGCACAGGCTGCATCGGCTCCTCTGAAGCCATCATGCTGGCTGGACTGGCCATGAAGCGCAAGTGGAAGGAACGCCGAGTCGCTGCCGGCCTCCCCTACGACAAACCCAACATGGTCTTCGGCTCCAACGTGCAGGTGTGCTGGCACAAGATGTGCAAGTACTTTGAGATCGAGATCCGTGAGGCAGATGTGTCACCGGACGAACTGGTGCTCACGGCCAAGCGTGCACGTGCACTGCTGGATGAAAACACCATTGGTGTGAGTGCCATTCTTGGAAGCACGTTCAATGGAGAGTACGAGGACGTCAAGTCGATCCACGACATGCTCGTACAAGAGAACGAGGCCAATGGATGGAACATCCCGCTGCACGTGGACGCTGCTAGTGGCGGCTTCATTGCGCCATTCCTCAGTCCGGAATTGGAGTGGGACTTCCGTCTACCGAATGTCAAGTCTATCAATGTCAGCGGCCACAAGTTTGGACTGGTGTACGCTGGTATGGGCTGGGCTCTTTGGCGTGAGCCTGAAGATCTCCCGGACGACCTGGTGTTCCACGTGAACTACTTGGGCGGAGACCAGTCGTCGTTCACGCTGAACTTCTCCAAGGGTGCAGGCAATGTGGTGGCTCAGTATTACAACATGCTGCGGTTTGGCTTTGAAGGCTTCCGCCGCATCATGGCGGCCAGCATGGAAAACGCAGCAATCTTGCGTGGAGCACTTGTTGCTACGGGACACTTCCGTATTGTGGACAAGCAGCACATGCCGCTGGTGGCATTTGCTCTCATCGACTCGTCGCGCTATACGTGCTTCGACATTCAAGACAAGCTCAAGAGTCGTGGTTGGATCGTTCCAGCGTACACGTGCTCGAGTGGTGCTGAGGGATTGACGATCATGCGTGTGGTGGTGAAGCAGAACTTCTCCTCACACATGGCCAACATGTTGGTGCAAGACATCCTGAAGGCGATTGAGACGTTAGAAAAGCACCACGTCTTGGTGGACACTGCGATGTCGTCACCGAAGGCGCAAAGGAAGAGCTTCAAGGACATCGTGCATGCACTCCAGGCCAACATGAAGCACCAGAAGTCCGGAATGACCACGCACGGTGTGTGCTAGCTTATTAGCATCTTACGCACTCGAGGGACGCTCCGAGTGCCTTTGTTGTTTGTTACCCCGAGTTGGCTAGAGAGTGAGCGGCACGAAATTTACTCTCTCAGAAGAACACATACATAACATGCAAGTATTCGACACGTATACGCCAATGGATGAATGTCGTGCTTATGATTTGTCTATTGCTTCGCTTCTAGGCGTGGTCGTGAACATCATCCGGCGACAATGGCAGGTATCGTCGAAGAAACTGAGTGACTTTTGTGGCGGTCTTCATGAATGGGTCGGGGACGTAGAATGTCGCCACGCCAACGAGTGCCTCGCAAAACTCGCTGTAGATCATCTCGAGTTGGTCATCGCTCCCTGGGGCGGCCTCTTGCACGTTCCGAAACACGCTCATGGCTTGCTCCATCGAAAATCGAGCGCGAACAAGGCGATAGTCCTGTATCAACGCCTGCCAGTCTACTATGCGCATATACTTACTGATCCCGTGCCCTGTGTGGCGTGGCCGCAACTTGATGGTGCCATGAGCCGCGTTCCTTATCGCAATATCGTCGCAGAACAAGCCGAGCGGAGCCGCGCTCTTGGACAAGCTTAGAGCATCTCCACCGGTCGAGTAAAAGCTAGGAGTCAAATCGGCGATTTAATATGAGTGTTCACCCATCGGTTCCGATCAAATTATGGCTAAAGCACAACCTAGTCTATCGTATCGTTCGAGAGAGAGGCAGCGTTTCTATTAAGCTATATAGCTACTTCTTGAGCTATATCGCTACTAAGAAAGCTGGAGAAAACCTTCATCTACCATGACTCTGTCGTTCTCCGCCTCGCAGTTAAATCAACCTGCTTTCCTTTCCTACACATCCAATTCCTTGGGGATGACTCAGAAATGCTTTTTGGACCAAGATATCGGTAAAATACCGGTAATTGATGATGGGAAGAGGAACGATCCAACAACTTCAACCCCTCGTCCAATCATATTCCCGAATTCACCAATGATCAACCAATCACATAACGCGCAAGTGCCTCTTCGCCAATCAAGCGTATCCACCACGCGCCAAGCACGCGTCGACTGCAAGTATCCAGGCATGAGACTACGAAATGTATCCTCAGCACTTACAAATAGACTGTCGTATCGTTTGACAATCTTGACAATCTCTCTTCGTCAGCAAGCTATAGAAGTGATCGACTCAGCAGGATGTAACAACTTGTCGGTATCAACACGGCGATGCTGTAGATATTGTGGTACATAAGAGTTTCGTTGTTAGCTACTGCTACCCGCATGAACTGCTATATTCTATCGCAAACGGCATTGCCAACGAGCTCAATTCCTGTACACATGAGCTAGAGTCACCAAGTGAAGCGAATTGTGTGATTACTGACGAGCCGCTGCCAAATAATAACAGAGCCAGCCAGATTCCCGATGAAGAGACTGGGGCGCTAACAAAAACGAAAAGAGAGCGACAACAAAACGTGATAGGGTTACACCAAAACGTACGAAGTTCCACAAAAACAGAACGATAACAATGGAGTGCGAATAGTAACGAAAGAGAGTTTCTGTAACAGGTTGAGGCTAACCGGTTGGTTGGTGGTAGGCTGCTGCTACACGCTGGCATTTGAAAAGCAACACAGTTCGACCTAGTCGTTTAAGCTATGGCTACCATCGCCTGGAGGAAGCTGGAGGTACATACCTGTGAAGATGACTACGTCAAGTATCGCGCAAAAGAATTTTGCTGTTCTTCTGCCTACGCTACGCGCCGAATTGACTGCCTTATTTGCCCCGGCGAGCATGCCATGGTCGAACGGCGAATGCGTTGCACTAGCTCATCGTGCTTGACAAAAGGAGGTGACGACGCTGGTGCTGAAGAAGTTCAATTTAAGATGCAGTGGAAAGTCTGGCACTGTGCTGCTACGTTAAGGCATCTCGTTTTCAGCAATGAACAGATCCAGACGTGTGGTTCTAATTTGTGTTCAGGAAAGCATCATGTACCAATCACGCCAGAAGTCCGTAAGTACGTAGAAAAATGGAATTATGTGCTATACCGCCACGTCGAATCTGGAGTAATCTACGCCGTGAACCAGATATCCCGACTCCTCCACTAAGTTTTCCTACTCGACAACAGATTCTAGATTGCGTGAAACGCGGGCGGAACAATAATGTGATGAGAGACACTGTCGAGAGTGCGGAAATGTTTGCAAAAGAGCACATGTATTACGAAGGCATCCCTGCTGAGAAGGCCTTCATATTTGGGCCGAGAGTGGACAGTGAAGGCTGCCCCCAGGTTGGCTCTGGGGATGATGAAGACGCATTCATACTCGGCGTATCAACACTGCAGTTGCTACAGGGAATTCATCGGCTACGTGGACAAGATCATTTTTGCGTGTTTCATGCAGATGCCACGTTTAGGCTGAGCAACCTAGGTTACCCGATAATTTCGTGTGGTTATACTGACAGAGCTCGGACATATCACCTAGCAGTGCTGTTTGTAGTGAGCCGCCAAAGGCAGCATGAATACAGCGCTGCGTTGGCATGCCTTGCCACTCTCTACCGTCGAATATTTATGGTTGGTCTTCTTGTGGATGCAGTGATGGGGTGCTGAGGACGCACAGTACAATGCGTTTCGAAGTATAGCTGGATTTTCTGAAAGCAAGTACCTTATGTGCTTCTGTCATGTTCTCTACAACGTACACTGGCGAACCCGTCATCTCGATCTGCAGAGCATGGGGTCTTGGTTTTCTCTGGAATAATTGACATGCATCACACTACGAGTTACACTGAATATAGTCACGTCAAGGACTGTGTGATTCAGAAATGGAGATCGATGCAGGTTCTGCGCACATTTGCACAGTACGTTGAAGAGCAATGGACAGAGAGTCGCTATTGGAGGTGACAAGTATATCTTTCCCCGTCCGGGTATGCCACTACGAATAATCCCTGCGAGGTTTTCAATGCAAGTGTGAAACGCCATACACAAAGAAAAGCTTTAGATATTCGATCTCTACTTCACAACTTAGCAGTACTCGTTGAGGATGTCGGAAGTGAGCTACCACCTCCGTCTACTTCGATCGGTCCTCCTACCGTTGAAATGAAGCGTACTGCAAAGTGGATGAAACAAACGAAAGCCGTCGCGGTGACATCTACTGGCATACCCAGTAGGGTACGACTTGCCCGTCATTGAAATACCACTGGATATCGAAATGATGAGAGATATGCGGCAGATTGCAGGTGTAGAGGCTCCTGAGGAATCACCAGAGCTTTTCCAGATACGCAATCTAGAAAGACTTGCAACCAAGAAAGCAGCGCAGCTGTATCGTGACAGTGTAAAATGGCCAACTCGGCGTGCACACAGAGTGGAATATCCCGCGAGAAGGGTGGATTGTAAACGCAAGTGTTCCTGATTGCGGCTGTAGATACTTTGAGAAATTTGGCTTATGCGCTCATGTCGTATTAGCCCGAGAAGTACTCGACATTGGTGGTAAAACAAAATTGAAGAATCGACAAGTTCGAAAAAAGGAGGGGATCGATAGCGATGGCAACAACGATGCATCGGGGTGTTGCTGCATGCTCACGGTCCAAATAGTAGCAGGCCAGGTTTGGACACCACGTATGGGACTGAGTATACAGCCTACATATCTCCCGGGTTTGCACCATTGCCTTTTGACGACATTGGGAGCATCTCGGCGCCAATTACCCATTCATGGCCTCTTCAACACGACTGTCACAGGTTACACCGCAGCATGCATCCGTTTGGCCAGATGGCCGGCCATTGCCGCAGGAGACGTCTCTCTCTCTTGACAACTTCACCGTTCAAGAAACCCCGATGCAGCCTGGGTTTATCGATATGCAGACAACAGACCTTATGTCCAATGGTGATAGCCATTCTATTCTTTTCCCTCTTGCGGCGTCACAACCACGAGGACGCCCTCCGCTAGCTACACGAGCCTTGAACGTACAATATTTGCTGAACTAAGCACACACAAGGTGTGAATGTGGCCAAAGTACGCACAGTCTGAAATAAAAAGAGTGATGTCAACTGCAAGTTTAGTTTTACGCATTGCCTACAGTCTTATGCTAACCGTAGTGATTCGTTGCATTAAGAAAGGTAGAACATTTCGAGTGAAGTCTGCATGGTTATTTTGTTTCCCAATGATGTTGGTTACAGTACGAGTGCACTTGTGTCAATGTGCTCGCCTGGAAGGCTTAAACGCGTAAATCGTCTTGTAGAATATGTTGATTGCGGTTAGATAAGAGTGTACACGACTCGATTTCAAGCAAAAACAAAATTGTCAAACGGAGGCTGCGTGGTGAACCCATAATTATTACTGGGAACTTCAGTATCAGCGGAAGTCACGACTCGAGTACGCTGTAACACTATACAAACGCGGTGGCAAAAGTCTGCTTGTACGTTATGTGTGTGACAGTCCATTAAAGCATTTGCACCTAAGCAGCTAGCTTGAAACGTTGTTTTAAAGCTTAGGCTGCACCTGAATTTTTTAATATCATTGTCTTGAAGGAAAGGTTTGGATGTACAAATGGCTATTCAATAAGATCTTTTTCATTCTGTACGATGTGCTGCATATGATTTCGTGATTGAGTGCAGAAGCATGCAAATGTAGATCTTGTGTTTGGCGTCAAGGCTGCGCGCTAGATTAAAAGAAATCCTAGAGCCTGAAGACTAGTTTGCGATCTTGATATTGATAATCCAAATTGTCAAACTACTTTTGCTTTTTGCTATCACGTACCTTTTGCATTTTCTCAAGCAGACGGCGCTTGGTCCATTTGGCGCCTGCCACCGTTTGAGCTGGAGCCGAATTGGGTGGTAATTCCAGCGAAGCCATGAACATTTCTTTCTCTTGCTCAAAATTCTCTTCTTTCCAGACCCTCCCATCCATCACGCAATATGCAGAGAGTAGAGACGTCCACGCTTGGCGTGACCTCCTTTGAGAGCCCGACGCGATCTTGGTTGCGCAGCGGAATGACTGCAGTTTGTCTTCGTCTCGGACGACCAAACGTAACGCAGGCGCGTCGATAGCGACAACAGTATCCCAACAAAAACCTCCATTGTCGTAGCGCTCTATAAAACGAGGTATCTTCATGTAGACTTCAGCGATGTCGTAATTACGCTCTCCGTAATTGGCAGACATGTATGTATTGCGCAACTCCATAACGTAAGGACCGTTCATCGAGATATATTCCTTCCTTATGGGGATCTTTGCGCTGGGCGGCGAGGCTATTTGCGCTGGGCGGCGGGGTCTTTGTGCTGGGCGGTGAGTATCGAGACGCTGGGCGGCAAGGCTGAAGACGCTGGACGGCGAGGCTCAAGACGCTGAGCGGCGGAGTGGACCGTAGAAAATCTGCTACTGAGGCAGTTTTGCTGTGGTCCACTCCTGGCAATTATAATTGGTTGAACGTTAGCCAATAGAAATTTAACATGTACTGTTGTTTCGTATGATTGCGTTTTGCTTTGGCTCTGTTTTGCATTTTACTGGCACTCTCATTACGTTTTGTTCAAACACTTCTCTCCGCGATGAACCACCAAAACGATTTTGAAGACACGTCGCCTAGGGATGGTATCGTCTACAGCTTTGACAGTGGGAATATTATTGCCAACAAGACGTCATCGTCATCTGACACCCAAATCGGTTGCTGTTCATCGACTATGGAGTGGCACGGTGGTAGAAGTTCGTCGTCGGCGCCGATGAAATCGTTCAGAGTGCAATGTATTGAAAGTTTAAAAGGATCCCAACAATATCAAGAGATACTGACAACCGGAATGACTTAAGTCAAGAAGGCGGTGGATTACAATTGATGAATTTGAGCGACTATGGAGTCGAGGAAGAGTTGGAGACAAATCTGGTTATGGGGATGACTGAAGGGTAATTGGAGGCGGGGTAGGCTGCCCCTCGGGCGACAAGAGCGCCTGCTGGGGCAGCTTTTGCTAGCGAAATCTCAATTCACTTTAAAATTGTCATCAAGCACCCACACACACAACTGCACTACAGCGCAACACAGCACCTGGTCGCCGTGCAACCCACCACACCCATTCGTCGCTTCAAATCAACGACCACACGCCTCCGTTACCAGGGGAATGATCCCTAGACTATCAACGTTGAAGCTCTCACGAAGAGTTAATTGAAGGACGTGTCGTCGATTATGTCGTCGGTCAACGTCACAGTAGCGGAAGGATTGCTAGATCGACTGTGACATAGTCACTTGTGGAATTCTCCGACCAGAGAATTACCACATTCGGTATGGTCCACTCGGCCACCACCCGAGAGTCAACACAAATAGTCAACCCTGGTGATGGCGTCATTCAGTGTGTATCCAAATATGTAGGATCCACTGTGCGTCAAAAACATGTAAAAATGTAGGAATATACATCGTCCACCATGATGAGCCCCCACCTAACTCTCCACTTGGACCTCTCCACCCGGACGATTTCCACAACAAGTCGCTTACATCCATCTGATTGGTGTCAGATAGACATACACCTCAATTCAAAGACACGCCAATGTCACCTCGCCCTTCGGACGTGCTGTCCCTACCGGTATCCACACGGTCCATAAAACAAATCAACCGCTTGACGGTTTGTCGATCCGTGCAAACGTCTCCCTCTCCAGTTAGTATTGCACCCTCCGAACGGAGAGAAGCGACACAGACTTACTCCTCGTCGCGACGTCGCAGACTTCAGAGGTACTTACTACGAAGCACGTGTGCTGTCGCGTGCATACACAGCCCCCGATTTGACGGGTATGGTAGCCATCGCCAACCCAACGGTTCTTGGACTTTTGATTGGTGGGAGAGCAATCCCCATATACACGGCTTAATGGTGGTCAGGGTAAAATAGTATCAAAATAATAACCTTCTCGGGCACCAATCTTGCCCCTGAGATTTCTGACGATAACGACGTGAATGGCTTTATCGTCCTAACGCTCTCAGTGCACATTCCCATTCTCTATAGTGCATATTCCCATTCTCTATATACATAGACTGGAGGGCTGTCCGGTCAGACACAGTCTAACCAAAGTAACCACACCAGCACCATGGCGAATTACACACACAGAAGGCATACAGATGATACGAACACACTCGAACACACTCACGCGTAACCGGAGCCCACCCTAACATTCACTCAACATGCGACCGGGACAAACGAAGGGCCATAGCTATGTGGGCCTTGATGTCTTGTGCCTCGGAAGACGTAAGCACTTGCTAGTTTCCTGGAGAATTGTACACTGTATTGAATAAATTGAATAAAGCAAAGAAAACACAGGGAGATTATACCGGCTTCGTCTGGGCCTCATGTTCTTGCCACCCTTTCAGGGCGCGAATGCTCAGGTGAAACCACGTCCGGAAACCCGCAATACCAATTAGATCTTGCCGTGTGACTGCGTCACCCTGAGTTTTGGCGGGAATGAGCCGTCTTGAATACTTGATAAGTAACTCCACGAAGCGTTGGCTGCGTATTTCTGCGACGCGACTCTTCAGAAAATGGAAAGATCTCGGCGACCCTTCGTAAAAGATCTCAGAGTGGCCAAGTCCCCTTGCGGACGCCTCCGCGCGGAGCGTCTCCATGGTGATCTGGTTAGATCAAATCTGAGTCTGATTTGTAGGCTTTTTCGTGTCTCACTATGTCACACGACTATTCGGATTAAATTGTAAAAGGAAAGTAAGCGTGGTGCCAAAATTCCTGCTGTGGACAGGTTGTCCACAGCGAAACAAATTCTTGCCTAAGCTACGGTGAGTACCAGGTTGCACGTGCTTGCAATCTTACATGGTGGTCATGCAGAGGTCAGCTGTTTACTATTATCAAGCAGGTCCTGTGGACATGAACAGCCGTGAGCAAGAAAAGAACGCATGTGCAAACACGGGTGCAATTCAATACAACACTAGCAACAAGTGGCCAGAGACGGGGTACTGCTACTGCTACAAAAAGGCGACAGCACAGCCGCCATGCTAAAATGGGTTGGTTAATTTGCCAAGGGTAAAAAGTATTTAATCACAAGCTATTGCAACGCTGGTTAACCGTCGAGCGGTGAAGTTAGAAGCGGCAATGACTCGGATTCGCACTGAGATTTAGTGGCAGTAATGATGATTCAGATGACGGTGGCGGGACGGTGTGTGCAGACAGGTCAGCGCAACTGTCGATGACTGATGCTCGAGCAACTAAACTCTAAACCCTATAGCAGTTTAACTGGGCAGTAGTAGCTGACAACGAAACTCTTATGCACCACAATATCTACAGCATCGCCGTTGATACCGACGACGGACGAGCAAGTTGACACATCCCGCTGAGTCGATCACTTCTATAGAGCAAATCCATCGATGCTTAAACTAGTGGATTGTCGAACCAGATCAGATCACCTTCTTCAATCCACATCGCTTCCTGACTTGTCTATTGTAATAAATAGCTTGTGAAAGTTGCTCTTGAGCTGTCGCACGTTTTGTCGCCAAAAGAGCGCGCTCCATTAAAATCGCGAGCCGGTCATGATAGTCTTAAGCGGAGCCCGTCGTAGTCACGCGATTATGTCGAAGCAAATCTATGGAAGATTTCAACGGACGACCTCGTATCAGCTCATTTGTGAAAAATGTGTCGTGGTTTGTACGGCCGAATACAATTACCAGTCGAGCCATTCGTCCCAGTCGTCCTGTGATCGATAATGTAAAAACGGACACATTTCCACGTACGATGAAAGCGCACCACTAGATCAAGTATTTGGAGCCGACACGGTGCTGGATTTAGCTATCGCGCTTGCAATTAGGATAGTCAATTTATCCAGTAATCGTCCAACGAGTTCAGTCGAGCTATCGGTTAGCAATTCCGTGAAGACACCAAATTGCATAACGACGTGCTTCATAATGAAAATAGCCACACTTTAAGCAATGTGGTTTTCGCGTGCTGCAGCCATTGCATATCGAGTGTCGTACGCAACAGCGCCGATGACATTTCGATGCTCTTTAGCACTAATAGGAACCGGACAGGCACTGTCAAGCGCCCAACGATCATCGACCTCACTATCCTGCATACTCCGAAGCGGCAGCTTATCTGTCGAGGTTTTACTTTTCGGGACCCACAATCTTGTACCATTGTATCACCGTTTCAGTCATGCGTGGGCACCAACATCCAAGCTTGATTCGATCTAACGTGTGTCTGTACATGAGATGCCGTGACCAAATGAAATCATGCGCACCCTTGAAACTCCCTGACCACAATACAGATGGCAAACGACGCGTCTTCCTCCAAATACGCTCAGAATTTTCATTCCATGATACACACCCACTTGAACCAGCCGTTGTATCAGCTCGCTACTTAATTGTTTAACTTCGATTTCGTCATCAGTGAGTTGTAATGACTGCTGCGCCTGTTTAAGGTCGACTGTTGTGCTCAGCAAAGAGCGATAGATAGAAGCACGCGGTAGCGCACTACGTTTGTCTTCCCTGATCGAAATTCGATAGCACTTGCAATGTTTATGCCATCGGTGACGTCACGAACCAGATCACTCGCTACCATTAACCATTTCAGCGCAACGTGGTCCGTCCGAATAAAAATGTATTTCGTAGAGATACGGTCGAAGCAACTGGACGGTCCAAAGAACCGCAAAACACTCATCCCCAGTTACAGCTTACCGGGCGACCACGGCATTTCTGACCTTGCTAGCAAATGCTACTGGCTGCAGTCCTCGATCCAGGTCTTTCATCAGACATCCGCCCACGTCAGCAGCGTTTGTGTCAGTTTCTAACATAAGAGATTTGGTAAAATCAGTAAAACACAAATTCGGTCGATCCGTGAGAATCTTTTTCACCCAGTCGAATGCAGTTTGCTGTTTATCGCCCCAACCTCATGGTACATTTTTCCACATCTGTCTGTCTTGTCAGTAGAGTCATGCGGCCACCAATCCAGGAACAAACCGGCGATAGTGCCCGGCCATGTGCACAAACAGTTTGGTTTCCGGCATTTTGGTCACCGGAAAGTTGCGTACCGCCTTAACCAGTGACGGTACCGGTCGGATGCCTTCTGGCCTTAATTCGCGACCTCCGTACTTCCAAATATGTGCGGCGGTCAAAGAGGAATGGTGGAAAGATTGCGTGACTTGCGATCTATGATTAAAGCGAAGCATCAGGCGGTAGTGAATATTTTCTATTCAGATCAAGGCGTGGAGGTTATGAACGCGCAAGTTCACGAATTATGCGCAGATGAAACGATACAAATCTTGCTCATCCACATACACCCAAGGAGGTCTGTTTTAACGAGAAAGTTCATGGGACGTTATTGGATAAAGCTCAATCTGTGTTTTATATTTGTGGTCTTCCTGATATGTAATATGGAGAAGCTGCTGTCTACGAAATTGAGACGACGAATTGCACTTGCACGAAGGCCAACTAGCACCATGTGATGTCAGATAAAAGAATGTTCGGCGCACCGTTCAACACAAGCATCTACGTCCATTCCTTTCAGATGTCTTGCATTGAAATTGCTAACAAGGTTTATCGGGAGAACACGCTCTCAAGGAAAGACAAAATCGATTGCTTGATTTGACGACTGGTATGATTAATGAGCATCGGACAGAGATTGCTAAATTCCTTTAAGCAGACAATAGTGAACAGCACGTATGCGAATACATTGTTGAACTCGGTATATTGGATTCGGCGACAATCCGTCTTCGATACTAACATGCAGCCGTTTGTCTCCATACCCGTCATTCATGTTCCAGAGACTGTTGTTCGTGATTCAAATAATACAATGATCCGGCTGGTAAGGATCACACGTCTGATGATGTCTCAGCGCATAGGGGTGATATACAGCTAAATGACTGCGCTGTGCATGAGATTTTAAGCACAAAAGAGAGCATCAACGAGAAAAGGTCAGCTAAGAGGAAGTATAAGCGGCACTTGCCGATGGAGGTGATAGTACGTAAGCAATCGAAACGTGAATAGAAGAGGCCAGCATGACTTAAGGCATTTGTGGACAGTGTATTAATCTCTTCTGCGTCGGTTACCGCACCGGTGGGATTGACTGTACTGTTAACGTGGGATAAGATGATATCATTGCCACAATATGCGCAGTGGCTAGAAGCTACCAAAACGCTCTCTTTGCGCAGCCGAAGAACAAGATATGGATAGTAGTTTTGCAACCGAGATATTCGCATGTGCTCAAAAGCAAGTGAATCTGGGTACTGAAAGAGAACGAACACAGACTTATGAGGTTCAGAGCGCGTTTGATTGTGCTAGAATGTCTTCAGATTTGGGGCTTGGATTTGGATGACACGTTCGCACCAGCGGTTCGCTTGAAGATACTCCGAGTTGTGCTGCTATACACAGGCATGAGACAGACGGTAGTAAAGCAGTTTGACTTTGTCATTGCGTTTCGGGCGCACCAAGGAATGAAAGTTGTACAAGGAGAACCTGAAGGCTATGTGAAGAGAGACTTAGAAGCCTACGTTTGCCTGTTGCATAAAGTGAACCGAGATGAAGTGATTTGCCGTGTATTTGATGACGTTAACGGCTACTACTTGTGCAGCGGGGCTGCGTAGCAAGTGCGTTGCACAGAGGAAGAGGGCGACTCGTTGAGTCTTTAGACGTCCGTCTAACACAGTCGGAGTTCCGACGACTGACACGTTCTTATACAAGAACCAAGTATAGCAATACTTAATAGTCCAAAACTGACTCTTTGGACTCAGCTTAGTTTAATTAACAGGGCGTTTGTGTAAGAAGGTCGGGTATTTTGGGGAAAACCGAAAAAAACAAATTGCGGAATTACTGCTATTGTCGTGCCGTTTTGACGTGTGGATAAAAATATTTTTTAGATAACCACACGCATATCTACATAGTGCAAGGTAAAGCAGTCGCGTCAATGAGCTGTCATATTCAGACCTGCCAGGTTGTTAGTCTGTTTGAAGCTTCCCATATGCAGTTTTCAAAATTTTCACATTTGTTAACCAGGTGTCGTAATGTTGTAGCGGTCCACAAGTTCGTTCCCACTTCCCACGACAAAAGATTCTCAGCTTAGGGGAGGGGAGTCAGCACCTCGATGGAGAAGCTCCCAGCAATAACCTGTGGCTGCAAGAGACCGTGGTGTCCTACACATGGATGCTGGAAATGCTCTCGCTGTGGTTGTAATTGTGATGGCGTTTCGCCTACGTGAAACGAGCGCGCGCACGGGGAAGACCAGCAGATGCTACTCGAAGTGCTCGTAGCACGACAGGTTTTGGAAGGACGGCTATGGGTCCGCGTCAAGTGCGCACACAAACAAAACGCAGGATGCTGGACAGATCGGTGCTCAAAGAGGGACTTGGTGCAGCAGCGCTGTCGGAAGCCTTCCGCGAACCACGCGAATGTGCCTTCAGCAGTGCAAGTATAGCGGCAGTGGATGCTGAAGATGCCAGTGTGGAGGATGTCAGTAAATTTGGGAACGATATCGAAGAATATGTGGGCGGTACCAGTGTTTTCGATGAAAGTGGAGGCGATGTCAGTGGTTATGAGGCTGAAAAGGATGTAAATATTAGCAAGTTCATTTTTCCAGGTCGATATATATTGGGCAATATCCTGCTGCTGGTCGGCGAACAGAGAATGCTGTCAGCATATCCATCGCTGGCGTTATTGATGAAGATGTTGGAGTCACGAACACGATCGCATTCACTTCACCAGCTCAATGTGGGGTTGAGCTAGCTGGAGGCTCTCATCTTCGCGTACAGCATGTAGCCGGAATGTATCGCAGTCCAATACTATTCACACCTACGCCAACAACTTCGAAGCAGCCGGACATTTTTTCGGTAATGCAGTTTTTCGATGCGATGACGACCAGATCACCATGATGCGAAAGAAGCCCTCCAAAACGAAAACGGTGTCTAGGGTCGTTTTGGTCATTGGCGGGCTGCAATGTTATGGACCATCAGTCGTACGATAGTGATATGGAGAGTCCGTGTGACGACCGCCCCGGACTGGCAACAGATCGTCAACAACGGACATTGGCACTAAGGCTAGTGTGGATTCTTCTGAACCGCATCATTACCGTATTGTGTGGGGCGCAAGCAGCTCCATCGTTTCTCGCCTTATTTCTTGAGTGGATTAACCCCAATCAGATCGCACCTTTATCTGAAATTCCTGCTCCAGCACGTATTTTTATCGCAACGAAGCGTGGATCAACTGAGCGGCGCTGCATTCGAGCACTGTTATGTGATGCATTTCCTTTTTCTGCTTTACGGGATGCAAGCGAGCAGATTGATGGCTTTCGGTTTGGTGAGAAGAGTTACACTGCTGGACGAAAAGATCTCAAAATCCTTCTGGAGGAAGGTTCGTTGGGAAAAGTGAAGTGGTCGCGGGCAAAGTACGATAAACAGGTGCTCGACAAAGCGGTTCGGTTTATTCTCGCTATGAATAATGTTGCGTTTCTGTCATGGGGAACGAAAACCATTAAACTAGACGGACGATCACACGCAGTCCCGTCAATCCAACGTCGGAAATCAATTAGTTTGATGTTCCAGGACTATAAAGCCCAGGTTGATGATGCGGTTACAAGAAGCACCTTCTATCGGTTGGCAGGAATTTTGACTCACGGAGAGGTGCAAGCACGTTGAGCTGTGGATTATGTTACTGGGTTTTTATATACGACAGTTTTGCAGTGCTGAATAGAATTGTTCGAGAATTGTTACCTGAAGATGCCCACGATCTGTGCCAAAAGTTGGCAATCTTAAGAGAGTGGTTGAAATACGGTAGCGGTTTTGATGTCGACAGCGGATGCCACACTGAATGTTTGTACTGTTCTCGGCACCAAGTAGTTTTTGGACTGTCGCTAACTGAGGCCGGCAGTTTTGGCAAGCACAGTACTGAAACAGTAGAGCGGGCCGACGGACCCGTGACACGAGACGCCTCAACGCTCAGCGACAACGCGGATCAGGATGATGTAGAAGAGAACGGTATCGGCGCAGCAAAAGGTGTGGGTGGAGCACGTGTCGTCTGCTGTAGCCCATGTGTAGCCATGTATACACTTCTACACGACATTACGGAACGGTTGAAACTAGCTGATGCTGATCCTACCGCGCTCGGCATGTTGATGGACGCCGAAAAAAATGGTGCTCTTCTTAGGACATCGAATCCGTGTTCGAAATCAACAACTAGCTTTGCAAAGAGCCGCTGAGGGGATGAAAGCACGATGTGATCTTCATAAGTTTTCGGATGAAGCTATAGTGATCCTAGATTTCAAGATGAAACTAGAACCCTTGTACTTTCGCGAGAAAACAGTAGACCACTATGGTAAGCGCGGTATGTCGTGGCATGGTGCACTGGTGCGATATTGGACATTCGATGCCGAGATTGGAGAATCGGTAGAAACGCGATTGTATTTTGATCAGATTTGTAGTGGCGATAACAAGCAAGATAAGGGCGCGGTGGTGGCATTGGTCGAAGCTGTAATGCTTTCAATGCATCCTGAACTTCCTCACATTAAGCGGCTTACGTTTCAATCAGATAATGCATCGAACTACCAGAACGTGTATGTGAGCCTAATGTTGCTCGTCATCGGAGCAGCACACGGTTTATGTGTCATGAGATATATTCATTCGGATACTCAAGACGGAAAATCAATGCTGGATGCACACTTCGCAACATCCACTAGGAAGGTGAAAGCGTCGGTTCGTCAAGGAAACAATTGCGTCACACCAGAAGACATTGTGAGGGCACTGACAGCAGATGGTGGACTACCGAACTGTATTGCAGAGTTAGTTCACTACGACCGAACCTCTGGTGATGAACTTTATCAACAGGTGCGGCCAATTGAACGATCATTGGCAAAACTTATTGATCGAACAAACGACATATTTTATGACGGGCTTGCACCACAGTCAGACTCACTAGAAGCAGCATTTTACATCACAGAGTGCCCGCCATTCCAGATGAAAGTGTTTAGCTATTCTGGAATAGGTAATGGTGTCGTTATTCATGTTGATCCAGCTAGTTGTAAGTGCTCAGTTCGATGTGAAGCTCTATCTACTAGCAGAAGCGAGATAGCGACTGGGAATTCGTTGCCTGATCAACGTGCACCAATTTCTCAAAATGATGGAGATCAAGTTACTATTTCGACCGAACTTCAACGTCCTCTCGCTAGATCCGAAGACTCCATTCAACGGCGATTGTGCTATGACAGTGAAGACAACGTTCCAGATAATGATTCAGATATTTTTGAATATGAATTGGACGTTGAGGAAGAGGCTGAATTAGACTATGACAGTGATGACAGTGAAAGAGAAGATTATATCGACAGCGTAGTGTCTAATGGGTTCATTCCGCCTCAAATATCTACCAGTTTTGTGACTGGGGTTTGCGTGAAAACGAATGCTCAAATGCGTCGTCGTGAACAAAGGTTGCACAGCAGAGCGTATGCCGGTAATCGCAGTTCCAGGGACAATGAAATTGTACTAGAGAAGGATGTTGGGGCTTACGCTAAGCGGAAGATTCTGGAGCTAAGTTCTGGTGGGTATTTTGTAGATATTGTATCATGAGCCGGTCTTCACGAGAAGATGCTGTCAATATTCGATGGATCGTATGTGCCTCGGAACTGGATGCTTACATTATCGCCAGGCTGGGCATGGCGACCAAAGCGTGGTGAAATGTATGGCGCAAAATATGTATCACTGTACGACAGAGAGATCGAGCAAATGTTTCGACAAGGTGAAAGGGATAAAAGCCGAAAGCTTGGACCTGCACGAATGTTAGAAGCGCTTGTACACATGTACCCACATAGATATAATTTACCTGGCGAACACGAAATTCGTGGGGTCATCACAAGACTGATCAAGCGTCGGAAGCTAAATGAACTTCAAGAAGCCCCTCAATTAAGTGCTACCACTGAAGAATTGGAACGTTCAAGACATCAGCTGCCAGTAGAATTGACGGATAAGAACGCAGAAGCAGTGCAACAACAGCAGACAAGTGCGACACAGCAGTACAAGCGAATGAAACCAGAGCATGCGCAGTTTTTGGCGAATCTTGTAGCTGAAAATCCTCGAATTATGCCGAAGAAGGCATTAGCCTCGTTCCGAGATCATTTTCTTGAGTGGTATGGTGATCCAACGGAAAAACAAATTTCTAGCAAAGTTTCAGCTCTAAAGCGAAAAGCGAATGCTCGGAAACGTACTGGTTCGATGACGTGAAATATTCCGCCAAGCAGTTCCATCGTTTCTTGAGCTGCACTTTTCTACTCTGATAAAACATCTAGAAGTGCACAAAAATACAACTGAAACTTGGTCGCAATCTACCTCCATGAGTACCTCACACCTGTATGTTGAAGCCACACCACTATGACGTCGCCATCGTGTACGGGAATGTATCTGAGGGATACAGAACTTGCGCCCTGTCGCTGCTGAAATGTTTTCTAATGTAAAACTCGTACGCTTTCGCGCTGTAGTCTACCAGTTCTATGAACGAAGTAACAAATTTTGTGATGCGTTAATATCACATGTTCATGATATACCTTTTGGTGTGTGCTTTGTGAAAGTGTGTAGAGTTTGCGGCAAACTGTGTAAGCGTGATAACTACGGTCAACTCAGTCGCATGTACTAGCAGTAACTTGTACATTATTGTAGATTCTCTATTGCAGATTCGATTTGTGTTATACTATTGATCCTCAGTTCTCACGGCTGCGACCGATCTGTAGTTCTGCCCTTGCTGAATTGTCGAGTATGTCGCCATGATGAAGATGAGAGCGCGCAGTCGTTGAACTGCGCCCAGACGTCTGCGATGATGCCACTGACTTGTTTAGAGCAGCTCGCAATGGAGAGACAGACGTCTGGGCGCAGTTCAACGACTGCGCGCTCATCTTCATCATGGCGACATACTCGACGATTCAGCAAGGGCAGAACTACAGATCGGTCGCAGCCGTGAGAACTGAGGACATCGACAAACTGTCGCACAAGCTAGCGTGTTTGTCGTGGCCCTAAAGTTGAGGTTTAGTTCAGCATCAAAACTAAGATGATGGGTTAGAGGTCCACGACCAAAATTTTCAAAAATTTAAAAATGCTTTTGCAAGGCCAACCACCTCAACCAGCTGAGGGACGCTAGCGCAGCGCTTAAAGCGGATAGGAAAGCATGTTCGCCCCCGTATGGAGGCTACATTAGTACGTTTAAGATAATGAGCAATCTAATGATACTGGTCACACGAGCAACCGATGCCGACCGCAATTAGTTAGGTTTTGCGTTTTCCCCGTTTTGGGCCTTTTTTCCGACCTTCTTATACAAACGCCCTGTTAAAAGTAAATAACAACTTCTTAATTAACCAGCAAAATATGAACCGAATTGAATGTTTTTATCCGTCTAAATATCTTTTTCCTAAATGTATATAACTAACTATGGCATACTTAGTTCTAGTCATGCACAAATGAATGGCGTTGCGCCCATGTACTGACATCAGTACTGAGTTAAGATAACCATAGGGTACCATGTACCAAAGCCGGACAGTGTGGTCCAAGGTGTGGACCACCTAAATGGGGACCTTCGTGTAACCCCGTTACAACTTGCTTTTAATGGTATATGCTAGACTTGCAGCTGGTGGAGTTGAAGTCGAGAAGAGAGTAACAGAAGGCAAGTTCCGAGTTAGTGACTTTAAGCACTGGAACAAGTCAGTGTGACAACGACAAATGCGACCTTTAGTAGGAATGAAGATGAAAGCAAAGAACATCAAGCTAGCACTATCATTCCGCATGTTGTTAAATAGACAAAACAATATAGCCAGGTTTCTACTAGCGCTAAACGGAAGTGGTCAAATCTCAGCGTGTATAGAGCTGAAGCTATTGCTCATTGTTTCCTGCAGCTTTCGGCATCGTATTCACTCCCACAAATCTGCAAATGTTCTGATTTGCTGTGAACAGCACGCCTTGCCGCTAGCACCCAACGAATATCGGAACGATCGTAGTTACACAAAATAATATTATTGCGAAATTATGAGGCGTAGCTGTACGATTCGCACTATATTCCCACTAAACGCCGCCCTGTCGCCCACGAAAGCTCCGGCCAAATTTGACTAGCGTTTAGACGAATGGGGCCAAATCTACGATTTGATCTCCCACCAGTAGAGATGCTCTTAATGTGAGCAAAAACGTGGCCGCCATCTTCACTTGCAGCGTCACTCAGTAGGTACAGTGCCTTCCGCAATTAATATCACTCAGGCTATTTTGTGTGACGTGGATTGGCGTTTGTACGTAAAATAGTATCTGCGATAGTAACCAGAAAAGTGCAAATTTGAGTACAAAAGCACGCACACTAGTCGCACTAAAATGAAGTAAAACTACTTTTTTAACTCAGACTAATTTCTTGAGCGACTAAATGTGATGCGGTAGGTACCGTACTTAGGAGGCACAGTGGCGGTGGCTGCCGCCACTGTTGTGCCAAAGAGTATATAAACTGCGGATTAAAGAGATACTACACGCTAAGAAATGATGCGAGCAAGCTAGATTGGCTAAGACTAGCAACCATTCACCGCCAACCAAGAGACCAGCACACCATGATACACGCACTCACTCTGCCAGAACGAGAATCCAACTTGGATTCATCTCGCTGTCGATCTTTCATTTATTTCATTGCCCTGAGGCTTACGCACTGTGAGCTATTGCACACAATCTGAATATTTTACCAGCGTACGGCAACTGGATGAAAGTCTCAATATTCCTGATCCGGACCCTGAATTGGGATCCAGATCCTGAATTGGGATTCAGCCCTAAAACAGGTTTCCAGATATTTGTAACAGCTTGGAGTTTACATGGAACAACTTTCGTTTCAGGGTCACCCCGATTCAGGCCTGAGCGAAAAGCCCAGGTCGAGATCTGATTCCGTGGTAGAACCTGGGGAGACTGTACCTGATTGCGCCACCAAATCACCATACTGAAATCAAGTCAAATCCCAATTACACAAGCGACCAGTCAAATATGGAAGGTTCTAGATAATCATATGAAGATTTGTATGGACAGATTAGCGATATTCTAACAGATTTTAACAGAGAAATGCTTTTACCCCTAGGACGCAGGTCGATTTAGGAATCGGGTCCGATGCTCCATAGCGCAGGGCTCCCCACAGTATTAAGTCGATATACACTGGGGATCTTTCTCGTTAGCGTTTGAGGTGATCCAACGTATTCCATCTCCTAGTTAGACCCCGTGGAGTGTGCGGATAGGCGGGTTACATGTTAAGAACGAGTGTTAGTGGGTGTTAATTAACGGTCACCCCACTAATTAAAGGTTAGACTGTTTGAGGTTTAGGGTTGTATTGAGTGTGATTAACTTTTCCTTCTTACAAAGGTGGTGCACGAACTTTAGGCCCAGAGTACACCGGTTCTCTGTATCAGTCTATTTAGTACCGGTTACAGACCCCCATCTCCCCGCTCAAGGATCTATAAGAATAAGTAGCCGCTATGTGTTGTGTTGTATAAGAAAGAACTCACTTTGTATTTGTTAGGTCATTGCTGGAAAGGAAGTAGGCCTACATCAACTACTTCAACGCTTGCTCCCGAAGTCCAATTCAAGTTCTCCGTTGATTCAAGGTCGACGTCCAAGGCCCAGACCGGAGACGACGTCCAGAGATAAACCCCAAGATTAAACGGCCCAAGAGGGATACACAAGGTAGCACACGCCCCCCAGAACCTGGTTCTGGGTGATACTGACCCCACCGTCACTCACCTGACGCACCCAGGGCTCGCCACTGTACACTGGGCGGCAAAAGTTGCATCGAGCTTCGCCCCAACAGTCAAACCACCTCCTGCAGCCTTTCGCTGAGCAAATTCAGCGAAACATTCCAGTGGCACATTTCTTATAAGTTAGGGCTCGAGCACATCATCTCACGTTGAAGCTGTCTTTCGACATACCCATTGAAGTTGCTCTTTTAACATTTATAGGATATTGCGTTCACTCCTGTACTTATCTTTATCTAATTCATTAGAATGCGCTTGCGCCACTTGCGCATATGCATACCTCTTGTCTAACTTATGCTTTGTGTAATGATAGGCAAGCCAAACCAAGAGACCGACACGCGCCCGATGCACAGGTACCAATACCACAGCTGGAGGCAAGGCAAATATCGTGTGTACGTAAAAAAATATTTATGCGAGTCCAGATAACTCCACCTGCATATGCCATCATTCCAACGCCTCTTTCAAAAGGCTGGCGGCAAGATAATCTCCGTCAGTCACTTACGCACATGTGGTGTCAAACGTGGAGGGTAAAATGCATGTTTCGCAAAGAAATGCGGGGTCCTCACTTGTTTTGTCGTGATTTCGTGTAGAGCTCCAGAATAGTTTCCTTGCTGGCGGTGACGTGCATCGTGATGGGTCACCGATCACAACTGTTAGGCTTAACGATATTGGAGAGTTTGAGCTGCAACGGTGATACTTTCGGCGTTCGTCCCTCGGCTTTCTGTAGCAGGCCGGCATCCGCCGCTGATCTGGCGGCGGTGATGGTAGAGGCGTGTGTGTGTGTGTGTGGGAGGGGGGCATTGGACAATCTGAAGCGTCTGAAACATGACTCCATAAGATATGCGTCATGCTGAACACCCAATACATAATCTTCATACATATCGATGCATGTAGCTTCGGAGCGGTATGACCCGTCCTGGGCTGCCCTGAAAGCCTCTTTGCCTTCCTTTACGAGCGCCGATTGGTGTTCTAAATCAAAATCAACTGAAGCTCTATCCCGAAGACCACGATAGGGTGTCGTCAACTGCTCCCGAAAAGCCTCATTAAATGTCTAAACTTTTTAGGCACCGAGATGCCTAATTATACAACTGGCATGCGCTCAGTGGTAGTTTGGACAACTAACTGGCTTTTGCTCAACCAGGATGCAGGCCTGGAGGGACGCTGAAGCTCGTCGCCGCGAGTGCCATCAGCATGGAAGCAGGGTTGAATCATTTTGGTGTCAGCTGAGGGCAATTCCAATTGGCATCACCATAGCAATCACTTGCTATCGTCGATTATGATTTTGATGAGCAGCTCGGTCTCCAATGCCATCATCTGATTTTCACATGCTGTGGCTTCAGACTTCGCGAGGGATCTTTTACACCGGAAACTATTGCACAGCCGTCATCTGGTCTTTGACTACGTTTCACTATACTCCGTATCAATTTTTCTGAAAATTTATGTTGAAGCCCCAAAGAAGATCGGGCCGGTCTCACCACTGGTCTCATTCTCGAATTTGCCAAGTCCTGCTCAAGTCCCAGTCCTCAAGAGAAGAAGAAGCCAGCCAGTCCAGATGCAGGTGAACACGCGCAGATACTCGGGCGATGCCGACGACCTGCGGCTGGGGACGGAGGCAGTCTACGGCCACCCGCTCATGTGCACGAACGTCCCGACCGACGTGTTCCCCACCCGCTCCGTGCCCGCTCGTGTGGCGCACCAGCTCATCAAGGACGAGCTGGCTCTGGACGGCAACCCCAAGATGAACTTGGCGTCCTTCGTGACCACGTACATGGAGCCCGAAGCCGAAGATCTGATGGTTGAAGGTCTCCGCAAGAACTACATCGATCTGGACCAGTACCCGCAGACGGCGGAGATCCACAACCGCTGCGTGACGATGCTGGCCAACCTGTACCACGCCCCTCTGGAGCCTGGACAGTCGGCGACTGGCACAGGCTGCATCGGCTCCTCTGAAGCCATCATGCTGGCTGGACTGGCCATGAAGCGCAAGTGGAAGGAACGCCGAGTCGCTGCCGGCCTCCCCTACGACAAACCCAACATGGTCTTCGGCTCCAACGTGCAGGTGTGCTGGCACAAGATGTGCAAGTACTTTGAGATCGAGATCCGTGAGGCAGATGTGTCACCGGACGAACTGGTGCTCACGGCCAAGCGTGCACGTGCACTGCTGGATGAAAACACCATTGGTGTGAGTGCCATTCTTGGAAGCACGTTCAATGGAGAGTACGAGGACGTCAAGTCGATCCACGACATGCTCGTACAAGAGAACGAGGCCAATGGATGGAACATCCCGCTGCACGTGGACGCTGCTAGTGGCGGCTTCATTGCGCCATTCCTCAGTCCGGAATTGGAGTGGGACTTCCGTCTACCGAATGTCAAGTCTATCAATGTCAGCGGCCACAAGTTTGGACTGGTGTACGCTGGTATGGGCTGGGCTCTTTGGCGTGAGCCTGAAGATCTCCCGGACGACCTGGTGTTCCACGTGAACTACTTGGGCGGAGACCAGTCGTCGTTCACGCTGAACTTCTCCAAGGGTGCAGGCAATGTGGTGGCTCAGTATTACAACATGCTGCGGTTTGGCTTTGAAGGCTACCGCCGCATCATGGAGGCCAGTATGGAGAATGCAGCAATCTTGCGTGGAGCACTTGTTGCTACGGGTCACTTCCGTATTGTGGACAAGCAGCACATGCCGCTGGTGGCATTTGCTCTCATCGACTCGTCGCGCTATACGTGCTTTGATATTCAAGACAAGCTCAAGAGTCGTGGTTGGATCGTTCCAGCGTACACGTGCTCGAGTGGTGCTGAGGGATTGACGATCATGCGTGTGGTGGTGAAGCAGAACTTCTCCTCACACATGGCCAACATGTTGGTGCAAGACATCCTGAAGGCGATTGAGGCGTTAGAAAAGCACCACGTCTTGGTGGACACTGCGATGTCGTCACCGAAGGCGCAAAGGAAGAGCTTCAAGGACATCGTGCATGCACTCCAGGCCAACATGAAGCACCAGAAGTCCGGAATGACCACGCACGGTGTGTGCTAGCTTATTAGCATCTTACGCACTCGAGGGACGCTCCGAGTGCCTTTGTTGTTTGTTACCCCCGAGTTGGCTAGAGAGTGAGCGGCACGAAATTTACTCTCTCAGAAGAACACATACATAACATGCAAGTATTCGACACGTATACGCCAATGGATGAATGTCGTGCTTATGATTTGTCTATTGCTTCGCTTCTAGGCGTGGTCGTGAACATCATCCGGCGACAATGGCAGGTATCGTCGAAGAAACTGAGTGACTTTTGTGGCGGTCTTCATGAATGGGTCGGGGACGTAGAATGTCGCCACGCCAACGAGTGCCTCGCAAAACTCGCTGTAGATCATCTCGAGTTGGTCATCGCTCCCTGGGGCGGCCTCTTGCACGTTCCGAAACACGCTCATGGCTTGCTCCATCGAAAATCGAGCGCGAACAAGGCGATAGTCCTGTATCAACGCCTGCCAGTCTACTATGCGCATATACTTACTGATCCCGTGCCCTGTGTGACGCGGCCGCAACTTTGCTGGTGCCATGAGCTCGCGTTCCTTAGCGCAGTATCGTCGAAAGATGATCCGAATTGTTTGTGAGTGACTTCCGATCGCGAGCTTCACATCCGCGTTGTGCATCAAAACTCGTAGGCGGCTCTGGTTCTGGAGGGCTATCGGCAGATGCTGAGTGACGAAATATTCGACGCGTTTACCAAGCGTTGGAATTTGAGGCTGAAATTGCTCGTTACAGAGCTGCAGAAACAATTCCCCAAGGTCCTCAGGAGAGAAGAGCTGCTCGTAGCCGTTAGCGACCAATTCCTCGTCGCGCAACGTCGGAAGCACATGGATATCGCGAGGTAGTCGCAAGATTTTGACGATATGCCACAGGCCATCAAGAGTCATGGCGTGCTTGGTGTTGGCACGATATGGCGTGTACAACTGCCGTATGAGGCGTTGATGCTTCTCGAAGACATTGCGCACGTGGGTCAGCTCGACCTCTGGACACTCTTCAACACTGAACATGCGGCGCATTATGTTGTTGGTGTTCGAAATGCACTCGTAGATGTGTTCGCGAGGGTCTACCAGCGTTGCACGAGCAATCATCGGAGGTGGCTCTATCGAGACATTCCCAAATTGAGCAGCAAGTTCGCTTGCTTGTTCCCATTGTGTGATCTGTAGCTCGCGTAGCTGTCGGTGCGTGGTATGGAAAGCTTTCAGATTAACTGAAGTGGTTTTCACTGCGTCGTGTATGGCCTCGACACTTTGGATAAGTCTAGCTGGTTCCTCCGCTGTTAGATGTCTGGTTCGAGTTGTGTGATACGTGTTTCCTTCGTTAGTATTGAGGCCTGGTCGGTTATCTCGCGAGGGTGCAACAAGAGAACTGTGTGATAGCGGCTCGAATTGATGCTGCAGCATCGGCCGAATAGGAGTTCCTGACAAAGTTGCAAGTTTTTTCGATGGATCTCCCTCCTCTGGATCACATGAAGCATCATTCGGGGCTGTCGACACCAGACCACGAGATTGAACCACGCCGGCAACAATTAACTGTTCAGAGATTTGGTTCCATGTGTTGTATGCCGCGACTACCGGTTCGATAGCTCCAAGTGAACTGTTGCTAACAGTAGTCCCAAGGTCACTCCGAGGCACTGGTATTTGCTCAGCTGCCGATGTTTCATCTAAAGCTTTTGATTGTCCAATATCAGGCGAAATTGCTGGATGAGATTCTTCTTTATCTGCTGGGACCATGTTGGCTGGATGAGAATCTCCGTCATCTGCTGGAACCATGTTGGTGTCTTCAGGTGCTTGGTCTTGAGGATCGTCGGATGTCTGTGCCGTATTGCTGACTGGATGCAAGTAGGCGTTGTGGGTGAAAGCGCTCATATCACCCGGTGCAAACAGTAGCGAGCCAAAACCAGTAGCTAAGTGGGCCAGAAGGAGTATGGTGAAGCCGCGTGAATGGAGAGGCGATACATCGAAGTCTGTCTCCTGGAACAGTTCCAGGTTCTCCAGCAACGGTGTATACAGCGGCGGTTGATTCTTGAGACTAAAAACCGATTGCCTTCGAGTTCTTGTTCGCATTGCCTGTCCTGCGCTTGATGGAGCAGTTGACTTTTTGCAGTTGCATTCGACACCCAGTAGCGCTTGGCGCCGTTAATAACACCCAATTCACCTTTGTCAGCTCCGATGAATTCGTCTGAGGTCTGGAGGCTCTGGTTGGAAAGAAACTTGTTTGGCACAACTGAAACTTCGTGATTTTCCAGCATTCGTGAGCTATAGAGCTTGGGATGGTTGGCATAATGCTCATCTTGTGTTCGGATAGCGCGCAAAAGCCACTCATATTTATGTGCCAAGCGCGCATTCTCGTGCAGATTGCCCTGGTCAGGCGAAACTACTGTGTTTCGTGTTTCGGTGAAGAGGACTTTAGCATCGGGTGCTTGAATGCCCTCACGAAGGGACTGGAAAAACTTGGAAAACGTTCGTCCTGACAGTTCATCTTGAGATACAGCCCCTGTCGCTGCTCGTCTACCCGCGCCTCCATCTGCAACTGCTTCTATCGCCGCTGATGGTGGTTGCATATTGTTTTGCTCAGAAGCGACCCCGACAACAGCAACGGAGTTTGCCCTCATAGAACGAATCGGAGAAACAACTGAAGATTTCCGCCGTTGCTCCATGCTTCTCAGTCTTGCGATTTCAGCTAGGCATTTCTGGAGGAGAGAAGAGGTGTTGTCAGCGTTACTTTTCTGAACAAACGAGTCGCAAGCTTCATCGATGACAGAGCTGGTTTCTACTTCCTCAACGGGTGTTTGCTGTAGGAATCCAACGCCATGATACCCTCGTAGTATTGACTCCAGGATGAGTGGCGGAAGGCATGATACGGCTTCAACTCGCAGCTGACACTCTTGGCACACGATAGCTTCTCGGCGGCGGGTCGTATCTAGGAACGTGCTAGCAGCCTTGATTCGTAGCTCGAGCTGTTGCGCCCAAACTTCAGCTTGCTTACGCTCAGTGCGCATGGCGAGGTTGTCTGCCTGTGCGACGTCAAGCTGCCGCGTTAAATCCTCTGCATGCCGCTTCACGACAGTCAGTCCTTGAAGATCAACCTGCATTTGCTTTTGCACTTTTTCGATCCTGTGCGCTGTGGTCTTGTGCTTCCAGGCCACAAAGAGCTTCCGGACAAAGGATTTTGGTGTGTTTCCGAACCAATTGGAGAAATACGTCACGTACTTCCTAGAGTTCTGCTCACGAGTTGATGTGTCAACGGGTGGCAACAACCAGGAAACGAACAACTACTCGACATACCTTCTTTTCGACGACAGCAACAGAATGCCACTCGTGCAACAGCATGCGCGATAAAGCAAACGTGCATTCCGACAAAAAACGCCGAAATGTGGAGTACACGTTGTCAATGTCATCCGCGAGAACATCGTTGCGCTCTTCTCGCCATTCTCTGCAGTAGATATACATCCACGGTAAGCAAACCTCAACACACATTACCCCGCATGAACGTACTTATCCTTTTGGAGTCTCAACAGGAGGCGCTTGTGATGCTTAACATGCGCAAAGTAAGGCACACCATCTCGCGCGTAGATGGACAGTAGGAGTTCTGCACGAAGGACGCGAAATAACGGTGCGTATGGTCCAAAATGCGGCGTGAGGTCTTCTGTTCTTCCAAACCGACAACAACAGCAACCATGTTACAACCAACAGACTAGCTAATTAGCATCTACTGTACCGACACAGCACTGCGTTTCAGAAGACGTACCGAGAATTTTGTAGCAAAATGTCGTGATTAACTCGTTTGGGCGCGGGAGATTAGCTGTTCGCCGCTGAAGTTCCTCAAAGCCCACTTCATACCGGACAGCTGCAAGACAAAACAACCAAACGAGTGAGATGCACTGACTCGTTGGTAAACTCAGTTCAATGACGCGCACCAACAGATTTATAGCTTCGACGATCTGCCTCGAAATTCTCAAGCCACTGGTCCATGAACAAGCGTGCGATAGTCGACTGATTGAGCTCTGCCGCCGGGTCCGCGTCCACAGCATCATCCACCGTATCAATCAACTCATGCAGCGGCATCTCAGTCGTCCGAGTGTCAACCGACAGCTCTGTGGCTGCAGCAGTCGCCTGATTCGATTGAACTCCTTGTCGTGGTGTCATCAGCAGCGGGAGCTTGGCAAACCTCATAGGCTTCTCCGAAGAAATCGCTTCCCTTGCTACAAAGTCGCTCTTTCTTGCTTCTTGAAGCTTCCTGTGTCTTGGATTATGCTGATTTGCACTGCCGTCACCTCGTTCTTTCGACCAGCGTCGCTTCTGCTCCTGTGGCTTCTTTACCAGAAACGTGAGCGGGTCCACAGTGCTGGCGAGACCCAACGCGTCGGGTCCTGATCGCTTCTGAAGCTTCCAGTTCGCGCCATTTGAGCGCGTCTGTGGCTCGATAGATAGCCAACTGCTTGGCAATGTTGACGCACTGGCTTTAACCCGCGTCTGAGGCTTCCTGGCGATGGTAGCAGGCCCAACAGGAAGCATCAGACCTTCTCCCAAGACACTTTTTGGTCGCGAAAGGGCGTACTGTTGACCTATCTAATTGCATATGGATACACCTCTCGTCTTTCATTTCCATTTGGCTCACTTTATCGGAGACTGAGCGAATGTGCGGACGTACGAGGAGCACGTTGGCGCGTCAGGACGTGGCCAGAGCTGCAGGCGTCGAACCGGAAGACTTTGTGGATGGCGACAAGTGTATGGCAATGACTGCTGCAAATGGTTATCAGGTCTGGTGCTGATCAACTGATGAATATTGCAGATAAACCGGTGCAGAACATGGGGCCAGGCAGATATGGACCGGTCGTTGTACAACCAAGTGGAGCAGCTCAAGGAGAGAAGAAGACGGAGATTCGACTGCAAGCTATGAGAGTACGCGTTCAAGATACAGTAGCTAGTGCTGAGTTAACTGACTGTGTTGCAGTGGGGACTGGTGCCGTCGTTCACCAAACCAAACGCCAAGCCTGACCACTTTGTGATGTTCAACGCCAGGTTAGAACTTTTGTCGTGGCTATAAGGTGGATTCAGTGCTGATGATGCTGTGGTTCGATTGTAGATCGGAGAACGTCCGGGAACGCCCTGCATTCAAGCGCTTATTACAGTCCAAGAGATGTGTGGTGCTGTGCGACGGGTCAGTTGATATTCACAGTCGGGTGCTATCCATTGTCTTTAGCAACGACTGACATTGCTGTACGTGGCTAGGTACTACGAGTGGCAGCAGGTGGATAAGAGAGAGAAACAACCGTATTATTTCTACCGAGAAGGAAAGCCAATGAAGGTCAGTGGCTGCTGAATGCCGGGGTTAAATTGTGCTCTACTGATGTGCCAGGGACCTCATGTGAACAGTTTGCTGGCTTGTATGATCAATGGACAAATGGCGAGGGTGAACTAATGTACACGTACACGATTCTCACAACGAATGTTGCCCCCGAACTCAAGTGGCTGCACACGCGCATGCCTGTAAGCCGCTCACCAACCAATATGCTTTATCTGCTGGATATGTCTAATGGCGCTGCTACAACGTTATTGTAGGTCATTTTGTCAGACGACGGTGTTTCCCGGTGGCTTTCGGGAGAAAAGTTCGAGAAACTTGAGGACCTGCTAGTCTCGTATAGTGACAAAGACCTTAAATGGCATCCGGTTGACAAGAAAGGTATGACCGCACTGCTTTCCTACGTTGGTGTTTGTAGAAAATAACGTTTATGCTGGAAAGCTGCAGTTGGGTCCATGCAGTTCCAGAGTGAGGACTGCACCAAGAAGGTCGATATCAAACATGCAGGTGTGTGTCTGGACTTTTACAAGGCTCTCTTGCAAGACCACTGAAGTGGTGTTCGTTTCTACTTCTGTACTGTATGCTCCTTGATGTGATCACCCAGGAGATATCAAGTCGTTCTTTGGAGTGAAGAAGGAGAAACAAGAGGTAGATGCATCAGCAGCAGCGAAAATCAAGACGGAGGCCAACAGCGCCAACTCTCCGGTGAAGAAAGATGTGCTACCACAGTCACCTAAAAAGAGCATGTTGGCTTTGCTCCCGCTTCGACACTTCTCCAAAAACGTGCAACACGTGAAGACGAAGGCTCTCAACCATTTGCTTCTCCGAGCAAGCGCCTTCATTCACCCCCAACGAAATTGAAGTCGCCTCGCAAAGAGGCCAAAAAGCATAGCAGAAATCCAAAGCAAGGGACGCTGGACCAGTTCTTCAAAAAGAACTAACGGGCGTGGTGATGAATTATACGTGACCGATAGTGACTGTATTGTCCGTCTACATACCATTGCTGTACAATGTACTAACTGGGTCAATAACGCCGCGTTCGCCGGAGTTTTTAGTTCGTCACACGGAGGCATCTTCATTTCCAGCGCCTTGCGCATGGCAGCCTCACGATCTTCGCTGCGGGAATTGCGGGCACGGTAGATCATGCGTTTCTGACGCAGTTTGAGGTTTTCACAGCTCTCTGAGAGCTTTGACACATGCGCTTGCTCCACCATCTGCTCCACCCGAGAGAGATCGCGCCAATGGGTCGTGTATCGTTGCTCAAAATCGCGCTCCACGTAGTACGGAATACCCTTCACCACATTTGCCATCTGGGTGGCTCGTTGCACATTAAACTGTTGCGTCGGGTTCAGACTGAAGGGCATCTCGGGGGTCGACGGGATGGACAGCAGCGACATGAGGAAAATCAGCAACAACGGCAGGAATTGCGCGAACTGCGCCAAACCTCCACGCTGTTCATGCTGCTGTTGTCGATTTCCTTGCTGTTGTTGCTGCGGTCTGCGTCCTCGTGGACGGAATCCACCGCCAAAAAACATGTTGAAAATTTCCTCAGGTGTGATATCCTCCTCCTGTGGATGGTAGCCACGTCCGCCACGTCCACGGGCTTGATTCTGCACGGGTGCATCATCACCATATCGGTCGTAATGTGCCCGCTTGTCAGGGTCACTCAAAATCGTGAATGCTTTTCCGACAGCTTTAAACGCATCTTCAGCACCAGGAGCACTGTTCTTGTCTGGGTGCAGTCTCAGCGCCAACTATCATCGATCAACGCACAACAATCCATTAGCATCGCACTCCCCACATCATCTACAACAGAAAAAAAAACTCCTCTCGTACCTTCCGATAGGCCTTTTTGATCTCATTGTCCGTCGCAGATTGCTGTACATTGAGCACCTCGTAGTGGGTTTTGCAGGCCTTGATCTTGCGCACCATCTGCACTTGGTCCGCCGAATAAGGTCTGGAAGGTTCCTCCGACGAAGCACTCGAAGGCGTCGCGGCAGCCGAAGCTGTGGGGCGATGTCTCACTCCAGCGTTGGCTCGTGGAGACGTCTGCTGTCCATTGGCAGCTGAAGCTTTGGCCATCTCCTGTCTGGCTCGGTCTCGCATCGCCTCCACGCCTGCCAACGGGAACATGCGGTGCGACTTGTCAAAGAACTTGATGGCCTTCTCCCAATTGCCCATTCGGAGGTGCTTCTTGCCGATCTCGAGGCATTTTTCAGCCTCTCCCTTGTTCATCTCCATGGCTGGCAGTCGCTCTCGAGCTGCTACTGAAGCTTCTACTGCGGGGTTGGGGAGAAAAGGGTATCTTCAGACGCACGAGACGCAGACAAAGATGGAGATGGTACTGGTGCGTCTGGGTATCAAGCACAAGCAGCGCTAACAGCGACGGGAGGTCAGCCAGGGAGGGGTCCCTGCCTGCTGCTTGATGACAAGTGAGGGGAAGAGCAAAACGTGGCATATACCGGGTACCCATTTTAGGGTATCACTTACCCATACTTTGGGTATGTATCCGCGACACTCGGTCTGAATTCGACTCAGAAATTGATCAACAAGCGGACGAGCATGGCTTCGAACGAACTGGCGGCGATCCTGGCTCGACGTCGGGCGAAAGCGGGCGGGGAGAGCGAGCCGCCGGTCCCTGCAGTGGCTGCGAGCGTCCCCCAGCTTCTGAGACGGCTCCAGCGGCCGCACGCAACTCAATCGCCGAGCGGATCGCGCGCCTGAAGCAACAGAGTGCGGCGACCAGCGCGGCGGCTCCTGCGCCGGTTGCCCCGCGTTTCAACCACCCGCAGCCGGTTGTGGAGAAGCCGCAGACTCCAGAGCAGCTATCAGCCAGTGGCGCGAGCGTCGGCAGTGCCAGTGAAGCGAGCGTGACGTCGACAGCGTCAGAACCGGCTGATGTTGCTGCAGTGGCGGCTGCACAGGACGCGGCAGGCATTCGACGCGCTTCGAACAAGATCCAGCAGCTGCAGGGAAGTCTGGGGATCAATGTGAACCCTTTTGGACGTCCTGGAGGACCAACGTGAGTGGAGAAACGCTTTGAAATGGGGTCAGAATTGCAACTTTAATCGTCGCTTTGTTGCAGGTCTGGAGGATACAGGAAACCTGTGGGTGAACCGCGCGAGTCGATTATGAGCACTGGAGAAGAGCAGTATGGACAAACGCAGCATGCTATGGGCGTCGCCATGCCGGGGATGACCGGATCAGCTATCCCGATGCCTGGGCTGGCGAAGGGAGGCTTCCGTTTGCCAGGAATGGCGCCAGGCGGTGCCTCGAATGGCGAAACTCCTACTGCTTCTCTTGATGCCTCACATGTAAGCTGTTGTTGATGTTTCAGTTGCTGTGGGTAAAAGAGTGTGCTGATCGTATTGGTGATGATGTCACAGACGACGATGAACCGCGTTGCTGGACCCAAACGCCGTGGACCTGCGCGTCCGCCCCCAGGGGCGTTCCGTATTCCGGTGGGTAGACTTAGTACATGTTCGAATAGGGTTCTTTTGTGCTGATCATCTTGATTCTGATGATGTAGACAATGGCAGCGCCTATCATTGACAACGTCGAGCCTACCCCGGCTCCTGTGGCTGAGCCAATGGATATCTCTACGCCCGAGCCTTCTCCGGCACTATTTCCTGCGAGCGAACCTGCTCCTGCTGCTGTTGCTGTTATATCCAGTGAGCTCGTCGTCCCAGACAC
Organism: Phytophthora boehmeriae; assembly: GCA_011947355.1. NCBI lineage: Eukaryota > Oomycota > Peronosporomycetes > Peronosporales > Peronosporaceae > Phytophthora > Phytophthora boehmeriae. The sequence goes on along the minus strand of JAAVTJ010000145.1, from coordinate 880,670 downwards.
GCCTACTGAGCTGCCACCGCCAGCGCCAGTGGGAGGAACCTTGTTCGGTAACCCAGCCGTTGCACCTCCAGTATCCGCCCCAGTCTCATCCCCAGCAGCGTTCACGGCTCCAACTCCTGCGGTCAACCTTCCTGTTGCTGTGCAGAAGACACCGGAGCCAGAACTCTTCCCAGCAATGAAGCCTTACGAGCTGGAAGACCCGTTCGAGCCAAAATACGAACCGGTCGAGCAGCATTCATTTGCGCCTGCGGGATTCCCAAGTGCGCTCATGGCAAACTTTTCGATGGACGAGCTTACTCTTGACGATAAACCGATGCCAGCAGCAACGTCCAGCTCAGTTTCATCATCGGAGGCAGCATCATTATTTGGCACTGCGCCGGCATCAAAGCCTGTCTCAGCATCAGTTCCCGAGCCATCCTCTGCCCCAACACCTACTGCTACACTGTTTTCGGCTCCAGAGCCGCTAACCTCAGCTCCTGTGTCTGTGCCAGTCCCTGCTCCGGAGCCTGCACCAGTTGCAGATACCCCCACGCCTGCACCGACACCTGTGCTTGCTCCAGCTCCAGTGGCGGTTGCCCCAACGCCAGCGCCCACACCTGCAGTCACACCTGCCCCAGCTCCAATGGCGGCAGCTCCGACGCCAGAACCGGCATCTCTGTTTACTCCTGCGCCAGCCGCTCCAACGCCAACTCCTACGTCTGTTGCCACTACTCCTGCACCTGCAATGGCGGCCAGTTCATCTCTGTTTGGTGTTGCAGCTGCAGCTCAGGACGACGACGACTCGAGCGACAGCGATTGGAGTGATGATGATGGTCCCAGCCAGCCGATGTTGTTTGGCGCACAAGTGCCCAAGCCGTCAGTGGCGACAGCAGCAGCTACCCCCGTCTTAGTTGCACCGACCCAACCTACTCCGGAGCTTCACCAGGCTCCGACACCCGTCAGCGGTAGCCTTTTTGGAGATGCATCCAGCTCGACAGTACCGGCTACTGCATCTGCTCCAGCGCCAGGATTCGTGCAGGCGGCACCACAGACTGCCATCCCGCCTACGACGTACGGATCGCTGTTTGGTGGTGGTGTCAGCAGCAGCAGTGAGAGTGACAGCGACAGCGATGACGAAGGTGGCCTTTTCGGCACGGGTGTTCCATCCAAGCGATAACTGAAGCTGAGAAGGCATGAAGCACCATCAAAGAGATCAGGCAGCATAGACCGCTCCAAGTAAATCGCCCGCAGGCATATACGGGGAGTTACAGAGCAAACAGCACGATAGCAGTGTGTATATTGGCAACCTGCTGCTTGTTTCAATGTGTTCATGTTTTGATTTTTTTACTCTTACTCGTGCATTTTTCTTGCTTGGTCTTTTCTCGGTCTTCATCTTACTAGAATTCACTTGACGTTCGTCCGAAAAACGGACAACTCGACGACCACCACAACTCATTACGGTTGGACGAGGAAGCAGAATGACACGACTGTCGAGGACAATCGCTTCATTGGGACAGGATTGGGGAGGGAGCAGGAACCGACACCAGCACAGATGCACGCAGGACGCCATGACATCAACACGCATCTCCATCGTCTACCGCCAAAAATATAAACCATGCACACATGCAAAAATGCAAAAGATACACACAGCAAATAGCAGATACGGGCGTCACTCCAAATTGCACTGCAAGGCGCGTTCATCCTGCTCCCTTCCCCACTGCTGCCACCATATCTTCGTCTCTCTTCCTTTTCACTCCCAATGTGCACAGCATTCTCCATCCCCTCCCAGTCACCAATCTTCCAACTAATCTACCACTGCTGGGCAGGAGCGATCTTCTCCGTGTTGATGTACAGCATGTCCTCGATCTTGAAGTAGCGTCCCCAAAAGTACGCCTTGGAGCCTCCCACAGCTCCTTTCTCTCCTTGAGACGCCACCAATCTCTGCACCGGTAAGTACGCAGGCGAGTCCGGATGCAGGAACGTCTTCCGAGACCGCTGCTTGTTGTACACCAGCATGGGGTGGATCGTACTTAACGAGCCGTCCTCCTCCAGAGCCACTTGGATCTTGTAGATCTCGCCTAGAGAGCCTTGAGCGTCTCCCTCTTCGGTGGTCGTCATGCGGATCACCGCCTGGTACGGGAACTCCTGCAGCTTGGACGCCGGCTCGTCCAACTTCACTGGCAGCCACACACTGTCGTCCGTCAGTCCTGCGGCGTCCGGCGCGCCCTCTCGCTGGGATTTCGAGTCTGCGCCAATGGTCATGAGCTTCACAGGCGTCTTGGCGTCGTCCTCATTGGGCGAGTTCATGCCCAGCTTGTGCATGTAGCGCTTGACTCGCTTGATAGGTACGCGCGCGAACTTACCGCCATGAGAGAGCACGGTATCGTGGACGCGCTTGACGCCGAAATCGGGATGCGCGAACTTAACGGCCTTGATCAGCGCCGTGAGCTCGTCGGCGTCCACGTCGTCGGGGCCGCGCGACGGAGACGGAGACGGAGAGGACTTGGGGTGCGAGCGCTTGGGCGTGTGTGGCGCCGAGCCGTTCTTCTTCGGGGACGCGCCAGCCATCGGGAACCACCTACGCTGCTGCGGGAATATTGCGGATTGGCTCGGAGATTGGAGGGGGAAAAGATCCGCTGAGTTGACCAGCTGACTCAAGCTCTCTAAATGTTACTTGAATTTTGTATGCTAGAAATTTTAGCTCGCTTCCAAAAAAGGAAGAGCCGTACTTTGCGAGAAATGATATCGCACTTAGCGATGATTAGCATTGCAGACACTCGATGTGGCTGGTGCACTACGGACTGGACGTCCGAGTGCGTTGTCGGGTGAGAAGTTGAGAATTGGTTGCATACGCCCGTGTGCCATTCTTAGCGAGCCTTTCACGTCTGAAGGCTTTGGCGTTGAAGTTGCTGACCTCAGCCTCGTAAAGTTCGGATGGAGGGCGGAAGACGGAGCTGTGACGTGGGATGTGGCAATGGATGGTGACGGCCGCCCTCGGAGATATCGGATACCGGGACCCTTTCAACGACCTCGAAGGCAACGCGGACGTTAAGAGCAGCGAGCAATGGCCGTGCATCGGCCGTCGAGTCGACGGTGGTTGCATGGGTTCGATTGGCGTGGCGAACACGCAGCGCTGCAATCTTTGTGCGGGACGTTCGCAATAGCCGTGACGGGCTTTGACGCTTCAACAATCAGGTCAGCTTCGACGGTCGAAGGGCGATCACGCGCAATACCGGTACGGGGTCAAGAATGACTTTCGTGGCCCTTGGCGGACACGACGCACACCGTCGTGTTGCTGCGATCTATTGGCACTCGAAGAGCGAACGGAGAGGGCTGTGGTGCGAGCAACGACAAGTGAAGCAGCGCTTCAGAAGCATTTCTGAGTTTCCCACAAGTCTCTCTTGCAACGTTAGGCAACTGTTGCGAGGACCCCGTCGTGGCGTGCGTCTAGTGCGGGCGTGGACGGGGGCGGCGTGCGGTTGTGAGTCGCCGACGAACGTTGTGGACCCCTGGCACAGTCGTCGTTGGCGCCATTTTTGCTGGACTGAAGCGCCGTGGACCGCAAAGCAATCCGAGTCTGTCTGCAGCAATCCACTGCAAGAAATCCAGCGATTGGCTCGGAGAGATGATTATGCAGCTCGGATAGCGCAGGAAGGTCGAGGCGGAAACATTGTCGCCCGTCGAAGCAGCGGAACAGCTGGATGGCGAGCACGGCAAACGCTCGACTGGCCCAGTCACGTTACTGGCTTGACTGCTTGGGTTTCAGTACGTAATACATCCAGTTTGCTGTCTGTATCCGATTTCACAGGTGGAAACACTGACGTGCGTGTGGACGGACGATATGTATTCTCCCAGGGTATGGACAATATTAAATCTTCGAGCATATTCGTTTCTGCGTAAAAATGGGTTCGCACGATCGACGATCAGCTCCCGCTTAGGTACAGTCGAACATACAAATCGCAAGTGGTTTCGAGTAAGTAAACTTAGCCAAGGGAAGCCAGATGAAGACACCACTCCCAGCCAAAAGGCCGACGACGCCAGCCAGAGACCAAATCCACTCGCAGGAAATAACCCGCTGACTGATTACGTCGGTCCTCTAGACGCAGAGATGCCCAAGAACAACTACGATGACGACGACGACGACGACCTGCTCATGGCTCTGCAGAGCATGGAGCCGTGCGGCAACTGCGGCGCCGAGGGCGCCAAAATCCCGTGCATGAGCGGCTGCGGCGAAGTCTTCTACTGCTCTCGGGTGAGGGCTAGATTCGTAATATGCTTGACATCTTTGTGCTTACTGTCGCCTCCCCTCTCTGTGGCTTGGTGGTAGGAATGCAACATGCACCACGCGTCGGCGCATCGTCTGCGGTGTCGGAACCTGCGCTGCTCCAAGTTCAACGACTCGGAGTGTAGGTCTCGAGTGGAATGTTGCCACTGCCTTGTGTTGTAACTTAGTAATATTTTGTTTATGTTTTTCTCCTACCAGCGGAGTCTGATTCCGATGACTCGGACGACTACGAGACGGACTCCAGTGCGGAGTATGAGACGGACTCGGACGACGACGACGAAGAGGAGGAAGAGGAGGAAGAAGAGGTGAAGCCCAAGAAGAAGAAGGGCAAGAAGAAGGGCAAGAAGGCTCGGCGTGTCAACAGCACGCGCAGTGTCGAGTCTACGGGCAGTGCTCTCTCCGTACGGTTTGTTTTCCCTCTTGTTGTGATTTATGAAAAACTTATTTTGATTTACTTAAAAAGCAGAAAGTGAGCTTAGACTCAGAAGTCGAGAAGCGGATTGAGGAAAAAATCATGAAGAGGTTGAAGAAACAGGAAGAGGCGAGGATTGCATCAGCAATCGAGGCGCGGATGCGGGAGGAGAAGGCCAATTGGCGCGACGACGAGATGAACCGCATCATTATGGAGATGAGGGAGCGATTCCAGAGTGAAATGTCCACCTCGGCGTTTTGGACCACTTTAGCCAAGAAGAACGGACTCGAGATGGATTCCCAGGAGATGCAAACTCTGCAAAAGTCGATGGAGCATTCGTTCTTGGCGAATCCGCAGTCAGAGGACAAAGTGGCTTCTGCAGAGTCTGGTGCTGATGGAGGCGCAGCTGCTGAAGCCACGGTTAGTCGCACGCGCAGTGTCTCGAAAGAGTCTTCGTGGAACAACGCGTGCGCAGCTTTTGAGGCCTTGCGTGTGGTGGTGTGGAAGCATAGCTTCCTGCCGCGTATGCAACTCCGCGCTGACGATGCAGGTATTTGGAACACTGTGACTGAACTGGATGCGGACGAGGCGTTTGCGCACATCTGTGTAGGCGACAAATTGCTGTCTATCAATGGCCGCGCTATCGACGACTCAGTACCGACGGAGAATGATCTGAACGATGTTTTTGCAGCGTATGCCTCACCTCTGATCATGAAGTTTGAGGCAGGTGATCCTTCCGATGAGAATTGTAAGGTCCACGACTACACGGTCACATGGTCCAACGGACCACTGGGTGTTACGCTGAAGGATGACTGCGCCACGCAGAAGATTCCAATTGTAAACCGTCTGACCAAGAAGTCTGGGTCTGTGGCTGTTAAACAGAATATCGCCATTGGTGATGTACTAGTGGCTATCAACAATATCGATACCATCCAGCTCGGCTGCTCTCTATCCATGTCAATTCTGAAGAAGGTACAATTGCCAGCTAAATTGCGTTTCCGTGGTGTAGGAGGACCTCGTCCAGGCTCAGTTTCGAGCAGGGAGAGTGGCGAAGTACATCAGCAGCAGCAACAGCAGCAGCCACAGCAGCGAAGCAGTGTGACAGTTTCTCGGGCACCCAGTGGGCTCAAACCAGAGGTCACGAAAGCCCCTGTCGACGAGCGTGCACCGTCAGTGATGAACTTCAGTATGAGCTTATCGCGACCGAGCAAGTATTCGATTAATTGGGGTGAAGGTCCTCTCGGTCTGACGATCATTCCAGGACTTAATGAAGGTGATCTGCCTGTAATCAAGAAGGTGACGGGTACAGGCAATTCTCCGGGTATCGATAAAGCGCAGGTGGGCGACTACTTGGAAAGTATGAACGGCATGGAGACAGCAACGATGCACTTCGAAAACGTGGTGTCCTACCTAAAGACAGCACCAAAGCCTGTCTTACTACGATTCCGGGCGGCTATTGATGACGATGACGCGAGGAGCTTCCTACCGAAGCAATGGTACAGCTCTTTCAGCCAAAAGTGACACCCCGCCTACTACATATGATAACACCCCAGTGCGGAACGTCCCCATGGAGGTGTCACGCCCAGCTCCTACCCCCGTTCCCGCTCCCAGTAGCCACGGCGCTGAAGTAGTAAGACAAGTGTCCCGCCAGCAGTCCAGCGACGTATACAAGGTCGTCTGGGGATCAGGTCCCTTAGGGCTTACGATTGACGCAAATGAACATGGACCTGGTGCATTCATCAAGCGCATTGCGGCTCAGGGTGCGGCAGCGCACCTATCGCAGGACTGCTTGGGAGACGACGTGACACATATCAACGACATGGATGTGAGCCACGTGGATTTCCAGGACATTGTAACGCATCTTAAGGGCGTTCCACGCCCAGTTACACTTTTCTTCAAGCGTAAAGGTGGGCGAGAAAAACAGCGCCCACCTTCATACTCGTCGAGCTCGAGCGGGAGCTCACCAAATCAATACGATGTCCCCACCCCGAGTCATAGCCGAAAAGCGGCTGCTGCCGCTGCCGGTGAGGAGAATGGTGTGCAGTTTTACAATGTTGTTTGGCAAGATGGCACTCCACTGGGACTTTCGCTGCGTGGTGCTGACAACACATGCGAGTACCCATATATTACCCGCGTGACAGGCACAGGAAGTGCAGCTCACTTACCGCAGTCCGTGATGAACGACTGCCTTATTTCAGTGGACGGGCGTAGTGTGCACGTGCGAGACAAATCGTTCGAAGAGGTCATGACACTACTCAAGGTGATGCAGAAGCCGCTCACACTGAAGTTCCAAGCCCGAAACATGGGTGGCGGTAGTCAGAGGAGCCATTACAACCAGGCACCAGCTCCTGCACCAGCACCCGCACCAGCACCAGCATCAGCACCGACACCTCAATACAACCAACAACGGGCGCCATCTCCCTCTCCGCCGCCGGCACCTCAGCAGCGAAAGGTGATAAAGACTCAAGAATCCTACACATGGCGGCAAAACCGGGCTGCACCCCCACCGGTACCCAGTCAGCAGCCTCTGGCCCAATCTTATAGCAGCGCTGGAACGAGTTCATCGGCTCCGGGTGCAAATGGTATGACCCGCGCGCACAATAGTAATCTTAGTAACAGTTTTTTGACGACCGGAAGCGATCGTGGCCTGACGGGTGGTGTGACCCCTGGCAACGAGGAGAAGTTTAGCAGCATTCAGGCCCCATTCCTGGTGCAGAACAAGCTTTCTACTGGGCGCCGACAAAAGATGCTGAAGGGGCTCAAAAGTAAACTGCGCTTGCCACGCCAAACCTACCAGAATCCAGCGAGCGTGCAAGATGTTAATTACGGGTCGATGGAAGACTGAGAGCGCGGGTAAGGAGGAGGACAAATTTCTTACAGGGACGACTGAAGACAGCACGATACAACACAGCATGTTACAGAAAAAAACAAAGAAACAAGACAAGAGAGGGCGTTCAAGAATCACTGCACAATTGAGAGTGAGTATACTGCATTGTTTTTGCACCTGTGCGTTTGCATGACACCTCCTAGAGCTTCATCTTTATCTTCTCCCGCGTTTGCTATGGAAGTGGACGAGATAGCCGAGGGAAATAGTGCTGCCATTTGAGCTCCAGCACTGACGGCACAACACTGCACAGAGAAAATAGCGGTGAGTGGCATGACAACAATTGCTGCTTGCGATACGTTTTTTTCTTGGAACGCACCCGTAGCGCCTGCGTAGCTCCAACTGCAGGTCTGACGCAAACTGTTTGAAACATAGCATGGCACGGATTTGGTGAGGTACTTTGAAGACACGAGGGTACGCAAGTATGGCGGTTGCCATACCTTTTGCGTCGCTGTCGTGTGCCTTGTAAGCTCTTGCTCGAGCTGGTGTTTCTCCTGTTCCAAGAACGGGGTCATTAAGCCAAGGACTGGACAGGAAATATAAGATCCCAGTGGATATAAAATCGAAATGCGTACATGAGCGAGAACGGTACGATGCTCCTGAGTTTGTGTGAGCTGCGATTGCAAATGAGTGGCTTGGCCTTTGGCGAGGTCAAGTTGGATTTCAAGTGCTTGATTCTCAGCTTCGAGCTGGTGATTCCGTATCTCGAGCTGTGCGATCTTAGCTGAGCTCTCTCGCGCTGCATCCGAGAAAATAGCCTGCGAGAGAGCAGCTTCAGATCCCACAAGCTGCTGTTCGTACCGTGCACAGATAGCTTCCAGTTGTTGAATTCGCTGGTGACCTACGGCGGCAAGTGCTCTAGTCTCAAGCGTCGATTCTGCTCCCGGTTGGGATGCTGACGACGAAGTCTTAGGAACTGACGCGCGCTGCAAATCCAGCAAGGTGCGTTCTTCAGCAGTTATCGGAGCAGCAGTTCCTTGCTCATTTGATCCATCGGATGCATCCGACTGAAGCTGCTCTTCGCGTAGACAAAGTGCGGTGAGCGCTTCGAGAAGCCCTAGAAACTGCTGCTGGGTATCCACTACCTGCCGCCTACACCGCTCGAGCTCGGCAAAAATGCGGGTCTGCACGTTTTGCGCTCGTACCTGGTCGCATTGAAGGCGCCGAACCTGCTGATCACTTGCGCCAGCTTGTGAGCTCAGCTGAACGAGATGTTCAAATACTTGGGATTTCTTGAGCAGTTTGAAATACGTCTCAGAATCCATGGTCGATACCGACGAGCCTGGCGCTGTGGATGGCCTGGTCGTGGTCGGTTCTGCTGTTCTTACAAGCGAGGAGTTAGAAGCTATGGGAGAGGAACACTGAGGTGTCGAGCAGTACTTGGAGCCGCGTGACCGATTAGCTGCAGCAGGCGAGCAGGTCCTTTGGCTTGAAGTCGTTGGGGCTGGAGGAGGAACATTTGGTGCAGACGGTGATGACGTGGATGCAGGGGACACACAAGGCGAAGTTGTTGTGGAGCGTGCACGGGGCATGGAGTTGGTATGTGAAAGTACAGTGGCCCCAACCGGTTTAATTTGCGCGTGTTGCGGGGAAGCGTTGGCATTCGTGATGATCTTCAGCGGTGGACGACGTGCTTGCGCGTGCGCTTTCATTGCTGTTGTCTTTGGTAAATCGCACGATGATGGAATCCAAGAGCGTATTTAGTGCTGCAGGTTGGCAATGCTTAAGGTAAAAATATGCGTCGAGCTGCTCGCTGGTATTATTACGCTCTTATTCAGCTACTTCGTCTTTGTTTTCTTCTTAACAGGGCTGCTGTCACTTTGGTTGTCACGTCCCTTCTTGGTTAGCTTCTTCTGCTTGTCGATCTTCGATTGCTTAGTCAGTGATTGCTCTGGTTCAGCCAAGTCAAGCTCACCAGTTTTGCTGATGGCTGTGGCCACAAGCTTGTCCACCTTTAGCACATAAGCGTCCATGCGGAACTTGCGCTTGAGGCCTGCTTCATTCATGAAGCGCACCTTCCCGAAGATCGGACGCTCCTTCCAGCCCTGATCGTGTTTTCCAAACGTCCACGCCACACCTGCGTACGAGTTCGGGTCAGGTGCATCGAGAGCGTACTTGTTGTTGAGCACCAACGCTGCGTTGAATCCTTCCTCGTGGGTAGCAGTCCACTCGATCAACTTCTTGCCCCAATACATTCGCATATACCCGTGCATTTTACCTGTGGCCACCAATTCTCGCTGTGCTGCATTCCAGAATCTGTCTCCTGTCTTGGCGGTCTCTAGCTCTTGACGCGAATACAACTTGTCCCGCTTGTCACCGGCATGTTCCTGCAGCGTGATCTGCGCATAGCTCGGCAGACAACGCATCGAATCGTAGTTCGCTGGGTTGTAGACGACCAAGTTCACGGACAGTTCCCGACGTACAATGAGTTCCTCGAGAAACGACGTCAGTCCTTCCTTGACCCTTGCAACGCGCTTGAGTTTGTTCGCACTCAGCACTACACGCACGACGCAGATGTGTCCGAAGCGTAGATACAGACTCAAGTCGCTGCCTGCGTCAGACTCGGTTCGTTGCGCTTAGTTGCGTAGCTTTCCAGCTTCTCAGCGGTGAGGAACCGCTTGGCACATGCTGATGCGGCTACTTCACCGCCTCGGAAGTGCCAGCCGACGGCTTTCACACTGCGATCAATGTCCAGCAACTCCAGTGTCTCGGTCACAGCGCCCGAGTTCGTCACATCTAGGGGCATAAGTTGCTTGGGATTGTCGAGGACTGCCAACAGAGACTTGTCGCTCGTCTTTAATGGAGGCTCGAGGTCCACACACTCCAGAGGAACCAAGTAGCGTTCCAAATGCTTTGTGATCCTGGGACGGATCGTACGTGCAGCATATTCCTCCTTGTTAGTGGCGACGTCAGCAGGGACGACGACATCACCCTCCACCTGCACAATACCAAAACTACCAGCAGTGTTGGCATTGCCGTCACCTTCGTCCTCAACTGCAGACACGAGCGTGTCCAGCGCAATGCGCCACGGGCGCAAGTACGGGCGGTCGGTAACAACCAAAGCAGCTTTGCTAGCACAGATCGTCAGCAACTCACCGCGTGTCGGACGATCGTCCGACTTGTGGCGGTGGTGGAAGACATCGAAGCTCAATCCACGACCAGCCAGTCGTTCATGAGCATCGACAAGTCCTTCCAGAGCAAATTGGGCGTGTCGCTCCGTTGCAAAGGCATGAGCGTTGGCATCTTGAAGAGCTTCTCCTTTCCACTCGTCACTCTCGTCTTGCTGCAGAGCTGGGAGCACCGATCTGTCTGGGAACAGATACACGACGTGAAGAGGCAGCTTTAGAGCGTTGGCAGCAGCCACTGCGAATTCCAGCGCGTAGTTGTGCTTGGTGCGCACCGACGTCTGCATCCAGTAGAGCAAATAATGTCCATCCTTAGCAGCAGCTTGAGACTTGGCGCCTTCGTAGAGCCATTGAATCCTCTCGCTCTGCAGACCACTGGGCAGCTTCAGCTTCTCCAAAGCACGTCGGACGTTCATGGTCGTCCTATGGAACAGAAATGAGGGACACGACCAACGGAGGATCCGCCGATGAACACGACCGAATACCATCGAAGCCTCACCGCTTCGTGTCAGATCAGTGCTGTTGTTATTATCCACATGAGTTGTCTCAATCCTAAATCTAATGTCCATACACGCAAGCTCATAGAAGAAGATTACCAAAGCCGCTCCGAGTTGTAGGCTGCATGTGAATGAAGCCATACTGCTGCGGCTCTTCTTCAAATATACCCTTCATCATGGTCTTGTCCTTGAATCGGCTTTTACCGCGCCATGTCTTGAAGCTGGCGGCCGATCAAATAGCGCTCATTGCGAATAGATTCGCTGAGGTTTGATAGCCACCGCGTCACGTGCGAATGCGAGCGCACCAACACAAAGACCGTGCCGACCCAGAACGCACACATAGCAAAGGCCGTTTTCTCGAAGTTTGCTTGTTCCGATGAGAAGAGCACCAGAAACAGCGATGCAAGCACCCAGGGCACCACTAGCATTGCTAGCAGGAACACGACTATGGGCTGCAGCACCTTAGTCTGGAAATACGTCACGTCGAAGCACTTCTCCTTGATGTTATCCCGCCGAAGCCGAATAGTATCGTTTTCGTGCACGGTCATGTTGAACATGAGCTGACGATACGCCTTGCGGAAGCACGCGATAAAGTCCTCAGGCTCTGCGGCAGCAGCAGCACCACCTGCTTGGTGTGCACGTTCCTCCTCCTCTTCTTCTTCCATCTCGTCCATCTCATCCTCGAATAGCTCGTCTTCTTCGTCCACGTCCAGAAAGCCATCCTCGTCCCGCTCGAGTTCTTCCAACGCTGCTTGTCGTTGGTTACGGCGTCTGTTGTTGCGTTTTGCACGGAAACAGCACACCAGCCACGCGAACAAATTGAACGCCAAGTAGCCCATCAAAACGGTTTCAATCGGTGTAGCCTTTGCACTTGCGACACAAGAGGCAATCAGCTGACCTAACATGACTGGGCAAACGAACGCCCAGCCAATAACACTGACCACAGCTTTTGTCAGTGTTAGATTGCGGATGCAGTATCCACGCTGAAGCAGTGATGGCTCCACCCGGTCCATCGGAAGCGTGAGGATGTTCAACGCGTGTACACTGTTCACGAAGTACCACACGATCTGAACGCCTGCTGCCATCGCCAGTGGGTCGTGACTGATCCCAGAGATCCGCTCGAATGGCCCCATGCAAATACGGCCAATAAACAGCGAACCGAACAAAAGTGCTCCGATAACTGTGACACACACAGCCCAGATGAACACTGCCAACCCTGCCAATCGAACAAAGAGGTGGGATGGTGTGCGTCTTGGAAGCAGCGCGTACTCGATAGGTTGCGGGTCATCAAGTCCATCCTCAGGCCAAGGTAAGTAGCGGTGACCTTCCACACGTAGCTCCTCAGGAGGTAGCTGGGCGCGAGGGTGGAAATGGAGAGGCGGGGGCGGCAGAACAACTACGGTAGATTGGCGCGTACCATTCACTACAACCTCCAGTTCCGTGCGCGGCAAGAGATACTCCGATAAACCCAAATACTTACTGGCAAAAACAACACCAAGGTGCTGAACCTTTCCAATGTCATTCTTCGCATGCTCCAGTACACTTAGAACGACGAGATGAACCACAAGGAGCTCCAACGGCACTTGAATTTCCGGGCTGAAGTGCTGGAATCGAAGTGTCAGCGGGAAGAACGATGGTGCCACTGCACAAGCAATCCGCACTGGTGCATGCACCAACACAGTCAACAATGCCACGTAAATTGCTAACGACAGGACCATGCGGCGGGCATGCTTGGTGCACCTCTCACTCAATAGTGTACGCAGTAGGTCTGGATGGTCTTCCTGAGGTCGAATCACCTTGGCCAGCACATCGGGATGGGCGACTTCACGCATTTGCAGGACAGACACCGTCACGAAGAGCATAAACGTGATGCCAAGCACCCAGTGCACCATAAGCGCGCAGATCATGTTCTGCATGCAAAAAACAATCCGATCTTGGGCAGTCACCATGAAAAGATGCAGCGTCGCGAAGTCGATGCATAGCCCTAAAATAATGGGGAGGATCACCATCTTCAGAAGCAGTAGTGTTGACACCTTCACAATTGCCGTGAGGCAACGGAGGGCCCACAAGAGGCCGTCCATGATAGGACGGTGGATGTATGACGAAGCAGTCCTAACCATAAATCGCCACAGCACAATTGTCATGCAAATGGAAAGGTATCCCATAGTGCACGTACACAAATCGACGAGCTGCAAACAGTCACCGTTCTGCTTCGCTGTCTCAATTGATCGCGACAACATATTGACAACAAAAGAACCAGTTGACTGATCTGTGCCGCTAGTTGCCTCGAAACCGACAAACGAGGCAAGCGCCGTGGAGATACCAGGCAACGCCGCAACAATACGGGCGCCAGCAGACAGAAGGGTGCTACCAAGCGTATAGGGGATAAACGCAAATAGGCCTAAGTAGGCTCCATTAAACGCTAGCAGCCACGATACGTTGCGGAACAGCACCATAATGTCCCCGCGTAGACCCAGCAGCTCATCCATTGCAATATTGATTTCCATGTGCTCAAAGTCATCCTCCCATTCGCGCTGATTCATGTTGGGCGCTGGATCAACCCGATTACGACCAATCCTTGGTGCTGCGGCAGCATTACGTCCACGTTCCTCCTCGACATTGTTGTTATTTTCTCGCACATTACGCAGTCCTCGGCGTTGACGCAGCTCGTGCTGCGGCTCCGGCAAAGGATCGGCTCCTCTTTCAATAGGCTCAAAGCCAAAATCTTGTGGGTGCTGAATAAAGGCATCTGCAAACGGTTCGTCGCGGTTAGGCGCACCTTCTACCCACTCTTCTTCATCTGATGAGTCTTCATCAGACTCCGCATTGTCATCCAAGTTTCCGAGTCTCCTTGGTCCTTGTAGGTTGTCAAGCATGCGTCGAAGTCTTGGTTCAGCTTCCTCCTGTTCGTTCTCTGCAGCTTCTCCATTGTTCCCTGCACCAAATTGTGCTCTTCTCACAGGTTGTTCGACATCCTGTCTGTGGTGGTGGTGATGATGGTGATGATGGTGATGCGGCATTTCATCGGCAGCCATATCCTCTTCAATGTGGTCCAGGTGGAATCTCAGAAAATCTGCAAATGACATCAACGCTAGGAACGAGAAGACAATGCAGACAATCAGGATCACTCCCGAGAAGATATCTGCCACAATGTGTTCCGTATCAAAGCGCTCCGAGAAGTTCACGTTGACCATAGCAGAGGCTCTCAACAGCCACATGCGGTAGAGCCAGCTGGTGCACCACGGGGCCACCGCCAACCACAGCACGAGCACGAGAGCAGCGCGGAGTCCAAAAGGCAGCCACTTGCACATCACCACGCGCATTCCCGTGCCCAGCAGCTCTGTCCAGGGCAGCACATCAGGCGCGTTGGCATCGTACAGAGGCGTGAAGGTGAACTCGTGGCCGCAGAGCTCGCAGAACGTCTTGCCAGAGTGCTCCAGCCACTGCTCCAGACAGTCCGAGTGCGTGAAGCGGATGCTGCCGCTGCACTTGCAGGGCGCGAAGAGGCGGCGGTCAGGCTCGGCCTCGCCTCGACACACGCGGCACTCATTCTCATCCTCGTCTTCGCTCTGGAAGTCGCTGGGCGGAGGAGAGAGGTTCGGACGCCTCGTTGGGGGCGATCCGAGGGTCGTCTACAGGTCGCAGGTCCACCATGGGAAGCGCGAGACAAAGAGCTGTCGAATGAGCGGTCTGTTGCTCACGATCGCCGCGAGGGGCCGTCAGGAGCGCCGCGAGAAGACACCGAGGCGACGCGAGCTAGGAGCGGAGCTTGAGCTCTGTGGACTGATGGGAGAAAATAACCAATATGAGAGAGGCGATCGAGCAACCTTCGGCACACGGTCGTACGACATGTATGCGACCTTCGTGCGACTTTTTCTGCGGATCAGTCATCAGATTCAGGTGGGCCTTATTTCCTGACGTGCAGTGTACGCCTCAATTTCATTCCGTCCATTCACTTCTTCGAGGTCACATTCAAGTGAATGTGAGGCGTTTTGCTGTGTGTGTGTGTGTGTGTGTGTGTGTGTGTGTGTGTATGTGCATGTATGTATATGTTCCTTGCCGGACAGAGGAGAGGCTGCGTGCCTCTCCGCTTGAAGTGCCTGCGCCTCTTAAGCCCCACGAGAGGCAGTTGACGCCTCTCAGAGACGTCGTTGCGCACGATACGCCTGTCCTACATCGAAAGGTCCTTCAGGGTTTTTATCACGAAGCTTTGTGTGTAAGAAGTATGTGCGACCAGACATCCATAGGCAAGTGCAGCAGCTCGTCAAACTACAATAGAGTCATGCATGAACCTCAGCCTCAGCTCCAGCAGCATCGATGTAAGGTCTGTAGCCGATGCCAGCCAGCTGATTTTTTCCTCCAGCTCACCTCTGAGTCGTGGCCTTTCTCTACATGTGTCCATACAAACTCCCAGTCTATTTCTCGGAAGAGAGCCGCTGGTCGTCCCATACGGAAGCCAAGTCAACAGCAGACGCAGCATAACATCGCAATTCGACCAGAAACACTCGGCTCGTTTTTCGCCTCATTCGCCCATTTGACAGAGTCGTTAAGACCTCGATCGTCCGCACGCGTCTGCAGTCGCCGAAATGCCGTCGAGTCTCCGCCCTGCGCGTCGTCCAAGCGAAGACGCGACGACGTCCAACCAGCCAGGGACGCCGCCACCTCTGGACGCCAAGAAGCTCGAGACGGAGCCGGAACAGGAGCTGGAGATGGAGATGCCAGGCACTCCGCCAATCAACGACCAGTCGAGACGCGCCTGGGGCCAGACAGAAGCTCTGCTGAACCCCAAAGTGGACGCTGCACGCAGGTTGCTGGAGCAGGAGAAGACCGAGACAGAAACCAGCCGAGTCGAGCGGAATCGCGCCGCGGCAGTCGCTCAACGGACCGTTCGCAGCTTCCTGGCCAGAAGGAACTTGGGCCGACGCCTTAGCGCTGTTGGACGCCCCGTGGACCTACAGATCAAACAGGTGCGAGGTCTGGAGATGCTCTGCGACTTCCGCAACGTCGTGTCGATCTACTGCAATGTCCGAGTCCTGAAGAAACCGTTCGGGCCTTTCATGTTCCACTTCTCCACTGACAAGAGCACAAGCGTGAACCTGCCGACGTGGGAGGACAAGTTTTTCGTGCCAATGTTGTCGAGCAAGTGTGACATTGTGACGACGCTGATTGGCGTCACGAACACGGGCCGACTGCGGTTCCTAGGCCAGGCCATTGCAGCGATGGAGCCTGGATGGGAACACAAACGGACGTTTAGTGCCCCGCTCGCCAAGTGGAAGTTCCCAGTAGAAGAGTCCATCGTGGGCTTGCATCGGTTCGTACAAGGCACGGTGGATCTGGAGATCACTCCCATTTCGTCGTCGCGGATGCCGTGCAAATCTGGTCAGTTCCTCATGGCGCCACCCATTTCCACGCGACCCAGGCGGTCGTTTTCATTTGGTCACGACAGGTATCATCTAATTTAGCGCAGGACTCGCCCGTGACGCCGAGGACTCCAGCCAGTGCGTCGCCATCTCGTAAGAACGTGGTAACACGCTGGGGCGTGCTCACCGACACGAGCTTCCACCTCTTCGACAACACGACAGCTAAACTGCTCATCAGTTTGGATCTGGGCAAGCTGCAGATTATCAAGTCTAGCGCCCAGCCTAAAAGTGACCCGAGCCGGTTGTTCCCCGTGAAGTTGTACGCGAAGGGCACGATGTACGTCCTGTACGCCTCCAGCTACGCACAGCAGCAGTCGTGGGAGTACAAGATCAATCTTCACCGCCGCCAGCTGCTCGTTCCGTAGGATCGAAGGATATGCGTCGCAATATGTATGATAGGCCAACAGGGTTAAGCAGTAATCGTTTGTGTGCGTGCAAAGTTTGAGTAGCAGGTACGAATAGCAAAGCTTTCTTCGTGGTTTGCCCCAACTCTTTCTATGCATTTAGTCACATAGTGAAGCAAGCAGTGCTGGGTTGGTGGTGATCGTTAGCATGTTGAAGTGAACTGTTTTGCAAGGGAAGTTGAGCAACCTTCAGACGACAAGTGTTGACGTGTGAAATGTTGCGTAAAACTCGACACAAAGTTCAACGATCTCCTATCATCTTATACCCCTGCTTATCTTATAGTGGTATCAGACCTAAAGTATCGGATAGTAGCTCCATATTCTAATACCCTTCAAAACACAGCTTTTGCCAACCACGCTGCGGTTTTCGTTGACATCAGCAGTCAAAGCTTCACATCGCAAATTCGCGTCGACTGCACACGTCTCAATCCCTTCAACCTCCTTCTGTGTCTCTGCCATGCTTCGCTACGACGGCCAGGTTGCTATCATCACCGGCTCCGGCGCCGGAATCGGCCGCTGCTACGCTCTGCTGTTCGCCGAGCGCGGCGCTAAAGTGTGCGTCACTGTAGCAACTGTATCGCTGTCTGGTTGGCTGTATTTAACTCTCCTTATTGCTGTAACAGAGTCGTGAACGACTTCAGCAAGGAGGCTGCCGACTCCACAGTCAACGAGATCAAGGCCAAGGGTGCGTGCAGTGGTGGGAAGTCCTATATGAAGCTGTGAATCAAGCTTTGACCATATTTTGTGTGGTACCTAGGCGGCGTTGCGGTCGCCAATTACGACTCGGTGACGGAGGGCGCCAAGGTGGTGGCCACTGCCATCGAGAACTTCGGCCGCGTGGACATCCTGGTGAACAACGCTGGTATCCTGCGCGACGTGAGCTTCGTCAAAATGACCAAGGAGCAGTGGAACCAGGTGCTCGACGTGCACCTGCAAGGAAGTACGTGCCAGCATTGTCTTTGCAGCAATTTAAGTTGTGCTAGTCACTGACTGGCGTTATTGCTTCTGTTGCAGCGTTCGCTGTTACTCATGCTGCGTGGCCACACATGCGCAAGCAGAAGTACGGCCGCGTGGTCCTCATCACCTCCGTCAACGGTCTGTATGGCCAGTTCGGTCAGACCAACTACAGCTCCGTGAAGGCTGCCATGACGGGCTTCGGCAAGTCATTGGCCAAGGAAGGCGCTCGCTCCAACATCAAGGTGAACATTGTGGCCCCCGGCGCCGGCTCCAAGATGACGGAGACCATTATGCCCAAGGACCTGGTGGCCAAGTGGAAGCCCGAGTACGTGGCCCCCACCGTCGCGTTCTTGTGCCATGAGTCTGTGCCGTGCTCCGGCAAGATCTTCGAGAGCGGCGGCGGCTTCGTGGCGCAGGTCAAGTACGTGCGCAGCCCCGGCGTGTTCCTGGACTTGGAGAAGGAGATCACTCCCGAGGCGGTGCAGGCCAAATTTGCCCAGATCACGGACTTCACCAACGCCACGGACCCAGAAGACGACGAGGTCTCTCCGCAGCTCAAGCAGGTGCTGGACTCGAAGCTGTAAAGCGTACGAATTGACCAATTGACGCAGAATGGTCCTCAATGGTCCTCAATGGTCTTTCAAGTTAGTGTAACTTCGTAACTTGAATCGTAACCTTTGATTTAAGATGTAATTGGTCGGAATTCATTTTGTCCAATCAGAAGGTAACTATACGATAGTCGTAGTCAACCTCGATGACAGTTTGCAAAAGACAGGAAGAAGGCGACCAAGGAACAGAGAGCGATGATCCGTCTGAAAGCCAAGCAGGCAGAGAAGAAGGCCGAGGAGGAGAAAGAGGCAGCTGCGGCTGAAGCCAGTGGCACTGACGCGCCGCCCAAGAAGGTCAAAATCCTCGGCGTCGGGCGTGGGAAGCGCGGTGGAGCTACCAAAGAGAAGAAGCGAACGCCTGGCGAGATCCGCATCCAGAAAGGTGACAGTTGTCTAGTATGTCATAAAAGAGAGGGAATACACTGACATATTGTGGTATTTGAAATGTGGAGATATCGCGGAACTCGATGGTGGCAAGGCCGCGACTGTGTCGTTCCCAGACGTGAATGATTTGACTGCGTTCGACGTGAAGGTGCCTTGCGTTTACTGTCTGCATTGCTGCATTATTGCAAAGACTGAGGGTAAATGTGAGTGTACAGGTTGCTGTGGACACGGGGCTGTGGAAGGGTGCAACGTACAACTTTCACTTTAAGATCCCTCCTGTACGTGCATTTCGATGGTCGACACCTTTCCTGTCTGTGAAGATGGGGATTTGATGATATCTTTTTTGTGGACTTAGATGTATCCGCATGACCCGCCGAAAGTGCATTGCCTGACGAAAGTACGTGGCTGAATTGCTGATAATTACTTGGTTAGACTTGCTGACTCAAAAATGATGCTGTGCATTGCAGATTTATCACCCGAACATTGACCTCGATGGTAATGTGTGTTTGAACATCCTGCGCGAAGACTGGAAGCCTGTGCTGGACATCAATTCGGTCATTTACGGCCTCATCTATTTGTTCTATGAACCCAACCCGGACGATCCGCTGAATAAAGGTCCGTAGATCGATAGTGGTCGACAAATCGTGTTGCGTGGGTATCTAACAGGCTATGCTTTGTTTGTGATGCGAGAGTAGAAGCCGCAGAGCTTTTTCGCAACGACCCGAAGCAATTTGCCTCTGTGGTGCATCGGTCGCTCCGCGGATACAGTGTTCAAGGCATCGAGTTTGAGGAGCTGATCTAGAATCGCACAGATTGACTCACTAGAAGAAACCTGTTGATCGAGACAGTGCTACGATCGCTAGGCAGTTTTTAGCAGCGACTACTAATCAAGCTGAGTTGTTGGTTCTATGGATTTGCTGTGCAGTGCCAAATACCGTAGCAGAAATTCTTCTCGAAGAGTGCGTGTTGTAGAATTGAAGTCGAAGACATCAACAGGATTTGTATATTCGTACTTCAGTTTTTCTTTTCGGTCCGGGTAATGTTTTCCGGGAGGACTACGAAATGTAGATGGCTTCAATCTCTTCGGACGTACTGTCACGAAGGACATTCTCCTGCACATTGTGTCATCACAATCAGCCTCGGCCTCATATGTCAACGTAAGATTATACATTTACAGTCGTACCCGTTCTAGCTTGCATTTGCCCCCAACAGCAAGGTTCAGCGAGTACTCGTAAAAGTAGCCGTCTGCGGTAGCCACGTACAGCTGCACGGTTGGGTTGTTGCTGTCTCGAGGACCATGAATTGCACATTGGTTCGGCACCCCTGTCGATCGCAGGCGAGCCTAGGATGTCGTAAAACAAAGATTATTACAAAGCAAGGTTGAGACAAGGATGAAGAATGCAGCAAGGCGTACGTACATAAGCAAAATCACGGGTGCCTTCAGCGATACCTGAGAATGAGCTCGGCAGATATGCACTCATAACACCAGCCACATCGTCAAAGTTACTAGCGCCAGAGTTCGAACTAGCACGTATTGAACGCGTCGACGTTGATACGCTAGGAGAAGTATGAAGCGTCGCGGGTCTACTGGAAGTTGGTCCAAGTACCGCCGGTGTTGCTGCACTAGTCGGAGTGGCAGCGTTTCCAAATACCGTGGAACCAAAGGTGCTTCCAGCTACAGCAAGCGTTGAGGTGATCGGAGTAAAATGGCCAAAGCTGCCCGTGGCGGAGCTCTCTGCTCCTGTGAGCGAAAAAAGTGGATTGTACCCGTGTCGCTGGAAGCACACAGGACCGTTGAGCTTTCATTGAACGCGAGGCAATACACTTGGGCACCGTAGGACCCGCGACGGAATGCAGCGACTTTCTTGCCGCTTGGCACAGAAAACACACGGATCAGCGTACCCGATTCAGAAGCGGTGGCGAGAAGAGTGCCTTGCGGATTGAACGCCATCGCCACAGGTGCCGTCCGATGCGCCTGAAAGGCGTTCAATACACTCAGGTTGTTTGCGTCGTACAAAACGATCTCTCCAGGCGATGCTCCAGACGGGAAAGCCAAATGGCCGTTGTCATGAGGAGAAAGCACGCACAACGCCTTCGGGTTTGGCGATGTGTCCAGTGTCTCCAATATCTTCATCGTGCTAATGTCAAAAATGTAAATCTTCCGCTCCAAAACTGCCACCAATCTGTTTAAAAAAACAATATCAACATCAAAGTTTCAACCGGCAAGCACCGTAGAAGTCTTTTACCTCTGTCGGTTCATGCGCACAGCGAGCACAGCAGTGACAAAATTTAAATCACAAATTGCTGCCCCAGTTTTGGTGTTCCAAACTCGCAGTCTTCGAGGTGAAAATGCAGGCTGCAAGAAATAAGGACGCAACACACAGCGACAACAGTCAGCAACTAGCTATTCCGGATATGCAGTCAATGTGCAGACCTGGTCCCCAGCACCAACCAGCGCCACCAAACTGGTGCAATAAAGCATCTCAGCAATGCCGATGCCGCCGATATTTTCCTGGAAGCATTTGCCGAAGGGTTCGCAATTGTAAATGGCAAAACCTTTCCGAGTGCCGACGCTGATACATCTGAGACGGAATTGATACACAATATACAATAATAGTTTCCAGTGAGAACAGTTGAGATGCAGTGGACGAAAGGATGATCTCGTTGGATTGACACGTACGAGGCCTCCTGGTTAAAGCTCAGGAAGAGCAGGTCGGTGTTGCTACTCTCGGAGCTCCTCATTCCTTCTCAGGTCGCTTCGGGCGAGAAGTGGCGTTGTGAAGTAACGATGTAAGCCATAAGTAGCTTTGTGAAATCGTAGTACGTTGTACAAATTGGTTGCTGTGAAGGAAGTGCAGGCTTGTAACCTCGCCTGCGCCATGGTGTAGCTCTACGATCGAGTGGCTAAAGCGCGTGGGAGGTGCAGATGGACATGCTGACGTATATGAAGGCACCAACAAGGCGACGTTAGGCTCTCGTTCAGCCAGTTTATAGGATTTAGAATGTTTGAATTGACATCACCAGGTGGGCAATACCCACACACTTGCTGTAGACAAAGAACCAACACGTTTGCGGACGTTTTCCATGCCTCGAAGTGGAAGGCGTCGTCCAGAGGGGTGAGGCTCAAGCGATGTAGACGATATGAGTAAACGTGAGGCACATTTGGATAAATTCACGGACACTCCTCTACGGCTGCCGGAACTGCTGATTTCAGAGCACATACGTTTAACGGACGCTTACATTTCACTTCTTTTCCTACGGAAATGGCTGTACTCGAGATATTCAGCAGATGGACACGTTCGGCACCCCGGCTCACACTGTTTTGCTGTCAGAACAAGTATAGGAGGATACTGCACCATCTCAAAGATTCGAGCGACACAACCACCAGAACAGGCTGCAGCCCAAAGTGAGTTGTGTTTGTCGTTCGGAAAAACCACACCGACCAAAGTTCTCAGTTTGCAATTTGCCTCCACAAGCAGCAACATCAAGATCAATCGCACGCCAAGCATGAAGGTCGCCGTCGTCTCTGTCGCACTCACCATTGCCGCCACGGTCGACTCGACAATGGGTCTGGCCAAGTACCTGAACGAACTCCCGAACGGAAGCTCTTTCGAGCAGGGACTTGGTCACCCTGGCGACGATAGCTCCAAAACATCAGCCTTCGCGAAAGCTTTTGCCGCTGCCGGACACACGTGGACAGCCAGTCTGTGTGCCGAGAAATTCCCTGGTTCGACCATGACCAACGGTGCCGCTTTCGGTGACCCGTGCTGCACATGGAAGAAGGGCGGCAAAGCGGACTTCACTGTCACGGCGTTTACGACCACACCGACGAAGGCTACTACGTGTGCGTCTTCAGCAAGCACGAAGAGCTCGACTGCGTCCAGTTCGGCGTCGTCGCCTGCATCCAGCTCGGAATCGTCCACCGATTCTAGCTCAGCCGGAACGACACCGACCTCCGGTGGAAGTACTCCAGCAAGTGCACCTGCAGCTACCCCTGCCTCCACTCCAGCTTCTGCTCCGTCCACGGGAGGTGGTTGCGCGGCTAAGTCTGCCACGAAAGGTGGCCTCCGTCACTAAGGCCGCTCCTCTTCTTGTCGTCTGATAGTCTTCTTACACCCGAGATTCCGAGATTGATGCTGTTAATTGCCATTCTCTTTACCAAGCTGGAATAAGTTTGAGCAATACATCGTCCATGTCCTCTTTGTTCAATCACTTCCTATTCTCAGCCTCATGTTATTGGTATTTTCGACTCGTCCTGCACATGAATTCGTAGACAGGCAGCTTTTGTTTATCGAACAGCATGGGAAATGTGTGCTGCGGAACAGGTAACTCGGAGATGCTGGCGCGACAGGAACTGCTGAAAGAAGGCAACGAATTCAAGAAGAAGAGTGCGTTCTTAGGCGTTCTCAGCAAGACGGACAACGTCTATCTGCAGCTAAACCCAACAGCGACAAGGTAATCCAAACTAGTCCTTCCTGCCTTATTCAATGTGTGTGGACCAAACTGTCGGTTGTATTCATTTGCATTATTGCAGACTCGTATGGCGACAAACTCCAGGCACGGGCAGCTCTGAGGAAATCCCGATCTATCGCATAGGAAAAGTGTGCACCATGGGTACGGCAAAAACTTATCGAGTTAAACTCTGATGGTTGTATTGACAGTTTGATGTTTCTCAGGTCGCTCGGACCTCGTGATTCTTGGACAGAATGGCCAGAAATTGCTCGAGTTGACTGCATCGGCAACAAGCGTTCGGGACCTTTGGGTGCAGACACTGGAGGAGCTCTGTATGCCAAGCCAAAACGAGCAGGATGGGGATGATGCTAAACGACTGAAGGAAAAGATGGAGCAGCAACAAGAGAAGCAAAAGGAGGTAACATTGAGCTGCTGCAAAAGTCAACACTGACGACGAGCTAGCGATAACACTTCTACTGAATGGCAGCAATACTGGAAGGACAGAACGCAGGAGCTCGAAGCTCGACGGCGTGATGCAGAGGAACGCAAAAAGAAAATCGGAATCATAGGCTTGAAATACACAGCACAGGCGATGGCAAGGCGATAAGAAGCAAGTCGCACGGAACCATTTTGCAGCGACGGCTTCATTCAATTAGTAATTTCAAGTTTTGAACTAGCTTCTGCTGTTGCGGTTGGAGTTGATAATTTTTACTGTTGTCCGAATGCCTCACTCTCTCTTACTCCTCGTGGACGTGGAACGAAGCGGCAATCTCGAGCATGTTGGTAGTGTCCAGCGTCTGCCCATGGACAGGACCGATTGCACTGAGTACTGCCGCCTTGGCGACAGCAGCAACAGGAATGGCAGCACGCATTTCATCACCGAAGAAAGGAATATACCCCAACCCAGTCGAAAACGCTCCAAGGTCTCGCGCCAGCATCGAAATGGGCGCCCCGATAACTTGCAGCGGGATTCCTTGACCCTTCTTGGTGCGGCGCCAGCCATAAATGAAACCAGGACGAAGCGACACGCCCGTGTTCGGGAACCTAAACCATCAGTCACAGGTCAGCGAGTTATCAAGAAGTTAATGGCTACCCATGGCGTTCTACCGCGCTTGTACAGCAGCTTCTGCACGCTCCTTCCCGTTGTAGTAGCCGTGCATAGGCATCCAGGACGGGGTGTAGGATCCCACACGGGAGTTCGACACGAACACGAACCGCTCTGCCCCTGCCTTTTGGGCAGCCCGAGCCGCCACAATCGTCGCATCGCCACACATTTTCTCCATCAATTCGTTGTCGCCAAAAGCTCCGACCGTCGAGACTGCAACCAGAAGACCAAAACAATGAGAATCAGCCAACTTCAACGTCGAAACGTCTGCTTCTAGAACGTACTGACGCCCGTCATCCCGTCCACAGCTCTGGCCAACTGCTGCTCGTCGAACACGTCGCCCTCGTGCCACTCCACGCTGTCGATCCACGGCACGTCCGTCCACTGAGGCTTGCCCGAAGGGTTGAGGCTGCGCACTTCGATGCCCTTCTGCACCGCCCGCTGGAGGATGTTGCTGCCCACGAAGCCGTTGCCGCCGACCACCAGCAGTCGGTGCTCGCTCTTGTCGTACGCCTTGTGCGTGTGGATGGCGCTCAGTCGCATCCGTCGAGCTGCTGCCGCCGCCAACATCATCACCACTGAGACTGACTGAACTTTAGCTCTGGCTGGTCAATTGAAGAGTGACCGGAAATAGAACCGGTACTGTATAGTATACAGTGTATACCATGCAGACTACGGTATACCGGTTCGATAAAGCATATTGGGTGACATACCGGTGGTGCGGCAGTTTGAAGCTGAAACGGTTGCACCCCTTCATGTGCACAACCGCCATTCGCAATCTGGACGAGCTCCAAGCAACATGGTGCGATAGCTTCGCATTGTAATCTGTAGCAATATTGAGATGGTGTTGATGTGGTTTTGGTTGCCGTTGTATTGCAGTCTAGCAGTATGTCAGCATCAGCGTTTGCGCGGTCTCGCGCAGCTATGCGACGCAAACCGAAGCCTGTCAAGAAGGTTGGTACACCAGCATTTCAACCTGGCTGTATCATCTGTGAGTTGATTTGAGCGATACTACTGACGCCAGGTGCTGGACGAAGAAGACATGGAGGAGATCAAAGAGGCTTTCCACCTCTTCGACACGGACGGCAGCGGATCTATCGACGTCCGCGAGCTCAAAGCTGCGATGCGAGCGCTCGGCTTTCAGGTCAAGAAGGCGGAGATCCGACAGATGATCGCTGATGTTGACAAGGACGAGTCCGGCACCATCAATTTGGACGAGTTCATTGAGATGATGACGGGCAAAATGGTGCGTGTTGGTGGATGCAACTGCTTTGGTGTTTAATGAGATGCCGTGCCTGATCATTGCGAATGTCGTTACTCTACAGAACTCGAGAGACCCGCGAGAGGAAATCATGAAGATATTCCAGCTCTTTGATGACGATAACACGGGAAAAATCTCCTTCCGCAACTTGAAGCGCGTGTGCACTGAGCTGGGAGAGACTCTGACGGACGAGGAAATGCAAGAGATGATCGATGAAGCGGATCGCGACGGTGATGGCCTCATCAATGAGGAGGAGTTTTTCCGAGTGATGAAGAAACGATCCGGCAACCCATTGGACGACCTCGACAGCGATGACGACTGAGGCGAATTAGCTTTTTCTGCTCAATTTCAGAATATACTCTCGTTTCAACGCCACGGTATGCTAAAGGGTAGCGTTTTTATTTGTTGGTGATGTCTCTACCATCACAGGAGCATCGCTTAACGTTGTGGAGCGAAGTGCAGCTCGAACACGAGTATCTGCAATGCTTGCTAACCGCTTCTCTAACTTAACTGATTGCAAGATTTCCTGTACACTGCGCTTCACAACACCTGAACCAACCTTGGATGAAGTAGAGACGTCCAGAGCTTGTCTACTTGCTCTGCTGCCAGCATCTCGTTTTGATGGGCACAGATCGACTATGTTGTAGCGGATTCGTATCGTGGAACCAGTCGATTCCGATTTCTGCCCGAGTCGACTCGTGATCATGCTCGATATTGGTGATGCATCCGATAGAATTTGAGATTGGTGCTCATTGACGCTTTTGTTGTCGTAAGTCTCATCGATACCAAGAAAAAGTTCCTCCATCTGATCACGAACGGACATGATAGATCGTCGAATTGGCACCTCGAAATCATAAAATCCACTCGATTCCTGAAGAGTGATCTCTGTAAAACCTTCCGTTCGTTTTCTCCGCCATGAATCTCGTGAATATACTCTCAAGTGAAGAATTGCAGCAGCGGCGGCAAGGGGTTGTTCTTTAATTTCTGGCGGATGCGTGTCAAGATGTCTTTCTGTTGCAAGTTTTAACCTGAAATGTTGATGCCATCCAAACGCTGCCGTCGACGTCCACCACAAATAACCAAATCTCTGAGGTATTGACAACGGAGTTGTGCCATGTCTTCTATGTAAATCTCCTGTTTGGAATCTCCACTGAGGATAGCTTCCGTGGTCAGGCAAAACGAGTTCATACTCCACGAAGATTGGATCAGTTGTTCGTGGATTGTTAATGCTGATTACTTCCAAGGACAGCATCCGCTTTTGTTTCGCACTGCTAGCGACAAAGCTCCCTGGTTTTTTCCAGCATTTTGCCAACGACCGACTTCTGCTTTATCGCGCTTTTCTTCCTGTAATTGGAGCTCACGAGACAACCGTTGGTCCCCAGCGGAGGCGAATGGTAGTAATTCGTTAGTGTTGTCAATCACATATTCGTAGAGGCATCCCGAGTGCGTTCTCAACTGATACGTCGCAAGTTTAGGCCCTTTCACCAACAAGTCCGGGTCGTTTTCAAGGTCCACAATTGGTGTGGAAAACCCGGGTGTCACGCAGAGTAGCCCGGTCTCTTTGTAAAATCTCAATGAGCACAATACGCGCTGCACTCCTTCAATTAACGCGACGATATGCATCGCACGGAATTTATCTTCGCGGTTTGAACGAAGCCATGCACGTTGGTGGTTTAACGTCCAAGCGGCCGAGTGGTCTGTGCTGCGAGGCCTTCGGTTGAGGTCAGGTGGGGCTAAATGAGTCGAGGCATTTGAAGTACTTGGTGGGTCCTTCACAAACTTGGTTTATGCAAATGTGTTAGCCGATTCAATTGGCGCTAGTAAGAGATAGTGGCACCTACCTCTGCTGGGATGAAATCATCAACGTCGACGTATGAGGACAAGATGTCGGACATGTCAGCCTCCGACCCTCGTCGACCCCCGCGCTGTTATTTTGCGACGAGAGATATCCGAGGACAGGTTAGCAACAACCAGACTTCTAGCATTGCATAAACATTCACGAAACGCACTTTTCTACTTGATAGTTGAATTCCTTTCGCTTCCAGGTGCTCTTGCTCCTTGTTCTTTTCGCTTGTTGCATGTACATCACAGAAGAGTAAGCGAACGCTAATCACCGTAAGCCTATCCATACTCTACCTGATGCTAAGCTTTTTTCTTGCCATCGATAGTGATATCGCCAAGTTCTACCGACAGGCATCAAATCCTTGGTGCCATCGTTTCCGAGTCCTGCAATCTATTGACTCAGACACGACAGTCATTTGCATGAATAACTCTGTTGTGTTCTGAATACAAAGGCTAACCTTGCGTAGAGTAACATGGATTAACAGGTTCTCGATTGGATCGCGTACGTGATAGTACTCGGTCAATGGCATCACTTGAGCCCAAACCTTCACAAGTTCTTGGCGTCGCTTCAAGGACGCGTCGTTTCAAGATGAACGATGCAGTTGATGATGGAGGCTTCTGCCTCGATTGTGCGTATTGACTGTCACCATTTCACACTACGAAGCTACAGAGAGAATGACTAGTATTGTGCGATGACACTGCTAGCTTCCGGACCACTAGAAGACACTTTTGGCTTCCTTGAACTAGAATCTGACAAGTAAGTTACGTGAAATGACATTGCAGCTGAAGATGTATTCACTGACTTTCGACTAACCGATAATGCAGAGCTTATGCTGATGGCGAAGAAATCAACATCTCTGATTTTGGTGACGTTGATGTGGAGGTCTGCACTCAATCTACTTTGTCAGCTGATGAACGAAGATAACCTTATGATTCTGTACCTGTATGCAGGCTGACACGGAGTCCATGCGGCACGAGAGTAAAGAGCGGATGCTTGCCAAGTCGAACCAGCTAAAGCAATTTCACGAGAAAATTTGCGTTCGCGTCACAGAGCGGGAGCGGCAAAATCGACTGGAGACTAAACGCGCGCAGCAGCATTTAGTACGTGTTGTCTTCTTCGTTGTCTACAAAAGTTCATTCAAAGTGATTGAAGCATCGTTGGAATAATTGGTGCGTAGGATGACAAATGCGCGAAGGCATTTTCGGCCGCGATGTCATGGCAACAGGACAGAAGGCAACCTTCCGTACGAATTTCGGCTCGCCCATATTTCCGCGACCTGATGCAGCAGAAGAAAGCTTCACTACCAAAGGTTTGTATAATCTAATATCGCAGCGCGTTGGGCTTGAACTGACGCAGTTATCAACAGGATTGTCCTCTGGGTCATCAAATCGAAAAGGTGCAGCATCTTGCACCACCGTGTTCATTTAACACTAAAGACAGAAGTGCGTTTGTATGATCTGTAGGTCTTGCGTGCAGAAGTCCAAGTCCGCGATGAAATCCTTCGATCTACTGAAATCTCACGCCCAGAGGAGGAATCAACCAACAGTGATCACGAAAACGGAGGAGATGAAAACAATACCAAGTCAGACGAATCTCCTGTTCTGCTTCCTGAACAGGTACGTCAAAGGAATGCGAAAGTCCTATTGCTAGTAGTGTTAATATTTTACGTTGTGCCAGCGTGCTGCATTGTATGCAACGGTGAGGCGACAATACATGGAGATGAATCGAGCGAAAGCCCACAGCGGCGTTTGGCAATATACTGCCAAATCTTCGAACGCCAACAAGGTGAAGGGACCAAAATTGAATGATTCGATCGAGTCTGCCGTACAAAGCTCCAGGATTCGTCAAACCGAGATATCTGGCGGAAAGAGTACTGAGGGACGCTGTCCATCCTCGATAGGAGTCAAAATGTGAGAGTTGTGCTCCCGTGCTAACACCGTAACGAGTCTGACAGTTTCTTCTTTTTATAAGCAGCGTGGACATCACGTCTGGGTGCGAAGTGCGAGCGCATCGCCAATCCTTGATATCATTAACTCCATGGAGGTACGTACTGTAGCTGAAATGTAAATTCCAGCTTGGTAGCTATAATGCTAATGGTACACCTGCAACGTCATTAGGAAGAAAAAGACAAATGATCCTACGGCATCGCCGACCACGAAAGAACGAGAGAGATTTCTTCGAGCACTTCAAGCACAATTGGGAACCCCACCTTTGTGCTCATGTGGAAAATCTGGACCAACCACAGCCTCGTCGTCACAGCCGTGCGCCAACAACTGCGCTTTTTACAAGCAACCCAAGAAACGAGAGAAGCTTCTTACCAGTGTCTACAAGCAACAGCAGCAAGATATGGTCGCATCAAGTACGGCTGCGTCTCCACTTCGCTAGCATGAAAACAGTTACTAGCTGCATGTTTTCGATATATACGCGACTTCATTATCGTTTTCAATCGACCATTAAAAATTCTACACAGTCATGATAACCTCTCCATCCTCCTCTTGTGTGCTGCTTTCTTCGCTACCTGCAAAAATGCCGTTCCACACAGTACTCCAGATGTCAGGTCCATGATTTTCGACGTATCGATTGAAAGTTTCTTGCTCACGTTGTGCTTTTGAAGTCCAGGCATCCAGCTTCAGCGGTTGGGCTCGAGGGCCCTGGTGCCCATTCTCCTCACTGAAGCGTCTATCCGAAAAATGGTCACCGGGTACACTGCTGTCGCTGTTGTTACTGTCCGGAGGACCTGCAGCACTGCTAGCCGTCCCATCACTGGTATGAGAGAGAATGTCGTGGTCAGTTTCACTCTGCTTTCATATAAGATCGGTGTCAGAATTTACCGTCGTCAATGCACATAGCTGTCTGTCCGTACCTGTTTGGTTACGGTAGCCATTTGCCGAATCTGCTCTTTCAGACTGTCCAGTTGGTGCTGCTGATCTTTGATTATGTCGTTAGCATCTTCCAGTTGCCTCTGAACAACAGACTTTTCGTCACGCAGCTTTCGCACGTAATCCAACATCACGCGCTCCTCTCCCAGCATCTGAATTTCCTGCGACTCTTGCACTAGTACTTCAATAGTCTTTTTCAACTGGTTCACGAGCAGATCCTTCTCCTCTAGCTGTAGCAGTAACCGTGTATTCTGAGCCTCGTGGGGGCATGCCCTCGAGTTCCTGCGCTCTCCACTAGTTGTCGACCCGCACGGCACACCTCCATTTCCTGTTGCTTCATCTTCTTTAACATCCTCCTCCGTCTGCATCACCTTGGCTGCAGACTCTTCAGAATTCGAAAACAGCTCCCGAATCTCGTCTGACGTAGTTACTTCCACCGCTGTTTTCCCTGCACTAAATCTCTTGTCTCCTTTCATCCCCACATCTGCATTATGCAGCAGCAGCATCTTCACACACTCCACATGGTTCTCATGACACGCCAAGTGCAATGGCGTGGCTCCGTCATTATTGCGGCAGTCCACCAGCTTTTTCTGTTTCACATCTTCTCGTTCCAGCAAGTCCTTCATCACTTCAATCGCGTGACAAGACGCAGCCCAGTGCAGCAATGAGCCTCCAGTAGCTGCGTCGGTCACAGCAACGTCCAGACCAGCAGAGAGCAACTGCCGCACACTGTCCACGTCGTTGGCCGCCACTTGCTGCACTAAGAACTGATGGAAAACCAGCAGCAACTCTTGAGCCTTTAGCCGCTGAGCCAGAACATACGCAGAGCAATTTTCCTCCTGCTTCTTGCCGTTGCATTTGCTCTGGACGTCCGGGGAAAGCCAGCAGCCAAAAGCACTCGAAGCGCGTCCTTCTTGCCGCTTGCTACGGCCACATGCAGCGGCGACCGGCCAGTCACGGGGTCGATGACGTCACGGAGGTCTAGACGATCACGTCCATGGTCTGCTAAGGCCTTGATGACGTCGGAACGGCCGTATTCTGCCGCCAAGAAGAAGCCGTCGACCGCCTCCTGGAGCTCCTCGGACATCTTGGAGGAAAGTGTGAAAATGTGCGACGTTGTGCCACTACTTGACTGCTGATTGGATGGATATAATTTAGACCAATGAGATGAAGGTACAAAGGTTCAGACGTAGCCATGACGAATGCTCAAATGTAGCCATGTCAATGCGTGCTGACGACCAGTCTCATCCCGAAGCTGAAGGCAAGCTGTAGTGTATGGTGCCGCACGTTTATCGGGAATAAATATGTCGTGTTGATTGGGTTTGTCTAGATGTAGTCTAGTGGACTGCGCTGCTGAGAACTGGATCACGGAACCCCACCGAGAGCGATTCGCCTTGTTTTCCTTCGAAGGAAAAAAGCAGAGGCAAACAGCGAAGTGGAGGGGTTCCAATCCAATATTTTAGCCTATTCACACGCAAACCTGCTGCTCCACGAGACGAGAGACATCCAAATGCCGACTCACAGCTCCATGTCTTGTGGCTGCACCCTAGTAATGTCCATCGTCCGCTGCTTGATCATCCAAGCGAACAGCTTACGCTTCCTTCTCCTTTGCCTCTACGTTCTTCATGAACTGCTCCAACTGGCCGGTGGCAGCCAGAACCAGTCCGTGGAAAGGTGGTGACGGGTCATTCGGGTGAGACTTGAACTCCGGGTGGTACTGCGTTGCGAAGTAGAACGGGTGAACATCGCGGTCTAGCTCCACCACCTGCATGCGCTCGCCCTTAGTGTCCGTGCCCACAAAATTCAGGCCAGCCTCACGGATGGCAGGCACCAGCTCGGGGTTCACCTCATAACGGTGACGGTGACGCTCCAGAATAGGTTTGTCCTTTCCATACAGGTACGACACCAGCGAACGCTTCGCCGGGTCCTCCTTCTCGTGGACAATCGTGCGGCGTTCGCCGCAACGCATAGTACCGCCCATCACGTCCGGGTTGATCTCCGGCATGAAAACCACCACCTTGTGTCCTGCTTCAGCATCAAACTCCTCACTGTTGGCGTCCTTCCAGCCGATCACGTTGCGAGCGTATTCAATCACAACAACCTGCATGCCGAGGCAGACACCAAGGTACGGAACCTTGTTCTCACGAGCGTACTTGGCGGTAAGCACCTTACCGTCCACACCGCGGTCGCCGAAGCCACCAGGAACGACAATACCGTGAACACTGCGCAGCTTCTGCCAGGCCTCTTCGTATGCCTTGGGGTCCTTCTCACGCATCTCCACCTCCAGGTCACTGGCCTCGATCCACTCAATCTCCAGGTCGTGGTCGCACTTCATGGTGGCGTGTTTGAGCGCCTTGATGACACTCAAGTACGAGTCCTGCAGACCCGTGTACTTGCCCACAAGCGCAATCTTGCACATTTTCTCGAACGAGTCGACGCGGTGGGCCATTGCCGACCAGTCCGCAAGGTCCGGCTCGCTAAAACGGTCCATCAGCTGCAGCTTGGACATGAGAATGCTAGCGGCGCCCTGCTTGGATAGCAGCAGCGGCACGTGGTAGATGTTGCTCACATCGTGCACCGAGAGCACGTGGTTAGCGGGCACCTGGCAGAACATACCAATCTTGGCCTTGGTGGCTGGCTCTAGCTCCGTGCTGCTACGGCAGATGATGACATCAGGGGACAGACCAGCGCTGCGCAGCTCCTTGATGGCGTGCTGCGTGGGCTTGGTCTTCTGTTCGCCCACAGATCCAAGCACCGGCACCAGGGACACGTGCACCAGACAGAAGTTCTCGGGTCCGACACGGAACTGGAACTGACGCAGAGCTTCGAGGAAGACCATGCTCTCAATGTCGCCGACCGTGCCGCCGACTTCAATGAGGCAGACGTCGGCCGCCTCGTCCTCCACCGCAGCAGCTTCACCGGCGTGCTTGCCGTCCACTCCGATCTGCGCCACACGCTCGATCCAGTCCTGGATGGCGTCCGTGACGTGGGGCACCACCTGGACCGTCTTGCCCAGGTAGTCTCCGCGTCGCTCCTTCTCCAGCACCTGCGTGTAGACTTTGCCCGTGGTGATGTTGTGGTCGCGCGTGAGCGTGATGCCCAGGAAACGCTCGTAGTTGCCCAGGTCCAGATCGCCCTCTCCGCCGTCGTTCAGCACGAACACCTCGCCGTGCTCGAACGGGGACATGGTGCCGGCGTCGCAATTGAGGTACGGGTCGATCTTGACGGACGTGACGCGCAGGCCCAGAGACTTGAGCACGACGCCAATGCTGCTGATGGTGATGCCCTTGCCCAGACCACTCACGGTGCCGCCGGTCACTGCCAGGTACTTCATGTTGCCTTTAGGAGAGAGAAACTCAAGTCGATCCACACTTGCCCACAGAAATGGCCGAATGGCAGCCATTCCACGCGAAGAGCTACGGGTTCGCCATGGACAGGTCGGGCGGGTTTGCCGAACCCGTCCGCGTTTATACTGCTGTCTGTAAGAAATGGGCCGGCGGGTTTGAAATCTTGGAGATTAGCATTCCAGGAAACCTGTAATGCGGAGAACAGAGAAAAGGCGGAAATTGGTTGGTCGCCGAAGATGGCGGGAAGCAAAGCACCAGTTCGCGCGCTGTCATTAATTTGAACAATACTGCTGAATAGTATACCCTGTATCATTAAATGACTTAGTATAATCGACTCAATATAAATTCCTATGGTAAAACCTCCTTCTTATTATATATCCTTGTATTTTATATTTATCATCATGGCGCCTGCTATTTGAAGTTGTAGTGGTCGTCCTGCAGCGCGTTGGCCTCTGTAAGTCCGTCCGATAGGCACTATGGAAGCTGTTGCGACCTCAATGTCCTGGCTGTCTGCGTTATAGCTGGAAACCGTGTCAACCCTTCAGAGCGAAGTACACTACAGTAGTTACACAGTGATAGCCGAATCCGTTGCAAGCGACGTCTATAGGCGAGACCGATCACCGTTGCCGTGGTAATCAGGAATCAAAAGTGTTGCTGTTCGAGTACCGCCGGTAAAGTGTAGATGCCGGTGTCGCAATGACATTCATCGAAATCCTCGTCGAGGCTGAACAATTTTGGTCACTCGCCAAAAGACACCGCAGACTGAAACGACCTTCCTCTGGTGCTCCTAGGTATAAGAGCCTCGAATTCCTTAGGTGGCAGGAATAAGCATCTTAGTGCAGTCATGGTTGTGAATGAGAGCGACGACGCAAAGGCGAGTGCGTCACTTGCGCGACTAAGACTTTTCTTATCGTCGCATGCCCCGAACGGACCCAGCGAGACTCCTTCATCTGCAAGTCCAGAACGTCCACCTGCACCAGTGCAAGAAGATGATGGCAACGACAACATTACCACCCCAGCAACAGCTGAACAGTCCGAGCTAGAAGCTGAAGTTGAATCGTACCCTGAGATTTCAGTCGACGACGATGAAGACGATGACGTCCAGACGACCATCCCTGCTGCAGGAGCAGTGGCTAGCGTGTCGCCAATGAGTCAATCGTC
Organism: Phytophthora boehmeriae; assembly: GCA_011947355.1. Classification (NCBI taxonomy): domain Eukaryota; phylum Oomycota; class Peronosporomycetes; order Peronosporales; family Peronosporaceae; genus Phytophthora; species Phytophthora boehmeriae. Next base: position 845,667 of record JAAVTJ010000145.1, on the reverse strand, counting down.
AAAGGAGTTTGCACGCGTCAAGTACTTATTGCAGTGTTCATTGCCAGGGTACCGCCTACATGAAGGTGTCGTGATCTGGGATATGAGGAATCCGTCGCTAGTGGCGCAGTACGAGCAGCACACAACGGGATTGCTAGAGCTCGAGTCTTGGGTGGCAGTTAACGATCTCGGCGCCGACATGGGCGACGTGCACAGCTACGGCTTTACGTCACTGGATGCCAACCAAACAGGCATGAAATTCACGACAGGGAACCTCCAGCTTAGTGCTCCGCCACCTTTGGAGCCATCGGCAGAAGGGAAGAAGGCGACAAGCACACGGCAATTAGTTCTGTGTAAGATTGTGGTGGGGCGATCGCTCGTGATCCAGGACGAGGAAGAGGCAAAAGTGCGCCTTCCGGTAGGCTACCACAGCTACTACCTGCACCGTGAGGATGAGGCTGGTTCTAGTGGACAAGATCCGAGTGGTCTGCAGGCTGCGTTGCTGGATCGTGGCTACTACCACGAGTATATCCTGAACAACACCCTTCAAGTGCTGCCTCAGTATCTCGTGCGATTTACTTTCTCAGCTGCAGACGCGCATGGTCCGGTAGGGCCCTGCGCACTATGTGAACAGCACCCCGCCGTTGTTATTTGCCGAAACTGTGAGGCGCAGATTTGTGCACATTGTGACCAGGAGGTCCACTCGGCCAACAAACTGGTGCGCCGGCATAAGCGCACTCCTTTGCGCAGCAAGTCCAAGACTCTCGCGAGCGGTGGTGCCAGACGTGGAAGGCGCCGTAGCTCAACACCGTCGCTAGCTGCTGCCATTGCAGAGCTAGGTGTTGAAAACTTGATGGCTCCACCACCGCCTCCCCTACGAGTAGCTCAGAAATGTCGGACTTACAGATCAACGCTATCGTTGCAAAGCAAATGGAGTACGGTCTTCTAGCCGACGAGACCCGGACACCAACGTGCCGCACACACCGCGACAAGAAAGTCGAGTTCTACTGCCCTGTGTGCCAAGTACCAGTGTGCGTAAGCTGCAAAATGATCGGTGACCACTCGATCGGAGAGAAAGGTTCCCACAGACTGTTAACCGTAGCGGACGCGTACGAGAGTTGTCTTCGAGAATCGCTACGTCCTGATCCGCTCATTGCATCGCGCAAGACTGTGATCGAAAACAAATTGCAGTTTCTATCTCGGATTCAGCGCAGCGTGCAAGAAAACAAGGCACAGGTCGCGGCTGCCATCCAGGAGCAATGTGCAGTCGCACTGCGTAATCTGGATGATGCCATCGCTGTGAAAATGCGAGTGCTGTCTGGCGAGTCACTTGAGTTCGAGCGACAGCTGCAACAGATCGACTGGGTGGACGAGAGCTTAGAAGACCACCGCACGCTGCTCCCTCCGGTAGAGTTCCTGTCCGCTTGGAGCCAACACAAACTTCTTCGTGCCGAGCAGCGTGACTTTCCTCCGTTTGCACACGGCTCCAACAACAGCGCTGAACAGGTGAAAGCCGACTTACAGCTTGCGGGTGAGCTTCATGTCATATCTGCAGAGCAGTTGGCCACTCCTCACCATCGGCAGACTGTCACTTCTGGCGATGACGATGTTCGTATTAACGACGGTGACCCAAGTAGCAGCAACCAAGGCGGAAGCTCCGACAGTTCACAAGTACAGATGAAGGCGGCTGCACTGCTTGGTCAACACCGTCGCAACCCGGACAGTGATATGCGCAAACGTTTGCTTGCTATGAAGGCCAATCTGCCCACGGACATGGCGTCGCGTCGCGTCGTGTCTCCAAAGTGCCAGCTGATATTGGACGAGATTCGCCACGACCTGCTGACTCAGAATACCGCCAAGAAAGCTCCCAACGCTGCAGTCTCGCCTCGTGGTGCTGGGTCTCCACAATTGCGAACGGGTCGAATGGCCGACTCCACTGCCACTTTAAGAGCTTTCTCAGTGCAACCAACAGCCAAGAAACTCGATGATTCAACAGAATTGCGATCTCCAAAGCAACGACGGGGAACGAGTGCTTGGACGACGTTGCTACGTCACGAAAACGACTAAATACTGTACACTTCAACATGCATTTTATTTTTAAAATACAAAACAATACTTAAAATTGGGAGTTTCGTGGCCATAATTAGACTCTGTGTAAAGGGGAGCAGGCGTCACTATCCGACTCGCTGCTCAGAGCTGAGGAAAACTGCCACGTGCCATACTGCTCTGCCGTCTGCCACCTCTCTGCCTCTCACTGCGGGCTTCCCAGCTACACTAATTTAAAGCCTAGCTCGATCGGATCATTCGCAGGCCTTTGCCGTCGTCTACAGCCCAGTATTAACGTCAGAGCAGAGCAAAAACCCAGGATTCAACATGGTGCGCGTGTTGGCGGGATTCCCGGTGGTTCTAGCCGCTTCTGTGACGCTCACAGCGTTGCTCAAGACACAGCAGACAGCAGGCTTCACGATGGAGCTCCACCGCCTCCCAGAGCACAATATTCACCCCGAAAAGTACGCGCGTCGTCTAAATTCTGACGAAGACGGACCTGAGATCGTCCCGCTGCATATTGGCCTCGGGTGCGTTGTTTTAGTTGTTTATTGCGTTGTGTTTGGGGTGTGAAAACACTAATTTACATGCTTTGGTGTGAAATAGAACGCATTACACGTGGGTGTACGCTGGCACGCCGCCCCAACGAGCCTCGGTGATTGCAGACACTGGCAGTGGGATCATGGCCTTCCCGTGCTCGGGATGCAACGGCTGCGGTAATCACACAGACCAGCCTTTTGAGGCGAACAACTCGTCCACTTTGGTGCATGTGACATGCTCCAGCGACACATTCTTCCAGTGCAAGGAGTGCATGACAAACACAGCCACGTGTGGCATCTCTCAGTCGTACATGGAAGGAAGCAGCTGGAAGGCGTCAGTGGTTGAGGACGTCGTGTACTTGGGTGGCGACTCGAGTTTCACAGATGAAAAGATGCGCAACCAGTACGGAACGCACTTCCAGTTCGGATGCCAAAGCTCAGAGACGGGATTGTTTGTGACGCAAGTGGCTGATGGAATCATGGGGCTGTCCAACACGAACAACCACATTGTGGCTAAACTGTACCGCGAGAACAAGATCTCCAATAATCTCTTCTCGCTGTGCTTTGCGGAGAAAGGTGGCACCATGTCGGTTGGCGATCCGAATACACTAGCCCATCGGGGCGAAATATCGTACGCCAAAGTCATCACTGACCACTCCAAGGGGTAAGCAGGGCTGTTGTTGAATTGGTATGTATTCCAAAATGGTACTCATAATGATTGTATTCATTGATTGCTGCAGACATTTCTACAGCGTGCAGATGAAAGACATTCGCATTGGAGGCAAGTCCATCAAGGCCGACGAAACAGCATATACGCGCGGCCACTACATTGTAGACAGCGGCACTACGGACTCGTATTTGCCACGTGCTGTGAAGACCGAGTTTTTGCAGCTGTTTAAGGAAGTTACAGGTCGTGATTACCAGGATGGATCGACATGTACTGCTTTCTCGAAGGAAGATGTGAAATCGCTGCCAACTCTCCAGTATGTGATGGAAGCCTATGGAGAAGAAGGAGGTGAAATTATCTTAGAGGTGCCGCCTGAACAATATTTGCTGGCTACAAACAACGGGAATTCCTTCTGCGGAGGCATTCATCTGTCGGAAAACTCGGGCGGAGTCATTGGCGCTAACATCATGACGGACCGTGATGTGATCTTTGACCTCGGTAACCAGCGTGTGGGGTTCGTAGATGCAGATTGTATGTACCAGGCTTCTATGGACGCTAGAATGTCGCCAACGACAACTCCTGCAGCCAATGACAACGGCATCAGTTCGGGAAGCGAAGAGAATAACCTTGTCCCTACGAAAACGACTGCTACAGTACCAACTGCAACACCAGTTGCTGCTACTACGGTTGCGCCGACCCTGGCACCGACCCCGGCACCGACCCCGACACCGACCCCGGCATTGACTCCGTCACCGACTGCGAGTCCAACTCCAACTCCAAATGCAACACCTGCTCCAACTCCAGTGGCAAGTGCTTCTCCGACGCCAAAGGTGACAGATGCAGTAACCCGTGAGCCCATGCCAGTAACGACTACAGCAGTGTCGACCGCTAGTTCGACATCTCAAGCGACAGACGCGGCAACTTCACAATCATTGTCTTCAGAAGCGGCTTCTAACCAAACATATACGGCGCTCTCGCAAGACGCGCGGCCCTCCGGCACTCAGTCGTCTTCGTCATCAGCTACTGATATCTCGGCCACTAAGGGAGGAGAGTCGGGCGGTGGTGCCCATCCGATGGTGTTGACGATAGTTGGCGCCGTTTTGGTCGTAGGTTTCTTGCTGATGATGCTGATCTCCGTCAGTCGTCGGAGACAGAACGCTGGCAAGGAGGCGCTCTGGAGTCGTGTAAAGGGCAGCGAAGAGGACGAGGATGATGACGATGAAGAGGAGTTTGGACTTGTCCGCAAGGAGAAGAAGGTTACTTCGAAGCACCAGCGGCTCGAAATGGAGGAAGAGGACGATGACGACGATCAGAATAGCAGCAGCGACGAGGAAGATGAGGTCTTCGACCGGAAAAACGTTCAGAATGATGAGTCAAAGGTGGACCCTCGCACACTTGAGCGGTTGTGATGTAGCCCAGGACAGAAATCTTCGACATCAAAGTTAAACAAATACATGTGAGCTGATGGATGGTAGATGGATGTTGCGTTAGATACATGTAGCCATTTCGATGGAATGAAGTACCAGAAGCCAGCAAAGTCCAAATATGAACATTTCTCTGATTGGTTAATCTCCTCGATTTTAGCAATAGATAAATCTTATGATTGGCTATAAATAGGAATACGGAATTTTCTTTTCCGTGCGTTTAGTTGCACTCCCTCGATGGCCCAGACTCGAACGATGGCACCAGCAACTCGGTGGCGGGCTTCTGTCGCCGCTCTCGTGGCTGTAGCATGCGTCTGCAGCTACTCACCTCCACTGGTGGCTGGAGATCAGAAGTTCCTGAAGGCTCCGCTGCAGAAATTGCAGCATTCAAGCCAAGATATCGAGCTCCGATTGACGCAACAACAGGCTCGAGTGCGACGGAGAACGCAGGAGGTTATTAGCAACAGCAATGGGGACTTTGCATTGGGGGCGGTGGCTCTAAGCGAGGCGCCGCTCGGTGTCGGATACGGGTGCGTTAATTAAAATGACATGGCAAGGACTTGAGCTGTGACCTCACTGGAAACTGGGACGCAGCACTCACTACGCAGAGATTTACTTGGGGATTCCAGCGCAAAGAGCGTCGGTGATCGTGGACACAGGGAGTCACTTTACAGCGTTGCCATGCAGCAGTTGCAACGGTTGTGGCACACACACAGATCCTCTGTTTGATATGACCAAGTCCACGACCGCGAAATATCTCGCTTGCCATGACTTTGACTCTTGCAACACGTGTCAGGAAGATCGCTGCTATATTTCTCAGGTTTGAGTTGATTGCACTTTATTTGAAATTATGTTATTACTGACTAATGTGTGTTGAGCAGAGATACATGGAAGGGAGTATGTGGCAGGCCGTTGTTGTCGACGAGCTGGTGTGGGTGGGAGGATTCTCCTCGCGGAGTGACGAAATGGAGGGATTTCTCAAGACATTTGGATTTCGTTTTCCGGTGGGATGCCAGACGAAAGAGACGGGTCTCTTCATCACTCAGAAGGAGAACGGCATCATGGGACTTGGGCGTCATCGATCGACGGTCATGTCATACATGCTGAATGCAGGCCGCGTGGCGCAAAATCTCTTCACGCTGTGCTTTGCTGGCGATGGTGGTGAGATTGTGTTTGGAGGCGTAGACTACGGTCATCATACCAGTGACGTGGGATACACCCCACTACTCGATGATACCTCAGCATTCTATCCTGTTCACGTGAAAAGCGTTTCGGTGAACGATAAGCGTCTTGACATCGATGAGAGCACACTCAATTCAGGTAGAGGTGTGATTGTTGATAGCGGTACAACCGACACTTTCTTCGACGCGAAAGGTAAACGCAACTTCATGAGCGCTTTCAAGGAGGCAGCAGGTCGTGATTACAGCGAGAGTCGCATGCAACTTTCTGAAGATGAGTTAGCGGCCCTCCCAGTGATTTCCATCGTGCTGAGCGGAATGAGTGGAAATGGCAGTGATGACGTCCAACTAGATATTCCAGCATCGAAATACCTTACCCCCGACAACAACGGGTATTACTACGGCAACTTTCATTTCTCCGAGCGTAGCGGCGGCGGTAAGATGCGCTGAGTTTTCTTTTTTTTCTTTTCTGACTCGCGATGTTGTTCTAAACGAATGCTCTTTTGTCAATATTAGTGCTTGGTGCGAGTGTCATGGTTGGCTACGATGTGATCTTTGACATGGAGCACAAGCGAATCGGTTTTGCTGACTCGAACTGTGGTACGATCGTTGAGCTGTCCTATATTTTTGAGTAGAGTGTACCTAATGCTATGCTCTTGGCTATACAGGAAAGGGCTACGCCAACAGAAGTAGTAATGGTGCGGCAGATACAACACCCACAAACACCCCAGTGGCCACTCCTAACAGCTCATTCATTACGCCTATCGATCTTTCTGGACCCAACGCGACGATTGAACCAACTGGATCAACGGTAGAAATACCCGGGTCCAGTGCCACAACAACAACTAGTGGCCCGCTTGCAACAACAACAGACGGATCGAACACAACGGCGACAGTATTTGCTGGCACAGTAGATAGTACGGACGTGAACAAGGGCTCGACATTAGGAGGGTCAACATCACGGTCGAGTCCAGCCATCGGCGCCTTCATCGCGGAGGTCATTATCATCTCGCTGGTTGGGATTGCACTGGCTGTCGTGGTGTGGACGAGGTGGCGCATGCGGTCGTGGTCTCGCATCCCTGAAACGACTCCAACTGCTCGTGCGCACACGCAGTCGGGCAGAGACGACGTATCCACAGGAACGTTGTGTTCGCCTTCCCGAGAGCTTGTACTGTCACCGCGATCCCGAGCAAGACAATTGTCACCTAAGTTCACGATCGGTTCGAGTGGAGAAGAAGATGAAGTTGGAGGTGAACTGCGCATAGATACCGAGGCAGATAGCAGTCCAAGTGGTCGCCCACAAGGAGAACGAACTCGGCTCTAAGAGCGCAACAATGCACAATAGAAACTGTAGCCATTTCCAAGTTGAAGTTGGCTTCACTTTAGTGACATTGTCACTATGCAATTTGTGTCGGACTATTTTGGGGGCTATATTGTGGCAAAAATGGCTTCCTCCGAGCAGCGGCCATGGCTGCAAATGTCTTCCGACCAGCGGATGCTCTTGCGTTTTTCCTGGGCGCAGCTTCTCGTGGGGAATTAAAAGCAGTGGACTCCTGGCTCTGCCATGAACTCGAAGGAAAAGTGAATGTAACGTTGGGGGAGAAGTGGACGGCTCTGCATAATGCTGTGGCGTTTATTCGTGTGGACGTTGTGCATCGACTTCTGCAGGAAGAGAACATCGACTTGAACGCCGCCACAATGTATAGAACAACAGTGCAATGCCACATGGCAACGCAATAAATTGCTGACTTTGTGTTGCGATTGGTGGCTAGAACGGGGCAGTCGGCATTGGCGATGGCCGTCACCCGCAAGAGCAACACGATGATGTCTCTCTTACTGACCAGTGGCGCCTCACGAGCGACGCTGTGTAAGTGTATTGCTGAGTTTCTAGAGTTAGATGTTGCTACTCTGACGTATTGTTTGCATGCAGCAATTACACAGTGGCAGCAACTGGAAACGGGAGAATGGGTCCGTGATGATGTTCGGCGAATGCTGTCTCCTGATTGGGCTCTGATGTGGACTCCAAAGCTGCATCGCCATTTCCCGCCCGGTGAACGCGAAAAGTGTCGACTCGTAGTGTTTGCGAATGCTCTTGCAATGCGACATCAACACTCGACAGGACGTCGTGACGCTACCGGTTGGCTGACTGAGCTAGTTCATGTCTTTTGGAGGATGTCTGCAGCTTGGACACAACAAGCAGAACCCGTTCGGTGGCGATACCTACCGCAGCCGATAGTCTACCACATCATAGAGTTCGCTGTTTATCTGTGGTGAAGAGACCCAACGCAGTGAAGATGTTGCGCTTCAGTCTTCATACTTGAGCCGGGAATCCTTCGATGCGGTATGTACAAAGGTTGCCGCTCGGTATGTCACCAGGAGGATCCGATCGGACGACACCACAACGGCTGCACACCACCAAATGCTCCAAATCCCCACGAAAATCCTCCAAACTATCCATGTGACCCAGGACACGCGCCAGGCAGGATGAGTGTGGATCACTGCCCTCGAAGATTCAAAGGTAGTAGTAGAGAAAGATGCAAAAGCTTTACAATTCAGATTCAACTGTGGCACTGGAAATTCATACAGACAAATGCACCAACTCATATGCTGCCATTCAGCTCCAGCAAAATCGACAGTCGCGCAAAATGGCTACAATGTTGGCCGGTGCGTAGATCCTACCATAAAGCATACACACTTGAAGCTGAGAGGAGCAATGGTACAAAAAATGGGAATGCGTTTGCGCTGGATCGACTGGTGGAGCACGTCTGGGTGCACCTGCACTTGCAGCGAGCCCCGCAGTCCATTGGCAGTGAATCTCCACTACTTTTTCCACCTTGACTGGCAAACATCGTTGCTGTAAGATCCATGGCTTGACTTCTGACTGGACTCTGCACTTGCATCTGAGCCATGACGAGCAGCAGCCGGCGGAGAGAAGAGACGCGCATTCGAGGTCCGATGATCTTTCATTGCAATGAGTCAAGCCTCATGGGAAGACCCCACACTTTCGAGTATGCCGATCACCATGACCCAATGGGCGGTGCATTGTTGTAGCATTGAACTACAGTGCCCATTGGACACCTGCAGGTGATGGAGTGCCAGGCACGTGCGTCCTTTGCCTCGAAAATGGGTCACCATTTGGACCCCGAGGTGAACTGGCTGTTCATCTCTGTCTCATGCTGTTCACTTGAAGCGGCATCCTTCTATATATAATATACTATCTTTTCAAATGCAGCCCATTCAATAAAATATACCGGTGCTAATCAAAACCATACAAATATCAATTACTCTCGTGGCCTCAAGACCCTCTATAATATAATTGCGCCTCATGTCACTGATATGCTGTAGCATGGGTGCTCTCCGCCGCGGATAGGTCTCTTTTGGGGCGTTCTTTTTCCTTCTCCTCCCCTTGCAGCTTTGCAGCACACCAGGCGACAATAAAACCGGTCGGTCGTCTTCGGCCACCCACACATCGCACAACTCGAATCGCCCTCTGCGTGCCTCTGCAGGTAAATGTACCATCACTTATTTGTGTGTCTAAACTGCTGAAGGTGAATGAGGGAATGGGCAATTCTCTCTCTAACCCTTTTGGGACCAAAAGATTCGCTTGTTTTCTGCTTTGAATCTCGACGTCCAGTTGCTGTTCGGTTCTGTGCCCAAAAGGTTAGGCGAAATCGGCTGACTGGTTATCAGTTGTTGTGTCTTGGTCAGAGACGTCACACTGCAATTGGGTACAAGCCACACAGTCGCTAAAAGTGGAAAAAGTATGAAGTTCGGCAAGGTCTTGCAGCAGTCGACGCAGATGTCGCCCAGCGCCTGGGAGCCGTACTGGGCCGACTACAAGCTGCTCAAGAAGATCATCAAGGACTGCGCGCAGATCAAGAAGGAGGAGAAGCTGCAGGGCGACGTCCTCGTCAAGATCAAGATCAAGCCGTCGGCCAAGACGGACAACGACAGCATCCGTGCGTAAACTTGCGCTTTGACCTAACCAAACTGTCTAACCCAGTGGCGATTTTGTGCTAACCGCAGGCCAATCAGAGGACGAGACCAACTTTTTCCGCACTTTGCGCGCCGAGATCAAGAAAATCGCCGACTTTTTCTGAAAGAGCAGGCCAAACACACGAGTCAAGTGGCTGCCATCGACGGCAGTTTCCAGCAACTTAAGGTAAAGTGAACAAATTACTTAAACGATAAGGGCCTATGCTTAACCACTTTTTTATTGAATATGCTGCAGACGAATCCTGACTCGGCAGAAGCCAAGACGGCTCTGATGAAGAGCTGCGTGTCGCTCTATAAGGAGCTATTGCTGCTGGAAAACTTTGCCGTGATGAACTTCTGTGGCATTTCCAAGGTATTTTTTTACCTAACCAAACACTTCACCAGTTTTTATTAACTATATTTTTTTACTTATCTTAGATTTTGAAGAAACACGACAAGTGGACGGGATATGCCACCCGAAACAAGTTCATGCACACGATCCTCATGAAACAGCCTTTTGCCACGTACGAGCCTCTGCTGCAGATGATCGACCGTCTAGAACATATTTTCATGCAAGCTACGGGCTCCAGTATCGAGCAACATGACGCTCAAAAATCTTCTTCTCGACGTGGTGGCGGCGGTAGCTCTTCGTCTTCACCCTCAGGAGATGCACCAGGTGGCCCTGGACACTCTGGGACTGGTGGTGATAATGCCTCACCTAGTGCTAAGAGCTCTTCGAATCGGTCGCCAAGTCACACGCCCCCAGGAGCAAGTGGTGGTCGCCCCCGCGACGGACACAGGTATAGAGGACTGGAAGAAACTTCTCCGAGATCGGAAGATTCAGTGACATTGGTGAGAGTGAACGCGTTGAGGGACGATGTGAGGGAGTTCAGGAAGATTGAGAGTGCGTACGACGGGGATGGAGAGTACGAGGAAGGCACGGATGATACAGGATTCCCTGAGGACGAAGCGGAGGCACCTCCACCGCGTTTTGGCGGTCGCCCTCAGGAAGAGAGTAGGGAGATGCCCCCATCGCTGCCGTTGCGAGTTGCCTGTGCTGGGACCCAATCGGACAGTGATGCTGCAGCAATTGCCATGCTGTCCATGAAAGATAGCGCTGGACTGCATGCGGCAGCAATCAACAGCGATGGCGGCGACAGTGCGACGGAGGGATGTCGAACTCGAAGCGTTAAGCGCAAGGCCTGCGGTCCACTCGACATGGAAGGCAAGCGCAAGATGAGCGTGACTGCCATTCTCAACTAGCCATCGCAGCTGGAGTGGCAACAGATATACAATCATGACAGCGTCGCTGCTGTAACCCCAGAACTGGACGTATTACAAGGAGAGGCGTTTGTTGTACACGCACGGAACTGCTGGTTCATAGGAACTTCCGATTACGAAGGCTATTCCTCATTATCAATATGTACTACCAGGTTACCTGCGTGCACTTTAATTTTCTTTGCTACGGTAGTCTAGCCTGCTGACAATGACGACGGTATACGGTCATTCCAAGATGTGTGCGACGTGTTATCTGCCATATTCATTTCATTTCCATGTTGGTTTCTGTATCTCTTGGTTTACTTGTTCGGCCAGCCAGCAAACCACTCTTCTCACCTACTACCTACACATGCGAGCAGGCATCGACGTCTCAAAGGAAGGCGAGGACTCTAGTGCTTTCTCTCGCCAAGCATGCTGGTGCTTTCCCTCGAGCAACATCTTTGCTTGCTCTCCACTCAGCGAGTGCGCACGCAAAACACGCCTCTTAGTAATAGCGCCCCACCAAGAAGAAAATAATCGCGCATATCAGCAAATGCATTGGACCAAACGCCTATCATCAGCGCAAAATACGCATCGCCAAGTCAGTCAGTCATCCTCATTGCTAGCAATATACGTTAACAGCAAAAACGCACCCCTTGATCTTTGGGGCCCTTCCCCGTAATCGCCTGCGAGTCTTCATTACCAGCAGCAGTAGTGCCCCCATTTTTCCGATGGCGTAGTCCCGACGATTCCTCTGAAAGCTTCTTGACACGCTGCGCGTCAGTACTAGCCTTTTGCAAGAGCTGTCGTGTTTTATCAAGATCGCTCATGAGCACGTCCCGCTGCGCTGTCAGCTGCACCGTGAACGCCACCAACTGCCACAACCAAAACGGCAACATCATCATCAGCAATTCATGATCCTATCGTCTCCACTTCAGCACCTACCTCGTCATATTTCTTTCGAAGAGCTGCAACTTCCTGGATCGTATCTTTTCCTGTATGTCCTTCCTCCGTCACTCTCTGTGGTTTTTCATCTTGCAACAAGGCCGATGACAACTGACTGGGTGTCGTCACGTCGTCTCTGGTTTCATCGCTGTGTCTCGTATGGTATCGCGTCTCTTGTGTCCCTGCAGGCTTGGCAGGGGACGACGCAGAGGACGACACGCTTCCTCTCTGTGGTGGCGACGGCGGACGTCCGGAGTCCTCTCCGTCCTGCACGAACCGACAGCGCAACTTCTTGTTGCTCAACGAGCGCTTGTCCGTCCTCGCCCACATGTTGGTGAGCTCGTCTGCCATCTCCTTGGTGCTCTTTGTCTTGACTAACTCATAGAAACTGTCGTCCACGTAGATGCTCTGCACCAGGAACTTGTCGTTGGCCAACTGGCGCTCGGCTGGGTCCAGTCGCAGCAGCTCGTCGCAGTCTTTCTGCTGCAGGATGACCATGATAGAGGCCGAGCCATTGGGGCCCAGCAGGCCTTGGTTGGGACGCACCAAGTAGCGCAACGGCCGCGTCGTCTTGACCTTGAAGGCGATCTGGCGGTCGTCCGCCACGTTGCGGATCGTCAGCACGGCCTGCGGAGCGGTCTGCGGCTGCAGGTGGAAGGACAGTGAGTCCGCAGGCTCCAGGATCACACTCGAGTTGGGCGCCAGCGCCACGTCCACGCCGCCCGTCGCCATCGCAGTCGTTCAAGCCCTTGAGCGATGCGTCGATACGTCGAGACTGGGGATCAGCGTGTTCTTTAGCCCCCTTAGGTCGATAAAAGGTAAAATTACATATCTAGACGACATTGATGGCACTATCTGTCACTAATTGTGGGAATTTGCTTAGATAGCCTTACAGGTGTATGTGGACTTGATAGATGGATGGGTAGTTTTGTAATTTGAGGGTAATGTAGCACAATTGACGAATACATTTTGAAGCGTAACGGTTTTTGAGCCAAGATGAGGCGATGGGGCAGGGCAGACTCAAGGATGAACGTGGCAGAGCTGAGTAGCTTTTTCTCATTGCATATTCGAATACAGACAATCTTCATCGAGCTGGAATGGCAGCATCTGACCTAGCTTAGACCACCGACGACACGTTCGGGTCGGGCGGCGTCGCGTAGATCCGCTGCAGTTGCACCAGCTGCTGCTCGTACTCTTCATCCGGCAGCCGGGCCATAGCCTCAGCCACCGACTGCAGCGCTGCCATGGCGCGCTCGTACTTTTGCGCCTGCCCGGGGGTCTCAAACTTGGGCGTCGGCGGGTGCCCCAGCATTGTCTGCGACAACTGGCTACGACGCATCATCTTGAGCAGCACGTCCGGGTAAGCCTCGTAAATCTCGCGGCTCACCGGGTGATTATGCGTCACCACCTGCACACAAAAAGCATACAGTCGCAAAGGTCAATACTGTACACACAGACGCAATGAGAAGAGATATCGCTGCAGTGCTCACCTGGTCGGTGACAATCACCATGTACTTGTTAGGGTTGTCTGCCGGGGTGATCTTGACATTAATCTTGGCGGTGCATCCAATCCCGCGGTACTTTTGTCCTGGACGCGTGTTGGCTCCACGGCAACGCGCCTTCATAGCGTGCGTGCACATGTATATCCGATGGTGGTGGATGGCTTCGTCTGGGAACTCCGCGCGACGTCCACGAGAGCTTTTATTGTTGAGCATGACCTTCTGCTGGTTGCGTCGATAGGCTTCGACACTGCAGGACGAGCGCATCCTGAAGGGCTGGAAGGTCTCCTGCATGTACAGCTCAAAGAACGCGTCGAAGTCGAACCACGAGTTGAAGGACACGCGCGACATGCGCTTGCTGTTGTACTGCTGGGGCTCAGCTGCAACGCCATTGACGGCGACTTCGGTCTCGGGTTTCACAGCATCGGGAGGTGCCACGGCGTCCGTCGGGGCTTCAAAAGTCACGTCTGCGCCTGTGGAGTCCTTGATATTGGCCATCACCTCGTGGATCGCCTCGTCTTCAGTCGCGTCCGGGTCTTCCGAGCTCTTGGGCACCACGAGGGAAGCGTCCACTTGGACGTCGCTGTCGTCTGCCGGAATGAAGGCGTCCACGTCGTCCGATCGCTCCTTCCGCTTGTCGCCCACCACTTCTACCTCCGGGACCTTCAGTTCCATGTCCACAGACGCCACAGCAGCCACAGCGTCGCCCGACGTCGCGTCCATGTTGTCCCCACTTGCCGCCATAGTGTGAGCTTTCCAAAGCTGTGGGATTTTTCCAAATATCCCGCTCCACACAAACAAAACATAAAACCTCGCTTGTGCGATGAAAAACCTCATACTCATGAATGTGTGGACCACATCTGTCCTCAGATTTAGAAATAGAAATGGATTTGTGGTACAATGTACCGTTCTGAAGTACCTGGAGCTCTGGCCAACCATCCCAGCGTTGAAGACAAGAGTGTCTGCCAGCCAACGGAAGAGTGCTCTGCTGGTCATTCGCCAATAGCTCCCGAGCTCCTCAGCACTCTCTCGAATTCTATACACAATGGCCAAGAAGGTGAAGGCTCCCGTCAAACCTGCTTCGAGCAGCGACAGCTCGTCGGACTCGAGCTCGGACGAGGCCCCGCAGAAGCAGGTCGTCAACAACAAGAAGGTCGCGGCCAAGGCTTCTTCGGACGACAGCTCTTCGGACTCGAGCTCCGATGAGGAGGAGACGCCCAAGGTGACGGCCAAGAAGCCTGTTGCCAAGAAGGACAGCTCCTCGGACTCGTCGGACTCGAGCTCTGACGAGGAGGAGGCCCCAAGAAGAAGGCTGCTCCGGCCAAGAAGGCCGCTCCTGCCAAGAAAGAGGAGAGCTCGGACTCTTCCGACTCGTCGTCGGACGAGGAGGAGGCCCCCAAGAAGGCGGCTCCGGCCAAGAAGGTTGCCGCTAAGAAGGAGGAGAGCTCGGACTCGTCGGACTCGGACTCCTCTGATGAGGAGGAAGCCCCTAAGAAGGCTGCCCCTGCTAAGAAGGTTGCCGCTAAGAAAGAGGAGAGCTCTAGCTCCTCGGACTCGGACTCTTCGGATGACGAGGAGGAGGCCCCTAAGAAGGCTGCCCCTGCTAAGAAGGTTGCCGCTAAGAAAGAGGAGAGCTCTAGCTCCTCGGACTCGGACTCGTCGGACGAGGAGGAAGCCCCTAAGAAGAAGACCGTCCCTGCCAAGAAGGACGACAGCTCCAGCTCGTCGTCCGACTCGGACTCGTCCTCGGATGAGGAGGAGACCGAGATTGTCTCGAAGAAGCGTAAGAACTCGGACGCTGGCGAGAAGAGCAACAAGGTGCACAAGCAGGAAAACGGTGAGCCTGCTGCCGTTGCCAACCCGCAGCAGTCCCTTGAGATCTTCATCGCGGGTTTGCCGTGGTCTGCCACCGAAGAGGAGGTCAAAGAGCACTTTGCCGGCTGCGGTGAGGTGACTGCTGCTCGTATCCCGATGCAGAACGGCCGTTCTTCGGGCACTGCTTTCGTGACTTTTGCTACTGCTGAGGCTGTTGAGGCTGGTCTTGCTATGGATGGCCAGGACTTCGGTGGCCGTTGGATGAAGATCCGTACGGCTGAGAAGAAGAACATGTTCGACGAGAAGCCGGAGGGATGCACGAGCGTCTTCATTGGCAACCTTGCATGGGACGTTGACGAGAACACTATCCGTGAGTACTTCGGAGAGTGCGGTGAGATCACGAGCTGCCGTCTGGCCACTGACCGTGAGACGGGCGAGTTCCGTGGCTTCGGTCACATTGACTTTGCGACGACGGAGGCTGTGGACGAGGCTGTCAAGCTTGCTGGCACGTACATCAACGGCCGTGGAGTCCGCGTGAACTACGCTAAGAGCCGTGACCAGAACGGCGGCGGTGGTCGTGGAGGCTTCGGCGGCCGTGGCGGTGGCCGCGGCGGACGTGGAGGCCGTGGCGGCCGCGGTGGCTTCGATGGTGGCCGTGGAGGCGGCCGTGGTTTCGGTGGTCGCGGAGGTGGCCGTGGACGTGGCGGCGGTCGCGGCGGCCGTGGTGGCCGTGGAGATGGCCCCCAAGCGTCAGTCTACGTCCATCCAGAGCTTCCAGGGCTCCAAGGTGACCTTCGACTAATTTAATGGCGGCTGCTTCAAGCGCAGCAGCCTTCATATAGGCCAGGAAAACGATTACAGAGGAGGAAGACGCATTCGCGCACGGTGTCAGGCAGTGGCGCTTCACTCGATAGGAGACCGGCGCAGATTGAGTCTTCTGTCGTGTATTGGTTAGGTTTTGCATCGCTTTAAAGCTTTTTCAATTTGATCGTGTTTACATAGAAAACAGTTTACCTATTGCCTTTGTGCTGTGATCCGGAGCTTGTTGTGAAACACGAGGCGAGGCAGCCAGCACTGAATGATAGCCAAGTAACTGCTTGTCCAGGAGATAGCAATGCAGGTCACTTGCTCTCGATTGGGAGAAATGAAGAGTGAGAGTGAGTGCCACTCCAATGGAAAGATGTAATACTGCATCCAACTTGAGTCTCTAACGGCCTTGTTGTTTCTGTTATGGGCAACTGCACAATATCCCGCTTAGAAGTGTGCTGCTGCCCCACATTTTGGATGGCAAGTAGGTCAGGCATCAGTTTTCTGTGAATTGGCTGCAGTCATTGCAGGGCGGTCTCCAGTCTGTCTGGCGCACTCCAGGGATTCCTTCCAGCTACGGTAGGGCTGCTCAACACTACTAGACTTATGCTTGATGCGTGCACCGAAACATCTTCTCTAACAAAATTCGTGGGGATCGATTGTCAGCGTTTCTCCTTAGTGTCTTCTACTACGGTGACGGTCACGACCTCGCTCAACGCTTTCACTTCGGCTTCGTCTCGAGTGCCGCGAAGAGCGATGCTTATGCCCCTTTCTCTCCTTGTGTTCCTTTCTTTTCTTGGACTTCTTGTGCTTTTTATCTTTATCGCTACGCGAAGAGCGATGCTTCTTATGCTTCTTGTGTTCTTTTCGGCTATCGCGATGGTCTGCATCATCGTCGCTATGCAGACGCTTCTTACTCGGCGGCATGTCTTCGCCGTTGCTTTTCGCGACTGACACGGAATCCATATCGTCATCTTCTGATGAGCTTGACTCATCCGAAGTGTTTGAACTCCGCAGAGACTTCAGTCTGAGAGCTACTGCACCATCCACTTCCTTATCTTCTACATGCAGGCTCGATAAAGAATCGTTCGTCCTTTCACTGCGTTGAACAGTACCAGCGTCGTCATCGCTATCGTCGCTATCGCTTTCGCTCACAGCAGACTCGTCCGATGGCTCGAAAATGGATTTGAGCAGGTTGGACGGAGCCTTCACAGTTGCTGGCAAAGGCGGTAGCTCCTCATCATTGACGCGCTTGTTGCTATCGTCTACAGTGCTCATTGTTCCTTCACACGCCTTTTCCTCTGGCTGCGAACGAGTACTTCGAGATGCAGCAAATTCCACCAAGTGAGGGACGAGCTCTTCGTCAAACAAATCCCGTTTCTTATCGTTCTCACCCTCCTTTCCACTTGAACTAGTCGGACCAACACACTTGACGTGAAATCGTTTGCAGAGCAATGACTTGGGGATCCACAAACTCTGTGATCGTCGCGATACCTTCGCTTGAGTTGCCCGGAAACGATTCGGCTCAGTCGACTTTTCCTCCGCTGTAGCGTTTGATGACACAAATCTCTTCGCAATTGACGCCGAAATTGTTGCTCGAAAATCCTCGCCACCGCTGCCATGTACTAAATGCTGTCGTGATTTTGGCGCTGGAATCTTTTCATCAGCAGCAAGTGTAGAGAGAGGCAAAGTCTGCGGTAATAATTTCTGTTTCGCTTGTGCAGCAGCATTTAAAAGCTTAGCCTTCTGCTCGTTGTCGAGCAAATCGAATACACTTCCTGTTGAACCTGCCGCACCGAGGTGTGCTCTGTCAGCGGCAACATTAGCGTTATTTTCACCGAGTGTAGCTTCTTCTTCTTCTTGATCTCCCAGCACAATGCCTCGTAGTTTTGCTGTAACAAACGCGCCGTTCCTCATTAACAAATGGTGCTGGCGATACAACGTGGTTACCACATTTTCATAGCCATCGTCCTCTTTAAACCTGTGGTATCCCTTGAACCCCGAAGGCACAGCAAGCCGAAAATGCACCGACTTTGGTGGCTTTTCCTGGCAGTAGCAAGTTCAAAACCAGGAAGCACCGGACAGCCATCGGAACACAAAGTCCGGCTACGGCTTACTTTTTCATGGCGTCGGGACTCTTGAGCCGACGAATCTAATCGCTTGATGTTGCTCCTGCTCCCGAGCGGTGCAATAACACGATCAAATTCAGTCATTGACACGCTTCCGTAGACGTCCACATCGTCATTTTCTTCTAACGCACTCAGTCCATAAGCAGTCGTTGCGCGATTACTGCCGCTTGTCGTCTGCATGGCATCAGCAAAAGAAATTATCTGGCGGTGAGACCCTGCTGCACCTGCTGCTTATCTTCCTGCTGTTGCTTATATCGAGCGAACTCAGGGGCATTCGTGTACGGATCAAACCCAGCACCGTAGCGATCCAACTTTGGCTTCGGGAACGCCTTCTGGACATCAAATACCTTTCGCGGAGGTACGTAAACCTCCTCTTCAGCATCGCAGCAATGCCCCTCCTCACTCTTTTTCTCGTTTGCATTTTGCACCACCTTTTAGTTCCTTGACTCTCCTCGTGAAACTTGCGTTTGCGCACACGCTGGCCAATGCCATGACCTTCCTTCCAGCCCATTTGCTTAAGCAACGACGCCCCAATCGAGTCGTTCACTGGCAACATCCAGTCATCTGGCAGTGCAAACCCAGGAATCGTTGCACCTCCAGCAGATCCAGCACCAGCAGCTTGTTGTAGTCGTCTCTTGGCTCCAGTCTGCAGTGTATCATAGCGTTCTGTTGTCTCCAGTCGTTTACCCAGCAAAGGATCGTCCTCTTCGTCCATAAAATCCTCAGCACGCTGCTGAAAGCGTGACGAGCGATTCTCGCGCGAGGACGAGAAGGTGCTGGGCGTCCATCCTTCTTTAGTGCCAACAGAGTTAAAGTATCCGGCAGAAAACCCGCCAGTGAAGGCTCCGTGGAAGCGTCGACGGCCTTGCGCGTCTGTTACCTGCACGTTGACAGGCGGAAAAACGACACAAGTGCATTAGATAATCGTGTACATTTAGGGCAAAGTCTAGAAGGTCGACAAGACCGTCTACAGAGAAAGAGAAGGAGAAAGACACACCTCCTGGTTGCGGACACCACGCTTCATTCCTACCCGATGGGTGAATTTGGAAAGGTGTAGAGCGTCCCAGATGTTGTCACAGATGCTATTGTGGCGTCGACCCCGGCTTTGGTCTTGTGGGGCACTGTAGACGACAGACAGACACGGTGCAGGTGGCTACAATCGTCCATCGGCCAGATGTCCATAACCGATTGTTGTTGGCAACAAGCTGCAAAATCGTAGCTACATGTAGGCTTCAAATACGCCGTCCCATTATGACATTATCTGCACAGCTTCGTAGCCTACAAAGTGGTCTTTGCTGAGCAAAATCTTACAATGCAATATACCAGTAGCTTACGAACCAGCAATCGGGTCTTCGAGTGAGCTGGCTTTTTCGTAAGCTACACAGAGCGGACACTTCAACGACTCGTTGAGCTTTACCAGGATGCATTCGTCGTGGAAACAGTGGCCGCAATCCAATGTGGTTAAACCGGCCATCACGCGCTTCTTCCCACTAGAGGCAGCACGGCTGCGATTGCCGCTGGATGTTGCACGACCGCAGTTGTTGCCGTACGGTCCTGCAGGTGCAATCGACACGGCTGAGTCTCCGACCAGTGGCTGTTGGCAGATCGAGCACCCTTCTGCCTCCTGGGTCGGATCGTTGTCAAGAAAGCTGCTGTCACGCCCACCCATAGAGGGCCGCTCGCTCAAGCGCTGGAAGTCCGAGCGATCAAAGACCATTCCTTCAAACAGAAAGTCGTAAATAAGCTGAGGCAGCTTGGTGGATGAGATCGAACACTCGAGGTTGCGGTTGTGCTTGGCCATACGCAGCAACGTTGAGAAGTACGTCTGCAGATCTGAAATGCGTCTGGAGATCACAGACGGACTTCGAGACCGGAAGATGCGACGTCTTGGGAAGTGGTGGGCGGCGTACATGTATAGCCACGGACAGTTGGACGAACAGAAGTGGCCGTAGTCGAGCAAACTCACGATCGCCTCCTTGAGCTCGTAGAACTCCTTGAAGGTGCGTGCCATCTCCCATGTCTGGTCCAGCATTGTGTTGGTGATGCGCATGACGTAGCGCGGGCTCGCGAGCTTGTTCTGGCCTGGCACGACGGCCTTGACGAACTCCACGTGGACGTAGTCCAGCAGTGTCTGCTCCATGGACTGCATGGACGTCAGACGCGGACGCGACGATTGTCTCTCGACTCGACGGTTGGTGAAGGAGAACGAGTGGCTCTGCTTCGTGTCCTGCAGCGACTTGCGGCGGCGCAGCTTCAGAGGTGGAGCGATGGGGAATGAAATGGACTTCCTCATGTCGGCAGAGGTCTCACTGCTGCTGGTACAACTGCCGAAAGGCGCAATGAGCTGAACACCCGGTCGCGAACAGCCAGAGGACAGCAGACTTCGGTCGTTTGGTCAGGCGGCCGCCACGCTGTCGCGCAAGGACGCAAATGTGCTTGTGACGGCAGCAGCTGGCGCCGCACGAGTCCCCATTTGTGTGTGATTGTTCTGCACAGTTGTTGTGCGGTTATGTTTCGCACAAAACATCCATGTTTTTGCATCGCTTATGCACACAGCTGCGTCGTGGGTTTAGTGACTTGAAGTGATAGTGCTGGATACTAGGATATCACCTTCTAAATGGAATTCTGTACGAGTACACTATCCAAATAGGTGCTTAAACAGCGGGATACCATGAGAGTACCAAATTCACGGTACTTAAGTTGGTAAGTCTCCGCTAAAAGCGAGAACAACGTTGAGCAATGCTCATCCATGGAGTAGCTCTCCATGAACAACAAGTCTCTTCCGATGAAGCTCTGCCAAATACATTCTTGGTTTGGCGCTGTGCACAACAACGGCTCTTTCAGCGGAATGTTGCTAGTCGAGTCACATGGCGTTACAGGACCAACTGTAGGTCCTCTCTCTGCGTCTGCCAAACCTTTCATTCTGTTATACCTGCACTCGATCTCTTCCGAGTTAAAAGACTATGGCCCATGGCGCTATAGAGCTCGCACGCTGCATAACGTTGGCACATGCTCGTGGAGTTCGTGGATGTAGCCAGCTTCTTGCAAAACGCTGGCAAGTTGCTGCACCAAAGTGTAGCCATCGCCTTTCCAAAATCTCGGATCCGCCAGCGCTGAACTCACTTCTGAGCATGCGGGAGAGCCGCTGGCAGTAACAGCCGTGTCGGCTCCAGCTTGTCATCACGCTGCACGTCCGCCGCAGCAAGCACATCAACGCAGCAACATCTTTCACGCCATCGTTGCGGACAAAGAGTCCAGAGATCAAAGAGCTCATGGCAATTCATCCATCAAAAAACTGATGGCAGTGTTCAACACTACAAGTGGCGTCAACCCCGCGACAGTGACATCAGTCACTCGCCTATCCACGGAACTTGAACCCCTGTTAAAACCATTTGCCAATCACATGCGTTTAAAGAGTATAATTCCTCTATATTTTCGTATGTACATAATGATGCAAACAAACAGGGTATCAGCCTATTGAAATAGTTTCACAGAAAAATGCACTACATACACAACAATCAAGTGCTTACTATTATCACTACACCAAAGGTATCAGCTATGAAAAACCTTCATCTGCTTTTCTGCTTCGCTTCACTTTACCGCAGCAGACCAGAGTCGACCGCAAGCGGACCAGAGTTGATCGCCACACCAGGAACTGCCGCCAGCACACACAGCCATGAACTATTTCTTCGGAGAGACGCCCGCAGAGGAGCCAGCGAAGCCTGAGGAGCCTTCGTACGCCACCGCCGACGACGTGGACTTCGAGGCGTACGGCAAAGAGAGCGTGCAGATCCTGCTGAACCGCCACTCGGGCGAGGACAAAGTGACTACCTGGGAGCTCGTGGACGACGCCAACGACGTCTTCATCTGGCGCGGGGCAGTGGAGGGCAATGCCTGGAGTCCGTTCCGAGCGTCTCGCCGCATCAACGCCGACAAGCGCCTCATTGAGAAGCTCCTGCTGGATCCGGACCGCACGATGGAGCTGGACGACATGATGGAAGGCATCGTGACGCTGCGGACGATCGGAGACTCCAACCGCCTGGCCTTCCGCCACATCACCAGCAAGGGAGTGTTCCCGGTCTACGGCCGGGAGTTCGTGGTGGTCACCCACGCCACGACACTGGAGGACGGACGTGTCGTCATTGCCACGCGGTCTGTTCCGGTGGCAGATGTGCAGCCCCTGGAGGGCTACGTGCGTGGAGTTACCATTGTGTCAGGATACATCATTGAGGAACACAAGGGCGAGGACGGACAGATTTACTGTAACGTGACGCTGCTGGCCCACGCTGATCTGGCGGGCTACATCCCACCCACCATCGTCAACATGCTGGGGACGTCGGCGACGGTCAAAATTCTCGAGAACTTGGAGGCGATGGTGAGCAAGTAGAGAGGTAGGATGTTGTACCAGTCTTCAGAAACTAGCGCTGCCTACCTGATTGCAGACTCTCTTGAGTACAAGTACACATGATCGTGTTCGTAACTTGACGGATTTACATTTGTTGAAAACTTCCTAAGAGCTGTCGTCGAACCAATTCCCATCGTTTTGAGCTGACGCACTACTTGATCCACTAAATGAAGAAGGAGAGCTTGGGATTCGAAAAGTCGACGGTGTCCATCCTGTCAGCGGACACGATGACCACAGCAGACTGACGTGGGAACACCACTTCTCCACTGTCGTTGCTGGCCCGGCTGCCATTCTCAGTTTCTAGTACGGTAGGACCGATCGTAAAAGCCGACTCATCTGAATCCGAATATGCATAGCGACGATGACCTCTAACTGGGTTTTTGTTGGTCTCCTCTGACCTCTCAGGTGTATTATCCATGGATACCGTCTTCAAACCGTGGACGACGGATGCCAATGTTTGTCTGGGAACTTCTTCAGGTGGGCAGCTAGCTGCTCTGTAGTTGCTGGTGCTCTGGTTGTCCGACTCGGCACTGACCGAACTTGCACGAGTGCCGCTGCTTCTATTAGTTTCATTCTCTTCCATCTTGAGTTCGACTGAGAGCATGGTCGACTGACGATCGTTTGGCGGCACCAAGGACCACAACGAACCAATTTCGCGAGAGCGGTTGCGCTCGTCCAACTTTATCAGATTATTGTACTTCTCTCGCGAGATGTTGGCGACTTCAATGAGAAATCCGTCCTTGGCTTCACGCTTTGCAGCGTCAAAAGATTGCCCCTCACGAGGTGCACAGATCGACACGACCACTTTCTGCGCGTTCGTAGTTGACACAAGACCACGGCTGGGTTTCACCACATACCCGGACTGGTTGGACGTGCGTACTTTAAACACAAGGCAGTCGTTCTGGCTGGAGTTCACGACGAAAAATGAACTGCTACCCCAGAAGCGTGATGCGGGCTTCACATCAAACGAAAGCACGTCTTCTGGCTGAATGTGGTACTGCAATGGGCCAACCTCATGTGTTGCTTCGCCGGTTGTCGTGTTTGTTGACAGCGACGACTTCGCAGACAACATGGTGTCAGTAACTTCGCTGTCGTTCACACTGATGCTTGTCAGCACAGTGTCATTCATCACTGGTGCACTTGGCTGTCGAGTCCTGGCTGCTGAAACCCGACTAGATGCAGATGACATCCTGGCGTCGGACGCTCTCTCCATAATAGGGGCTCTATCGTCGTGTGGAAGCTCGCATCGCTCGTGAACGAGTCGTTGTTCGTTCGAAAGGACTGGCCGCGACTGCGTCGTGGTTCTCGTATTGTCTCCTCTTCCAGCGTAAACCCCTGTTGCTCCCACTGCGACTAGACCTGAACTCCATTGAGTTTGTACTCCCACTGCTACTTTTCGAGAACAAGTTCTCGTCTGTGGTGTAGCCCAAGGGAGGCGCCGACTCTGATTTCGTGAAGCGACACACCATCTTGTACTCTGCAATGCAATCCTTCGGCACCGTCTTCCAATAAGCTCGTAGCGACGAGCTGGAGGCTGGGTCTAACGGCTCCATACTCCGCGCTTCTTCCTCTCTCTCCACACTCTGCACCAGGAACAGCTCGGACGACTGGCGTGTCATGAGATCGTTCGGGTTCATTGCGCTCAGTCGCTCGCAGGTCCTGGCTGTGGCGGAAATAATCACTTGGGCGCTCGTTCCAGGCGCCACCAGTCCGTGCGTCGGCCGTACAGTGAAGCCATCAGGGTTGCGAGTGCGCACTCGGAAGACCACGTCGTTGCACGGCGACAGATTCGAGAGCGTGAGGCAGCAGCGAGAGCGCGACGTGGCGGTCTCTGGCAACGGGAAGAGCAACTCCCGAGCAGGCTCCAGCAGCAGACTCGAGTCGACGCCGACGGACGCGGTGATCATCTTGGAGAAGCCTTGGGACCGCTTCGTTGGGTCGCAGCGTCACGATTTGCGGCTTCTTTTGACAGTGAGCATATGGCAGAGTGGGGTCGGAGATGGTTCAAACCGGCTGCATACGTACTTGCGAAAATTGTGGATGGCACTCTAGAAAAACGTCTTTGGTGTGAGTGTTGGAACGGTAATACAGTATCCATTGACTCTATGTTGGGGGCGGGTCGTCAAATAGTACACCACCGGTCGAGGTCTGCCTGCATCATCGCTCGTTTGTTGCAGGACCATCGGTCATGCTTGTGAGCACAGGCACAGTACCCATTACTATCTCATGCCACAAGCTCGGTGTGTTGTTACATCAGGAGTTCTAAACCTGCATGGAGAGTGCAAGGAGCGAGTGAAACGACTGTCTTTGCTGCCACTGGCAGAATGGCTATGCCTTGCTGAACTTTATGCTGAAGATCTTAGTCGACTGAAGATAATGGAGCTCTTCAACAATCAGTGTGTTTGCCAAATGCATCGCTGCGAGTGAAACGATCGCTTCAACACGAGTGTGCATGAAAGTACAAGCATGCACATAGCGCTTGCCTCCTTCGCTCAACTGACGAACAGTTTGAAGCGGGGCACAGTGCTCATCATCATACAAGTCGAACGTGAATAGACGCTCGATTGCATAACATCTCGAGTAACTTCCTCCTGTAGAGTACCGACAGGCAAAGGGACGCGACTGAAGTTGCCCTTCACTTCAACGTCTCGTCAACTTTTGCACCACCTCTCTATTCGAATCTACCCTCAAATAAGCTCTTATAAAGGGGTTTGTGTATCTCACGTCAAACGGAATTTCGCCATCATGAGCAGCAAGACGGAGGAGGCCAAGACGGACGCCACGCAGCAGGAAGAAGTGGATCTGGACGATCTCCTAGAAGGTCTTATCTGCACACGCACAGTCCACACCTTCTTTCCGCCCTCTAACTGTGTGCTGCCGCCCTTTATTAGATGCTCTGGACGACTTTGCGGACGAATTGAGTGCCGCCGCTCCCTCCGAAGTCTCCGACGTGCAACAGGAAGCAGCTGCCACGACTTCTGCGACGCAGAACCACGAGGACAATGCGCTGCAAGAGGTTAAACAACACTGTATTACTTGGCAGCTGATACAGACAACAAACTCTGACAATGATACCTTTTTTAATGGCAGAATATGGCCAAGTTCCTGGAGGACGCACAGAATCCAGAGTTCCAAAAGGTGCTGGAGCAGGCATTCCGAGAGCTCGGTACTGAAGGTAATAGCCGGTTTAGCATTGGGCTGATGAAATGCTGGCAAGAAAGCTGACTGTGGCTTCTGATCCAGCGGATGGAGAGAAGATTGAGCAGTTGCTGGGGTCGTTGAAGACGGACGCTGGAACTGACGAGACGGACGATGTCAGTGCTGGTGTGGCCAAGACTTTGCAGGTTGGAGGAGTGTTGAGTTGCTAAGGTAGATGAGGTGAAGAGATGCTGATGTTTGTTGTGGTGTAGAATATGGCAAAGGCAGCGGAAGATATGGAAGGTGTCGGTACGGCACAGGTGGAAGCAATGGGAGAGGATATGATGGCGGAGATGATGAAAAAGTTTGAAGAAATGGGAGAAAAAGTGAGCGAAGCACAGGAGTATCGGTTGTTGCCATGAAGTGTTGGTTTCGGACTGATCGACTTTTTATTCCGTGGGCAGAGCGACTTTCAAGATCTGGTCGACGGTATGATGCAGCAATTGTTATCCAAGGATGTTATGTATGACCCCATGAAGCAGATCTGCGAGAGGGTACGCTGCCTAGATTTGATCAATCGTGCTTGGGTTAGTAACTGAGACTAATGTCCTTTTGTTTATGCTGCAAGTATCCTGAGTGGCTAGCCGAAAAGAGCCGCTGCTGTCGAAGGAAGACTATGCCCGGTAGGTAGTTTGTGGAGCAACGCTTGATTTTTGAGACTTCAGTATCCTCACGTTTTGGTGGCTCTCCCAGATACGGCAAGCAGTACCAATACTTCCAGCAGATTGTTGCTGTGTACGAGTCCGAGCCCGATAACTTCGCTCGTCTGTCGGAGCTTATGCAAGAGATGCAGGAGACTGGCCAGCCACCTTCAGAAATTGTGAAGGACCTTGCTCCAGGTAACTTCACCCTGGCGAGTCAACCTATAAATGATGAATAATCTTCTTACATTTATGTATGAAACTATGGTGTACAGGCTTGCAGTTTGATGACGAAGGGATGCCCATTATGCCCAACATGGTTTGTTTTTACATTGTTGTGTTTGTGAAATATATATTCTTCTAAGACGCATTTTGTGGCACGTGTCTACAGGGTGCCGGTATGTTTCCTGGTATGGCTGGAATGCCTGGCATGCCCCGTAAGTGCAATTAACACCATGTTTTAATACTGATAGAAGGGTTGCTTACAGTGTGTATGGGTTGGCTTGTGACCTAGTTGGAGGAGCCCCAGGCCAAGAACAGTGCTCCATTATGTAGTCGGTCGGTGTGAATTGTTGTAGCAACCACTTTTCTGTCAAAACATTGCTAGAGATTCGCAACACCCGCTCTGTTCTGTTTCCTATCTTGGAACTGGAGACGCCTGTTCACTGCCAAAGGAATGCAGCATCTGGATGCAATTTCGCTGGGGGTGTTCTCTTACCTCCAGTCTCACGAACGTGTATCCCGCGTCGAAACAAAACCATTTACTGGAGCTACCCAAGTGGAGCTTTCTCTCTGGGAACAGGTTGCCCTATTTGCTGTTTGCTCAAGTCTGGATGATCGTGAGACTAACAAGTCATATCTTGGACTAGAAAAATTCCCCTTATGTGCTTCCTGATGATCTGAAGCGGTTCTACGTGATCTCGAATGGGATGTCGATCAAGTGGTTCGCTCCTTTCCGAGGTAACCTTTTGCAAAGAATGTTGTTTGCAACTCGAATCCATATACCGTTCGATGTGTAGATTATTCTACGCTGGTTGGTTACTTCTTGTTAAACCCACTCCAAGACTTGCAGTGCATCTCGGTTAAAGATCTACCCTCGTTGTGTCGAGCTGCGGATTATGGTCGCTTAAATTTGAGAAAGGTGCAAAGCAATATCCACTGTAGTGAGTGAAGTGCGCACTAATTGATCGCGCGGCATCATTAGTTCTCCCACAGAGGAGTTACTGGATTTCAGCTCGAGACATCATCGACATACGGCACAGTCGCGCTTCTCTATATCGATGGTACGCAATCCTACAGCTCTGCAGACATGTTTGAAGAGGGGTTGGTCGTGAACTTATGCCTTCGCTCGTGTAGAAGTCCCACAAATTTGGTTTAAGGACTTGTGCGGTAAATGGAGCTTTCTGGCGGAGACCTTCACCAACTACTATCGTATGATGATTGCCCACCTGGGCATCATTTCATGGCAGGTAAAAGAACGAGAAAGGGGCAAAGACATCGTATTTGAAGCTAACATTCTGAATGAGGGTAGACGATTTTCTCCGACGCTGGCGTCGATCCTATGAGAAAGGTAAACCTATCACAACATTCTACATGATATCGGATACCTTGCACTCACTCCGATTGATGTGCGATTGAATACAAGTCTTGGCTACATCTGTTTATTCCCAAACGAATGCTTTTGGATGAGCAGGATGCGCGCGATCAAGACAATCCTCAAACACCAAGGAAGTGAACCACAAACAAATGAACGGCCAATGATAGACATGCGTTTAT
This sequence comes from Phytophthora boehmeriae, assembly GCA_011947355.1. NCBI lineage: Eukaryota > Oomycota > Peronosporomycetes > Peronosporales > Peronosporaceae > Phytophthora > Phytophthora boehmeriae. The sequence continues at coordinate 817,387 of JAAVTJ010000145.1, read as the reverse complement.
TGAGTCAATTATTGAGCTGCCGCTATCTATGAGGTGGCTGTTGGCCCACAACATCTTGGCTTTCATCCTCGTCCTCGTTCTCAAAGTAAAATATGCTTTCGTCGCGATAGCCGAAGTTGTCAAAGGCTTCCTTCGAGACTGCCAAAACTCTTCTCTTCACTTGTGACGCCGGAATATCTACGATGCGGGTGTGGATCTTGTATAGTCCGGTAGAATAAGGATCACTGGCCAGCACATACGTACAATGGCAATCATTACGGAAGCACTTCCATATCACATTAAAAACAACATATAGTACCGTTTCAAGATGCCCACGCGGAGCATGACCTCTCCATCATCGACACGTCCGTTTACATGGATGCTCATGATCTCGCACACGTTGTATAGAAGGAAATGATCGACATCGTTGCCGGATACGTCTGCCAGCACGAGTTCTCCTGTGTGTAGCTTTAGTCTCATCCTTTGATTTGCAATACACGATAGTCTTTGTTAGAGTGTACGAAAATTGCCAGCACCAAATACTTTACACGTACTTCTCGCTGTCACCAATTTCTGCACTTGCTGCAGAAACGCTTTTGCGACCAACGCGCTGTGGTTCAAACCCGGGCTCGTCCGGGTCCAGGAACCGCTGCAAATATGCACTCGTACCGGTCAGAGTGATCATTAAAATATCACAGTCACATTGCTTCTGCTCACCTGCAGGATCATGCATTCTGTGATCCATTGGAAATCTTTGACTGGTACATTGCGCTTCTTCTCATAGTATTGACAAACCTAGCATGCAAATCAAGATGATAGTATTGCAAGGCCACGCTCTAAAGTGACAGCGTGTCAACTCACCTTTGTGTATTCGTCGCAGAGCACAATATCGACTTCATTGTGGCCCTTGATAGATATTTCCTGCAAAACAATAGGCGACGCCGTTAAACATATTAATTAATGGATTGTGTGAGAAATAAAACACACACACCTCATCGACAGCATCTGCACCGCACGCTTCTAAGATAAACTTATACAAGTTGACCTTGTCCCTTGCCACTGTGTTACATACAATGCCAAAGGAGTATCCTTCGAAGATGTGCAGCTAGACAAACAAAAACACGTTGGTTATCCCACGAACCATAAAATCGATGGTTGGTGCATCACTATACCTCTCGGGAAGGAAGACACTCAAATTTGCGAGTTGAGACAGAGTACCCAGACGGCACATGATACCTGTCAAAAGGAATTAGCTTTCCAGCGTCAACACACTTGTGCACCCATTCAGGGTGAATAACAGGAAATCCACATGCGACTGCTTGCATAAATTTCCGCTTCCGCCAAGCTATCGGGCTGCCAATTACCACGGCCTTAGCATTGCCCTTGTACAATACATCTTGATATCGATCCGGAATTTTGCCGCCATGCTCTTTAATCAGCTCCACCAGGGTTTCTTCGCCTTTACCAACAAAGCCTGTCAAACAAAACTCGAATTTGTACTTGAAGATCGTTTGGGATCTTGAACTGTACACGCGATTTATAGGCAGCGGCGAAAGAATCTTCGCACGAGTTCGGATGGAAGGGGTCGATGAAGGTGTTGACTGCGACGATCGAGTGGTACGCCGAACAGGTGGTCGCGGGGTCTGTGGATCAGATACATCCGAGTGTCTCCCATCAGGCGAACTTGTTTCCCGTTTCCTTCGCTTTGTACTTGACGTAGAACTCGTCTGGCTAAGCGACTCAGTTGATTGGGCTGAGTTTTGTTTGGTTCTATCAGCGAGAAGCCCCGATCGTGAGTCGGAACTTTCTTTCCGTTTGGTGAGTACCCCTACCTTCTTTGATACGATAATGTCCTCTGGGGTGCAGGAATCATCCACTGGGGTTGGTGTCGGTGCGCACACAGGACTAATAGAAGTCTCAAAAGGGTTGGCTTCAGCACTTCTGGGCAGAGAGGTGTTTGTGTTGGATGTGAGAGTCATGGAACCTGACAGACTTGAATCAAATTGCACCTCGTTTTCATGCGACCCGGTTGACGTGAAAGAAAACTCAAGAGCGCGGATCGCTTTTGTCTGAGAATCTGCTGCACCAACCCGTTTGTCACGAGCTGTGTTATCACCCTTTTTCAAACTGTTTTCATCAGCACTAGATGTTGGCTCTTCGAGTGGTTCGTCTGTGGCACAGTCTTCACTAGGTTGTGTAGCTGTGTACTCGTCTCGGTCATCATCAAGTTCCGGTTCATTATCATCTCTGTGGATGGGTGCAGTGACTTCTGACGTAGCGTTGCCAGCTGCTGGCTTCTCCACTCGCGTAACGTTAGCTCTCGGCGTCAAGTAATCTAATTTTCCATCGCTAACTTTGATTTGAGAACCATCTCCACTTGTATCTTCGCTTTCTTCACAACAAGTAATGTCTGCATCATCTTTCTGCTCCCCTTCCATTTTATCATCATCATCATTGAATGTAAAGTCGTACGGCTGGGTGCCTGCATCTGAAAGTGAGTAAGCCTCTGTCCCAGTATCATCAACGCGTGTTACACACTCACTCTCTGCGCCATCGTCCTCATCAAGTGCTTGAGTGCACTCCATCTCGTCTTCAAAATTCGTTTCTCGGTCACTCTCATCTGCCTTATCACTGCTATTCCCTTCTGTTATCATTGCGCTTTTAGCTTCTGCATCCAAAGACGACAATGAAGCAGTAAACGCTGCTTGGAAACAATTTGGGGCGAGGTCTTCACTGTACTCCGACAAGCCGCTCGCTCCCACAGCCAATTCTTCATCGATTTCTTGTTTCTTCTCTTCAGCAGCTGCGACTTGTCGTATTTTTGCTTTCCGCGCACTCTCCACGTCTTTGAGTATTGTGGGGGAGGACTTGGAGGTGCTTTGTCTCGCGCCATGTCTTGGTTCTTCAATGGCGAAAACGCTTGGGGGCAACTTGCTCCTCGTCTTGTGTGTCTTTGGCGAAGAGATCACTGAACTGGTTCCTCATCTCCGCTTGGCTCTCGCTCTGACTCGATGCAACAATCGGCTCAAAATCTGGACCTCGAGTGGCTCCTTGTTCCCTAACTTCCAGATCTAAAACCAATTGCAGCCTCTTCTCTGTCTTTTTAGGCGTATCCAATGTCTGTGAAGCCTCCAGCTCCACGTTTTCAGCGCTTGGGGCGACGTGGAACCCTAGAAAAGCGTTAGGGTCTGCGCTGCACTGCTGGCTGGACGAAAAGCTGTCGTTCTCGGGCTGGAACGAGTCGTTCGCGCCCAGAAAAGCTGCATCAGATTGGCAAGACGCAGTGGGAGATGGAGGCGGCCTCGCTGGCGGCTGTGGGGACTCCATTCACGTCCTACAGGCCCACAAAGAGAGGTCCAAGCGCTACCTTACCGACTTATGTTAGCGACTGACCTTGGCGCCATCAAGCGACCTCGTCCCGTCTTGTTCGCGCCAAAACACCTAACCGTTGGCTTTCAGCCAATCAAAACGTCGTACGCTGTCAGTTGAAGTTGCTATAAATAGAGAACAAAGGTTGGTACTTATCATTTTGATGGTTATGGAGCACTTGCCGATGCTCTTCCACGCTGCTGGGGGTGAAGGTTCCGTGGCTGTGTGGCCTGCGTCTGCCACTGGATTCGTGGATGAGTGCCAACTTTTGACAGAAAGCGAGTGGCAGAGATTGCTGCGTGTCGGTCTTCGTCTTGGTCCTGACGCTCGTGTGAAGGAGCTCTACTGCTTCCGGAACGTACCAACGACTGACGGTCTCTCTGTCCGTGTCTTGCGCCTCGTTCAAACGACTCAAACTCGCTCCAGTTCCAGGTGGAAAATTGTATCGGAGGCAAAGGCGCCGCCTCGAAGGGTGCATAATATCAACACGAAGTCCATTTCTCCAGAGGAAAAACAGCGAAAACGTTGCAAAGACAAAGAAGAAGTTGATGAAGTGAGACTTCCATTGAAAACGCGGCGACTGAGTGTCAGTGGTGCGAAATCCATTGCAGGGGTGGCACCCGTTCGATTCGATACGGTCAGCAAGACTCCTGCAGCGGTGAGCACTTCTACCGAGCCTTTTGATGGTCGTGCAAGCGAATCGTCCCTAGTGACGACTCTGAAACGGGTTATTGCGGCTGGATTGGCCGTGGATAGCGATGATGAAGGCGATGATCGCAGCAAACTCAATAATGCTCAGATGTTCTCTCGACCAGCACCGGGCTCCTGCACTTTGACTCTTTTGCGGGATGTTTTAGAGAGTGCGTCGACTCAAGTTTGCAGAGCTGTCAATGGACTGCGAAATGTTTCGTCGATGAAGAAAATGTCCTCAGCAACTGACTCAGACGACTACGATCTGCTTTGGACGGAAGAAAAGTATCCGCTTCGCTGGACGATGTTCGGCGAACCGAACATTTCTCGCAACTCTGCTGTAGATACAAGAAGTAGGCGACGTGAAGCGAGACATACCAGGTCGACGTGGAAGTTCTGGTAGGCAGCATCACCATCTCTCTGTGAGAGGAACTAACTTCCCTTAAGAAACTGTTTGATCTTGCTAACTACCTCATGGCGGATGGAGCATTGATAATCTAAGGCTCGGGCATATATTTCCGTTATCCGAACGAACGCAGGCATTGCGATTGTCTGGTTATTTTTTTCCGAGATGCCGAATGATATCAACGAGTGCATTCGCAGGAAATTCTGATCAGGCAGCAATACATTTCACGACAAGTGGTTCACACGTCCTGCTATGCTTCGAATAAATGCTGTTCGCAATGAACAAGTCATCACACCGTCGAGTTTGCATCCATGCTATGATGTCCCGGTAGATATGTTTTTTTACTGTTATCTTCAGTGTCGATTTTTATTCATTTATTCTCGCGATAAACCATTCAAGGTATAGGTTTCGCTCTAATTGCTCATTCCAGGGAACCACGACTACAAGCATTAGAATACCATCGTCACCGTCAGTCGGTCTCCAGTGGTAAAGCTTTTCGTCACCTAAAGATAGTGAACACACTGTATCAACAATTCCTGACGTGTCTACCTACTACGATGGAAACAATGGCTAACAGTGCAGATGGTTTGGAAACCATTCATGGCGCACCCGACGAGCCGGCGGAGAAATCGCCTCGCGATGCGTTGCTAGATGAATTTCGTGCAAGCGTGTTAATCCGACATCAACCCGCGGTTGTCTCACCAATCAAGACGATCGCCTCGCCGGGGTTTACGGAGTGCGAGTGCGCAGCAACAACAAAACGGGGTCATTACAACGAATTGGGGTGTGGAGCTCACAACCTAACGCTACGAAACTCGCGGCTGTATCCGGACACATTAGGAGCTTCGCAAAAAGCGACCTCGCAGCTTTCTCTGTCCCCTCTATCCAAGTCGATGGTATCGTTACCATGTCCGAACAAGTCGCCAATTAATTCATCGGGTGAAGATCTCGACTCCGTGTTGTTGCGGGCGTCGAAAAGCACCACCTCACTGCGCCAGCAGCACAACTTTTCCGCCGAACCTGGTGTGTCGTTGCTTCCATCACTGTATTCCAAAAGTCCTCTCGACTCCGGAATGCTGAGAACGCAGTCGACGGACGAAAAACTCCAAACTCATTTTCGCCCTCTTCGTTGGCGCTTGATGCACAGAGAACAATCCCGTTTGAGGAAGCTCAGCGTATGCTGGAGATGTACAACAAAATTATCAAAGTGAACGCAGAGACGAAGAAAAACATGTCGGTTTTGTACACAAGGAGATCCACACTCTTAGCAGCGATGGGGAAATTCCAGGCGGCACTGCAAGATGCTGAGCAGGTCGTGCTATTGGAGCCGAAGTCGACCGTGGTGCGTTAAATCAGCTATATCATTGGTTTTGATGTTATCACAGCACTTGAAGCTGACGGTCGTTTGTTTCGAATAGGGATATTATCGTAAAGGGTATGCGTTGTGCTGTCTAGGGCGCTTCGCTGACGCAAGCCGGGCCTTTCAACAGGGCTTGGCCTTTGATGTTAACTGCCGATACCTACGTCACGGTCTCCAGCTAGCACTTCATCACTCGCGCTACACTCATTAGATTACTGTATCCCTGCAGCGTCAAAATATTATCAATCGAACCAGCCGTCACAAGTGTCGTCGGTATACAGTCAGTCGATTAAGGACACTGCTTGTATTATTCGCTGAGGCACTCCACGATTCCCAGTTTCGCCTCCAGACGACAGTCCAACTTGTTCCGCGCTACTATCCGGGGAAAAAGTTAGCCACAGGAATAAATAGCAACTCACTCTTCGAGATAACTTGGCTAGAAACAATCGTAGCAATCTGTTCGTTTCACCATTGCTTCATTACCTTACAGGTGTCTCCGCGCTCTTAGCCTACTCGTCCAGTCCTCTCTCTCTCAAAATTTGCCACTAAATTTCGTCTACACGACCCGAGTAGCCCGCGAAAATGTCGCTTTTGCCTTGTGCACGCGCTTTTTCGTCATCTATTGCACAATGATTCCACAAACTGTTAGAACAACATAGTATATATCCTGTTCACTAAGTGACCTACCACTAGCATTTTTGTCTTGTGATGGCTGGAAGGAGTAATGTGGAGGGTTTGATGGGGTCTGACGCGACGGTCGGTTCGGCGTCGGCGACGGAGGGCGCATGGGCATCCTCTCGAACTCTGCTTCAAAACCTTCAAACGGATTCGCCTCGCGGCCACCAAACATCCCGCTGCCGAAGAAGTCTATCATCACAGCCAGCAATGTCGAACGTAAAGTCTTGAACCGTTAAACACCCAATAAAATCACCACCAGCACCTTCAAAAGGACGAAGCATTTCTTGCCGAAGGAAGTCAAACGGACTCATTTGCGCCTCAAAATCGTCACCCCTGCAACGAAATAAATGTCAGCATTTAATCAGGTTTATCATTTGATTTCAGTAGCAGAGCACTTGCCGTTGCTGGAAAAAGGTGCCGAACTCCTGATCTCCTGCCTTGCGAGGGTCCATCCGCTCTCTGTTGAAAAAGTCCCCGTGGACGACTCCCCACTGTGCTCGTCCTCTGTGATTTCTTTGCGGTTCGAAATCAGCTCTTTACGGGAGTTCGGACACTGGCGGAAGATCTTTTGATGATTTCGCACTTGCTGTCGCCGTTCATGGAGCGGCAGGACTGCGATAGTGCGGTGGAGTAGAAACAACCTGAAAAAAGGCACCAAAGTACGCCATTTATTAGTGCATTTTTGCAAAAGTTGTGATGGCAAATTAGTGCACTAAAACGTTATTGATCGACTTGCCTGGGTTCTGCTCCCTGTCCTTCTGGATGAGCTCCTGCTCCTCGTCACTAAGCGTCGGCATGACTCGGAATTGCTTTGTGGGGTAACATTCTGGAACAATTATTGGTGGTGTGGGCCACACAAATCGTGTTTTGCCAGAATGATTGTGAGGATGTTGAAGTGCATTTATAGCTGGTCATTGTGCGAATGTCGATTCACCTGGAAGTTGTTTGCTGGTCCAGCGAGGAAAAAGGTTGTCCTGCAGCCAACTTAACGTCCCAAAGCGGAGATCCATGCGGTTCTGGTGCGTTGCCAGTGTGGGAATCGGAAAAGTTCTGCGAGTTCCCACAGGAGTTGGTGTTTCGAGTCAACCGAGGACTGCCGACGCGTATTGAGCAGGTTGATCTCATTCTGTCCGTTTGGATCGGTCGTTCGGCTGGCTCAGCTGACTGGTGGACTGATTTTGTTGCAGCTCAACTTGTTGTCGCATCCGTTCAAAATCGCGAGTCGAATTGAGATCTTCACCTCGTCGGATACTAACAGCGAAATGCACCATGGAATGGCAGGAGTGAGGTTCGAAAGACTTGGGTTCGTGTGTTTCAGCAGCAATGAAGCGACGGAGTTCACGGCGTGCGAGCTCCAAGAAGTGCAATTGCCCCAACCAGCGGCAAAAGTGGCTGTGTTGCGTCTGGTCCTGCATTCGTGCCATCAGACAAGGGCAAACGTGTTTAGCCAAGTTGGTCTGGCATCGGTGATAGCGTTGGGATCTCACACACACGCTAATGTCGCGCTACCTTTGCTACCGTCTCCTCAGAAGGCTCTATCAAAGGAGTTCAGAAGCCACTTTTCGCTGTCGTTGGCGTCTACAAGTGAAAATCCCACTGCATGTCGGTCCAATTCCGATACAACGCATGGTGCCAGATTTCAATCTCCTCGGTCAACTAAAGTCTGGATTCCAGACACTCGGGAATACAAAACACCTGAACAGATTTGCGCAGAAATTCAAATAAATAAGCAGTTAGTGCAGTTTACTGGTGACGAGAAACTAGCCCAGCCTTGGATCTCCTTGGAGCAAGAAGCCGATCGTTTAATGGATAAGCTTGACCATAACGTGTGTATTGAGACGGTAAAACTGAAGGATATCGAGCATGTGAGCCCATCGAGGATGACAAGGAAGAATGAACGCGTGCATGGTCTCAGTGACTTTGTCAAGAATTTCGCCGCTCTGGAGCGTCAAAAGAGAAACCAAGAGGAAATACTTTGGCGTCAGACATCATCGTCACCGAGATCCTTTCCATCTTCAGCTCGTACTCTTCCTTCACCTTGCAGTGTCTTGAAAAAGCTTCGAAATGGCTCGTGGCAGGACCGTGAGGATCTTTTGTGGCAGTTCACGGAGTCTCTATTGCCTTCTATAATCACCGGAACGAACCATAGAGTACCGCAAATTTCAGCCGCGGAAGCAGACTTCCTCGAAGTTGTGACAATTGCTCTGGATGATTCACATGACCAAGTGTTTATTGCTGCTTGCGCATTACTACGAGTTTTACTGGTATCCATACCACACTTTCAAGACGGACTCGCTTCAAAATCAGACGTCAGTATTGCGTGCAAGACGTCACCGTTCGTCTTTGATTCTTGACACTAATGGAACTTTGTTGTTGTACATTGTAGGTTATCAATTTTGCAAATTGTCTACTGAATCGTCTTGATAACCGCGATGCAGCAGTGCGCAATGCCTCCGCTCTTACCATTTTAAAGGTACACTTACCATCTTATTTTCTTGTAGGAGCCACAGCTTCTTAACTCATGTTTCCGAACGAACGCCGTAGATAGCTGGGTCAGCGCGTACACGAGGTACATTCGTGACGCACCTCCTTCTGAAGCATGTCGAATGCAAGTCGTTTCGATCCTCGGGCCAGCAACTACTGGCACTATTAAAACTCCTCGCAGCGCTACAGCTGTCGTATCACTGTTGCGCAAATATCGACATAGCCCCAAAGCGCATTTTTGGATTCTTGCTGCGCAGCAATGCAGACCAACATGAAAATGCACTTGTTCGAGAGGCTGCCAGGGATTTGGTCGTTGTTCTTTGCACAGACGTTGACGAAGAATTTGTTGTCGAGCATTTCGTTCGGAGATTGCCCCAGGAGCAACAGCAAATATATAGTCAACTTCTGCGTCACAGAGACGTCACGACGAACGGAATCAGCAGGATTTCGAACCGTTCACGATGAATTGCTATTGAATTGAGCAATTTTCGTGGTCTTTTGCATCGTTGTTAGCTTCGCCCGTAGCTTTGCTTTTGTTTGTGACCTGAGTTTTGGGGGTCCGAGTTGGATCATGATTTTCAGGTTTCTGGTCGGTTGTAGATTTCACCTTAATCGACTTGACGGAAACAGTCCGAGCAGCAACTGGCACTTGATTTGTTTGTTCGTTGTGCGACCGCGGAGTTCGCTCTTTCGTTAACTCTTTCGGGGTTCGCTCCTTAATGGTACGTTGAATTAAGTTCTTGGGCGGAACGCTTTGGCTGACGGGATCAACAAGTACCTCGTCCCTTGAAGGTTTTGACGAAGTCGTCAAGGGCACTGAAGGAATTATGCACTCCGGAACAACTTTACCCGTTCGTTTAGGAGTGTTACTGTGTTGCTCAATTGGTCCGCGAAATTCAGGCAGGCTCGAGACGATCTCTTGTCTCGGTCGTTGCTGCGCCTTTTGTGCCAACGGGTTCGGATTTTTAGTGCTCAAAACATTGGTATCAGCCACGAATGTCGTCGTATCCCTCTTGATTTGTTCGTGAAACGTTGTAGTGGGCAGAGCCCGAGGAATGACTTGTCCTCGAAAGATGATGTTTCCCTTCTGAAGCACCTCGTGCCGTTCTGTTGGGTTTTTAGCGGCATCCATTGGGCATCCACGCACAAACGAATGGCGGTAGAGTGCAATCGGACGAGGTTGAGTCGAGAAATACCGCTTCATTTGCATGGCACATTCTTCAGCCTCAACGCTGCTTATCGGGTCGCGAACCCACAACGCTGTGTGATTGCTTTGTGAATGGTAGTTGTTGGGATGCACGGATTCTTCCAGTTTGCTGCGCACCGTCTTCAATAGAGTCTTCGGGAAAGTCACGCTCCCATTGTTTGGACGCAAGCTTAGTCGCTCAAGTTCGTCCAGACAGTCCCAAGCGAGCCGAGTGTGGACAGTATTTTGATCATACTGTTTAATGTCACTGTTGTCGTGGAAGTCGGTAGTATCACGTTCATCGATGTAGCGGTTGCAAAATGCGCGAATACTCTTTCTCACGTTATCGGGGATTTGGTACCGACATCGCTCATTCCGTAGGATCAGACGTAGTAACCGCAATCGACTTACGGGGATTGATCCTGATCCAGCACTCTCAAGTTTGGTGGACTGCGCATGTACATGGAGTAGCTCCTCGAAAAACTTTCGCGGGTGAGATTCTGCTCAAGGAGCATCCGGGTAAATTGTAGGAACTCCTTGTCGATCGTCGGGAGTTCACGAGTTCCCGAATTTAGGTTCACATTTGTGTGACGAGCAGCGCTCCAGCAAAATGGACTGGCGATTGCCGATCCCAATACGATTCCCAGACCATAACTCCAATTGCAGCGACTGACGCCGTTAAGTAGTCCCAACGATGAAGATATGTCTGTGGGTGGTGTGTCAGCCACAAACATATCTTCATCCCTCCACTCACAGGAAGTATCAGGCTTATCCCCAACAACCGTATATTGAGGGGTAGATGTCAACGCTGTGGTCATGAAAATCGTGTGCGCTAAATGAACGGCCCCTTGATAGACTTGTGACGCTTTTGATTCGCGTACAGCAAGCGCGACTACGGCGATCATGCCTTCGAATGCTGCAATTGCTCCGATAGATTCCTTCAAGACGATTGCATACCGTTCAGCCATTTGTATGCACGTCATTTGTATATCTGATCCTCCGCAAAGCAGGCATTGCGTGAAGAATCCGCCGAATGTGTACATTGTAATCTCGGTGATGTTCATAGGATCGCTGGACGAAATAGTAGGCGATTGCCACATGGACACTTCGTTGGTGCCATTGCCAATGCGGGTAGCAAGAATATCCCCAAGAAGAGCAGTCTCACGGGCGGCTCGCTCTATATGCAGCCGAAGTATCATATCAAACCATGAGATTGGTTGATCACACTGTGTGTCTTCGGTTAGGACTTCGCTGTGACTATCTTTTCGAGATAAGGAGGGGGCCTCGAGAACATCCACTCGCTTGGCGTCCTGAACATTTTGCACAGGAACATTTGTGGACTGTAGCTTGCCTACCTGGTGCCTGGAAGACAAGCGCACAGGGTCTGCTTCGCTGGTGCTTTTCTGGAAGGAAACAACTTGAGCCACTAGATCCATCGATACTCCAGCATTCAGCAATGCAGCTTGCAACTCATCCATGTCGTTGGTGTGTAAATTTGAATTTGGCTGTCGAAACTGGACCGGGTGAGCTAAGGATGTATCAGTGTCCTCAAGAATGAGCGGACTTCGAGGCCCCTGAACTAAATTCAAGTTTTGCGTCATGCCCCGCAGTTCTATATCCTCGATTACAACCTAGCGTGTATAAGAAAAGTCAACGTACTTGGTCAGAGAGAAGAAAGCGAGTTAAGCTCGACGATACCTGGCGATGCATATTACCGATTTTGTTGTAGGGCGCGTGTACTACGAGCTTAAGGAATGAACACTGCGTAAGATGAACATGTGCAGTCTTGATACTCACGTCGCGCGAGCCATTTAGCCTACCGGACGAACACCTCTCCCAAACTAGAGGTTTGCTATAGAAACAAATGCGTGAGGTTGACGTCATACAAACTCATCCAAGAAGAAAAACTCGCACCAGCACGGCTCCCAAACGGAGCTAAGATATCGGGACACAGCATCGAGTGGACTACCACTTCGCTTTGGCTTGCTGTCCACCGGTGGCGACAGAGCAGCAAAAATGGCAACTGAATTGCACTGTCAACAGGAATTCTAAAATCGCCTTGACACGTTAACGTACTCTGCGCTGGTGCTCGTCCAAGTTCGACAGTCATGCGTAGCGCTTTAAGCGTCACAGATTGCGGGGAGAGAACAAGTAGCCCCAGCTCCTGAGGGTACGAGCCATTTCTATTAAACAACAACTTCATGAGCCAAGACTCAATCGCAAAATGGAAGTAAATCCCAGTGTGTACTTACAGTTTGGATGTCCACACAGACCGAGAGTCGGACTCGTCAACAGTACCAGGCGGATACAGCTTTCGATGGTCGAGTCGCACAGCATTCTGGAGATCCAAATCATCAGTGACAAGCAAGCGGAACGGCAAGTTTTGCATGGCACCAGCATGCTCTTCTGAGCAAAAGACATTCCTATCAGGAAAACATAGCGAAACCGTTGATCTCCAAATATCTACCAGGAGATAACCATGTACGCGAACACGCCACAGACACTAAGCAATGCACACTGCATTTCATTGTGCTTCATACACTTCGTCGGTCAATAATCCATAGCTACTCGATGGATCATCGTATACCCATTCTACTTGAGCTCGGAAGCGCCAGTCAAGCAGTTCATGTAAATATACGTGTCCACGCCGTGGCCCTCCATGGGCATAATGGCCAGCTCTCCTCCAAAATACTTGGCGTACAGCTGAGCGATCCTCAAACCGAACGAATCAGAAAAGTCCAATCCACTGGCTCGTCTCTCCAACGCTTCTGCAACAGGGTCGTATCCGCTCGACGGAGGTGACGTCGCGGTGTGGTAGTAGTTAGACAGCGCATTGGCTGTCTTCCGGGTCATCCCTCCACCGAGATCCGACACCTTCATGCACACGCCATGAGGTCCGCCGGAAATCAACACTGAAACTGGCGGTGGGGTGGAGGCACCTGCCGCGACGCTATTAAGCACCGCGTTCTTGAAGACCTCAGTCAGGACGATCTCAATATGCTGTGGGATGTAGCGGTAGGTGGCCCCTTCGTCGCCATTGACCTGGATCTCCGGGAGTTTCTCTCCGTTCAGACTTTCCTGCCACAGAGGCTTGACCTTGTCCACAATATCCTGTGCAATCTGCACGGGGAGCACTCGTCAGCCACAACACCAGTGAACCCTTGGGTTGGGTTCTGCGAGGCAACATGTTGGTCCACCAACATCCGGATCCCGATCCGAGAGTTGTAGAAATTGTCGAGCGATTCGCTCAGTCCTTGGGGTTCGTACTCCAGTGCTTGGACCGCCTCCGCGATGTTTCCGTGCATCGTCGCGTGCTGTTTACGGATGTCTCTGTGGAGCTCCATGAAGTCGTGCTCAGTGGCAAGATTGGACGGCAGCGGGCAGCTCATGAGGCGGTCGAAGCTGTCCAGCAGCTGCTCCCTCAGCGACACGATGGGCGTCGCATTGGGCAGTTCGTCCGGCAGGTTCTCGAGGTCCACGATGCGGCGAGCGATGCGGATCGGCACTTCGCGATGCAGGAGCTGCGCCGACGTCACTATAGCGGGAGCGTTCACTTCCCGCCACTTTGCGAGAGCTTGAGGGTCGTTGGCCAACGATGCAGCGACTGCAGGACTCGCCTTCGGACCGCGTTTAAGCAGCGCTTGGAGGGTGATGGGCGGCAAAGGGATGTGGTGCAGGCGGTAGACCTCAGCCAAGACTTTGGCTGCTGCAGACGTCGCCATGGCGGAGAATTGGAGTATGCCGGCGGTCTGAAAGGAGCTGCGTGGTGCTCCCTATTATTCTTGTGGCAAAGCTAAGTTGGATCTCTTCGTATGCGCAAACGGAGTTTCAGCCAATGAGAGGTGGGTATTTCTCTTTCAGCCAATGGAAAGAAGCGTGTCAATGTTATTAACTGATCAGACAAGACATGTACATGTTGAAGCGAGAGTTTTGGCCTCCAATACTACAGTGTAGTAACACTTATTGAGCTGGAGCTGGAATGAGGAATGTGGCATCACTATAGAATTCCGGCATATAATTCAATCTGTCCTTGACAGTCAGGCTTGCACCATGTTCTGTGAGAATAGTGACGCAAGCGGCATTGCCATGTAGCATCGCGCACTGCAATGGAGTCCAGCCGCTGCGATCCACTTGGTTCACGTCTGCACCTGCTGCAAGGAGAGCAGACATTGCTGTAGTCATTCCTCGAGTCGCTGCCCAATGGAGAGCTGATCGCTTCTCAACACTTGGTAGGGAAATATCTGCACCGAGTTCCAACAGTCGTTGGAGAACCTCCACATATCCATTTGCTGCTGCGCATATAAGCGGCGTCCACCCGTGCGCGTCCCGAGCGTTGATCTCCAACGTTCTTCTATTGGTAAGGCTGATGTCTGCAGTATCCACTCCCGGTGGCAGTGCGGTCATCTCGACAAGTAGATTCAACACTTCCAACTGGCCATAGTCAGCGGCGTAGTGCAACGACGACCAGCCTGAACCGTCCCCTGCATTCGGGTTGCAACCGCGACTCACCCACTCTCGCACAAGTTCCAAATGGCCACGGCCGCATGCAAGACGGAGATCCTGTCCGTATTTGTAGGCCGGCGCATACGCAACTGCAAACACGCTCAACATCTCTTCCTTGGTAAGGTAGTCAGAACTTGGTTTGATATCTTCACCTTCTGGAGGAACGCCAGAAGATCTAGCGCTGATGGGAGGAGAGTTTGGTGAACTATCGCTAATTCGGTCTTCAATCGGGACTGTGTCTCGCGTAGGAAAACAGGGGACCACAAGAGATTGGAACAGTTCGTCGGACAGTGTTAGCCCAGCTTGACGAAGAAGGTCGGGGACCCTGGCAATGGGGATCCTACCTTCAGCACTGCTCCCATTTTCCGCAGCATCTGCGTCAATCACTTTTATAATAATCTCGAAGTCCTTTTCTCGAAGCTCGCTAATGCGCGCCACTTCAAGCTTGCTCGGGCCATCAACTACACCTCCATTAGCTGACAGTGTTGTGAGCCTAGCTGCCACGGGCGCATCTCTTGCTGCGCTTACTGCTGGGGATAGCGTTTCCTTGTCGGGGTTCTTCACTCGCTGAATCGTCAAAATCACCTTCGTCTTCATTAGTATGACCTTGTCATTTCGAGACGGATCTCCAACGTGTGTTGTTTTCGATCCCAGGATGCTGGAAATGATTTATTATGATACATTGGCGAACGAAGTAGCACCTTGGGCTGTTCGTCCATATCCCAGCCCTCAGGAAGCTCAACAAGTAGCTTCCTCCAGATGGAACCTTGCCACTGACAATAAACGACAGCGTCACATCTGAGATTGCGCCAGGGCAGCAATTGAACGGAGACCAACGTTTTGCTCCATCGATACAACCCGGTACAATCTTGGGAATCGCAAACACTGTCGGCCCATCGATGATTTGTCCACCGCGTGTAGACTGCGGCACTGTGCTTCGAATCGCCAACTTCTCAAACGTCGTAACGATGGCCTCACCCTGCGGTGTTGCAGTCTCCGGAGTGAATACGCCCGAGACAACAAGTACTAGCGGCGTATCGGCTGGAATTGAGGTATCATTTAGCAATGTAACCTCCAGTGTCCGCGTCGACGCCATCCAAAGGGCCTTCACCTGTGGCAACGCCGAGTTAGCCGCGTGTTCATTCGGCGACGGAAGCTGCAGGACGGCATTCAATGCATCAGAGGGCAAGGCCCAGCCATGATCTGGGAACTGGCACGTGATACGGCTGTGCTTTGGCAATGATCCGGTGGTAGTGAAGCTTAACGCGAGCTTCCCCACAACTCCAGGCGTCGCGAATTCCAGCTCCAGCGCCTTGCGAACTTTGAAGTCCCCCGCGACGATCTTCCGGTGGCGCTGCGCCAGTTTCAGCTCTGCACCTCGCTCTTCCTGCTCAGCGTCGTCTCCTGGGGCTTGGCCACTGCTTCGCTTCATTGTCTACGTTTGCAGCTCCAGCGGTGTCCGTAGAAGGAGTCGAACGCCTCGAAACGGCATGACTGCAGTCGCTATCAATAGGCAGGAGACTAAAAACGCCTTGGTGCTTTCGGTGGGCAGCAATTGCTGTACGATCGCAGAGACGCAGCTAGCGACATGGCTGCCATCTTCAATGTCCAGGAAGAGGAGAAGATGCTTGTGTCCATCGGCATCGATGCAAGACGAAGTCTTATTGATCCGATCGACGACGAGTTCGCATTGCAATCTGTCTGAGAAAATGTGATTGTGGCAAAATCCAGTTTCTGTTCCATTTTGTACTTGTCTGCCTCGATTCGACTTGGTTTCATTATGCCGGATTGCTCGAAGGGGGACAGCCGGACGAAAAGGATAAAATGGAGACCCGTAATCATTTTCCTTACGTCAGGAGCGATTCAGCAGGGGCATTAAAACAGACAGGTCGCAAGTTTAGAAAAGTCGATAGTGAAGATCTCAAGGATGGATATGCGTTCTCACAGACTAGAGTGTATAATTGGGTAGCCCGTTTTGGCCGATGACAGCCTCGTTCACAACCAAACAGCAGGCGGACCGCGCACGTTCAGCGCCGTTCCACACGCGGAAGAGGAGCGAGTCACGCGGTCTCCAGTCGATAACCAGAGCAGAAACGCGCAGCGTAAAGCTTCCGAGGTGCGTCCAGCCTCCTGGTCAAGGCTTATTAACGCGACGACACACTAACGGTTGTTCTTGTGACTGATGTACAGTTCCATCCGATCCCAGCAACAGCAGAGCTCTCTCTTTGACAATGGGGAGGACCTGGAAGTTACGCGACAAGGAAAACTTCATCAACTATGTGAAGATCGAGATCCAGCTCCTCCTGAAGGAGTGGAAGATCATCCTGCCCTGTGTCCTCATGCAGTGTACGCTGACTGGCCCTCATGCTCGATTGACGGACAGAGTCAGTTTTATTAACTTTGTATTTGTTGATGGCGAACAGATTTCCACGCCATCTTCCACAACATTGCCTACTATATCCAGGGAAGTACCTCTCGACGGAGCAGCGCTTCACGCTCTACGATCTGGGCTATGAACTCATGCCAGAGATTCAGTACGTGCCTTTTTGTCCACTAGTTGGCGATGCACAGAGATACTGTATCTGACTTCGTGCTGATGTTTGTCTCGTGTAGTGGTTTCGCCAACGATCTCTCGGACTATCTGGTGTTTGCTGCTATCTTCGCTCCTGCCATCGTCCTGGTACTCACGATCCCAGCTTTCCGCCAGGACCCGAAGCGTCCGCGCTATCTAGTGATTGTCCTCAAGCGATGCCTGCTCCAGTTGAGCATCTGCTTGGTCTTCCGCTGCATTTCGTTTTTGGTGACGGCTCTCCCTTCCCCAGCCGACCACTGTGAGCTGAAATTTGACGACACGTGCTTAGCTGCGAACCCGAATGACCCTGTTCCATGCGTTATTCCGAACCCGGAATTTAACCCGCCGGATGTCGGCGAGTGGTTCACGCGGTTAGATTCCCTGAAGGGCTGCGGAGACTTGATGTTCAGCTCCCACACGATTTACACGGTGTCGTTCATCCTGACGGTCTGGAAGTACTGGCCCAACAAGTACGGAATCACGATCATGGTGTGTGTGCAGATTGCGATTGCATTCCTCATTGTGGCCTCGCGTAAGCATTACACGCTGGACGTGTTCTCTGCGCTGTACATCGTGCCACTCTTTTGGCTCACACTGGAGGCTTACCACAACGACATTAACCACAAGGACTCGGAGGTTACTGTCAAAACGATCTACGACTACTACGGGGTTGATGTCTCTAGCGACGTAAACGACGGCGCTGCGCCGCTTGAATCCGTTGACGTCGCTGTGGCTGCTCCACCCGGATCTGTTCAGGTTGCGATGACGGAGGATGAAAGTCTTAGTGGGGACAGTACCCTAGACAACACTACCACTGCCTTCCAGCGCAAGAACTCATTGTAAGGTTGATGGGATACCCAATATGCACGTCAAATGACTGCCTGTTTTGGAACGACCTGCAGGACAGGGTGCTTGCACGCAAGACCCTATTGCAATCTTTATGATTGATAGATGCTTTCACTCACTCCGTGTTGTGGTTTATCTAGTTGTTTTGATTTACGATCTTGCGTTGAGTCCTGTTGTGGGTATAACGATTGCCGCTACGCGTAGTAAGCGCTGATCTGCGAGAGTGCGTCCATGTCGGACAAGTCGTCCGTGCAAATACTGGAGAAGTCGCTGCGCTGGGACCACCACAACGGTGATTCCATCTCGGAGTCACTGCCGCATCGGTCGGTGTCCATGACCATTTCTTCCCGAAAAGCTTCCAGACTGCTAACATCACTACCAACCTCCGCGAAACGCCACGCAGCGATGACTGGGCCACCGTCACCTGTTCCTTTGCCGATCTCTAGTCGATGTATGCTTGGTGCAATGGTGACTTCCCAGGCCTGAGAGCGCGAATCCGGTAGAGTAACTCGGACCTCCAGAGGGTTCAAGTCCGAGTTGTAGGCGACATTAGGCATCGTCAGGTCCTGCTCTCTAGGTGGCGACGGCGTGGGATGAGCCAGAATCTGTTCGATCTTGTCTGGATGTCCTCGAGTAAAGCTGCTGTGTCGGTAGATCGAGTACTCGGAGAAAAGTTCCTCTGTGCACTCAAAGCCCAAGACCTCCAGTGCTTGATGGACAGAGCAGACTCGAAGCCCCAGCAGAGCCTCGATCCTGGACTCATGAGCTTGGTTGATGGCGAAGTGAGAGCCGTCTTCAATCCACGAGAGCGAGTGCTGCTCCGTCCCGTCCTCCAGACAAAAGTAAAGTCTCTCCAGAAAATCTCTCCATCCGTCGTGGACTCTACGCGAGCGCTTCATCTTCTTGTTGCTGTGCTCTACATGATCAACAGACAATGCGTCATAAGCAGCAACCTCAGTCTTAAGAAACCTCTTCCTCCAGCCTGGGTAACTGTCGCACCGCTCTCTTCGCGTTGCCGTCGTCCCATTTGCACCACTGCACAATGCGGAATGCACTTCAACTTCGACGTCAATTCAATGAGTTGTATCCATTTTCACTTGCTCTCACTATGGTCGAAGTTGAGTATCAACTATCATTTCACTTGCTTTCACTATGATTCAAAGTTGAAGACACTCGAATCGCATCATTCGCCGATTTGCTCTGTAGTGAACAAGTCGATTCGATGGGCGGTGATGACGTTGATGCCGCATTCGCCGCGACTATGAAGCGCAACGGCACGTGGTTGACGGCCAAAGGCGTCGAGGAGATGTATCCTCCCTGCCTTCCCAACACAATGAGTCGATTGTGCTGGAAGACTGCAAGTTCTCCGATCTGTTTTATTCCGACCCAGTCAAGGTCTAAGGTGAGATGGATCGGCAACGACAAGAGCAGAAAGAACACTACGGAGAAGAATACCTGCGGCGGGTTATGATGTTCAACAAACACCATCCACTGAGGAAGACTCGGCAGTTCGACCTCCAGCTGGGGTCTGAAGAGAAAGCCAAACTGGCAGCTGACGGACTGGTGGTATCGCAGCGAATGCCAGCGGAGAGCTTTGCGGGCATCTACTACCGACTCTATACGGACGAATTGCCTGTGTTCGTGACGGCAGACTCCACTTTGCACGCGTGGCATCGTAGTTTCGATGCGTTTTTATCCATTAGGAGAAGAATTACACTCCGAAGAACATGTTTGGTTCGGCTCTTTCCAAGTGCCATGCAGTGGTTACCGAAGCTTTAGAGGGAGATGCTGAATTGCTGCAGGCTGTGCAAGATACAGAGGTTTCCCTAACCATGGGAGTGAGTTTATTACGTGATGAACTTGTAGTGCTGTGGTCGGCTGTTAAAAGTGAAAGAGCTGTAAAGATTGAAGTGTTCTCGGGCGAACGCGTAATCGACTTTTCACTATTCGAGCCTCGCGGACATTACACCTCCAGTGAGAAACTGGAGCATTAATTTCGTGCTATGCTGTGGCTCACGATGACTTACGGATTGGGGGTGACGAGGATCCGAAGCAATATATTCACGAGCTGCTTTGTGCAGTCTTGTTGGTGTACGTTTTACAACCGTCAAGATACTGCGTGACTTGAACGAAGGAGACAAGTCGATCTCGAGCTTAGCCGCCGACGTGATCTGGGTGTAGACCCTACCAACTTGCTTCTCTTCTTCCTTCGTTGAGTGAACGAGAATTAGCGTCAATTTTGGAAAGAACTGGAGACTCTGGGTCTTGCGCCGATACAGAGAGGTGAAACTACTAATGGACCTGGACCTGCAGCAACAAATCTCACAAAAGGATTGGGGGCGCAACTTATCACCGGACACCACTGGCGCAATGACTCTTATCATCCCTGTACCGAGGAACCTTTAGCAATGAGACAATGAATCGTACCTTTTCCATCGATTTCTAATTTTTGACGTGTGGTGTGCACACAGATTGCGTGAGTGAGACTGTTCATGATCTCGCACCTCGCACTTGACATAACACAATTGGGCTGAAGAAGAACAGGGATTCAATCTTACGGACCATGCGTCTTTACTCTAGACGCTTGTCGACGTTGTTATACCCTGCTCCGCTCCCTTCGAATCTGCGTGGGTCGTCTAAACGCTGCTTTTCGTCAGTAAGGACGAGTCGAGAGCCAAAATCTGTGTTGGTAACAATACCCGCGTCAAGCTACGCCGAGAAAGCTAGATGGGCGTTACGTGCTGCCAATATCCCGTTCACCGAGGAAAAGTGGGCCCCTTTGATGGTGTACACATCCACCGTTCCTAAAGGCGGTCGATCTGTTCCGCTACTGACAGTTGAATCACCGAACGTTACCCTGACCGACAGCGCAGACATTGTGGCCTTCTGTGCCAAAACATCACCAGAACTGCATCAAAATGACAAGGCCAAGGAGTTGGAGAAGTTTTACGATGCGAAACTGGGACCCCACGTTCGTCGTTTCGGTAGGTGAATAGTTGGGGATGTATCATTGCAGCTGCAGACTAACGGAGTGAAGTGCATGATTAGCCTATTTCGTCTGGTTCCAGGACGGGACTACCTCGAGGAAAATTATGTCTGCTCCGCTTGATGGTTTCATCCAACGTTCGTTGACGTCGCTGGCATTCCCTTTGCTGAGGCTTGTCCTGCAACGAGCGATGAAGATCAACGAGAAAAACGCGGAGAGGTCGTGGACTCGAATCGAAGAACTCGTCAAAGATGCAGAGAAGAAGCTTGGCAACGGTCCTATCGGTTCTCGCTTTCTCGCCGGTGATACGTTCTCATCTGCAGACATTACATTCTGTTCCCATGTCTCGCTGCTCGTGCTGCCCCCAGAGCACGAATTCATTGCGCCGTACATTTCGCTTGGCACGATCCAGCACCCAGTACACCGCAAGCGACTCGAAGATCTCCAACGCTCTAAAATCGGCCAGTATGTGTTGTGGTGCTACAAGAACAAACGTCCAGAAGGCAACAAGTTGTTGTGAACATGGATACATGTAGCCATCCGTGATATTGAAGCTGAATTACAGATATTTGATTGGCTGACAAAAGATTTGTACGAGGCAATCATTGGATAAAATTTGGTTGGACGAGAGAAGCCAGTTTTGGTCCTGTGTCAATTCAGTTCTTGTTGAGGTTCATGTGGCAATTTGCAGCGATCGTAATGTAGATGTGTTTTGATGTATTGCGCTGTGGGTATTATCGGGGCACGCATGCAAGGGTCGTCTCTGCTTGGGGCGCTGAAAAGTGCTCTACAGCATTGTCGAGCCAAGGCATGACGTGTCACTCCCACGGGCGCTAGAGCATATCTCAATGACTCTTGTGTGTAGAGGACGGCGACTGCTCTCCATTCGTCAAACTCCTCAAGAACTGGGTCGTACATACGTGATCAAACATTGCATGTCAATGGTGTGAATGCCGCTAGTAGTAAAAACTATCTATGCTAGTTGTACTTCTTCCTCGTCGACTTTGGTTCTTAGTATTCCCACTACCATTTGCTACTGTGCGACGGGTCCACAAGGAACCTGTCCGTCGGGGTCTGCAAACTGCCGTAGCAGTTTGGTGTTGTACGACATGCACTCTTCGTGCTGGCACTATTCGTAGTTTGGCACCACAGGATATGGTAAGTATTTCATGGTGGAAGTACACGACTTTTGCTGCCTTACCTTGTGATACACAAAGTGGAACTTGGTCGTCGACTTGCGTTCGCAGTCGCTGCAGTATATGAGCGATTTGTAGTCCTGGTACTCCGTGGGCATTCGCTCACGCTCCAGGAGCTCGTCGATGCTGGCAAAATAGAGTGCCATATCACCCAGACATTTTGAGCACAGCGGGCAAATGTAGTTTGTCTGCAAAAATAAGGGTGGCAAAGGCGAGTTGACTCGACATGTTAGTACTAGAAGGTGTGTTGGCAGTATTGTCTGAGGGCAGCAAATCACGTACCAGGGTGTACTCTTCGTAGCAGGATACGTGCATGCAATGTCCACAAGGGAGGAACATGACCGGAGTAGTCGAGGTGAACATGTACGCGTGGCAGATCGGGCAGTCCGACTCAAGCGATCGCTCAACACATTTGTGTTTCTTGAGACTAATGCTCATGCAGGCGTTGCAGCGATCGCAGTGGAAATAGTCGATATCCAAACCCTGCTTGCAACAATTACTGTTGTTAGTATGCGCAGCAAGCACCTAGCTTAGACAGCGCCCAGAACGAACCTTGCCAATGCGGCAAATTTTGCACTTATCGCAATGATAGATCTCCTTGCACTTGTCGTCGTCGAGGAACCTGCATATTTCGCAATAGTAGCGACCGAATTCACTTCTGCACGACTCATTTGCGCACACTTGAGCGATCGGCTGTGGAATCAAGCAGCAAGTCATCATTAACTGACTACTTGCCGTCCTCGATTTCACGGAACATTGACCCATGAGTACCTGAACTGTATCGCATGTCATGCATGACACCGTGTCGGTGGCATAGCGGTCGAAGGGGTGATCCTCGTTGTCGTCTGAAAAATCACAGCGAAGCGTGATGTGACGTTAGCAACTCAAGTAAGCGTTGACAATGCAAGTATTCTCACAAACTTATCCCTACCATGGCAAAATCGGCATGAATACCATTTCCCGCAACATTTTCCCAGTAGCTTGCACTTCCGTCTGAATCGTTTCAACACGATAGCTTAGTCAAGGAAAATAGTGCCTGTGGGTATTGTTTCAGCACGAACTGGTAATGGCTGCAGCCAAGAATTGTTTTAGCCTCATCCTATGCATGCACGAGCAATCAAAAGAGAGGTGAAAAGCGAATGGCTGTACAGATCGAAAGCACTTTTCACATACGTGGTAGGATTTCCGTCGTCGCTCGCCATCGACATCACACTCAGCTTTGGTCGCCCCCACTTTCATTCTGGAATCATTCCAATCCTTCATCATGAGGCTTTGCACCGATTCAGCCTTTTCCTTCGGAGTCAGCGATGGACTCGATTGAATTTCACGGATTTTCGCTTTCAAAAGAGCCTGGGTAGCCTGTCATGAGAGATCGAAATATGCACACAATGAGAATCAAGGAGTATGATTGCTCATCCTCTTCAACATATCCACGTACCTCTGCACCAGTAAGTGGTGCAGGCAGAGTAGTCGGCCGAATTTCCTGACTCTGGTTGGTCAGTTGGTCGGAGAACGTTTCATCCTGCACATGGTGGTGCTCTGGCCTAGCGCTATGGACATGGCGAACGTTTGAGTTCAACAATCGTAACAAATTATCGACGCACTTCGATCACTACCTCCGAAACATAGCTCGAATCCACAGTCTGGAGGGTCCGGCCGCTGGAAGGAGAATGAGCTTGATACTGGCAATGTGGTAACGATCATCGAGATGTGGCAGTGAGGTTTCACGAGCCCTGAAAATAAACTACCATGAGAGAGTATTTTCAGCAGTCAAGAGCTGTGGAATACTGAGCTAATCAATATGCCGTTGGCCACCGGCACCTTGCAACTTCTCCGAAGTCAGTTCTTGTGCCAGTTTGCAATGGATCCAAATCCTACAGTGTAGATAGACTTTGCTGGCGCTTCCGAATCTGTGGAACACTATGCGCGCCTTGTTTGCTCGACGTGGTGCTGCTGGACAAACACTCGAACAATAAAATGCACTCTCTCCATTGAACGTGCTCGCAGAAAACCACAGTGCATGTAGCCATTTCATCCAAACGTAGCCATATTACTATAGAGAGTGGCAGGGGAAAGTACCGTGAGCGACATATCTGACATGCCGCCCAAGTCTGCAGTTGCAGCCGAGCGGCTCAAGAAGGAGCTCGCGGCCCAGCAGGCGCGTGCCGAAGCTCTCAAGCACCTTCAATCCACTGGCAGCGGCCCCAGTCAGCGCGAACTCGCGCAGCAGCAGCAGCTTCGCCAGCGGCAGACGGCCAATGCGACGTCCGCCACGGCTCAACGTCGAGTCTTGGGCTCGCAGCCAAGAGCCACGGCGGCCGACAAGTTCGACCCACGAGTGAGAGACAACACTCTGCATGCTGTGGCTTTGCGCCGTGCCCGAGAGCTGCAGCAAACGCAGCGGATAGAGCAGACGACAGAGAGTTACCACATTGACACACGGGCAACAGAAACACTGGTCCTCCCTCCTGGATGGCAAGAAGCTGTCGATCCAGCCTCAGGGGATGTTTACTATTGGAACGAGGTAGCAAATATGCATTTAAACAGTAGAGAGTTATAGAAGGCTAATTGTGTGTCTTGTGGTGATATCCTGTACAGAACACTCAGGAAACGATGTGGGAGCGCCCAGGGACATCAGAGCAGGTTACAACACTCTATTTTTTTAATTCTGTTTAGTAAGGACTGATCCATCTTGTGGTTGGTGATCTGTAAAAGCAGACAATTACTAAAAAGACTGATGACAAGACTCCTACTGAAGGCCAGTTGGAAGAGTACGTGGAAAACAAGTGGAGATTGTTTCGGGCTTAACGTGTAAATTGACGGTGATATGTGGGCTTAATGCAGTGGTTGGGAAGAGGTGCCTGATGAAGCTAGTGGTGATGTTTACTATTGGAATCGGAAAACGAACGAGACGACGTGGGCGCGACCGGCAGCTAGGAGTGTTTCGTTGGGTGGGAGTCTGGATGCGAGAGCTTATCTTAATATCTTTTGGCTGATACCTTTTGTTGTTGTTGTTTGCAGCACAAGCATTAGAGGCAAAGGCGAAGCTGGATGGGATCCTGAAAGGCTGTGGAAACATTAATACCCACGCAAGTACGAACGTGAGACCTGATGCCAAGACGAGTACTGTGCAAAACAACTCGGCGCAAAGTTCTTTTAGCTCGACAACATCCACTCCAACTAGTTCGGAGAAGAAGCGACCTGCAGACAGCAGCAGCAACAATAGCGCATACAAAAACACAAACGATCAAACGCTGACGCTATCGATCCTATGGACCCGACAAGAACGGGCGGGAAGTGATCTGACAGCCTCGTTGAGCAGAGTGGTCAGTACGTAGGCAGGACTCAACGGAAGTGATTGCACCAGCGACGTCCACACATCCCGCTCCCGATCAAGCGCTACGGAAATATTATCGCCGTAATGAACCGAACATAGTCGAAGGAAGTGATTGGGAGTGGTGCGGCGTGAAAAGCTACGGTCGCACCCAAATAACACCACATCGATATCAGCATTTTGTTGAATGCTTTAAATACTTTGTTTCAGTGCCGTGGTGCCACTTATTCCTGCTCTGCTGTTGCTGTAATTGCCCACGGCGTCAAAGATGATGGAAAGCAATTTCAGACGACGGGCATCGGGTGTAAAACTGGGAGGCGGCGGTGTGATGACGAGCTGTTTGAGTCCGAAGGGTACTATCAAGAAGAGCAAACAAGACCGTAAGGCGAAAGAGCAGCATGTTCAAGAAATCAACAGTCTGAATGTGTTAATCGGCCGTTTAGAGGATCGAGATACTCAGCGGCAAGCGTTTGCAAAACTCATGTGGGTAATCGTAATGATTAACCTTTGCATGTCTTCTTACTAACTACCTTCTGTCGTAGTGAATCCTTACCAGATCTTGATCCGCCTCTTGTGAAGGAAGTCTATGGGCTGATTGAGAAGAATAAGGTGTGCATTTCGTTACGGAAGCTTTTGCTGTTGGATTAACATTCGTTTTACATTGTGCTGCTTCTAACAGAAGCCCGCGCGGGCGTCAACTAGACGTATGCTCGTTCTCCTCATAGCCGCAATCTGCAAATGCCACCCCGTTCAAACAGCCAAGTTCCTTCCTCGGGTCCTAGCATACGTGTGTCTACGACTTCGTGACAAGCAAACCAAAACGACGGATGCATGTGTGATATTGGTGTCCGCCATCGCACTGTACGTTTTGCCCTGTCCTAGTGTATCCCTGCCCACCGACCAAACTGGATCCTTACGCCATGTCGGCGCGAATAAGATTGGTCAAAGTTTCGAGACTGTAGCTGCACTCTTCGCAAAAGAGGTTAGTGCAGTTGGCGAGGCAGCAACGAGGTGTCTCTGTGGTTTGCTCCACCCGATTGATTTTGATGGTGTGTCAGTGCCTGGTCCCGTTACAATCCGGGCTCATGCCACCCGCATCCGTCCATTCTTCAAAATGCTCCTGGCCGACACTGTTGCGAAGTTGAACGGAAGCAAAATGTTTGCGAGCTTCGGGCCTCCATTTCTCCTGCTATTATCATCTACCCAGCTAGTGAATGATGCTAATGAAAAAGCATCATATACTGCATTGGGCGACGACTTCGCACCATATATCTCCTCCATTTACGAGGCGATTGAGGATGTCTTCGAATTTACCTCTCGTGAGGACTGGGTGGTGCGGAAGCGTGGGCTGGAAATATTAACGGTACTGCTTGACACATTCGTGCTGCAAGATTTAGCATGGTGCACGTCCGTCGAGGTGGCAAAGAGTACTTTGAATCCCGTTTGGTACGTTACCGCCGCAAACATTCTGAAGATGATAAGCCAACAGCTCACTAGTGTTGTAATATATTCGTAGGAAAAGGTCCGAACACTCGTGTTAGCGGGACGACATGATTCAGTCTCGCTTGTCCGAGAGGCTGCTATATCCGCTGTGATGGCGTTTGAATGTCTAGAGAAGCAGTGTCCGCAAACAGCAAACGGCGTATACATAACTGAATCCTCCAGCGCGAGTTACGACTTTGTTCTGCCCAATCCTCAAGGCTACAAGTTTCATGAGAAGCGATTAGCTGCCAGCGGCCCTCGCAAAACTAAGATCTCATCGGAAAATGGTTCCAGCTCTCAATCGATTCCGTCGTTTGTGGAAGAAGATAAACTACCCGAGTTCAGCAAATTCACGGCAGGAGACGAAGCGCTACCGATAGATAGCATGGCCGTAGGGGATAACTCTACCGCGGCTCTCAGCAGTAGTAAACCGACGCAGGTTGCCCGAGTTTCCTCTACCAGTGACGTTGGGGCAGCACCACAGACTTCAGATCTTACTGAAGATGACGAGAAATTCATGGATATGGTCATGGACCAGGCGGCTGCACCTGAAAACGAAACAGAACAAGACGAGTGCGTACGACTTGAAGACACCAGAAGAGGAAGCGATGGCGATGGCAAGACGAAACAAGCGGAGATCAAATGGTCGGATGCTTGGAATGTTGCTCCTGTGGCTCCAAGTGCTACAACGGAGAACAAGGCAAGTCGCTCATCAGCATCACTAGCGACAGCAATGCAAGCAGCCTCCGATGTATCACAATTCGTCGCGAAGCAACGGGCAAAAACCCGGTCCCGACACACGTATCAAGACATTCCTCAAATTTCTCTCCCAAAGCGTAAACCATCCCGCCGCATCGACGCGCCAGTAGTTGACAAAGACAATATCCGGGCGGTTCAACCTGATTGCCCTAGCAACCAATGTGACGATGTCGACCATGACAATGGATTGCCAACCGATGACAATAGCAATGGGGTCTCGGTTGGCAACTTGAGATGACTCGTGCAGATGCAGCTTTTGAGGCAGCTCAGTGTGGCGAATTCGAGCTGGCAATCCGTCTTTGCATTGTCGAAGACGACTTGGAGCTGCTACGACGAACGTTGGCATTGTTAGGCCCCCGATCATGACATTGTTGTCGGTTGCGGCACGTAACGCGCTGTGTACAGCATTTTTGTCACTACTTGATGGAGATGCCTCCGATGTATGGCTCGTGCTGCAGTGGATGCAACACTGGGCTAGCGAAATGGGGAACAGCCAACAACAGTTCGATGAACTAGACTCGCGTGTTGCGCAACTTCTCGGCGAAAGACTTCATGAGATGTCAATGGCGCCAACGAAGGCGGCGCTGGCAGCAGCCCACGTGATGTTTTTGCTGGGAGTATGAACCTCGTGATTGATTTTATTGGCATTGGTTCTGTGCCAAGTTGAAGCTGGCTGATTTTCAGGGGATATGCCAGCACAATGTGCTGCACAGTGGAGATGTATGGAGCACACTGACTCTGCGATCTCCGCGGCGGTGATCAAACGCTTTTGAACTTGGAAGTTGCCGTCACGCCATTGTTGATTTCTCTCGGGTCTGGGCAACACTTTAAACTTGAAGTCCCTGTGTGTCAGGCACCAAACGTACTGACATCCGCGTTGGCGTGAATTTTTTTGTAAAATGGGCGAAGACCTCTTGGTGGGCCGGCCGTCTGCGCGTACACAATGGTTTGCACGCATTTAACATGCGGGTTCAACTGCAACGTTGAAGCGGTAGTGAAAATGGCATGCTCTTCCCGAAAAGCGCCCATCGGCTGTCATCAATGGTGCGTGTGCATCTCAGTCGCCGCTGAGTTAGTCAACTTGTACTAAGTCCAACAGAGCCAGTTTTTGGCCGTTGAGCTCATAATGCGGGCAGCGGCGTCAAGTAGTGGTTGACTCAAAATCGGTAAGCGTCTAGCAAAAGATTTACATACTTCAGTCGGTAAGCTTCTAGCAAAGAGATCTACATACTTCAGTAGAGCCGAGCCTGCTGCTTGCAAAAGCCCGCGCATATGTAGATGATTGATTATTCGATGGCAAAATCACCAAAACGATTGATTCCATTGCTCAATATGATGTTTCATCTACGATGGCAGCACGAAACGGGGTTCATAAGTTTATACGTGTTCCAGTAGTAGTTGGTAGGCAAACCATTACCTTTTGACGGTCACTCGGATCGGTTGACTCGACCTACTACGAAAGTGATTATCGGCGGGCGGCTGATAAAGCGTATCATCTGCCTTGGTCGCGGACAGGACTTCTTGAAGTGGGTGAGCCCCATTGAAGTAAGTGGTGCAGTGAACAGTGAATTCTAGTATGTCCTGCAATTTGCAGGCTGCAAAGTTGTAAAGTGCCAAAACCAACACTGTCGGCGCACATCGGGCCAGCAATGCAAGATGCTTGAGATCCACATCTCAAGTGGATCACCTCCATGTCGATACGACGCAATGTTACATTCTCGAATTTCGAGAATTCGAGAATGTTTTGGTGCTGAGTTCGTCGACGTGTCTTTGCCCGCCATTGAGAAACATCCAAAGATGTGCTGCCACACGCGAGGAAGGCGGGACACCACACATGAGGCACGTGACGCGTCCCGCCTTCCGCAGACTAAATTTACAAGACTTCTGACCAGCGCAAGGCATCTTTACATGGGCAATTACCGGGGACTTCTCCAAGTTCTACCCACTTGTTAAACCCCAGCTTTTTGTTTGTCACCAGAGGACATCATCGCTGTCGTGACACGCAATGGAGTTGGCAATGTAGGGAAGCGATGTCCCGTCTTTCATCGTTTGTTGCGCTTGTCGGTGGGCTGGTTAGGTGAGACTTTGGCTTGTCTTTGGTAAAATACGAAGGCTGATGTCCATGGCAGGCACCGCCGTCGTCGACGTCACCACCGGAGTCCAGTTCATTATCCATTTTGCCATCTCGAGCACAATCGCCTCACCTCCATCGGTCCCGTCCGTCTCAAGCTCACGTGACCGCAAAGTCAAGTTCAAGTCGACATGGTTGAGTTGTATACTCAGACGGTGCCCGACACGTCCGGCGGTGCCAAAGTCAACGCCGTCGACATTCTCATCATCGCTGCGGTGCTGGTTTTCACCATGGTCGTGGCTGTCATTGCCAGTATCCAAGCTGGAGAGAGCAATCTGGCCAAATTCTTCCCTTGCATTCATCGTGCCAAACGCCATCAAGATGAGGCCTTAGAGTCGCCGGGTGACGCCTACCTGGCCCCGGAGACGACCCCGGGCAAGAAATTAATCGCTGGTGACGAACGCGGATCATCAATTTCTCAGCAGAGACCGTCGGCCTCGTTGATTGCTCGTGACGGTCCAAACCATCAAGTCAACGAGGTGTCCAACTTTTTCCTGGCCGATCGTGGCATGCAATGGTATTTTGTCGGTGGTGCACTGTTTGCCAGCAACATCGGTGCCGAGCACTTCATCGGCATGGCTGGTGACGGAGCTCGTCGCGGCATCGCAGTCGCGATGTATGAGTGGTATGCCGCCATTTTGATCTTGTGTCTCGGATGGATCTTCTCCCGATCTACCGCCGCTGCGGCGTGTACACGACCCCGGAGTTTCTCGAGTATCGCTTCGGAGCTCCTTGTCGCCACTACTTGTCGCTCATCACGGTCATCATGTACGTGCTGACAAAAATGAGCGCGAGTATCTACGGTGCGGCCATTGTTTTCCAAGCCACATTGGGGTGGAACCTGTACCTTGGTGCAGGTGTCTGCATTGCTCTCAGTGCCATGTACAGCGTTGCTGGTGGTCTGCGTGCTGTGATGTACACGGATCTGTTCCAGATGTGCGTGTTCACTCTTGGTGGCCTTGTGGTGTTCGCGTACTCGGTAAATCAGATCGGCGGCTTCGAAGCTATCAAGGAGAATCTTGCCAACCAAGACCGATCGGGTTGGTTCCACCTGTGGAAGCCTACTGACGACCCGGACTACCCGTGGACAGGTATGATTTTCGGTCAGCCTTTGGGCTCTATCTGGTACTGGTGTATGGACCAAGATCTTGTACAGCGTGTGTTGTCTGCCAAGGACACAGCCAATGCCAAGGCCGGATGCTCGTTCGCTAGTATGCTAAAGGTGCTCCCGCCGTTCCTGATCGTCATTCCGGGCATTATTGCGAGCATCTACTTCGACTTCAGTAAGATTGAGGATGGCACCGATGCCGCTTATCCAACGCTGCTTACTGAAATGATGCCGCACGGCATTATCGGCCTCATGATCTCCAGTATCATCACCGCTATGATGTCGAGTCTGGCGTCCGTGTTCGCTGCTGGTTCGTCCGTCGTTACTAACGATATTTATTTGAAGTTCCGCCCTGATGCTTCGCACAAGCAACTCGTATGGGTTGGTCGCGTGAGCATCATAGTGTTTGGTGTGTTGAGCTTCTGCTGGATCCCAATCATGCGCAACGGCACTGGTCTCTACGAACAGATTGTGGAAATCCAGAGCTACTTGACGCCGCCCATCGGTATTGTACTTGTGCTGGGCGTTGCATGGGAACCGGCGAATGTCTACGGCGCATTCTCAGCCATGATCGTTGGTGGTTTGCTGGGATTCTCGCGCCTCATCTTCGTGACGATTAAAGACGACACGATGGACGGTGATCTGCCTGGTGTTGTGAACACCTTTTTCTACATGAACTTCCAGCACTTTGCTCTGCTGCTGTGGGTCACGGCCATGGTTGTGTGCGTCGTGGTAAGCTTACTGACGCGACACAAGAATCTCCCTTCGGAAGAGGTGCGGAAGTACATGATCCACTGGGACAAGGTCTTGAAACTTGATGACACGGAACTTGTCAAGCCGATGTGGGTCAACGTTCTTGTCGCTGGCAGTGGTATTGCCGCGCTCGCTATCACGTTTAGCATGTGGATTTACTTCGCGTAAACGAAAAAGTGTCGTACGGAAGTGCTATGTAAAAGAACTCAAGTATTCATCATTGTCATGCTTTAGAGTCTGCTTCTTGGTTTCACACTTGCTATTTGACAGTAGCAACTGCTGACGTGCGATGCAGTTTTTCACAACAATGTTCCCATCGTCCCTGATGCTCGCAATAAAACCATCGGCGTCCACACCGTCGCTTGCATTCTTCTTCACCCCAATCCGAGCATGAAAAGTATCCTTTGAGGCTTGAATATCAAACAACATGCTGCACTGGAAAGCTTCAGCGAAAGCGAAGAACGGACGCAGTTTGTCCATCGTCGACGCATATTCCCCTGTTATGTTGTAAAAGGCATGCTGAGCATAATAAAACTGAAAACTCACGTAGCGCACTCCCCACTCGGGGTCCAGCGACACAACCTTGTTCGTGTCGATCGACTCAGGAGGTGCCTCACCCCGCGGACGGAATTGAAGGTATCCCCACCACTCGGGCCGATGCATATCAACTGCGTATTGCGAACTCCACACCCAATTCTCTTCACTCAAGCCCAGTTCCTTCTCATAGTGCTGTTTCCCAGTACTGTCCGTGATGACGCGAACAGGCCACTCGACGCGAGAGAAGTTGATCCGCCAGAAAGAGTTTGCAATAGGAGGAACTGTCGCCTTCGAATGCAGTGCAAGTTGTGCCAGTGGTAGTGCGATCTCGACAGTCCAATCGTGCAAGCGTTCGGCTAAAGCATCTCAACACAATGAAGTACTAGGTAAGTTACGACATCTTCATGACGTCAGAAGCAAAGACAGAACCACGTACATGGGTCTCCCAAGCGGCCTTTTATATACACGGCAGAGCGCATTCCGCTGCTCAACATGTCAAAACCGTAGTCCGGATCCACCCGCGAACTGTTTTCGTGACCGCCATCCCTGTACGGTCGATTGAGCCACAGATTCCAAGTGGTGTTCCGAGCATTGACCTCAAACTCTTTGTAGTTGTGCGTGCTTCCGTCGGCGTCCACGAACACCTCAAAGTCGTTGTCGCGGAAAATGACGTCGTTGCGCTTCGACACATTGGCCCACACCTCAGTCTCCTCTAGATAAGCTCCGATGTAGAGGAACCGATCGTCGTAGCGCAGCTTGAACTTCGAAGTGAACCAAGGTTGCGACCAGAACTGCGGGCCCCGAATACCTTGGAACGGATCGCTCCACGGCACTTCGTTCCAGACCGATTCGTCCAGAACTCCATCGATCGTGATGTCTGATGGACGCGGGACGTGGTACGCAGCATGTCGTCGAGGGTGCAGGTGGCTGAAGTCGCATTGAGAAATTGATGGCGGCGGTGGCGCTTGAACTTGGCTCGTCGACTGCAATGCAGACGAGTTCGACGAGACTATGGACAGCAACGCGATCAGCTTGAGGTGGCACCGAGTCATGCCTTGAGGATATATATCTTCAGCGGCTCCTTTCGTACATAGTGTGGAGGAATATTCCACACAGGCGATACACAGGCGTTGGCATGCAGAGCTTCCCGCACGGCAGTCAACTCAGCACAGCGCGGAGTCGACGTGCAGACTCACACAAAGATGTTGTGGTGTTTGCAATACTGGTCGCAGGAAGATTGTGCGTCTCAGCGTGGCATGAGACGGGAAGGCCAGGGCAACAGTGTCGCCGGAACGATGAGGTGACTAAGAGACTGTGAATGCCATCCTCGAACTCGTTGAGGAGTGGCTTGATCATGCTTCGCAGGAAGTTGTGCCTGCTCCCAACATTGCGACGATGTTCGTAGGCTTCAGAGATGTATCGCAACTTGTTGCTGCCACGGAATTTGGTTTATTGCCTCTCCGGGTGACCGATGAATGCCGTGCCGCCGTTGAAAATACCAGTCTCACGGTGGTCAGGATCAGCGGGGATGGAAAAGCTTTCAAGTTGAAGTTGTCGTGCCAATCGTGACACCGAGAGACTCAAGTTCTAGGTCAGCACGCGCGCTCGGTGCCTTTACGACGTGCTACGGTAGTCACATGTGCAGTCAAATGTCGGTCTTGGTGAGATCGGACTAGTCATAGCTGATGCACGGCGGAATGGACAATCGCCTCATCTTGTTGAAGCCGAGGTGGCATGTGCTACGTTTGAGGTGGTGCCTTCTGACCAGTGCCGTGGCCATCCTGCCGCCCACGCCTAGTCAACGTTTGCTGTTTGCCAGGAGCTTCCTCTTGTCGGAGAACCAAGTAGGAGATCTCCCGATCCGATATTTTGAAGCTCTGCCAAGATGTTCATTATTCAATTCACCACCAAGCTCCAACACCAGCTTCCAACCTCTTCTTCTACCCCCAAGACTATGAAGACGTTCGCTTTCGCTGCCGCTGCCACCGTCGCCTGCCTGTCCACCCAGACTGCCGCCTACGACACAACCACCGTGTGCCCGTCATCGGAGACTGTCAAGCTTCTGGCGCTCGCGTCCGACCAGTATCTCAACTCGTGCCAGACCGCATCGGGCTATTCCTTTATCCCACCGACGGCGTACCCGACGGAGAGTCAGATCCTGCTCATGTGCCTGACGACAGACTGCCACTCGCTTATCACCGACTTGTTGGCCTTGGAACCGGCGGACTGCGTGATTGACTTCGGCTCAGTGAAGATCAATGTGCTGGAACTGGCGGAGAGCTTCCAACCAAACTGCACGGCTCTCGGCCTTTAGGCTTAAAAGCGACGACCAACTCGCTACATGGACGACTACGAGAAAAGGAAGTGTCAGTCAGATCGTAGGAACCAAACGCAATAACACTTTTGATGTGATTCGGTTTGTTCGATCTTCGCAATGATTTGTCGAGTTCATTACCCAGCGCTACGCTTACAATCGAAAGGATTCAGAGTCTCGATGGAGTCGTAGCAGTCTCTCCTCGACAGTGTTTCTTAATGACACGTCCAAGCTCCGCGTAAAAGCCTTTGTTTCGCGACAGCGACGGAAATCTGTGACCACCATCGTGCTCAAACACCCACTTCTTGAATCCGTCGGCCTCGTTAACCCATAACTCTGCCAGTCGATGCGACTCAACGTAGATGGGGTCAGTCTTGCCAATGACATGGATCGAAGACAAAGGGATCGGCATTTGCTGTCCGTGCTTGTCCTCAAAAAGTGACCGGATATTGATCCCACGCGGTTTAGCACCGCTGACACAAATTGCAAGCTTCCACCAACGAACGTCGCCGTGGTGCAAATACCACATGGTCATGACCGATAGCACCTCTGCACCTTGGGAGAACCCGATGGCGACGTCGAATGGACCGCGACGACGAATCTCCGCGTCAAGTACTGCCATGGTTTGTTCAATGTTCGGATAGGACAAGATCCAGGGGATTCATCTCCATTGCCCACAGTGCCACCCGGACCCAGCTTAGCCCTCAATTCAGGGTCATCAATCCACGAAAATGATCGGCCATCAGCCATTCGGTTCTCAAACCACTCGTAGAACGGAGCACTTGATGCGTACATTTTTTCGACGATCGGATCACTGGGGCCTTTTTGTTCAAAAGGGCCATTCAGGATAACGAATTCTGCCGACGACCCCAACGCCTCTCGAATTCCGCGAATCTGATCAAACATCACGTCTTTGTTGGTACGATACCCATGCAGACATAGTACACGAATTTTTCGGACTGTTCGAGTGGACGGGGGTCGATGGCAACGGGTGTGGGCAGATTGGACGCCATGTCGAAATTCAGCGTTCTTACCGGGGCCTTGAAAGTTGTCGAATGAAGTCTGTCTGGATAACGTACGGTGTCGGCTGTGCTTGAATAGAGCTCGAATGCGTGACGACAGAGCAATAAATCCTGGCAATGGGTTGGCAGCAGGCACTGAGACTCTCAGTGAGAAATACTTGCGTCACGGCATCCGATGATGCAAATGCAGAAATGATAAATAGGATTGCTTTGGAGATCGTAAACAGCGTGACAAATTCACGCCATCCGACGACACCGTGGATTTGCTTTGTTTTTGGGTTGCAATGGGCGGCGTCGACCAACAAAACAACAATTCTTCAAATTTTGCTGTCGAAGCAGGTAATTCCTTAATCTTTTCTCCGTAAAGTATCACAAATTTTTTATCAGTCTGTTTGACAAGAGATTATCTTAAACAAATGACACGAGTGTTGACCAAGATTCATTATCGAGCTGCCGTATCAAAGCGATTAGATCGTTCGTCGTCAATTGCTGTTTGTCGAGTCGGTTTACATCACGCGAAGTGCATGAGCAATAAGCCTTAGAGTCTCGGCACGGCCGGACCAGTCTCGTTACGGCAGTGCTGGGTGATGATACTCCCGAGCTTAACGTAAAATTCTCTGTTCTGCGATACTGACGGAAACTTGTGACCGCCATCGTGTTCAAAAACCCATTTCTTAAATCCGTCAGCCTCATTAGTCCATGACTCTGCCAATCGACACGACTCGAGGTAAATGGGGTCAGCCTTGCCGATGACATGAATCGAAGGCAATGGGATCGGCATTTGCTGTCCGTGCTTGTCCTCAAAAAGTGACCGGATATTGATCCCACGAGGTTTCAACCCACTGACACAAACTGCAAGCTTCCAGCAAGGAGCAATGCCGTGATGCAGATACCACATAGTCATGACTGACAACAGTATTGCGCCCTGAGAGAAGCCGATAATAACGTCGAATGGACCGCAACGACGAATCTCTGCATCAAGCGTTGCCATCGATTGTTCGATGTTCTTGTAGCACAAGATCCAATTGTCCGCGGTGTCGGGAGGATCTTGTCCAGCCATCAGTTCCACGTAGCTCCAGGAGAATGGTCGACCGTCGGCCATTTGGGTGTCATACCATTCGTAGAACGGGGTGCTTGACCCATACATTTTTGCGATGATCGGTTCACTTGGCCCTTTGGCTTGGTACGGACCGTTCACGAAAACGAACTCCGCAGACGACCCCAACACTTCTCGAATCCCGCGGGTCTGATCGAACATCACCTCCTTGTTGGTGCCATACCCATGCAGACACAGCACTCGGATCTTTTCAGACAGCGGAATCGATCGCGGGGATCGACTGCAACGGGCGTGGGCAGATCGGACGCCATATCGAGGCGGCTAACTACGGCTCCTGAAAAGAATGTTGACTATGCGTCGATAATAGTAGCATTAGTGATGGGTTGCAACAGCTGTATCCATGGCTGCTGAATCCAGCGCTACCCCACGCCATCCGACGATACATTTTTCTTTGGAGATCGAGCGCATTAAACCAGTATGCACGGCAAACATAGAGCGAAGACGACATTCTTCGCTGAACAAGATAAAACGATATTGGAGTCAACATGCCAGGATTGAAAGTTTACGACTCGGAAGATAATAATTTGCACTGCGCTGAAGCACTGTACTTTCATTTCCTCTCAAAGTTTGGACACGGCTGGCTCGGCACCGTTGCGGCAGTGCTGTCTAATAACTCGACCCAACTCGACGTAAAACTCTTTGTTGCGCGAGACTGAAGGGAACTTGTGGCCTCCATCGTGCTCAAAGACCCATCGTTTGAATCCGTTCGCTTCGTCAGTCCACGACTTTGCCAAGCGATGCGACTCATGGAAGAGCGGGTCCGTCTTGCCGATCAAGTGAATCGATGGC
The DNA here is from genome assembly GCA_011947355.1 of Phytophthora boehmeriae. Classification (NCBI taxonomy): domain Eukaryota; phylum Oomycota; class Peronosporomycetes; order Peronosporales; family Peronosporaceae; genus Phytophthora; species Phytophthora boehmeriae. The sequence goes on along the minus strand of JAAVTJ010000145.1, from coordinate 779,786 downwards.
AGTGGCACAGGCACCCGGCGACCCGTTTCGTCCACGAACAGCGACTTTACATTGACGGCACTCACATCCACTCCGCCAACACAAATGGCGAGCTTCCACCAACGCACACCGCCATGGCGGAGATACCACATGGTCATGATCGACAGCAGCGCTGCACCTTGAGAGAACCCAATGACAACGTCGAACGGACCGTGGCGTCGGATCTCCTCGTCCAGTCTCTTCATCGACTGCTCGACACCTTTGTACGACAAACTCCAGGCATGCTCTTCTCCTTTGTCGGCACCGCTTAAAAAGCGAGCCTTGGCCGAAGACTCGGCGTCATTGTAGAGCAGCGGCTGTCCGTTAGCCAGTTGGTTCTCGAACCACTCGTAGAACGGGGCGCTTGATGCATAAGCGGCTTCAATCATCGGGTCACTGGTCCCTTGGGCCTCGAAGGTGCCATTCAGAATGACAAATTCTGCAGACGACCCTATCGCAGCTTGAAGTCCCCGAGTTTGGTCGATCATCACCTGTTTGTTGGTACGGAAGCCATGGAGACACAAGATACGAAGTTTCTCGGATGGCCCAAGCGAACGGGGAGAAACTGCAGCGGGTGTTGGCAGATTTTCAGCAACAGATCCCATAGCGGTGGTCGTTTTTGTGGAGATCGTGAAATTGTCGAGTGAGCATCTAAGATCGAGCAACTTCAAGCACAGCCATCGTGTTTACATATCAAAAGTGTAGAGTAAGTCGCATTGCACGCGTCAAACATGGCGGTCTGTCTGTTTATTGAATTTCCATTTCTATCATCGATGTAACTTTAAAGTCTCGCCACGGAACTCTGTCTAGTGTCTTGAAAGAACTGCCAGATAGTCGCTGCCAGGTCTTGGTAAAACTCTTGGTGCCGTCCTGGGGATGGAAATTTGTGCCCTCCATCATGCTCCAGCAGCATTCTCTTGAGCGGACTGCCCTTAGCATGTTCCACGTACATATCCTTGAGACGCAACGAGTGTTTGTACAGCGAATCCTTCTTCCCAACGACGTGGATCGACGGGAACGGCACTAGGATTGGTTGGCCATCATGGGTTTCAAACAGTTCTCGGACGTTGATCCCTTCAGGATTCACGCCACAGACGCACAGTAGAAGCTTCCACCAGCGCTTGTTGGCGTTGCGGAGGTACCACATGGACAGCATCGTGAGCATGATGGAACCTTGAGAGAATCCGACGGCCAGGTCGAACTCCCCGAGCTCTTTGAGCTGCTCGTCCATGAACTCAAACGACTGGTCAATATCTTCGAATTCCAAGCACCACCGCTGGGTGGTGCCTGGAGGAGCGCCCTCCTCACCTTCAATCACCTCCCGCTCGTCCTTCTCCAGAGATCTGGCGGCCCACCACTCGTAGAACGGCGCGGTATGGCCGAAAAGACGTTCGACGACCTCGTCCGTCGGTCCTCGAGCTTTGAACGGAGCGTTGAGGAACACAAACTCGGCATTGGGACCCAGTGCATCGCGAAGACCTTGGGTCTGGCTTTCCATTATTTGCCGGTTGGTACGGAATCCATGAAGACACAACACACGAAGTTTATGAGGTGGTGAACTCATGATGGTGGATAAGGATAAAATAGGGCAGAGCTCAGTTTTACGGTAACGAATGTTTTACGTATGCAAAGCATAACTAGCGAAGCTCTCTGGTTAGTCAAATCATTATTTATCCAATGATACGTCAACATTCGTACTGCCAAAACAAGGTGAGATCGGCACCAAAACCAGGTCGTAACATTGCAACTTGGCTATTCGGTCGCTTGGCAATGGTTCAGGATCATATCGGAGATCTTCGCGTACAGCTCTGGGTGACGGTCAGCTGATGGGAATCGATGGCCACTCTCGTGCTCGAAGATAAACTTGTTGTGTGCAGCATACAAGTTGGTGTGCTCGCAGCAGGTCCTGTAGAACTCATCCTTCTTGCCGATGAGGTGAATGGAAGGGATCGGCACAGGTTTAGTAGAGCCGTCTGGGTTCTCAAACAAAGGGCGCAATCCTACGTCGCGTACGCGGGTGCCGGAACAAATCAAGCAGCATTTCCAATACAGCTTGTTGCGTTGGTGCAGATACCACATCGACAGCGCAGTGAGCATCTGACCGCCCTGCGAGAACCCGATGGCAGCATCGAAAGGCCCGTGGTCTTGCAGTAGCTTGTCCACACGCTCGACGACTCGGTCAAATCCGACGTACTGGTGATACCAGCCATTGTCGCTGCCGTCAGGTTGGCGCCCTAGTTTGGTCACGTGGCCCCATTCGTAGAATGGAGCATCTTTCTCGTACAGGCGCTCGATCACCTCGTCAGAGGGACCACGCGCTTCGAACGGAGCTGTGGCGAACACGAACTCCGCATGAGGCTCCATGACGCGACGCAGTGCACACGTTTGGTCTCGCATGATCTTCACATTGGTTCGGTATCCGTGCAGACAGAGGATGCGAAGTTTTCTCGCCACGGTTGGAGATGCCATCGCTTAGCGATTCGCTATGGCAAATCTGGAAGTGTGGCATCGACCTTGCAACCAATCCTCATAATGTACTACGATGAGCATCACCGCACTCCACTTCAAACTTCAAGGCCATTTATTTCATTCCCTCGACTACTGGCAATGCTGTCGGATAATCTGCGCGACGTCTTCGTACAGCTTCTCGTGTCGTTCTCCCGACGGGAAACGGTGTCCAGTATCATGCTCGAACACAAACTTGTCGCGAGCTGCATCCTCAGGCTGGTCCTCGTACATGTCCACCATCTCGTAACACCCACGCTTCCAAATGTCGGTCTTGCCGATAATATGAATCGACGGGAACGGCACCAGCCGAGGAGTGCCGTCCTGGTTTTCAAACAGCGGGCGAAGGGGAACCCCACGCACACGAGGCCCGCAGACACTCACGCAGCACTTCCACCAGCGCGTATTACGCTTCTGTAGGTACCACATGGACAACGCCGTCATCATCTGCGCGCCCTGCGAGAACCCCACGACGGCATCAATTGGACCGATCTTTGGGAGCTCTTCGTCCATGTATTCGACCATCGTGTCGAAGTTTTTGTAGTCGTGATACCACCCACCGTCAGTGTACTCGATCTCTCCAGAGCTGGGGTCGATCTCCTGAGGTCTCTCGCGCTCGATGAAGCTGACCCACTCGTAGAAAGGCTTGTCGTTTGCATAGAGTTTCTCGATCACTTCGTCCGAAGGTCCGTCGGCTTCGATGGGGCCGTTCAAAAACACAAATTCCGCATGAGGCTCCAGAGCTTTGCGGAGACCACGAGTCTGGTCTTGCATGATCTTGGCATTGGTGCGGTATCCATGCATGCACAATATACGCAGCTTCTTAGCCATGCTCATTGTGCAGCAAATGCAGTGAAATTGCTACTGCGAGCTGTTTGACGTCAACCAATTTTAAGTAGCTGACTTGGACTCAGTAAATAATTCAGCACTCTGCCGTCTCGATTGGTCAAAATGTGGAGCGGGAGACTGTTCTTATAGAGAGTTTACTTCCTGTTCGGACCGGCAGTTCGAGCAGTCTCCGTCATGAATGCGGGGTGTACGTGTCGCTCTGCCACGCCTTACTGGCCAACTGTCTATGCCGAATGAACTTGTTCGAAGCTCACCTCCCCGCCTGTACATTTCTCTTGGCCATCTGCAGGTTATTTGTTCGGCCTGATCCTCAGTTTCTCCGGCTTCGTCTTCCTGGTCAATTTCAGTCCCAGTTTCCACCTACCACTTAACTATATTGAGATTTTCTTATTGCTATACAGGTGGTCGTGGGCTGCTTGCTAAAGATGCAGCCTTTGTACATTCATAGCGCCAAGTCGCCGAACTCAGGAGCTAACGCGTGCTTCGAAGCCGGTGGGTCCTACATTCCTATGAATTGATACTCCAGTGCGGTATTGAGACTTGGTGGAGACTGATTTTCGAGGGTGACTATTGTACCTGTGTGGTTTTTGGTGCCTTCTATCGCGGTTTGTAGCCATGCTGTATGCAGTTTTGATGGCCGTGTGCTACATCTACTGGCGGAAGGAAAAACTGCGTGCTGGCGAATTGGACTTCCTGTCGGACTCGTTCACACTCAAGCGGGACAAGATGTTCTACGGTTCTGAAGACTCGGACGAAGAACTGCCGCTGGCCAAGAATATGTCTCCGACGCCGCGGATGGTGTAGCCAAGACATCGTCAGCTTCTTGTAGCCATGATAATCTGTTTTGCATGCATAGTCACATTGCTCGTTGGAATCATGGTTACTTGGCAGATGAGGGCGCTTCTGGATCGCCACGCCCTTATCACTTGCAACAGCTCATTTTTTTATCTACTCGCCCAGAGACTAGTAACAAATTTGCGAATCACGCGTTCGTAGTCTAGAGCTATCAATTTACTCGCGTGCTACATCGGTAGAAGATCAGAGAGCAACTTGTTGATCGCTACAATTCTATGTCGAGCAACACCAAGGCAGCCATCCCGCTTCGCTATGCTCATAATCCGCAAAACTGCTGTAGGCAAATAAAAGTCTGCTGGGCCAGCATATTTATTTGGTAGTTACCTCGACATTAATAAATATGGACACAGAACCAGACGTGGAAACATTACATGGCCTCATCGTTGACAGAGTTTCTGGGCCAAGATATCTACTCTGTGATTGGTCAAAACTACCCAAAATGACGTGGTCCACTCCATCCATAGCTTAGATCTCATTCCATCTTCAGAGCCATTTCCTCCCCGTCCATAGTCAAGGCCACAGAGAAAGAGCTCCGTCAGCGATGGGTCCGTGGGACGACGACGACGACGTGCATCGGCCGCAGCCCAACGACGACGACGACGATTTCTCTTCTTCCCGTCAGCAGCACCGCGCTCAAGTGGCGTCCGTTCTGAGCCAACTGCCGCGTCCAGCAGAGGAGGACGACGAAGGCGACGCCCTAACGGCCTCCAGTCCCAGTGTGCAGTCCACAGCCTTAACGACGTACTCGTCCTCGGGATTTGAAGGTCCCTACGACTCTACAGGGTACACGAGCAACGGAGGCAGCAGTTATAGCAGCGCAGGGGGCTACTCTCGGCCCAGGAACGCCTTCACAGGACTGTCGAACCAAGGCGCGACGTGCTACATGAACAGCCTACTACAGAGCATGTTTATGACGCCAGAGTTCCGTCAGGGACTGTACCGCTGGACGTGTCATAACGCCCTGAAAAAGACCAAGGAAGAGACGGAAGAGGGCGAAGAGAGTGAAGAAGAAGAGGCAGATGAAGACAATATCCCGTTGCAGCTCCAGAACCTTTTTGCCAAGCTTCAACTCACGACTCAGGACTCTATCAGCACTAAGGCACTGACCAAGAGCTTTGGCTGGACTGGCGCTGATGTTTTCCAGCAACATGATGTCCAGGAACTGTGTCGAGTGCTGCTGGATGCTCTGGAGCGGTCTTTTAAGGACACGGTGAATGAGAATTTAGTGAATGATTTGTACCAGGGAGCGCTGAAGGACTATGTTCAGTGCTGTGAGTGCAAGTATGAGAGCTCGAGGATTGATAACTTTCTGGATTTATCGTTGGTGATTCGACCGTTTGGATCGACAGAGATGATGAAGACTGTGGAGGAAGCGATTGAGCTCTTTTTACGACCAGAGTTGCTGAACAAGGAGAACCAGTGGATGTGTGATCGCTGCAAGGTGAAGAGAGATGCAATTAAAGGACTCAAGTTTTCCAAGCTGCCTTATGTGCTAATGTTACAGCTCAAGCGGTTCGACTTCGACTACACTACGATGAACCGCATCAAATTGCACAATGAAGTGACTTTTCCGAAGTATCTTGACATGAACTCGTACGTGAGCGATGAAAGTGGGGGTGTCCGTGGAAAAGTTGCCAGGAAAATGTCTGAGGAGCGCCATGTGCTAGAAGGGAAGAACTGTCAAGGTCTAGCGCCACCTGAAGAGACAGCGCCAACGTTGCCGTGCTCACCGCCTCTTGTACCTGGATTGCCAGTTTTGACCGAACGTATACAGCATCTGTCCCCCATGGATGAATCTCAGTCGATATCATTTGCCAATGATGACGAGGATGGCGACGACACTGACCCGATGGACGACGGCATTACAGAGTTTGATACATGGAGTCCAACGTTTGACCCAGAGGTTATGATCAAGCGGTCGGGACCGCATGTGTACGAGTTGTATTCGGTGCTTATTCACTCAGGTAGTGCCTTGGGCGGGCACTACTACGCGTACATTAAATCACTAGAGACCGGCAAGTGGTACAACTTTAATGATTCGACGGTGAGCGAAATCTCAGACACGGAGCTAAAGACTGCTTTTGGAGGTGCTACTGGATCTGGATACAGCATGCGTTACAGTACGTGCGCGTACATGCTAATGTATCGCCTTGTCTCCCCGGATAAAAACGTAAACGTGATCCAGCCGGAAAGCATCCCTCAGTATTTGAAAGATAAGATACATGACGATGAAGAGAAAATCCGCAGGCTTGAGCAGGAGCGCATAGAGATGGCCAAGAAGGTGCAGGTGAAATTTTTCATGAAGGGTAATAAACCCAAAAGCTTGGAGAAGGCAATCCATGTCTACAAGACTGCTACTATCCGAGAAGCACTTGAAACTGCATGCAAGGAATTCGCCAAAGAGAAGGATGTGGTGGTTCCGTTGATAGAGAACGTTCGATTGCGCGGCTACAATGACTATAATTGTCTTTTGTCGGATACGTACGACGGCAAGGAAGACATGACTTTGACGTCACTGGGTATATATGCAGGTCAGCAGATGTTTCTTGAAGTCAAGAGCGATGAAGAAGAATGGGAGGAACACGATCCGACTAAGCTGCAGCTTTTCATCCGCCGTTTTGTCGATTCAAAATCAGCTGAAGCGAGCGATAATAGGACATCACTCATGGCAAAATGCCTCCAAGTGGACGATGATGCCAACCTAGAGTCACTTTGTGCTCTCGTTGCAACGAAATTTTCCGTTCCAAATGATATGCACGTTCGACTTATCAAGAAAAGTGCGACGACATACAGCCTCTCAGCCGCCAAAATCCTTAATGCGAATGATGAAGAACGCACGTGCAACTTGCGATTAAAGATGGATTTGCATTTGGTGAATGGAACGGAACTGTATTTTGAAGAGACACCAGACCTCACACAACCGTCACCTGCTGAAATATTCTTTGAGCGTGAGGCCAACATGATCACAGTCAACTTCAAATATCTGTCGCGTGTGGCGGAGCCAATTCGAATTGACCGAAGAGAGACTATTCGCACATTAAAGGATCAGATTAGCGCAAAGATTGGCTTGCCCCCGAACCGGTTCAAACTTTTACGTGGTATTAACAGCGCCGGTGTGGAAATTAAAGCTATCGACAGCACATTGTCCAAGCTGTCGATCGGCTCTAACCACACAGTCTTTGCACTGGAGGGTGTACCGTTAAATACGGGCGAGTACAATTTCCGACTAATGTTTTACCAGCCTTCCAACGGCGTTGCTAATGACTCGAACTTGACCCCTTCAAGTACGGATAAAAACAATCAAAATCAGCAATCAATCATGGCGAACTCGTCAGCGGATGGCAGCGACACTCCAGATCCCTTTGACATCGATGAAGTGCTGGTGGCGACAGGGAAGGATGACTCGCTATTGACCTTTGTAAACCACATTGTTATCAGTGAGGAGATGCTTGTGGAAAGTATTCGCCAAAATGTTTGGGACGAGTTGGTGAAATGGAATTTTGTGAAGGATGACAACCACTTAACGCCGTCTCATGTACGTCTTCGCGACCTTCGGCAAAGTACCATGACGAGTGTATTAGTGGACGGCCAAAAGCTTGTAGAAGCATCCAAACTAGCTGTGTACGAAGGAAGGAGTATCGTCGCTGAATTATTGCCGGAGCCAGAAACGTCAGAAGTCAACCATCGCATTGTCGAGTTTGCGTACGTAAACCGCTCAGCCTGGCGCTTTGTCAAGAATATGCGACACGAGGTAATAATCTCCTCAGAGGAGGAGAGCGCTCACCCACAGACGTACTTGGCAGATGCCGCAAGCGCTGTGCTATCTATCCCGGCTGAAAGATTACTTTTCGCTCGTATCCCGTATCATCGTGACTCGATTGACATCCTCGAAGTAGTTTCATACGAATTCTTACCTGCATCAGCTTTCGCAAACAAGGAGACAGAGTATCAGGAGCTCTTCTTGGTCGTCGACAATGGTGTCCTCTTCTCGTACATGAACAATCACGAGCGTCAGCTCATACAGAGCTTCCTTGCGAAGAAGAGTGAGGAGAAAACGCGGGCATTGCGAGCGAAATACTCATCATCTTATAACAGCAATAACACGTACCAGTACCAGAAGCCCAAGGAGGCCGCTTTGGTGATCCGCACCAGGTCCAGGACAAGTGAAAAGGAGCAGAAAGGTGGCAGCGTTGGGAGCAGCAACGGTAAGAATTCGAATGGTGTACGCATCTGCACACCTACACGGCGCTCTAGAAAATCTGGATCAGCCGCACATCATGCCTCCTCCGACACAGATGAGGAAGATGATACCGACTACATGACGGAGAAGCCCGAGGCCCTCGATATGGACCTGTTTGGGGACCTGTCATAAGTGCAAGTTCAACTGTAGATCGTTTGTCGCTCCTGATGAGCGGCAGCACAACACTAGTACGAATTCACCGGAAATGAATAAACGAAGATTCAACCTTATTATTTGAGTTTATGGCTTAGCGTTCCTTTGGCAAGCAACAGTGAGAGAGCATACTTATGGCGACACCAAGTCTATTGTAACAGGTGCATAGGTTTTTGTCGCTGTAGTTGTTGGCTCTTCAGCTGATAATGTGAGAAGAATTTGTGACTGGTTGATTTGGAGAAATGTCTTTCGGGACAACTTCCATTTCCTCTGGAGTCACATCCTTTTTGGTATTGCTGCACTTACTCGGATCGCATGAACAATCGCTGCAAATGCGGTCCTGGGACTTGCAAGCACAAGCCTTCGTGGCGCATTTACCGAGACAAGAACAACAGGTAGCCACACTAGTATCCAGCAACTCGTCGATTTCATCCATCACATCCCCGCTTTTGGATGTGGATACTTTTAACGCAATCGTTTGGCCGCCTCTCTGCTTTTTACGCCCATGCCTAGGACGATTTACTTCTTCCACGTAATCTGAGTCAGCCCCGCTATCGTCCGCTTCGTCATCACTGCTGCTGAACAACATCTCAATCGTTTCATACGATTCGCGAGCTTTCCGCTTTCTAGGTATCTTCTTCGTACCGACGTGCTCTCGTAGGAGGTCCATTTCCTTGAGCGTCTCAGCGATCTTGGTCTCTAAAGCATTCACTTCTCTATTGTGAATGTTTCGTTGATCTGCAATTTCCTCCTTTGCTCCAATCAACTCGCTGTTGCACCTCATGCTCTCCTCTTTCACTATAATCGCAGTTTCGATGAGATGGCGTATTAACTGGTGACAAGCTTCTACATTTGTAGGAAAAAATCCTGCGGGTAGTGATACGTTCTTCTCGACAGGCGCTAATTTCTGCTGAAGGAGGCGGATATTAGTAGTTTTGCTGTTCAGATCACCCCGCAACTTGGTCAGCTCCATGGTATTCTCTGAAGAGGTTGCACCCTCCAAACGGGAAATTTGCTGTGCGATATTTTTCCTGTCGACAAGATTTGCTTGGATTGTCTTCTTTGCTGCGTAGATGTCCTCCTGCGATGTCATTATTTGCTGACAAAGCTTCGTCATGTCTTCCATTGAACCATCACTCAGATTGTTAACTTGACCGCTACTTCCATGGGGTGGAAGCAATGAGTTCTTCTTCTTTCCAATCAAGCTGTTCGTGCCCAAGGTTCGGGTGGTTGGTGACAGGGCTCTTCTGTGTTTGTTTAGCGTATCAACATCGTCTACTTTCCGCTTCACAGCATCATCCTTGCTTTGCTGGGACTTCAACTTCTGACTTTGAAACGCCCGGAGCTGCTCCAGACGCGATAATTGTCCACTTTTGCTTGTTTGGCCGCGCTGTGATATGGATGTTAATGTCTGGGTCACTTCGGCCGGCGTTAACCGAGAATTTATGTGCTCGTAAGACGCCTTATCGGACATGTTGAGCAGGTCACCTGCAATCTGTTCCCATTTTTCTTCGCCCTATTTGCCAGAATAAGCTCTTCCTTCAAGCGTTGGTTCTCTTCTTTGATAGCATCAGCCGCAACATTTATCTTGTTGATCACAGCTTCATTCTCAATATGACGTGCCCGAGATGCGTACCTAAGTGTGTTGGATGTCTCCTCGTAGTTAAGATCAGCAGGACTAACGCACGCGATCATTAATGTCTTGCTGTTGCCACCAAGACTGTCCTGGAGTAGTCGGGTTAGCTTTGAATCACGATATGGCACATGGGTCGCTGCCGAAATGGAACGCTTGCGTTCGCATAGTGCATTAATGACATTTCCCAATGCGAGCAAACCGCGGTTGATGTTGACACCTTCTTTGAAGCGCTCTCCTGACAATTGGTGCGCTTGACACGTTCAGAACCTGCTAGGTCAACCAAGTGAAACTTGGAATACCACGTTTCAGTGCCTCCTCCCGCGACTTTTGCGTGACACTGTTTCATGATGAGCGTACAAATTGCATGTGATCGACTGGATTGGGAGTTCATGTTCGTGGATGCCGTGGCTCGAATCAATGCACCGGATCGTAAAAGATCCCCAACTTGGTCAACTGATTTAACGACATGTTCACTCAGCCCAGAAATGACGATGCCACGTTCGCTATCTCCTTGCACCGACAGTGTGGTTGCAGGCATAGCAACACCAGGGTCACTTGTCACCAACAGGTCGCGAATTTCTTCATTCAAGATCTAACAGAGCAAGCAACAATTAGCAACTGCAGCAAAATCAATAAAGAAGATATCTATTCCTACCTCCAAGTACGACAATTTAAGTACAGTATTTCCCGTCATCTTGCTGGATTTAACTTTTCTGAAGACCTGGTCGGTAAACACTTATCAATGAGTTCCCATAAGCTACAGAACACCACAGTCTTAGCTTTGTAACAACCAAGAATTGAGTACAATACATACATCGTCCATCACTCGTGGAATAATGCCACGTTGAGTCGGTGCCACACTTATTTTAAACTCATTGCCCATGGTGTATCTTTGATGGAACAGCACAAATATTTAATAAACACCATAACAACTATTGTCATAAATAATACTGAGTACAGTAAAATCAAGCCTTCTGTGCTTACGTCTTGCCAGAACCTGTTTGCCCGTATGCAAACACTGTTGCATTATATCCATCGAAGAACTGGTCGATCATAGGCTCCACCAATTCCGCATAGACTCGCTCCTGCAACAACAGCCAAACAAAGTGAGGAGTTTTTGTGTTTGCAATATACTTGTATGCAAAGAACGCAGGGAATGACGACTAAACCTGCTGCGTAGAAGGCGGAAATGCAGCATCAAAGTCGAACTGTTTCTCAGCGAGTAGGACGCTATTGTCCGCCACGTCCACGCAGGATGCTGAGCCTTGAGAGGCCTCACTGGAGCTTAACGGGCGGACGCGCACTGCCACATGGACAGAGTCGGCCTTCACGCTGGAATCACTGGGCCTGGAGACGCTGCTCCTACCGGTAGCAGCCTGCGCCGCCATTACGTGTTTAAAAGTAAGGAGATCGATTGGCTGAAAGTCAGCTCGCATTTACGCTAATCAGATGGCAGAGATCCAACTGGCTCGTATTGCCCTAACCGCGACATATTAGCGAGGCGATTAATGCATGCTATGAGGGAGGATGAATGCATCTTTTAATCCATTTTCTATTGGATTTGAGAGAATCAAGCAGTCTACATCGCAGGATCATGAACCCACATAGTTGAGGCCCATCGTCCGCCATGGTGAGAGAAAACTGCACAGAGCAAAAAGCGGCGGCGCTGAGCAGTCGTCGACGGCGGGTGGGCGTTCATATTCTTGGGAGACAGACGCCATGATGGAACCAGAGAACGTCACGGAGGAGAAGCCTCTCGTACGGTGCTGATCTCAGTGTTTACTAAAGTGCGAAGTCCTTTCATACTGACTTGATTTCCTGCTTGTAGCTGTCGGAGGAGTCGGTTGGCATCACAATTAATGACGACAACAACGCCAAGATCCTGCTGAAGATCAAGACGCTGAGCGAGAAGCCGCTACATCTGGAGATCGTGCCGTCCGCTTCTGTGGCGGAGCTCAAGGACCTCGTGAAGAAGAAGGCGAACGCGGAAGGAAAGTTCCTGCGGCTGATCCACCAGGGCAAGATGCTCTCGGACGACAAGGCGACGCTGGAGAGCTGCAAAGTGAAGAACGAAGATTTCATCCATTGCGCCATCAGTGCTGCGCCTCCCAAGACTGTTGTGAACCAGGTATGTCGAGTGGTGCTAGAAGGAGATACTTCAGTTTTTTTTTTTAATATGTCCGCGTTGTTTTCAGATAACTGCGGCGACGGATAGTGATCCAGAAGACAGAGATGACCCAGCTGCGAGACGAGGCTTTGACCGTCTCCGAGATCGTTTAAGCAGGGAAGAGATCCAAGCGCTGCGTCTGTACTTCTACCCGCAACTTTCGGTGTATATCAGCCAAGCTGAACGTGTTCCTGGCGAGTCCAGTGAAGACCGGATATACCGTCTGGAGGAGGAATGGATGGCATCGCAAGGACCACAATCAGAATTCGGTATGGGGCCCTTTGAGATTCGTTACATTTTGGGGTTTCTCGTACTGATATTTTCTGATCACATTGCAGCGCTGAATGTAGTGCCGACGGCTAGGATCGCGCTGGATACTCAGATCGACATGAACGGCATGAACAACTCGATTTTGGCAGCAGACAACGAAGGCACTGGTACTGAATTTCTGTGGGGGTTCCTCATGGGTCTCCTGCTTGGTGTATTTATGCTTCTCATGGTACGCTGCCCATCTGGTCAAAGTCCCTACTGCGAGCGGACTTTTAGCTAACAATCTATTTGTTGTTGCATGACTAGCTTCTCGACCGCTCAGTTCCTCGCAAGCAAAGGTCGGCCTGCTGCTAGGCGTTAGCATGAACTTCTTCCTGAGTGTTGTGCCGCGTGCTGTCTCTGACCAATAGAGCACCGCCGCCAGCTACGCTCACACGTGGGCTAAGGCTCTTCCGAGCTGCTGGCATGCATCGTTATATATATTCCTAGCCTTGTACTGTCCTCGTCGACTCATTCTGTCCTCCGTGGTGCGTTATTAGACGCATATTCATGTTAGACGCCAACAAGAGTCCACATGAACTTCAATAGCATAACCGCTCACGCAGGATTGGTGTAAAATCAAAAATGTAAATTCCGACCAATAATAACAACTTATTGTCGCCTTTACAGCCAATCAAAATCTCCACATCAAGGTATCAGTGCATCCAGTGCTTCACATCTGCAGCAAGTTCATGCCAACCCTGGAGGAGGAAAACCAACAGATCACCGCCGCCCACGCAGACCACAGCGCAACTTCTCAGGTGCAGTCGACCGACGGACCGACGGACGACAGACACCCAAAGAGACGCAAGCACAACTCGGCCAACGGAATGGGAAAGGAGCTCACTCCGGAACAGAAAAGCCTCGTGAAAAACTACGTCACTCGCACAGTCGCTGAAGGAGCTGTCAAGTGCAGCTACTGCGACAAGGAAATCTCGTCCCGTAACATCGACCGCTGGGCTTCGCATCTACGGGGCTGTGCTAAGACTCCCGACGAAATCAAGGCCCAGATCCAGCCCTTCCGAGGAAATTCGCCCCCTGCTGACGCTTCTGCTGCTCTCCGACATCCCGTGAAGACGCTGGAATTATCTGCTGAACATACATCTACTACTGGGATCGTGATGCCTATTGCTGCCTCCTCCTCCTCCACCACCACTTCTTCCTCTCATTTGAGTGTGCCTTCATCCAGCCCAATGGGATCTGGATACAATGAAGTGTTCAAGGTGCACGTGTCCAAGGACTATATGAAGTTCAACGCCGCGCACTTCATCGCTTACAAGGTGATACTTTCGTTGTATGTGCCGCGTGGCAGATTACGGTAGACATTTGCTGATTGCGGCGTATCTATGCTGTAGGGTTTCCGAGAGAAATTGCACGGCCACAACTACCGCTTGGCGGTCACGATTACTGGACAGGTTGGCCCGGATGGATACGTGGTAGACTTTGGTGAGATCAAAAGATCTCGCGCGTTATCTGCAAAGACCTGAACGAGTCGTTCCTCGTGCCCATGAACAGCGATGCGTTGAAGGTAAGCAGCCACTGGTAATGCTTTTGAGTGCGTAGGTATCGTCCTAACTGACGTAATTTTGTTTTGTTTTGCAGATTTCCTTTGATGACACTAATGTGCATATTGTGACGGAAGACATGGCGAAGTTCAGGTTCGGCGATCAAGTTGTCGTCAAATGGGAAATGGAATGAGCGATTTTAACCGGAATATTGTGGCTTTGTTATGATGTGCAGCTTTCCAAAAGCAGACTGTTCGCTGTTGCCGATTGTCCATTCGTCTGCTGAAGAGCTGGCCATTTACATCGTACGTGCGCAGTTGCTACCTAACTCTCTCGCTCCTGCACTTGCTCATTCAGCATTGCTTCTTTGTGATTGAACAGAGTAACCAACTTATTGACGCCTTCACGATGGTCGCACTTTTGGTAAGCAAGCGTTTATTGGCAATTGCCATAACTGAGTCTAGAGAACTAAAAGTGTTTTGACGACAACAGGAGCGTGGCGCACGGAAGATCGAAGTGAGCATCTCGGAGGCCAACCAGCAGTTTGCCTCGTATGAGCGAACGATTATGACATAAGCACGGACGACAAGCGCATGAAGACGAAGGACCGGGCGAGGTCGCCAACAGTTAAACACGCACGCTCCTCCGTTTTTCTGCCTGCCTTCGACAGATGAAGCTTACTGTAAATTCATCAATTGTGCCCCCACCATTTTGTCCAATCGTTCTAGCTCTTGTTTATTTTCAACGAATGGCGAAGGATGATTCGAACCACGACCTCTGATTGCTCAAAATTCGCCAGCCAACCAGACCGAAGCGATCTCTCCCGACCCTTTCTTCAGTCATTTGCGGAAACGCCACGGAGTGCGCAGTAGGGAAAGCAAGAGACCATCACTCTTTGAAATCATGTACGGCGGCGGCGGTGACCGATACGGCGACTCTTCTTCGCGTCGTGACTACGGCGGATCTTCGTACAGCAGCGGCGGAGGCGGTTATTCTTCGCGTGGAGGAGGCGGCGGCTATGGAGGCGGCAGCTACGGAGGCGGTGGTGGCTACGGTGGAGGCGGCGGCTACGGCGGTGGCGGCCGTGGAGGAGGCGGTGGCGGCGGCTTCGGTGGCAGTGGAGACCTCGGCTCTAACCTGGACACACACATTCAGTGGGACCTGTCGAAGCTCCCAGTCTTTGAGAAGAACTTTTACTACGAGCATCCAGACGTGACACGTCGCTCCGAGGAGGAGTACGAGAACTGGAAGCGTGATAACCAGATCATCGTGTCCGGCAAGGGCGTGCCCAAGTGTGTGCTGTCGTTCGAGGAGGCTTCGTTCCCGGAGTACGTGCTGGAGGAAGTGGTGCGTTTGGGCTTCGACAAGCCCACGCCCATTCAGTGCCAGGGATGGCCCATGGCGCTTTCAGGACGTGATATGGTCGGCATTTCGGCGACAGGATCAGGCAAAACGCTGGCTTTCTTGCTGCCAGCTATCGTGCACATTAACGCACAGGTTCGTACTGTGAAGCAGGCGCTTTACCGAGCGTATATAGGCTCTTTTTGTTGTTGAGCAACTGGTCCACAGCGCTGGTGCGCTGATGGAGATAGCAAAGTTGTGTCTGCACACGACGTTCGTTCACGCATTTCTTTTAATGCGATGGGCGACTCACACGCGTTAGGCGTGGGGATTTGAACGGTCTTCGGAGTGTGGCCGATTCACGTGGATGTGCGTTTGATCGAGCGACATCGCGTGCAACTCTGTCACATCAGTTGATTCGTCGCGATTTAGCTGTGTTGAAGTGCCGGTTAAGTTGATGGAGCTTGCTCAAGGGTGCGTGACGCTGTATTCCGTGCGTCGCGTATTTGAAGGCGAGGACTCCGTCTATCGACCATCCTGACAGACTGGTCCGGCACGACCGACATGTGTACAGCTGCTTCTTGCTTTCTTGCCGACCACCGTGTCCTCGTGGCAATCGATCGGTGCGATACTTGCATTGGTGCGTGGACGGTGACAAGAAGAAGAGCAGCACGCGAACACCTCAAATCCCTCGGCGCTCGCTTGTGTTTGCTTTCTCGGACAGCTTGTGTGTCCGTTGTAACGTGTAGTGTGATCTAACGTACTGTGTTATGTTGCGTTGTTTCCTATAGCCGTACTTGCAACCTGGAGATGGTCCGATTGTGCTGATGATTGCCCCGACTCGCGAACTGGCCGTGCAGATTCAGGCGGAGTGTAACAAGTTTGGCGCCAGCTCCAAGATCAAGAATACGTGTGTGTACGGTGGTGTGCCCAAGGGTGGACAGATTGCAGACTTGCGTCGCGGTGTGGAGATTTGCATTTGCACGCCCGGCCGAATGATTGACATGCTGAGCATGGGCAAGACGAACTTGCGTCGTGTTACGTACCTGGTGCTGGATGAGGCCGATCGCATGCTTGACATGGGTTTCGAGCCGCAACTGCGCAAGATCGTGAGCCAGATTCGTCCGGACCGTCAAACTCTGATGTGGTCCGCGACGTGGCCTAAGGAGATTGTGACATTGGCCCACGACTTCTTGACTGACTTTATCCAGGTAACGGTGGGATCACTGGACCTGACGGCCAACAAGCGGATTAAGCAGGTTGTGGAAGTCATGGATGATCACCAGAAGTATGCCGCCCTTCAGGACCACCTGCGTGACATTTACGAGGGTGGCCGTATTATCATTTTCTGTGAGACCAAGCGTGGTGCCGATGAGCTGAGCCGTAACCTGCGCAACACCCGCTACATGTGCAAGGCTATTCATGGCAATAAGTCGCAGGAAGAGCGTGACTACGTGTTGCGCGAGTTCAAGGAGGGCAGGACGCAGATTCTTGTGGCTACGGACGTGGCGTCTCGAGGTCTCGACATCAAGGACATTCGCTATGTGGTTAACTTCGACATGCCCAAGAACATCGAGGACTACATTCACCGTATCGGTCGTACAGCCCGTGCTGGTAACAAGGGCACATCCATTTCGTTCTTCACACCTGGAACGAACAGCCGCTTGGCTGCACCTCTGGTGAGTATCATGGAAGAAGCCGAGCAGGAAGTGCCGCGTGAGCTGCGCGCGCTCGTGGGCCGTGGCGGCGGCGGAGGCGGTGGCCGTGGTCGTGGTGGCTACGGCGGCGGCGGTGGTCGTGGCCGCTGGTAAGCGTTTGGTATGTGACGTGGCTATCTAGTATTGCCATCGGGTTGAGCACACTGGTGTGCAGCGTGCCTCCCATCTAATAACATGCAATAAAAGTAGTTTTTCGCTCGTGATTGTTGGCTCTGGTATTCAGTCGGACTCGTACACACAGCGTATCCAACCAATCGAATCCCTCCACTATGGAGCTGGATGATAATAATAATGGAGGCAGCTCTACGGAGAGCGAGGACTATCAATTCGACCAGGAGACACAATACCAAGCTCCGTCTATCAACATTCTTGATGTTCAGGCTGCATCCCTCACCAACGCACCTCCTGCCTCGTTGTCTGCAAGTGTAACCAAGCCAAGAACAAATCATGCCTACTCAAATCCTTCGGTAGTAGCTGCCGCGAGTGCGACACGATCCGAGTCGAGAGTTCTTGCACACAGGAAAAGTGGAAAGAAAGCCAAGGCCAGCAAGAAGAGAAAAGGTCAAAAGCACCGTCGTGTGACTTCCATGACTTCCCGCATGAAAAGTAAACAGAATCCCGACACAATCGCGCCAAATACAAGTTTTTGGACAAAATTCTAGCGATGCGGAGAGACGTGCGTAGTCGCAGCACGGTGACTAAAGTGCCTCAGGCAGCAGCTGAACGACGGCCGATCCCACTGCTGCCTCAACGTCCAAGGCCGCCGTCTCCTCTTTAGAGCGAGACTTGGACGAAGCTGGACCAACTTATCGCGTGATGTACCGACCACCACGAGCATCCGCTGCCAGAGCACGAGGGGGATGGATGCAACGTCGTGGGGGTCAGAACAACCAGAGTCGCCAGCCAGGAAACCTTGGATCAAAGCGTCCTTGATGGTTTTTTGTCCATACCTGGAAATAAAGTCCAAGCTTGCGGTGTCACGGAATCCAGCACATGCCTTGTTTGATGTCTCTTGGAAATGCGTCTCACCCATCCCGCGAACAGGTCGTATATCTATACCAAGTCTCCAGCTACCGACGATCTCACTGAGAGCACAGGCGTTGTCATCACCTGCTCGTCTCGGTCCTCGGGGACAAGCCGATCAAAGCGGTCGTAATCCACAAAGACACGATCGCGTTCAATGACGGCAAAGTCCTCGAAGCGCATGTCGTAGGCGAAATCGTCCCAGAAATACATTTTCCGCGCATACACGTTCTCCGAGAAGGTCGTGTCGAGACCAGTCAACAGTGCAATAACCGCCACGCGCGACTGAGAGAGCTCCTTCATCGAGTGGAATTTGTAGAATGGCGAGTTCTCGTTGATGACGTGAATAAGCGTCGCTGGCAGCTTAATGGAAGGCCACTCTGCAGTCACAAGCGGTACATCGTACATCTGCCGCAATCCCGTACGCCGATTCGTGAGGATCACGCCGATGCGGAAAAATTCTCGTGAACTTCACCAGAGTGACGCGTGTTGGCGGCGCGGAAAACAAGACAACGATGGCCATAGATTGTTGCAATGGTCATCTTCGACGAAAAATGGATGTGCGCTCGGGGTCGGGCGAACTTGGACCAGGCGATACCAGTGATAATCGTCACAGTGATAATCCCCACCATGGACTCAATGAACACGACAATATTGAGGTAGATTGATCTTGGCTTTGGCGCAATAGAGCCGTAGCCGATAGTGGCCAACGTGTGAACACTCATGTAGAAAGCCAACTCGAACTGCGAGACATTTTCATCGCTATACGAAGAAACGCCGCCCATGTGAAGCCAATACAGCAACCCGAAGATGAAATTAATCAAGACGAAGGCCAGTACAAACACAAAGATAATCTTCGGCCAACCCACGTGGAGTGCACTCTGATAAAAGCGCAAAAGCTGAAAGACTTTGGAATGTGAACGGGCAAGATTCGCAAAAATCGAGGTGTATCTTCAACCTCGATCGACACGGCAGATAAAGTTGTACGATCGCGCTGGTGTACATGATCTGCCTCCACATCTTCGTCAGCATTACTATCTTTTCACTTTCGTCACCATGTTCGTCTTCGTGAGCTTCATTATGAGAGATTGTGCTGGTGTCGTCTTCAACCATTGCGGACCCCGCCATTTCTCGTTGCAGTAGATTCTTCGTATGAATAGGGACAGCAATATCCTCGCTGTCACTGCTAGATGAACTATTACGACGGGCGCGTGCATTTGTGCCATCATAATCAGATAGTCGCTGCACTCCTCCACTATGTCTACGAAGCCTTCCCTCCAACTCTGATTGATTTTTTTGCCATCCACTCTGTCAGCACGCCAAACACGTAAACCACCTCTCTTGGATACAAGCTTTTCAGCGGGAGGAGCCTTGGAAATACGCTGCGTTCCAAATGATTGTT
This sequence comes from Phytophthora boehmeriae, assembly GCA_011947355.1. Lineage (NCBI taxonomy): Eukaryota > Oomycota > Peronosporomycetes > Peronosporales > Peronosporaceae > Phytophthora > Phytophthora boehmeriae. Next base: position 760,065 of record JAAVTJ010000145.1, on the reverse strand, counting down.
GCAGTAATGGCTCATACAGTGGCTCAAGACCCATGGCAAATTTCGTCGGCCCTGTTCTTTTCCTCTTCAGCACCGAAGGACGTGGTTGCGGTAATTCTGTGGTGTCCGTCGAAGACTGCGTCTCCGAGGAATCTGACCTTGAAGTCGTCATGAACGACTCCGAGTATTCATCTGGGACCTCATGAACGACCTCATCATGATAAGGGTGGTTTTGCTCTTGGTCGTGACGTACCCTCGATTTTCGATGTGAGCGGGGGCGAGCCACATCGTGTGTGTATCCACTCTCTGCAGTCTCGTAGTTGTCGCAAAGTATTCCCGTGGTCAGCTTGGGCTTGAGATAGCGCGCTTCATTAATCGGAGCATAATCCACTGCGCTGAGTTTCGCAAAGTTCATAATGACCTCCGCATTTTTCTCGTTAAACTCTAGCAACTCTGCAAAACGGTAGCCCCACATCACGTTGTCAGCCGTGTATATGTAGCGCTCGGAAACTGTGTCTTGCAGAGTCGAATCGACGCCAGACATGGCGACTTCTATGAGCATATCCGACAGTGCAATGTCGTTCTTTGACATTCCATACAGAGGACTGCTCTCGTCGATTATATGCACCACCGCCACGCCCATACGGAACGTGATAAAATTGTTTTGGAGCAACTTGAGATTATACGACGACAGGACTTTAGTGCGTGAGTACGAGGTCTCATCCAGAATATCTTCACCATGTTCCATCGTCATAATACTAGCTCCGCGCGATAGCCTCCTCTTTTCCAACACCTCATCGTCGTGATCACGAACGTGCTTCGTCTTGTGCTCCACCCGCAATAAATTGACCTTGAATACAGCCTCCATAATTACATCGTGGGTCACATCACGCGACTGGGTAGCATTGGCCACTCGCACCACGAGTGCCAGATACTTTTTCCGTAGGGCTGCACGACGCATACTTTGCTGAACGCTACCTTGGCCTGTGGCTTGGCAAACTTCGCAAATACCAGACCTGTAATAGCAGACACGACCATCATGGACGCGAATGACTCCACCGACATAGTCACGTTCGCACAAGTATCCATGGGATACACTACACCAAATCCTATTGTCGTGAAAGTCTGGTAGCTCAAATCAAACGCCTCGAAGAAATTCGTCGGTTCTCCACATACGAAGCACGCGACTGCCGCGAAAAAGAAAATGTTAACCAGGAACACGCCCAAGAGCACAGCCAGCAGCATGGGCCAGCGCATATTCAGCAGCACGTAGAGGAAATCTTTGTATGGCTTTCTTGGATTGGCGGTCGAGAAAACTTTCGGGAAGAGCGAGTTGGACGGCAGTCGGATGAACTGTTTCCAGAACGGCATATCCTCGATCCTCGAGCCTGTGTGGAAGATGGAGGTGTCTTCTGCTCCATTATTGACACGGACTCCATGCCAAATGTGCACCCAGTCTCTCAGCGCAGCAGGCACCTGCTGTGTGCCAACGTTGACAGGGCCGCGGTTCTGGATCCGCTTCTTGGACGCCGGCATGGCGTTGTCTTGCGACGCTGAACTCCTCTTCTCTGGGATCCGCTATAATAGTCTGCAAACAGATGTCCATGAGAAGCCCTTACTATAATATTTGAGACGTGTGACCATAACGGCCATCATCCGCTGAAAGGAATATCACTCAACACCCTACCGATGCCAACAACCTACCGACCGATGCCGGCACAACAGACGACGGAACTTTTTTGCTGGTGGAGCTGCAGCTTCTGGTCTCGACTTTAAGATTATGCGATCGTTTTTTGTGTATGAAGAATTTTCAAATCTGCTGTCGTCCTCGCCATCTTACTCGAAACGTAAGTTAAGTCGTAGCAGTGCATCGGTATCTCGGGGAGTCTCGGCGTCGTTCAGGTTCCTATTGCACGTACGTCATTCGGAGTATTAGGAGGACCTCTACTGTAGGACCTCTAGGGTCCCACGAATCTCAAAATGCTTTTCTATGAAGGAAGTTCTCACTCACTGTCTCGTCCTGCGATAGTTTGCGACTTCAACAGTCAAAGCTGAAGAACCAAGTCCTGTCGTGTCGTAGCGTCGTGGTACAAGTCTCCTGGCGAATAAGCCTTCTGGCAATCGGTTACGCGCACTAGTTTGTATCTATCCAAGAAGAGTCAGGAGCGACTTTTGCACGATGCCGAGCATTCGCGGCGCTCTCATCGACCTCAGCGGTTCGTGCAGAGGCTTTCCTCTTAACCGTAAATGCTGCATCCACACCCTCTAGCCACTAAACTGTGAGCAGGTACACTGCATGTCGACGACGTCGTCCTACCGGGCTGCGTAGCTGCGCTAGCGAAACTTCTGAGCCAACAAGACATGAGCGTGCGGTTTGGTGCGTTGCTAACTGCTCTAGTGATACATTGCAATTCCACGTTTGCACAGCATTGATTTATCTCCATGGCTTTATTGTGTCAGTTACCAACACCACGAAGAAGTCCCGACGCGAGTTGGTAAGCACGTCATTCGGATTCATGGACGGCATCCCAGGAGCTCTTTAGTAACCGCGAAGCACTTGGTACAGATCAAGCAGTTGCACACGATCGGACTCAAGGATATCAAGCCGGAACACGTCTTGACTGCTGGAGGCATTGCACGCAGCCTTTGCAGCAGCGAAACCTTCGCCCTTTGTTGCTGGTGGATCAGTCGTTGCAAGAAGAGTTTGACGGACTCGACTGCTCCAACCCGAACGCGGTAGTCGTTGGACTCGCCCCCGACCAATTCCACTACAGCAAAGTATGTTTTTGTCCAGATCAAGTTACGGGGAAAGCAACACTAATTTTCGGGCACGATCATGAAAACAGTTGAACGAGGCGTTCCGCGTGCTGTTGGATGGGGGCTCACTAATAGCACTCCACGAAGCACGATACTTTGCCGCGAACGATGGATTGTACTTAGGGCCGGGTCCATTTGTGAAAGCCCTGGAGTTTTCTGCAGGTGTCGAGGCTGTCGTCATTGGGTAAGCGGATGGCACACTTGTGAAAGTTGCGTTGGGTGATATACTTACGATGCTATGTCTAAATAGCAAACCTGCGCCAGCATTTTTTGACCAAGCCTTGAAGGAGATGTGAGCATTTTCTGTTGCACTCTACATCCCAGCTCGTTGTCGCCAACTTGTCGTTGTGCTAATGTGCTGCAAAAATGGATGCGTTTAATAGGGGCGTTGCTCGAGAAAATGCTGTGATGATCGGCGACGACGTCCGGCAGGACATCCAAGGCGCCATGGTGTTGGGAATGCAGGGCATACTGGTGCAAACGGGCAAGTACAGGACAGGTGACGAAGGCAGCATTGGTGCGAAAGTTTTGCTAGTATTCATTCCTGTCGGTGTAATGAGTGAGCAAATTGCTGATTTTGTTCCGAGTAGACCCTTCGCCGTCATTCGTTGCCAAAGGGTTCCCTGACGCGGTGGAGTGGATGTTGGACCACATTGCAGCGGTCTCCTCGAACTCGTGAGTTTGTGGACCACATGGAGCGCTCAAACGGACTGCAGTTCGTCAGGGGATGAGCGTGGACGCCTGCAGCTGCCAGCCACTCAGTAAGATCGTAACAAGCGATCTCCTGGAGTGTAACGTGAATCAGCATTGCATGATTTGCCAAACATCGTGGCTCAGACTAGTCGCGAAGATCGTCACTTTTTAGATTCAATCCGGTGTCCGTTGCGCCTTTCGTCCTCGAAAAGAAGATTCTAGCCGTTGAACTCGGTGGTCTTGGCAACGACCTAGGAAGTACCAGCGAACACTTGGCGAATCGGTTTGCAGACAGAGCTGAAAATACCACAACTCATTCGAGCAGAGATTGTTACTTAACGGACCATTCGGTACTGCCACTCACCGTAACGGGTGCAACCGATGCCAACCACACCCACGGATCGGATCGATTACGACCTGACGCCGACAGCAGGAGGTGTACATCGCCAATCTGTTGATACCCCTAGGTAGACATCACCAGGCTGGGAATCAGTGATTTCGATGTCATACGTATAGTTATTTCGGTCGACAAGGTTGACAAGCACCGACACATGTGTTTCAGTAAGTCAAACGACAAGGCGTCGACGACTGACGCGTAACTTCGATATCCAGTCGTAGGCTGCACTTGTTCAGTGAACTTGGACTTGATTGACCTAACAGCTTCGAGTGGGACCAAGTACTAGTTAGTGGCGTTTTTGCGAAGCAATTTATAGCCGGCGTTGGTAGCACGACTCCAGTGAAGTTGCTAACAGGAATGCATTTGGACGGAGCACCCGTACTTCTTGCAAGAGGTAAGATCGAGATAGATATACTTGGAAAGGCGCAAAAGCCAGTAGAAGTTCTAAGAGCGACCGGTCGATAACATGCTGCTTGCTAGCCCCAGATGGCTTGATCGTCAGTCAGTTGTGCATACAAAGCCCAAGTGGTTTCAAAAAGCCGCTAAAGGAACAATAACTCGAAAAGATCGAAATATTGCCAACAATCGCCTGCCTCACTCTTTTCACCGCCACACTTGAAATTGCCTACAAGTGCACAAGTAGTCGCCCGCTATGGCCGATCGGCAGTTCGCCTTGACGCGCGACGCGGAGCTCGACTCCTCCGTGGACAGCGGCCGACGCACGAGCATCAGCAGCGCCGGTAGCAGCGATCTGGAGCGTCTGCACGAAGAGCTGGAGCTCGAGATCAAGCCCCAGAAGCTGCAACGCCAGTACACACTGAGTGTCCCTCCTTCCAGCGGCTCCATCACTCGCAGTGGACTGCTGGACGCGTCACCAGGTGTGCCAGAAGACGTTCTGGATCGATGGGAGAAGAATCAGGTCAAGTGGCGACGACTGGCGGCAAGTGGTGAGGAACTGAAGGAAGCAATCGGCGAAGACGACGCGGTGGACGCCTCGCTGTCTCCAGAGGACGCCGGGGAGCTGTTTGTGGACATCCCGAGGACAGAAACGTTCGATGTGACCTTTGGGGACGGGTTTTTAGGACTGGAGTTCGTGTTTGACGTGGTGAAGAACCAGGTTTTGATCAAAAATGTGCTCAGTGACTCGGGCTCGAATGCAGTGATGCAGATCCCTCCAGGAATGAACGTCGTGCGTGGACTGGCGGTGGACGCTGTGAACGGACAGGATGCTAGCGCTATGGCGCCTGAAGATGTGCTGGACGCGCTGCAATTCAGTAAACGCCCCATGACCGTGAGATTTCAGAAAGCGGCCACTTCGGTCGTGTGCAAACTCTGTGAGACCAAAGTGGACGCCAACAGTTTGGACGAACACACCAACTTTTGTGTCTTGTCAAAAGAGTGGAGTTGGAGGCAGATGTGATCAACAATTCGCTCGTTAACTTGACGGCGTCGATCACTGCAAATCTGGAAACAGAGGCCATGAAACCCATGTTTAGTCAGGAAGAAATGCATATTTACCATGCTCTGCGTGTGGCAGCCATTCAAGCGTCCACATGTGATGTCACAAGTGTGGACTCATTCGCGTTGTGCTCGAGATTGGTGAAAATTATAGATCGGATACGAGAGCAGGAAGAAGATTCAGCCAACTACGCAATAGAACGAGGAATCAGCTACTGTACCAAGCTGCGCAACTTGATTCATATGAAGATGAGCAAAATGCGGGCGTCGCACAAGGTAATGCTACAGCAAAACCCGGTCGAGATTGTGTGTGCACCTTTCAAACGGACCAAGTCGCTCGAGGAGCTCGAGGCTAGCAGTGGGGTTAAGACCCCACGACGTCGTGGTAGCCTGAAGCCTTCTTCCTATCGTGTCTCAATTCGCGACTTTCAAATTATAAAGCCAATTTCGAAAGGTGCTTTCGGCAAGGTGTACCTGGCACGGAAAAAAACAACAGGCGATCAATATGCCATTAAGGTGCTTGCAAAGGAGCACCTACTTCGAAAGAAGCAGGTACACGACGGTTTATATAGTGGAGCATGCTCATTGCGCCGTTTACTGAGCATATGCCATCCTGGTCTTTTTTCTTACTGTCAACAGATTCAGCAAATTGAAACAGAGAGAAATATTCTGGCCAGTGTGGTGAGCCCATTCGTCGTGAAGTTGTTCTGGACATTCCAAACCAAGTAAGCAGTTGGCATTCATACTTGTGGGTTCTGTCACTGTAGGTGCTTACACTGGAGAAATTGTCATGTTGGTGCCGCTAGGCGTAACCTGTTCTTAGTCATGGAGTATCTTCCTGGTGGTGACTTCATGTCCCTTTTGGAGTGCATCGTGCAGTTGGAAGAGCAGGTGAGTTTGGGTGACACTGTTGTGTAAATGCTCCCTATCGTGTGCTGTCTCGTCGATTAACGATACGCTTATGTCTGCTAAGGTGGCATGCGTCTATATTGCTGAGATTGCAATCGCATTAAATCACCTGCACACCAAGGGATGCGTTCACAGGTTTGGAAGCTGCTTCTATTTGTTTTGTTGACAGTTCGCAGTTCATGGCATTGTATTTGACTATCCCACTTGCCTGGTCTTTGGCATGCAATCACACAGAGATCTGAAACCCGACAATATCCTTCTTTCATCAACCGGACATATCAAGGTACACTCCGTTGTTTTGCCATCATTTATGCGCCGTGCAATTTTAACGTGATTTTTGCTCGGAATTTTACTGCCGAAAGTTGACCGATTTCGGCTTATCGGAGGAAGCAGTTGCACTTAGCGACACCGATTCGGAGCCTGACGATGAGTCAATGGACGACAACCAGTCAGAATTAATACCTGGAACTCTATCGGGCGAGGCATCATCAGCGCCGGGGTTTAGCAGCTCACGCCATGCCTCCTCCAAGAAAAGCTCCAAGAAGAAGAAGAAGTCTGCGTTTCATACGTATGGACGGTGCGGCACTCCGGACTACCTGGCGCCAGAAATCGTCCTGGGTGTACCCCACGGCCCGCCAGTGGACTTCTGGGCTCTAGGTATCATCCTTTACGAAATGTTGGTTGGTTTCCCACCATTCAACGATGATACCGTGGACGCAATCTTTGGAAACATTCTCGAGCGTCAGATTTTGTGGCCTGATGGCGAGAAGTGCTTATCTCTGGAAGCAATGGATTTAATCGACAAATTGCTAGACCCGGATCCGGCCACCCGCATGGGCTGGGATGACATTCAGTTGCACCCTTTTTTCGTGGGTATCAACTGGGACACAATTTTGGAATCAGTGCCTCCATTCGTGCCGACGCTGGAGGGTCCAAATGACACAAGCTACTTTAACAACCGCAATCTCACCGACATTTTCATCGATGACGACGAGTTCGACGTGAACTCCCGCTCTGCCAGCAGCAGCCAGAACAACTTTGACTCTGGTCCTGAAAGTGATGAATCGCTGCCGAATCCGTTTGAAGTGAAAGGTGGGCAAGACGGCGATGCTGGGGAGAATAATACCGATAGTAACACAGAAGCCACTGACGTTGGCATGTCCTGGGGTCTTGCTGGAGCGCTTAACGCCTTGAGTGCAGCACCCCAAGCCTCCGAAGAATACATGGGCGACGAGTTACAGGTGGGTGACAACAATAGTCACCATCGTTTCCCCAGTGGAATGTACGGTAGTACCGAAGACTCGAGCCTCTCGGATGCCTTCAGATCATTCAGCTTTACCAACATGAATGCCCTCGCTGCTGCTTCACAAGCCGAAGCTGAAATGATCGCCGATACACAAGCAGTTGATTCTGCGTCCGGCCCTTCGATTCTCATCTAGACGGTCTGTAAACTCGACGATGCTCCTTTGCTTGTCCCCCATTTTCTCCACTTCGGCCATATGAGCTAGTAAACGTAAATCACTATAGTAATAAACCGAATGAACGATATTATCTTGGCGCCTCGCCACGTCAAAGCAAATTCGTCAACACACGCGATCCCATAAGGCACATTTGTCTGCCATCTATTCCGCGCTGTGACCTGCATGAAGCAACAGTGAATCGCCTAACAATTTACATGAAGAAGTCATCCTCTTCCTCCTCCTCTTCTTCTTGCTCGCTTTCCTTGTCATCCTGCGCCTTTGAGGCATCTAGCATCTCATCATCTTGATCGACAAGTGCAGGTGTGTGCCGTGTCTTCTCGCCTGACTTATCGCGTTTGCTGCGGGCCTTCTTCTGCTTCTTCACCATTTCCTTTGTTGGCTTCTTCAATAGCAGTTCCACTGCGGGTCTTGCGGCATCAGTTGCAGCACCTGATTCGCCCTTACCCTTGCCATCGTTGAAGCAGAACTGGTGAAATGCTTCAGTAGGCTGCTCCTTCTCAAAGCGCGCAAGTGCCTCGGCACGAATCTCTTTCTGACGTGTTTGTTTCTCTTCCGGGTGAGGTGCCGACGGGAACAAGGAGATATATGGCTCGGTTTTGGGGTAGTAGTAAATGTACATCATCTCCTCTCGATAAGTCTGGAACTTCTTTTCGTGCTTCGCACGTTCCGCTTTATCCTCAGTCTACACAGGACAGCCACAACATCAGATATAAGTACACTGCTCTACTTTAAATGCAGCTTATACTGCATCGTGGTCAACTGCAAACCTTTCTCACCTTCTCAATCAGCGTCTTAGTCTGACGCAGCTTCCGCATGACCTTCACCCGTTCAAAAAATCGCGGCTGGTAAAGCAAGCCAAAATCACCCAAATAACAATCGTCAGTCATTGGTCTCTAGCATGTTGCCGATACTAATATCATTCACTCACCCTCTTATACTTCTCAGCATTTTTCTTCTCCGTTGCAACCTGGTCCTTCTTCTCATGCTATAAAGTCATCATCATCACAGCAACCAGTTGAGTACCACTCGCAGCAGACTGCAATCTCTCACACAGCCGTCTACTAAAGCACTCACCTCTTCCTTCAGCTGCTCCAGCTCCGCCTTCTTGGCTCTCCTCGTGGCGTCAGGAATACCCTGTTCAAGTGCACACAACACTTCGTCAGTGCCACCACATGCAATATACTATATTTTAATATACTATCTTGGTTTACGCACCCCGCGCACGAGGAAGCGCTCCAGGCCGCGGATGCGGTTCTTGAGTGACGGCACTTTCTTGGCCTGGTGCGGTTTCTTGGCATGGGCGTTCTTGAAGCGTAGACGCGTTCCTACGGCCATAAAAACATGGTGCAGAAGCGCGAGACATCAGAGTTATTGAGCATGTAAGTTGCAACGCCTGAAGATGTCTAGGAGCAGAGATCACGCACCTGCCGTCGGAGCCATGTTGCCTCGATGCACTTGCAAGTTTGGTTGGCCGGAATCGCGATGTGAAATGGTGTGGTGTACATTATATCGTGTGCACGCTTGCTTCGCGTAAGTACGATTAGGAGGAGCGCGACATTTTCATCGGAAGGGTCGCGCTGCAAGAAGAGGCGGCGTCTATTTATAGTGTTCAGACGGAAAATAACGCTCGACACGTAGCGCAGCGCTCGCTCAGGTGCTGCTATCGAGAAGGCCAAGCAAACACAGGAAGCCGTAACGAACGTAGTTGCACAAAGTTCTATTTCGGGACGTGGCTGAGGGCGCGACAAGCAGGAACGCGATCTTTCGGCCGAGTGTGGGTTCAGCGACTGCTGTTTCCAGTCCGAAAAACTCCTTCCATTTTGGAGTGCAAAGTAGGTGGCGCCAGGCTCAGTTTAGTTCCGTCGTCAGAGCGGCAAACAAACACACAGGAGAGCTCTTCCGATTCATTCACAGACAGACAGCAGCGATGACGGACGCAGAAGGAGTGCAGCAGGAACTGCAGGATTATCTCCACAAGAAAGGAATCAACACGTTGTTCATCAACTTGGTGGAGTCGTTGCTGCTGGCCAAACCAGAGAACCCGATCGTACACATCATCCAGTACCTGCAGTCCAACTACCCAGAAGAAGCCACGCCTCGCTATAAACCGGGAGCTGCGGCAGCCAAGGAAGACAACCCGGCAGCCACCCCGCATCTGCAATGTACGTTTTTATTTTATTTTTAGAAATTATTATTTTCTGATTGGATTTCTGTCTGACAGACCACTCGGACGAGTCCGAGAGCGAGGACGAAGACGAAGGTGGAGACGCCGTGGGGAGATCGCCGCTCCAGTTCCGCCACCCAAGATCATGGCCAAGGGACGACGCACGTCAGTGTCGGCTGAAACTATCGACCCCTCAGGTAGGCGGCTATTTCGGACGTTTTTCGTTGGTTTATTAGCTAATTTGGTGATCTTGTGTGGACATTTGCAGCGCAAGACAATTCGAGCGCGTGGTGCACCCCAAGTCGGCGGAGGAGCGTGCAGGTATCAGCCGCATGGTAGTGGAGAATATCCTGTTCAAGTCTCTGGACGAGAAGCAGCACGACATTGTGCTGGACGCGATGTTCCCCAAAGAGTTTGAGCCGGGTGATATTATTATCAAACAAGGAGACGATGGAGACAACTTTTACATTCTCGAGAGCGGCGTGTGCGAAGTCTACAAGGATGGAGAACTCGTGCAAACGGTGAGATTGTTTTACTACGATTTTTTTCTAGATTTTTATTTCTTACGATGATGAATTTTAATATGCAGTGCACAGAAGCGATGTCGTTTGGTGAATTGGCACTGATGTACAATGCCCCGCGTGCAGCTACCGTGAAGGCAGTGCAGCACTCGAAGGCATGGGCATTGGATCGCCAGACATTTAAGTTTATCATCATGGAGACGACGCTCAAGAAGCGCGAGGCACACAAGGGTTTCATTGAGCGCGTGCCGCTGCTAGAATCACTGAGCGAGTTCGAACGTCTTACGGTTGCGGACGCCCTCAAAACAGAGACTTTCAGCGATGGAGAGGTCATCATCACCCAGGGCGACGATGGTAACCTGTTTTACATTATTGAAGAGGGATCAGCAGTGTGTACGAAGCAACTCTCGCCTGCAGACCCACCGGTAGAGATGGGAGAGCTCACCTCGGGTGCGTACTTCGGCGAGATCGCATTGCTCACGACTCGGCCACGACAGGCTACTGTGACTGCGAAGGGCAAGGTTAAATGCCTCACGTTGGATCGCAAGACATTCAAGAGAGTTATGGGGCCGTTAGAAAACATTCTGAAGCGCAACATCGACAAGTACAACTCCGTCATCGCCAACAACATTTAGTCGCCAGCAGAAGAACAGGACAGCGCACAGACGCATCAATACATCTTATACACGCCTTCCACGAACAAAAGGGACAGATGGACCGAGGAGTAGCAGTGGAAGGACTACGGTGCCAGCGACGACGGAGCTGGCGCCGACAAAAACTGCGAGTCGAGGTGATGTCTTCATGTTCACGTGGAGTTTGACGCTGCAATCGCCTCCGCGACGACTAATAGCGCTCTCCTATCTTCCTCTACACGCGCCCTATGATTATGATATTCATATTTGCTTACTTTCTCTCAGCATTGCTTTCTCGCCATCTTTACATATCCACATGGACAGAGCACTCCAGCATTTTATTCATTTCAGCATCGCTTCAGATGCTTCGTGAAACGTCATGTATCATTTCCTACCTTGTTCTCTATCTCGCATTAGCCTGACGGTGGCAGATTCACAGAAAGCTTCTTTCTACGCTGGTTTGCGCATCTACTCCTTCTGCTCGCTATCAGCCTCGGACTTCTTCTCTTCTTCCAGCATCTCCACGACAACGTTGCCATTCGTGTAAACGCAAATGTCAGCCGCAATCTGCATGGACTTGCGTGCAATCGCCTCCGCGTCCAGATTCGGCTGGTCAATCAGCGCCCTCGCAGCCGCTATAACATCAACAACAACAACGTAAGCCTCGTTAGTCGACTATTAAATAACCACCTAGTTCCAGCATGAGTTTAACGTACCGAGAGCGTAGGTGCCTCCCGAGCCGATTCCGATGATGCCGTCGACCGGCTCCAGCACATCACCGTTGCCGGTCAGTGTGTACGACTGCTTGGCGTCCGACACGATCAGAATAGCCTCCAGATTACGCAGGTATTTCTCCGTTCGCCAGGCCTTCGCGAGCTCCACACAGGAGCGCGTGAGTTGGCCCGGGTACTCGTCCAGTTTGGCCTCCAGACGTTCCATGAGCGTGAAGGCATCGGCAGTAGAGCCGGCAAAGCCCGCCACGATGTTCTCGCCGATACGGCGCACTTTCTTGGCGTTAGGCTTGACCACAGTATGGCCTAGAGATACCTGCCCGTCTCCGATCAGACACTGCGGTAACGTGACAACCAAAGCACTCCTGGTCAGCCTCAATAGCTCATTCAAGGCAGCGTTAGCAATTGTATAGGACGCACCACTTTGCCGTTCTTGCGGACGCACAGAATCGTCGTACCATGCATCTAAAGTCAAACGTACAAAATCAAATAGTATAAACGTCAGGGGGTTATAACAAAATAGCAACATAAATCGACATAATGGAGATGCTTATTACAGTAGGAGCATTGGAGAAGCTTGCAGACTGCATCGCACCAAAGTGGGAGGCGGCAGCAGTCATCGACGGCGCCTTATAGGCGCCAGAAGCGGCGCGGAACAGCGAGCGAGCAAGCATCTTCCAGTCTTTGACAGTTTTACTGAGTGGCATCGCATTGATTCGGGCCGCTCAATTAAAAATTGTTATATAGGTCGTTTGTATCGGTTACGAATATATTTGGTATGAAGTGGCCCACACGAGATACAAGTGTTACTTCAGGCGTAATACCAGAGAGATCATGAGCTCGCACCCTGCTAGCGGTCCGCCTTCTTCAGGCGGAGGCGCGCCGCCTACTGCCTCCCCGTCCCCTCCGACTGTGCAGCCGACGCTGAAAGGTACAGAACCTTAGCGTTATTGGATGAGTTCTTTCTACTTAACTTTATTTTGTATGATATGCCTAGTTATGCGACTATATAAACCGAAGCTATATTCCCAAGGGGCTAGCGGGGGCTCTATGTTGCCCACGACGCTGTCTGAAGCTACTGCTACACGCCACGAGTTCGCACTCTCCAGTATGCTGATCCTGCCTGACAGCTTCGGGTACATCGACCTTTACAGCTTCATCCTTTGTAAGCTGATACTGACCTCGATATGCTGATATTGCCATCATTATCAGAGAGATCTTCCTGGGCAACACCTTCAGCAGCTACATCAGTGTTATCAACCCTTACTCATGTGAATTAAGGGACGTGGGGCTGTCTGCAAACATTCAATGCGCCAATGACCGGGTGGAGTTGCACGACAATCGCTACGCTCGTACTGGGAAGATGCCGCCTCCTAACCCTGTGGCAGTTCTGCCTGCTGGCTCCAGTCTTGATATGGTGGTGGATTATCCGCTGAATCAAGTGGGCAATCACGTACTGCGCGTTGGAGTGTCCTACGTGGACCCTATCACTGGCGAGAGCAAGTCGCTCCGCAAATTCTACCGCTTTGCAGTGCAAAACCCGTTGGTCATCACGTTCAAGCAAAATGCAGTGGCCACGCAACTGCAACAAGGAGAAGCCTTGGTAGAAGCACAAATCCGGAATGTGTCCAAGCTGCCGTTGTTTGTGGACAGCATCAAGTTTTTACCATTGGCGCCATTTACGGCTGAAGAGATGCTGGTGGAAAGTGTGGTGAAAAAACAGGAAGGTGCACAGCAGGCAATTCAAGACCTGCTCGCATTAACATGCAGACCGCAGACGCTCGTGAATCCTCAGGAAGAACTTCAACGTGTATTTCGGGTCTCCTATGACCCGGCATCAGACCCGACGTTGCTGACAACACAGGTAATGATGGGGCAATGTTAGCTGTTGTATAACTTCTCTAACTGGTGTACTTTACCAGGGCTCGCAGAATCTCGGTCGCCTTCACGTTGGTTGGAAAACGTCTACAGGGGAAGCTGGGTCTGTGCAAAGCCAGCCAGTGATGAGGAAGGTTCCTGGTGGTTCTGGTGGGCATCTTGGAGGCAGTGCAAATGGTCTGGTGTCAAACAGCGATGTTACAGTTGTCGTCGGAGAAGTGCCCAAGGATGTGGTGGTTGGTCAGCCTTTCCTTGCTTCCGTGTGCGTGTCGAACAAATCGATGCGAAGCCTGGCGCTACAACTGCAGTTCCGGAAGGACCTCATGCGTGGTATCGTGTGTTCTTCCGCGTCTCATCAGGTAACCACACAATGTTGTCGTTGTTTATGATCCTTATTACTTTTTTGCTGACACTGCCGGTTGGATAACATTGTTTATCTGGGGCTAGAATCTTGGTATGATGGACGCTAAGTCGACGAAAACTGTATGGGTTGAATTTCTGCCTGTGGTAGGTGGTCTTCAGGCCTTGAGTGGTGCTGTCTGCGTAGACCTCCGTTCTGGCCAGGAGTTCACCGAGACGGCCGCTGTGCTTGCACACATACTCATTGCACCGTCATTGTCGTCTTGCAAGTCTCTCGAATAAGGTGCAAATTAAGTCTTTTTAAGTTTATTGCTGCGAGTTTTTGATTTACAGTTCATTTACATTACGCAGCATGCGCTGGACTTGTTGCGCTCTGGGAACGAGCCCAGACACGTGAACTCAACTTCACCGGCCAAAAAGACATCACCAGGATGAATGTCGACAGCTTTCTCCTCCTCGAGGCGCACGAAGGTCCCCACTTGCTGTGGTTGTCGTACAACCAGTATTTGTTGTCATGGTACTCAATAACGGCGTGCGACCGAGAGACGTACCGATCATTGAGCTCAATGTCCGCTCCACTGAGCCATCCACCTATGGTGGCCACGTTGCGGACCACATGGATATCCCCGCGGTGCGCACCTGCTAGCACGTAAAGTACCAGTGCATTTGGTATATGTGCGTCGTTTAGCGTCTCCAACACGGTCTGCTCCAACAGTTGTTTATTGCGCTTCTTGCGCCGCCAGCGAGACCGATTTCTCTCTTCATCGGAATCGTCCAGCATATCGTGATCATCATCGCCGCTTCCACTGACATCATCATCGCCACTACCGCTGGTTACTACTTGGGAGTGATGCCTACGTCTATTCGCCAATGAAGTGCCTCTAGCCAGTCGATCCGCGTATTCACCCCTTGTCGGATTGTCGTTGGTTGATTCCTGCTGGGGCGCACCTGTCACAAGATGAGCGACGTGTTCCTTTGCGATGAACATGCACTCTACTCTGGTGTAAGCCTCCAGACGGAACGACACGTCACGGGTGCTGGATGTTGATGGAGAGCTTGAATCTACTACCACCGATTTTTTGGATTCCACCACTCAAAATCTTCGTCGGCGCTTGATGCGTTGAAAGTTTGCCGTTCACCCTCGCTGGGATCATTTTCACGTGACGTCAAGTGTTGCTGTCTCGCATTCTTGTGGCGAATAACGCGTACCTTGCCGCAACTGATCACCAAAAACCATCACGAGACTCCAGCGAACAGACACTGGCATATGCTGTTGGCACAAACAATTTCCCATCTTCGAATAAGACAGACCCACGCGCATAGCTTACGACTTCGGCGTTCGTAGCAACCAAACGCTTTTCCTGGAGTGATATGCCGCGCAACCATGGCACGTTGGTGCTTGCCGTTTGGATCAGTTTGTCCCGCCGCCGTATATACCGCAGATGAGCACGCACTACATCCATGTAGATCTCTAAGTACCCGCAGATATCCTCTTTGGCAAGCGCAAGGATTTCGCAAGTTGTAGCAGCAGTCGCGTTCTCGGTATACTCAAGACTGCCACAGCAGAACTCCGAGTCCCACAGCCCGGGCGGCTTCTGTAGACTGACTTCTCCGAAAAATCCGCCTGCAGTAACTTTATGTGTGAGGGAGTTCATGGCCGTGTCGTGCTCGTCGTCATTGCTGTTGCTCAAATGCAGAAGTCTCACTTCCCCGCTGATCACGATAAACAGGAAGTTGGCAGAATCACCGATTTCGTATATCACGTCACCAGTGTCGAGTCGCTGTCTATGACCACATCGCGCAAGACTCACGATAAGTTTCCGGTCGTAGACGATCGGCTGTAACCACGGCATCATACTCAACAACTGGATATGCTCCTGCAACTCGATGGCAGCCATGCTTTTAAGTCTGTTGTTATGGGCGTGTTCTTCACATAGATGACCTCTAGTTCACACCCACCGCACCGGAAGACGCAAGTTTCAGCCAGCAGGAGAGGTTTACTCGTATATTTGACCACATCTGCTGATCGTTCAGGGTCGTCTGCGTGCTCTGGATTGTGTGTGCCTCCACTTCTATCGTTCACTGGGAGCCCAGTATCATCACGGCCAATAAGAAAATAGGTACCGGCATTGATTCCTGTGGGCATTGGCGTGAGCAAGCACGTGCCACGTTCAAGTTGCACGGTGAACTGTTCGATGGCTAGAGTTACAGTGAAGATTTGCGCGTCACAGTCGCGGCCTTTGCCGAACATCACTGGCCCACCACTGCTGCCACCCCAACCGCTATTCCCGCTCGATGCCCCTGATCCTGACGTGGATATCAACCGAAAACCAACAGGAAAGAAGTTATCGCGAGCCCGTGATTTGCGTTTTGATAGCCGCAGCACATCCAGCCGCATGGCAGCTTCTTTCATATCGGGTCGGCGATCCCAACCGAAAGCCCTTGTGACTGTCGTCACATGCAGTGCACATTTTCCAAACAGCAGCCAATCCCCACGAACAACTGGAACAGCGTGCTCATTAAGTAAGACGCGCGTTTGTCGTTGTAAGTTGCTTTGAAATGACAGGTCCTCCAACACGAAAGTGGTTCCATCAAAGGTGATTCGAGAGTGCACAGCCCGTACTTCGGTATCCTCTGAGGGAAAAATGCGAATATCACAAGCTGGTGAGGATCCGATGAGATAGGTTTTCTGGCCAGGCAGCCTGAACTCGCGAGCCTCGGTAGCAGAGTCATGCTGGAAAACATGGAGGCGAATGAAATCGGGACGACGGGATTTGCAGGACGTCGTGCATACCTCTGGGAATGGAGACTTACGTCCGACAATGTGGTTTATCACGGCGTCATCTTCATCCTCTATTTCTGATGGCTCACTAAAATTTCGATCGAGGATTTCCTGGCGCATGTAGCGACTCCCAAGAAACACAGATCCATCCGACATGACAGGAGGTGTGTCCGCAAATCGAACTCTGTGGGGCGCTATTGGTGAACAAGGCTCGCCTCCTTCGAGCTTGGCTAGCTCTTCACTCTGAGCTACTGTATCGACACCTCGATCAAGAACATCATCAACTATATCTTTGCATTCATCGTCAATGTAGGCAGCAACAAGATGAAGCTCTTCCTCAGTTGACAATCGCTGCAGAACAGGTGGGGAGCTATCGGCACTCTTGAGTTTGCCCGGCTGTACTATGGATTCAACGACTGTTTTGGGGCCGCTCGTGTTTGATAGGCTTGATTCATCATTTCGCACAGAGCAAGTATCCGTGATGGCGGTTGTGATCCCCAGCTCCAGCACACGTATAGAAGTCGATGTCCCAATACGGAAGACGTCGCCACGATGCAAACGGAAGCCATCTCGTTGAGGGTAATGTCTAGAACGGGTGCTTAAGCATAGGAAGGTGCCTCCCGTACTTTGAGCGTCACGCACAAGGTAATCATCACCTGCTACAGTAATTTCAGCGTGGACAGCGTCCATTCTCGTATCTTTTGTGACAATGACAGTGCCTTCTCCTGGTTCGCATCCGATGAAGCCTGGCCTAAGGAACCAAGACTTTTGCGATCTTGTTCGACCGTCGGATGAACACCGAGGTAGCACGACGCATAGCTCCTCTTTAGCCCTCAGCCTTCGTCGTGGCTTCCGTTCTACTTGGTTCGCTACGGATCCGTCAGAGGTTGAGTCAACGGCGCCGTCTCTGGTTTGTGAAGGAGTGGCTTTGTTAATGGAGTCTGTGGAGCTGAACCCGTGCGAATTGCTGCGGATACTACTTGAAGAGCTCCTGTAACTCACGGCAGATCTGTCTAGACTAGAGTTCGGCTTTGAACGTCTGAAGAAAAGGGAGCGCAGATCGGATTCCTTGGGATTGTTGAGGAAGATGATACTGTCATTGGGGTCATTTTTGACAGGTGACAGCAGCACTGGCGTGTTAACAACAGTGCCAAGTGATAGCTGCCCCAGTGGTGGAATTGCTGCGGGAATGACCATGCGCCTTCGTTTCCAAAATGGCAGGCGAGTGGGCGATTTGATGCTCGGGCTAGCAGTTGTGTCAGGAATTGAGGCAGGGTCCGAGAGCACCGACCGTAATGATGCTGATTTCGTCAAGCCGCAGTGAGTTTTGGCGGACATGGTGGCTACTGTCCTGGATACTCGGTCCTCCACCGAGGCTTACTGTATCGGATAGTGTACGTCGAGCAGCTTGACCAAAGATAGTGAACAGCGTGGAACTTATTTTTGCAAAGTCATTGTCGGGGACAAAAATGTTAGCGATAACTCCGAACCAAGTGACCGGTAGCACTTGTCAGACGCCCACGTGGTGACTAAAGCAATGTCGAACCGACCAAAACTTGCAACAACCATCTACGCGCTCGTACCGGCTCAACCGCTACCTGAGGTGGATCTATCCAAGTCTTTCAAAGGCCGGATACTACCGCCGAAAGTTCACAATTGTATCCGCCGTCACTACTTCAAATATGATCGACAATTTTTATTTTGCGCAATGGTATCATATTGCCTGAATATCGCGATCGCGATGGTGACAGCGCCAACGGGGAAAATATTCGCACTGGTGAGTGTGTTTCTGTGGGCCCCACTCGGACTTGGCAGCGTGACTACCCTGAGGTACGATATTGTGCGCCTAGTTTGCCGAACTTTCGATTTCTGGTTCTTCTCGATTACGACAAGTGTGATAGTCATCACGACTTCGGTGTATTTCTCGGACTTGCGGTGGGCCCGGATGCTTATCGATTGGTTCGGTTTCCACCATGTTATTTGTGTCGATGCACACGTGTTTGGTCTCAGGCACCTTACATGCATCATGATTGTCGGGATTTTTCAATTGCTGTTTTACTCACCTGGATTTTTCTTGGGAGGGTTGACGGAGGTTCCACTTTCACGATTTTGGAGTACGAGAATGAGCATAACCATTTTGAACTATCTGGCGTTGACGTGATTGGCAGTGGTCTCATATCATTAGGCTTTCTCCTTGCTAAGATTTCATTCCGAAAGCGAAAGGTGTTTGGAGGACGAAAAACACGACCATCAATTGTTGAATGTGTCGTCTATCGGTGCAGATTAAAACTAGAGTCGACCGAAGGACCAAAACTCGCGAACGCGTGGCCGATGGATAACTCGAAGTATAACTCAAAGAAGATTCGCTGCGTCAACCAGATGCCGTCCAGCACTTGATGTTCCTCAAGTTCCCGCGGACATTTGATGCTACGGAAACACTGCTTCCTTGGAGATTAGCGCAGCACCTTGTGATTCCAGTATGGGGACTCGCAATACTCTATGCAATCGGAGTTACCGGGATATTGCTTTCCCACGTTATGTTTGTTCACAAGTTCGACTGTTCCGATGACTCGTTGTGGCACAAACACATCCTGTCGATGACGTCTTCGATTGCGTTAGCGTGCACTCTCGTGTTCATGGCGACCTTTGCCGTCTTCTACCAGCGTCAGTTGCTCAAGTTTCTCTTCCACTCTTTTGATTTCGCCTTCTACTCCTTCCAAATCACGTCGGCTAATATCTGTGTTTGCACATTCTATCGTTGGGACACTTCTCACTGCGTCATGGTTCTATCGTGGTGGCTTTTGGCTCACTGGGTGTTCACATTGGATGCGCTTACTCCGATTATTCGTGATGCGTTAAAGTTTCGCGTTATTTTCCCCGCTGCTGTGATGTGTCTCCTGCTGATCGATCATACTGTGATCATGTACCGAATTTTCATCACCGGCGACAGAGAGCTTCAGGACTCGGTTATCTTTGAGGCAACCGTTTGGGATCAGCACATGATCGTTCGTGTTGTGCCTTTCTACGCCAGTCGTATATTGACGCTAGTGCTGTGGTGCTCGCGCCTCGTTATTCGGCTGAGTTTGTCGTCCATTGATGAAGTCACGATTCTTCGTGGCACGGTCTGCTACGACAATTATTTTGCGAACGGAAGACGGTCGAGCACGCTGCTTGAAAAGGTTCCTGAAGGGCAGGTTATAAAGACTGAAGTTCGTTGCAGCCAGGTATCCCCCGCTGGGTCAGCTCTACCTGTATATCCGAAGTAAACTATGAAGACCGTCCTCACCGTAGTGGATCGCGCAATGGACGGTGCAGGAAGGGTGCGCGGTGCTGAGAGTTGTTAGCTGACTAACCAAAGATAGGAGCGTATTTCAGTCGCAACGTGCGTAAGACTTTCGTCAATAACGAAGACCTGGTTGTCGGTCTACAGCGCCACAGGGAAGGAAGGATCAGTCTCGACGGACCAACTGTAATCGATGACAATCCGAAGAAAACCTGGCAGAACGCTTTGCCTTAATTACTCGCTGGTGCCTTCCCAAGCGCTGCCTGTCGTTGACCTCAGCAAGTCTTTCAAAGGGCGGTTGTTTCCCGCAAAAATTCACACGTTTATTCGACGGCAATACTCTAGACATTACCCGACATTCCTGCTATGTTACATGATCTCGTTTTGGTTGAACCTCATGATCCCGATGGTTCGAGCGCCAATAGGACGACTTTTTGGGCTACTAGGCATTATTTTCTGGTTACCATTGGGTCTGGCTAGCGTGACTACGATGAGATACGATATTGTGCGCTTGGTATGCCGAACTTTCGACTTTTGGTTCTTCTCCAGCACGGCGACTGTCATTAGTATCACGGTATCGATGTATTTCTCGGATATGCGCTGGTTTCGTGCGGTCTTCGATTGGTTCGGATTTCATCATACTATTTTCATCGACGCGCACGTGTTTGGACTCAAATACTTGACGTATGCCTTATTCTCAGGGATGTTTTCGGTTGCTGTCTTGCTTCTATGCGTTGTACTGGGGCGGATAGACGTTGTCTCGGTCTACTCGATCATGAAGTACAAGAATGAGCATAATAGCTTTGAGCTCACGGGTCTTGACGTGATTGGGAATGGACTCGTAACACTTGGCTTTCTCCTCGCCAAGGTATCCTTCAGGAAGCGTAAAACACTGCAGTCGTTCCAAAAGAGATCCTCCATTGTCGAGTGCGTCATCAACAGGTGCAGATTAAAACTTGTGGCAAACGAAGGGCCAAAGTTAACGCAGGTGTGGCCAAGAAATGGATCTGAACGCAGCTCGAGAGAAGAATCATTAAAACAACCGGATGCAGTCCAACATTTGATGCTGCTCAAATTCCCGCGGGCATTTAACGCTACAGAGACGCTGCTTCCGTGGCGATTCGCACAACACGCTGTTTGTGCCGAGTTTCCGATATGGTTACTTGCCAGTGTATATAGTGTCGGATGTGCAGGTATCCTTCTCTCACACATCACGCTCATGAACAACTTCGGAGGTTCTGATGACTCGAAGTGGCACAAGCACGTCTTGTTGGTAACATCTTCGATCGCGTTAGTGTGCACTCTCGTATTCACGGTTATCTTTGCCGCTTTCTACCAGCGTCAGCTGCTCAAGCTTCTCTGCAACTCCTTTGACTTCGTCTTTTACTCCTTCCAGGTCACTTCGGCCAATATGTGCGTTTGCACATTTTTCAGTTGGAGTTTTCCCCACTGCCTTATGGTGCTGTCGTGGTGGCTTTTGGCTCATTGGGTGTTCACATTGGATGCGCTGACTCCTGTCATGCGGAACATGCTTAAGTTCCGCCTTATTTTCCCCGCTGCTGTGATGTGTCTCTTGCTGCTCGATCATATCACCATCATGTACCGAATTTTCATCACCGGCGATAAGGAATTGCGGGACTCTGTAGTGTTCAAAGGAACTGTATGGGGCCAGCACTTGGTTGTTCGTATCGTGCCTTTCTACGCCAGTCGTATATTGACGCTAGTGCTGTGGTGCTCGCGCCTCGTTATTCGGCTGGGTTCGTCGTCCATTGATGAAGTCACGATTCTTCGTGGCACGGTCTGCTACGACAATTTTTTCGCGAAGGGAAGACGACCAAGCACGCAGTTAGAAAAAACAGTTGAAGATAAGGCTTTGAAGTCTGGATCGAGCGGCAACCAGATACTACCTGCTGGTCCAGATAGCCGAAGTATTCCAAGAAAGCGGTAGGCGTTAATGACCTCTCGAAATCGTCCATCAACGATGGCCACTCAAGAAACGAGTACTTCTAGCGGTCTCGTGTATTCTCTCGTACCAGATAGACCACTTCCGCACATTGACTGATCAAAGTCTGTTCGTGGAGAGCTGATTCCGGCAAAACTTCATGCAGCGATTAATCATTTTCTTGCCAAGTACAATACGCCACTTTTACTGGGGAACATGACCGCCATGCACTAAACGTTGTTGTGACAGCGGTTAACGCACCAATCGGACAAATCCTTTCCGTAATCAGTCTCGCACTGTGGCTTCCGTTGGGCCTCGGTGCTCCAAGTACGTTACGGTATGACATCGTGCGCTTGTTGGTCGGAACATTTGACTTCTGGTTTTTTTCCTGTACGACGACGTTAACGGCTTTAATGATATCGGCCTACTTCTCGGACTTTCGCTTTGTCGAATGATCATCAATTGGATCGGGTTCCACAACCTTGTGCTGATCGACGGGCAGATTCGAGGAATTCGTGCTTTTACTTTCGTCACAATGCTAGGGATCCCACCCTTGATATTTATGTTGCTTTGGATAACATTGGACCGATTAGATGGATGCACCAAGTTTTCCGTGTTGAGCCACACGAACAAGCATGGGAGTTTCAACCTTTCCGGTATGGATATCATCGGGAATGGCTTGATAGCGCTCTCCCTGCTCATCATGAAGATCGCAGTTAGAAAGCGACAGGCGCTGCGATTGCAGCAAAAATCACCAATGGTTAAATGCGTGATTTACCGATGCGGCCTTAAATTTAATCAAATCGACGGCCCAACGACAACCGTGCTTACCGCAACGACTCGATCGAGGAAAACAACACAAAATCGTGGAGCCTCCGCCTTTGAATCAACTGGAACCACGGTGCTCGAACCGACATTGGTCCAACAAATGAAATTTATCAAGTATCCGCAAACTTTCTCCTCGAACCAAGTTATCCTGCAATGTTATCCTGCAATTCGTGGCGGCTTTGCCATTTTCAGTTTGTACGCCGCAGGTATCATTGGTTTCATTCTGTCGTTTTCCGTTCTTCTTAACGGCTTCCATCGTACCCAGCCCGGTGTGCTGGTTGTACAAGCGTGGTTTGCGGTAGTTTGTACACTAGTTTTTATGGCTCCATTCATGGCACTTTGTCAGCGGCAGCTCCTTAGGCTGGTCGTTACCTCGTTCGATTTCATTTTCTACGCCGTCCAGACCACCATAGCTAACGTATGCATCGGCAAGTTATACAACTGGGAATGCTCTCGCTGCCTTATGCTGCTCACATGGTGGATGTGGTCCCAGCGGGCCCTGACGTTAGATGCACTCACGCCGGACATGAAAATCAAACTCCGGTGTCGTGCTCGCTTTGCAGCTCTCGTTGCGACACTTTTGCTTCTGGGACATATCGGCATCATGAGCCCTCTCTTCTTATGGGTGACCGGGAGCTGCACGATGCCATTATCTTCCGAGGCACTGCCTGGGGGCGGCAACTGATCGTTCGAGCTATACCTTTTACTTCAGTCGGGTCGTGACGCTGTCACTGTGGTGTCCACGGCTGATCTGGCGCTTGAGTACTGCGTCCAAAATGGAAGTGACGATTCTTCGGGGTTCAGTGTGCTACAACAACTATTTCGCCAGGCGGGGGCAGCGACGTTCGAAGACGGGTACAGCTAGGAAACTGCTGGAGAAAAAATGCAGCGAACATTTCGACAGGGCTGTGTAGAGCCTGTTGAACTTCACGACAGCCGTGGCCCCACATCTGCAAGTACCCTCGCTGCTATTCAGCCGCACTAAATGTTTGGTGATCACCGACAATTTTACTGGCACTGTGTACAACCAAGTAGCTTGATGTCCCAATCCGCTGCCGCTTACTCTTGTGATTAATCCATTCCTTCCATTCTGTAGCTGGTGCGCCAATATCGTCAATCAGTTGCTTGCGAGTTCGGAAAGCCCGCTTGGATTCATCAATGACGACATTAATGGAGCGAGCTTGCTGCTTAGCATCCTCCGAGTGAACACTTTGATACATTTCCCGGGGAACCCGTACCTTTGAGCTGCGAAACATCGAAATAAACTCTCGAAAGATCGAGCTGTCCCCATGATTCACTAACGTGAGGGCATTCCCACTACCATCGTCACCCCGCCCAGTACGTCCAACGAGATGAACATAGTCGGCAACCCTCTTGGGAATATCGTAAATCACAACATTTTGTACATGCAGCAGGTCCATACCTCGGCTTAGCACATTCGTGGACACGAGAACGGGGATCTCCAGGTGTATAAATGCCTCCAACAAAGCAAGTCGTTCTTTTTGGCTTTTGTCCGCATGAATCGAGGCAGAATCAATTCCACAACGCTTGTGGATCGCTTCTGCCAGCATTGTCGCGCCAAGTTTTGAGCTAACAAATACAAGCTACAGAAACAATCGATGACGACGCAACCAAACAATGTTAACCAATGAAATCAGTTGACGTCACCGTACAATGTTCACGAACATATATGCGTACCGTTGATTCTTCATGCTTCCCCTCTAAAAAATCAAACAGAGCATTCTTTTTCATTTTGTCTTCAACCCACTGAACTTGGTGTTGGACATTCGGATTCAATGAGAAGTTGGGCATTCCCGTAGTTGAAGGAGACTTGCTGCTGTTACTACAAACATCGACGCGAGTATATGTCGATTTGTTCTGCCCTTTCATGACCTGCCGGACTAGCCCTTCGACCTCATCCGATACAGTGGCGCTGACGAACAAGATCTGGACACTGCGTTCATTGCGTAATGTTGCTAAAAGGGATAGAATCTGGGAAATCTGTGGGCGAAATCCCACGTCCAGCATCACGTCTACTTCATCCACGATGCAGGTATCGACCCCCAACAAAATGGACTCTCCGCCACTATAATTTGTAAAAATGTCGAGGAAACGGCCAGGTGTAGCCACGATCAGTTGAACGCCACTTTGTAGTCGATATCGTTGGGTAGGGACGGGAAATCCTCCCACCACGAGCGCAGTTTTCATATCACGGATACCGCGCATTAACAATTTCGCCACCGCTTCAATCTGTATCGCCAACTCTCGAATTGGAGCCAACACCAACGCCAAAATCTCCTCTCCGTCTTCAGCTTCACGCTTGAGTAGCACCTGCGCTATGGCTGGAACGAGATACGACGCTGTCTTCCCCGTACCTGTCGGAGCACTTACCAAAACCTAAAAACAAAGCAAATAGTTACTGCTTTTTGTGATCGAATCAACAGTCATCGTAGGTTTTAAGGCGAGTACATTGTGGCCTTGTAACACACAAGGAATGGTCTGCATTTGCACGGGTGTGGGTCTCTCGAAGTTGTTGGCAGTAAGGTTCATCAGTAGCTCTTGCGGCAGCTTGGCAGTTCCTTGCTCTTGGGCAAAGTCCACCATTGGAATGGGCAAGAGTTGGGTTTCTCGGACCACAGACCCGGCGCCTGAGGCTGTTTTGAGCACGACTTGGATCCCCAATTTCCTCCGCAGAATGTCGGCTCTCTCTGCTTGTTGCTCTTGTAGTTGGAGAGACTGCTGCGTCTGCTGCTGGTGCTTTACCTGGCAGAGATCGCGGCACTCGAGACTGCAGACGTCGTCGTCCGTGGCGTCGCAAACGTACTCGCCATAGCGACCGCAAACCTGCAAGGAATCGCAGCAAGTGTTTAGACAGAGCGTAGAGCGCAGGGACGTGAGTGCGCGTACGATGCAAATGGGCTCTCCCTGCAGCGGCCGGCGCTGGTCCGCACTGCGCTTCACCACCGAGTCTTCGGCCATGTTGTCCACACTAAAATACGGGTCAATCGTGGTGAAGTAGTCTGAAGTAACGCTAGTATTCCGGCGGGTGCTGGCCCTACACATGGTGCTCGTCCATCGTGGAGACGCCTTCAGCAGACGAAGACGCCCTCCAGCAGACGAAGAAACTCGTGCATGAAGACTCAATTTTTCTTTTCTTTTTTGTTCATTACTTGAAGTGTCAAGGTGTCTGCGCTCTCAGAGCCACCATCAAAGCGAGCCGATAGCAAGACTGCTAGTGCACCCAATCGTGGCCAGCTGATGGCGCTTTTAGTCCAGAGCCTTCTTGGCAGCACGAGCCTTCTCGCGGCAGTCCAGGTCCAGCCAGTCGCAGTCCGATTCGGGCCACGGGAACGGCTTGTTGCGCATCTTGAGGTACGGGTAGGCCGGCACCTCCTCGTGGTGGTGACCGTGGTTCAGGTGGTCCACAACAGTGTAGGTCGTGAAGACCGCCACGACGCCGATCATGCCCTTGGAGATGGTCGTCCATCGGTGCATCTGCTCCTTGGCCTCCTGCTCGGTGGCGCTGGACATGTGGCGAGCGCCAGCGCGGAGCGACTGCGCCATGACGCGAGATCCCTTGGTAAGAAGCGACTGTCATTGGGCCATGATAGCGATAGGGGGTTAGCACGAGGTGTGTATTATTTATAATCCCCACGAGGGGCTTCTCTCACCATTCCGAACGAATTTGCTGCGATCGACTCGAGGAGATACAGGAAGTGAGCGGTCAGCGTGCGACGCAGAGTTTGAGCAGAGTTCCCCCTTGATAGACGTTTCTTTGCACCTGAGTGCTGCGATTGGGCAAAATGGAAACCTCGCGCATAGTTTGGGAAATCTCCAAAAAGAGCGCCTGTGCTTTCCGCAATTACGAAAGTGCGAAGCCGAATCGCGAGAAAATGTCATACTCCAGTGTACATCGAGGTACACCGATGTACACTGAGGAGGTCTGGAGCGAGGTCTGGAGAGCGGTCGATCCGGGCGCAGGTGGTTAGTCTTCATCTGCAACGCCACGTCACTGTAGCACGCAGGCGTCGTGAACGACTGCAAACTGTCGGCAGCCTCGGCCGAGCTGCGATGCTCTTCGGCCAGGAACTTTTAGGAACTCGGCGCTGCCACGCCTTCCAGTGTGTGTACGACTACGGGTCGACCAGCAACCTTCTCGAGCGACTAACATTCACTACGGCGAGACCACGGGTCTCTCTCGAGATCCAGGTCAGGCTGATCTGGTTCTTGGGGTCGCTATTCCTTGTACCTGCTGGAGATGAAGCCCCGCGACGACCTGGAGCGATCCCACAACCTCCGCCCACTGTCACCACCAGCGGGCAGAGCTTGTTGTCGCGTGGGCCGTCGACTTGTTCCGTCTTGTCGCCCCAATCTTTCGGGCTTTGCTGCGCTTCGTGGAGTTGGCCATTGTGGACGGCGAGCCCACCATTGCTTCGTGCTTAGTCGTAACTGACGACAGTCGAGACTTCGTCTGCGTATACTGTACGAGAGAGGTGTTTGGCGGCGTTGTTCATCCCAAAAGTGTCCACAATCTGCCACACCAATTCGTCCGGACTACCAGCAGCGTTACAGCTCACGACATTTGACTTCCTCGCATGTCCCTTTTCACGGCGATCGAAGGTGATCGCCTTTCGAGATACCCCACCGTGGTGGCAATTCTCGTGGTTGACTTGGGGTCACAATTACCTCATCTTACTCTTCAAGATTACAGTGACCGTGTCGTCCGTCAGGCTGTTCTTCTTCGTGCTAAAGTGTGGCATAACGCCCACCGTGCTCTCCAAATCGAAATTTCATCAGGCAAATGAAGTTCGCTTTTCAGAGGAGAGATTTTCGAGTTGTCTTTGTTGCAGCAACAGGCATTATGTGCCTTCTGGATTTCTGGATAACCGATGTACACCGATGTAAACCAATATTGCGAGCTCTCCACACGAGGAGATGAAGCTCATCGCATGACTCTATCGCGCGGGCATGGATTACGGTATAGCGCCGCTATGTGTGGGGAGGCTCACATCCGCTTTCAGCGATGTGGAGCTTGGCAGCAGTTCTTAGAGGTTTAGCTGCTACGGGGCGAGCTCTGTTTGGACGTTTGGCACCGTAAATCTTGGCTGGCTCGCGGTAACCAGGCGCTAGCGACGACAGCATTGGGCTACAGAGCACAACGACCAAGACGCTATTGTCCGCTCAGAAGCGCATAGTACAAATCATGGCAGGCTCGCGATCTGAAGTTTCGTCGGCTTCATCCACGTCTTCAACGTCATCTGTATCGTGGAACCCTACGACATCCAAGAGGAAAGACCGAGAACTGGCTCCGAGAAGGCGTGTTTTCTTTTGCCGAGCGAGTTGCTTCTGATGTGTCCATTTGACGATCTGAGAGAGTAATCTGTCTCTCGCCTTCCTTCCAATGTGCGAGAGCTTCCACAACGATCTTGTGTCTGGGCCACACATCAATGGAGCTCTTGCTGTTGCGTTTCGATGTTTGTTGCAGCACGGACTTTACTCGTCGCTGGTGGCGTTCCTGCTACACAACACCAAGAGCAAGGAATCGACTTTTAGGACCTTAAGTGGAGACTGGTGATTCCAGCGCGAATTTGCAGCCGCTTGGCCTGCGCACTACGACACTCGCTGTGGGACATGGAGAACGCTCGCCTACTGGTTGCCTACACCACCTCGCTCAGTACATCGACATCATCTGCGCGAGCCGGATCTCTTCAACGGCTGGAAACACTCCGCCGAAGATCATGGCAGTGGTTCACGTTTCTTTCAGGGGTCTTCAACTCTTGGCACAAGTGAGCAAGGAGCTAAAAGCAAGCAAGCGTTGATGCCGTCATCTTCGCACCCACCATACCGCCGTGAACTCCTCAAGTTTCGCTACATAGTATGCATCTACATTGAAGATCTTCAGTCCCATCATTGGGATCACGCCGGGGTCGAGGTGTACGTGCTCATGGATCTCACGTGGTGTAGGTCACACCGTGAGGCGCTGGAGATGATCGGCGACCTACAAGCAGCTGGGATAGAAGTCAAGCACTTGGGATCCCAGTGCATGCACTTCAAGCTGATCGTTGTTGGCATGGCGTACACAGCAGGGGTAGCACCAACCTCTCTAAACTGCATTCACGTCTAACGCTGAATATGTCATAGAGGGGTAGTAAAGGTTTTGGATCGGCGAAGATGTTGTTTGAGCAAGAGTACAACTGCGAGAAGGCGAGACTAGCTCAAGAAAACGAAGTGACAGCGGCCCTTGCTAATCTTGCCGCGAAAACTGACGCAAGCGATAGTCCATTGAAGTCGTTGTGCATTTACTTTGGTCTCATTGGTGAATGTGGATATGCCACGACTACAGACCGAGTCGCCTAAGCGATGGACGTCTCTGGTTTGATTCAACTGGAATGTCGCCAAGTGGATCGATGGGTCCCACTACGTTCCGACCATCACGCGACTACAAACAAGACAGCAAAATTAGCCGGTTATAGTTCTTAGCATGGCTCCAACATGTACCTTAAGGCCGGGGGTCTGCCGGCGATCCAGTGGCGGGGCCATTTGTGCTCGAACGTAAGAGGATCCAGGACGCGAAAACGACGAAATCTGCAGCAATTCAAATGCCATCATCAACAGCTTGTAGCAATACAACCTAAAGAACGCATCCTACGCTGTCGCCGTGTTTGTCGCCAGGTTGAGTCTGCTCGGGTTGCTCTGGGATCTTCCGAATAATCCCTTTCGCGATCAGATCCGACTTCGTACTTTTGCTGCAGCCTTGAGCTAAGTTAGCAGCATCAACAAAGCAAACGTTAGAGAAGACGAGTATCGCTCAAAGATACCCGGCTTACCAGCGAAGAAAGCCCAAATGGCTTCGGAGATGCTGGCGTAGTCCACTGCTCGGCGTCCTTCCGTGTCGGCCATTTTCGGGTCGGCTTGGTGTTCGAGCAAGATCCGTACAACTTTGCCATGCTCTTGAAACGCGGCTGCATGCAGCGCAGTCCACCCCGTGCCTGCCGTCAGCGCAAGCGATGTTGGATTCATGCATCCTGACATCATTGGTGACAGGTAGCTGTACCTTCGTTTCTGGCAGATACATCTGCACCCTTGTCCAATAAGTACGAGACCATGGAGTCGTTCCCCCAAAGTGCCGCAGCGCACAACGGCGTTGTTCCATCTATAAGGTGTGTCAGTTTGTCTTCAATTTGTCTTCTGTTGTCCGAATATCGAATAAACACAAAGCAGCCTACCTTTTCCAGGTGAGTCGATGTGGATCCCGTTGTCCAACAAAAACTCCACCTAGCAAACCAGTATTCAACAACTTATTAGTCATCCGTTCCTCTGGTTACTACGAATCACCGCATGCCTGACCACGTACCATCGCACGAGAACCGTTAGCCGCCGCCTCCGCGAGTTCCACATGCGAGCGAATCACCCCTTCCCGAGCTTGCTGGTCGTCGTCGTAATCCATTGTCTTTTAGTCACTTCACTTCCTGGCTCAAAAGCACGTAGGGGGAGGGGGTCACACGAGTTATGTCGGTCTTGCGAAACGGACTGCGGCCGTTCACTTGGTGCGAGCATGGAAACTCGTTTCAGCTTTGCACTCCATGGATTTAGTACAGTAGTGTTGCCAACGAGTTACGTCGATAACGGAGGCTTGCTACAGATCCGTCAAATTCTCTAGACACTTCGCGATCGACACACGATAGACGTTGGTGCCGTGCATTGTTGACTTGCGACGCGATGAACTGTGGAGATGGCGCTCGACGAAACTCGGATCAACGATCAGGTTACCAGCCACGTCGAGAGAGATTTCTGTGCCTACGTGCTGATACAACCCCCACTGCGCAAAGGTACTGTCAGCATGCCAAAAACAAATACATCAACGGAAAAAGCAAGTATACATACAAACTTTGGCACCCCTGGAACAATGTCGCCATCCATGACAACGCGGTAGCTCGTGGGGACGCATCGATCGTAGTGTTGGCGGAAACTTGGATTACCAACACGCGGTCCACCAAAGTTGTACATGCTGACCTTGATGTTGAAATTCACCGCGAGGTCGTAGGCAGCCAGGATCGCCAGCGAACCGCCCATACTGTGGCCTGTAATGTATACAGATACACCCGGATTTTCGTCTAGAATAAGCCGCGTGACTTCCTTGAGCTCTTCTCGAATCGACTCGTATGCAAGCCAAAAACCTGTGTGATACGAGAGAGAAAAACGTTAGATGAGCTCCTGGTTCAGTGTAACGACACAAGCAAGTTAATTGCCTCTATGAACCCTGGGTAGCGCCATGTTGACCAACGGAATCTTCGCTGCGAGGTCTTTCACTCTTTCAAAGCAACTCTTTCTCCAGCGAAGCCCACGGGATTTAATCCACAACACTGACTGGTCAGCTCGAATATTGCTCTTCCAGTTCACTTTGCTTGTTGTACCTCGGAAGGAAATGACCAACCGTCGATGGTCCTCTTGACTCCACGCGACGACTACGTGTGTATCAGTCAGACTGCTCCGGAGATGCGTGATTAACTCATATCCGTGTTGCTCAAGATTTAGCTCGCCATATCCAGACGGTGATGGGCGACCTGGAGGGTCGAAATAAGCCTGGTATGCCAACTCCAGCAGCCACCTGGCCGTCTCCACACAGAATAAATTTGAGTCGGGAGTGAGGAAGCCATACGAGTCCACACGTGGTTTCTCATCCACGTGAAAAGCTGTAGACGCCAGAAGTCCGGTACTGTCACCTGCAAGCGGAGGCATGTGCACAAACATCACCAAGTAGACGTACACCGAAAGAAACAGGAATTTGCCCAGTGAAGAGTGACCTGTATGCTGCTTGGCAAAAGTGTGTACTGCGTCTTGGACAAAGGCATTATACCCGACGAAGTACCACGTTTCGGCAAGATAGAAAATCTGCAGGGTGGACATCACGAACACGTTGACGAGAATAAGCAATGTCTGTAGTACGAGGAACCGGTACGACAATTGCTTAAAACGAGTGGCCATGTAAGGCAGCTCCTTGAGGTGCCTCCCAGATCGTGCCCCAACTGCCATGATCCAACCTAGCCATGCAAGCACCAAGCCTGTACGGGTAAATCCGAGGAGCACATAGAGCTCTTCATGATGAAATTCGTGCGGAGATGGCACTACAAACGCGTCGAAAACGAACTTCGGCATCCGTAACACGATCATAGCCAATTCAACCCCAAATAGAGCCAAGCCAAACACCATCTTCGAAGCAAAGGCACATTTTCGCGACGAATAATCTCCGCTGTGTTGATCCATAAGGTTCAACCAACATACGTAGAAGAGGGCCTCAGCGAGGATTCGCACGTGGTGGAGACGAACCGCGTTCGCATACTGACATTTGTGTATAGCTCGGATATTGCGTACACTGGGTTCTGCCAGAGTACCAGCACAATACCCAGGCCCAGCAACCATTTTTGTACAGTCAGCACTTGGCTCCATGAGCCTCCGTGAAAGTTCAGTATCGAAATAAGCCAGCACGGAAGCGCCAAAATGGAGGCAAGAACCAATACCGTGCGCACAACTATTTCCCCAACGTGAATTGCTGGCTTCCTGCAGAGATATAGAGCGAAGAGGTCAACAGAAGTCAGTAGCTTACTTTCATTGTTCCTCATCAATGCCATACATTATACGTACGTATATGCGAATTGATACACCACATCCTTGCCGAAAACGTTCGGATACAGCCCTCTATATGTCAAAGTGACTAAGTACGAATCATATCCGCTGCCACCCTGCACGCACACACATAGCATTCACCAAGATTCAGATCGAAGTGGCGAACAATGAATGGACAGCCCGACGACAGCATCTCCGTACCAGTCGATCGATGTCTTGTGTTATCTCCAAAAGTCGCACAAGGTCACAAGGTCCACTTTGACGGCAGTCAATCCAAACGCTTTGATTTCGCTCATCAGCAACGAGCTTTCTCGAGGCAGGAGTGGTGTCGTGGTCAATGCCATACAGTTTGGCATCATAGCTCACAACAAACCCCACTTCCGCTACCTCCCCGCTATCAATCTCCGGAAGTCGTGATATCTCCTGTTTATCTATACGCTTTGCTCTGTTTGCGTCTCTATCCATTGTCCACGCCGCTCCCACACGTTCCAGTTCCTGCAACGTGCTGCTCTCCACTATCGTCGCCACGGAACTAGAACTATTCACCTGTTCTCGAATATCGAGCTTGATCTTAATCGATCCAGCGTATCGCGACACATTGCTGATATATGCAGTCCACTGTGCAATATCCCTCGTCTTGTCCACGTCAATGCACGGCTCTCTTCTCACTTCGTTTTCCTTCTTACAAACACCTCCTGGAAGTTCCACCGCCTATCAAAACAAAAACAAAAGCACATGTAACAAGGGAAATATTGCACCGATCCTAACATAGCAAAAAGAAAAATGTCCTACCGTTTCTAAGTATCCTTTACTCTGTAGATACGGCACTGCCATTGCTACCAAGAAGGCCAGATAAGTGACCCATAGCACCGCTGTAGCAGCCCGCGAAGATAGCGTCTCTAAGCGGATTTGAGGCTCAAACACATGCCGCTTTTTGGGGCCCTCTACGAACCCTCTGGGCCCTGTTTCAACCCCAAGAAGTGGCGCAGTGGCAGATGCTGCTGGTAAGCGCGAGTGCATCTCGTACGAGTCGCGGAACAGCTCCGAAGACGCGTACCCTGTGGACTGGAAGAGTAGTGGGCGATAGACACGGTCCTCCTCCGTCTCTTCATCGCCCAGAGGAGGCAGGGAAGCCTCGCGGCGACTGTCATGGCCGTCGGAACGAGGCATTCTCTCTACAAGAGGATCTTAGTCGGAAAATGCCGTTTTGACCAATGGGAACAGTGGATTTGAAGCGACACGAAAAAGTGTATGTTGAGGTGAACTTCAACTTATTGTGTCATAAAAGCTATAGGAATGCCATGGGGGCAACTCCGGTAAAGTGATGGTCTCTGGTGCGCGAACTTGGTCGGGAGATTGCGCTCGAGTGAATGACGCGTTTCGGTCGATCGTGGTGGTCTTTGGACCAAAAACAGTGGATCTGAATGCCGGGGCGAAGTGTGGATTTGACACTTGCTGAGGGAATGATTTCCCACTTGCCACTCGGTCCCCGACTGCAATTGGTTGCATTGGAGCTAGGATTGACTCTGTGAAGGACGTGTGGATTGGAGGTGACATCATGGAGGACGGAGCAGCATCACTCACTGGTCCCATCGAGTCTCGAGCACCTGATGCCACCACCGGAGCGTTGCAGATCCCCACGTTGGAGCCGATGAAGATGCGAGCAGTGTCCTTCGGCCATCGCTCGAATTCACGAATGTTTTCACGAGTTGAGCGGATTTCCAGAACGCCACACCAATTCGCTGCAGTTGGGGTATCGGAGTCGACACTCATTGTAAGTGAAGCGGACACATAGTACCCCCATCGCGTTTGAGTCAACATAGCGACCTGCATGGACATTAGCAAGTATGTAAGCGCAGCGCAATGGAACAGAAATCGAAACAGATGAGGTGACGCACATGCATGTGCGTTGGCAGCTCAAGGAGCAGATCTGCAACAGCTGCAATCTTGTCGTTCATGTCGTGAAGCACGCGCTGGCATATTGTTAGCTGCTCGCCACTAGAATCAAGCTCGCACTCTGAGTTGACGTGCCATAACACACTCGAGTTGGCTCTAGCATAGAACACAACAAATTAGCTTTATACCTCCAAAATATAGCAGTTCGAAGAAATCGTACGTTTGCCAGCAGTGCTGGAAGAAAGCAGCAGTCGAAAATTGAGGTTGTGGCAGTCGTAGTAGTGCGTCGAAGTGTAGCACATAGCGATCACTAAAAGCCAGCCTAATTGGTGTGGTCGATTCACCTTCGGTAGAATCGCCACCGTCGGATTGATGTTCATGAACAAAGACCGCTTGAACTATGAACGTAGCTTGTGTAAACCGGCACACACAGAAACGCTTCTCCGCTTTGATTGCTCCAAATGGAGCCAAGCTGCTGCTGCCACCGCTTGTGCCAACACTGACAGTCTCTCCGGTACGAAGTAGCCTCATTTTTAAGTCCTTGGGGGACTCGATACACTGGACAACGCCCACGCCTCCAATCGGACGTAGTTGAATCTCCAGGTCGGTGAGCGGCCATGTAGTGAGGTTGCAACAGCTAACTTCCATGGCAACAATTTCTTCCTTGCCAGCAATCGGATGGTAGTGGTAGATGCAAACTGAGACTGGATCAGCACTACCCGTGACAAAAGTTGGCTCCGGGTAGTTTCCACGTTGGCGTTCTTCTAAGACATCGACATCGTGGTGCTTTCTTGGCAGAAAAATATTTTGCGGATCAAAAATTTCTTTTGAAGACCGAGGCGATGGTGTTGATTGTGGATCCGACGTTGGTGGCGCTGAAAGAAGTGCTATGACTTCTTCGATGCTGCCCAGCACACGAGAAAAGAAATTAGGTTAATCATAAAGGTAATCGAATATGGCGATAATAATTGGCGTACACGCGATACTGCTGAGATGTGGTCGCTGGAGGACCACCTGATGCTGTTAGAGCTGCTACCATTTGCTCACACATTTTCAAAAATTGAGGCTTCGTATAGGGCTGAAGTTGGGCAAGAAAAGCAATACAGTCACCAAGCACCATTAGCGCGTCAACTGTGTTAGCATCCCCAGCGCGTTTACGCTGTCCAGAAACCTCCTCCCCACCAGCATCAACGCAACCGAGCAAACCGTTATCGAAGGTCGCGCCTTCCATTTCGTCGTCATCGTTAAAGATGGCGGTGAAAAGTCGACCAGTCTCATGCTGTAATTCCTTCAACAAGCTTTCAAACGGTACATGTGACGCATAATTGCGGTGAAGACGCACTCCTATCCAGAGTATCTGAAGACGTGCACATTGAGATGCAATCTGGGGCATAGTTGGAAACAGCTCACTCTGGAAAAAGTCGAGCGATTCTCGAAGTGCAAGTTCAGGGCTGTCAAAGATGCCTTGATAATGCGTCGTCAAAAGCCCTGTGTAGTAAACGACATTATCACTGATTTCACATGACCGTCGATATGCCTTGGGCGAGGTCGCAGCTGAGCCACCCAGCTTCAAGAGCAGTAATCCACGAAACACTCTTAAGGCGATCAACTGCGCCACTTGTCGTTCGAGAGCTCCACGATGTGGAGGTGAAGAATGTGCAGACGTGGCACTAAGAGCTTGAAACAATGAGCGGGCCACCTCGGAGCCGTTGGTGCGTGGCGATAGCCTGGAGAATCCCTTGGGTTGCCGGAAAAATGCTAGCGTACAGAGTCCTTGGAGAAGCTGGAAGTCCCGATTGGCCACAACGTGTGCGATGATCGTGTCCATGAGCTTTTGTACCAGGTCCCGACGGTCTCTTTCTTGATCAAGAAGATAAAGAGCTTCGGTTGACCTGACGAAAAGAGTCTGGCAGTTAACCCCAGACAACCACGCAAATGTCTTCACAAGCATATCGGAGAATTCGAATTTGAGCTCATATTGAGCGGCAGTGTTGTTACCAGGGTTTTTGTTAACAAGGTAGCATTGCGCGATAATGTGGTTCGCAAGTTGGGCAGCCCAACGCATCCGAGTGAACGACTGTAGAGGATGCGCCAACAAAATGAATATGGCACGGCACATCGCGGTGGATTGCGCAAGTGACACCCGTTGCGATATTGCAGGTATGATCCAAAGCTCAAGCAGGTCGCTCACAAGTCCATCGACTCGAACCGGTTCTGTAGAAGATTGGGCTTCATCACCGTCGTCATTATCTGCTCCGTCAGGGTTGCTCTCGTCAACAACATCAATCTCAACGTACGGCACGCTGACACTGGGGCATCGCGCGCCACTGCGCTCCATCATCACGTGAAGCACCATAGCGATCCATAGGATTGCATCTGGTTGTTGTTTCATGGTTAATGTTTGCGCTGCGGTGATCAGTGCTCGAATACGCGGAAACGCATTCTTGTACACCATTGAGGTCACATCGTCCACAGACGATTGAGCACGGAACGCTTCTCGAGTGCTTGGGAAAAACTGTGTCATTGGGCTGGATCGTGCAAACAAGTTTGCTAAAGCTGTGAATGCAGCCCCCACAACCCTGTCAGCATTCTGCGGTTGGCCGTCAAGGAAGAGTGTGTGGAAAATAAGCTTCCAGCAGTCATTCACCATCGTTTCCACGTCTTGTTGGCAACAAATCCGCGCCTCGTGGGACTCAAACGGGAAGATGAACAGTCCATCGCCTGCGACGTTAATGACCACGTCGACTGTTAATTTCGACAATGTTTCAATGGCGCTACACCGAACTCCCGTGTCTTCGTGTGTCAAGGCTGCGCGTAGTTTGTTCATTGGTTCCCTTTCGGGTGAAAGCAGGAAGCCCAGCACAAGAGACACTGGAATGAGGCCAAGCACGTGGACTGCTTCTGCTAATACTGACGTATTCTCGGAATCTCCCATTTCTGTGATGCAGGCCTCCAGGATGAATTTCCACACTTCGAGCGTCGAACAACTGGATGCAATCCCTGCAAGTTGAAAGCCGAGGATCTTCATGGCTGCGCTGCCCTCTGACTTGAGGCATTCCTGTTCACAGAACCGATACGGTTAGAAATAACGAACCCAACTCAACTATCAACGGTTGCTACCTCTAATGCGTCGCGGTATTCACGAAGAGTTAACGCATTAGGCGTGACAGAAGCCAGCTGCACCAGCTTCTGCACGTGCGTTACCAATTTCCTCACGCTAGAGGCGGAGTCACCGCCGACACCTAAGCTTTCT
Source organism: Phytophthora boehmeriae (assembly GCA_011947355.1). Lineage (NCBI taxonomy): Eukaryota > Oomycota > Peronosporomycetes > Peronosporales > Peronosporaceae > Phytophthora > Phytophthora boehmeriae. Next base: position 722,437 of record JAAVTJ010000145.1, on the reverse strand, counting down.
TGCAGCATCCTGAGCCGCGATCCTTTGTCGGCGTCTTTTGGTCGCGACTGTACAGTACATGGCATTTGTATTTCGGGGTTTCAGTTTATAAAAATATGAGGTTTACAATGTAAATGAGAGCACGAACATCGTCTTCACTTTCTAGCTCTACAGCTATTCAACAGCCATTCATTCACTCTGGCGTAATGCCGCCCCAAAACACCTCCAAGATGCGCTCAAAGATAACCAAGGCGTTGACAACATTGTGAACGGTTACCAAGCCGACCAATAATGTTGAAGTGGTTGGAGAACTAAACCAGCTACAAAATCATACAATCCAAGCACGGGACGAAGTTTTCTCATGGTGCAGGCATCGCCAAGATCGGAGAGTTCAAACAAATGTCGCAATGCGTCTACAATGCGTCCCCTAAAGCACATATATGAATAACGAGCGGTATATGACCCGAATGTGCAGCACTAGAGTCCGCTTGTGTGTCAACGTAGATGGACATCTCACTTCCGACGCTACAAAACAAACTCGCGATCTATGCAAATTGGATTTTGCCTAACAGAGGAGGGTCATGCTCAAGGAAACACACTGAGAGAAAAGTTGAGCAGGCTTGAGCATTCTTCTATAAGATTGACGATGTTGTTTTTATAAAACAGGCAAATTTGGAGTCATTGCCTTACACTACTGATCTCGAACAAGAAGACGAGCAAACGGGTTGATGCTTCGACGACGATGTCAGTTTGCCCACCAGTGATGCGGTATTTGGTACACTAGAAAGCATCCGTTCCTTATTTAAGTGTCGAGAGCATTCAAGTCAAGCTGTCTCCGCTCAAGAGAAGCTACCGCCATTTGCCTTAGATATCTTAGGGCCTTCCACCAAACGATATTCTATTGGTGCTTCGTACCGGAACACCAGCGTCCCCTGATCCTGGTGCTTCGGCGCCTTTGGAATTACCTCCATCTCTGGCGTCTCAAAGTTAGCTCTTTTCTGCTGAAAACTAGTGATAGAATTAGTTCAGGTCGTCTCCACCAGTTTGCTTGAACTATATTGTCCTGATCAAACTGTACTCAAAGCCACATTTTGCTCAAGTTTTGGTCAGTGAGCCAAACTTTAGCAAATATCTCATAGCCAAACACTCCAAAGACCCTCTCCACCACCACCACCACACAAGGCATTCAAAATGCTCTCCTTTAACGCCTGTGTTGACGCTGGCGTCAACGCCGGCATTGGCGCAACCTCTCGTCTAAGTCAATTTTGCATCCTCGGCCAAATTCTCCTCTTCCTCAATACCAACCCCTAGCCCAAGTCCGTTTGCACGCTCGGCCACACCTGCAACGTCAATGATCCCTACGCAAAACTGCGTGGCGTAGAGGCTCGCGTCGCTCGTCAAGCAGCTTCAATCAGCAAATCACTCCTTGATTCCAAGTTGTTCATATCTAGTGATGCTTAAGCGTTTGTTTGCTGGTAGCATTGCCGCCTAGATGTACATTATCGCTGGGAATTTCCAAATTAACGAAGCGGAGCGCTGATTCATAGATGTTGCGGCGGATACGTTCCCCATACTATAGGCCGTTGTGCGGCCTATTGGAATGCAGCATAGTGCTTTTGGGTTGCGGATGCCAGCGCGTTTGTCGTAGATATTGCTACTGGCGTGTTGCTTGCGCTTTCAGGAGCTGTATCTCAAGTGGTGGTTATTCTGGAGTCTGCCACCGGCGAATACTGTGGGTAGGTTTGACCGTCAGTGCCGTGTGGCGACTAAATCGCCATGGGTCGATGCCATGGGGCTAAAAGCACGATACATCGTTCAGTGTTTCTTGACGGACCATCGGTAGATACCATGCTGGTATCTGAAAACAGTTACGTTGTTGGAGTGTAATATATTGTCCGCCATATTTGTTCCATTGAAGTGCTGCCGAACCAATAGCACCTCGGCATCTTCAGTTTGGCCGTGTCCAATGTGAACGCCGCCCGTTATTACCATAGTTTCCACCGTCCTACTCCTGAGAATCCCTCGAAAACTGGCGTCCTATTCATGTCTGCTAAGCGCAATGGCGCATTTATCAATGCTTCTGTTTTAGGACATCCAGCGCCGAAGAAACACAAGCACGTTCTGGTGTCATTGCGGTTGCTGCGTATCAGTCGACGCAAGTGCTCTGGGATGACTGGCGTTCTTGTATATAGTAGCCCAACCGGCGACGTGTCAGCTAACAGAGTTGCCGAAGAAGCCCGCCAAAAACGCACAAAGTACATTTTCATATACGCGCGCATGGCTTTTTTGTTCAAGAACTTCGTGTATCGTTGCTCGATCGTTTCAATCGTGTTCTCAATGCACGCTTCCCCACTCCGCAATTGTGTACCGACGCCCACGGTCAAACCCAGATCCAGTCTTAATCCCAATTCTCTGTGCTAAGCGTCAATTGTTTGTCGCTCCATTTAAATATTTCCCCTCAAGATAGCTTCAGCAGAATATAAGAACAAGTTTAACACATTAAACTCCTGGCAATGCGATGCTCTCTGAAATTTTTGTTGTCCGTAACAGCAAAGATAACGACCGTTGGTGCCTCTTCAAACGCAAAAGCTACCGTTTTTGAAGATTCTTTTTTGAACTACTATCCAGTAATATAAATTGACTGAGTTTTAAAGCTCTTCTCTAGTGCATGTCATGTACTGCACAATAGTCTATGTGTGTAGTGAAATCTCAAACAAGAGTTGGTACAGTGCGTAGTCTAAGACGCTTCACATTGAAGTGGGCATAATAAAATGGTATACACCTTTATAATCTCTATTAATCAGCCACGTTTTGTGTTTATCGCAATCGCCTGTAGACAAAATCATTTCTAGCATGAAATGCAAATTGTTTCGGCCGTTGCACGAATTTAGTACCTGGTGTAAGTTCATTGCTGAGCTGTTATCAACTTCATAGAGCCACAGTTATTGTGGGCGTTCTGATTAGTTTTTGTCTATTAGCTTCATAGTACTACAAAGCTAAACTATATAAACCTAAAACATGCCCGACACTATCAGCGAAGAAAAACAATCGTAGACCAGTCTCCGCGCGCAAGGACTTAAGTCGGCTTCGGGTTGCCCGGTTGAGGCAACCACGTCCGCGTCACAGGGCTACCGATATGACTTCGTCGTCATCGTCGTCGATCGTTCGCTCTTTCTCGTCTCACAGACCAACCTTCGTTTAATCTGATACAATTTACTTGTAAACTGAGTTCGTTCTTGGCGATTTCGTTTTCATTATTGCTTTAAAAACATCCACCACAAATACAGCCCAGATTTCGGAGAAAGAACAAAGATACTATGGGCGGAACGGAGGCGTATGAATGCCCGTTTACATTGTGACTCTACTTGACTAGGGCCGCGTAGCAATCACATGCTGTCAAGCCAAGCGGGAATGGAAGTATAATACTCTTACCCTCCTCGGATCCTGAATGGGCTCCACCAACGTATCCCTATTCAAGCATGGTACCTCCAGTCATCTGCCATTTGTGTAGGCTGGGAGAGTCAGGACAGTTAATGTCTTTACAACAGGACAGGATGTGTCGTGCAATCGCAGTGCGTAAATATCTAAAGGAGGGTTCAGGTACTGGTATTTCAGTTCACTTCCCAAAACTGACGAAAGGTTCACTAGGCGCTTGATAATGTCTAGTGCTGATGGTAAGGTGGCGAGCATGTCGTACATTGAACGCCAGTATAGCAACAACATGTAACCGGCATGGCGTTACTGAATTATAAACAATGAAATGAGTACTTTTGCTTGGAAAGTGCAGGCGAAAGTAGGTTTTTACAACGTGGAATGCTCGTGCGCAAGCGTAGTCCGTCGTTCGGTCGTCCGTGAAAATGCGTGGTGCCTGAGCACCACAATCTCATTCATTCTTCGATTTGCTCTACGATCAAGCTAGACATTTTCATCCGTCTCCATGGTTCGTCGTGCCTCGCTACGTGTAGGCGCCTACGTTTTTGTATTACCCGAGCACGTACGTGGCCTGGTAGCGTATCCATTCTACGCTAGTGTCTCTGCGATATCGACCTCCACAGCGACGATTCAATCACTAGACGCCGAGGAGCCCTACCGCGGTGATGTCGATATCACGATTGCCAAGGAAATCGCCGTATCGAAAGTCGAAGCAACCCGTTCTCGGTTTCGCCAACTGCTACGACAAGCCGCGTGGACGCAGGCAGCAGGGAGGTTTTGGCACGGACAAGTCGTCGGGTTTGAAGGCCGCCGTGCCCGACTTCAATTAAATGATCGTGTTATCTTAGTGGAACCAACTCTACTACACCCTGTTGCTCCTGTGGTCGCCCTACTACTAAGTCAAGCACCACTCGCGCCATCCGTCTCACCGGACGAACTCGTGTCCATTCAATCGACTATTCTGACGCGTATTCTGGACGGCTCTCCGACCTCACCGGCCACCAATGCAATTCCTGCTATTCTACAAGGCGTGGTTGCGTCCCCTCACCTGCCACTCGGAACGTCTATTCACCAGTGGGTCGACCCCCGTACAGGAAGCCAGCGTGCCCTTCGTCTTCAGCATGCAGTGGATTACGCCTTCATTGTGGACGGTGACAACCTGTGCTCGTCTAGCCGTCAGCCGACCATCGGCACCTCATTCTGCGACGACCCACTACATCGCGCGGCACCCACGACTGATGGGACGGACAGTGTCCAACGCGCAAGGCTACCGGCTCTTTCTACGACCCCTCAACCGGATCCCTCGGTCCCACAGACGGGTCATTCCGAGAGCTTCTCGTCGCTGTTTGGCGCTGGATCCCCTTCGTCCGTCCGCTCTCTGGATCATTCCCCGCCAACAGATTTCCTGCAAAGCTCATCGGCAGCACAAAGGAACGTGAGGCCTTGAACAGACCCTGCCGAACGAGTAAGTACGATGGTGCATCCCTCAGATACCCCGGTTCAGAATCGACAGCGCTTAGCCCTGAACCAGCGGCCTCCTCTGCCGACATGCGCATTATGGAACTTCTAGCTCATCAGCCTGAACTTCTGGCACGTTACATCCGCCTAGTTACGGCGCCTCAACCGACTGAGCAAGCTGATATGGCAGACGCAGAGCCGCCGCGACGAATGTCCAAACACTCGTTCGTGCCTACTACCGTCCAGACCACGATACATGACAGAATAACAGCCGCGCAGCATCGAGGTAAGCCTCCCTCTCTTTTCGTTGAAACCCTTATCCATTCGTCGGCCGTGAGGTTCCAGCCTCATCCAGCCATCTTTACCAGACTCTTTGATCTCCAGTTTGGAATTATGGGTCTTTCCATACTCCATTTTGCCCCATTCGGAATGCCTCAACGAATGAAGTGGATTAATGACGGCGGCGCCAATATGCAAAATTTCTCAGCGGCTGTCGCAGTGCCTAAGGTCCGGGCAGCATCTTCAATGGGAGAGCTCGTTGACGCTGCTCGGATACTTTGCTGTTACGGCCACGAGTACTGGGTTCAACCGGTGTGTGCTGTGTTCGACGCGCTGCTCGACTTTCTACAACTTCTCGACAGTTGGAACACCTGGCCGACGTCAGACCTTCCCCACTTGGTGTTCTGGATAAACTCTGTCTTGGAGCAGTTCCGCCATCTCGTCCAGGCCAGCACCGGAGACATCAGCGGACCTAGCAGCAGATCCTCCTCACGATTCTCACTGAACGACGGTGAGCTTCAAAACGTTATGTACGCACTGAATCGGCGACCAACAGCAACGTCTGCTTCCTCGCAACGGCCTTCTACTGCGAGTTTTACGCGGGAACGTTCGAGTCAACGCCAGTCCCGGATTCCACCATCCATCTTCGAGCTCATACCGAAGCACAACGGACGCCCGATATGCCTGCGTTTCCTGTCAGCGCTGGGGTGCTCATCAGGTTCCACTAGCCGCTGTGGATATGGTGCCCGCGCGCACGTAGCTCCGGACCTGTTGGACGCTCGGGTTAAAGGTCATATTATTCAGCACATGGGGGACTAAGCGAGCAGTTCTCTCACCTCTGAAGGAGCCCCGGCAGTCCTCGTCTCCAACTGCAAGGGCCGTTTTTACCATCGGGAGACGTGGGGGTTATCGCTCTGAAGCCCCATGGTTACACAGTTCCTGTGAAATTGACGTCACGGTCTACTCAAGTCAGTCTTTCCCTCGCTGTGGTCGACCACGTCCGCACACACTTGTCTGCGCGGCTTCGTGCCCGCGACGTGGCACGCCGGAATACATGGTGTCGCACGATCGGTCTCGACCAAAACCTTGCGGCGGATGCACAAGCTGTTCAGGAACAAGCCGCAGCTACATCGTATGCCCATCGATCCGGGCTGTCCCTCTACGACCTTGTTTGCCAGCGTCGGGGCGAATATGGGTCGGATCACCGCCCCAACAAAGGGCTGGACCCGCCACTGTTGTCCGAGCTACTACGCGGGTACTCATTTGTGGACGAGGTGGTAAGCATCGCAAGACACGGAATTTGTCCCAGGTGGTCTATCGTGGACCCACCAAAACGAGCCCCTCCAAAAAATCACAAGTCGGCACAAAGGTATCAGGGTGCACTACTAAATAGCATTCGACAAGGCCAGACCGACAGCACCTACCTCATAGTCAATCTCTCTCTACTGGACCAATGGCAATCTATTCAATGTAGTCCGCTGGGTGCTGTTGAGAAGAAGGGCGTGGACCCTCACATCGAGATCCGCCCCATTCACGACCTCTCCTATCCAGACTCCGTGTCGACCAACAGCTTTCTCGATAAGGATTGTCTGCCTGACATTGCGTACACCTCCGTCGTTGCGATCGCTAAGAGAATTCAAGCTGCTGTTCGTGCAAATCCAACTACCGATGTCAAGTTACTGAAAGGCGACGTAAAATCGGCATTTCGACATTTAATGGTCAATGCAAGGCACGTACAGTGGATGGGTGCCACCGTCCCTGAAGAAAACGCGCTGATCATCGACCTCGCGGCACCATTCGGATGGTCCGGTTCTCCTGCATTCTACTGCGCATTTGGTCGTGCTATCACATGGCTCGTCAGTATCAACTCGCCAGCTACAGTTTCTGAGAGCACAGACGACGAGCCGTTTTTCGGATTTGAATGGGTCGATGATCACGTACTCATCGAACCGGCGCGTGACAATCGTCTAGAGCTGGCAGAATCTACGCTGCGGTTAAGTATGCTCGCGGTTTTAGGGCCTAATAGCATCAACGACTCGAAGTTTTCAGCCTGGTCATCGGAACTCCAAGTTCTCGGTCTTGTGTGGAATACCGCTGATCTTACGGTGTCGATGCCACCGGCCAAAATTACTAAATGCCTCGATCGTATCGACAATGTGCTGACGACGACTAAGGTTACGAAGCATTTACTGCAGAAATTACTGGGCAGTCTCCGGCACATGACATCATGTCTGCGATCTGCAAAGCCTTTCTTCCAGGAATTGCATGCTTTATGCTCAAGGATGCGTGTATTCCAAACTATACAGCTCTCCGATTCCGTTCGTCGAGATCTGATATGGTTCCAGTATATCTTGCGATTTGGACATTTAGAGAAGCTGCCGCTGCGGTTTTTGGCTCCCTCTCAGACACTGACATCCACCTATATATGGATGCATCGGATATGGGACTTGTTGTTCTGCACCCAGCGAAGTGCCAGTTTCTTCAAGCACGATTCGATGAGGAGGAATGTCTGCTTATTAAATCGGCAGTCTCATCGGGGTTCTCTATTAATGTGCGCGAACATCTCTGCATGGCCCTCGCTGTGCTTACATGGGGTGCGCAGTGGGGATACGATTTTTCAATGCCTCACGTCACGTGTTGGAGCGACAATGCCTCAGCGGTCGCGTGGATAAACAGCCTCAACTCCAAGAACACATACTCGAGAGATCAATCGTGCAATCGGTCTTGCCGAAGCCGTCCACCGTGTTCGTCTATCTGCCAGACATCTTCCCGGGGTTACGAATCGCATGGCCGACGCTGGTTCAAGGGCTTGGTCAGTGCCGCACTCACTTTTATGGTCTGACTTGTCTTGTGCGTGGCAACAGGTACCGGTGCTCGGGCATTGGAGGCACATTTACAAGGACTTCTCCAAGATTTGCAATCCCGCTCACTGGCCGAGTCGTCGCTCACCCGATATCAAACGTCCTGGCGCCAATGGTGTCATTGGTGCAACGACATGGAGCTCAGCCCCTGGCTCCCTCGCGAACTGGCTGCCGCGTCAAGACGGCTTGTTCTATTCGCAATATTCTGCTTCCGGTACGGCACCCCTCGGGGAACTCCGTACAGACCATCTTGTCCAAAATCAGCGCTGTGTCGTGGTATCATCGCTGGAAGCGGGGTTCAGCGCTAGACTTCTTCCACATCACGCCATGGCACTGCGCGGGATGCAACGGCTGCAACCCTCCCCTCAACCCAAGCAACCGATCACCATGTCAATTCTTCGAGAACTCTACAAGCAACTCAACTTCAACTCAGCCCATGACCGCGTCTTGTGGGGGCTACGGTCATGGGCTTCTACTTTCCTTTGAGGTGCGGTGAATATCTTCGCAGCGGCAACAAGCATTACCAGTACGCCATCCGACGATCCGACGTCGTCTTCCTCGACTACCGTGGCCGTCCTACAGAGGTAAAGAATCAAGTGGAGCGCGTTGAGATAAATTTCCGCGGCAGTAAAAACGATCAAGACGGCATTGGCACCAAGAGGTCATTAACAACTTCATCGGTGTCGTGGTGCTGCCCGGTTCGTGCAACCTGGTTCCTCACAGAACACCACAAGCGCGTGAGCGACAGTCCACGAGAACTACTCTGCAAAATCGACAAGACCTCATTTCTTCAAGTCCGCGACGTCAGTGCACAAATTAAGGCAGCGGCACAAAAGGCGGGCCAAGATCCAAGTCGATTTTCAAGCCATTCATTGCGAATAGGAGGAGCATCTGCGTTGTTTGCCTCGGGGGTAGACAGTCTAACGATAAAGCTCTTCGGTCGCTGGCGCTCGGCCGTGTTCGAGAGATACACGAGAATTCAAGACCAAACTACATCTACCATGGCTCGTCAAATGGCTGGTATTAGCGCTACTTCCTGCTCGGATCGCCACCATTCTCTTGGGCAACCTCCTCGCCACACCCGGGCAGGAGGTGGTGTCAATACAAGCAGCTTCGGGTCCCCATGAAACTGAGTGAAATGAGGACACATCATAGGACGCATCATCGTTTCCAGTTCTCCAGATTGTTTGTTTGAAGTAGTTACCATTGTTCTAAGAGATTGATTCAATTATGATGGCTTCTGGAACATCCCTAATAGTCGCTCTCTAATTTGCTTTGAAACAATGCCATGTCGATAAGGCTAGCCCACCGTTGACGGCGACCGAGGCATCATTTACCTAAAAGCTCGCGTTATACCCTTTATATATATTGCTGGGCTCTCTTAGCCCTTTCGTGAGCACTCCTATTTGACTGGATTAAACGATACTATATATCCCAAAATGTTAAGATATGAACGCCTGAAAAAGCACCATCCGATTCACTTAAGATTTTCACGTAACCAGTAGAGTTAGCCGATGTTAGTTAAAGTCAGTCTTTCGCATAATTTATTTGCATTTTAAGTGTGTACTCTGTGTCTTTCGTGCGCTGTGTGTGGCACACCACAGATTCATGCTAGGCAGGAAAATTCGCCACAATCTCCAGCATTAACGTCATTGATTGGCGGGTAGCGAGAGAATGACGAGGGCTACTGCAGTGGCCGGACAGAGAGCGACGATAAGGACGAGGAATATTCGATGGGAGGGAAGACGATAGCGTGGTTGACGTGACTGGTTGCGACGACGATTGTGGAGCTGAGGACTATTGAGGAAAAAAGTAGGAGATAAGCAACTAATCACCAAAGTAAAGCAAGAGACAGTTGACGATGTGAAACACAAAGCAGTGACTGGAATAAATCGAGTTTGGGCCTAAGCAAAGCGTGACGAAAAGCTGAAGAAGATGAAAAAACGACACGTGGTCAACTAAACGTCACTCAACCAGGTAGACAAAAACGTCGAGCACCAGTGAAAGACAAGAGGCGCATCTATCACGCCAAAACAATGCAGACTCTATATTACTAGCAGTATATGGCACTTCCGAGTGTGAGAGAAGCGGTGTTCAGCGTTCGTGTGGCTGAGCCTGTAGATGATTTGATTCACGACCCACTCCTCGCTCCAACCGTATGCAGTGGCTTGGCCATCCAATTTACGTTGGATGTGCTACTGCAAGAAGATATTGTCATGAACGACTCACGGGAAGCTGATGTGTGTGAGTGCATCGTGGATTGCTATCGGTTCGATTGTCTGAATACGACAGCAATGCAAAGACTAATTGCAGGTAGGTGCATGCTATAACAGCGTCTTTCAGACTTCGGACGCAGAGCTGTTTACTTCAAGCTATGGACTAACTCTCTGTGCTACCGCTGCAGGAATGCTTTGATAATAAAGATAGCCACACATTTAGCTGGCGTATAGAATGGAGACCCTTGATCGACGTAAAATGCAGCCATCGGAGCGGAAATATTTTGGGCATTCGACAATGAACAACGCATGGACTGAACATATCTATTCCGCAGAGTCTTCACCGTAATTGTGACAATTATAGGCTTTATCAAATGCGTGCAATTGTATAGCCACCGGGTTCCCAATCCGCAGCTGCTTAAAGCATGAGCGACAACGGTACCAATGATGCATTTGATAGTCAAGTAATGTTTGCGCAGCAATTACTTTATCAGCAGCGCTCAATCGAGCTTGAATGGTTGTGGCATCGCAATATGATGCTGAATTGACGTGTCGCACAGCTGTTGCGCCGCTATACCTTCTTTTCAGTTTTCTTTTGGACGTGAATTTTGACGAACTCGTCGCTTCCAAAAGATGTCCTGCATTTTGGGCGCTCTGTAGTTGCTGTTCTGTCAATATCACGCCGTGGCCTCTTATAAGCTTGAATATTCAGTGGTAATGAGCGCACTCCAGCACTAACGTAATACAGGGATCAATGCGCCTCATTGTATTTTAATAAAGCGCGGTCCAATCAAAATGCGCGCACATTATCAGTGTTTCGACTCATCAATCAGCTTGGAGATGTTGTCCTAATTAGGACTTGTAGATGCCTACATGACCTGCCTGCAAGTACGGTGTCAGCGCGCCAGGAACCACAGTCATTTTAATTGCCTTTTCGCTCCATCGTTTCTTAACTTGTTGCCCTATGTGAGCACGCATCGAGTTCCATACGATGTATTGGTCAGTAGTCTGAAGAACGCTAGGAAAGTACCAGTCAAGCCAGTTCAATTGAGGCTACTGGTCTACCCATGCACGAGGCTGTATGAGACGTAGCAACCACCGAGACACTCAATTAAGCCACGGGTCTTCCGCTTTCCAATGAGGCATGGTGGTAGCTTCTTTCTGGAAGTTGTACCAGCTAGCATAACGGTAATACGCATCGACGCAAAACCCGTCGAGCGAATGACAACGTGACGCGCACCGACTTCGTCAACAGTGTATACCCGGGAACCCTCAAAATACACAGCAGTCCCGTCCATGGGGACGGTGCGCTCACGGTTCATGAGTGGTTTGTGAGCCTCCAAGAACCGCATGAACGAAACTGCGCTTTACCAATACGTCATCCGTTAGCGTTGTGAGGTTGGTATGCTTTCGTAGCGTCAGATTGTTCGTGGCGTCAGGTTGATTGTTGCGGGCCATGTAGTTATAAACCCATGGATCGGACGCTACGAATCCAATTAGGCCTTCTTTGTGTTCTTCTTCTGTACGACTAGCAAGTACGGGACGAAACTGTCCCTGCTGTGCTGTTCCAGTACTGCATACTTTATTCAGCAAAGTTACCAGCGTGTCTTCGGACACGCTTTTTCTTTGCTATCTAAGTTCTCTTATGGTGTATAAGTCATTTTCCAAATGACCACTAACATCTATGACACAGGTTTGAAGTGTATCTGGGGAAAGCACACACTGACGAAAGAGAAGCTCCAAAGGACCAGAAGTGTGGTCCTGCAACTATCATGCGCAACCTTTGCTCAGTCTTTGGCGACTCAAATTGGTCTACAATGCGGCTTGTCGTGACGGATCGCTATTACACCTCCATCTCGCTCTCGCTGGAGCTTTTGGCAATGGGTTTTACAGTGATGACGAAACTGCCTGGGATTGAGCACGCAACTCAAACCGAAAAAACGGGAGATCACTAGACCCAAAACAATTGAACGAGGAACTTTTACGTGGGTCATGTCGACATGGGTGCGTGATCTCAATTTTCTGAAGTGATGAGACAACTGCCCCGTGTATATGCTTTGCTCTGGTGGTAGTGTCGCGATGGACCGAGTGGTGTGACACGAGGCACTCGTTGATTTTCAGATTTCGACAGTGGATTGGCTAAAATGCTAGCTATTTTTGGATTGGCCAGGATGTTGGAGACAGTCTGACATATGGATTCGTGACAAGATCTTGTGGATTGATTGTGGAGATGGTGTACGGGAAGGAAGCATGCCTGTCTCGAAGAGGAGTGACTTGTCTAGAAGTTCAAGGTCAAGAATGCTACGTCTAGACCAACAATTCTCTCAAGTGGGTTACCTGATGTGGGTGAAAATGCCACTTCGAACGTATCTGAGAGAGCGTCCCGCCATCGCTTCGAGAGCGACAGCAGTCCCAAGGATATGATGGACCCAGAAACCAAGTTCCGCATTCACAAATCAAGCTGATGTCCAAGAAATCCAAGATCCCGACCCTAAGTTCAAGATTTTCAAGTCATCAAGGGTCGTATCCAAGATCTAAGCCACGATCAGCTCCCCCTTGGTTGCCAATCTTGGTTTTGGTCGATATCAGCAAAAATCGACTTATAATCCAAGTTCCCAAGGTCGAAGATCCTAAATCCAAGAACAAAATCTAGAAGGATCTGAAGAGCTGCCTCAAGAGGGCCAGTTCCGAAGAACCCCTAATCCCCAGTCAGTTCAAGTTGGTTTACTCAACCACATTCTTAAGACATCAAGGAAGTATGCCATACAAATTTCTATATTATATGAAGTAGTTAGATTTAAACCTAAACAGAGTTCATTTTGCCGTGTAAAGCACAAGTGCAATTTGCTTGGAAGTCCAGTTCACCTAGAAATCCTCAAGGCATCTTCCCGGAACCCAAAGTCCCGTTAAGCATCCCAGTAATTCAAAGTTAACTGTGATACCCAAGTCCTTCGACCGTCTGCTACGCGTCGTCTGGAGCTTCAACCTTTCTGTTAAGTCAAGTTAGGTTGGGGGTTCTGGGCGGGCGCTTCAGGACTGAACCCCAACCTATTTCATATATTAGTTGGGGGAGAGTCCGCGTCCAAGCGTTGAACCCATTTCATATTCTGAGTCGTGGGGGTCAAGATTGCAGTCGACATCCAAGACCGTGCGAAAGGACTGCTGAGTGAAACGAAGGCTATCGAACGTCTACCTGCAAGTGAACTCATCCCTCTTTGGTGAGGGTGGTGGAAAACGGAAATCGATCGGATCCATCATCAGTATTCGCGGTATCATTTGTCCCAAACGCGCAGCCAAATGAAAAAGCCTCCGCGTCAACGTCCTGACCATCAAACGCGAGTTTCCCAATTATTCCCCATGATATCCTCAAAGCGGTCGTGGTTGTCGATTTTCACCGTGGCATAATAATTCACGAAATATTGAATCTTTTGAAGAGGAGGAACAGTCTCACTGCTCAGTTTATATCGGCTCATCATAGCGTTGCAAATTCTCACTGGCTTCGCACCATGCTTAGCAAGATTGCGACAATACTTCTTCTTCTTGTCGGCCAGTTGTGTTTTGCGTGAGGCTTGATCAATGAGGCGGATGTTGGCCTCGTAAATCGATAACTCCCCGGTCTCTGAGCATGTAGTTGCTTCCCTTTCCGGCTGCACTGCAAGCACGCTGTTCACGGAGAGCAGGTGATTGATATGCATTCCACGCTGTGGCATCTCATGCTGTTTGGCTCTTACAAGCAGCACGCCGTAGGACACGAGGCCACTCTTTGCATACGTGCACACTTTGAAAGTCTGGCTCCAACGCCGTAGATAAATTTATACAGAAAATTAAAAAACAAAGCCTAAAAGACCATTTTCAGTTTAAAAACATGCTTTCGAATTAAAAACTTGGACCTAAGTGCGGGTGCGATTTGAACCCGCACTTGGATCCAATGTTTTAAGTTTCGTCCGAAATCATGATTTTAAACTGAAAATGGTCCCGAAATCACGTTTTTAAACTGAGAATGGTCCGTGACCAAACGAATGGGCGCACTTGGAACCATTTTTCGAAATTGGGTACAGTCGTCCGGATCGAATGCAAGTCCGCTGGACGACGACGCTCCTTGCCGCAGGCCTTGCGTGGGCAGTATCAGCAGCCCCCGGCCGCATCTTGCACTTCTCTGACGTGCACTTAAACATCTCGGAGACGTTGAGCGCAGAGGACTCTGCCCGTATCCCCATCCGCTACTTCTCGGACGCCCCGCTGCCACTTCTGGAGTCTGCCCTGAGCTACGCGAAGCAGCATGTTACAAGCGACCCTGAAGTATTTCTATACACTGGAGACCACGCCGCCCACGGTCTATTCACCGACGAGTACATTGCAAAGGCGGTGGAGATGAATGTCCACACGATGGAGACTTATTATCCACCGGAAACTCAAGAGGGAGAGACTCTGGAGACCACAGCGATCATCGGCAATGCAGACGGAAGTACGTGCAGGTTTTATAAACACGGTTTTAGTATCATTAAGATGCTTATGTATAATTATGGTGTGTATTGCACTGTATGTAGACCCGGACTATCACATGGAGGTGACGGACCCAGCAACGGAGACGAATCCGACCATCAAGTCGATTTCGCAGGTCTGGGAAGACTCGCTCTCGGATGTGAAGATGGACCTGCTAAACCGTAGAGGTTACCTACGTTATGCGCTGGACGACAAACTGCACGTGATTACGCTAAACACTGTTCCCTACTCGGTGAGTTTTATTATAATCTACCAGCTCACATGTTGTCTAAGTGATATTTGCTACTGCCTTTACAGCCAAGCCATCTCCCATCTACATCAGAGCACCCAGACCCATTTGGTCAATTTGCTTGGCTGGAAGAAACCCTTGCGAAGTTGCAGGAGGCTGGTAAATTTGCATACATCGCTGGGCACATTGCTCCCATTGTGGATTCGTACGGGGCAACCCGCAGTGGCACCCCAAGTACATCGTCAAGTACAAAAATATTGTCGGCAAGTACGCCGATGTAATCAAGGCGCAGTTTTTTGGTCACGTGCACAGTGTGGAGTTCCGCGTGCCCGTTGAGACGCTAGATGGTGGTGCAGGTGCGGACGATGCCTTTCAATTGCTGCCGATGTATATATCTGGCTCGATTTCGCCTTTGTTCGGCAACAACCCTTCCTTCATGGTGTGGGATTTTGACACGAAGACGTACGAGGTGCTGGACTACGCTGTATATGGAAGTGACATCGCAGATAGCGTCCCTCAACTCAAGTGGAAGCTTCTGTTTAGAGCAAGCGAGGCGTATGGGCTAACGTCGCTGTCCTTGAAGGACTTGTCGGACTTTGTGCAGCGTGCACAGCAAAACGTGAGTCTTCTAGAGGACTACTTTTGGAACATGAAAGCTAAGTCTCCCAACGCTCAGCCTTGCTCGGATGCTCAGTGCCACGCGAAGACGCTTTGCACGCTCAAATGGTGGACCACAAAGGCGAATTCCTGGCCTGCTTAGACACGGCACAGATAATGCTCGCAAACCGTGAGGTCGATCCCGCTCAAGCTGCGTTCCCAGAACATGAAGTTGGAGCGATTTCATCTTCGTCCGGTCCCTCTTTGGCCACAAGAAGCGTTTTAATGACGATCGGATCTACCGCGCTAGCGACCGCCGCGGCAGTGGCTGGTGTCGCTGTGGTCATGCCACTGCTCAAGCGCAACGGTGTCCTCAAAAACCGTGTGCAGTACCAGAATGTGTTGTCCACGCTTTAGACACGCTCCGCTGTACTTCATCTGTACTTGACGTTCAGAAAGAAAAGATACCATGCAGTAAAACACCCAGGTTCGCTCAGCAGCAATTGGTTTGAGCGAGCAGGTATTAGTTCCTCAATTACTCTTGTTTGTTGGTCAAGTTAATTGCCTTTTCACATGAGCTTGAGGTGGCCAGTGATCCCATCGAGAGCAGCCAGCGGAGCCGGACCAATGCTCAGCACTGTCTTACTATCCGGCGCAATCTGCGTCCGTCCAGCGTCAGTCTGCACAGAGAAACACACAACACCGTCGAGGCATTAGAACCCCAGTACAATACAGCCAGTCAATTAGATCAGCGTACCACAACGTAGTTGACAAGTCCATGCGCAGCAGCCTTCTCTGCAAGGGCGAGCATCTCCTCCTCCGAGTCCACTTTGAGACAGACCTTGGCTTGGCCCAGCATCTCCCAAGCTCGCACAGCATCGGGAGTCCGCTTAAGTGCGCGCTTGTAAGCTCCCAGAGTCGCGTGGCAGCATTGCGCAGCGATTTTACCTGCCAATGATTCACCAATATCGTTGTTAGTCGCCAATAATAGTTATTGCCAACACCATATTATTGTAGGTACCTTTGCCCATTTTTAGGTCCGTGCGCACGCACATGACCATTTTGTGGGGCTTCCAGCTCTGCTCGTCCGCGCCTTCCCAGTCGTCAGAGGAGCCCGACGAGGACCTGGAGGAGGCTGCAGAGCGAGGCTCATTGCCATTACTACTGGGCGTCCTGGAGATTGAAGAGCTGTTGTCACTGCGCAGATACGACGAGATGAGATAATGCGAGGCTGCCCCCAACACGAACGCAGCCGTGCACTTCCACGCGACGTCCTCCATTGCCAGGAATGCTTACCCAAAAACAACGAGTGCGTACGCAATATTATGTGTGGTCATATTTTAGTGGTATGCGGTAAGAAATTACATAATTTTTGAACATTTTTCTCGGGAGGGGGAACTGATAATGCTTCGCTTTCTACTGGGACGTTTACATGTACGAGGAGGGGCGAACTCGCAGCTATTACAACGGAGATTGAAGGTACGTCGATCCATCAAAGTCTGTAAGAATCTCTCCTTACGTATCTGTTAAAACTAACAACGTCGTTTCTCTCTACTGTAGCACTTCTCGTCCGGTTCCAGCCCTAGCGCCTTCGAATCAACGCGGCAATATTTAAACCGCTGTATCGAGCGGATGGACCAAATGGATCGCTACCGGGAGCACAGTGTGTTTCCCCGAGAGCTCGTGGCTGCGCAACTATCTGACTTTTGCCCAATTGCAGATGCCAGCCAAGACGGAGATTGACGCTGTCGAGTTCCTCAACGGGGCGAGATTCGCCTGTGAGCAGGTAATGACCAATCTCTACTCGGCCGAGTTTTTGGACTATGCTGGTGAAATCGCCAAGGCCCCAGAGGACGCTGATAATGTCCCCAAGCCCCAAGTGGCGAAGGAAATGGAGGACATGTTCGAGCCAATGTTCTATCATTATCAGCTACTGCGCCACGCAGCGAGATTACGACAGCGTTATTCGCACATCGATTTCCATAAACTTGATTTTAACGGTGTGTATCTACGTGGAGTCAAGTGTCAACAGCTGACGGTCGCAGATCTTAAACGGGAGCAGACGACGGGAGCTGTTATTGGGGAAACTATGACGGGGTTGCAACTGAAATTTCGAGACGAAGATGCCAGGGCGGAAGTGAACATGTGGAGTGTTTTTGGGGAGCTGGGGAATATCAAGAATAAGGTTAAGAAAGAGTTGACGGTGAACCCAGAGGACGAGACAACACATGTTGAGCGACTGCAGCTCAAAGCACAATTCAATATTGAGCAAACTGTGGAAACGATTTCTGCAGACAATGCGAAGCACTTGGTGACGGAATCGCAAGTAGCGTGTACGATGCGTTTCGTGTCGCTGGTGACAGAGCCTGATGATGTGGATTGGCACGTCGATGGGATGAGGCAAACGGGACGTGTGTTGAGCCGCACGACGAAAGAATAAGCGAACTTGACGTTTTCGTCGTCCTTAGTGGAGAAAAAATGAATATGTGGATTCCAATGCTGATGAGGTCGCTAGGTAGATGCGATCATTGCTCACGTCACATGATGCTTCTATCCTGCGCCACCATCAGCACATTCGAATACCTCTTCTCTAATTGGCTACCTCCGTAGGGTACCTTTATATCCAGCTATGATACACAACTGTGATACTTCTCTGACGTCATCTATACGTTCTCACATGGCGAACACGAATGGACTATCAAGTTGAAATAGTACTTCTCGAGCGTTGCGCGTTAACAAAGCCATTCAATCGATGAGGCGGATGACTGTCGTGTAGAATTGATGCACGTAATTTGATGTCAAGGGGCCTCAGTGGCATTCACCTCGTTTACAGTGCAGATGTAAACGAGTCGAAAATATTTACTGGTTTTTGCACGGTCCTGGACAAGCACCCTGAGTTCGAAGGGAGACCGCTTTTCCTGGCAGGTGAGGGGTATGCGAGCCATTACATTCCAGCTCACTACATTTGGAGAGAAAATCGTATAGAGCTGTGAGCGCCTCAGTGAATTCCAGCACAGGAGTGAACACGGAGTGAGCGGGATTTTCATGAAGCGCATCTTCCCATGACTAAATTGAGCCATTGAAACCACTCCTAGCGCAGCGCGACAACCATGGGGACTGAGTAGCTGTCACAATTCAAAGTGGTCGCCACAGCCAACTGGTTCAGGACCTGCTCCAGTACAGTAACGATGCGTTCAAGGTTTTTGCTGACAATCATGACGAGTGTAGAAATCGTCAACTCCTCACACCTGCGATCCACTGACACGCCACGATACTTGAGCAGTTCATCCGCCGACAACATCAAACACATGATGCACTTCTCGGATGTTCACTTGCGCCTCGCCGAATCGTTGGATATCACGGAATCGGAAAATATTCCGTTTGCCTATGGAGCGGACGCGACTGTCACCCTCCTGAATTCAGCACTGGGATATGCCAAGGCATTGATCCCGGATCCAGACTTCTTTCTTTACACGGGCGACCACGTGGCTCATGCTAGCCAGTTGGAAGTTGGCGAGCTGTCCAAGGAGTATGTTGCAGGTACTCTGAAGGCGAATGTCGAGATAATGTCCCGCTACTACACCACCAACTTTAAGGTCTCAACTCTCATGGGGAATGCTGATATCAGTACGTCTACACTTGTGTTCATGTGATGCTTTAAGCATGTACAACTCTCAAACTAATTGCTCTCTTCTGTATGGACGCCTTGCAGCTCCCGACTACACCATGGAGGTGACCGACCCGGCAATCGAGGTAAATCCCTCGATCAAACTGATCTCAGGGGTATGGCAGAATGCACTCTCTGCGTCTAGCCTCGATTGGTTTAACCGCCGCGGATATTTGTCATACGATTTGGACGAAAAGTTGGTCATCCTGACGCTCAATACGGTTCCTTACTCGGTATGCCGCAAAATACTCTCAATGTATTTGTTTGTCAATAACTCGGCTTCCTTTCTGTCTTGCAGCCCAGACACTCTCCGGATGCCAATATGGTAGATCCGTTCGACCAGTTCGCATGGCTTAATGAAACGCTCCTAGGTCTCCGCTATAGCGGCAAGGTCGCCTACATCGTCGGACACATCCCTCCCATCGTCGACTCCTACAGTGGTGCTCAGATGTGGGAACCCTCCTACATTACCGCGTACAAGAGCATCGTGAGTAAATACGCCGACATCATTAAGGCTCAGTTCTTCGGGCACGTCCACAGCATCGAGTTCCGTGTTCCTACCCCCGCAGAGCAGCATGCCCAAGAAGAAGCTGGAGGTGTTGACCTCGTTC
Organism: Phytophthora boehmeriae; assembly: GCA_011947355.1. Classification (NCBI taxonomy): domain Eukaryota; phylum Oomycota; class Peronosporomycetes; order Peronosporales; family Peronosporaceae; genus Phytophthora; species Phytophthora boehmeriae. The sequence goes on along the minus strand of JAAVTJ010000145.1, from coordinate 702,605 downwards.
CGCTGTTCATGTCGGCAGCCATATCACCTATTTTCTACAACAACCCGGCATTCATGGTCTGGGACTTTGATGCCACCACATACGAGGTTCTGGACTTCATAGTGTACGGCACCAACATCTCGTCCGACAGCCAAGAACTGAATTGGCATCCGATCTTCAAGGCCAGCACCGAGTACGGCGTGAGCTTACTGCAGACGTCGGAGTTGAATGGCTTCGTCGAACGCGCCGCTGCAGATCCGACGTTGCTAGATCAGTACCATTTCAACTCGGTGGCTCACTCATACTTGCGACCGCCATGTGTCGACGCTACTTGTCAATCGAAGCTGTTGTGTACACTACATTGGTGGACGACGTCGGAGGAGTACCAGAGTTGTGTGTCGGGGCAGGGACCTCAGAGTTAAGAGCCTGCTCCGCATCTGTACGTGCCACGGTGAATATACAGCACGCACATTTTTGCTGTACAAAAATACTTTGTTTATCGGCAAAACACGATTCGTGTGACGCTAGGAAATACACCTCAACACCGAGGCCAACTCTTCCTCAACATGGAAGGCTAACAGAGACATTGAGCAGATGGCTTGGTTTGGCTTGGCTTAGCTTGGCTTGACTTTGGTGGGTGCTTTATAGGGAAGCTTACTCGACGTGCACGGGCTTGCTCGTGTCCAGCTCGTTGAAGCGGCGCAGGTCCATCGGCTGGTCCAGGAGCGGGATCACGTACGGGTCGAACGTCTTCCAGTATGGGTTCTCCAGGTGGTACTTCTGGCTCTGTATGTAGATCGAGAAGGCCGAACAACAAACACACCACCAAAAGTCAGTCGCAGAACGACCATGCAGCAACAACAGGTAAATATGCTACGCCATGCGCGCACAACGGCCAGCAATAGCAGTAGCAACAGTCGACTACAGGAAGCTCGTAATACGTACGCTCTCGTGCTCGTAACGCTCCACGATGCACCACTTGCGCGGGTCCACGTGGTCCTGCATGACGTGCCAGCCGATGGTCTCAATGTCCTTGGAGTAGACCTGCGAGGCCTCGATGAGCTTGTTGCGCAGCTTCTCCTCGACTTCCTTGCCCTCCTTGGCGTACAGGTGAACGACGATCGTGTAGACCATTCTAGTGTGCGGTTACAGGTGGCGGACTTGGGAACTTGGCAGAGGAATGGAAAGTGAGCCGGCTAAGGTGCCAGGAAGTCGCTCGTGGTGCATGTCAGAGACTCAAAGAGTCAAGGGAGGGGCGGGGGTTCTGCTTGGAGTGCAGAGGTGCCACGTCATTGAAGTTTGGGCGAGCATCACGGATACGCAAATACAAACTAACAAATATGCGGTTTGGAGCCAAGATTGAGTTAACTTCAGACTTGAACTTCGGACGAGCCTCTGGAAGCTGATCCCTCCCCAAGCACATAATTGGCTGCGTTTGTTTGGCAAGACTGCGCGGCAGTGCTTTATACATATACGCACTGGGTGCATAGAGCGCTGGTTTTCACACAGAATGCTCTGTTGTACAAGGCACATACTGCATTGTATGATACAAAGGAGCTTGACAATGGTATGCGTTCACGGAGGCTCTGTCAATCTAAGTTGATTTGCAGAATCATCTGCTAATTATTAGTAACAATTCCTCTTCTATCCTGTGTCAAATCTCCCTGGACCTCCTCCACACGCCAGCAGCTGAGGCCAGCTTGCGGAATGTAGCCGTCACGGGCCGTGGACCACGTCGGCCCGACGGTCGGCATTGATGGCCCATTAAGGATGGCATCAATGTGTTACCGAAACTGGTAAGTTACTGCGTTATTTCGTTGAGTTATTTCGCTTATGGGGACTGCGTGCACTATTACATGCAATTTGTTGTGCAGCAAATATACACTTGCAACATTTCGTTGGAAATCTGACGCGGTGCCAGGCCTCACGATTCGCGAATCACGAGGGACTTAGAGCTCTCTGTCTTATGATATCGGACTGCTGTTAACACGAGCCAGCTGGAAATGTTTGCCCTGAGAGTCTCAGGCTGAGACTGCCTCACGTATCCGTGCGGTACCACGAACGCATTGACCATGCTGATACATAATTGTAATGCCGGAACACCACGCACCTACGCGACTGGCAAAGAGATTCACACAATACTCAATATCAACTGCAAATGGCAAACTTCTTGGTCAAAATGTGACAGTGTCAACACTTCCACGCAATGTAGTGGATACGTATTCGCTGCAATTCAAATACATGTCCCTACCCAATACCACTCCTGGCCAATACTGTATTGACACAGACTTCAACACATTGATGCCATCCTTAATGGGCCATCAATGCCGACCGTCGGGCCGACGTGGTCCACGGCCCGTGACGGCTACATTCCGCAAGCTGGCCTCAGCTGCTGGCGTGTGGAGGAGGTCCAGGGAGATTTGACACAGGATAGAAGAGGAATTGTTACTAATAATTAGCAGATGATTCTGCAAATCAACTTAGATTGACAGAGCCTCCGTGAACGCATACCATTGTCAAGCTCCTTTGTATCATACAATGCAGTATGTGCCTTGTACAACAGAGCATTCTGTGTGAAAACCAGCGCTCTATGCACCCAGTGCGTATATGTATAAAGCACTGCCGCGCAGTCTTGCCAAACAAACGCAGCCAATTATGTGCTTGGGGAGGGATCAGCTTCCAGAGGCTCGTCCGAAGTTCAAGTCTGAAGTTAACTCAATCTTGGCTCCAAACCGCATATTTGTTAGTTTGTATTTGCGTATCCGTGATGCTCGCCCAAACTTCAATGACGTGGCACCTCTGCACTCCAAGCAGAACCCCCGCCCCCTCCCTTGACTCTTTGAGTCTCTGACATGCACCACGAGCGACTTCCTGGCACCTTAGCCGGCTCACTTTCCATTCCTCTGCCAAGTTCCCAAGTCCGCCACCTGTAACCGCACACTAGAATGGTCTACACGATCGTCGTTCACCTGTACGCCAAGGAGGGCAAGGAAGTCGAGGAGAAGCTGCGCAACAAGCTCATCGAGGCCTCGCAGGTCTACTCCAAGGACATTGAGACCATCGGCTGGCACGTCATGCAGGACCACGTGGACCCGCGCAAGTGGTGCATCGTGGAGCGTTACGAGCACGAGAGCGTACGTATTACGAGCTTCCTGTAGTCGACTGTTGCTACTGCTATTGCTGGCCGTTGTGCGCGCATGGCGTAGCATATTTACCTGTTGTTGCTGCATGGTCGTTCTGCGACTGACTTTTGGTGGTGTGTTTGTTGTTCGGCCTTCTCGATCTACATACAGAGCCAGAAGTACCACCTGGAGAACCCATACTGGAAGACGTTCGACCCGTACGTGATCCCGCTCCTGGACCAGCCGATGGACCTGCGCCGCTTCAACGAGCTGGACACGAGCAAGCCCGTGCACGTCGAGTAAGCTTCCCCCATAAAGCACCCACCAAAGTCAAGCCAAGCTAAGCCAAGCCAAACCAAGCCATCTGCTCAATATCTCAGCTGGGCATCTACCGGTAGTTCTTCATGTTGATGAAAAGTATCAGATTTTACTGCGAAGTCTTGTTTTGAAGACACATAGTTGATAGTGGGGTCTTCTTCGTGTTTGAATGCGTTCACGAGCATTTGCAATCAGAAATATAAACAAGTATTGCGGCTATTAAACTACATTGCTTCTCTCCTGGGCATTCGTCAAATGGTAGGGAGCGATATCGTGGATTATCCGCATGATATCAGCATCTCCTTCGATTCTGTCTTGTAAACACTTTGCATGTTCAACCACGCCAAGTAAGCACAACATTCAAATCCTCACTTGGCATTTTTCGATCGAGTTGACAGAAATAACCGAGAAGCACATCTGTAAGGATGGTCTTCACGTTCGTGTGTCACCTGTACGCCAAGGAAGGCAAGGACATTGAGGAGAAAATGCGCAACAAGCTGATCGAGGCCTCAAAAATCTACAGCAAAGATGCCGAGACCATTGACTGGCACGTGATGCAGGACGACTCCGATCCACGCAAGTGGACTATTGTCGAGCGCTATGAGAGCAAAAGCGTGCGTGTTGGTTCTGTATTAAGTGGCACTCTGACCTTATGCAAACTGACCGACTTGTCTTGGACAGAGTCTGAAAATTCACATGGCGAACCCATACTACCCCACGTTCGGACCCGCGGTCGGGCCGCTGTTGGCGAAGAAGCCGGAGCTTCTCCAACACAACGAGTTGGAAACGAGCAAGTTGTGATGGTCAAGAAGAAGGGTAAAAACATTGGGTGCTTACTACATCAGAAGTACAAACGGCACGAATGCAGCGGTTCATTGAAAACAAGCGCTGTTGTATTTCTTGTTCAGTTGGCAATGCTTGTGGTGTTTACATGTAGCAGCGATTCTGATACTACAGAGACTGTGGCTGGTGACAGTCTGCTGTTTCTTCGTCGGGTTCGATGTGCATTTAGCTTGCTTACGCCAGTTCGTTGAACTGGTGCACGTCCAAACTCTCCTGGCCGTTCTCCAGCAGCGGCAGCAAGGCCGCCGCGAAAGACTTGTACTCCGGGTGCTCGCGGTGGTGCGCCACACTCTGTAAAACGAAAACATCGAAAGCAAGGTTAACACAAGTCACTGACTACAACTTCGATCATGGTGCCAGTGATCAACACCATCAACACCAGTGACCTGCAAAATGCAACAGTGCACACGTACGCTCTCCTGGTCGTAGCGCTCGACGAGGGTCCACTTGCGCGGGTCGCTGGTGTTCTGCAGAGCGTGCCAGCCGAGGACACCGGCGTCCTTGGAGTAGGTGTGCGAGGCCTCAGCTAGTTTGGTGCGCAGCTGCTCCTCGGCGTCCTTGCCGTCCTTGGCGTACAGGTTGACAACAATCGTGAAGACCATGGTGGATTGCTTGGGGTTGGTTGGTAAGTGGTGGTTAGTTGGTCGAAGGTGAAATCGAAAGTGAGCGAGTGAGTACACGCCTGCGAACTGCCGAAGTTCAGGACGCCGTCGTATCACCCTAGAGCAGCAGCATCCGAGCTACAGTATCCGACCTCGGTGGCGTGCGAAGTACTCGCCACTTTGCTACAGTACACTTCGACATGGGTGCTGATTATTGGAGGCACGGCGTTTGAGCTTCATTGTAATCTTTGCAACAGATGGGAAGCTCGCCATCGAGTTGAAACACGCTGCGGTGGATCTTTTGCTTCAACGTGGCGAGTTGATCGACCACGTTGCCCGCGAACAGCAGATGAACTGTCGATTGTGGCATCTGTCGCGATGACTCCGACGCCAGGTTTCGCTCGAGAAGCAAACATGGCATCACCTTGTTGTCCTGGACTGTTGGGGTTGGAACCGTCATCGAATCGTACATGTACGCACGGTGGAAGACGCAAGTGTCGTCGCTACTAGCTAGCGACTCGCTACTGGTATATGCTGGGTTCTGGGGTTTAGTCCTGTTCAAATGTGCACGTGAAGTTGAAGGTTGCCGGGTAATGATGCATGTACAAGATAGTGCAATTTGAATCTGCTCGAGCAGCGCTACTTTCCTGTTGAGTTTGCGCGAACTGTTCCTCAATGAAAATGCATGCTTGCAGACGATTGCCTAAGATTTGCACCACGACTCGTGACAGCTGCGATTCGTACAACATGGGGATGCCATGTTTGCTTCTCGAGCGAAACCTGGCGTCGGAGTCATCGCGACAGATGCCACAATCGACAGTTCATCTGCTGTTCGCGGGCAACGTGGTCGATCAACTCGCCACGTTGAAGCAAAAGATCCACCGCAGCGTGTTTCAACTCGATGGCGAGCTTCCCATCTGTTGCAAAGATTACAATGAAGCTCAAACGCCGTGCCTCCAATAATCAGCACCCATGTCGAAGTGTACTGTAGCAAAGTGGCGAGTACTTCGCACGCCACCGAGGTCGGATACTGTAGCTCGGATGCTGCTGCTCTAGGGTGATACGACGGCGTCCTGAACTTCGGCAGTTCGCAGGCGTGTACTCACTCGCTCACTTTCGATTTCACCTTCGACCAACTAACCACCACTTACCAACCAACCCCAAGCAATCCACCATGGTCTTCACGATTGTTGTCAACCTGTACGCCAAGGACGGCAAGGACGCCGAGGAGCAGCTGCGCACCAAACTAGCTGAGGCCTCGCACACCTACTCCAAGGACGCCGGTGTCCTCGGCTGGCACGCTCTGCAGAACACCAGCGACCCGCGCAAGTGGACCCTCGTCGAGCGCTACGACCAGGAGAGCGTACGTGTGCACTGTTGCATTTTGCAGGTCACTGGTGTTGATGGTGTTGATCACTGGCACCATGATCGAAGTTGTAGTCAGTGACTTGTGTTAACCTTGCTTTCGATGTTTTCGTTTTACAGAGTGTGGCGCACCACCGCGAGCACCCGGAGTACAAGTCTTTCGCGGCGGCCTTGCTGCCGCTGCTGGAGAACGGCCAGGAGAGTTTGGACGTGCACCAGTTCAACGAACTGGCGTAAGCAAGCTAAATGCACATCGAACCCGACGAAGAAACAGCAGACTGTCACCAGCCACAGTCTCTGTATCCCTGCCGCAAACGTTTGAGAATGTGTGAGAACGCATAACACTTCCACGTGGAAACTAAAGATAAACAAATACAACGCTAGCAAAGCTCGCTTCGCGAAAAGAACCTTGAACATGTTATTGCTATCTTCGATGCAATTGCGTCGCGCAATGCCTGCTCAAGCGCATTCGCGCTGGCCTCACGAATGAAAATATTTGTGACATCAGATCAAACTACGGCGAATTTTCCCACTGCAGCCACCAACAAATCGCTTACTGCACTTGCACAGGCTTGCTCGTGTCGAGCTCATTGAACTGGCGGATGTCCAGCTCCTGGTCCAGAAGCGGCCCCATGAAGGCTCCGAACGCAGCGTAAAATGGGTTTGCCTGGTGGATCTTCAAGCTCTGCTCAATCACAGAACACAAAAGTCAATTTATTAGCCGCATATGGGCGATACAATGCGCTGCTAAATCAAACGTACGCTCTCGCGCTCGTAACGTTCGACGATGGTCCAGCTGCGGGGGTCGACGTGGTCCTGCATGACGTGCCAGGCCAGCGTCTCCGGGTCCTTGATGTAGATTTGCGAAGCCTCCACCAGCTTGTTGTGAATCTTCTCCTCGATGTCCTTGCCTTCCTTGGCGTGCAGGTGAACGACGAGCGTGTAGACCATATCGGCTTTTGTACTGAAGATTCCTGACTGCTTGTCGATTCGACGGGCAAATGAAAAATGACTTCCGAGTCCGTCGTGGCTGAGAGAGAGACTGTGGTCTATTTCACTTGATTTGTCGTGGCTGAACAGGGACCGTGATCGTGTTGATGGCGCATGCAAATCAGTTTACGAACTGCAAGACACCTGGACTGATGACGTGAATTTCTAACTCGCGTCAAATGGGCAGTACATGTCCAGGCAGCGGGCACCTTTGTCGCTACTGTACGCTGCCAAAGCTTAAGCTATTGCTGCAAAGTGGACGCGTTGAGTGTCCATGAGCTTGATCTTTCGATTGTTGCCGCACCGACGACACACTCGAGACGTAACAAGTACAAAAGCGGCGATCGCGGCGATACCCCCAAAATTATCATCGCAGACGTCAAAAGCAGCGACCCGGCCGACAAAGTGGTCGACTGCTTCACTGCAGGGGTCTGCGACTTTGCCTTCTTTGTCGATGCCACACAGGCTTTGTAGTCTGCGGCGGTGGACCACCAGTACATTGTGCACAACCACTGAGCTTGGCAAGGGATATCCCGACACGACTCCTGCAAACGCGACTGAGCCTTCGAGTTGTAATAATACTCCTCTAGGAGCTCTGCATTTGCCGCTGCGCGCTTCACAAAGCTGCTGATCTGTGATGAATTCAGCGAATCGACGTCGTACTCCGTGCTGGCCTTGAAGAGCGACTGCCATTGCAGCGTCTGGCTGGTGGAGGAGATGTTGCTGCCGTGTACCGAGAAGTCGAGGATATCGTACGATGTAGCGTCAAAGTCCCAGATCATGAAACCTGGATTGTTCCCGAACATGGGTGAGATGGCCGCCGCCATGAACAGCGGAACGAGTTGTGAGCTGTCGCTGTAGTCTCTGCTGCTCACCACTCCGTTTTGTTTGATCAGCGCAGCTTGGTCGTCCGTAATCGGCAGCCGGAATTCGACGCTGTGTATGTGACCGAAAAATTGGGCCTTGATGACGTCTGCGTACTGACTCACGATCTGTTTGTACGTCTTAATGTACGTCTCATTCCATTGGGCTGAGCCGCTGTACGAGTCGATGATAGGTGGGATGTGGCCGGCGATGTAGGCGAACTTGCTGCTCTTGCGCAGTTCCAATAACGTGGCATTCAGCCACTCGAACTGCTTGAATGGGTCCGGCAGGTGTGAAGTGTCCGGGCGATGGTATCGCTGGAAGCACAGAATAGCTGGGTCAGCCACAGATTACGAAGGACACGGAACCGTGACTTACCGAGTACGGCAGGGTGTTGAGTGTGATCACCGCCAAATTGTCGTCATAATCGTATGACAAATATCCACGGCGGTTGAACCACTTGAGGTTAGATTCAGGCAGTGTGTCTTCCCACGCCCCCGATACAAGCGAGATTGTCGGGTTTACCTCCGTCTCCGGGTCCGTCACATTCATTGTGTAGTCGGGGCCTGTTCATGGTCAACAGCGAGTGAGTATCTCAAAATGTGCATCAAAACAGCACACAACCCAGCAACTACGCACTTGTATCGGAATTACCAAGGATGGCAGAGACATCCAGAACCGTGCCATTATCTTTCGTGGAGTAATATTTGGCCATCATCGCGACATTCGTCTTGAGCGTTCCGACAAGATATTCATCTGAAAGCTCGCCATGCACCACGTGGTCGCCCGTATACAGGAAAAGATCTGGGTCGGGGATCAATTCCTTAGCGTAGTCGAGTGCCGACACCAGTAGACTGACAGGTGTGTCGTCGCCATAAGCGATGGGGATTTTGGCCGAGTCGGTGGCGTTGAGAGACTCGGACAGGTTTAGGTGCACATCTGAAAAATGCAAAATGTGTCGGACAGCCACCTCCGCCTCAGCATCAGCACTACCGACGGTGTCGACGCTTCCTACAGAGTTGTCGGCTGTCGAGATTTCGTGTTCAGCTATTGACGAATTCGTCACGCGCAGAGAAGTAGTAGAGGAAGTGATAGCGACGCCAAATGCCACCGCAGCCCAACAGGTACAAAATCCTTGCATCCTCATGGTGTTTTGGTTGTTCTTGATACGAAGAATTTGCTGGAATGAAAAGCATTGGCATTGGCAACGACGGAGTTTTGGAACACTCTGGTCTGGTAGTGGTCGAGGGAACCGGAATGCAATTATATGACTGCTTCAACTTCACCACGGATAACACGAGTTTTACTACTGCACTATCTGTCTAAAGTACGAATTACATTTCATCCAATCGTATCATTCTTAGCATCCACCTTTTCAACCAATTAGAATCTATTTGGAACCCCTCCAATCGTTGGCTGCCAGCCTCCAGCTATCGACACTTGCCCAGTCATTTCTCAAAGAGGCAAACAGTCGAGATGGCGAAGCAGACTCCCAAGACCGCGGCCGGCAAGTCCGCCGCCAAGATCTCCAAGAAGGTGATCAAGGGCTCCCATGGCAAGGTGCTGAAGATCCGCACCAAGGTGCACTTTACAAGCCCAAGACGCTGCAGCTGGCGCGCGCCCCGCGTTACGCCCGCAAGGCCATGCCGTCGCGCAACAAGATGGACAAGTACCGTATCATCAAGTCCCCTCTGACCACCGAGTCGGCCATGAAGAAGATCGAGGACAACAACACGCTCGTCTTCCTGGTGGACCTGCTGGCCAACAAGCGCCAGATCAAGGACGCCGTCAAGCAGCTGTACGACATCAAGGTCGCCAAGGTCAACACGCTCATCAGGTACACCCCATCGTGTCGAGTTGCTAGAAAAGGGAGCAAGGGAGGAGAGATATACGGTCTATTACAGAGGGATTCTATCTCTTCCCCTGTGTTGTGAGCAGACCGTAGTCCTGATAGGGAAGTGCGGAGCTTCACGATGCAGGGAGCGACTTTTTGTCGCTCTTGTCCCATTGTGTGTTGAGGATTTGAAGATGTTTTTGTGTACTGACTGTGATACTTGTTTTTGCTTTAATTGTAGACCCGATGGCCAGAAGAAGGCGTACGTGCGCCTGACCGCTGACTACGATGCTCTGGACGTGGCCAACCGTATTGGCGTGATCTAAGCGCTCTAGTCTAGTCTAGTCTAGCCAACATTGCGCGACTTTTGTCGCGCTGAGGGATCGCTCTTTTGCCATCTTGTGAAGAAATAACAATACACGACCTTGTGCACTCTCGCTGAAAGGCTGAGGGAGCAGGTTATTGTATGCCAAATTCGGAGTTTTGTCGTTGCTTATTTCATGCAGTCTACAGTACTGCTGTGTGAGTAGAAGCAGGTTGTCTGCATAGGAAGCAACGAAGAGGCAGTGGAGAGCAAACATTGTTCGTCAGAACATGTTGGGGGTCTACTACGCTGTTCTTGTCGAAACTTGCTCTATTCGACAGGAGTGGCAATGCATGCCAACCAGCGATGTAGTATAACTGGCCTCTTTGTGATCACGTTGCTGGCGTATTTTGAATCGGTATGCGCGTGGCTGTAGTATGATAACGCCTTCAGTCGCTACTCTTTTCACTGGAAGATCTTTATTGTACTGTCCGCTCCACCCGTCGCTATGAAATTGCGTGACGGATGGTAGGCCACTGAGTGCATGGCCTCGCCCATTTTCGGTCGATGCGCCTGCACAAACAACGCAAGGTTAATCCAACTGCTAATTATGCATCCTCACAAATCCTCACACATACCGTTTGTTCAAATACACAATGCCGGTCAGCGGTTGACCAAACACGCAAGGAACCATCGTGGCCTACGACGATACAGAAGGTCATTAATACGAAGACAACAAGCTAAGCTTGGGTAAACTTTCGTACCTCCGGATGCAATATACAGCCCTCCTGCATCGATTGAAAGAGATGTCACAGAATCCTGATGTGCAGTAAGGGAGCCGACACACTCTCCTGCACGCATGTCGTACATTCGAATTTTTCTGTCTTGATGCGCCGCAATAGCAATCGGCATCGTCGGATGAACGATTATCTGCGGCAGGAAGGCGTTAGTAAGAGCATTTATAGAGCTGCAGTTAGGCGGATATAGTGTACCTTGTTCACTTGGCCCCCTCGTCCCTTTGTATCGACATCAATCGCTCGTGTCAACTGGATTAAGCGCTCTGCAGCGTAATCGAATTGAGCAATACCTCCATTTGTGTAGCCAACAACACACGTCTTTGGGTCCGTAAGCATTGCATGTACCGAGGTCGGCATCAATGATCCACGGATATGAGGCCCGGATCCATTCGCGTTGGTTTTAGTAGGGCACCACAATTCACCCTGGAGCGTAAGTTCTGGCATTTTGAAACAGGTTAAAAGTTGTAAGCAACAATTAATCTACTACTGCAAAGTTCACAAAACGCACCTGACGTAACTCCCCATGTCCGGACGACACCGTCCGCTCCAGCCGAAAACAACACGTTCGACATCGAGTGCGCATGCAGGTCCCAAATAGCATCGTCATGCGCCGACTTGATAGAGTGTACTTTCAGAGCTTCATAATCTTCGTACGTGTATGGGTCAGTTTTCTCGGCATCCAATACAGGTAAATGAACCAAGTCCAATGATCCATCGCGTCCTGCCGTTGAAAATGCGCCTGCATGCCCAGGAGGCAATCAGGGTAATTATCAGTACTAAACACAGCCACTGCGAGGACGCTCTGTGTGTGTGTTCGCATGGTAACCATCGAGTCCACCTCAGTCGCCCGCTGCGATGGCGGACCACCTCCGACACTAGACAAATTCCACACTTTAACTGTGCAGTCTTCGCTACCCGATACAAGGAACGGTTCTGTCGGGTGGAACGCAAGTGCTCGCACGCCATCCTACCCAATTTCATAGCAAAATACCGGCTTGTTAATACCTACAGACACTAACATGATAATCTGCTGAAGTTTCCGTACCATGTGTCCTGACAACTTCAACTTAAGCTTGTGCGCTCGGTATGAGCCCTTTGGAGCCAGCGGAATCACCACCGGCTTAAGAGGCTTTCCACTCTCCACCATACCTGTAAAACAAATCACGCCAATCCAGCATCAGTAAGCCTATGGCGTAATGATCCTGCAGAAAGCAGATACTGCTGCCAACCACATACGCTCAACTTCTCGTCCTGATCCAGACGCCGTCCGATTCATTTCTCTCTCCACTTCTCGCCCTGATCCTGATGCAGAGCGTGTCATTTCCCTCTCCACTTCTCGTCCTGAAGGTGTACGCGACATTTCCCGCTCTCCTTCCCGTCCTGAAGCTGTCCTCGACATCATCCTGGGTCTGGAAATCTCTGTCCCCTTGCCGGACTGGGACCCCTTGGGCGTACTAGCTGCGCTCTTGTTCCTGCTATCTGTTCTATACATGTTGTAAGCCTTGGGACTGGACGCGGGTGACGGCGCCGGCGATTGCTCCACCGTCCGCGCCGACTTGGACCGCTCCATCGATCGCGACACTGTAACGCCCCGCGAGACCTCGGCGCTCTCCGATCGGGGCTTCGAATTGGGCCCGCCAGTGCTGGAGACGGCGGCGGGCGACGCTAAATAACGCCCACGCTCTTGACGTAGCGCGAACTCGAGCATCTTGACCCGCAGCAGCACGTCCTTGTAGGCCTGTTCCTGCTCTCCTCGCTGGTCCTCGAGCTCCTGCACCTGCTGCTGAAGCTTCTGCCGCTCCTCGTTCCATTGCGCCTCGTCGCTGGCGACGCTCGCGAACTGCCGCTGCAGATAACGCAGCGCTGCGTCCACGCTCTCCATCGTATCGTTACAGGATGGCTCTCTATGAGGGTTTCTGTCGGCTCCCTGATGCCGCCTCGTTGTGCTAGTGCCACACACTGGTTGGATATGAAAAACCTCGACTTGAAGTGGCGGACACCAAGTTGAACTGCACGGCTAGCAACGGAAGGCAGGGAGTGGGTGACAGATCATGGGGGCGAATAGCGTTTCGTGTAGGCGACTTACCTAGCGGGCGTGGCAATGTGCAGATGTGCTACGTGCAGCGGCACGTGATCGAGGTTTTTCCTCATCAGATGGAGTCGGTGACATACAAGTCACACTTGTTGCCACCAATCTGCTTCACTCTCTGTGGTACACACACAAGAGGTTGGCCCCACACAAAAGCAATGTTCGAGACGCTCGTGACGGGGCTCTTGACCAGTGCGCTGGGCAACTACATCGACCCCAAGTGCTTCAGCAGCGACAAGATCAATGTGGCGGTCTGGTCTGGCTACGTGGTGCTGAAAGAGCTGGAGGTGAAGCCGGAGGTGGTCGAGCACGTCCCTGCGATGCGACTGGTGCGAGGCCTCGTGGGGTCCATCGAGCTCAAGATCCCGTGGAATCGCCTGCAGTCCGACTCGGTCGTGGCCACCGTTGATGACGTATACCTGCTGCTGAGGACAGAGGAGGACATCGATGCAGTCATGCGCAGTATGGACGAGTTTACGCTCAAGAAGAAGCTTCTGGAGGAATTATACGCCCAAGCCAAGCGCCAGGAAGAGACGGCGGAGACTGAAGCCAATAACGGCGGAGACGGCTTTGCTGCAAGGCTGGTGAACAAAATCATCGATAATTTGGAGGTGCGGAGGCTGAAATGGGTCGAGTGTTGATATTTTTTTATTAACAACTTTTTTGTAGCTTCATATCAGGAGGATTCATATTCGAGTGGAAGATCAGAGTTCGGGAGATCATCCGTTCGCGATGGGACTTACCATTGAGTCAGTTCATGTTCAGGTAGGTATCAATTGGTGGTGGGGTTCGATTGAAGATGTTGTGATGGTGCTTTGACATTTCTTTTGGGCTGTTTTGGGTTGTTTCGGATTGTAGTCAACGAATTCGAACTGGCAGCCGTCGTATATTGACTCATCAAAAAGCAACGAGCCGCGGATTTTCAAGATAGTCGAGCTGAACCACTTGAGTGTGTATTGCAATCCGGACTGTGAAATGCTACGAGAGCGACAGATTGATTTTGAAACGTGCTCGCTAGAGGAGTTTACGAACGCGTTTAGCCGTTCTATTCCGAAGAGGTTTGATGATCGACATTACCATTATATGCAGCTGTATCCGTCACAACAGCAGCATCATTTTTTATTGAAGCCTATAGACGCAAGTGCGCGGCTTGTCGTGAATCGGGACGTGTTTGATGCGAATGTCCCGAAGTTTGACATTGAAGTGAATGTTTCGGAGGTGGCATTTCGACTGGAGGAGTCTCAGTACTGCGATATGCTATATCTCGCTTCGGCGCTTCAAATCCCAGACCACTACACTAAATACCAGCGATATCGTAAGTTCCGACCAAAAGTAGCTGTGTTTGATGAGCCCGGGAAATGGTGGAAATATGCGATCACAGCGGTTCAAGAAGATTTGACAGTAAAGAAACAGCAGTGGACGTGGGGATACATGAAGGATCGTCGCGAGGATCGCAGGCGATATTTAGGTTTGTGGCATCAAAAGTCGTGCCAGCTATTGGAGCTCACAGACGTGGACTATGTAGTCTCAGACAGTGAAGATAATGAAGAAGCTGGGACTGGTGACGCCATGAGTGAAGATGGAGAACAGAAGAGATTTGTTTTACCTACGCTAGACAACGTAAGCACGCTCAGACTTTCTCCCCTTGGTATTGATGCCAAACTCGAAGAGATTGAGCGTCGCCGAAGTGTGGAGGACATACTGTTCTTCCGTTACCTAGGAGATGTGGAAGTCCGCAAATTTCAAGCCTTCCGTGATTCACGCGTGCGACGTCGCTTGCCGACTCCTCCCACTCACACCTCATCTACATTTTCTGACACTGAGTCTGTGGACACTGAAATGACCGAATCCAGTGTGCCAGCCGAGGTGCGATATCGATCGTGGGGCGCGTGGATGTTTGGATGGACATCAAAGCTTGCAGTCCCTACACCAGATGGAGAAACTAATCAAGATCCCCATCGAATTATCCCAGAAGTTGAGCTCCGAGAGCTCTTTAACATTTTAGAAGAGCCTTCCCGGCGGTCGAAGAAACGGATGCATAAGCATCGCGAGCATGACGATATTTCTGATGGTGACCAGTCTCAGATGGAGCTGAGCGAACTGTATCGGGTTGCGATAACGTTGCAACGAGGGTCGCTAACGCTATCTAGCGATCCTGAGACTAACCGAACACTACTTCGCGATGACCCTAGCTACGGGCGCAAGTACGCACCAATCGAGTTTTTGCTTGGCACATTTTCACAGCTTCAAGTTGTCGCAGTTGCGAGAGATGACACTGTGGTGGTGGATGTGTCTTTGCAATCTATTGAGGCTTTTGATGAAAGTGCAGAGAGTTCATCATTTTCACGACTGTTGAGTAGAAAGCAAAGCAATCGACCTCGGGACGACGGCGAGGATGTCAACGTTAACAAACTGTCTGGGCCGGTTTTCCTGATGAGTTATGAGATGAATCCAGCAAATTCCAGCGCTGATGCCTCGTTGGTTGTCCACATGGAGCCATTAGAGATTGTACTCTCTCCTACAGCGCGGTGTTGGGGTCGTTTAGCGAAATTTTTGGACACTCCTGCAACGCTGGGATTGTGGGAAGAGCTTGAGGTTGCGTCATTCAATGATATTGTCAATTTCAAAGCGCGAACAGAAGCTAAGCTGGACTACGTGATGGAGAACCGGATCGCGTTAGTTGTCAATCTCCGTATCCAAGCACCAGTCATTATCATGCCTGAGAGTGATACTGATTACAATTGTGCACGGCTTATTGTTGATCTCGGACACATCCAATTTCGTACAGATCGTCTAAGTCAAATGGATAGTCAGCGGCGTATGAGTTTCAGCTCAACGGGTGGTCCACCATCGGCAAGGTCGGGGGCAGGAACCCTTGCAGTGCGAAGCCCGTCTCACTTTCAGAATGTAAATTCCAACACGTCGTTTGTGCAACAATTATATGATGAAGCGGAGCGAGGGAAGGAGCCATTCGCTGGAAGGAAGAATTTTACGACAAATTCAGCCTGTCAGTCACGAACATCCATGTCCTGTTGGTCCCCTATGGAAAAACAAGTCGAGTACAAGACGACGGCACAGCAAGTGGTATGAGCTATCCGTCCGTCTCTCTTCCGGCATATCTATTTGACATGTATGACGAAGAGCACGAGTACGAGTTGGTTGAGCGCTTCAACATCAACGTAACAGTTCGCATGTCGATTTTACCGCTTGATGCAACTCTTACACGGTTTTACGTTCACGCAGATTTACCTGCTCTAGCATTCAACCTGTCATTCGAGAAATATTTTCAGCTGACGTCATTGGCAGAACGTTTTACCATGGCAAGTACTGAGGCACCGAAGACGCCGCGTAAATACTCTGATAGCCCCTACTATTCGATTGTAGATGATGCTGTCGCAGGGGTGGCAAATTCTGGCGACATATACGATGCTATGAGGAAGGAGAGCTTTCTCAGCACATCAGCACTGAAAAAGTTTATGGCAAATGACAACGAAGATAGCAGGGTACCCACAGCTACTGACGAAATTTTAGACGGTGTCGGAGATTCTGATGACAATTCAAGTGTTGACAGTGATGACACATGGTTTAGCATTGCTAGCGGAAACTTGGATATTAACACTTCAGCACTTAGTGACGAATTTACCAGTGAACCGGAGGGAAGTCTGCCAGAATTTGACATTGCTAGGCCCATTGCAAGCGAAAACGCGGCCCAAAACGTACCCCTGCGGACAGAGAGACGAGCTAAGAGGAGGACTCGACCGAATGCCTCTGGACGTACGACAAAGCTGCTTGACCGAAGACTCATGGTATGCTCTTTTACGGTTCCTGTAATATCCGTTCAATTGAAGAAACCTCGCACATCTATGGTTACTTCATACGCATCGTATCGCTACGACTCAAGCGATTTTGATGAAGATCCAACGGACAACGGAGCAGTCATTGTAAAATTGCAGGGATTTCGTATTCGGGTGGGACAGAAAACCCTGTCGACGCAGGTTAATGTGAGTTTAATGTCGCTCGAGGTCGAGGATTTCCTCGACGAGAGTGGGAGATCAACTCATTTTTTGATGTTTTCATGCCCGATGATCGGTGCGCCATTCTCCATGAAAACACCTTTGCGCCGTGGAGAGAGATTTTCCGGGTATCCTGTTCCACGAAGGCGAGCCAATAGGCAACGAGAGCGAGTTATTTCATTCAAGCCTGTCGGTGCAACTAGGAGTGACGGAGCGCGGTCAAGATCGTCCCCACCAGAAACGCTGCTGGAGCTGGGCTTCAGCTCGTTGAACGACCAAAAAAGCGGTAGAGAAATATTGCGCGACGTGGATGTGCAAGTAGGGTCGGTACAGTTCAACTTCGATCAGTCTTACGTCTGCTCATTATTGGAACTGCTCGAGGAATCGTCACCGCCGCATGCTTTGGTTCCTGTATCATCGCCGAGTAAAGTAGGCAGCGATGGACAAGCAACCGGCTTGGACGATAGCCTTCCACCTCCTTTCGAGCTCACCCCTTCCATCAAGCAAGAATACTCGATGCCGGCCAGCCTAACGGAATCTGTTCGCGCGGATCTGGATCGAGCAAGAAAAACCTATTTAATTCAGGTGTAGAACCTGAGTCAGCAAAGCATACAGGGAGCGAGGATATTCCCGTGCCGTCGATTGCGTTGAAGTTTGGGGTCAGGCTGCACTCCATTTCTGCTTGCTTTTCTGACCGAGGTGAATCTGCCGTTTCAGTGGCTATTCTAAATTCACAAGTCCAAGTAAGCACTGCCACTGCTGGCCAGGTGAACGTGACTGGGTTTGTGGGAGACGTTAAAGTGTTTGATCTATCATCGAAGAGGGGCCGAGATGAAGGTCTTGGCATTAGCGGCTTGGCGGGGCGCACGTTTTCTTCGGACTACATTGAAATATTTGGGCTGGATACAGCCTCTGCATTCCTGACAGAGACCGCTTTTAACATTTTGGACGTCGACTGCTCGCTGTTCACAGGTATTAACCCGAACTCCGCTGCGAGTCTTGAAGGTGGAATGGACGGGAAAAATCTTGAAAAAAGTCAAGCGTAAGCTTGTCAGTGAACCCAGTTCGGTTGCTTGCGCAGCCGGAGTTCATGGAGAGTCTGGCCAACTATGTCATTGATGGGCCGCTTCGAGCTCATTTCCTGTCTAAAAGTGTGGTCGTCGGTATTGATGGTGATGATGCGATAATGAGGCGAGCAAGCTCAGACTCTTCGCTCAATGACATCCAGATTGCTCTTAAATCGTCTCCTACGTTAGATCACCCTCCTGAAAGTCTGACGCCATTTTTTGATGCTATAGATACGTCCAACAGAGAGACTAGACAACTAAACTTCGATGGTGTAAGTCTTCACAGTCAATCTGTGAGCGACGATGGCGAAAATGACAAATCTGGAGACCCAAAATGCGATTTTGAAGATTATGCAAAGGAAGGCGATGTGGGAATTGACTTAGCCAGCTTGCTGGACAATTTCGATTTAGAAGTCAAGCTTGCCCACCCGTGTATTATTCTGCCCTCCACACCATTAAAAGATATTCGTGCATCGCTGCAGTCACAACCACATCGAGGGATCGTTATCGATTTTGGGACAATATCAATTGCACTGAGGGCGAAGACTCGCGAGGAAAAAATGGATGAAGATCTTGCGTTTCCGTCATGCCTGTGTGTTATTGCGGTTGAAAAGCTACAGATCGTTTCCCTCGCGGATCATACTGCAATTCTGGATCAAACGGGCTTTCAGGTGCGATGCAGTATCCAAAGGGCAAGCGAAGAACACAGTGCTATAGCAACCGATGTGCCCGTGACTTCTGTGAGCATTGGCATTTACCCTGTTTGCCTCAATGTCAGCGAGACGAACGTTTGCCTGACATTGGAGGTCTTCTACCTGGCAATCACTCCTATTTTTGATACAATTAAACGGGTGAGTTGCCAAGTTGAGAGCTATGATGGGGCTTCAGTACTTGGCTCGGAAACTGAATCCGGCGACGTGAGAGGAGAAGGCGGTGATGTTATACCCCCTCCTCTCTCTGCTATCAATAAGAAACAGGAAGGACGAGTGTCACTCCAAATTCTACTAGAGGAAGTAAAGATTGCCTTTATCTCTTATTCGGAAGCTCCACACCAGTTCGAGACATGGATGAAGAGTGTCATCGATATCCCCGACGAAATTTCCTCGAGAGAGAGCAGTGGTGGGGGTTCATCTGCAGCACAGGGGCGATCTTATCCACAGCATTTCATGGGAAGGCGAGGGAGTTTCCCGAGTGAAATTCCTTGTTGTGTCATTGGAGAAATTGCTTTCATTGGGCTCGAGGCAAGCGCCGGATTAAACATGCCGAGTGAATCGTTATTGAACGATGATGTGCTGTTGCAGTGTGACTTTTCGATGCGAAAGCTCATCATTTGTGATAAAATCGCGGATTCTACGGTAGGATGTGCTTTCGTCTTGCTGGTTTATTTAACATCCACTCTCACTAATCGCTACGTTTATTTTCCGAACAGGAATTTCTGACGCAATTATTTGGCCCAGTTCCTGAAGTCTTGGAGACTTTGGAAACTCGTGAATCTGTGGTGTCGGACAACTCGTCGTTTTCGTTCATCGACGATATGCCGCCTCCAGCTCAGCAATCGTCCACATCCAACTCGTGGCATTCGATTACCTCGTCTTCGCAACTAACTGGCCGGTTTACTAGCAAACGAAGCGTTGTGGAGGGAAATGGACGTGGTGACACACTGAATTCGCTAGATTTCTCTGTGTCCTCTGCTCGGCTTACTCTTCTACCGCGAACATTTCTACGCTTAGAACACTTTGTGCTTGATGTGCTTTTGGCTACAAGCAAAAACTTAGTGCGTTGGAAGTCCAGCGAGATGAGGCAATTGCCAACAATCCACCCAGAGTTGAGAATTCTGCGTATACCGATGCTGGGGCTGTTCCTGATGACAGACGAGAAACACGCTTTGCTGTCCCTCCACTTCGGCCACGAAACGACAGCATTTCTGAGTCATTAAAAGATGATCTAAACGCTGTACGATCAGCATTTATGTCTCCACTGCAACGGATGCTCAGCACGGCAAGCGCGAAGGAAGGGCGACCTCCCGGAAGCTTTACATCTCGTGCAATTGCGGAAGAAGCTGGAAGCAGGGTGTCCGATGACTTAAAAAGCAGAAGTGTTTCGTCGAGTGATTGTTCTGATGTAAACAGAGAACGGCTTGTGATACCGCAGTGGAAAGTTGACGCGCGCTTTTTTAACCTGCAGGTGTGGGTTGTATCGACCGACCGCAAGACTGACGTTTCAGGGTGTGTGCTGTCCAGCCAACTTGTGGCTACATTTGACAGCGCACGTGTCGGAGATACGCCTGCTACTCCGGCCTATTGCGAACTTATCGCTGCGTCAGCGAAGCTTAGCAAGGTTGAAGTGCTTGTGGGATCGCCAACGATCGATGATACGAGATCTAGCGTATCAGGACCTCCTCTAAAGCTGATGCATCAAACAGGGACACTGGTGGAGAACTTTGAAATTGACGTTGAATTTATGCTGCGACAATGCTTTCGTCCGTTGGTCGTTGACACCTCCGATCTGGAAATTAGTGACGATAAAAGTGATGAAAACAGCGACGCAAGAAACGGAGATGACAGCAGAGGGGACAACGGGAGTGAGAACACAGATGATCATACGAAATTACCTACCATCGATAACCCAGAAGCGGAATTGCCGGAAATGTTCCTTCGAGATGTTCCATTGGAATGGCAAAAGTGGATTGTTAGTGAGCCGACGGTGCGAGTCAATCAGATCACTTCGCACGTCGCTTATCGAGACTTGCCGCTGTTACTGAAAATATCGGCTAGTGTGGCCAGCATGCTTAGCGCTGAACAAAAGATTCGAGGTGCGTTTGTTGCTCGCTTACAAGCAGCTGCGGACGACATGGATTGGCCAGATATGCCAGATGCGTCAATGGATTATTCAGACTACGCTCATTACTTTGGTGGAGGCGATACGCACGAAGATAACAAAGAATCTGGACAAGACGCATTGTTGTCTCCCAAGCAAGATGTTCTTACGCGTGCCTCGCTCGTAGTCAACGGCGTGCAATTTCGCTTGGTCGACAACATCGTCGATCAGGAGTCGCCAGTTGTGGAATTTGATTTGAAGGAAGTTGAAATTCATTTGCGATCAGAGTCCAACTCGATGGTGGATATCGCCGCGAGCTGCAAAGTCGAAGCTCTGTATCAGAATCTGCGCCTTGTGACGATGGAACCACTTATCGAGCCTTGGAATGTTGAAGTGGTACTTTCGCGGCGTCAAACAGGTCTGGACGATCAGCAGGCGCAAAAGCAATCGCCTTGGAAATTAGATATCTCGTCTGATGTCTTCCTTCAGTTGAACTTGACTGATGCCTTGATTGCGAACCTTGTTGCTGCAGACCGGGCTTGGCGATGGGTGATCAACGCTGGGGGTGATTCACGTGAAATGTCAGAGTATTCCACCTACTGGATTCGAAACAACACTGGCCTGCGTCTGCGGTATTGGGGTGCTTCTTACACGGAGCATTGCCTTAAACCTGGTCAAGAAGAGCCGCTTCGCTTCAGTAGCGAGCACACGGAGCGCGATGCTCTAGATAACTTGAACGCTTCTCAGCGTAAAGCCTTCGTTCATGATCGACAACTTTTTATTGCTGTCGAAGAGGAGTATCCGAGTGACAATCTATCAAATATTCCAAAACGATGGCAAAGTGAAGCACCAATTCCAGTTGATCAAGTTGATTCACGTTTGTACGCTCTGGTGGACTTTGAAGCTGACATCACGGCAACTCGGATGAGAAAATGCGAATGTGTGATTGATGTGCTTGTGGAACGTGGTTGCAAGTACTTCGTGGTTCGCTCGACAATGATCTTGGAGAACCAGACCTCTTCTGATCTTGAAATCGAATTTGTGCCTCCCCAGCGACGCGTTTCATCGCGGGCGTGGAGAGTGGGCAGTACCCCGCAAGGACATATTATCCCCGTTTGGAAAAAGGTCGTCAAAGCTTCTTCAGCGGTCCCTGTCCCAGTCCATATTGTTTCGTCGGGAGACGGTTACGTGATGGTTCGCCCTCCAGAGATCGGTAGTGCCGACACTACAGATGCTGATAATAGTGATATACTTCCGAAGGCCTACGCTAAAGAGCGGGTCCATCTCCCGCTTTTTGATCGCAATAGTTCGTCAGCGAGTGAAAATTTGGCACATGCAGAAACAGATGAGCAGGGCCAGACACAGTGCACTATCAAATTCCGTCGGCTGTATAGTGATCGCCCTGTTCGTCCGTTCATGATGAACGTGTGCCTCTCCAGTGCGAGGAGTGCGCTGTATCACCGCACGCTTTCTTTCCACCCGCCGCTAATCGTTCATAATCTTACTGCTGGCTCGCTAGATTTCTGCTTAGCCACACCAAGTGATTGGTCGCCTGCAGTTGATGCTGCTACTTTAACCGACGCTGGACTGAACACCGGGTGGGAGACTAGAGAGCAGCGCTTACGCGAGCGAGGTACAATCAATGTAGCTGACTCGCTTATCTGGCACTTGTCGAACGAGGAGACGCCGCTAGAGCTGAGCGTTCGAATGAAAGGGTTTGATTGGAGTGAGCCGCTAGAGCTCCAAGGGGACTTGGGCGAGATGGTGCGAATCAAGATGAAGGACCTCGTTAGCGACGCTTTTCTCTATATTACGGCAGAAATTCGGATGAGCAAGGGGCATTGCCGTGAACTGTTTCTGTATGTACCGTATTGGATTGTAAACTTGACAGGTCTCAAGCTCGAGTATGAATACGATGATGACCGGATGGGACACGAACATTCTTCCACGTAAGTATTGATACTACGGAATTATTACGTTTTTGGTGGGCACTAATGTGGTAATATGTCGTATCTGTTCACTTGTCTATCATTTCACAGGCTGCTCGCAGGGCAAAAACGTCTCGATCGTGATGAACTCTTGCATAAGGAAAACCAGCGGGTTAAGTCAATTCGGAGAGAGCGCAATCCACATGTACTTTATCCCATTGCATCTCAAGAGCAGGATTTCAGTATCGACTCAGACGAAAGCGGGAGGTTTAGCAAGGCCGCACGTCGCGATACTTCTTCTGATATGAGTGATAGAGAGGGAAAGCGTCGTCACCCTCGGCTCCTACCGAGCGTGCCACCCGTGAAGGGCCTGCTGGATTTACTGCCGAAGTCAATAGAATACGATCCGCGCAGCATCGGGCGGTTAGAAGTCCTTCAAGCGTGTCATTCAAATTATCGAATGGACCAAGGATGTGTTCGACTACGAGTGAGCAATGAAGGGGAAGCTCTTGCTCTAGATGCGAGGAAGGAAAATGCTCAGCGGAAGTGGTCCGATCCGTTTGTGCTGGACCAAGCTGGAACAATCGGAGAAATCGAAGCGGATGACATTGGAGCAAACCGAAAGTACACCGTCGGCTACTCGATCACTCCGGCGAAGGGCCAATATTCGCGGACGAAAGTAATAATGCTAACGCCGCGTTTCATGCTCATTAACACGACGAATAGTGCTATCGAGGTTTGCCATTCATCAGCCAAGACAATGGCCTCATCTGCGATTGACATGGCTGGCGGCGCAGGATCCATGCCCAACTCCCGAGTGATGTCGCCAGTGAATCCAGTGGTCCAGTTAGATGCTGGAGCATTTGCAGATTTTCATTGGACTCTTCGCTTTGCTAAGACACGGACGATTCGGTGTCGTTTTGCGGAATATGGATGGTCATGGAGCGGTGCAGTACCCTTAGGCGAATCGGGCGAGTACGCCGTACGCATGCGTCACGAATCCACACGAGAAAGCAAGCTGGTGCGCGTGGCACTGAAATTGGACTCCTCGTGCGTGTGCGTGTACTTCCGTGAAGAACGTACGACCGCTCCACCCTATCGAGTGGAGAATTACTCGTTAGAGACACTTCGAACACATCAACATCGCGTCCGACGAAGTGAGATCCTGCTTCCACATCATAGTCTAGATTATGCGTGGGATGAACCTACGGAGGACAGGTTACTTGTTGTGGACATGCTACCATCCGCTGCAGGAGATAATAGCCGCCCGTTGCGCATTGGCAGCTTTGATTTGGATAAAATCAACAGTACCCAGATGCACTTGGTGGCACCCTGGGTATTGAAATCTCCACTGATGGGCCAACTCGTGTCCTACGCTTCACTGATACACGGTTGCGTAAGGAAAAGGCTACGGCTGTAAGCGCGCAAACGGAAAATGACATAAGGGCGAAGGCTGAACTCAGTGAACACAGTGGGATGCAAGTCCTTCAGCGCTTTGTAATAGCCCCAACGGTGTATGTTGCATTGCATCTTCAAGGCGTGGGAATTTCTATTGTGGATAACGCTCCAAAGGAATTGTTGTATATCTCAGTGTCAGGGATCGCTTTGGAGGTTGCAATCAGCGAAGATGGTCAAGGCAATCTGGAGTCCATTGCCGGAAGTGCAGCTGAATTAAGTCGGCTCGAACGTGAAACACGTCCACGTGTTATTGCCTGTTGCCTCGAGGTGTATGACATCCAAATTGACAACCAATTGCAGATGACACCATATCCAGTGTTGTTGCGGTTTTCAAACCCAAGCGGCAGGTCGCGAGTTGTAAACGGGCAAACGATAAACGTTCCGGTGTTGCAAGTGAACCTCGTTAAACATGATGAATACGCCGGTGTCGAGTTCATCAGGCATTTCAGTGTGAGCGTTCTACCGGTGCATATCAGAGTCGATGGCTCTCTGCTCTATCAAATGCTTCCACTTTTAATCCACTCCAAAACGTATGGTGGCGGAGGTAAATGAATGTGACGGCCAAAAAGCCGGCTGTTGTCTTGGCGAATGGCTATACCGGTGATAGCAGTCATGAAGTGTCTCGAGCAGCTCACAGCCATTTGTTGCTGAATGATTTCAATGCGAGTTTGGAGATCTCCGTAAAGGTGCTTGAGGCAGCTCAGAAGGACAATACAACCTCGGCGGGGCCAACTTCTCGTCCAGTAACACCGACGGTGAAAATTGTTGCTCGGAGAAACAGCGGCCATCAACAGGCCCCAAGCCCGCGTCATAACCAACACACGGCGCTGGCTGCAGAGATTCAGCGGCACACTACCGCTAAGTACGGCAGCCTCGGTGACATTGCTTCTAGGGACGAGCAGAAAAAGCTGTACTTTGAAGAGTTTCACATCGACCCCATTCGTGCCACCGTCAGCTTCTCATTTGGTGATAGTGCAGGTGCCATCATGGATGGCAACCTTTCTTCGCTGTCACATGCAGCAACCTTAACGGATTCGCGCGAGTCATCCGTCACCACAGTTGGCCCTCTGCGACTTATTCTAAACGCCATCGGCACGAGTTTGACCAAGATCGCAAATGCTCCGTTTCAACTTAAGGCCATGCATATCCATAATTCATTCGTGCAACCGGATGCCCTTGCCACGCGCCTGGCATCACATTACCAGAGCGAAGCGCTTCGTCAGGCGTACGTTATCTTGGGCAGTGTCGACGTGCTTGGAAATCCCATGATCGCGTGGAAAAATTTACGCAGTGGCTTCCAGGATTTTTTCAGAACCAGCACATGGATTCTCTCAACGCAGCCCGCAAGCTTTTGCTTTTGGTGTGGGGCGTGGTTCGCTTTCACTCGTGCGCGCTTCCGTATATACCTTCCTCGATTTTAACACGCGTATTCTTACTGCGTTCTCGCTCGGGCTTTCGGAGGCGTGCCTCAAGCTAGATGACTACACAGGTTATCCGGCTACAAGACATATCTTCCAGGGTTTAGTGCAAGGTGTATCTGGCGTCGTAGTAGCGCCCATTCACTCCTTCGAGGTGAACGGTGCTCGTGGTGTCCTTCCTGGATTTGTCGCCGGTGCCTTCGGTGTCGTGCTTAAGCCATTGTTAGGCTTCTCGTTGGCTACGGCCACCACGGCTGCCACTTTGCGTGATGCTGTGGATCCGAATACGAAGGCGTTACTTGTGCGTGTGAGACCACCAAGGCATATTGATCTTCGTACGAGGAGATTGAAAGTCTATTCGTACGTGGAGTCGTTAGGCGAGGAGATCGTGGGGAAAATCCGCGGCGGGCGCTACCGCACAGATGGCTATTTGGGCCACGTGGATTTAAAGGGGAGTCACCAGTGCTTCCTGGTTACTCGCAAGAGAATTCTGTTCCTAAACGTAAAAACCGCAGCATCGACGCAAGCAACCAAGTACGATGTTCAATGGGAGCTGCTGGCAGAAGAGGTCGTCATGGTGGATTGCTCCCGAACACCTAAAGAGCAGGTAGTTTCAATTTATTACATGGAAGACGAGTTCCGTTCAGCAAGTGGTGCAGGACACAACACAAGTAGCGGCAGCGCAAGTAACTCCAACTCCGTGACCACACACCGACGACGAACGCCAGGCGTCCCGCGAGGAATGTTTTTGCAAAAACACGAGGTGGCGCTGCCCGACACGAAGGTATTGTTTGTTCGTGCCATGCTGCAACAACAAGAGCGGTCATTACTTACGAAGATGAACAGCTACACAAGTACAGACGAAAGCACGCTGCACCATGTGGCGTTATCGAGAACACCATCAATGGAGCTGGCCACACAACGACAGCCCCAAGGCCATTATATGCCGTTGGAGTATCCAGTCTTTCACTTACCGCCATCGCTGCACCATACGCGCAGCTTCGCCAATCTCACACAATCATCGCCGTCCCATTTGCACGGTCATCAAGCTCATCAAGTTAGTGCAGATGGCTAGTAATTTAAGCGAACACTAGCCACGGACGATATTTTAATAAGAAGGCGTATTCTTTGTTTCGTCATTGCATCTATCTCACCATATTACTCGAATATCCAAGCTGCGCTTCCCTTCAGTCACCCGAGCCCAGCGCAGCAGCTTCGCTTTCATGTTTGCGCTGTGCATGCCACATTCCAGCGTAGATGCTGCCGGATTTTGCGAGCAGCTCGTTGTGAGTGCCGCGCTCGGCAACAACTCCATGCTGCATAACAATAATTTGGTGCGCGTTACGAATCTGTGAAACAACAAGAACAAGTGAGACCATCCGATGTGGATATTGCTGGTGGTACGAGAAAAACTCATGGTACAGGCAACACGCCTTTTTATCTGGTGCTTACCGTGGAGAGACGATGCGCGATAACGAGCATTGTGCGGTTGGCCTTTAGGCGGTTGAGTGCAGCCTGAATCTCCTGTTCCGTAACCGTGTCGAGTGCCGAAGTGGCCTCGTCCAGAATGACGAAGGGTGGGTCTTTCAACAACGTACGAGCGATCGCCACGCGCTGCTTTTCACCACCCGAGAGCTTGAGTCCTCGCTCACCGACCTTGGTGTTCCACTGGTCAGGAAGAGCCATTATGAAATCGTACACGCGAGCTGCCTTAGCAGCTTCCACAACTTGTTCGAAAGTGGCGTCCAGGTTGCCGTACTTGATGTTGCGCAGGATGGTGTCGTTGAAGAGGACTGTGTCTTGAGGCACGATTCCGATTGCTCTGCGAAGCGATTGCTGGGTCACCGTCGAGATGTCGTGGTGGTTTACTAGAATTTTACCTGCATTGCACTCGTAGAACCGAAACAATAGTCGAGAGATGGTCGTCTTTCCAGCACCAGTCTCACCCACGAGTGCAGTGGTTGTTCCCCGCGGAATGGTGAAGTTTAAGTCTTTAACACCGGATGTAGATGGCTGGGATGGGTAGTTAAAGGACACATGGCGGAACACGACATCAATGCCATTTTCGACATCGTATTGGCACAATCCAAGCTGCACTGCGTCGGGGGTGTCCACAATATCCGGCTCCACAGACAGCAACTCACTTAGCTTCTTCATGTCCACAACAGAATTGATAACCATGTTGTAGATGCCCCCGAGGAAAAAAGTGGCGCGAAGAGATTCGTAAGGTACACAGAGATGGCAATAAACGCACCAATGTCGATGCTGCGTCCGCTGTTTGCGTTGACCACATGAGGGGCAGCTAGTGCTAGTGCTGCTAAGACTGTGGCCTGGATCACCACGGCCTGGGTCCCGTTAAGCACGCTTAGCGAGGCCTGCACGGACATTGAGTAACGCTGGTACTTCTCGATGACCTTGGAATACTCTTCAATCTCATGGCGTTCGTTGCCGAAATATTTAATGGTCTCATAGTTCAGCAATGCATCAGTCGCCTTATCATGGAACTCATTATCGTGGAGCATCGAGGCCTCACGATACTTTTGCGCCAGAGTGTGATCTTGATGGTAATATAAGCGTACACCACGAGACTCGAAAATGCCACATAGCTGAGTCCCGCCAACTCGAAATGCATCGCGAAGATGATGATGACCACCACAGATTCAGCCAGCGTCGGGATCAAGTACAGGAAAACATACGACACGACACTGTTGGCGGACTCAACACCACGGTCCATTGAACGCAGCACGTCACCCAATTTCTTCTGTACATGCCAGTCGTACGACAACGATTGTACATGTTCGTACGTGAGCGTGGCTAGCTCAATATACGCTGTCTGCTTCACCTTGAGGTAAATAAGTGATTGCATTTCTTTAAACAGCTTCGACGCCAGTGTAAGAGCACTGAAGATTGCGATATCACGGATTGCAGCACCAACGTCTTTACCCACCAAGGCGTTCGTAGCTGACGCCATAAACAACAGGGCTGCCAAGTTGGCCAACTTACTTAGCATAAGCACCAGATATGTACTCGCAGCCCGCATCTTGTTGGCAAATCCATGTGGCCAGAAGTACGGCTTCAGGATATACATGAGCTGGACAAGTGAGATCCCTCTCGGCTTTGTTGGTCCCTTGGGCTTGTCGGCTGCCACTTGTGGCAACGCCTCACTCTCTGGAGGCGGCGGAGTACGAATCGAATCCAGCAAGTAACCAAGATTCACCACTTCCAGCACTGTGAAGATCAATGGCAAGGAATTGGCCACATTGGCGTCCACAAGAGCCTGCTTTTCCTCATCGAGACGGGAGATGGCGTCCAACTGGAAGGCGTCCACGGCGAGAGCAGCTAAGAAACTCAAGCAGAAGAAATACACCAGCCACGTAGTGCTGCGTGTGTCCGGCCAGCGTGTCGCCATTAAGAACAGCACACTTTTGATCAATGTGGCCCACACAGGAAGCCCCCAGAAGCGCCACTGGCTGCGTCGCACGTCCACAAGCCACGAGAGTTGAGTGAAGGCTTTGCCGCCCAAGCTGAAGCTGCACACGAGCAGCAAACTGGTCAGGTCCCACGCCAGTAACAGCAGCAGACTGAACTGCATGCACAGCATCTGACGTTGCGCCATCTTGCGTCGTTTAGTTGGGGCTGGACTGCCGTTAACGCCTTCTTCCTCTTCGTCCACGCTGTCATCGCGCCAGCGAGAGAAGGCGGCGGTCTTCCCCTTGGCGTCCAGTTGCTTCTGCAGCAGAGGAGACGTCTCTTTCACTGCGCTTTGCGTCATCAAAGAGGAGGAAGTTGCTGCTACGTGGGACTTGCGCTCTTGCTGGTAAATTGGAGACTGAAGCGACGTCAGTCGGATACGACCGTTACTAATTACAATAATTTGATTGGTGGAAAAGATGCTTACGTACTCAGACGGAATGATGGTCAGCTGTTTGATGCCGTCGAGCATATAATTACAAGATAACATCCGCCGCTATCTTAACAGCCGTTGCCACCAACGGCAACAAGGCAGCGCGTGCCAGGCAACATTACAAGAGCATTCATCAAAAGACACCAGGCCAGAGCGACGACTAGGTAGCCCACTGTCAACGCCCCAAACAGTCCGCTCGATCCGCCCGATAGCATCCATTCCTGGAGCTCTCGTTTCTGTTTGGGCAACAGGAAGACAAACAACCACGAGACCAAAGTCATGGCGTGCATCAGAAGAACCGCCTCTGTGATATCGCGCCGCACTGAATAATCGTCGGCTTGCACGCGTTCGTTGCTCATATTCCACGAACTGTCCACAATAGTGGTCAACGCAGTTGCAACAGGCCTTGAGAGATTGCCAACGTTCGTTAACAGTCCGTACATAGCTCCTTCCTGGCCCTCACCAACTAATTCCACAGCAATAAATGTGCCGATGAGATAGCTCACATACGTCGGGACGTTCACCACGACAGGCAGCCCCAACCAGAACCACTGGCTTCGAAACACGTCCCAGACAGTGATGAAGACACATACAGCATCAATAATGATGACCACAACGCCTGTCAGCACGGTCATCGTGCGCCAATTCCACTCGAGTCCGTATCTACTCGTGGCTCCGAAGATGCCCACGATCGTGACCGTGCCGATGATGTCGCTGATTGTGCTGTTGATTGGTGTCACCCTACCATGAAAATCTCGATCGGGGATGCAGCCGTGCACGAAAAATTGGCAAAAATGCCGCTGAAGTACGAGTAAAACACGAACTGGTACACCGCGCGTGTCTGCATTGTCTTCCAGAAATCGGTCACATATTTCGAGAACGACACCCGAGGCCTTGCCGACTCCTGAATACGAAACCATGTCAGCGGAATGATTGGAGAAATGGCGATTGCAAGCAGCAACATATACTGCGGAAATGTCAGCGAGAAATCGAATGAGCCGCCATATTCTTCTCCGTTGAAAGCGACCCCTGTCACAATTTGGGCTACCGCTGTAGAGAACGCAGTCGTGGCATACAAGGAGGACTGAGTTCGCCCTCTTTTATCCAGCGGCTCTCGTTGCGCTAATTCCACCACCATCGATTCGGTACAAACGTTTGCAAGCGTATACCCGAATGAGGTCAGCCCCAAGAGGATGGCGTAAAAACCAACTTGAGACGGTGCTTCGCGGTTCAATCGCCTTTCGATCTCAGGCGTGTAGTCCTTGGGAGAGATGGCACGGTCTGACGGGTCGAGGAAATAGGGCTGTCCAACTTCGGCACAGCCCATTATCAGCAGCATGACAACGCTAACTATCCATCCGATGATCATGTACGGCCGACGACGATAGCCAAAGAGCGGCAAGCAGTCGGAGAGAGCGCCGTAAAACACCTTGAAACTCCACGGCAAAAATATCAGCGTCGTCGCTGTAGTCACCTGCGCTCCACTGGCGTTCAGGTATGCCTGCATGAAGGGGTAGACCATGGATGGTAAAGCGCCGGACAAGAACCCCACCGCCACGTACTGCATGACGAGACCCATGCACTTGCTGGTAAAAATGTTGGGCGCTTCACCGTCACGCAACGACGTTCCAGCTTCCACATCTCCAGGAGTCTTCGGAGTCTTGGTAGCGTCATACATGTCCGCCAAGTTGTACGACGATGCTCGCTCCCGGAAGTCATGCATCGCTGATGTGTTGGCGACGACCAGGCAAGTTGCAGAATGGGCTTACGTGGCATGAAAAACACAGTTTCTCACAGCGCATGACAGCTGTGAGCTGCAGTTGGGATAGGAATTACGTCACATCACACAAGTGGTTCTGACCAAACCACACACTCTCATCATGAGCGAGTGCCGATCATTTGCCTCCACGAAATCTGTCCTCCACTCTACATGCAGCGATGTAGCTCCAATCTCCATTAGCAGTTTCCCGATTGGGGGTCTAACCTCTACAGGATAGTGAACAATAGCCTCGCGAACGAATATGCCGCTTGACGGTCAGATATGACGCGAAATAACCATACTGGCACAGTCAGTGACCGAACGAATACTTTTGAAGTGTCAAGTCAATTGCGGAATGCACCCATTTCGTCAAATCAGGTTCGAGTAAAAACCTCTATCTTTCTGTACCGAAGAACCGTATCACTATATTCTTTCAGTACCTCATTTATAAACCCCTCTATGATTTGATACTTGTCTAACAGAATTTTGTCTGCCAATTTCACCCACAGTCGCTCGTCATAACTCGACCGGATACTCTCGAACGAACCTCGTCCGCAAGCCTCTCGACTCGCTCGCAATGGGCCAGGCGGGCTCCTTGCAACAAAAGAGCGCACTGCGCGACGTCCTCTCACTGCGACGGGGCGTCAGCAGTACCGAACTCGAAGAGGTTTTGCGTACATTCTGTGCCTTATTCCCACTCGAGGTAAGTTCTTACTTCAGTTATATTAGAATAGTATACTAAATACTTATCATAATAATACCTTTTAACTGTAGTTGCCAGTGACTGTGGATGCAAGTCTAGCGAGCAGTGTTACCGGCGTGGACATTAAAGAGCGTCGCCTCTTTGATGTGGTGCATTCATTGCTACAAGAGCAGACAGAACAAGCTCAGCGTAATGCCAAGAACCGAGATATGACGGAGCTGGTACTCACCAGTTTCCGTCGAATTATTCGCTGGAGAAATCTCTACAAACTTTGCGCCAAGTGCTCCATGAAGCCTTTCATTTCGTGTCTCTACCGACCATCGCCAAGACTCGTGCTCTCAGTGCTGGAGACTTTGGAGCTGATGTTGTCGCCTTGTCCAGGCTTTGAGTTTGGGGATAAAGCGACGGAGAGGTGTGAAGCGGCCAACCGCCGAAATTTTGGTGATGCCGGAGGTTATGAAGTTTTACGCTCGCTGTTGACGCAGTATGGAGCTTTAGTGGTGAAGGAGGAGCAAGGAGATGCTGCAGCAGTGTTGGCGGGGGTCTTGAAGCTGTTTTGTTTGACGCTGGTCACGCGTCGAGTGGCGACAGATGTATTGACGTGCTCACAAGCAGTGGACGCATTGATGAATGCGCGTGTGTCATTGTTGGATTTGTGTCATTGCCCTGACAGAGAGCACGACGTGATGCGTCTAGCCTCGGAGCTAGTGAAGGAACTTTTTCTATTGTTACAATTGAGCAGGTGCACGAGTTACAGGAAACAGCGAGAGAGTATGGAGCACTGTTGTATGCGCTGGCTACAGCGGTACAGGAAGAGAAAGAATTAGGCTTGGCACAGAGTGATGAGAAGAAAGTGGAAGATGATGATGGCACTAGTGAGATTGATCACGATTGGCGAGAGATTTGTGTGGATCTTGTGGAATTGTTTTGCGCCGGTAACATGCGCTCGAAAAAACAATGCACAGAATTTTCCCTGTGGAGCTGTTCACTTCAACGGAATCCCATTCCGATCGAAACGTGCCGCACAGAGCGGGATCTCCTTCCTCGTTGTATCATACTAAAGCGATACCCGGTGCGCATAGTGCGCGGGCATTACCACATTTTTCGCTTGATTTTGAGCCTCACAGACGGACATCTATCGCGACTTCGAGTGCTTCTTCTACAACTGGAAATGGTGAAATCAAGCGCAACCGTATGGTAACACTTGCGTACAACGCAATAAACCTGGGAGGAGGAGTTTTGAGCGGTGGCTGGACGATGCGCGTGCGAAAGGTGAGCACTGGCAGGAAATACTTGAAGCCGTCCGGCGCACACATGAAACCCCGGAACTCGTTTGGCGCGCTACCATGCGCAGCGAGTTATGTCAGGCACTACACACAGAGATTGAGGCACTTGAACGGCGTAGACGCAATCTGGTTGATAATGAAACTGCAGAGGCTGAGGGGTCATTATCGCGCTGGGATTATGAAATGTTTTATGTGGAGTACCCCTCAGTCCAAGCAGAACTCTTCGTAAGTGGTTATTTTGTGGAGTATCTGATCCCTCGCGTTGCTGACCTGACTGAGTCGTATGAGATTGCCGAGCCTGTAGTTTTAGCATGGCATCTTTCCGATCAACTTGCGGTGGAAAATGATGAGAAGTGGGCGATACTTTGTGTTCGGTGTCTGCGGTTGATTATCAGGCGGTATGCCATACTGTTTCATGGCCAACTCCCGACTTTGCTGGTGCTGCGGTCACTGCAAGATCATGCAAACCATCCTCCGGCATTCTTGCGTGAGTGCTTTCTCTTACTTAACACAGCTATCGTTACAACACGCAACACGCCCTCAGCAAGCGTCGACAAGCTCTGCACCAGCGTTACGCGCACTGTTGTGGACGTGCTTGCGGATCCAGTACTGTTAGCTACATTGTCGTCGCCATTTGATTCTCAAAATGATGAAGAGGACAGAGGCATTTTCAACTTTGTCGACGCTGAGGATGCTGCGATTTCTGTGGTCAATGATCGTGACGCATTAATTCGGGCTGGCATTTCGTTATTGCTCGCGATTATTCGGCGGGCCAAGTTCGTCTTACGATTGATTCGACCTAAGCGCGTGTTCTTGTGCCGCCTTCTTGCGGTGGAGACCTTGGACCACGTGACGATTACCCGGTTGCTATTTGTTCTGAAACAACTGGCCCTTCAAGACATTAACCGTGAGGTCAGTATGAGTGTCGGCTCTAATGGTAGCAATTACTGCCCATCTATCCTGTCGTCGTCAATATCGTCTCACACGAGTACATCAAAGGATAGTAACTGGAGATCTCTGACCTTAGTGTACTTGCTACTGGCTAGCTGTGACCCGAAAGGTATGGGCATGTGTGTGGCTGCAGCTGAGTTTTTGAAGGAATGTTCTGAACTGGTGTCGCCTGCTCATCAAGCTGGTGGAGTGAGCAGGCCAAGCTCGTTCAGTGAGCTGAACGAATTGTTAAATGATGCGCTTGGATGTGGTGGTTGTGGGATGGGAGGCTCCTGACTTCTGTAAGTGCAGATGCCTTCGCCAATATATTTAACGCAGCCCAGAAGCGTGCTGCAGATGTGAACTGGGGCCTGAAGCAGCGCGTAAGATTGTACCGGTATTTGAAGCACAAGTACGTGGGTTCTAACGATAGCTCAGCTAATGTCTCCGGATGGAACACTATCGTTGGTGATGACATTGATGGTCATCATTACGAGGACGACGATTTATTTATTGGAAATATTTTCCTAAGATCTTACATCGAAGGCGAGGGTGACTTCTTGAATGTCTGGACGCCAGAAATGTATAGCGATTTAATTAACGCGCTGTTCAAGGAATTGGTGCTGCTTAATCAGCGAAAATCTACCTACTCTGGCAATGGAAGCGTCGGTCCGTTGCCCTCGCCATCATCGCAGCAGTCCTCAGTGTTGTCTTCGTTGAGCAGTGCTGCCGAGCCATGGGAGGTGCAGGTTCTGATCCTCAAAGCATTGGCGCGCCTCGTGCCATCACACTGTGCTGAAGTGGAGATCAAATCGGAGTTTTACGAATCATTATTGGCCCCTCTTCGCCGCTCAATGCTAAGTGAGATCGATCAAGTGCGCGGCATTTTATCGCTGGAACTTCTTGTTACCGTGCTATCTGTGCCCGAGAAGCGCAGCATTAATACGGCAGCTTGCCGATTATTCCTTGAGCAAAAGGGATTGAGTGTACTGGCTGACTCTCTAGTGCGTATGCGCAGCCCCGCATTTCAACAGGTTCTATCAACGGTGGAGTTATTAGGCCCACACCGACGGGGTAGTCACACCCAAAATATGGCACGTATGCTGCTCTATCGATCAACAGAATTGCTGTCCATTTTATCCAAACAGCAAGCTGGAGGGATTCGCGCAATTACGAAGAATCATGAGGTTATTACTGCACTGCTCGAGCTTGCATCACGCCAGATGATCATGCAATATGCAGATATCGACGCAGCTACTGCGTGCTTAAGCTGTCTAGGAGGGTTATGCCACTACGCTGAGCTTCGAACTCAAGTAGTAGCAGCTGGTGGACTGCTCATGCTTTTAGATACCGTTACATGTTGTCCGGCCGAAGAACTTAGTGACTCAGCTCCGGTTATACAGACTGACGATGAGCAAGACACGAAAGTGGAGGGAAATCAAAACAGCAGCATTTCCGTTGTGAAGAGCAGTAGTGACGGCACGATTGAAGAAGAAGTTCAGCGTAAACCCTCGCGCTTTTTCGGAGCAATTCGGAGCGCTGCATTGGTACTGCGTGCGTGTTTGGGTGCTAAGAATGCTACGGCGCCTTCAGTGGCAAGCCAAGTGCTTCAGCAGCTATTAACACCGAGCTTTGTTCGGGTATGTAGGAAGAGAACATTTGCACGGATAGGGCGATTGCATGAGAAGACTAATTACTCTGTGTTTACCTTTCTTGTGTAGATCCTACGTGGATCACCTGACCAGTTCGTTCTGGAACTGCAAACGACGGAAGATATTAACACTGCAACATTGATCTGGACCACAGATATGCGACGACGACTCCAGAATTGCATCGCAAACGAGCTCGTTAAGGTGAAAGCTGCAGCCGCCGCAAGTACTTGGCCACGCTGGAACCCCGAGCACCTCGTAGCCGCTGATTCGTTCAGATATCAATACCCAGAGCTCGCAGACGTGCTCGTGCTACATGACGTCTATCTGTCCAACTTCGTGGTGGCTCCAGTTAAGGATCTGGATTTGGGTGACATCGATATGGCTTCCTTCTCAGAGGCGCTCCTGATTTCCATCCAAAGTCACGACAATGTGCTTCGTATTTTGCACGAGAGAGGAACGAGTGACCCCTCCAAAGAAGCCGCAGTGCACCTGATGCGACAGGCAATGGAGAAACTCGTGAGCACTCATCCGCAACACAATCTGGCCGTTCGTGACCTGCCGCTCTCGGATGGCTCACCGGCTGTATCACCTGCGACTGCCGGCACGTACGCGATGATCAATGCGTTTTCGCCAACCGACGACAGAGATTGGGATATTTCGCGTATGGAGCGCTTCAGTTCTTCGGGGATCGAAGACCTCACCGTTTAATGCTGTGGAGCAAGATTGATCTGACGTCAAGGAAGTTTGCAGGCTTGCGTATCTCTCACCCGACTTTATATATATCGACGTCGATGTCATATTGATCGACATGCCACCGACATGCGCAGTATTGGCACATAATCCTCAGGTGATATCGACTGCTTCGTCCTTGCTGGTCAACAGACAAGAAGGCAGCAAATAAGCGCTTGACTTGCAATTGTGCCGGGCACCTGGATTGCGCGTCAAGCGTGAGGAGTGACGTGGCACTTTTTGATGATGCATCAAGGGCACATTTTCGAGTTTACGACGTCAAATAGGAGGCATCGGAAACGGGAAATGACTTTCACTTGCTACATAAGCGAGACATAGTACGTGTCAGTGATGACCTGGGGATCAATTCCCCCTGCCTCCCGCCGTCGCACTTGCTCGTCATTAGTCAATCTTCCCTGCCCAAGCACAGCAAGACTCCAAGTACTCCCCACCTTTAAGTATCATGACCAAGGTTGCCATCGTCATCTACTCCATGTACGGCCACGTGGCCACTCTGGCTGAGACCATCAAGACGGGCGTCGAGTCTGTCGACGGTGTGTCTGCTACTATCCTCCAGGTCCAGGAGACGCTGCCTGAGGTGGTGCTCGAAAAGATGCACGCCCCTCCCAAGAAGGACTACCCGATCATCACGCCTGACCAGCTGACCGAGTTCGACGGCATTCTGTGGGGCATGCCCACCCGTTTTGGTATGATGCCAGCTCAGATTAAGGCCTTCTTCGACAGCTGCGGCGGCCTCTGGGCCAAGGGTGCGCTGATCGGCAAAACCACGGGCATCTTCTTTAGCTGCGGCAGCCAGGGCGGCGGCAACGAGTCGACGGCCATGAACACAACGACGTTCTTTGCGCACCAGGGCATGACCTTCGTGCCGCTGGGTGTTCGCGCACGCCACCTGCACACGCTGGATGAAGTGGTCGGCGGAGGCAAGTGGGGTGCCGGCACCTACGCTGGCACCGGCGACCGTCAGCCTACTGAGCGTGAGCTGGGAACGGCCAAGATTCAAGGCGAAAGCTTTGCTGTGATCACCAAGAAACTCTACCCTTAGATGCTGTTGTAGAAGTGCTGCGAAAATGCCACATTTGGTGTTAAAGTGTAAAGCTGATCATAGCAACAGTCACTTGCACATTACCACACAAAAATTACTGCTACGCATGTACTGGATGTACTGTGACTTTCCTACCCGAACTCATGCTTAATGGGCTGTCAAAGCTGCAACTGTGCCACTTGACCGCTGATCCTTCAATTGTCAAGATACACGTTGATTGCCTACAGTCGAAGAGTAGCGACTCGTTCGGAGTGAGTCTATCACGAACGGCAAGAAACAAAGATGTTTTGTCAACGAGAACGTTCTCTTTTCAATCTTTGTGCCGACGGCTACTTGAAGTATTCGAATGCGCAGGAGTTGAGTCTTGTTGCCTCACGTGCAAATACACTTAGTTGCATGGTTTGCCGGTGGTGCAACTATCATAGCAGCATTGGTGAAAGTCGCCACCTCGCTTTGCAACACGCGTTGGTTCGGATGTTCGACTCGGATAATTGTAGGCGCAGACTGATTCATCGCAGAGCTGGGCTGCATCAACGGTTGCAGCGACGGCGGTGGCGAGAAGAACAGCGATGAAGGCGGCAAAATTCATTTTTCGACTTAATGGGGCTTGCTGTCAGTGCGTTTGGCTAGGCAAAAGGAAACATGAGTTTCAAGCACGGCCAGTTGGAAGTTCCAACTGGCCGTGCTTGGTATTCCGTTCGAGTAATTCTGCCAACTGCGAGCAGATTTCGCGCGATTTAAAACAACATAATCGCGCACCTCCATTGGTGGTTGCTCAACAGGTGGCGGAAACCTCGACAATCAAGCCAACTGACAAGCATTGTATGGCGAGTTGAGGATCTCAGTGGTATCTGTAGAAGCTCGTACGCAGCTTAAACAGCACGCCACGGAAATATGATGAAACATAGCCAATGTTGAAGTGTAATAACATTTCTTGTCTATGTAGTGTGGACGCGAAAAGAGAGAGAGACGCCATTCTTCCGATCAAAAGCACGGAAATCACCACTTTCATGATGCCAGCTCTAACGGCGTCACCGATGAGCTGTACTTTCCGCGTTAGCGTTCGGCTGTTGCTTCCGCTTTCGACGGCGTCGTCGTTTTGCTAGTGCAGCACGCTCATCCTCACCGTTCACGATGCTGTCGATGGTGTCCAAAACGTGCGAAACACGCACATATACTCCGGCTTGGATTCCACACTTGAAACCTCCTGAACTAACGATTCCAACAAGTACACCATTCACGAAGAGCGGGCCCCCGGAGTCTCCCTTGCAAGCGTCCTTGCCCATTTCAGTTCCGGCGCATATTTTTTCATCCGTTATGTCCTGATCGACGTAGTTCACGTACTGCTCCTTGCATTCTTCATTCGTGATTATCTTAACATCCACACCTAGGAGCGTGCGACTGAAGTTGCCGTCCTCGGTTTTCCCCAGCCAAGGACGGTGGCCACCGTGCCGACCTCGTTGTCCGATCCGTCTGCAGCACATAATTTCGCTGTCCGCTGGGTCGACGGGGTCTCCAGCTTGAGCAACCCCACGTCGTAATACAATGAGGTATCATTGTACAGGGGTGCTTGAATCGTTCAACCACCCGAATCTGCTCGCCGTCACTTGTGCCTGATCCGAATTGCGATCCGATGGAGGCGTACATATCGCCGGGCTCTATAGTGCAGTGGCCTGCTGTTAGAACATACTGCGGGGCGATTAGAGCGCCGCTGCAGAAGTTTGTGGCATCAGCAGTCTGAAGACGAAGACCGACAACCGACGGGAATTTGTTAATGCTCGTCTCCAAGCCACCGAAAATGCGCTTTTCCTCGTTGATGGTCAGGTCAGTGCTTTCCTCGCGTGACTCCTTCGTTATTTCGGAAAAGGAGTAGCCCTCGGTGTAAGACACGAGCCACGAAGTCACCACACACGCTTGAATGAACTTCATTGTTACAGAGGGTTTGGGGCGAAAGAGGTGGAATGGCGAATGAACCGATCCCCTACTACGATGTACAGGCGAGACAGTTTGAGTCAAACTGTTTGACACGTTAACCTGGCAGTTGGCTGATCCTTGGATTGGCATGATTGCGTCCGACGCGCGATACAATAGTTAAGAACTCGATTTTACAGCAATGAGTGAGAGCACTAAACGCCTTGACCCCAAGTGTAACATAGTAAACAGGCCGCCCGAGCGGGAACTACTTCTTACTCTCGTCCTCTTCCTCTTCTTCCTCGCTCTCTTCGCCGTTCTCGGCCTCTTCTTCCTCTTCCTCGTTCTCCTCCTGCCGGTCTTCTTCGTCCTCCTCGGCTTCTACTTTGCTCTCCTTGTCAGAGTCTGCGGCCTGCTGCTCGTCTTCCTCCTCTTCCTCCTCTGTGCCGTCTTCCACATCCTTTATCTTTTTCAATTCTTCCACCTCGTCCTCCACTTCCTCCTCTTCGTCCTTCTCAATTTCTTCCTCGGCCTCCTCCTCTTCCTTCTTAGCGGCTGCCTTAGCTGTCCGGGCATCCTCAAGCTCTTCTTCGTCACCTGTCTTCTTCGCATCCTTAATATCTGCTTCAGCCTCCGCTTCCTTCTGTTGAGCCACAGCCTTGGCCTTTTCAGCTGCTTCCATGTCCTCCTCAACTTCCTCTTCTTTGGTTGCAGAGAGATCGTCCTCCTCTTTTTTCCCTTCTTGCTGGGTTTAGCAGTCTTCATGTTTTTCAATTCCTCCTCCTCCTCCTCCACTTCCTCCTCTTCGTCCTCCTCTAGCTCTTCCTCGGCTTCCTCTTCTTCCTCCTCGGCGGCCGCCTTGGCCGCCTGAGCGTCCTCAAGCTCTTCTTCGTCACCCGTTTTCTTGGCATCTTTGATGTCTGTTTCAGCCTCCGCTTCCTTCTCTTGAGCTACCGCCTTAGCCTTCTTGGCCTTTTCCATGTCCTCCTCAACTTCCTCCTCGTTGATTGCGGAGAGGCGCCGACGAGCACGCCGGACACTGCAACCGCCCTTGCCACCAGATGTTGGGGCTGTCGTAGCAGGTGCCTCGGTCTCAAGAGCTGATGCTGGAGTTGAGGACGGCGTTAATTGCTCGGCACTAGACCCCGATGATGGTGACGATCCGGCGCTAGCGCCTGGCGTGCTTGGGGTCTCAGCAGAGCCAGTGGTCGAAGCAGCGGTGCTCGGAGCGCCAGGCGTAGTGGATCCAGAGCTGGTAGGGGAACCCGAGCTAGAGCTAACGGTGGTTGATCCGGCTGTAGATGCAGACGCCGCCGACGACGTGGAAGAAGTACTGGGGGTAGATTCTTGAGATCCGGTCGCCGAAGATGCAGCAGTCGGAGTCGATTCCTGGGATTCATTCGTAGACGTGGATGATGCCGTGGAGGTAATGGCCGTCTGTCCTGGGGATGACGCTTCACCCGCGGGCGCTTCCACTGAACCAGACGCCGCCGAGCTCTCCGTGAAGTTGGCGCCATCGCCTCCATTCAAAATATCCTGGATGTAATCCCACACGTAAGTGATACGCGTGTACACTCCAGCGTGGACACCGCACTTGCCGCCCCAGCTCACGAAACCAATCAGGATGTCCTTTGAAATGAGCGGACCTCCCGAGTCTCCATTGCACGAGTCCTTTCCACCTCCGTTGCCAGCACACATCATCCCCTCCGTGATGCGGTTGTTGTACTGTTTGTTACATTCAGCGTTCGAGATAACTTCGACGTTCACTTCCTGCAGAGTTTTGCTCACAGTGCCATCTTCAGTCATTCCCCAGCCTAGTACAGTCGCCACTGTGCCGACTTTGTTGTCCGATCCGTCCTTTGCACACAACTTCGCCGTCTTGGCGGTCGACGGCGTCTTTAACTTGAGCAAACCGACGTCATATAAGTGCTTCTTCTGCTCGTACATTGGGTGCTGGAAGCCTTTGGTCACCTCAATAGTTTCGCCCTTGGAGCCGGAGCCATACTCCGATCCAATGACAGCGTTGATGTCGTACTGGTCCGTCTTGATGCAGTGGCCGGCCGTCAGTACGTACTGCGGGGCGATCAGCGTTCCCCCGCAGAAGTTCTCGTCCACTCCATCGATGCGGAGACTCACAGTGTACGGGTACTCGGTGATACTGGCTTGCGATCCGCCGTAGATGCGGTTCTCCTCGTTGACCGTCAGGCCGGTGCTCTCTTCGGTCTCGGAAGAGGAATTGGACGGCGCTTTGGTGGCCTGAGACTCGGAGAAAGTGTAGCCGTTGACACAAAGCGCCAACGTCGACACGAACGCGAGCAATTGCACAACTTTCATGGTGCAGCAATGGACAGGTACGTACTGTTAGGTTGACGCTACGCTATTGTACGGTATCAGCTCCGTCGGAATGCGTAGAGAAAACCAAAGTGACCTGCAGAGGAGCGAACAATTACGTTGAGCATCGTGTCATACGATGGGCCT
The DNA here is from genome assembly GCA_011947355.1 of Phytophthora boehmeriae. Lineage (NCBI taxonomy): Eukaryota > Oomycota > Peronosporomycetes > Peronosporales > Peronosporaceae > Phytophthora > Phytophthora boehmeriae. The sequence goes on along the minus strand of JAAVTJ010000145.1, from coordinate 660,382 downwards.
CTCCACCACAATCTTCACTCAGACTATCTGGTCCAATAGCCAGTTGGCAAAATGCTACCGACACGAAATGTTATGTAGCTTTAGCCTATTGAGGCAGAAGGATTGGTGGAAAATACCAGATCGGAAGGTAATCAGTGACTTTAAACGTACAGAAGACACACAAGGTTTTACAAATCGACGTTGCTGCAGTCGCTTTCACGCAAAACAGCTGCAAGATGCGAGACGAGCACTGCAAAGTTGTCGTGCCGCAGCACATCTATTGACCCACCAAGAAACTTGTCAAGACTACGAGCTTGCAACGATAAAACATACAAAACACTGCACTTATCCTCCACGCCAGCACCTTGGATCAATTTGATCACAAGTTCGAAGCACAGTCCTTGCCTGAGACGGGCGTTTCGACATTCGGGCTTGTACTCGAAGGCTTGGTAGGGGCGGCGGGCGTCGGGGCCTCAGGGACTGGAGTTGAATCATTTTGCTCGACCGTCTCTGGTGATGCATCCGCTGGGGTCGGAGTCGGTTCCTCAGTCTTAGAAGTTTCGGGCGACTTCGTAGCTGCAATTGGAGCGGAAGTTGGCGCTTCGGTTGATGGCGCCTCAGTAGGAGACTCCGTTGAAGTCGAAGAGCTATGGTCTTCGTCGGACGACCCCGCAGCGCTCTCCGTAAAACTGCTGCCTGTACCACCGCTCACAACGTCGTTAATGTAGTCTAGTACGTACGACACGCGCGTGTACACACCCGCGTTCACACCGCACTTGCCTCCCCAGCTCACGATCCCCACCAACACATCGTTGGCAATCAACGGACCGCCAGAGTCTCCGTTGCACGAGTCCTGGCCGTTGCCATCACCTGCACACATCATCCCCTCTGTGATGCGATCGCTGTATTGCTTATTGCATTCGCTGTTCGAGATAATCCCGACATTCACTTCTTCCATCACGACGCTCTGCGAACCGTTTTCGGTGAGACCCCACCCTCGAACGGTGGCGATGGTCCCAACTTCATTGTCCGATCCATCCTTGGCGCACAAATCCAGGGTCTTTTCAGACGCCTTCGTCTCCAGTTTGAGCACGCCGACGTCGTACAAGTGCGCGGACTTGTTGAACAACGGGTGAACGAATCCCTGCACAACTTTAATTTGCTCGCCGTCTTCTGTTCCGGAGCCGTACGCTGAGCCGACTGAAGCGTAGATTGTGTTTTCGTCCGTCTTGACGCAATGCGCTGCTGTTACCACGTACTGCGACGCAATCAGAGCCCCACCACAGTAGGTGTCGCCTCCTGCTTCATCCTTGCGGAGGCTCACAATGAATGGTAGTTCCGATGCATCCGCTTCAGATCCGCCGTAGATGCGGGCCTCCTCGTTGACGGTCAGTCCAGTACTCTCCTCAGTGGCCGAGTCGGTCAAGTCTTCGCTGGAAAAAGTGTACCCTGTTGCAAGGGTGGCTGCTAAAGCCGACGCCAAAACTCCAGCACGGAGGATCGTCGCGAACTTCATTGTGGCTTGCTGCGCTCTCTGTGTAAAATAGGAAATGAATGCAGATATCGAGCATAGCATCTCTGCAGCGCCACATTTGTGCGCTGGCCAGAGGGAGAGAAGGATGCAGTGCGACGTGATTGTCGCCATAAGCCAGGCAGCCCAGACGCCCAGCAGCCGTTTCAAACCAGGCAACTCATTGCCACACTTCGGCTTTTGGCCGCACGGTCCGTCTGGTAAACTCTACGCGTACGTGGGTGGCTCTGATCAGGACGTCGTGGTGCTGCTACTAACACCACCTCTACAGCGATAGCCACCGTCTATGATAGAGTGCACAGCGAGACTTGATAGTCGGCACTCGCACGTGGCATCGTCGACACCCGCCATCTGCATCGGCAAAGGCGGAATTTAAAGGAGTGTGGCACTCTAACCTTCAGCTGGGAGGTTCCGAGGAAGCAGGAGGCGTCTCAATTAGTATTGTACACCAACGCCGATGTCTTCATGTAGACGAGCAAGTCTCCTGTGTCCGCCGTCCGCTGAGTGGATCCACTTAGTGGACGCAGTATAAACAGGGCGTTCATCAATCAGTCCATTTTTGAGGCTATCAATCGACGAGCAGCTCTGTCAACATGCTGCTCCGCTGCGTCCGCCCCTCCGTGCGGCGTCTCCAGGCGTTGGTTCTCGTCGCACCGCTCTCTTCTGGCGCAGCTTCGCCTCGGCGTCCTCCAACTCCCTCGAGAGCTGCGTCCGTGAGCGTCAACTGCCTCCTTTCGAGCGTCTCCAGCTGTCGGAGATCGAGCCTGCTGTCACCAACGCAGCTGCCGACTACACGAAAGATCTGCGCGAATTGGAGGAGAAGCTCAAGATTGCAGGCAAGAGCGTACAGTGGAGCGATGTGGTGGACCCCTGGAGGTGCAGGGTGACGCTCTGGGCCGCATGTGGGGCATCGTGGGCCACCTCATGAGTGTGCGCAACTCGGAGGAGCTGCGTGCAGTGCACGACAAGCTGCAGCAGCTGGTGATCCAGACAGTTACAGAGGCTTCGCAGAGCAAGACGCTCTATGACGCGTACGGAGCAGTACGTGAGAGTGACGAGTGGAGCAAACTGGAACTGGCGCAGCAGCGCATCATCGAGCTCAGTCTGCGCAGCGCCACGCTCAGCGGTGTCGGTCTCGAGGGAGAAGACAAGGAAAAGTTCAACAAGCTCAAGCTGCGCGCAGCTGAATTGGTTTGTTGCTGTTGTGGATTGATTAGGAGGTGGAGGCATACTTACGTCCTGGTGTTTTGGTATACTTTTGGATGTTCAGAGCACCAAGTTTTCGTCGAACCTGCTGGATGCAACCAAGGCATATTCGATCACGGTTACTGACAAGAATGAGCTGGAGGGGTTGCCTGCATCGCTTCTCCAAATGTTTGCACAGAGTGCTCGTGAGGAAGGCCACGACGATGCTACGGCCGAGAACGGACCGTGGCGTGTGACGCTGGACCCTCCTTCCTACGTGCAGTTCATGAAGTACTCTGCCAACCGCTCGCTGCGCGAGACCTTATACCGTGCGTACTCGACCCGTGCGAGCGGCGAATCGTTTAATAACGAGCCCATTATCGTGGAACTGCTGGAGATCCGTCAGCAGCTGGCAAAGCTGCTTGGTTTCAACTCGTTCGCTGAGGTCAGTATCTCGAAAAAGATGGCACCCAGTGTTGAGGAGGTTGAGAAGATGCACAAAGGACTACGCGAGAAATGCGTGGACATGGCCCGCGAGGAAGTGCAGACTGTGGCAGAGTATGCCAAGAAAAATGGACAAACAGAGGCCTTGGCACCATGGGACCTTGGCTACTGGTAAGCTGTACACGTATTTAGTTCATGCAGTGTCCTTCATCGTTGTTTTCTAACCTATAGCGTGCATCAATATTTTACAGGTCTGAGAAACTTAAGGCGGATCGTTATCTATTCACCGACGAAGAAATTAAGCCTTACTTCCCACTGGAACGCGTACGTCATTGCTGACTGTCAATCATATCGGATATGCGGTTTGCTCATGATTACACAAATCGTGCAATTATATGACAGGTGCTTGATGGCCTCTTTGCGCTCACATCGAGACTTTTTGGTGTGACTATCGAGGCAGCCGATGGCCAGGCTGAAGTGTGGAACTCGGATGTGCGCTTTTTCAATGTACGCAGCACGGAAGGTGACAAGGAAGTGATTGCCCGTTTCTTCCTGGATCCATACTCACGACCGAAGGAGAAAAATGGCGGTGCTTGGATGAACACATGTGTAGACCGCAGCCGTCTACTAGGGCCCAAGGAGCAGGGAGGTAAACGCGTCCCGGTCGCTTACATTATCTGCAATCAGTCACCTCCTGTGGGGGACACGCCTAGCCTCATGACGTTCCGTGAAGTGGAGACGATTTTCCACGAGTTCGGCCATGGCCTACAGCACATGCTCACGAAGATGGAGTACGGAGACGTGGCGGGTATTAACGGCATCGAGTGGGATGCCGTCGAGATTCCGTCCCAAATGATGGAGAACTTCTGCTACGACGAAGGTTAGTCTATTGCTACGTGGTGGTCATGTACATGCACTAACGAATTTGCCATCTTGTAGACACGATAGCGGCAATCAGCGGCCATTACGAGACGGGCCAACCGCTGCCTGCAGAGCTATTTGAAAAGCTTAAGGCGGCACGCAACTACATGGTGGCTACGGGTATGCTGCGTCAGCTGGGCTTTGGCGCTCTAGACATGCACCTGCACTCGCACTTCTCTCCATCTCAAGAGGCACTATTCGACGTGCAGCAGCGTGTGCTGGGCGAGTATGCCGTGCTCCCTCCTCTGGACGAAGACAGATTCCTATGCTCGTTTGCCCACATCTTTGCCGGTGGATACGCTGCGGGCTATTACAGGTGAGTGCAACGTCAGTTGGTGTTCCTGTTGGTTGATGGTAATCTAACGAACGTATCGCGTTGATGCCTATTGTTGCTCCCAGTTACAAGTGGGCGGAGATTTTGTCATGCGACGCCTACGGTGCTTTTGAGGAAGCCGCCAAGGAGAGCCCCGAGGCGGCAGCTCGTGTGGGTCGCAAGTTCCGTGATACCATTCTGGCCCGTGGTGGCGGTCAGCATCCGGAGCAAGTGTTTGAGGAATTCCGTGGTCGGAAGCCGTCGATGGTTCCGCTGCTGACGCAGTACGGGCTAGCGTCTAAGTAAACAGCGTTCTGGAAAAGAAAATGCACTGGCTTGCAAACAACAGCATCAAACTTTCGCGCCGCTGCGAGGTATTGGCGTTAAATGAAAATGGGATGGACTGACCGTCATCGCACAGATCAAAACTGCTGGGAAATCGTCGTTCGTCCTACTTCGTTGGTAACTGCACACCGCCTCGTAAGCCACTGATTAGCGTCCGTTCGTATTGACGATTGTTGCATGGAGTTTTCGTTCGCGCCTAGTCATGCAACTTCAAGGAAACTCTCCGTTGAAGTTGTCTCTGGACTCAGATACTCAGATGTGTGGAACCCCATCGCGCGCGCTGATTGGCTGAACACCGCTAGGGGTCATAGAAAACGGCTGCGCGTGTCGTGGGCACACCACATTCACGGCCTTCATTATCCAAAAAGCGCTCGCAGCCTCAAGAGCTTTTCGTGGCAAAGCGATCCAAGAGATCTGCGATCTCAAGCACCGGAACTGAGTTTCAACTCCGTCACCAATACACCCACACACTACACTGCACTAACAACAGACCAACAAGACTCCAAGCATGCTCTCGGAACTGGTTTCGTCGTTGCCGTCGCCCACTCCGACGCGCAGCTCGCGCCTCTCGCACCTCAATTCCTTTGTGGTGCTCACCAAAAATCGTCCCCCAGCGGTCGCCGCCTCTCGCGCCGCTCCAGTGTCGGCAGCATCTGCAGCAGCTCCAGCACCGCCAGCAACTCCAGCGACGACGAGTCGGAGGACTCGTCGGATCACGACGGAGACGAGTGCTGCCTCGCCTACGAGTCGTACGCCGCAGTGACCAAGCGCAACAATCTGCCAGCTGCTGCCCGTTCGTCGCGAGATCTTCGCTGGAGCGACTTGCAACGTTCCAAACATTCAGTCGAAACCTCGAAACTATTGGCGGCGATGCGCCTGAAACGCCGCCACACCCGCAACGGCGAAGCTTTGGAGCTCACGGCACTGGAGTTGTGCTTTGAGTTTCTATCGTTGGAGGAATTGCAGGCGGCCGCGCTTGTCTGCACAGGCTTCCACGATGTCGTGGTGTCTTCGGAGATGCTTCTCAGCGGACTGTACACGCGCCAATGGCGCCGTGGCGGCAAGATGCTACCGGAGACGTACGTGACATTGCCATATTCGAACCAACTAGCGCTCTGTGCTGGGCGTCGTACAGACGCGATCTATGAGCTGTCGACGCGCAGTTCTGTCACCCACTTGGTTGACGGCAAGTACAAGATTGTGAACAACTCGATGCTGCGGAACTTCGACAAGGGTGCAGTGGACTCGGTCCGTGGTGTGAAGCCGCTACCTATGTTGTCCTGCGCACGTGCCCTAAACAAGGGAATCTCATACTACGAGGTGGACATGAAAGGATGCGGAAGCGTGGGTCTCGCGTCGCTCTCGGACGCAGAGGCTCGGAACGCCTATGGCTTCGGCTCCGGGGAGCACGTTGGCTGGAAAGGTCTGTCTTACGGCTACCACGGCAATGACGGCGACTTCGTGTACAATGATGGCTCCAAGCCGTACGGTGGTGCGTGGGAGGCTTTCGGCCCGTCGTGGGGTCGAGCTGACGCTCGGTCTGGAAACCAAAGAAGGACGAAGACGAAGAGGAGGCATCTTCGTTCACTGTGGGGTGCGGATTGGATGCCGACAAGCACCAGATCTTCTTCACATTGAACGGCGAACTGGTTGGTGTAGCACCGACTACGGTGTTGCCTGGTGATTACGCTACCGCTGTGTCGCTTCACGCCTTTGGTGACGAAGCTGTCGTGAATGTCGGAGCGGCTCCGTTCCTCTTTGACATCGAGGGTTTCTGTGCAAGCCCTTAGCTTGGTCTGGTCTTTCGTCCGGGTTAAGTTGAGGGCTTGCACAGAGGAGCACAGAACCCCCTTGTGGACCCCACCGCCGCCGTCAGTCGGCCGCTTTAGTCTATTCTTCCCTGCATGTGTCGTATCTTTATTTTGCTAACCAGTATTGCTGGCATTACCGGCCACTACGTACGTACTTGAAAACTGACCATTTTATTAATGAATTGTATCGTGAGTTAATGATGACACTGTTTTAACCCTTTTGAACGGCCATGAATGTCAAATATATTTGCTGTCTTGGGCTCTACGACACTATTGTTGCAGGTTTGTTGGTTAGCTCGTCGTTCGTGCTCACGCTCACTTCGGCTACGATGTCGGCGGAATCTTCAGCATTTCGCCTCGCTTCGTCTAAAGCAACTACTTCCAGCGTGAGGTCGCACACATCCACGGTACTGATCGACTCGATGTTTGCACTGTCTTCATCCTTCTCATCAGTAAGAGTCCTGTCAACCATCGGTATTGCTTGCTCTCGACTATTCGCATTCTCCGGTTCCACAGTGCCAGCGTTGTTTCCAGTGACTTCATATTTGATGGAGCTGGCCTTATTGCTTTCACGCGTAACGAATGATTCGCGATACGCTGCCGTCGGTGATGACAAAGGTGACCCGAAACGCATGAAAACTTTCAGTGCTGTTGAAGCCATTGAAGCGGGGACAGGTGAGAGTATCCGCGTTTCAGTTATGTTGTGCGTTGAAATGCGGCGCGCGGTCCGATTGATTTTCTTGGATGCCTCTGAGATTGCTTCATCCATTAATCGCATCCACTCTGCCTTCGAGCTTGAAGTGTCAGCAAACACGACGAAAGACTTGACTGGGTTTTGAATCTGAAATGCGTTCTTGGATAACACCCCATCAGAGATATTTGAAATTCGCGTGAGTTTGAGACGGAGAGCATTGTGTGGACTCCAACTTCCGGTCATACTTCTGTCCGCGTAAAGCAGTTGATCATTGAAGAGGAAAAATCGATAGACCTGGTTGCGAGATCGACACTTCTTGGTCAGGTCACCCTCGTGAATAAACGTCGTGGAAGTTTTCAGGTAGAAGTTACCACGGTAAATCCGCTGAATGACTGAGCCAAGCTTCTCAGACTTCTGTCGAACCTGGATTGTCTCTTTCATATCGTTTACGAGCACATGGATGTCCCCCATAACCTGCCACGGTTCGTCACGAGCGGCAGCATCTTGTATATTTCGTACCCACTCGTATTTCTTGGCGGCCATAGGCTCAATCAGATCATCTTTTTGTTCATTCCTATCCTCGCAAGTAGTCCCATCTAGCGAATCTTGCACCTTCCGGAGCAACCCGCAATATGCCTGCCGTTCAATGGGCATGTCCAAAAACAAGCATGTCGATATACAGAGTCGCAGCAAGTCCAGGCACTGCACTTGAGTGGATAAGTTCGACTGGCTGTCGCTCAAAATGGACGTCGAGTGCGAGTAAGTAAAACCACACGCGCTCAAAAGAATTTTAATCAAGTCCGGACTAATGGCCGTATCGACTCCGACAAACTGGAACGTGTTGTATGCGTGCGATAGGTCTTTCATGAGTTCTTCTGACTGAGATACAGCCTTAGCAATTCCACTACAAAACTTTTCGTTCTCCAGGTCTGCTGCTGTGACGCTGGCCTCACGAGAGGCTTTTGGGATAACGCGACTTCCCTTGATGTGCATTGGATTCTGTGCGATATCGTCGTAGATTTCCTCGAGAAACCGCTTCGGTAAATCCTTGCCATTGTCGATGCCTCTATTGTTCTTCAAAAATTGTTCCTTTGTCATCTTGTTCTTCTTCACCTGTGGGTTGTGCAGATCTGTGTTAAGCATGATGATTGAGTATGCGATGATCATCGCAGTATCAGCAGATGAGAAGGCGGCCGGTGAATCGCTCACGTAGCACTGCGCGAATGCTTCAACCATACGCTCTATCTTTTGCGCTTCGCCCGGTAGCCGAAACCCCCATTGGTTAGGAAATGCCGCAAAGACTCGACTAATGTCATACCCTTGAACGAAATTGCCCGGACGTACGTCAGTCGAACTTGTACTTTAAAGTCTTCATCACTTTCGCCTAGGTAATCGCCAATCTCTGCCTCATCGAAGAAGTCGTGATAGATCCGTAAGAATGAGGTAATACTCCGTGGAGTGTCCTTAATAAAATTCATCGCCACCAAGTATTCAATCGCTTTCTTCAAGCTCTTCGAAGATGAGATCTCCATCGCTCGCTTCAACAGTTGCTGGTTATGTTTCTGTACTTCGTTTCGCATGCGAACGGAGTTGTTGCCATACTTAAGACTTGGTGGGCGCTTAGATGAGTCGGGAGGTGCCTTTGCACTCGTGGGGAGTTTGGTTGACTTAAGCGATCTGAGCTGGCATCGCTCAGAGCACTACAGGGAGAAACAATAGACTCCTTTATTGGCGATGCTTCTTCTCCCGATTCGTCTTGCTCCCATCCACCATTTTCCATCGATAGCATCCGGGTACGCTGATCTCGACTAATGAGGTGAGCATGACCACTTGCGTCCATCACACTACGAGCTATTGCCAAAACAGTATCGATTGCTTGGATCTGAAGCTGCAGGCCAGAGTCATCTCCATCTTCAACGCTGGGAATGTGAGCGGTATTCATATTTCCCTCGCCCATTGAGCACATCGTAGAGCACAAGTGCTCAAATATCTTCCATTGTTGAACCCTGTCTAAGTCGAAATTTAGGAAGATCTCGACGACATTGTGAGGAAGTTGCAGCCATAAAATGATCTCGTGCATAATGTCCATTTGGTGGTTCTTTGCGCAAGGAGCTGTCGATCGTAAAATACGGAGGAGAATGTGTTCAAACATCAGGGCTAATTCCACTTTGAGATATCTGCGGTAGTGATTCCACAATGTAGAGACTAACACCAGACTCACTCGGAAGACTCCAGGCAACCAGGTAAGTACTGAAGAGTTGACTGCCGACAGCACAAACCTCCGAACTACTTGGCCAAACACTCTCTGTTCACGAGTCCGTGCACCTGCTGCAACAAGCGTTTGATTGAGAAAACGCAGAGAATGTACACTGGAATACTGCTCACTCTCCCCAGCTGCCTCGCCTAGCCCTACATGCTTGCGGTTGGCAGCTTTGCTTAGTGTTACTAGTAATTGTAGTGCATTTTTCTCGGCCTAGAAGGCGCAAGAATTGATTAGTAGATGGCTGGGCAGCACCGACTGTGTGAATGTACTCACGATGGGGTTGGCATAGCTCTCCATCGCAGCAGTAATATCAGAACAGAACGTAAGTGATTGAATGGATGAGTGACTCTGTTGTCCCAAGAATAAGTGTTTAGTCTCAGGCGCAGCGATCATGGTCTGGCAATTGGAAAAAATACCTTGACTACACCAAGCAGGTTATCGGTGATAGTCGCAATTTCGGCACCTGTGCTGATGTCTTCGATCAGATTCACAACAAGCTCCCGAGCTAGCATTTCCGGCGATTGTGCACAGATCGATTCCCTTTTCTCGGCAGTCATTACCTCCTTTTCGTTCAGCGCCACCTCGTATGATTTCATAACTTTAGAGACCAGCTCGTCTTCTAACAGTTTTCCGAGAGAGCTGTCGAAGTCGCCAATAAACGTAAGTGCCTTCAGTATTGAATGGAGTATGGAAGGTTTAAAGCCATTGGAGCACTTCCGGACGACCTTGGCGAAGGCAAAGACATGAATTCGAACACATCAATTAAATATCATTTAATCAAGAAGGGTAGATAATGCCAGCGCACCTTGTGGAAAAAATGAAGCACGAGATCGAAGCGAGCATCAACTGCTTGAAGACAAGCGGAAGTAACTGCATCGATCACTACCTCGAGGCAACACAACCTGGACCCAGGTGTATCGAACACCCCTTCGTCCAGGCACTGCGTTAATCCGCGTACAGCGGCTTGTGCTGCATTTCCGTGACGTGTGCAACAAGCTAGCAACATGGGATACATGTAGTACTCAATAGTCTCTTTCCAACCGATACGTTCCCCTTACAAAAACAAAATTAGAGAAAGAGTTAGTATCCAACCACAAACTGCATCAGATACCGCGTTTCTCTCTATTAACCTCTTGACGAGGGCGTTGGGGTATGTGTCCCTGATGAACCAGGACTGAGAAGCACTTCCTGCTCTCGGATCTCAGTCGATTTTGAACTCGTTAAAGATTTGAGCATTGACTTCGTCGGAGATGCACAGGGCTTTCTTGGTGTCAACGGTAGGGGTGAACAGGGGTGCGTCGCGTGACCGGTATCTTGCGGTGGTGTTACGGTGGCAAACAGCCATCTTTTATGCAAGTCACTGATGCAGGTTAGCTGTGCAAATGATGAAAATTCACCCAAACTTAGCCAAGCTGTTTGGAAACAAAGCAGCTATCACACACATACCTTCTTCTTGTAGCTGATAAATACTTCAGTCCCGCCAGAACTCGAATTGAGGTCAGCAATGTGGCCGTATGGAGATTTATCCACCTTCATATAGCTACGATGTGGTGTTAGTTACTCCTATGTTTATAGTTTGGGAATGACGCCCTACCCGTATGGAAGCGTATCACCCTTTTTCGGGAACAATACCGCTAAATCAACGACAGCAGAGGTTGCTGAGCGCTTATAGCAAAGAAAGATCTTCTCGCCTTGAGTTCCCTGTCCGAATCAAAGCAACCAATTAGTTCTGACAGAATGCGAGTGTACTATCAGTTCGTTTGGGTAATGCATCGTCACCGTATTAATGTTTGCCGGGACACCACGCCTCCTCACAACCTCGTAGCCACGTGGTACAAACTCCCTCCTCTCCGGAAAAATGGCGATGATCTCACTAATTGGTGTCTTGTCATCGGACGGGTCCTTGCTAAGGCACAGGTATATAAAAGTTCCTCTCCCTCCCTTATTCAAATCTGCGCGCTGGCCGCTAGGCGATCGCTCCAGCTGCATCAGCATTCCTTTTTGTGTTAGTACTACAAGAAAATGACAATTCTAGCTTAGGCGCATACCTTACTATATCCTGCAGGAACGGGGTCTCCTCTGAAAATTACAGTAATGTCCATAATCGGTTCTTCATTTCCATCGAGGACTTTCCACCGGGGTGTATCGTTGGCCATCATGCTAAATTCGTCATTCACCAGTCCGTTCTGTCAGTCACATGATAGTCGAAGTCTACAGTGATAAAAAGCAATCATGTGAAACAAACCTTTCACAGCTCGGCCTCCGACTAAGTTTGGGCTTCATTTTGTCCGGGCTAAACGCCACCATACGTTGTGGGCTTTTCGTTACTGAAGCCTTGCCATTAACCACGTCAGCATCCTCCTCGACGCCCTCTTTTGCCCCTGCGCCATCATAACGGACGGCAGTAGTCATTGGCGTCGTCGTCATACTGGTCATCTTGGCCAACGTTTCAATGCAGATCTCTCGAACAGACATCATCTCTTCTTCATCGTCCACAGTTCCTTCCAAGATGCTGATTACCCCGGATCGAAGCACTGCCTCCTGGGGCATCTCGGTGTATATCGACAGTGTCAGTGGCGGCTTCTGTATGATTTTGCCCTTGTCTGCCATATCAACCTCCGCTGGTACGCCCCCAACAGCAGCGGAGTCGTCACATTCCGGCACAGCTATCTCCAGACGTGGCGGAAGGCTCTCGCTTACGGCGCTCTCCTCTCTCATCGCTTCAATGCTCTTGTCTTCCGACCCTGTACAGCTCATTTGGGCGACTGGCAGTGCACCCAGCCGTGGCTCTATATTTACACATTATTACCTTCTGCTGCAACGCCTCTGACTTCCGTTCTGAGAATAAACCCAGCTCTACTTGCAGAATGATGGTCAGGAAGTTGAAGTTCTGTCGCACGAAGGTTGCAGCAACACATAAATTTGAATTTGAATCGGCTTTTCAAAGGCGAATGGGCGATGATCGGTCCTTGTCTGCGGCTTTGAGATGACGTGCTGATATTCTTACTCACATCAATGTATATGGGCTGGCATGCTGCCGTCAAGTCCATCGCCGCTACTCCTCGATCCAATTCATGCACCCTTTCTTTGGTGATCACAATTCCATTCCGTCTTCAAGGTGGTTTTACGGTAAAAGCCTGTGGTTTTACGGCGAAAGGAGGGCTAACAGCGCTGCTAAAGAAGGTATCATTGCGATCGGATCGGCGGAGCGGGCCAATCAGTCGCTTCAAACGGCCTCTCGGTTATCTCCACAATACAAACACAAAAGCGTGCCAAACTTAACCCTCAAGCAGAATCGACTCGCATGAGATCGATCGATGCCCATGACAGAAAGAGTCCTGAGCCATAGCACTGCGTGGCGAGTCTGCAATGTCCTTCGCCCACCGCAATGTGGTCGTTCTTAGGAAGGCCGCCTGCTGTGACAAGAGGCGTAGCCGTAGTAGCTAGGCAGTACGAAGGTATGAGCCATTGCTTGTCGTGAGAGACGTTGTGGAAAACATTTGATTGACATTATTAAAAGAGTGCGTTGTGGAACATGAAGGATCTATGGAGTACTAGCGATAGTGAACAGGGGTATGGGGGATCCGGAGTGAAGAGTTGGGGCTCCACAGCGGTCGGTCTTTGGCTGGTGCCATTCGTGTAGTGGGTGCGCTTGTGGCTCTTGGACTGCTGGCGTGGATGGAGAATGAGTGGTCGTTCAATACGCAGCACTTGCAGATGCCGCTGTTTGTCGGCGCTGCTTGGCATCCGCCACTCGTTGCAGGAAACGTGGGCTGGCGCGGAAGTCGAAGAGGCGAGAGCGCACATTCTGCAGACGCGCTCGAAGTTCCGCGAGATGGCTGCGGTGGCGCCGTTGCCGTTGGGGGAGCGAGTCGGCAGCAGGTTTCGTGTCGGCGGCTGGGCTCTTGTTGGCAGCAGGCTGTGTGTAGGCAGCAGGGCGTGTGCTGGCCGAAGATGGATCTTTGGTGGCCGCAGCGCGGTCGATCTGGTCACCGACATTGGCAGGAGCTTCGACGGGTCGCAGTGCCGAAGTGCGAAGGCGTGGTAACGGGATTCGTGTCGGCAGCAGTCGTGCTGGACGCGCTGGCGACTGGACACCACGAAGCGCAGCCGTGGTTGGTGGTGCTGATTGCGCAGTGGCAGCAGGAACGTCGTGGAGGGCCGCGTTCTTGTGGTGGTGGTGGTGGCGGCGGCCAGTCGAGGTAGGCAGCTTGCTCTCACCTTGAGCGTCCTGGGCACCTCGGGTTGGAGCAGCGCTTGCTCGTGCCGCTTGCACCTGGCGCCACCGGTAGGCGTACGAGAGATGGCGTAGATCGCCGTGCCAAATTCGCTGCACTCGTTCCTTCCACTTGGCTGCTTGAGTGGCTTCAGTGTCGTCGACGGCGTTTGTGTTGCTGGCCGGCGCGTTGTGGTTGTCGACTCCTGTTGGCTCGTCGTACGGGAAGAGTCCGTCCGACGGGTTCCAGTGTGCGCCAGGGTCGGCTTGAGCATCCACATCCATCCAGTCGTCATTGTCATCGTCATTGTCGTCCTTATGGCTGGACGGCGCGTGGAGCTCTCGTTGTTTCTGGATGGGGATCGCGTCGGCCGGAGTCGCGTGCATCTGACGCCAGCAGTAGTCATAGGAGAGATGCTGGAGGTCTCCGTACCAGATGCGGTGCACGTGCTCGATGAAGTGGGCGGTGGAAGACTCGTGATCAGCAGCGACAACGACGGCTGATTCGATGAGAGGCTCGGTGAGAGGCTCGGTGAGAGGCTCGGCGGTGTCTTCATGGTCGGCGAAGATATCTAGCAGAGCCGACGAGGCCACTTCAGTGGTGGGTTGCGCATCAGCGAGTCTGTTAGCGGCGCGTGCGTCGGCGGAAGTGCGTGGTTGCGCAGGAGATGGCATCGCCCTGGCCGTGGATGTGGTGCTGGTTGTGGCCGTGGTCGCCGTGCTTGTCGTTGGTGGTAGCGTGGCTGGAGGAACGGTCGTCTCCATGTCGGCGACGACGGCGTGGACATCGACGTTGCAGCTTGCGGTGGCAGCGGCAGCGGCAGCAGAGGTGGCGGATGTGGTCGTGGTGATAGCGGCGGTGAAGGCCTCGAAGAAGTCAATGTGCGCTTGGACAGACATCTTGGAGAAAGGGTGGAGAGCTGATGGAGGGTGTGGGTTGGAAGGCGGAGGCTTGGGAGCTTGCGGAGCCGGCGGGAAGATTGGAGAGTGAGCTTTTGGCGCGAAGGCGGCAGGTTGGCCTCGGTTTGAAAGCTGACGCACCGTTGTCGGAGCTCGTGTTTTGCCAATGAGAACCAAAGGCGCGGCAGCCCAATAGCTAGTATAGACTGTGTGTTTTTCTCAGTAGAAAGGCAGCAGGGCTCGAACGAATGAAAAACCCAAACCAGCATTGCTTCAGGTTTTGTAGTCTTTGCTTCAGGTTTTTACCCTCCGAGCTTCGAATGGCTCGCTACGTGTACTAGCTGCTACTACGGTGGCTACTGTTAGCTGCGCAGTAAGGCCACACCGATCGGTATCTTTGATTGTAGGGCAGGAAACAAAGCAGCATCGAGCATGAACCGATGCCAAGAGCTCTTCGGCTGCAGTAGAGTGGATGCACTTTTCAGGAAAGCCAGCATCCTTCCACAGTTCCACTGCGTCCTAACCGACGCTATTCGACGCAGACACAAACGCGAGCTTGACTTGATGCATAGCCAACCTTCGACTGACGAGAAAGCAATGCATGTCGGCTTCAATTGTGTTTCGTAGCTGTTCATGTTCCCGCCATAAATTTGAATTTGAATCGACTTCATCTTCAAGGTGGTTTTACGGTAAAAGCCTGTGGTTTTACGGCGAAAGGAGGGCTAACAGCGCTGCTAAAAGAAGGTATCATTGCGATCGGATCGGCGGAGCGGGCCAATCAGTCGCTTCAAACGGCCTCTCGGTTATCTCCACAATACAAACACAAAAGCGTGCCAAACTTAACCTCAAGCAGAATCGACTCGCATGAGATCGATCGATGCCCATGACAGAAAGAGTCCTGAGCCATAGCACTGCGTGGCGAGTCTGCAATGTCCTTCGCCCACCGCAATGTGGTCGTTCTTAGGAAGGCCGCCTGCTGTGACAAGAGGCGTAGCCGTAGTAGCTAGGCAGTACGAAGGTATGAGCCATTGCTTGTCGTGAGAGACGTTGTGGAAAACATTTGATTGACATTATTAAAAGAGTGCGTTGTGGAACATGAAGGATCTATGGAGTACTAGCGATAGTGAACAGGGGTATGGGGGATCCGGAGTGAAGAGTTGGGGCTCCACAGCGGTTGGTCTTTGGCTGGTGCCATTCGTGTAGTGGGTGCGCTTGTGGCTCTTGGACTGCTGGCGTGGATGGAGAATGAGTGGTCGTTCAATACGCAGCACTTGCAGATGCCGCTGTTTGTCGGCGCTGCTTGGCATCCGCCACTCGTTGCAGGAAACGTGGGCTGGCGCGGAAGTCGAAGAGGCGAGAGCGCACATTCTGCAGACGCGCTCGAAGTTCCGCGAGATGGCTGCGGTGGCGCCGTTGCCGTTGGGGGAGCGAGTCGGCAGCAGGTTTCGTGTCGGCGGCTGGGCTCTTGTTGGCAGCAGGCTGTGTGTAGGCAGCAGGCCGTGTGCTGGCCGAAGATGGATCTTTGGTGGCCGCAGCGCGGTCGATCTGGTCACCGACATTGGCAGGAGCTTCGACGGGTCGCAGTGCCGAAGTGCGAAGGCGTGGTAACGGGATTCGTGTCGGCAGCAGTCGTGCTGGACGCGCTGGCGACTGGACACCACGAAGCGCAGCCGTGGTTGGTGGTGCTGATTGCGCAGTGGCAGCAGGAACGTCGTGGAGGGCCGCGTTCTTGTGGTGGTGGTGGTGGCGGCGGCCAGTCGAGGTAGGCAGCTTGCTCTCACCTTGAGCGTCCTGGGCACCTCGGGTTGGAGCAGCGCTTGCTCGTGCCGCTTGCACCTGGCGCCACCGGTAGGCGTACGAGAGATGGCGTAGATCGCCGTGCCAAATTCGCTGCACTCGTTCCTTCCACTTGGCTGCTTGAGTGGCTTCAGTGTCGTCGACGGCGTTTGTGTTGCTGGCCGGCGCGTTGTGGTTGTCGACTCCTGTTGGCTCGTCGTACGGGAAGAGTCCGTCCGACGGGTTCCAGTGTGCGCCAGGGTCGGCTTGAGCATCCACATCCATCCAGTCGTCATTGTCATCGTCATTGTCGTCCTTATGGCTGGACGGCGCGTGGAGCTCTCGTTGTTTCTGGATGGGGATCGCGTCGGCCGGAGTCGCGTGCATCTGACGCCAGCAGTAGTCATAGGAGAGATGCTGGAGGTCTCCGTACCAGATGCGGTGCACGTGCTCGATGAAGTGGGCGGTGGAAGACTCGTGATCAGCAGCGACAACGACGGCTGATTCGATGAGAGGCTCGGTGAGAGGCTCGGTGAGAGGCTCGGCGGTGTCTTCATGGTCGGCGAAGATATCTAGCAGAGCCGACGAGGCCACTTCAGTGGTGGGTTGCGCATCAGCGAGTCTGTTAGCGGCGCGTGCGTCGGCGGAAGTGCGTGGTTGCGCAGGAGATGGCATCGCCCTGGCCGTGGATGTGGTGCTGGTTGTGGCCGTGGTCGCCGTGCTTGTCGTTGGTGGTAGCGTGGCTGGAGGAACGGTCGTCTCCATGTCGGCGACGACGGCGTGGACATCGACGTTGCAGCTTGCGGTGGCAGCGGCAGCGGCAGCAGAGGTGGCGGATGTGGTCGTGGTGATAGCGGCGGTGAAGGCCTCGAAGAAGTCAATGTGCGCTTGGACAGACATCTTGGAGAAAGGGTGGAGAGCTGATGGAGGGTGTGGGTTGGAAGGCGGAGGCTTGGGAGCTTGCGGAGCCGGCGGGAAGATTGGAGAGTGAGCTTTTGGCGCGAAGGCGGCAGGTTGGCCTCGGTTTGAAAGCTGACGCACCGTTGTCGGAGCTCGTGTTTTGCCAATGAGAACCAAAGGCGCGGCAGCCCAATAGCTAGTATAGACTGTGTGTTTTTCTCAGTAGAAAGGCAGCAGGGCTCGAACGAATGAAAAACCCAAACCAGCATTGCTTCAGGTTTTGTAGTCTTTGCTTCAGGTTTTTACCCTCCGAGCTTCGAATGGCTCGCTACGTGTACTAGCTGCTACTACGGTGGCTACTGTTAGCTGCGCAGTAAGGCCACACCGATCGGTATCTTTGATTGTAGGGCAGGAAACAAAGCAGCATCGAGCATGAACCGATGCCAAGAGCTCTTCGGCTGCAGTAGAGTGGATGCACTTTTCAGGAAAGCCAGCATCCTTCCACAGTTCCACTGCGTCCTAACCGACGCTATTCGACGCAGACACAAACGCGAGCTTGACTTGATGCATAGCCAACCTTCGACTGACGAGAAAGCAATGCATGTCGGCTTCAATTGTGTTTCGTAGCTGTTCATGTTCCCGCCATAAATTTGAATTTGAATCGACTTCATCTTCAAGGTGGTTTTACGGTAAAAGCCTGCGGTTTTACGGCGAAAGGAGGGCTAACAGCGCTGCTAAAAGAAGGTATCATTGCGATCGGATCGGCGGAGCGGGCCAATCAGTCGCTTCAAACGGCCTCTCGGTTATCTCCACAATACAAACACAAAAGCGTGCCAAACTTAACCCTCAAGCAGAATCGACTCGCATGAGATCGATCGATGCCCATGACAGAAAGAGTCCTGAGCCATAGCACTGCGTGGCGAGTCTGCAATGTCCTTCGCCCACCGCAATGTGGTCGTTCTTAGGAAGGCCGCCTGCTGTGACAAGAGGCGTAGCCGTAGTAGCTAGGCAGTACGAAGGTATGAGCCATTGCTTGTCGTGAGAGACGTTGTGGAAAACATTTGATTGACATTATTAAAAGAGTGCGTTGTGGAACATGAAGGATCTATGGAGTACTAGCGATAGTGAACAGGGGTATGGGGGATCCGGAGTGAAGAGTTGGGGCTCCACAGCGGTTGGTCTTTGGCTGGTGCCATTCGTGTAGTGGGTGCGCTTGTGGCTCTTGGACTGCTGGCGTGGATGGAGAATGAGTGGTCGTTCAATACGCAGCACTTGCAGATGCCGCTGTTTGTCGGCGCTGCTTGGCATCCGCCACTCGTTGCAGGAAACGTGGGCTGGCGCGGAAGTCGAAGAGGCGAGAGCGCACATTCTGCAGACGCGCTCGAAGTTCCGCGAGATGGCTGCGGTGGCGCCGTTGCCGTTGGGGGAGCGAGTCGGCAGCAGGTTTCGTGTCGGCGGCTGGGCTCTTGTTGGCAGCAGGCTGTGTGTAGGCAGCAGGCCGTGTGCTGGCCGAAGATGGATCTTTGGTGGCCGCAGCGCGGTCGATCTGGTCACCGACATTGGCAGGAGCTTCGACGGGTCGCAGTGCCGAAGTGCGAAGGCGTGGTAACGGGATTCGTGTCGGCAGCAGTCGTGCTGGACGCGCTGGCGACTGGACACCACGAAGCGCAGCCGTGGTTGGTGGTGCTGATTGCGCAGTGGCAGCAGGAACGTCGTGGAGGGCCGCGTTCTTGTGGTGGTGGTGGTGGCGGCGGCCAGTCGAGGTAGGCAGCTTGCTCTCACCTTGAGCGTCCTGGGCACCTCGGGTTGGAGCAGCGCTTGCTCGTGCCGCTTGCACCTGGCGCCACCGGTAGGCGTACGAGAGATGGCGTAGATCGCCGTGCCAAATTCGCTGCACTCGTTCCTTCCACTTGGCTGCTTGAGTGGCTTCAGTGTCGTCGACGGCGTTTGTGTTGCTGGCCGGCGCGTTGTGGTTGTCGACTCCTGTTGGCTCGTCGTACGGGAAGAGTCCGTCCGACGGGTTCCAGTGTGCGCCAGGGTCGGCTTGAGCATCCACATCCATCCAGTCGTCATTGTCATCGTCATTGTCGTCCTTATGGCTGGACGGCGCGTGGAGCTCTCGTTGTTTCTGGATGGGGATCGCGTCGGCCGGAGTCGCGTGCATCTGACGCCAGCAGTAGTCATAGGAGAGATGCTGGAGGTCTCCGTACCAGATGCGGTGCACGTGCTCGATGAAGTGGGCGGTGGAAGACTCGTGATCAGCACCAAAAACAGCGGCATCTGCAAGTGCTGCGTATTGAACGACCACTCATTCTCCATCCACGCCAGCAGTCCAAGAGCCACAAGCGCACCCACTACACGAATGGCACCAGCCAAAGACCAACCGCTGTGGAGCCCCAACTCTTCACTCCGGATCCCCCATACCCCTGTTCACTATCGCTAGTACTCCATAGATCCTTCATGTTCCACAACGCACTCTTTTAATAATGTCAATCAAATGTTTTCCACAACGTCTCTCACGACAAGCAATGGCTCATACCTTCGTACTGCCTAGCTACTACGGCTACGCCTCTTGTCACAGCAGGCGGCCTTCCTAAGAACGACCACATTGCGGTGGGCGAAGGACATTGCAGACTCGCCACGCAGTGCTATGGCTCAGGACTCTTTCTGTCATGGGCATCGATCGATCTCATGCGAGTCGATTCTGCTTGAGGGTTAAGTTTGGCACGCTTTTGTGTTTGTATTGTGGAGATAACCGAGAGGCCGTTTGAAGCGACTGATTGGCCCGCTCCGCCGATCCGATCGCAATGATACCTTCTTTTAGCAGCGCTGTTAGCCCTCCTTTCGCCGTAAAACCACAGGCTTTTACCGTAAAACCACCTTGAAGATGAAGTCGATTCAAATTCAAATTTATGGCGGGAACATGAACAGCTACGAAACACAATTGAAGCCGACATGCATTGCTTTCTCGTCAGTCGAAGGTTGGCTATGCATCAAGTCAAGCTCGCGTTTGTGTCTGCGTCGAATAGCGTCGGTTAGGACGCAGTGGAACTGTGGAAGGATGCTGGCTTTCCTGAAAAGTGCATCCACTCTACTGCAGCCGAAGAGCTCTTGGCATCGGTTCATGCTCGATGCTGCTTTGTTTCCTGCCCTACAATCAAAGATACCGATCGGTGTGGCCTTACTGCGCAGCTAACAGTAGCCACCGTAGTAGCAGCTAGTACACGTAGCGAGCCATTCGAAGCTCGGAGGGTAAAAACCTGAAGCAAAGACTACAAAACCTGAAGCAATGCTGGTTTGGGTTTTCATTCGTTCGAGCCCTGCTGCCTTTCTACTGAGAAAAACACACAGTCTATACTAGCTATTGGGCTGCCGCGCCTTTGGTTCTCATTGGCAAAACACGAGCTCCGACAACGGTGCGTCAGCTTTCAAACCGAGGCCAACCTGCCGCCTTCGCGCCAAAAGCTCACTCTCCAATCTTCCCGCCGGCTCCGCAAGCTCCCAAGCCTCCGCCTTCCAACCCACACCCTCCATCAGCTCTCCACCCTTTCTCCAAGATGTCTGTCCAAGCGCACATTGACTTCTTCGAGGCCTTCACCGCCGCTATCACCACGACCACATCCGCCACCTCTGCTGCCGCTGCCGCTGCCACCGCAAGCTGCAATGTCGATGTCCACGCCGTCGTCGCCGACATGGAGACGACCGTTCCTCCAGCCACGCTACCACCAACGACAAGCACGGCGACCACGGCCACAACCAGCACCACATCCACGGCCAGGGCGATGCCATCTCCTGCGCAACCACGCACTTCCGCCGACGCACGCGCCGCTAACAGACTCGCTGATGCGCAACCCACCACTGAAGTGGCCTCGTCGGCTCTGCTAGATATCTTCGCCGACCATGAAGACACCGCCGAGCCTCTCACCGAGCCTCTCACCGAGCCTCTCATCGAATCAGCCGTCGTTGTCGCTGCTGATCACGAGTCTTCCACCGCCCACTTCATCGAGCACGTGCACCGCATCTGGTACGGAGACCTCCAGCATCTCTCCTATGACTACTGCTGGCGTCAGATGCACGCGACTCCGGCCGACGCGATCCCCATCCAGAAACAACGAGAGCTCCACGCGCCGTCCAGCCATAAGGACGACAATGACGATGACAATGACGACTGGATGGATGTGGATGCTCAAGCCGACCCTGGCGCACACTGGAACCCGTCGGACGGACTCTTCCCGTACGACGAGCCAACAGGAGTCGACAACCACAACGCGCCGGCCAGCAACACAAACGCCGTCGACGACACTGAAGCCACTCAAGCAGCCAAGTGGAAGGAACGAGTGCAGCGAATTTGGCACGGCGATCTACGCCATCTCTCGTACGCCTACCGGTGGCGCCAGGTGCAAGCGGCACGAGCAAGCGCTGCTCCAACCCGAGGTGCCCAGGACGCTCAAGGTGAGAGCAAGCTGCCTACCTCGACTGGCCGCCGCCACCACCACCACCACAAGAACGCGGCCCTCCACGACGTTCCTGCTGCCACTGCGCAATCAGCACCACCAACCACGGCTGCGCTTCGTGGTGTCCAGTCGCCAGCGCGTCCAGCACGACTGCTGCCGACACGAATCCCGTTACCACGCCTTCGCACTTCGGCACTGCGACCCGTCGAAGCTCCTGCCAATGTCGGTGACCAGATCGACCGCGCTGCGGCCACCAAAGATCCATCTTCGGCCAGCACACGGCCTGCTGCCTACACACAGCCTGCTGCCAACAAGAGCCCAGCCGCCGACACGAAACCTGCTGCCGACTCGCTCCCCCAACGGCAACGGCGCCACCGCAGCCATCTCGCGGAACTTCGAGCGCGTCTGCAGAATGTGCGCTCTCGCCTCTTCGACTTCCGCGCCAGCCCACGTTTCCTGCAACGAGTGGCGGATGCCAAGCAGCGCCGACAAACAGCGGCATCTGCAAGTGCTGCGTATTGAACGACCACTCATTCTCCATCCACGCCAGCAGTCCAAGAGCCACAAGCGCACCCACTACACGAATGGCACCAGCCAAAGACCGACCGCTGTGGAGCCCCAACTCTTCACTCCGGATCCCCCATACCCCTGTTCACTATCGCTAGTACTCCATAGATCCTTCATGTTCCACAACGCACTCTTTTAATAATGTCAATCAAATGTTTTCCACAACGTCTCTCACGACAAGCAATGGCTCATACCTTCGAACTGGCTGGCAGCTGGTGAAACTCATCGGTCACCTTTGGTCGACAAGGGTAGCAAGTTGTAGGCGCCAATACGGTATATCGATGCCAGTGATTCCAGCTGGAACCTCCGCTCAGCAAAAACGTATTTTTAAAAGTTATACGGATTTAAAGTGACAACCGATCCGTTATACCGCATTTTGATGGAGAAAGAGGAAGGCGGCGCGTTCGTAGGGGAGAGTCGTGCCCAGGAACTGCGCCGCCATGTGGCTAATCGCCGCCGCAATGCAGCGGGTAGTTTAGACTTGTTACTCGCATCAACATCAACATCTCTGAAGGACCGCACAGGCCTGACGCGGTCTCTCCCGGAAATATCCAACGCTAGACCTGAAGCTCACGAAGTCCGGATGGACCTCATCGATATGCAGTCGAAACACAATACAACGCTGAGATCCTGTGACCAGCAGCTTATGGTGGAGAAAAATGTCCGGTAAACACAGAAGCTTCATGGTGTTGGAGTCATTCATTAGAGTGCGTACTGATGTGTATTCTTGGTGTTATGCAGACAGTTGAAGACAGGGATTGGAGCTACGCAGCTGCAGATCCGACAAAAGACGGAGCAGTTGGATGACATTCAGAGGCGAGTGCTTCGGCTGTCCAAATTGCTGCATGATACGTCACAGGAAAAGGCGTTTGCCAAGACCAAATTGGAGAGTCAAGAGGAAGTTCGCACGCAGCTGCTTCTTGCCAAGTCATGCTGTCATTGCGGACGGGAGTTTCTACCCAAAATGCTACTAACACACGAAGAAAATTGTTTGAAGACGCATTTTCCAAAGCTGCAGCCGATTGCAGGAGCAAATCAAACCACAGATAGTTTGGAACTCCAAAACGGAGAGTTGAACGTACTCCCAGCTATTCGAAGAGAAGGCGCAGCTGTAGGTGCGGTGTCAAGTGCACGATTTGTGTCACAACCTCCTCGAAATCTTCGCGTGGACTTTAAGAAAACTACACACAATACGTTGACACTCACTTGGGATCCTCCAATCTTCACGGGGTCGAATACCATATTCGACTACGAATTGCGATATTCGACATGCCACTCAAAAGTAAAACACGGAGAGGTACAACATATTTACGAAGCGCAGCCTCCACTACGAATGTCTCGATGGTGTCTCCGGACGCCGATCCCGTCGAATCAATTCGTTTTAAATGGCCTGAGTGCGGATCAAGAATATGGCGACTTTTCAATTTGTGCAATCACTGTCGCCGGCAAAAGCGGATTCTGCAAGCAAGTCATTATTGTCCGAACAGCGCCTGCTATTGCGCCAACAAAACCTTTGTTTGTCTGCGTTGGTGTCGTTACGGCAAAGAGCATCACGCTGACGTGGGTACAACCTATGGATGATGGGGGCAAGCCCATTCAAGACTACGAGCTCATGTTCACTGAGGCCATCATTAAGGTAGATCGTGTTGACGAGAAAGGTAAAATCGCACTTGATGTGTCAGATATTGAGCATAGGGCTCGCCGAATACGGACATCGTCAGCAGAAACAACGTTGACTATTACAGATTTATTGAGTGGGGCAGAGCACCTCGATTTTCATCTTCGCGCTGTAAATACCCACGGGATACCTGGCGATTATGGTGACACGATCAAGTCCATATTCACGATAGGTAAGCTGTTTCGTAGAGCTGAGGTGACGTGTTTTCTTACTGACACAATGGCGTTGGCATTGTTGTTGGGGCACTCTAGCTCCAGGAAATGAGTTTAAGCTTCTAGACGAGTTGCAGGCTGCAGTAAACTCGCGTTCGCGTACCGTGGATTCACAGTTCTTAAGCGGATTTATGCAACGTTACGACAAGCACCACTACATCGAGCAAGTGACTCGCTTTATTATTTCAATGCATCCGGAGTTAGAAGTAAAGGTGAATGAAATTGTAAAGCGAGCACAAACTGAGTCTGAAATAAACCAAGGCAACGGCGAACAAGCACTTGAAGCTCAGACCTCACAGCAAGCAAACAGCTCGAAGAAACTTGACAATCTCTCTGAAGAGGAGAAAGTGGTTGAACGCCGCCGACAATTTCATTTCCGCATCGCTGAAATCCAAAATGATCTTAAGAAGGCTGAATATAATGTTCAGTGGTGCAAAGACCGCCGGATTGATCTAGTAGCGCTGATTCGAGCAGCCGAAACGCGTATCGTCGAAAAGCAAGCCGAACTTGAGCGGGCGAGGATGTTCACAGGACCGCAAATGGACTCGGACGTCCTGGAAAACGGCCTTCAAAGATTTTTCACGAAGCAACTTGTGGTGGCATTGGAGGATGAGATCGAGATTGACCAGTTGTACATCTTAGATTCAAAAGCAGAGAACGTGAAGGTTGAAAACTACCTACGCGCTGACATTAAACATCGGGATACGCTATTGAAGCGCCTTAAAGATCGAGAAGAAGCATTAAAGGTCTTTGAACTTAACCCTTTATATGTGGCAGACTCCAATAGTACTGCGGCAACGCTAGTAAGGATGCGTGGTGGGCTGATGTATCGGGTGTTTACCGCCTTCGTAGCGAATCGTCAGGAGGCTTACGAGAAGCGTCAAAGATGCGAAAGGCAATAAACTGCCTCGTAAACAATCATGTCCGAAGTGCACTTCAGAGATGGGGAGAGGTTGCAAAGTCTTTGGCGCGTGCAACTACCGGATTTGGAGAAGTTTTCGGAATTGGCAGTATTGGATTACGGAATGCAGAACTAGGCCGTGACGATATACTGCTGGAGGCGCAGGAAGTTCTGCATCAGCTCCGGTCTACAGAGAGTTCTCTTCAGGAGATCCGCTGGACCAAAAACCAACAAGTTGTTGCTCTCAGGAGCACGAATCCGACTTCCGAAGCCAAGCTAGCCCAAGAACTGGCGCGGGATCATGACAAAAATATTTTCTGTTTCTTGTCGAAGGTGATGCGAGAATGGACCTCCAAGACTACGAAGGAGCCCTTCGCCTTTACAATTTCATTTCCAGTAAAGACCAGTGGGTGCATCAGATGAGTAAAGCGCAACAAGTACAGCTACAGTTAAAAATCGGTGAGGCAATGTTCCAGCTTGAGAATTACGAACAGGCTTTGATGATATTTAATCGCGTGTCCATCTTGGCGAATCGACCTGAGCTGCGCTACGAGGAAGGGTCCGCCGTATTGCGCATGGCAGATACGCAATATATGCTGTGCTCGCTTCGGATAAGCATTGACAACTATGAACGTGCCCTGTTATCATTTGAAGCAATTGGTGACATACGGGGTGAATTAGCATGCTACCGTGGTTTGCAGCGCGTGTACAAGAAACTTGACGACAGAGAGATGATGGACATTAACAAACACCATGCAGATGAGATTGAATTTGTTTTGCCGAAAAAACTCACATCTGCTAAGCAGATGATTGACAAGCTACAACAGCGCTTGGTGGGCGCCGGTGCTGAATCCTCTTGTGAAATCACCCTCGAAAGAGTTGGCCCTATCGTCCCCCGTTTACGGAGAGAACGTATTCAACGTAAACTCGACATTCAAGAGGAAATGAAACTCGTGGCGAGTTTGGAGAAACTCTTAGAAGAGAAGAAAGCACTTCTTTCCAAAGGTGAAGATGATCTAAAGCGTGCACTAGCTAGTGACTCATCTGAAGTAGACTCTGCTATTATCAGCGGTTCCAATGCGCGATATGAAATTGAGGACTTCAAAAGAAACTGGCGAAGTTAATAGGTAGCGTGAAGGCTGGCGGGGAGCAGATCCACAAAGACATTGTAAACGCAAAAATTCGTATCAGCAATGCTGAAGACGAAATCAAAGGCCACGAGGAGGAATTGACCGTGGAAACGGGCGCATTAATGCGCAAAATTCTGGCAACAGAGAGAATCCGGTGCTTTCGATTTAATGCAACCAACGAGGCTCTGAAAAATGTAGTTGGCACAGCAAGCCATGGTATAACGACGAGCATCGCGTCTGTGGGGCTAAACGGCATTCTTTTTGACTTTTTAACGGGTGTCTGTCTCGCACAGGTTGTTGGAGATCCGCTTAAAAATCACCTAGGTGAGCCCACAGGCCATCAGGCACAAATTTTGTGCGTGTATTATGTCGGTCATCGCATCTATACGGGATCTGCTGACGCTTCACTTGGTGTGTGGAATGTTCATAACGAAGTAATTGGTGGTTCTTCATGTTCGCTGGTTCGAATTCTCACTGATTTTGACGCTGCTGTTGTGAGCATCACAGCTGATTCGCAGTGGATTGCTTGCGGGTGCTCCGACTGTGACGTATTTATCTTCGACGCTGAGTCCTTGGCGACAATTGCCCACATCATCTCAGCTCATGAGCAAACAGTGACAACTCTCTCGGTGCATAGTACAAATGCTGCCCTCACTACCGGGGCCGCGGACAATAGAATTAAAGTGTGGCAACTAAGTGAAGCTTCTCCGCATACCACACGCCATAAGGTGAAACTAGTTTGGTGCCTTGAGGCAGAACGCCGGGGTGACAAATATTTCAATGGACATCTCGCACCCGTGACCTGTGTAAAGCGCGTTGCGAACGAGATCGTGAGTGGGGACAGCTCGGGTCGTTTAGTGATTTGGAACCTAGATGCTGACAGCAAATTACTACGAATATGCGATGTACATCGAGATGTAGCAGTGTCGTGTCTTCAATTCGACGCCACACGGATTGTTAGCGGAGCGAGCAACGGGCAAATTTACGTGGTTGATTTTGCCACGGGTAACCTCATCCAGACCCTTTATGGGCACCAAGATAGTGTATTGGATCTACAATTCGATCGCACGCGGTTGTTCAGCATGTCGGCCGACGGAAAATTGCGGTTATGGTTTTGGCAAACAAAAGACGGTATCGGCGCTGACCGTAAGAAATATCACATTTTAGGAGCGGGCGAGACTTTGCATTCGTTGTCCCTCATGTACCGCACGAGTATCCAGAAACTCCTCCAGTGGAACTCTATTGCCGACTCAACGAAGATTTATCTCGGACAAAAACTCATTGTGGAGATTGATGCCAACACTAGTGCTTCGGATGAACTCAAAACACTCGATCTTGCAAGTTCTGTGCCGTTTGGTAAGTTGTCCTACGAGAACCTCGATTTTGTTGCTGCCAACAGAATTAAAACCAAAGATGTCGAGTCTCAATGGGCCGCTCAACACCTTACCATGGTTGCTAAAGGGTATTTTCCAGATTTGGATGACGATGAGAGAAGTGCTAATGCAATAGACACAGGCGAAGCTTCTGCCGAAAGGGATAACGATACAGGCTTTGATGCTAATAACGGCCAGGACTCAAACACAGAAGCTGAGTACGAGAGTGAAAATGACGCTAATGAAAAAGAGTAATCAGGGAGATTCCTTACTGTGTCCACCTGCGACGACGAAATATCTAACATGTAAAGCGCTTCCACGCTCCACAAGGATACAAAATGAACAAGTAGAAACTACCATCAGTAGTACTTGATTGTCTCCGGCACCGGCAACTAGTGCAAGCTCTAGAAAAATGCAAGTCAAGGGCAAGTATATCCAGGGTCCACACAAAACGGTTTGAGCTACTTTTGCCCGTCAGCAATGTGATTTACCGTAGCACGTACCACCGAGAAAAACTGCAGCGCCTCGTTCGGGTCGTTCATCTTGGTGAGGAAAATACTACAGTTCCTGACTTCGCTCAAACCAGATCGCCCACTCCCCAAGCGGATTTGTCCTCAAGGTACATGTTGCATCCTCGGAAAGCTGCGCGTGCATTGTCACCGGCGAAGAACTCCCATACACTGTAAAACCAGAAAGCCACGCACTTGCGGTAGTCGTTCGGTTGGCTTGACTTCTTCATCTGAAGGATTGTTCGCCACTCTTCTTGAACAAAGGTTGACAGCGCATCCTCGAAGTTCGAAAGCCGCAGGGGTTACGCAACGTGGTGAAGGTCGTCCAGTACTTGTCGTAACCTTCCAGTGCCTTCACGCCATCCAGAAATTCTGGCGCATGGAACTCCTCAATCGAGTTGTCTAGCAAAAACGCGAACTTGTCGCTGTACTTAGCTTCTTCGTCATAGAACTTTTTCCAAGTCTACAAGCAGGTCCACACAAAACGGTTTGAGCTACTTTTGCCCGTCAGCAATGTGATTTACCGTAGCACGTACCACCGAGAAAAACTGCAGCGCCTCGTTCGGGTCGTTCATCTTGGTGCGGTGCATGCTATGGGCATGGCGAAGCTTGATCTTTTCTTGCGCTCCCAGTGCGCCTCCTCAACCGGCGGGAAAATGGCCATGGGCACCATCACGGATCCATTGCCACAGACGGCAACGTAGAATGAGATGACATCCTCGATGCCCACCTCCTTCTCAGGCTCATCAGGCTTGTCTTCGTCCTCCTCTTCGTCACCTTCATTGGGGTCAGGCTTGACGAAATCAAATTTCGTCACGTAGTACATGTACTTGGTGGGGAACGGCTTGTCATTGAAAAACGTCTTGAGCTGTTCACGAAGCGTCGTCATGTCCTTCACCAGCAGATCCTTCTCTTCACTTGTGGGGTAGAATCCATCTGCCAATCACCCGCAGCATCGGTCATCAGATCTACAAAAACATATCTTCAATCATCTCAACTTACTGTTGTTGGGGCTCTCCAAAGCGTGAGTGGCAGTAGGGTCCACCTTCTCGGGGAAGCTAAAACCATCTACAAGATAACAGGCCAGCACAAAGATAAGACCTTGAAATATTATGCGGTAGAACGCATAGCGTGTAAGACAGAACGCCAAACGTACTGACGCCCTCCCGGAAGATGTCTTTGTACGTGATGTGCATCGCGTGCTTGACGTCTTCGTAGTTGGTGTTGGCGCTGCAGAACTTGTTGTACCCCACCCAGTACTGCGCGTACGTCTCGTTGAACACCAAGTGGCCTCTCTGGATGGTGCTGGCGCACACCAAGCGCGACGGGTCCGTGGCTCGCAGGCGGTCGATGTTCTTCTTCCAGTCTCGGATCTGGCCCGTCTTGACGCCGTACTTCTGCGCTGTGACGGCCATCAGCCCCGTGCGGTCCGCCTCCGCGATAATCTCGAGCTTCTTGCCCACCGTGAGCTGTCGGTCGGCCTTCCCGCGCGCCATGCTGGTCAAAACGGAGTCGGGCAGGAGATCAGGTCACACACTCAACGCGAATTCCTCTTTACTGGCCCCCTCCACTGTACTCGCCACGGTACACCACTCGATTAAAACCTCCGAGGTTTTATTATGATCAGCTGCAGTTTTTCCCGCCAAAATGCGGTAAGGGACTTCAACGTGGGTAGTCGGCAAAAACCACTCCATGGTAGAGTCCACGACATGTGGACACCAATAGGGACTTCAAGGGCGGCTCTGTATGATCAGCGATAATAGCGTTTTATCAAAGTTTATACTGTGGTGGCACGATGCTCAAATTCAGTGACTCTCGGCCGTTTGCTTCTACACTCCTAGTGGCGACCAATAGCAGCGGTCTCTATTCGTTACTGCTAAGGACGAGAGCACCATTGTTCACTATCAATTATGATGTGGTACGTCTCGAGCATGACAGTGCTGAGCTTTCAGCTCATTTATGGTGACGCGCACTCGTCAGCGATATTGCATTATTAGCGATATGATGAAATAGTATATGCGTCATATCAATCGTACTTAACGATGCATCGACAGTAGCAGCTGTGTGTTGCTCCACTATCGCTGTGCTCTGCATGGGGCTGAAGGGGACAGCGAAGAACTCTCACCGCTCTCGTCACTCACGTCGCCGCTGTAATTATCTGCATCAAGTACACAAAATAACTCGCCGATGAGCAGACACCCCAATACGCGACGCGAGATCGTGCCGCTGGACGTGCCGTGGCTGCAGCACGAGCACTTCCCAGCCACAAAAGAGGTCTGTAGCTCCAGCGACGGACTCGCTACAGCCAGCAAGACGTCAGTGGCTAAAGTGGTGCAAGAGCTAAAGGTATGCTCTTCGTATATGATATTAGGCATATGACACTGAGCAATTGGACTGAATGGGACTGACGGTGGTGCAACTTTACGGACAGAGAGGACGAGCTCATGTGGACAAACAGTTGGCGCATCTTGACACTCAACTGCTGGCAATTACCAACTACCTGGATGGAAGGAGTACGAGTATGTTCCCGCCTCATTTGGTCATGCACGTGGAGGAGAACCAGGACGTCAAGATGCCTTCGGCAACTGGTGTGAGCCACGCTGGAGACGGACGGAGACACCTAGTGGATGGAGCTGCATTGAATGCCGATGTAGTAGCAGGCAAGACGGGAGGGTATTTTAGCAGCGATTTGATGCCACCACCGACGACTGCAATGGTGGAGGATGACATTACTTCCGGTGAGGGGAATTGCAGTGGTCTAGGAGGAGGACCGAATCAATTGTACTGACGTTAGCACTTTTATGGGTTTTGCTGGGTGCTGCAGATACGCCGTGTACGACGACTGGGCTGTGGAAATACCTGTATGCGTATTCGTTCTTTAAGACGATCACACCGGAGGACATGAAGCAAGCATTACAGCTCGAAGGTGAGAACCACGACCGAAGAAAATACGTGCAGCAATGTTCGCTGGTTTTGGTTGCTGCTTTGAATCGGCAATTGATTTATGCTATTCCGGTTGCGCATTTTTGTAGACACAAAAATTTTGTTTGAGGAGGATATGGAACCGAACGGAGAAATCCAACAAGGTGATAAAGTTGAGCGGCTCGAAGAGAAGTTCGATTCAAGCAAGGACGTTCCGCAGGGCCTGGACGACTTGCTGAAAGAGGTTTGCTAGACTATTCGTTTGCACATCGGTGGGCTATCAACTCAATATTGATGCTCTCACTGTATCTCTGATTAGAAACTTGTTGCTTCGATGAGCCCAATGGAATGGCCTCCATTATTGAAAGACGAAGTCCCGCCTCCAACTCTATCTACTTCTCAGTCCCAAAATGGAGATTTTACGGCTGAAATGCAAGAAACAAATTTCAGCTCCTCGGCGCACGCAGTTGACCTAGGATCGTGGGACCCTAACGGAGTTACAGGCGTACTGCGTGGCATCGGGTTGGTAGAAGCGAGCGACGAGGTCCTCACGCAACGCTACTTGTCTAGTCCGAAGGATGACGAGGTATCGCAGGAGATCCGTTTGCTGCAGCGCCAGTTGCGTGCCTGTATCAATCAGACAAACGAAACCAAGCGCAAGATACGAAAGAAAATGGATGAGTACGACATGTGCAATAGATCCTATTTGTCGGGCGGAAACCAATTGACACGTTGCTTGCATGTTGTCTGTGGCATTATAGATCGAAGCCGTGGCTCTCACAAAAGAAAGAAGAAGACAATTCTACCATCAACCGGTATTTTACAATGTGGCAAAAGAAGAAGGTGCGTACACGGACACGGTCTTCAAGCGATAGGTAGGCAATACCAAACTGATTAACTACGCTAATGTGTGATAGGATGTTGCGCGCAAGAAGAAACTTCGGGAGAAAAACTCCAACGACAACAAGGTAAGATGAGTGTCTATGATACCCTCTCCTTGGGTTTCGATTGGCTTAGCTAAATGTTTTCGTTGTAGCATTACGCCTCGGTGGTGGTGGTGGAAACGGTAGACCTTTGGCCGATGACGCTGAAGCTAAGCGATGATAGACTGTGTCGTAGTGCCTGCGCGTTGCTCAGGAACCTGTTACAAGGACTCGGCATGCAGAAGTGAACAAGAGCCCATACCGTTATTTATTGAGTCGAGGGGGATATCACTGGCGCTTATTTCGACTCGACGTGTTAATTTGCAATAGATCATCGTCACGCTCTATGCTTGGCGCGCATGTAGCAAGATACCAATTCTTTTGACCCGACTCGTTGGTGATCGACAAAGAGTTCTAACTGGTGATGGATGTACTTGTGATTGAACGTTTAAGCTGGTTATTTGGTGAGCGGTGGAAAATCGTCTTCAATGAAGTTGCCACTACCGTTGCCGCGAGGATTGGTGTGCGAGGGGATTAGATTCCCAGGCCGCGCGAATGGCCGGCCTTGAGGCGAAGGGTAGGTATACCCGCCGAGCCCAATCATCACGGACGGCGGCGGGTTCAGTTGCTGCTGCTGAAATTGCTGCTGCGGGTGGTACTGCTGTTGCAGCGGGGACCTCTGGTACAGGTTTGTATCTACTCTATTGTTGTATTCGGCCCCGCCAGCAATGGCGTAGCGGCTTCGTCCCGCCGATCCTATAGGCATCGGCGGCGGAGGAGGGGTGGTGGGGGTGCACCACTACTACTCTGCTGGTGCTGGTACACGTACGCCCGGTCGTAGGACCTATCGTAGGACCTATCGTAAGACCGATCGAATTGGTGTTGCTGATAGTCCCCGTGTCCAAAACGCCCCATCGATGTACCACCACCAAACCGATTTTGTTTCCCATGGTACGGCGACTCGCCTCCACTGCCGCTCCCGCTAGAAGCACCGCCACTAGAGCGAGGACGGAAAGCATCATGGTTACGCGTAAAGTCTGGATCATTCATTTCTTGCTCACGGTTTCGCCACAGCACCTTGCTCTCTTTCCAGTTCGCCGTGTTCGGCGCATTTGGTGTACTCGAATTTGATCTGGAGTATTCATTCACATTTGAGCTTTCATTGCCGTACGATCGCCCCTTCGGCGAGTGCGAAACTCTGAGCTGGGTTCCTGTAGCGGTTGAAGACGGTCGCTCTGCTGCACCTCGACCAAAGCCCCTGCTACCATCCGGTCCAGCAGCCTGGCGACTTCCGTGCCTAGCACCGTTATTGCTCGTATTCGTAGCACTGCCACTAGTGCCTTCGTGAGCTGACGACGTCGTTGACGACGGTGAAGACGATGAGACCGACTCCGCAGCAGCGCTACCACTGTCATCGCCAAAAATGCGAGCCCTTGCTTCGGCGTAAGCACGCTCACGATCCTGCATAGACCTCGTGGTTTTGTTGTCAGTGTTGCTACCGCGTCCACCATTGGCTCCAGGTCGTGGTGCACTTCTCTTTCTCATCATAATTCTCGGTGCAGATGCCGGTGTGACCGGCGGTGTGTGGCGGTCCGCTGATAAATCAATGAGCAGCACCCGGGGCACCGCTGACTGTGCTGTCTTGAACAACGTCACCACTCTCGCGGAGCTGCCTTCGTATGGATTGTAGTCCGCAGTCTGGTGTTCCAGTCCACACCGTTGCGCGAGACGATGTACAATCAGTCGGTGATAGGACGACAACGGCGGAAAGTTGAGATGGGGCTCTCTGGGGTTCCTGAGGAAGCGCACGATCTGATCTTCGAACTTGAGGAGCGTCATGCGTTCCCTCGTGTTCTCCAGTCCCGCTACAAGCACGGGGTCCAATGGGCCATGCGCACTGGCTGTGGCTGTGCCCACAGGCGCGCTGACTCCGAACGGCTGCTGCTGTGGCGGGTAATTGCCGCCGTCATCTGCGACCGGCGGAGGCTGCAGGATCCGAAGGCCTTGCAAGGCCTGCGTGGCGCTATGGACGTCATCATTGGCTGCAGATCTAGCGCTGATTGCACCAGACTGCGGAGTGGCTGTAGACACCGCCACATGAACGCTGGACGCCGCGCTTTCCCATTCGTCGCGCTCGGACGGAGCTGTTGGCGCTGACGTGCGGATCATCGCACGATACGAAGAGACGGAGGCCGCAGGTTGCTGATTGGACTTGAACGAAGGCTACAGGAGCCCTACAGCGCAATGACGAGGGGATTAATAACGCGAGGGAGCAGCTACAGGAGCGCAGGTCGAGGCAAGGGGGAAGACCCGGAGGGAGCTGCTGGCTGGTTGTTGACTGGAGACAGTCGACAGAGGTGTTTTCGGAAATACCGTTTTTTAAGTATCGAACAAAATTTTGAATTTGGTTCGCCTCATACAGTATTCAGTCATACTGAATGTCATATGTCAAGTTTGGGGCGGACGAAATGCTTCATGTGGACATCTCTGGCGGACTGGAGGTTGTGTTGCCGCACTACTGCTGGTTAATATACTATTGTTACTTGGGCACTCATACCGAGGAGGCAGTAGTTCTCCTCTTTTGCCACGGTGCATGGCACGATAAGCTGTCAACAGAGGACAACGACAGCAGTTGAGTGTTGTTGTCCTTGCAGCGGTTCAGAAGCGTTGGCTTGAGCCGGTACCACTCGACGAGGACGCTTTGTTACGGTGGCGCGCCTTCCTGTCGGATTGCTTGAGTGCTGAGTGAAGTGAATTGAACTGCTTCTTTGCCACTCGGTACTCGGCACCGTCCACGTATACGCCATGGTAGACGTCCGGGTCGCGGAGCTGCGGACGCTCAACAGTTACCGCTTTCGACGAACCTACGACCGAGGCGAACGACCTCGCCATTGGTACTTCAACGTCTTGACGATGTGCGTCTGAGACCTCGCTCAGATCAAGCTCCCTGTGAGCTTCCCGGTCATAGTACCGCTGCAGCGTCTCCCGAATCTCCTCCCGCTTGGGGTCCTCCTGCTGAATGACGCGGACGCGCTCCATAGAGGAGGCTTCTTGGCGTCTCATGCGGTCGTACTCTTCGGCCTCTTGGGCCTGCAGCTCCAGCGCGAACGTGTAGTCCGGATCATCGTCCTGCTGGTCCTCCGCTGTCACTTCCTGCTGGATGACGCTCATGACGCCGTGACCGGAGCTGGAGCTCGGCACCTCCACGAAGCACCAGCCAGTCTGCCTGTCGTCCCCACCGAAGCGCCCTTCCATCTCGCGCTCCCATTGCTCCTGCTCCTCGCGCTGCAGTTTGACCGCCAGCTCTTCGTCCATCACGTCGTGCAGCTTGACGGCGGCTGGAGGCGACGCCGTGGCCACAGGAACGGCGGCAAGGCCTGGCCGTCCCCATGCACTTCGACCATCGCTCATGTTGACTTGAGAGACGAGAAAGGATCAGAAAAGGACCCAACACTTCGACACGCAGAGCAGCGTGGACACTTGATGGTTGTGTGTGACCTGCTGCATACAAAACACCATCACTGACCACTGGAGACCATCATTCTTGCTTGACCTGGTAAATATAATAACCCTTTGATCTTTCTAATTGGGAGGCATCGGTTTACAAAGGCCTCATCATATATCATCCACCCAGCCAGACGAACCACACCAGTGACACACCAGGATCGCCACAAAACGGCTGTGCAGTGACGCACGAGTGGAAACTGCGATCGGGCGTCCTAATGCTGCAGTTTGCACACGCGCAGGGATCCAGCGACTGGATGTTGTATCTCTAGACGTCCTCACCGTCGCGTTGCAGTCGTTAGATTTTGGTGGGCGTGCGAGGGCGTCTGCATCGTCACGATAATCGTGTGGTGCAGCCACTGCCAAGCCCCCAAATGGCTCCTAAAGTTCAGGAGTTTAGGCTAAACTCTGGCGTCGTTCCGTCAGCGAGGCACTTGCGCAAGAGCCACAGCGTGCATACGCAGGACGTTCGCCACGCAGAACCAGAAGCAGAACTGCACCGCTTGCGCCCATGAAAAGTCCGTCGTCTCCAGCAACTACATTCCACAGCTGAGACGAATGCTCACTTGCTCGACGGGCGCAATTGGCGATTTCGCACGAAAGGACGCAGAAGGCGTTTTCAATCCGATATTTTCGAGCACCTGCGGTCCATCCCGGCGGACCGATACAAACGCCAAGTCAAAGTAACGGTTTTCTGGCTCGAAAGAATTTGGCCAAGTCAAATATTCGTGTATCGCCAGCCATGCTGGCCAGCATGACGAAATCCTTCTCCTCTGTATTGCTCGGGTCTAAGGCTCCCTCGTTATCGACGCTCTTGCAGTCAAGCAGTAACGCTCAGCTGTTAACCTCGGTGGCTTCTTCTGCTCATGACATGGAGCCATCTGCAGGCTGCGTCCTTGTTCTCCACTTGAGTCTTTTGTCGCTTGTGGCAAATCCAGGCAGTTTCCTGAACAGAAGAGACGCGGTGGGGCCCCTTCTGTGTCGCTCAATGTTCCCACCATCGCGAGCAGCTCCGCCTGCCACTCCCTTGCGGACGTCAGTTCCGCATCCGCCCCGTTCCATCGCCTTCCTCCCGAAGTCTCTATAGCAATTCTCGAATAGGAAGACACGATGTTCGGATCGCTCTCCGACATGTTGGCGTGGAAGCCTCGCGGCTCGACGAGCGCCAAGAACGTCAAGCAGAGACGAGCACCGACCGCCACGTCGGAACAGGAATGGAGCGACGAGCCGTCGGACACCGAGAGCGCCGAGTCTTCGCAGAGCAGCACCATGCCGCTCTTCCGTCGACAGCAATCCTGTCCGTCGGCTCGACGCAAGACGCGACTGCAGACGCAGCCAGAGAGCGAGAGCGACCTGGAGCAAGACACTGCCAGTCGCCCACCAGCAGCAATCCAGGCAGTCTACTCACTCGGCTCCAAGCTGTTTAAGCCCAAGCCTCATACACCGACGACTCGCAAACCACACTCGCAAAGGTAGAATGGGAGAGTGATCGGCTTTCGCTTCTTTTGCAGTACTTAACGGTGTTGTTGTTGCATTTTTGGCAGTGTGGATGCTGTTTTGGACCAGGAATTGAACCCTTTAGGGCCTGGGGCGCGCGTGGCGACTCCGTTTGGGCTAGGGAAGATTGTGGCAGTGAGAGGTGACGACGGTACGACTGCCGTTGAACTGCAGGACTCCGGAGTCGCGTACTTTAACGCTGCAGTGGTGGACGAAATGTTGGCGGTCCCTGCATTGGTGGGGAGCGCGTCTGTACGCCCTCCGGCTATGGCCGAGTGCTGCGTTATGATGTACGGGAGCAGCTCTACACACTGCGACTGGCTGCTGGAGGAGGTCTGGGGGAGTATGAGCTGCAGTTGAGACCTGCGGACGTCCGACCGGCCGACCATAAAGACACCAGACAGAACCGACGCCCCCGAGGCTTGTCCGAAGGCAGTGTAGACTGGAGCTCACGGCGATCCAGCTCCAGCGCCAGATATTCAGGCTCCAGTCCTGGTGCCAACGGTCTGTCACTGCTCAAGAACTTTGCCACCACTTCGTACACGTTCGTGGCTAGCAAGTATCATCAAGGCCAGCCCGTGATCACGAAATTCGGTGCCGGGCATATTCTTTCGGTGGACCCACAGCGATGCACAGCGCAGGTTCAGTTGCTGTGGGGTGCCACGGCCTTCCTCAATGCCGATATGATCGACTATTACCCCAAGGCCTTGGAGGGTACCGACGTGCACACCAAGTTCGGGTCAGGTGTCGTGATCGGACTGCGACCTGCTGATGGCATATACACGGTGCGACTGCATGAGGTGCAGCCAGTCGGAAAGTCGGACGTGGTCTATGTGCCTGAATCGGACTTGTACCGAATGCGAAAATTGGTAGCAACCGCTGCTAATGTCCGTGGCAAGCTGAAAGCAATGGCGCAGCGGCGATTTGGTGAACGCATTGTTGTGGCACATGAGCACAACGACCAAGAACCGTCGTCAGCCGGCATTTAAGTCGACCCAACGCGATATTGGAGTCCATTTTTTAAAGGCGAGGCATGGAGAGGGAGAGAGTGCGCTTCAAGGCATTCTTCTTCCTCCCTCTTCCCTCGCGTTTAAGTTTGTTATTGTGAGTATTTTGGACGAAGAAGTCCCCTGCAGACACCACCACCACACATATGCCAGCCGAGCTATGTAGCCGCTCGGATAGCGAGCTGAACCGAATTAAGAGTAGCGCCATCGAAATCAAGCCGACACCAACTTATCAAGCAAATGGCGATGCCAATATATGCTAATACACAACGCTTTTGTTCCGAAGGGGAGGAACCAACACAACGAGCATTCTTGAGTCTTACGTACAAATAATGGTGGCTGCAATGCTGTTGTTGATGCTAAAGTAGCCATATTTAAGGGTCAGGACGACGCAGTGTTGCCTGAAGCTCGCGTCGCAGGAGTTCGCGGCCAATCTGCTCCCAAGAATGTCGTGTACATACTGCTTTCGCTTTTCTTGACGATGTTGCCATCGCGAAAAACCAGGTCAAAGCCACCCAAGCGGTCACGAACGACGCCTTCAGGCTTTCTGCATTGACACAAGAACGATGAGGACACGAAGCTATAAAGCTGTACAGACCGACTGACGAAAACATACTTGCTTTCGAGATCAATAATGTCCAGCATATCATTCAGCATGCCGCATTTAAGCTGATAATCCGATGAGGTGTTAGCGGAGAGCTACAAGGCAGTAAAGCGTCGTTGTTAGTCTTCTCGAGTAGACGGATACAGAATGTTTGACTTCAATGCGTACAGATGGAGAGGCATTCACTTCCAACAGCCAAGGCTTAAGGTTTTCATCAATCAGGACATCGTAGCCATAGAGCTCAAAACAGTGCTTGTCATTCATGATGATCTTCTCGACACTGCACGATACCAAAGCTTAGTTAGAAGTCCAATGTGGCAACAATAATCGCGGTACTCACCTGAGCAGTGACTTGATGATCACAAGCTGAATTTCATGGAATAGCTTGTTCGTGCGCTCAGGGCCATGCTTCGACATCATGTACAGTTTTAAGTTGCGTAGGTCCCATTTTCCACCATGCTTCACGTCCAAAGAGCAATACATGGTGAACGTAATGCATCCATCACTCAGGGGCAAACTGTTGAATACCTTTTTGTTGTAATTCTCGGACGTCTTCTGAACTGCAACGTTAGTGAGGTGGATAAAGGAGTTGGCGATATCGCTGCTGTTGTTCGAGTACCGCGAATTGGTAAAGCGTGCAAAACCCCGCGGAAAAGGTAGACCTCAAGGGGAGGAAGGACGGCACAAGCGCATACAGACGCAAGTCGAACTTCTTACCACCGACGAGATACGGGTTGGAGATGTAGCGCTGTACGACATACGTCTCGACTTGTTGGTTTTCGGGTCGCCATCGAAAGTCTGTTCGCCAGTCGCTGATTTGGCTTAGCTTCGTGAACAAGAAAATGCCCTTGCCTTGCGCTCTAGGGTTTTACATTGCAAGTGAGTAAGAAAGCATTGGAAAGCATTCAGTGAATGATATGAAAGAGATACGGCAATAATAGTACTTGCTTTCCAATGGGCTTCATAATCCAGACGCCCTGGTTGCGTTTAAACTCTTCGACGAAGATGGCGTATTCGCCCGGGAGGATGTACGTGACGGGGAAAAAGTCGTATGATCCCAAAGCCACATCGAGCTCGCTCACTACCGCGTCGTCCGACCTATCATCACCAATCATCAACATGGCATAAATTTGTCAAGCCACAGTAAAACGTCTGTCGGAACGGCAGCTATAGACAAATAATCAGCGCACCTTGCTTTCTTGTCCATTTGCCGTTTAGCACGCTTGAGATTCTTGATGAGTAGGTCTTTTCGACACATCTGCACGATAATTATTTCCGTTAGATCTCATCGACAAAGTCGTGCATACATCGACAAGAAGCAATATTACCTCACGTCCGTTGCGATAGTGATTCACTCGCTGCCCATTTTCAAGGTGCACCGTATCCAGCAGCTCGTAAATGTATTCGCGATCCGCCCAGTAAAAGTCCCAATCGCTCTCCGTCGTCTCTTTCCACCCTCGACGTAGGAGCGTATCGTAGATTGTGTTGCGGAATGTCGTCTTGAATCGCAACACATTTGGAGCCCCGCTGCCATTGCTCGTAGAACCACCGCCACCTTTTCCTTTCGTTCCATTCGCTCCGTTGCCAGAAGTTGCTGTCGCCGATCCGGTGCCCAAATTTGAAGATTGTCGGGCGACCTCACCGACATTACGAATCTGCCGAGCAA
This sequence comes from Phytophthora boehmeriae, assembly GCA_011947355.1. Taxonomy (NCBI): domain Eukaryota; phylum Oomycota; class Peronosporomycetes; order Peronosporales; family Peronosporaceae; genus Phytophthora; species Phytophthora boehmeriae. Next base: position 620,157 of record JAAVTJ010000145.1, on the reverse strand, counting down.
CTCTCGACGAACCACCTCCTGCATTAGACGGGTTTCCATCCGACTTCTTGTCAGCAACTGGCATGTCTGGGTTGACGAAGCCGAGCACTTGTTTGATACAGCTTTGCTATGGCCGCACGAGCAAAGCGGCGGTTTCCTGCCTTGACTATTGAATATAAAGCAGGTATATTTGAACGCGAATCCCTCTTCAAGCACCACCCGTATGCTTTGTTAATCGCCTACTGCTTATGTGTACTTAACCCCTCCCATGAAGGTGCGCGGATCCGGTGCCGCGCCGTTGAACTCTGCGTTGGAGAAATCAAAGCCTGGGTTCTCCTCCTGGAATCGTTCCCGCATCATTTGCTGCTTGGTAGACTCCTGCGCCATCGGATCCAGCTGCTGACATGACACGATTAGCTGGTTGTCGTCCATTTGCATCGTTCATCTACGCGCACGAACCTCTCCGTGACCGACAAACACGCTAGGCCAAATGAAACCTTTCTTCATCTTCTGCAGATTGATATTAAGTTCTCCAGAGTCTGCAATCCCCACACCAAACACTCAATTCACCATCAGTCTCATCAGAATTGTTGTTAACATTGGCAACAGCGTACCAAGCATCCAGTAGCTCTCTGCGACGACCACAGAGCTCGAAAGATCGTGCTGTAGCAACAACAGCACTACTTAGATCAATTCAAAAAACAATGCACTCAATCGTCCATACATTGAGGAACTTGTCTGCAACACCACGCAGTCCCAACATCACGTGGGTCGCAGTGATATCGCACTGCAGCTGCTGTGCAGTGACGCCTGGCGGTGGTTTGATGAAGACGTTCACCTCCTCCAGCGATTGCTCCCACTCGTAAATGTCTTGGCCTGCAACAGACACAGCGAACTGAGCAACGGCAATGCCAGCTAGAGTGAAGGGAAAGGAGACTCACCATTGTGCTTGAATACGCGGCGCTGCCCCACCTTCGCCATCACGACTGGCAACTTTAAATGCGACGGGTGGCGGCCTTCAAATCAAAAGCCATACAAATTCGCAGTCAAACGCTTTGTAGCTGTCGAAATCAGCACCAAACAACGATTGCCAAACGTCACATCGCCGTTATATAAGAATTTCGTCTGCGCTTTGATGCTCTACCTTCAAATGACAAGTATTATAGTGAGATGCTAGCAAGGGATACGGGTCGTATATGCCACATTTGATGTCGTCAGGCTGCGCGTTACTGCTGCTTCGCTTACATCGCTTTCAGCTAAACATATGATGATGTATCTGCCCATGGGATCTGCAGTGGCGTTAAATAGCGCAGAGTTGTCCATTCACTGCTGCTTGACGTCGCCATCAGCCGAAAAGCAGGAAGATCTTGAGGCGCTGACAGCACTCGTCACTGGCAATACGAAGCTCACCACAATCCAACAGAAGATTCTGCGAGGCAACGAGCATGTCAGTCATGGTGGCACTATCCACGGCCGCCTCAGTAAGCCCAACTTTCTTGCACGTCGCCACGCGGGTCTCGCCGAACTGCGTTCCAATGTATGCAGAAAAAGCGAGCTTCTCCTCCACAGACCAGCGCGCAAATATGCTGGAGCGCATGGTGGGCTCGGGAACACCACCGCTACCCAGCTGAAGGCTGTCTACCCCACGAGCGGCTCCTTCTGAATCATCGTCCTCGACCTGCTCGCTGATGCCTCTGTTGTGCTCATACCGGCGCGGCCCGGCAGATCTCCGCTGTAGCTTTGCCCTACGTCGTACGTGCAACTTGTACGCTTCAGTGTTGCCTACCAATCGCTCCACCAACTCGTCTAGTGCACGATTGCGCACAGGTACTGTCTTCACGATGTCACGGCACTCTGGGCACGATAGCGAGGATCGAAACCAATTGCTGATGCAGTATCCGCAGAACGTATGTGAGCACGGCAGTGTCGCGCTCCCATGAAAGTACTCCAGGCATACAGGACAAACCATCAGCCTCTCGCGCTCCTCTCTCTCATGATCACGTGCTTTCTTCGACGCAGAGTTCACGTCATCAAGCGCTGACTCCTCCTCTCCCAGAGCTCCACCCCGACGCGATCGTTTCCGCAGTTGGCTGCTTGGCGTCTCTTCCAATCTATTCGTCTCCACATTTTCCGTCGATACCCTCCGTGGACTGCTACGACTTCGCTTTTGTGACGAGTTCAGCGAGTTTGTATCATTTCCTTGCGTTGTAACCAACGGCCGACATCCTGCTCTCGCGGTCGCCGGACTGTCGACGTGAGTAGCTGCTGATCTGCCGAATCCTGGACTTGTCAAGCCTGCATTGGGCATCACCGCTCGTCGCGGAGAGCGACGGTTGGATGGAGCAGGAGACGGCGTAGCTGAACGAGCCACAGCCTTCACCAGAATGCGCGAGCAGGCGTCGTCTGGGAACTGGACGACAAGCCGCACGCACTGCCGCATCGCTGACGCCAACACGATCTCGTCGCCGTCTCGCAACTCGCAGTTTCCTCCTGACGGCAACTCCACGCCGTTCACAGCTGTGCCGTTCATTGTCTCCAGATCGTAGAGCAGCCAGCGACGCTTGCCGCCTGCAGGAACTGCCAGCGTCTCGGCCAACGGCGTGACGCCCACGTGTCGCTTGCTCACGGTCCGCGTCTCCTCTGAAGTCGCGATACTCACTTCACAGCCGCGACTGCGCCCTACGCAGAAGGCGTGCGTGAACTCCCAGGACCCCATCGTGATGTCCCGCAGCATGATAGAGAAAGTGAACCTGTTTGTTAGAGTATCAAGATGCACAGGATCTGTATATCATGAACACGAGCAACCTCGCAGCGAATTGACAGCAAGCGGCGCGCTTAAGGTCGCCACGACAGCTTTAAACGGAGCTTCTTGGTGTGTGTGTAGACAGGAGAAGCTGCTAGAGGCTCCTAGCAGCGACAGGAAGAAGGCAAGAGAGCCACGTCGCTTGGTGCTGGTTTGGGTGGAGAAAGCCTGACACTGAGTCCTAAGATTTTCGACCAATCAAATCTCCTTTCTGTCGCAATTGATTGGCTGAAACTCGTTTCCCCGTCGTTCTTGATTGTTGAAGGCCTCCATCCGTTTAGTCAGGTACGGTCTTTTTGTACCCGTTTTGCGGTACAGAATTCCACCCAAAAAGACCTCGTGATCTAATCATTGAAAAGGGGAGGGAAGGCCTTCAAACGAATCATTACACTGTACGGGTAGGAGAAGAAAGCCTGGAAAAGCTCTTTGCCCGTCCAGTCCTCCTCCTGTCAGTCGTCAAGTCGCTCCTTTCTCTCTCTCTCACTCTACAGTGTCGTCTTCCTCTCCATACAAAAGCTCTACCGATAGAAGGAAAGATCCAATGAGTGGGAAGAACATGATCACGCTGGAGGAAGGCTGGGACCAAGAGATCAAGCCCAAGGCCATCGACGTGCTGCTGGACATTCTGGACCAAGGCATCGACCAGATCAAGGTGTCGCCCTTCCCGCCCAACGCCTTCATGCCCATCTACACGACGTGCTACAACATGTGCACGCAGCGCTCGCCGTTCAACTTCTCGGAGCAACTGTACGACCGCCACGGCCAGACCTTCGATACCTATTTGGAGCAGAAGGTGCTGCCTAGTTTGGAGCAGGCACACGACGAGTTTTTCCTCCAGGAATTGGTCAAGCGCTGGACCAACCACAAACTCATGATGAAGTGGATGACGCGCTTCTTCATGTACCTGGACCGGTACTACGTGAAGCACCACTCGCTGCCGACTCTGGACGACGCGGGACTGCAGAGCTTTGACCGGATGGTGTTCCAGAAGGTCAAAGTGCGAGTGAAAGACGCGATGATTGAGCTCATTGAGAAGGAACGCAACGGAGAAATCATTGACACCACTCTCATGCGGAACTGCGTCGAGATCTTTGAGGTCATGGGCATGAAGTCGCTGGATGTGTACCAGTCGTGTCTGGAGACCGATCTTGTAGCCACCAGTGCGACGTACTACGAGCGCAAATCGAAGGGATGGCTCGGTGAAGACTCGACCCCCGTGTATCTCCAGAAGGTAGAAGAAGCGCTACAGAGTGAGCGCAATCGTGTGCACACATACCTGCACAAGTCCACGGAGCCCAAGCTGGTGAAGAAGCTGGAGGGTGTACTGCTAGAGGCGGCACAGAAAGAGTTGATCGAGCGCGAGAACTCGGGTGTGATTGCACTGCTGAAAAATGACAAGCTGGATGACTTGGCACGCATGTACCGCCTGTTTTCACGCCTGAAGAACGGACTTGAGCCGATCGCTGACCTGGTGCAGAAACACATTACAGCTGTGGGCAATGATATTGTAGACAAACGTGCAAATGCAGTGGCCACAGGCAACGTGCGCGATCCTAGCTCGGATCCGACGTTTATCAAAGACATTTTAGCCATCCACGACAAGTTCCGCAACATTGTGAACGAGCAGTTTGCGGGAACTCACTCTTCCAGAAGGCTCTGAAGGAAGCGTTCGTGGAATTCGTGAACAAAGATGTTGGTCCGGACAGCTCAGCGAAGTTGATGAGTACGTTCTGCGACCGTATTCTCAAGACTGGTGGCGAGAAGCTCAGTGACGAGCAGGTCGAGGATTACCTAGAGAAGGTGGTGTTTGTATTCTCGTACCTTACAGATAAGGATCTGTTCGCTGAGATTTACCGCAACCAGTTGGCCAAGCGCTTGCTCAATCAACGATCAGCTTCTGCGGATGCAGAGGTGCTTATGATTGGTAAGCTCAAGCTGCGCTGCGGTGCTCAGTTCACAGGAAAGATGGAGGGTATGATGAACGACCTGGCAATTGGCAGCGATCACCACCAGGAGTTCGAAGGTTTCTTGAAGAAGCAACGTGAAAGCAGTGAATCAAAGAAGGCTGCCTTGAACATGGAGTTCAGCGTTCAGGTCTTGACGACAGGCTACTGGCCGTCGTACCGTATTCTGGAGATCACGATGCCGCCCCTCATGGTCCGGTGTATGAATATGTTTAAGGTGTACTACGACTCGAAAACGAGCCATCGTCGGTTGCAATGGGTGCACTCACTGGGTAATGCGACGATCCGCGCCAACTTCCCGAAGAAGAAATGGTACGATCTGCAGGTTACGACCCTACAGGCGGTGGCGCTGCTTCTATTCAACGAAGGCGAAGGCTCGCTCACCTTCGAATCCGTTCGTGAGTCGCTGAACCTGTCAGTGGATGTGGTGAAGCGTATCATGCACTCACTCTCGTGCGGTAAGTACAAATTGCTAACAAAGACTCCCGCGGGCAAGACTATTTCAACGAGCGATCAGTTTGGAGTGAATCGCACATTTGCATCGCCCATGCGCAAACTGCGCATTCCGATGGCCTCGCTGGAAGAAAGCCACAGCCAAAAGAACGTGGAAGAGGATCGCAGCATAGCCATAGAAGCCGCCATCGTGCGGATTATGAAGGCGCGTAAGACACTGCAACACCAGCAGCTGATCTCGGAAGTGTTGAGCCAACTCGCGTTCTTCAAGCCGAACTTGAAGGTTATCAAGCGCCGAATCGAGGCTCTCATTGATCGTGAGTACCTTGAGCGTGACCCTGACAAGGCTAACACCTACCGCTACCTCGCATAAGCTGCTCGATTACCTACCTCGTTTAAGGCATGGCGATGGAGTATGTTTCCTCGCGTAAAGTCACCAACCAATAAAGGTTTTCTAAGCACAACCATCATATTTCCCTGGGTTTGCATTTGCTCAATAAGAGAGCCAAGAGTGTTGGGAAAGTGAACCAACTGCGTGTTATACAGTGTCGAAATGCATCTACTTCTTGAAGAATCGATTGAGTGCGGTGGGTGCGCTCTCTGCTTTTTCGTTCCATTCGCGCTGCTGCTCCTGTCGCTCCTCGCGTTTCTGCTTGTTGGCCTGCTGCTCGCGGAACTGCTGCTTCTGTGCATCGACGACATTTTGTTGCTTCTTGCGTAGTCGTCGTGACGGCCGGTTGCGACCACGCATTTTCTTCTTAGGCTTCTTGGCGCTGCCATCTCCGTTGGCACGTTCCATCTGGAACACCTTTTTCTTCTGCTCCTCGGCTGGGTCCAAGTCCACGCGTCCGATAGCGTTCGGGTCCAGCGTGATCATCTCTGGTCGCAGCTTCTCTAGCAGCGAGTGCACCTCTGCCTCGCTACGCTGTTTGTGGTTCTCGTACGGGTTAGCTTCGTACGTGTCGAAGTTAGGCTCTCCGGAGCCAGGTATCACAACAGAGTTGAAGCCTGTGGCGTGGCCAACACCGAGAACATCTTCGAAGGGGCGGAAGGCCAGCGAGCTCACCTGAGAGCCAGGAATCTGGTGCGTCATGTATGGCCGGATCGGTGATCCCGAGGAGAAGGCACTCTTGAGCACGTGTACGTTCGGACCGAAACCCACTGCCACAAGTCCGCGCTGACTCACACTAATTGTGTTGGCTGCTGCCGTCAGGTAATAACTGTTCACTTCCTGGTATCTGCGAAGATCGAACACCTTGACCTTCCTGTCAGCACCAGCGGTAATGAGGTACTTTCCGCTGTTGTCGATGCCCATGGAGCGAACTGATGCATCACAACAAGAACAAAAGGATCACACCGCAATGTAAGTCAACTGAACCACACGCTAAGCACCCTACACAAAACAAAGTACGTACTGGGTCCCTGGTGGCACTGCATCTTGACAACAGCATCCGCCATGTTCGGCGTCCACAGTGTCGCGATACCGCTGGCGTGCCCAAGATTCACAACAGCATTCCACGGGTTCAGCGCCATGGTATCACATAAGCCCTGCTTCGTGCGGTGGGTGGATACCTGCTTCCCGTCGGTCACATCATGGTACGTCAAGACTCCATTGCCGCTCACAACAGAGAGTAAAAAATGGTACGGCAAGAACTCCATCTTCCTGGGCTGGGGAATGGTGCGGATGCAGTGGGCCTCAGCCCCGGTATTGTCGTAAATGTACACGTGTTTCTTCTGCGCAGTTGCAAACAGTGAGTCGTTGTGCAGGAAACTCACATCGCGCACGAGGTCATTGGCCTGGAATTCACACGTGAGCTTCATTCGGAGCGTGTCCATCATGGCCAAGTGGCCCTTCTCGCTGCCGAGCAGCATGTTACGGCCGTTGCGCGTGTACCGCACTCGGTACGCGCCATAGTCGGGCAAGTCCAAGCTGAAGATTTTGTGTGCAGTGTTGAGGTCCACGTTGTCTCGAAGCTGCGACTGCGAGAACTTGTACGTCTTCTCAAGCCCTTCGGCCTCCATGAATCCGACCTGGTCGGGCAGCAGAATCTCCGCCTTGGCAGCAGACTCTGCCGCCAGTTTCTGCTTCTCGTCAGCACGCAGTAGCGCGCCCTTGAGCTTCTTGTCGCGGATGCGCTTCATCTCTCGGTACGTCACGCCTCCTTTGCGCGTGTATTTGCCCACGTGCTTGACGGGCGGCGCCTTCTCCTTCTGCTGCTTCGCTGCGCGACCCAGACGCTTGGGCGCCTCACGCACGATCCGCTCCACATCTTCGTGCTCCGAGCCGCTGTCCTGGCGGCTATCGACGTCCGACATGGCCCTGCACGAATGTATCAATGCCGTGGGAAATGGCTGGCTATGCGGTTGGAATAGGCAGTACCGTGAAAGGCATACATTCGGTACATAGTGCCCATTTCAGAAGAGTGACATCCCTCCAAAGAGTGACATTCGGTAAGTCTCACATGGCATGTTGTGTTGATACAATGTAGCATTGGCCGCTGGCCATTCGATATGACAGACTATCGTCGACGTCGTGGCCACGATCTATCTGGTACGTGTACTGGCACAGCGTTCCATACACAGAGCAAGGTCACGACAGAGGCGCTCGGAGCCAACGCCAGCTGGAGCCAAAGACGTTGGCCATGTGCCACTGTCCAATGTGGACTGTCGCGACCTCGCTAAAGTCAGCTCAAAAGTACGGTCCACGGCGACTGCAGTCGTCTTCATCTGTCTCAAATCACCTTTCAGTCTCATTTTCACAATCCTTCAAAACCAATTTAAATCGGACGCAAATTCCCTTTCCCCTTCCTGTCGTGCCATCGGTTCCCATAAATAACCGTGGCGGAAGCGTGCACAGTACATTCGGCCCTCCTTGATGCGGGTAAGTTCTCGTCCTCCCTTCCTTATATAGATACGACAGCGATATGACCTCACTTCTGCCCTGTGGATATCGACACTGCAGCGCCGACTATTGCGAGGCGGCAGGAGGCACATGCACGCGGCGGCGCTGCTGCTGCTGCTCGCCTCTGCGTCGACTCTCCCTGCTCGACCCGCAGCTGCAGAAGGTAATTCTCTGCTGTATAGAGCGAATCTGCACGTTCTGAGCTTCATTCTGACCTAATATTGTGTCTGTATCATGTCGCTATGCTCGTCAACACAGAAACGAACTTGGTGGACTTTGTGGACAGTAAAGTGCCTGCAGTTGCTGCTCTGGAGCGCCATGTGATCGAGTTGGAGATGGAGAGAATGACCAGAGTAGCCAGAGGAGACGTCGCTGCCGACGGACGGACGGCTAAAGTCCAACAAGAAGCAGGAACGGATTTGTTGCTGCATGTGTTGGACGCCCGCAGTGCAGACTCCGAGAGCTCGAGCAGCGGCTCTAACAGCGGCAGCATGGAGGACACGATCATGTTCCCAGAGTCACGAGACTGCAGTCAGTCTGCAAGTGTCAGTGGCGCAGCGTCAGGTTCAGATTCAGCGAGCAGCGCTCACGACGAGCTGATTCTCCCTATTGGCATTACTGTGGACTCGGACGGATTGGAGGTTTCTGTTGGCTCAGTAGGATTTGCACTGGGCTCAACGGGTATCGATGTGTCTGCAGGTTCGGTTGGAATTTCGGTGGGGTCAAATGGCGCTGATGTCTCTGTGGGGTCATTTGAGTCGTCTGTTACGTCTCATGGCCTTGATGTTTCGGTGGGGTCGACTGAGTCGGGTGTTGGTGGATCTGGTGAGATTGATGCTACAGTAGGGTCGGATCTTGGGCTTTCAGCAGGGTCAGATGGCTTGGGAGTCTCGGTAGGATCCAACGACTTTGAAGTGACGGCTTCCTCAGGTGGCATCGGGGCCTCTGTGGGGTCCCATGACATGGGTGTTTCTGTTGGATCTGATGGCGTTCACTTTTCTGACAGTTCTTTAGATGTACATGTGTCTGTGGGTTCTGGTAGTATCCACTATACTGACGGATCTGCTGACATTGATGTGGGTATTGGCTCGGAGAGCACTCAAATTGGTGCAATCCCAACAGGTCCAATTACCTATGAAGACTCGAGTGGTCGTCAAAATGGCGTTCAATTCGCTCCCAGCTCTTCACATCCTGATGTCCCAGTTGGATCCGGCGGAGGTGTTAATACTCACGCCCCTGCTACCTCACTGGATACGGATGCAACCACAAGCTCAGGTGCAACGAATGCTATCGTGGGTTCTTCGGATGAGAGTGCGTCTTCAGAAGAACGGTCAGTATTCGAGCGCATTGAAGAAACGCCCTCACCAATCACGGACGCTCCAGCATTGGTGTTTAAAGAGTCTCCCTCGGACGCTACGAGTAACTCAATGGAGTCGGCGACGTCATCGGTAGCATCGTCGGCTGTAGATACAGCTGAACAGTACTCGAGCAGCGGTTCAGTGGAGGTCGTGCAGGTTTTCTCGCTCACAGCAAGCAACAGCTCTTCAAGCGAGTCGGAAGCAGGAAGCAAATGGTGGAGTGGCAGTAAGGGCTATGAGCCGTACACGTCCACTTATTGTCGATGTAAAGCAACGGAGTGCCAAAACGAGTATCCTGGAGCCAATCTTAATACGTGTGAGAGCAAGCTTTCCGATGGCTCCTGTCCGTCAGGATACAAGACGTGCGTGTCAACAGATTCCTATAAGGTTACAACCTCGACTGTCACCCCTAACAGTGTTGCAGAAGCGTCTTTTACGCTCTTAGCTTCAGACATCATTGGAGCATTTTACAACCTGGGTCAGGAAGACCCCATGACGCGCAGCAACAAGTGGTGGATCACAATTGCACTTCCAACGGGATGGAGATTCGTCGCATGGGAGAATACAGCGGTGGATGTAACGCTAAGGGACGGCGATGGAACGATCGCCGCTGCTGAGCGTGTGCGTAGCTGCGAAGATGTGACGGACAGCAAGAATTGCGATAGTCAAAACACTCATCGCTATGGTTTCGTAGACGTTATGGATCTTCTAGAAGGACGAGAGGATTTGATGACATCCAACTCGGGAGGCCCAATGTCGTTCGTTCTCTCAAAGAGTATTGTGACTGGCAGCTGTTCGTCCAATAGCCTTGTTGGCGTTAGCGTATCGTTGTCCTACGAAACAGTGTCTGGTACGCTTAAATCTGCGGCCACTTCCAGACGTGTACAGGAACTTGTTCTGGCTGCTGATGGTTCTGCTTCACCCGGATCGTCCGACCAAATGAGTGCACTAACTCTCGCAACCATGGATCTACCCCTTATTCAGGAAGGACGTCTAGACGCTTCGCTGCTGTGGATGGAGGAAGACGCTGAGGTTCTGATGCTGTCATTCTCGACATCAACCATCGTTGGCCCCAATTCAGACAATCCAAAAGTCTGTGTCGATTTGCGCTCTTCCTACTGTGCAAGCAAAGGGCGCATGCCCAACTCTACTGTGACTTTCGGAAGCTCTTCGTTTGCGTCGTACGTCCAAGGCGGAAACCCGTTCCTCAATCTGTACGCGGACCCTGGTGACACCAACTTGAATGTGGAGAGCGACAATACGACGTACTTCTGTGTGAGGGATCTCCTCCCATCAGGTGTTAAGACCAATGACTCGTGGGAGATCAGGACAACCTTCACATTCCAGATTCAGATTACAGATGTGTCCTGGTCGGGTGACGAGGGTGCAGAGGGCGATTACACGAGTGGATTCCGTCTACCCATACTCGGTGAAGTTATCTTGATGGACGACAACAGTGTGATGGGGACAGATTGTGCACAGACTTTGGTGCACGGGAAGACATACTCGAAATACACCTTAAGCGTATACAGTGTGATGTCTATCACATTCTTCGCTGTTGCTCTCGCAGGAGCTGTTCTCGTGACACGAATGAACGGTATTTCTTTCTCAAGGCCAACGTTCTACAATGACATGACGTCAATTTCGGTGATGATGATCTTCGTGTTATGCATCGTGGGCAACGCAATTTGGATCAGTGTGTCATCGAATGCGTCATCCGCAGGTGGAACAGATATTTACTATCTGCTGTACGCAATTTCTATCTGCTTCACGTGGACGATGATGACGTCAGTGTGTTTCCATTGGGGTACCGTGCTTTTCCATGATGTCAGTCACTCGTGGCGCCTGATCTTGTTTATCGTCTATGTGGTTTTCAACGTGGCTTTCTATGGTGTACAGCTTTTCGGGGTAGTTAGCATGACAGATCTGTACAAGTGTGCGTATGACGACTACCTCAAGAACCCTTTCTACACCATGCGGCTATGTTCTGACGACTATTGCCCGGATCTGCAGCCAGCTCAGTGGAAGTATGCCGTGAACGACGTGTGCAAAGACGTCAGCTATTCGACTTGGTTCTTCCCGCTCTACCAATCGGCCGAACTTCTCATCTTTTTGACGTCGGTGGTGTTGCTCATCTTGGGTACGTTCGTGATTCAACGAGGTGTTCGACTTATCGACCAGTCCGGAGATATTTTCGATGATCATGTGGTGAAAGTGATGAAGAAATCGTTGATCACATACCTGGCAGTGATTTTATCGATTGCTCTTGTCCTCGGTACATCGTGCATTATGAATTCAATCCTGCACTGGAAGAATTGGACAATCAACTCCGTTGTGTGGTATATATTCTGCATCTGGCTCCCAACTCTGGTTCCGCCAGTCGGCTTTTTACTACTGCAGTGGAATCCACGATTGCATGGCATGAATTGGAATCCTTCGCTGCACGTGAAAGATCCCCAGCTGCTTCACCGCACGATGTCAAGCATCTCAGACAAGGTTGAAAGCGGGAAGTACGCTGTCCCTTTAAATGGCACCGGGTTGAGCGATGGCTGGGCAGGTATCTTGCAATTCCCGGACACGGAATACAACCCAATTGGTCAGGATAGTGTGGATGGCACACAAAATGTACTGGCACTTGCTGTGCAGCTCGTTTCACCTGTGCCACTCACACACGCGTGCTTTGTCGAGTTGTATGTCGCGGAGAATATTTCAGCAGACTCTGGCGAGAACGACGTGACGGGCGAAGACCACTATGAGGACCTACCCGTGCTTAGTTACCGTCGTTCATCGATTAGCACGTTCATCGAGAGTGGGCTCCATCAAGAAGGAATTCTCAGCCGCCGAAGCAGTCAGTCGATGTCGCTGCTAGGCACCCCTGCCATCCCAACTCCTCTTCCAATCTCTAACCCAGGGCTAAAATGGTCACGAGTGGGGTTCACGGAGACAGTACTACCGACACTGGTGACCGGAAACTCTGAAGTTGGTGGTGGGGCTGTGACACAAATCGCCACATTCTTGTCAGTGCTTCAGATTCCCGTGATGCCTGCCAACCCACTTCTCCGCTTCGTTGTATATGAAATCCCGGAAAAGGCTTCTTCACCGTCGTCTGAAAGCGAACTGCGCACCTCCCGCCAGTTGATGCGTGCAAATTCCAGACAATTGGACGAACGTGCTGCAAGTGCTAGGGTGTCTGGAATGGGAATGGCGCCCCGTCGCGGCCTAAGGTATTCTGCGAGTTTTCATGTGCATGTGGTGATATGCTGGTGGCCGATGAGGTAAACCTGGTGGCTCGGCAAGTTTCCCACCGTAATCGATCACCAATTCCGACAGTTCTCAGCGATGGAACTGGCGCCGAATCTCCATCTATTGCGGCTATGGGAGCTCCCACTCCTGAAACTGATCCATCAGCCCCTCGCTTACGTGTCAAGTCCATGACGGTCTCGCCGCGACAGCTAAAGGAAACCCCTGGATTCTACATCACGAAGAGCTTTCAGTTTGCTGAGGGGATGAAATGGTGATTGAAGACATGACCGAGAGTCCACTTACGAACGAACTGCCGCGCCAATACCTGGAATTGCTGGTTTCAGAACGCGCAGAAGACCTCGCCCGTGCGCAAGCGGAGGCATCAGATTATGAACTGAGGGTTAAAAGTGGGCTTGTTGGAAATCTTTACGACAACTTGATCGAGCAGATTCAGGGTGAAAACAACCAGAATGTGGTTCAAACGTGGTTGAATGATCGCGTTCAGCAGCGCAAAATGTACGTCGAGGCGTTGCGCGAATGCTACCAGGTGTGCATTGATCGCGCTGATCAAGGTATTAACTTCAAGGCCAGCACCGAAAAGAAGAGCCTCGTGTTGCGATTCCTGCCCATTAACTTGCACATCCAAGACATGTGGGTAGGGCCAACGGCTGATTTGCGCTCGCAGCGTTCCAGGCGCACATCACCGAAAGTAAAGGTATACCCAACGGTGACGGTGGGCGCATTTTCTGCGCACTGCTTCAAATTTCGACATGGTGGTAGCATTTTGAGTTTGCGCTCTTCGCTGCAGAAGCGGTCACTGTCTCGGATTGAAAGTGACGTGTCTGAAAAAGTGGCAGCGAACAAATCGACTGGGGCAATGCTGACGTGCGCACCGCAGAGGAAACGCGATGGCACCTCACGACGCGATTCGACATGTGCTTTTCGCAGGCGTTGACCACATTGGTCACGTCGTTTAGCCGGCAGCTGGAGATCGCGCTACAGAATCCGATAGACAACCGATTCCTGCGGACGGTTGACTCCATTGGCTTCTTGTTTCAAGTCGAATCATTGCTGTCCACTCAAGGCAAGGAAATCGGCATGCTGGAAGACTTTTCTGCAGCTGTGGACGCGCTCAAACACGTGACGATCGTGCTCGACGCATCGCCACCATCGCACCTTCCTTCGACACTGCTCAACTTGCACATGAAAAACACAACTCTACCTGGCGTGGTGTCCGTGCGTTTGAGCAAGGGATCTACCAAGGGAACGTTCACTGTGGCGATCGGAGTTCGTTGCTCGGAGGACATTCTGGACACCATTCCGACTAACATGCGATCAGGCAGTGCGATTTCCGTAACACCGGTGATTTTCACTCAAGGTATTAACGAGATGCAGACGTTGGCTAACAACGCCAGCAGTAAGAAGACGACGCTACAAGACATCATTAACCGCAAGAGCTTCGTCGTGCTGAGGCATTACGTCGAAAAGTACACGCAACTGGCGACGCAGTGGGTACGTTGCAGTTCGACCACTTTGATCATCTACCGTTTTCTAACGTGGCATTGTCTCTGTTGTTACCACAGCCGGATGCAGTACCTACGCCTATGAGTACGATTACGCCTCTCATGAAATCACTAGAGGACCGGATCGCTGCTGCCAGCAAGCGACACGTGGTGAAGTCGAAGCATCCGCAGATTATTCAGGAGGGCTCGCGACTGTGTCGTCTGTTGGGCGGTGGACGTGTGACGTCGTGCAAGAGTGCCAAGGACCGCACTGGGATGTCGGTGACACTGGAGCAGGTTCGATTATTGAGTGACAACCACGGACTGCCGGAAGAGTTTGCGGTTCGAACGGTCTCTACCATGCGTAGCAACGGCACCCGGCTGGAGAACGCACTCAAGAACACCGGCAAACGTCAGTACGCTTTCAACGCATTGCAACGTTCGTTACTCCCAGACGAGTACAAGTGTCCTGAAGGAACATACGGCCGTGGCAATGTCAGCTAAAGAGTTTTGGCTGCAAGGCAAAGTCTTGCAAAGTTTTGTGATAACGCTGTTAATATGATTTTTGACTCAAAAACCATAGTTTATTTTTTTAATTTTAAAATTCTTGGTCTCCACTACTTGTTGAAAAACCTCAGAGGTTTTTTGGCTCTTTTGAAATACTGGCGCCAAACTGAGAACAAAAACAAACGCCAAGAAGGACTGGTACAAAAGAGTGGAACTCAGTAACGGAGACCAAGGACATTCCCAGGGTGTAGACAATGCCGGCCGACATTGAACGCATCGTAGACCGCAAGCTCATCAAGCAGCGCGTGCACTACTACGTGGTGTGGAAGGGGTTCGGCGAGGAGAACAATACCTGGTAAGAACAAAGTGTTCAGAATACATATTTAAACCGTTCTTAACTGTTTTTACCATCTACAGGGAGAGTCGAATGGACCTCATGGCTGACGGCTACTCCGCTGTCATTAAACAGTTCGAAGAAGGTGAATTTTATGTCTTCTGTAGCATTTTTAAATTGTTTTTATTGTTGAATATGTAATTTTTTTCTGATATATTTATTATTTACCGAGTAGAACGCAAGCATAACGAGGGAGTTCGACGCCTCGAGGACGCAGTCCCCGTCGCTCGACGTCCAAGAGTCCGCGCAAGAGCAAGAGCCCTGGACGCAGCCCTGCGCGCTCTCGCTCCCGTCGCAGTCGCTCTCGCAGCGCATCTGTGAGCAGGCGGTTGCCTGAGACGGACGATGAAGAGGGCGACAAGAAGAAGGACAGTTCGTCGACCCCCAGACGGCGCAAGAGCCCCAGCAACAAGGAGAACAATGAAGACGCCAACAGCCCCGTCAAGGAAGCGCCGAAGCGCCGGTCGTCTCGAAAGCAGACGACTGAGTCGTCGTCCCAATTTGTGTCGCGGCTGGATGACCAGAAGGCGGATCCGAAGGAGGACGAGGATGACTCGCTACTGCTCCGGTCAACCATTGCGGCGTTGACGCCACAGGTGCGGGAGATGGCTTCGGTCGAACCGGAAGCAGAGCACAAGAAGGTGACGTTGGCGTATGAGGTCGAAGAAGAATCGGTACTGCTGTCCAAGTCGGAGCAAAAGCATACCGAAAATACGGCATTTAGTTCCACAGTGACGTCGATGCATGAACACCCTCATACAGCTCGCGAAGGTGGCGTCGCTGGCGTAGCTGCTAAGCTGCTGGAGGGTGGCTGGCTTGTATCAGTTTTGAGCGTGGCAGCAGTAGTAGGCTCTCTCGTTGCTAGTCAGGTGCTACCTCGTGGCGATGATGAAGGATCGGACAACAACGACCAATGGCGGAGGTGGCTTCCGTTTCTGACGCCCATTGTAGCGCTACTGTTGTTCTTCCACCAGAAAGATGCTCGCGCTTCGGCCAAGTGGGTAGCCACAGGCCTGGCGTGGCGCGCCGCTGCGGAGCTGCTTCTGCTGATCGGTGCCAGTCCGCGAGAATTCGAGATGATGGTTGCGGGCTCAGCTTCCCTCGCCAACCTGTCGCTGCTGGTAGCGCTCGTCGCCATTCTGCGCAATGGTGAGCACGAGCAATCGAAGGCTACGGTGATGTTGTTGGTGATGGGCGTACTGGGCCTGTTTCTTTCAGACAGGTAATTTATGCTATGCTTGATTGTGCAAGTATTTGCATGTGTATTAACGGATTGATTTTGCTTTGACTACTGAATAGCTGGGTGATTACGACGGAGAACTCGGAGCTGGAGTCGCGTGTGATCCTCATGTCGATGGCAGTTGTAAGTAACTTTTTCGTAGTTGGTGCTGAGTTGCCGTAAGATCTTGTACTGATGCTTATTCGTTCTATTCATGTTTGAACATGTAGCTGACAATCGCACTGTCACCAATGCCGACGGTATCAATGGAGGCTGATGATTAGGAATGAGGCTCTTCAGGCCCAACTGCACTACGCTGTAACTAGGAGATTCTTGTTTTCCGCTGGCTTCATTTTGAGGTAGCGCTGTCAATGCTGCTATATGCACTTTTATGAACTCAGTGGTTCTCTGCGCTTGTTCTTCTGCTTACTTCCATAGAAACCAACTACTGTCCCGCCAAACGCTAATGTATTGAAATCTCGACCTTTCTCCAACGTCTATTACTGTAGTGCCAAGTGCAATGTCTTGATCAGTAATTGCTGACTGCGAACACCCACGACGGAGTCGGCGTTGCCCTCACGGTGCACCAGCTCCCGGATCATCTCGATCGTCAGGCCAGCTGACGAGGGGTTGGAGTGCTCTGCGTGGTCGCGCCGCGATGCATACTCTTTCATGGCTGAAAACAGCAGCGTTTCACGCATCATCGACTCGAGTTTTTCTTCGTTCACACCGGCGGCTGACTCGGCAGCAAGCTTGTCCCACAGATCCTCGTCATCGACAATGCAAGCCCTCCACACGCCTGCGCGGATCTCCTCATACTCCTCACTCAGTGGGCCGGTCACCAACGTCTCTAAAGCTTCCAATGCCATCAAAAAGAGGTTGGTTCTCAAAGAATCATCTTTCGCAACGGAGAGAGACGAGTCCAAGCACACCCGAACCAGTTCTTCGGAAGAAAGCGGATGTGTATCGACAGGCTCCTTCAGCGGCAATTGCAGTAATAGTTCCTGAAGTTTTCCGCGGACGAGCTCGTGATTAATCTCTTGGATCCTCTCCGGGCGAGCCATACTAGGTGCAGCAAGAGCACCGATCTTCGCAATGCTAGCCATTGTCTTGCGCTTCGGCAACGATCGGTGCTCACTCTTCGCTTCACGCAGTGCAAGTGTTGCCACTTGGTCATACCGCTGGAGTGCAATTGCTGTCAGCCAGCGATACTTTGTCAAATGCTCTCGCGTTTTCATAAACTTATGCAGCGAAGGCGCAAACATTTGCGAATGCGCCAACAGGTATGCCATCATAGTTGCATCTGATTCTTGTCGTCCCCATGGATTCCGAACCTCGCCGTTGTACCAGCGGAAGATAAAGTCGTCAAAACCCTCGTATTTCTTGCAATACGACTCCAGTCTCTTGGACGCTGGACTCTTGGGTAATTTACCGAGCACGCAATCTAACTTTGCCAAGTTTTCGCCATCTTCGACGAAGACCAAGAAGACCATGCCTTCAAAGTATGAGTACTTTTCGCAAAGCTGTACACACTGGCTGAACAAATCAACTCGCTTTCGTGTAACAATACCTTCATCGTCAAAGTCAACTGAGATGCTGCTCTCTGCGTACGATGATTGTGTCGCTATGTGAACCATAGGGTTTAATGTAACTCTCTTCGTAAAGGCTTCTTCTTTACGTAGATCATCCACTTCATCACTCGAAACAAGTGGGATAAAGCGAGCATAGCAGTCGAGCAAGACACTTCCTAGACGCTGAATCTGGCCAGTGAGCTCAAACACCTCGTCGTACTCCCAGCGAATCTGTTTGTCTGGCGAGCTCGATTGGGAATACCCAACAAGAACGGACAGGCGTGCAATTTGATTCGCGATAACTTCTCGGACTTCGCGCGTAAATGCCCAACTCCCCGTCGGTGAAAAGCCTGCAGATGTGCTTTGCACGGGAGTGCACAGCATGTTGAGCATGCTGGAGCCACTCTCCAACAACGCGTACAAATATGTCGGATCACTCTCGCCAACAGATACTGCCAGGTTCTGAACTTCATCGCCCAGTTGCTGGAAAAGCTCAGCGATCTTGCTCACTTCACAATAAAACGCATCGAACGCGTTGTAGCCTGCGAGACGAAGCTGCTCTTTTGATATCCTCGTTTTTCGACAGTTGTCTCAATCGCGTGCAGGAGAAATTTACCAGTTAGCCGACGCTGGATCCTTTGCACGTCCGAAGAAGTTTCACCATCCGTAGAGTTCGATGACTGAATTGAGCTCTGGAATTTACTCAGCGCAATCGCGGCCTGCAGTTTCTCTTCATTTTCTGTCAAATAGTTCTTCAGCTCACTGGAATTCTCAATGAAATCCCAAACCGTCGCGCAACGACGCCGTAAAAACTCCATGAAAGTTGCATGACGATTTTGTTTCTCCTCTAATTGGTAGCGAACCAGCTTTGGCGTGACTGAAGACATATCGGCATCGCTTTTATGTGAGTCTTCTAACGCTAGTACGCCATTGCTCCCGTCTTTTTCCCACCGCAAACCGGAAGACGGCTTAGCATCTAGAATTTGGAAATCCACGGCAACTGCTGCCTGTGCGATACGGCTGACATCCTTCGCACTCATTCGTAGGGCAGATGCGGAATCAGGGTCATCTTGAAAGTGTGTCAACACCAAACGAATGTAGTCATCCACACTCAAGTTCTCACCAAGGAAGTGAGACGATTCGCTTGTATAATAGCTGGCGTCTTCTCGCCGCTTGCGTGTTCTCTCTACAGCAGCTTCCGACAGTGGTGGAGCCGCCAAACGCTCAAGCTTCAGCATATCCGATGAAGTTGCCACACACACAGTACCACCAGTTGACTTTAATGCTTCGTCCATCAGCAAGAAGGCAACAGATCCTTTCACGGCATTGTTGTCAAATGAACTCTGATCAACGCGAGGTCCAAACGCCAGTGCTAATCGACCTTGGGCACCTTGAAGCGGGAATGTCGCGGAGCGAACACTGGTTTGTCCGACTTGCGGTAACAGAATGGTAGAAAACTGGACCGGCTGCGCCTGAATCCACACGAGATACAATGCACCGCGCGTGATGGAAAAACTCTCTACTTCGAAGAAACGACTGCTATCACCCTGCTCATCAAATGCTGACTCGTAGTCCAGCATACACGCCCACTCCAGCTCAGGAGGGGAATCGTCGTCTATTGATCCAAGAGAAAATTGGAAAAGTGCGTACCTGACTTTTGCGCCAGAATGGTCCTGACACACGAACGCAACAAGAAGAGCAAAGCAGGTTTCCTGTACATACGGCATCGAGACCACATACACCTTCGCCAGATGGGTGTCCGGGAAGTTGTCGCTGAAGTAGCTAATCGCCACACGGGTTGCATCGAAGTGCCAAACGGATACGCACGAACAATCCATCACGTCTCCTGTGCTAAATGTGCGGCGTTCCAGCATGCCATCCTGGAATAACACCAGCATATCCGACGTCTCATCCACGTCACCTCCACTGCTACTCATCGAAACAGCATCTCCAAGCGACGACGGCAGCACTCGCAAGTATTTGATCCCTTGGTTCACATCCAGTTCGCCTCCATCAGCTCCTGAACGGGACGCAGTTGACGAAAAAAGAATTGCGACACCGACTTGGTGATCCCCGACAGGAATCCTGCACTCTGCTTCTCAAAAGCGCGTACACGGATGCGTCGATCTTCCACTGCGACCTCCCATACATTTCCTTGATTACTCCAGCAAAGCAGTCCGGTGGCGTCGTTCTCCGGCTGCATATCTTCGTCTTGCACTCCTTCAATCAGCATAGCTGCACTAGGGTGGGTGCTCACTTGTTCATTGGCAGCCAAAGGGATCTGGACACTCAACGGGACACTCTCGTAGGGCAACTCAATGTCTTCCCAGAAGAGCACAATGCCGCTTTTCCCCACCACCATCAGCGACAGAGATTGACTGTACAGAGCGAATAGAAATGGGTACAACACTTCATCTGACTCCAGTTCATCCGGCAGCGGCAACGCAATCACTTTGCCTCGTTCTTGCTGCCACAGCAGCAGTTTGGTACGCAATGGGAACACAAAGTACGGGACCCATTGGCGACCGCTACGGTGACGAGCAGAGGGCACCGAAGCTCGACAGCAGCGCACTTGACGTCTCTGATGCGCAGGTAGTGCGGCCCACTCCTTTCGGAGCTCCTCCAGCACTTGGGGAGGCAGAGAAGCGCCCTCTGCGATGGTACAGTCCCGGGTCTCCACTAACAGCGCAGAAGTCTCCTCTGCGTCGCCTGCACTGCCCGTTCGAGGCGCATACAGCGCGTCCCAGTGCTCCAGACGCTGGCGCTTGCTGGCCGTCAGCACATCGGATGGAAGAGGCGCCAGCAGCCCGTTGCTGCGCTTCGAAGGCACCTCCACGAACTTGCGGGCTCGAAACATCTTGGCGCTTTTTGCTCTGTCCCCTCGGCCAATAACAAAAAGCGTACCTACATCACTAAGTTCGGTTTGTACGTACATGTACGCACAGACTTTGCAATACGACTATCAAAATCAAAAGTGGAATGTCATCGTTGTTGATTGACAGCACTGCCAATAAATACTTGAGTATGTCTACAGTGCCCTCATGTCCACATTGATTCGAGGGAAACTAGCAAAAATCTGTTGGAACAACACGTTGGGAAAAGAAAAGTGCCCTCGACCGTGTATGGTCTCAAAATCCGAGAGTTGCTCGCTGGTTCCGGTACGCGAGCTCGGGGTCCATCTCGTCGGTCGACGCTGCGTTCTCGGCACTGCCAGCAGGCGACATGCTCTCTTGACGATGGCCATCGGTGGATCCACGTCTGGCTGCAGATTGCTGCATGAAATATTTGTGCGCAAGCTCAAGCACCTTCACCCAACGCAGCATCTCTTCCTGGGTCTTCGCTATTAGCCTCGTCTGGTGTGTGGGCGAGCAGATCATAAACTCGTTAAGCTTCCCCACCTGCTTGCCATGAAGAATCTCCAGAGATTTATGCTTGAGCGGGATTGCGCCGCGTGGCTCGCGATCACCCTCGCGCTTGTAGTATCGGAGAAACCCGTCCGATTCGATATTGCACCACCGTTCGCGAACACCGCGAAGGGACATATTTCCGAATGTCCCTTTCTCGTTGGAGTGGGTCGGATGCTTCCGCAGAAGCCCACTCATTCTCGGCAGTGAGCCGTCTCGCGGGATCTGGTTTGAGTTGGACTCCACAGAAGATGTCATCGACCCGATAGATGCGCTGCTGCTGCTCCGGTGACTTCTAGGTGGATCAAGCTGTTCAGAGCCTCGCTGCGCACTAACACCCGCTTTGTTGCCACCCATCGAGGACCTGATACCGGTTAGCGATGCTCTACTGCCGCCCAGCGAGGCTCTGATACCTCCAAGTGAAGCCCTCGAACTACCGGAAGAGCCCCGGGAAGCAGCATCATAGGTGGGCCGGCAATAGAAGGCCTCAACATCGAGTCTTTGCTCTTAACTGCGTTAAGTGTCGCATTCGTCAGTGCTTGAAAATGGTCCTGCACCACCTTCATTTCGTCCTTCAGCTGCAATCGTCGCTTGCTTAACTCGCCCTTCCGTACCTCGTCCTTTTCACTTGCAGCCTTCGCGAGCTGAACCACTGTATCATGCAGCTGAGCTTGAAGTCTAGTCAACTTGTTCTGCAGCCGCGACGACTCCGACAGCCGTTCATGAGGTGCCTCATCGATGTTGACAGTGTCGACGTCGTCATCTGCAGCATTCTTCACAGCAACTGATTTACCCTCATCCAGATCAAAGAATACCTTCAGCTCGCTCTCCATGCGCTGCATTTCGTCAAGCGCTGCCTTCAAATCATCCTTAAGGTCAGCTCGGCGAAGCGACAGGTTATCCGCTTGCTGTTGGTCTCCACTTTTGTAGCCTTCGTTATGCCCGCCACGGTTTCCCGCAGATTCTTCTTGAGTAAAGCGATCTTATTCTCCAAAAGATTACTTGTGGTGGGCGTTCACCACTAATAAATTCATCCTCCCGCTTGACCGCTGCTGCAGCCACGTCCATCTGATTTTGAAACTGATGGATTTCCGACTCCACAAACTTTGCACGATCCTCCTCCATTTTAATCTCCTCTTCTAGATGATCTCGTTGTGCCTTAATCTTTCCCAAAAGCCGCTCGTGTGCGTCCTCTGCACGGGTATCGATGGAGCCTCTGTGCACCATAGATCCTAGGAACGCAGGTGAAAAAACTTGATCTCATACTGCCCATTAAGATCGACATCGAGATCTCCGTATTGGTCCAGCTCTTTTTGCAGGGCATCCAGCGACTCCTCAATCTTGGCACGAGATGCCTGTAGCTCGTCATTTTCCGCGATGATTTCAGACACTTCTTTCTCAAGCTCTGAAGTTCGCTTGGCCAGCTCTGCCGATTTTACGACCTCAAGCGACTCAATCTCTCCAGCTGTTTGCTGATCCAGTTGCTTGATCATCTCTTTAAGCGAAGCTGTCTCCTGGATAAAGTTTTCACGCTCCTTCTCCAAGGACAATTGGCGCTGCCCTTCCTCTTCTATTTGAGATGACAAAATCTCACTTTTTTCTACCTCGTGAAACTTCATGCGCATGTGATTTTTAGTCACGGCCCAAACTTGCTTGTGAAGTTCATAAGACACCATAATTTGGAAATACTCCATTCGCAACGAGTTCTGCATCACTCGCGCTGCGCGAGCCTCCTTCACCTCTTCCTTCTCTTCGTGGGGGATTTCTTCTTCCACTCGACCCTGTAAACGCATCCAGCCCAGTGCCGTTAGTGTGCACCAGAACACAACAAACAAGAAACAACATATCCACCTACCACAATGCCTTTAGAACAATCAGCAAACTTGATACGTATTGGGCGCTGCAACCGAGCAAGTAGTTCCAGCACCTCGGAGTACGTATATCCTGCCAGCGAAATGTTATTCATCATTGTCACTCGCATGTTCACCGCAAGACGCCTGGTGATTATAGCAAGTGATTACATAGAAATTAGTCACGGTAAGGTATCAGGAGTTCAATAGCCAAGGCAAAAGATCGTACTTTTCGGGCTTGACACTCCAGTTATAAATTTCAGCAGGACTCGCCATCCCGTTAGGCAGCTAACAATTAGAAGAACAATATTCTAGTAAGGCTCTGGGGTCAGTGCACATTTAAGTAACAACGCAGGCGCACCTTGTATATCTCCGCAATATGAACCTGGAGATCTGTGAATTCAGTGCCAGGGATCCCAGCAATTTGCTTCAGGTTCAGGCCAAGCCTGCCCGGTCCGAATGTCACTTCGATCTGGTGAACCCAATTGTAAATAACACCTGCATACGCGCCAACAAGTTAGGTTGCTTAACCTTACCACCTACATTGAGCAAGCAGGCATACCAGTTTTCATCGGAGGCCGTAACCATTGTGTGTGTCCGTAGGGTGATACATAATATGTCTTGCCATCGTTGGTTTTACTCTGTCGCGTTGACCAGCCTTTAGGCAACGCCATGATTTCACCTGAATCCAAGACCTCGACTGATTCACATGGCAACCTACAACACAACAGCCCTGTTAGCCCTCGCTGCAGTTTAAATCAAACTAAATGACCGCAAGCGTACTTGTTTCGAATACGTTCCAAAATTCCCTCCAGGTTTGCATCCATAGGAGTCTTTTCCGCGGCTTCCGGTACGGCAGATATTGTTGCATGTTCATCATCATTCGCGACGGCATCACCTTCGCTTTTTCTCCAGTGTCTTCGTGTTCGGTTTCCGTCTGCTTCAATTCAGCATCCATTTCTTCAGTATTAGCACCATTCTCTTCTGCCTCCGCCACAAAATCTGGCATTGCAGCCGGCGAGTTTAGTTCTTGATGCATTTGCACGTATCCTTCAGGCGTTGCTACTGCTTCGTCCGTAAGCAAGTTGCTTAGAAGATCACCACTTACGGGGTAGCACCGCTGGTCATCAGATCCTCGGACACGTCAGTATCAAGCACCAACATCCGAGTTGTCGGTTGGTCTGACCCCTTAAAAGCCGATTCTCCCACATCTTGCAACGTAGACACAACTATTGGTGCCACAATCGGCAAAGGCTCTTCCAGCTGTTCTGTATCTTGAGCTATCGCTTCACTTTGTTGTTCTACTGTCGTAGGTTCCTGCTCGACCAAAACGTCTCCCACCTCAACGCCGTTATCATTTCCAACCTCCAGAACTGCTGCATCCATCGCGTCTTCTTCATTCGGAGTTGATGGTTCTTCCGTCTCAACTTTCTCTTCTGCAGTAGCATCATCCTGCTCTTCCTCTGCCTCTCGCTTCTTCTCTGCCTTAACGACAGCCTCGTCATCTTCTGTAACTGCTTCTGTAGCTGCCGATGTTGCTTCCGTCTCTCTTGTTGCTTCTGGTGGTGCTGTTACTTGTTCTGCTGCCGTATCTTCACTCTCTGCTACAGTGACTTCCGTTTGAGTTTCGTCCTGCTCTTCTGGTGCATCATTCCCCATCGTAACATCGGCAGCTGGCTCATTAGTATCTTGTGCAGATGCTAGTGCCATTTCCATCTCCTTTTCTTCGTCCGCAGTCGCGCTTTCGTCCTTCTCCTCCGCGGTCTCGGCGGTATCCGCTATCGTGGCAGCCTCCTGTCTGGGCTGTGTGGCTTCTACGGGTACTGCAGGCTTCGCAGGAGGCGCAATCTGTGCCTCAGCGTCTGCTGATGCGTTCTGCTCCATACTGAGGGCGCTCTCTTGTGTGCTGTCCCGGGATCTGGGGATGGCAATGCGCTCCTCGGTGGCTTCCTGCCTGTTGGACTTCGAGCAGACTCCCTTGTGTGGACACACCAATAAAGGAGCCATCAACATGGTGTACTGTACCCAAAATATCCAGCACGAAAAATATTCGTCTGCAAAGTTTATCTCGGAGATTGTGGATGGAGGAATCCCTCAGACGCATTGGCCAGACTATTAAATAACGGCATTGCATTGAGAACGAACAACGAACGATCCATTGATTACCCAGACCCATTACGTTGTAGGCTACACAAGGTTCCACTCCTTCCCACGATCTCATCAGCAATCAACATTGACACAGCCCCGAGGCTGTCAAAGAAATTGCAGGTCGACCACGCGCACAACCACCACAGCGATCAGTTAAACTTGCGGAGCTTCCACCATGCAAAAGCCATCGCTGCACTCACTGCTCTTGGACTGCAATTCCAGCGCGTGGCTCCCATCCACGATCTTCTCTGGCGACGTTGCCACGACATTACGTCTGGAAATGCGAGTCTCGCGGATAAATTCGCACAGCGAGTTCATCGCCAGCTCGTCCGGCGAGAACTTTTTCTTTGGGCTTTTCAGCACCATGATCTTCGTGTTCAGCCGGCGGTTGGCTTCAGCTAATTTGTTTTAACAGCAGCCAGAATATACTTAGTTTATGTTTGTCAATCCCATTAACCAAGCAGGAAAGACATTAAACACGTACTTCGAGATCGGACGCTGTAAAACTGGCAGACGCTGTGAATGATCAGTCGATGGAATGCTGAATCCAGCAGTGGCAAGACCAATCGCACATCCTTCTCATTCACACGTAGCAGCTCAATTGGATGCTTCAACATGCGGAAGAGCGGCGTCGCGACTTCGAGCTCTGACGGAACTTCTCTCCACTGTAACAAGTTTTCAGCAGCAATCTTAGCAGAGCACTACACATTGCAATTTCTCTTGTCAACGTACTTGAATGAAGTGCAAGACCACGTATTCCACTGCCTCAATAAACGGTGCGAACGAGTTGAACGATCGTAGCATCAGTGTCCGAGCACGGCGGTCGACGCGAGAAAACATTTGCTCGGCATCTGTACACACGATGGCGATGGCATTAACCTCACACTTGCAACAGACACATGTGCTGCAAGCATCAACCCACCGTTCCATCCGTCTTTCCGTCGACAGTGTGATGCATTGGATCTGTTGTTCTCGAGAACCCCTTCGCCCTTCCGGAACGCCGTCTGCAGGTCTTCGTTCTGCGGCTCTGCCAGTTTCTTAAAGTTGGATCTGACACGTTAATGCAATCGTCAAAAATCTACCAGTAACGCCTTATTCCATTGTAGCATCACACACCTCCACTCCACGTTAATGTCCATGTGCTCCATCAAATCTTCTAGCCGCGTAGAAGCGGCGCGATTACCAAAGTGGTGGTCTGAACAATCACAATGCGATTGTCATACGACGCTTCAGTCATCAGCTGCATCATATAGGCAAGTTCTAATACAAAATTCCTCACCATTGAACCATCGCTGCTGCTTGCGAACGCCCACAGGCAGTTCATTTGGCTTGGACAAATACCCAGCGGAGCGGATGGGATGGATGTTGATCAGGCGCTTACTGCGAGCGAGAGGAGACTCGCTGCCTCGTTTCTGAGGCGTCCGGGCGCGACTGGAGCCGTTGCCGTTGCTGTTCGAGCGCTGCACGTTCGCCACTGTGCTCTTGACGCCTTCGTCCGCCGTCGCGTCCGTTCGCAGCGGAGCGATGGGCCCCTCGCCCCACGCCATCTCCAGCTCCAGCTCGCTGCCACATAGTGAACTCACCTCCGAGTCGCTTACGTCCGGCACGTCCGTCGATAGCTCGATCACTTGCGCCATATTGTTGCTGTAAGTTGTGGTCGGCTTGGCTTTACTTAAGTTGTGAGAGGAAGTTTGCCCTCCATGCTCAGAAGTCAACCCAAGACCTGTTAGATTGTATACTCAGTGCTGGAAAAGAGACGGCATTGCAAAGTCAAACGCATAATTTGACCTGTCAAAACGTATATTGTAAAATTGAGCTTTTCAGCCGTAAAGAATTCCTACGGAATTCTTCGGTAAGGTTCGCTTCGAACTTAGCTGACACGCCATGCGTCGGTGCTGTCATTGGGCAATTAGTCGTCACAAGAAGACCGCCACGCTCCCAGGCTAGTGGCCATGGACCTCACGCCGGAGGACGACGACCTGCTGAGCTACTTCCTGTCCGCCGATGTGGCGGCGGAGCGGACGCCGCAGCGGATAACGGCGATTGGCGCCGTCGCGACCAGCGTAGCACCGGGAGAGCAGTTTTTGATGGGGCAACAAGCGCCGCTGGCGTCGGAACGAGCGTTCGGCGCTCTAGCACCGACGTCCACGGCCCCGATCAGCAGTGCACAGGCCACCCCCGCCCTCCAACCAGCACAAGGAAGCTTCAGCGAGAGTTCTATGATGCGTCCGGCAGCGGATGATGAGACGTCGTCCAATACTGGAGGTCTGGACTCGGACGAGAAGCGTCAGCGGAGGTATTAACTGCTTATTGTCTTCATTTCGTATTGTCATTCTTACGTCATGATTGCGTGTTGCTTGTTTTGGTTTCTATATTGTAGACTTGCTAGGAACAGAGAGTCTGCGCGGCAGAGCCGACGACGCAAGAAGCAGTACCTGGAGCTGTTGGAGGAAAAGGTTTCTCAGCTGACGGAGAGCATCGACGCTACTCGTGCAAGCCACCTGGAGCATGCCGACGAGGCTCTTAATAGTGTTCGTCAAGAGATCTTGAACTCTCTTTCGGAGGATTTAAAGAACGGCGGCACTGAGGAGGTACGCTGGTGGTTGCTCTCATCTGGATTCGACGATGTATCGTCTTAGTTGACTGATGGTTTGCTTGTGCGCTTGTTTAACTGTAGAGCGTATCTGAAAAGATTCGACAAGGAATTATGCTGATTCAAGAGCGGTTTGGACCAAACAGTGTCGAGCGACTTGCAGTCAAAGACTACAATTTCCGCCAACTAGACAACTTGTTGCTGCCTCCATACTGCCGCTTCCTGTTATGGCTCAGCATCCAAGACGAATCATTTTTCGAGGAGGCCAGCGCACTGGGTGGGAAGAACGGTGGTGGCGATGGACCTGAGAAGAAGAAGGCCCCAGTTATGGTGAAGAAGGACACGCTCTGGTCGACGCTAACCAACGACCTCGCGCTAACATATGAACAGGATGAGAAGCTGAAATCGTTGTACAAGTAAGTGGCACTTGGATTTTTTACAATTGTCAGCTGAGTACTAACTGCTTTGATGCTTTCTTTCTAACAGGACGGGTGACTCGAAGAGCAAATCAGAACGCCGACGGGTGGCTCTTGCTGTGGTGCGTATAAGCTTGGAGTGTGTATTGCAATATTTATTCCTAAACACTGACAAATGTTGTTGACTGCTGATGCAGACATATTTAAGCAAGCTGAAGAAGAGTCTCGAGCAGCGTTCTGAGGCTGTCCAGCGACACACAGAGATGCTGCACTCCATTCTCACGCCAGAGCAGTCGCTCACGTATCTTCGATGGGTCGACCGGAACCAAGACCGACTGCCGGATTATGTGGACCAGACGCTGTCCGTTGCCAACACAAACACTTCTGAGGCTGTGCGTGCAATCCTGAGGAAAGACGACCGTGATCTGACGGTGGAGGATGTGACTGCGCTACTTGGTGAACTTTAGATGTGGCTACTGTTTTGTTGCAAGGGTTCGCAGCCTGCACGTGGCCGCCAGCCTTTTGTCACGTTGATACGCAAAGATAACAAAGAAAAACATTTTGTACATGATGCCGCCGACGTCACTGTCCGCTTAAATTCGTGTGCTAAATCCTCATTCTGCGAACTTAACGGAGCACCACGCAAAAGTACCAGCGAAAGACGGCGCTCAAGGCAGACAAAGTGGCGAGATCCCTGCGCGATGCGGCTGACGGCGGACGTGATTCTTCGCGCGCAGGTGTCCATTAACCCTCTGCGCGAACGCGAGCTGAACCTCCGAGGTTCGTACCGGTTTCTACTCCTCTTCTGTGGTCGTTCTAAATGGTTTCTAACGAGGCTGCAGGTTTCAAAGCCCCCGCCATTGAGAACTTGGGCGTCACCAAGGTGCGATCCATTTCTAACTTTTCGTTTCTAAAGTCTACGTTGTACTAATTGTTTTGCCGATGGTGGACCTTTGCAGGACGGATTCGACTGCATCGATTTGTCTGACAATGAAATCAAGAAACTGGAAAACTTCCCGCGGCTCCGACGGCTGCGAATGCTGCTGCTGCACAACAACCACGTGTCCAAAATCCAGGAGAACCTCGCAGAGGCGATCGCCAATCTGGAGTTCCTCATGCTCACGGGCAACCGCATTTCGCAGCTCACAGAGGTGGATCGCCTCGTGTGCTTCGCCAAGTTGGACACTTTGTCGCTGGCTGGAAACCCCGTGACCAAGCGCAAATACTATCGCGAATACGTCATCCACAAGTTGCCGCAGCTGCGTGTGCTCGATTTTCAGCGAATTCGTCCTCGCGTACGATGATTTGAGTGCTTAGTCTTGAGTGCAGAATGGTTCTGATGGCGTTGTGCTTTGCGTTTTTATGTGGTGCAGGATCGTGAGGCTGCTGCTACCTTCTTTAACTCGGGTGTGGGACAGCGGGTTGAGCAAGAAGCTCATGGCGAGAGCGTGACTGAGTCAACACAGGCGATGGAAAAGGTGTGCTTGTATTTGTACTTGTACTCGAAATGTGTCGAGTATCTGATATGCGCATCTTCACGGCAGGTTTCAATCGCACGGCAAAACGCTTCCGTGGCGAGAGCAGCCGTTCCACCACCACCGCCGCCTGCCCCTGTAGTTCATGCATCGCCTAAGAAGCCAGAGATTAAGCATGAGGCTCCGAAGAAGAACGAGAAGCCGAATAGTGCAGCTAAGATCGAGGAGATTCCAGCCCCAGTCTCCCAAGAATCAGCAGATGTGGAAATGGAAGATGCGAATGTGGGGAGAGCACCGCAATGTACACCCCTCCGAAGCCAATTGAGCAGATGACAGTGGCGGTTCTGCGAGAGGAGCTGAAGAAACTAGGCCTCTCTATCAAGGGTTTGAAGGCAGAACTGGTGCAGCGCTTAAAGGAAGCTGCTGGTGAAGCGTGAAGTTCTCTGTTGTTGCCAAGATAGCCACTCATAGGAGATAGAACCCAGTGCCAACGGAGCTGAAGCTCGGAGATGCACCCATGCAAATAAGCAACTCGATCTTGATTCTCCACCAGTACACGAAATATGGACTCTATCTCTCTCTCTCGAGCTGCAGAGCGCATTATTCAAAATCCCATTTCGCACGTTGAGCGCCTAATATGGCGCAATGCTTCGGCTAAGGCTCTCAGCACGATCACGACGCGTTTGAGCGATCTTCGAGAACTTGCCGTGGCCGTTGTATTTATACATGAGTGGAACACCTAGGAGACCAGAAAGCGGGTCAGACTCATCAACCATACCAACATGCACACACAATCAACACTACGCGTATTACGAACCTGTCGGAGCGAGTAGTAAACACTTTTCAGGTGCTGATTTCTCGAGCTTCATCTGCTCGTTAAACTCGTTCGCATCCATGCCGTCCAGATATTTGATGAGTGTGCGAATCACAAAGCCATGTGAGGACACTAGCACATTTCTCCCCTCGGCGAGATGAGGCACAATGAATGATTCGAAAAACGGGATGGTACGGTTATGAATATCTTCACAGCTTTCCCCATTTTCTCCCGGAAATCGAGTGAAAAAATCGTTTCGAATCTTCTTGACATGCTCTCTGTTGAACATCACAGTATGCTTCGTACTTGGCACACCCTAGACATTCAGAAAGGTAAACTTCTTTTATCTCGACAGAACACTCAATCTACGTGCAGAACAAACCTGTAAATCGCCAAAGTTGCGCTCATTCAATGTTGGCGACACATATACCGGGATGATCTGTTGCCTCGAAACGATATCAGTACACCACTATTAAAACAGCAATACATGTAATTGCTGTCGATACGTACAAAATCATAGGGGTTCTTGTCGTTCACTCCTTCGAACGACGGATTCTCTAGTGGAGAGAGATGTTCCACCACGGGAGTCTTTTTGCTCGAGTGTACACTCA
The DNA here is from genome assembly GCA_011947355.1 of Phytophthora boehmeriae. Lineage (NCBI taxonomy): Eukaryota > Oomycota > Peronosporomycetes > Peronosporales > Peronosporaceae > Phytophthora > Phytophthora boehmeriae. Next base: position 588,951 of record JAAVTJ010000145.1, on the reverse strand, counting down.
ATGCCAACGACATGGTGGTGCGTGCTCGGTCCATCTGCGAGCAGAAGACCACGTCGATCGGCACATACTCCAGCCTCTTGCCAGCTTCAAAGGCTTCTTGCATGCCGACCTCACTGCAGTCACAAACCAGCACCACACGTCACTAAAGTAGTATCATATATAACCTCTCTATTGGCCCACACCTCAGCGGGATGTCGATGGATCCCGCGTATCTCCAGAGGTCGGTGGGGCGGTCCGGCTTGCGGTTCCACACGCTCTGGCCGTGACGCAGCAGGATGAGCGTGCCAAAACTGGTGCGTGGTCGGTCCCCAGCGTAGTCTGTGGTGCTGCCAGGCGCCAGTTTGGCCCAGCTGGGGTCACATTCGCCGTTGCGAGTGTCCCAGTGCTCCACGTGCGCTCGCGGCAGTTGGTAGCGACGCTCCGACGGACGCACAGAGTTGCAGCACTCGCCATCTGCACAGCCACAAGCCTTGGGGAGGCGCTGTCGACGGCGCTCTATGACGGCGCCCACAGTGGCGGCCACTGCCGCCAGTAACAGCGAGGCAAGGCCCACGACCACCTTCATGCGTAGCTTCTAAGGCCGCAGGACTGTCTTCAACGAAGACAGATTCACAAACAGGAATTGTATTGGAAGAAATAGGCTTCAGCGTATCGATTGGTCAAAATTACTGCAAGCAAGAGTTTCAGCAGCAAGTTGAACGGCTTGATGATGCAAGGCAACATGGCAGAATGTATTGATACTTTTATTCAATGTTATACTTTTCTGGCACGAGGAGATTACGCTCTAAAAAGTAGATTACACGACGAGGTTCCTATCTCTACGAGGCACGGCCACGAGCACTGCGCGGCATGACACCGAGCTCCACGTCGTCATACGAGTCGTCGACAATGGGCTCCTTCGGTCGGGACAGTGACAGCGTCAGACTGCGGATGCTGCTGCTCTTGGCCTTGGACGATGGCGCGTCAGCCACCTCCGGACTGAGACCGTCTGTGGTTTCTGCGTTCACTGCAGCCAACTCGCCTCCTTCTTCCGGTGCTGCGCCCTTTGCGCGACGATGTGCGCGTCGGATCTCCAGCATCTCAGGAGTGTGCACGAAGAAGAAGACGCCGACGCAGAAGAGCGCAATGATGTGCGCACTGACCATGTTGGGGAAGAAGCACGTGTCGTGGTTGCGATCCGATGGATACGCGTACGCCCAGAAGTCGTACATGACGAAGATCGGCAGAGCAGTGCGGGATATGCCCCAGACGATGTACGTGGTGTAGATGGATCGCATGTAGTTCTTCGTGTCCTTGCGGTCTCGTGCGTCCATGAAGCCACGAACGTTGAGTGGCAACGTCGCAAGCTCGACCAGCAAGAACAGCAGCAATCCAAATTGACAGGCAGCACAGCACGAGATGAAGTTGTTGATGAAGTACGGCACGCTACAGCACACAACGCGTCGTCAGTCACGGACGTCTCCAACAGAAAGAAATTTATCACGTACACGGCGACGGTGTGGTGGATGATGAAGACCCACTGCATTGGGACTGGCCATACAATAATGATGATGAGGTCGCACAGGAAATACCCGATCGCTGTGAAGTCACAACGAATACCCGCGTTAGTCGCCACTGCTTGACACACACCAACGCACCAATTCTTCGTACCCACTGAGAAGATGAAGCTCGCTGCGCGAATCGATGACACAGGCATGAAGCCATGCGCCCAGCTGATATCAGCTAGAGCATATGCGACGCCCACCACAACTGCGACGGCATGGAACGTGGAGTTCACTCTGTGCAAGTAAAATAAATCATGGCCACCGACAAAGGAAAAAATCAGCGGCAGTTCCAGACCAAGACCAAGCTGCTCTGCTGACGCACCTCGAGCACCAATCGGCCTTCTGTGCTGCTGTGAACGACGCAAACTCCGGCACGCGGCGACTGGAGAGGTACCACGAGAGGCCGAAGTTGGCCCAGAAGAAGGCGAAGGCGACGCTCGCGACCAGGACGTTCTCGCCCAGCCGCACCTGGTTCTCCTCGTACAGCAGCTTCTCGCCTCCGTCATACCACCCCATTGCTGCAGTCCTACGTCTGCTGTCTCTGACTTGAAACGCCGAAGAGTGAATGCCGTCGACGACAACTCGATGACGCCAAGTCAAAGTCGGAATCCAGCCGGCCGATAGCGACATCGACGGGCTTTCGCAGCGATTTCGGCCCGTTTACACCGACACAGATTACTCTCCCAGGGGTGTGACATGCGAATCCAGTCACTGGATTGGCTGAAATGCAGCAGAAAATCTCTGATTGGACAGATACTTCAGATTCGTAATGCAGGGCACAACCCTACCTACTGTAGATACTACAGGGTCACGCCCAATCGAGCCAACAGGTCGTCGTCATCGGGCTTCTGGTCCGAGCTCGACCAAGCAGCTTGCATCTCGCTCGCCGCGGCAGTGACGGCCCAGCCGCTCTCGGTCTTGGCGGTCGACGGCATCTCCGGCCACAACGCAGCGACCGGGGGCTCCTCGATCTTGTTGGTGCGCTCCGCTGGCGCTGCAGCCTTCGCCACCCACCCGGAAGCTGCGGGCGTCAAGCCAGGAGGTGGCAGCAGCGAGGACGAAGGCGGCGGCTCCAAGCCAGGAGGGGGACGGCTCGACGGCGGCGTCATCGATGCCAAGAGACTGCTCTGAGACGGGGACGAGACGCTCCGCGCCGCGGCTTGGACTGCTGCTGCTGCTTCTTGTTGCTGCCACGACCAGGAGCTGAAGCTGGCGACCGCGAGTTGCGACGCGGTGGCTGCTGTGAACGGAGCGGCGGACTTGCGCTGCTGGCAGCAGTGCTGCTGCTCTCGTCGCAGGACGATCGTCGGCGGATGACTGTGTAGCCGGCCGCATCGGGCTGTTCTTGCTCCGCTGCAGCTACTGTTGCAGAGAGTTCATCATTGGCTGACAAACTCTTATGGCGTCGGTACTTTTGCTTGTTTGATCCGTCTCGACGCGGTTGCTGCGGCTTCCTGTTGCTATGCCTCTTGATCACGTACCCTCCAGGTTCCTCCTTCAATTGTCCTTCGCTTTCGAGAGCCGCTCGCATCGAACTGAAGAGGGGCTGACGAGATAAAGGTGACGGCGGTGACGGCTTGTCTTCGTGTGTACTCAAGTCGACCGAGGGCTCAGCGAGGGGTTCGTGTTGAGTGCTAGCACAGGCAACACCCCGATCTTCATCAACCAACATCAGCGCGTTGAATGGCGTTGCGACAGTGGTGGCGCCATCCGATTGATCTGCTGTCACGTGCTCCATCGCGTTAGCCATGACTGATGGCAGCCTTTTGTCGTGGAGGTGGATTTGAGTACTGGAGCAAGTCGGAACCACAACAACATATCTAACGGGTTACCACTACCTTTCTCGTACGTGGGAACGGACGGAGCGAGAAAGGGTTTGTCAAAAATCGGCTTCTGGCGGACCACTTCAACATAACGGTGTTATTGTCGGTTGACATGCTGCCGACGATAAAAGTATCCTCCAGCGAAGCGACGCATTGTGCAGTTCTGCAAGACAATTTTGAATCGCTGGGCTTACGACGAAAAGAGTTTTCTATGGCAACTTCAGGTGCTGCCAAGAAGACTAGCTGCGCACGAGGAGTTGTTTCGGATTGGCTCCGTGAACGCACCGAATTGTGCATGTATGTGGAGCAGTTGGACATTCAGCGTGACCGAGACCCAGCGTTCACTTGCGATTCGTATCGGAAGCTCAAGTGGCTTAGAAATAAGCAGCGTCAGCGTCTCGGACAAGAAATCAATAACAAAGGTGCTAATGATGGCTCTGATCACGGTGACGGCGATGATCAGGAGTGTCAAGATGCCGTTGTGCAATCAGCATATCGCCAAGACGATGGTGATGACACGGAAGATATACCAGAGCCCTCGATTGATAGCAACGACCCTTTCGAAATTCTTGTCGGTGATATTCTCCGAGGACATGACGTGACTGTGACCTGCACCGGAGATCTGCCTGTATACGCCTCGGATCCGCTGGGAGCTCTATCAATACCTTGCATTCGCGAAGGCAACTCGCTCACACTGTGCTCCTCGCCTGCAATTGGCGACCAATTGGTGGTGTTTGGCGGTCGCGTGCTTCGTGACACCTCCGTGTTACTTCCCGTGCCATTCGCATCGACCCTTTGAAACTGGAGCGTGCAAAGTACACATACTCGAATGGCGTCTACAGTTTTAATATTGCAACAAGCACCTGGGCATTACGAGAGTGTTCAGGGCGCGTACCACGAGAGCGTAGCGATCACTCAGCGTTGTTCCTGGCACCTCGTTACCTTCTCATTTTCGGCGGTCGAGGGCGTAACGATCAAGTTTTCCGAGACTTTTTGCCCTCTCGTTGGATAACTGGCATTGGACACAGATTGATACTGCTGCCACGCCGTACGAGCGATACTGGCATGGTTGGTGCATCGCCTTTGACGCGGAGCAAGAGTGGCAGCCAGAACCGAGCATCTTTCTGTTCGGTGGCAAATCAGACGCACTCATTTACGATGAATTTCATCAACTGCAAACAGGTCGTTTACAACGCCTATTAGCAGATGTGCAACGGGACCAAAGTGAGGGATCTGAGGTTGCGGTGCAACCCTACGGTTTAAGAAGAGATAGCGACCCGGAACAGATTCAGATGGAGCGGAATCGACGGAGACTCCCGACTTGGTTCGTGCCACAAGCTGTTGGGAAACCACCGTCTGCTCGCTTCGGCATGCAAGTCGTTGCTCTTGAAAACGAACAACTTGCAGTGCTTGGAGGATGGCGCGCTCCAAATGGCGAAACCTACAGTACCAACAGTACCAGAAAAATCGATTGCTGGACTTGCACATTCTCGACCTCACTACTCTTGTGTGGTCAACGCCACAACTCTCAACATTGGTGACGACTCAGCCGCATGTACCCAGCGAGCGTCTGCTTTTGAGTGTTTCTACGAGAACCACATGATTATGCTGTTCGGTGGCCACACGTACGCCTTCGATGGTGAAACCGAGTCGTTTTCTGCGTGCGAAGACGCCACTACTGTGCTGTACAAGCTGGACGTTGGCCGCATGATTTGGCGTCGACAGTCGTTCGGAGCTTCCGAAACAAGCGAAGCTGGGGAGGACAATGCGTCCATTCCTGCTATTGCTCTACCAGTAGCTCACTCTCACCACAGCTCCAATGCGATGCTGTATGGTCGAGGCTTCACTTGCTCCTCAGAGTCGCATAGTCTGCAGTTGCAACTCACTGCATTGGACATCCGAGCTCCGAAAAGGAAACATACTACAGTATGACCTTGAAGTGACCTGATACCACTGTCTCGTTTCGTGCACATGTCAAATGCACATGCACACTCTTGTGGCTGTGGTGTTAATTCTCTTTTCCACCAATCGGATCTCTCCAAACTATTTTCATCGAATCAGATGCTCTCATTTTTATCCAATCAGATTAGATCCGTTGCCTTCCACATCACCGGGACCGGTATGCGCAAACGTCGCGGGCAAAGACAACAAAGCGCTTGGCGGCCCACCACCAGCTCATATCCAGATTAGCAGTGCTCCTCGTCAGTCATGCTGCGTGCTCGCCAGCTCTCCGCGCCTTACGCGCTGCCTCCAAGCAGCAGCAGACTCGTCGCGCCTTGTCGTCGGCTGCCCGTGGACTGCAGACGCCCGTCGCTTCCGCCCTGGAAGGCGCTCGTGAGCTGTCGACGTCTCAAGTGCAAGAGGACCACAAGCGCTCGCCGCCCAAGACCACCGACAAGTTCATCGGCAAGACGGGCGCTGAGATCTTCCACGAGACGCTGGCGGAGATGGGCGTGGACTGCGTCTTCGGGTACCCTGGCGGCGCCATCCTCCCGGTGTTCGACGCCATCCACGAGAGCAAACACTTCGACTTTGTGCTCACGAGACACGAGCAAGGAGCTGGCCACATGGCGCAGGGTTACGCCCGAGCCACTGGCAAGCCTGGAGTGGTGCTGGTGACGTCCGGGCCGGGAGCTACCAACACTGTCACGCCTCTGCAAGATGCGCTGATGGACGGCACCCCCATCGTGGTCTTCAGTGGTCAAGTGGCGACGCAAGTGCTGGGCAGTGACGCCTTCCAGGAGGCTGACATTTTGGGCATCACTCGCCCCTGCACCAAGTGGAATGTGCAAGTTCGAGATGTCCGCGACCTGGCTCGTAACATTCGTGAAGCTTTCCACATTGCCACGACGGGTCGCCCCGGCCCTGTGCTGGTGGATTTGCCCAAGGATATCACGGCAGGTCTGTGCAAGAGCCCCGTCATCACGGAGCCCCAACTGCTGGGATACTATGGTGAGCGCAAGACGGAGGGCAACCGTGTGAACCAGGATGCCAACCTGGCGGCTGCGGCCAAGCTCATCAACAAGGCCAAGAAACCTTTGATTTTCGCAGGCGCAGGCGCTCTGCACGCCAGTGAAGAGCTCCGTGCTCTTGCACGTCAAGCCAATATCCCTGTGACCACAACGCTCCAGGGTATGGGCGCTTTTGACGAGCGTGACCCGCTCAGTTTGCACATGCTGGGTATGCACGGCTCGGTGTACGCCAACAAGGCCATGCAGGAGTCGGACTGTATCATTACGTTTGGTGCACGTTTCGATGACCGTGTCACCGGTCGTGTGCCCGACTTCGCACGTGAGGCGCGCCGTGCTTCCGCCGAAGGACGTGGTGGTATCATCCACTTCGAGATCACTGGCAAGCAGGTGGGCAAGATTGTGCCTGCCGACGTTGCCGTGTTGGGTGACACCAAGTACAACCTGCAGCAGATTATTCCCAAGGTAGAGTCCAAGCCGCGCTCGGAGTGGCACAAGAAGCTTCAGGGCTGGAAGGCACGATATCCGTTCCGGTACCGCCCTTCAGCCCCCGGTGCAGCAATGAAGGCGCAGCGTGTCATTGAAGAGCTGTACAAGCAAACCAAGGGCCGCGATGATGTGATCGTGACGACGGGTGTGGGTCAGCACCAAATGTGGGCTGCGCAATTCTACCGGTGGTCTCGTCCTCACTCGTTCATTACGTCCGGTGGTTTGGGCACGATGGGCTTCGGTCTACCGTCAGCCATTGGCGCCAAGGTAGCAAAGCCCGACTCGATTGTTGTCGACATTGATGGCGATGCCAGTTTCTCTATGACGTTGATGGAGATGGCCACTGCCGCTGAATTCAACGTTGGTGTGAAGGTGCTTCTTCTTAACAACGACTTCCAGGGCATGGTGAAGCAGTGGCAGGATCTGTTCTACGAGGAGCGGTACTCTGGCACGAAGATGAACAACCCGGACTTCGTTAAATTCGCCGAGTCAATGAACTGCGAGGGTTTCCGCTGCGATTCGGAGGACACGCTGGAGGAAGACATGGCTCGGTTCCTTGCTGCTGAGGGCCCAATCTTAGGTGAGTTTATGGTCGAGAAGAACGAGCACTGCTACCCCATGGTCGGCGCAGGTCGGTCGCTGGACGAAATGATTATCGGCGACTTCGACGACTGTCCGCCCACGACCTCGGTCTAACTTAACTTCAAAGAGAGATCAAGTAGTTAATCGAGCATCCTCAACAGTAAAGCTGTGGCAATGCATGTTCAGTTATATCCACATGTTTAATGGGAAACAACTCGCCAAAACTCTGCTCTCGGTGCCCCTTGTCGTAGCCCTCTCTTCAGTCCTTGAGCATTGGCACCAGCTCGCTCTTGGCGTGCAGCTCCATGACCGCGTCACAGCCGCCAATGTGCTTGCCGTTGATGAACACATTGGGGACTGTGCGCTGTCCCGTCAGTTCCAGCAGTTGCCCCTGGATGTCAGCACCATCATCTGTATCACCCAGAAGCCGTCAATATGTTTCTAACTAGATAGAATACGAACGCACTGGTGTCAATACCTCTGGTGTCTAGCTCCACAGCCTCGTACGGGGCGTCCAGCACATCCAGCGTGCCCTTAACACGGGCGCAGTAAGGGCAGTGGGTCTTGGAGAACACGAGCACTTTTGCTTCTCAATGGCAGCCTGACATCCGGATAGAAATCGCTTAGAAACGACATCAAACCCTCCCGCGATGCAGTATACAAGCACCTACCGTAATAGAAGCCTTCGAAGCCTCCACGTGGAGTGCACGAGCGCCAGCAGGAGCGAAGCGCGAGGCGCGAGCAGCGACGAAGACACAGCTGCGAGCCCACATCAAAGGATAACGAATACAAAGCCTGGAAAAGTGAAATTCCCCAGAAGAGTGACATGAAGTCACTTTTTCGGGGATTGCAAAAATTCTTCAACAAGCGACAGTAATAATGGCGGACGACGCTCTGGCGAAGCTCAAGGCGCGCATGGCGCAGCCGCCCAAAGACTGGGTGGACGTGGTGATGGTGGCAGTGCTCAAGGACCCAGTGTTCTATGGAACTTTGGCGGTGGGCGTGTTTTTCGTGCTGGCGATACTCGCTCTGTTGGCGACGAAAGTGCTGCTGGACCAGATAGCGGCGGACGAGAAGCACAAGAACGAGGAGGACAAGAAACAGCAATAAGAACGCGATTCTCTGCTGCAACATTAAGTCAGACAGAGTCAAAGTGTTGTCAAGGATCTATGTTGAGATGGCAAAGAGGACCGAAACGCGAAGCTTTAGCCCCAAGTCATGTCCTCGTATTGCTCCTGTTGTTCACTAACCTTGTTAAGGAGAAGGGAAGACCACCACAGGGAAATGTGGATGGATGGAGAAGTCGAACTCCATCTGGACCTTCTTGTCACTGGACGAGGCAGTGGGTGTCTTCTTCGTCTTGCTATTGCTGCGTTGTGCGAGACGGACGCAGTTGGAGATGGCGACCTTGAGCAACGCTTCGATCTCAACGCCACGGACACGTTTTGCCTCACCGTCGTGTCCAATCATCGTGTTGATACCGTCTTCATCGCTCAACAAGGCCTCAGCATGCGTGCGTGCAACCTTAAAACACTCCTCAGCCGACTTGTAGATGAGCTCCAGCTCGTACGGAGAGAAATCACTATTCTGGCAGAAGTCCTCGTACGTTAGTGCGGCTGGGTAGTGCAATTTCTGGAGCGGGGAGAAGCGGCGCTGAAAGCGAATGGTGAACGTGCTGTACATCGGCGGCTTCACTTGTACCAAACCCTCGCGCTCCAGCGCGCTGGACAACTGGAAGTAGGCGCGCATCAAGCTGCGAAGCATCTCCGTGTATTGAATCTCCCGCAGGAAGCGGGCCTTTGTGGGATCGACCGCTTCGGGAGCACCTTCTGGAGTTTCTGGCATGCCAAACGTAGCAGCACCATTGCTGTGTTTTTTGTGTTTTGTCTTCGATCTTTTGCTGCCTTGGATGAAGAATCTTGCGGAGGGGCTTCATCTTTCGATCTCTCTGTTGATGCTGGCCCATGGCGGTGAGCAGGTGGCATGATTTGTTTCATCTTCTCAACGAAAGTCCAAGTGACGTTTAAGTTCTGAAGACGTGAACCTTGCAGGTAATCCAAATACCTATTCCAATAGTAAACACCAAGTGACCATGATTAAGAAAAGGTACATGTGCCACATTTGCAAGATCAAACGTACCAGTAGATCGTTCCAAACTCAGAAGGAGCATACAGATCCAGCTCTAGCCCCAATACAACATATTGGATCATCAGCTGCACTGCTTCCTCAAGAGACCAAGCGGTAAAATACCGTGGGTATGCCGCTTTCTGCGTCGAAGACAATGTCAGCGAATTCCGAAGCACCTGACCATGCTCAAGCAACAAGACGTACCGGGATGTTCATCTCCGTGGTGAACTTCTCGTCTACTGCTGTGGCTTCTACCTGGAGCACGCTCCACTCGTCCAATAAATATTCGATCCGCGCGCGCTGTCTAGATCGATTGTGTAAGTACAACTTGAGTGACTCATACACGGTTTCAATGGACCGCGATGAGTAGAGTACGCCCTCCTGTGTGGAAAGAAGCACGGATGGCACACCATTTAACACCATTGCGGCTGACAGCCAGTCCATAAAGTTGTACTTGGCGTAAATCTTTTTGTCGGCATACAGGAAAAGCTGCAACAAACGAGCGTCAACGTGAGGCCATGATTAGTACTTCTGCGTGGGCATAGAATAAGAAAGGAAGTCATTACCAGCACGTAGGAGCGAGCAACAATTGCAGGCTGTTGTCTGGAGAACTCGACTAGAAAGGTTCGGAGATCTTCCATGCAAGTCCACTCTGCAGGAGAGCATGCCACCACCATCTCTTCTAGCACCTTCTTCATCTGCTCCAGCGCTTCGTCTATGGCGGGCACCTTAACATCGCGCGGCGGTGATCCAGAAAGCAGCAAACGACTGATGCTTGAGTCAAAGCCAATCGCCTTTCCACTGAAGCATTCTGGGTCGAACTCTAAGCGTTCCGTGGCAATTCCTTGAACTAGGTCATGGGCACGCTGAAAGCCCTCCCGGGCCTGCTGTAAATCTAACTCACCTTCTGCCAAACCGAGGCCCCCATACGTCGATAGAAGCTCTCTCCGAAGCTGAATTCTTCGAATAAACGCTTCACACAGCAAACCACCGACTTTTGCGTTTGGGTATAACGGATCAAAATTCACCACACCAGCGTTATCGTCATCGCCTGCAATTGTAGCAGCTGTCTTTTTGCTGTGTTTCTTCTTCGAAGACTTTTTAGAGGATGTTGCTGCCTTGTGCAAAATCTCCATTCGCTCCTGCGTCACTTGCAGCATCACATCTACAGCGTCAATAGAGAGTGGCTCGAGAGCTCCAAGATCAAGCCCGTTTCCAGGAGAAAAATCCTCTTCCTCATAGATGTCAGCACGGAGAACAGCGTCTCGTACAATGGTCGCAGTCTTTAACGTGGACACGCACATGACACACATGACAAGTAGCAACGAGTCCTTTGTCGACTTTCCTACATTGGCTTCAAGTACAGCTCGTACATCTGCTTCACTATCCACCAAATCTTCCAGTGGAGTAACAAGCTTCGCAAACAGCACATTCAACGGGTCCCGGTGCATGTAGACGCTAGTGAGCAGTGACTGTGCTATTGGTAGTCCATTGAGCCATCCGGATTCACACCTGAAAAGCTCATCCAACGTAGCCAGCGCATCGCGAGCTGACGAGAACTCCAATGGCATGTGACCTTCCTCCAATCTTGCTGCAATGGACAGCGGAGGCGCTCCATTAACCAACATCCCAGAGTCCATTTTGGGGTCCATGAGCTCCAGCGCCGACATGGAGTCGAACAACTTAAAGTCTTCTTCATGCACCAACTGCCCCACCTTCAGTTCCTTTGCTGCTGCACTCATCAACTAATAAAATACCATCAGATTGTCCACTAAAGGACCTTTTCGAGGTTAAATCTTCTGGCTCGTGGCAACGTACCTGCGTCACATCTCGCCACTCAGCCTGAAACGGCGAGCGCTGCATCGACAGCTTCGCCTCGACTTCACTATGGAGCTCTTCCTTTCCCCTGTAGCCAAGCAAAAGAGTTGATTCAGAGCCCCAACATGTCAGAAAGAGCTCAACTACCTTGTAAAGCGACCATTTTCGCAACATTTCCAGTCACGAACGGACTAAAAGGACAGGAGAATACTGCGCATTGCAATGGACATCACACTGACCTCATACTATACGTCTGCAGTCTCCGCAGATCCAACGAAATCGTCCGCGAGTGTTCACCGCTATTCCCTCTTGTACCAGAGCTTTCGATTTGTGAATCGATTTTCACATTTTTTTAGAAAAACTTATTTTCTTCCATACGGATACATAGTATGACAAAACACTTTTGAGCCAGGCATCTTGATACGCATCACATGCTGTGGCCAAGGCTGTACGTGGGTCTATAAGCACAAGGTCGACGTGAAGAGAATGCCCACTTTTTTACTATCCATCGAATACTCTACGAACCTATTATTTAATAGCCCTCAAGCTTCTGAAAGTACAACAATGGCAGCGTCACGGGCTGGAACAACGAACTCTTGGTTTGCAACTTTTCTGCTTGTCACGTCCTCTCTGGCTGCCTTTTGATTGCACTCTCTTGTCTGTCTTGGGTGCGCCCCTCTCTTTTTCTGTTCTGCTTGCCGCCTCCTATCCACTCACTCCCATCCGAGCAGCAACTTCCTTCGTACTCCTTTCATTGACCACACTGACCCACCGTCGGTTCACTCTTCTCCATACACCAGTGTCCGATGCGCCTTACGCCAGACCGCCGCACACAATCATCATCACCTAGTGCGAAGCTCGGCGGGCTTCAGACGTCTTGCTTCGTCCGCTTCTTCACTCGCGACAGCGATGATGTCGCTCCGGCTGGGTCGCCTTCACCCTTCCGTCTGGCTCCTGTTAGAGTCCGTCGCTACCGTAGGCAACACACATAATTACAGCTTCTGTTATTAAAACAGAACAGAGATAGATAGACACATAAGTCGAACCACCTCATTCAACGGAACGCCTATGAAAATACACATCAGAAAGCACACAATCCCATATCCCAATGCAAGCGGGCCCGCGCCCATCATCTCGCCAAAAGCACTGCGCAGCTGATGCAGAGAGGGCGCGACGACCACCAAACTAGCATTACTGCTTGTTTGGTAGCTTGTGTACAACTTTCTTCAACTCTCTCCACACATATACAGAGGCAGCTCACATCAAGTCACAGCTTCATTTTCGTTCAATTCTCACCTGCTGTTGAGTCTTCTCCTCGTCATCGTCCTCTTTTGCCAGGATCGCGAGACGTCGGCGGTTCTCTGATTTGTTGTGAATCTTGTAGCCAAAAACCCGCGGCACGTATAGCAAAGTGGATGGAGCCGGCTCCAACTCTTTGTAGGTCAGGAAAAACAAGTGCGGGAACGTTGTACCGAAATATGCACCATCAACTACCGATTATCATAAACGAGGATGTGAGTAAAGAGTCATACAACCGAATATGTATATCCTGATGACTTACTTGCTGGGGTTTGATACTCGCTAGCAGGTGTGTATAAGTCTCGGCATTTAGGACAGTAAACCTTCATTTCGGATTTCTTCCACTCGTCGTGCAGTCCGGCCTGCAAAACAACACTCAAAAGTAAGGAAACCACATCCAGAATCGCACATATAAGAGCAAGAAATGACGCACGGGAACCACAGGTTGGCCGTCACATAGCGCTCGTGGACACAAACCGAAATCGCCCTCGCGATATTTTTTCATCTAAAAGTATCGCACCAAATAACCACATCAGTACAATAGTTACACAGTCTCGAAAGATTTTGAAGTAAGGTTTTACCATCGCATCCAGTCCGTGGGCCGTGATGATGTACCTGGCGTGGATCAGGCCGTATAGCTCAGCTGCATACGCCGGCACGTCGTCGTCGTACGGGATGTCTGAAGACATCCATCAGTCAATTAGTCAATGGGGCGGTTTACGTAAAATACCGAAAGATATAAGGGGCAGGACACATACCGGTCATGTCCAGGATAATGTTGAGTGCGTCCTGGTAATTGGGCACCATGGCCCGCAGACCGTAGAGGTTGAATGAGTCTTCGATGTAACTCTGCGCCACCTCGCAGAAGGCCTCGTTGCCGGAGAGGCTGCAGAACCACTGCACCCACTTCTCGTCCTCCTCCTCGTAGTCCGACATGGTTCAACCTGCTTGTTTCGAGGACTCCTAGGGCGCTTCGCTCCTCGTCCACCGAGCGGCGTTCTCTCTTTCTTTAGGCTACCGTATCGATCGGTTTAAAGAGGGGAAAAGGGGGACCCTCTTCAAATCGATTTCATATCGTACGTACAAACACAAAAAATCGTTACCTCTTTAAATCGATTTCAAAACGATGCAGTCATTTACAGTATGAATGTTTTTTCACTTCAACTTCACCGATTCTCTTGGTAGGGCGTAAAGCCGATGAGCTCTCGCAATGGAGCCAACATTGCTTTGACATAGCCCATTGCAGACTCTGCATCTTGACCACAGAAACGCACGATGGCAGCGTTCGGTCCAAGAGAACTTGCAGACGCAATGACGCCAGGGAATGTGTTGGCTGCTGCAAGACGACCTTGGGGCGTGATGTCTCGTGCACTGTGCAGCTTCCTGCGCGTGCTCAGCTCCAGTAATTCGTCCGTGATAACCTGCATCTTAGAACCGACGACCACCATCAGACCTAGCACGTGCATGCCGTGCATGCGCTGGCGGAGAGACACGTCTTCTTCGTCTGCTTGGTCAACAGAAATGGGGTGTTGTGCCAGTCAGTCGATTACTACTACTCACTCCATATAGCTAACCACATTATTGTACCTGCAAGCCGCACGCGGTCGGTCACGAGCCGCTGGCCATTAACGAAAATCTCGGACATCGTGTCGTACTCGCTGAAATCCCAATGCTCCAAAGTCTCAGTACGGCTGTCACGAATAGAGCCTGTTGCCAGGTAGTTTCGCTTGCGGCCGCTTGTCAACCAGTCCACGAACACGAGGTTTGCGTTCTCCTTGAGATGAAACACTTGTGACTGCCGGTACTTCGCTCGCTCGAAGCAGGTAACAGGGTCAGGCAGGAACGCCAGTGTGGCATGGCTCCCGACAGCGAGAGAAAACGATTGCGACACATGCGCGCCTGCATCGTCTGCCTTGAACACCTTCGTGGTTGCTTGCGTTGCCAGCACAACTGCACTCGATCCCCACGCAACAATTATCACCAGCCTGTGAGATTAACGACCTGCACGTTGAAAGCCCAGTTACAAAAGGCAAGAAAGAAAGGTTTATTACCTGAGGTATCGTCTCCCAAATCGCACTCCACCACAACGGAGTCTCCTCCGACCAAACCACCGCCGTAGCCGAGGATATACTGCAGCATTCAGTATGTGTTCAGTGATACGTAATTAGCAACGGTGCATGCATGATGCATCCAGAGCAAGTTGTATATACACCCACAGTAATGTACGTGTCGAATCCCTGGTGGATCGTTCGTCGCGGGTGCAAGAATTTGAGCGGATACGTCGCGTACACGTGGGTGGCCGTCGTTCGCCCCTCCACAACATCGTACTTGAGCTTGCCGGTAACCTGGCCCTGCGTATCCATTGCCTTGCTAGCGTCTGTGGAACTTGCCAGTGTGGCAGCTTGGTCCCCTCCACCTGGTTCAGTTTGCGTGTCAACATGTTCTCAGATTATCAGATGCAAATCGCGACTTGTCATTGGCGGTCGCGACTGGAGACAACATGCGTTGCCGTATCGAGCGTAACAAGACTGTCTCCACCCAAGCTCACCTAGCTGCACCCAGCTGGTCCCGGCGAAACGCAACACCTTCGAGCACAAAGCTTCGGCTTCAACACGCAATAGATATGTCGACCAGCAATGAAAAATGCGTTGCCTCAAAAGCGGCAGAAAAATGCGGTGTTAAATGCCCGTGGCAATCATCGCGCTGCTGGCACTTAGGTGGCCGTTGTTGCCGAAGCAACGTTTAAGTAAGATAGGGATCTGGTCACCACTGGATGTGAATCTGTCAAACCATAGGGAGGCGACTCCGGCAACACTTTCAACGGTCGTCTACACGTGTTGCTAGTTCTGCGGTGGTTGCTGTTGGGCTCCTTCGCCTATACAGGGTGCACGTCTGCCGAAAACGTTCACCGTTGGGCTTCATCCGATCGGATGCAACTTGCCTCAAATCCGATGCAGGTGAGACAGCGAGGGTTGAAGCAGGTGTGTTCCAGACTCTGGACGATAAAATCGTTGATTCACAAAACAACAGTCTGCCGCGTCACAGTTCGTCTCAATTGGTCTTGCCGCTGCCGCTCGCACTCCCAGCGAGACGAACTGCATGGCAAGCCACTGCACACACTGGCTCCTGCTTCAGCTTTAACAGTCACCGTCATCTCAATTGTTGACGTGCACAGTATTGTCTCGTATTTTGGGCCAAACGCCACGCCCATACTGAACGCAAGTCAATGGCCCACCCACCTCTGCTTTTCGAATCTGCGATTACTTCACCACTCAACCAGACGTTTCGGGTCTGCAACCAAGTCTAGCCTTTGCCTGCAACAGCAAAGGAGCGTGGAGCGCTTGCCATTCGCTCGCAGGCTGCAGCACACGCACCGAGTCTATCGCGTTGTACATCTGGGAGCCAGCTCGAGAAAGATTCCCCCTTTTCTGTCGCCGGACGTCACGCCTCCTCCCCCATCAGCATGAGCGATTCTTCTCATGATCGCCGCTCCCCGAGCCCTCCCCCGATGACGAAGTCGCTATTCAACGGTCATTCCCAAGTCTTCCTGCCGTGCCAGAGGTCGAGGAGCTGAGGCACGTCGTGGATCTGCGAGACACCAGCCAAGCCGACCTGGCCAAGATGGGCTTCACGGGCTCTCACTACGACGCAGGGGTCGCCAGCGGCTCCGTCGCCTTGACAGACGTGGGCGACGGACAGAGCACGGGGAGGACCAGAGTGCCCTCGTACTCGTCGTCGACCGACGGCTACACGCTGGAAGAAGACCTGCGCTCCATGGGCGACCAGATGAAGCGCGTGCTGGCTTTCTGCGAGACGCAAGTGCAGAACCCCTGCGTCTGCAAGCTAAGATCAATGATCTGCAGGATCAGCTGCGTCAGGCCGTCGCCGAGAAGAATTACTGGATGAAGCGCTGCAAGGACCTTACGGGTCATCACCCGCCGGCGCAGGAAGTCACCAAGGTGGATCTTCAGTGTGTCAAGAACCACCGACGCAAACGCACTAACTCGGAGCTGATTTTGATTGCCGACACGTGGGCACAGCCTGGACGCGAGGGGATCTACAGCGAAGACACGGCCAGCGTTGTTGATAGCGACTCGTCCTCGACGTACAGCGAAGCGGAAATGGTGGACGGAGATGGCGGACCCCCACGCTCGTGCTTCCGGCTGCTCCAGTGCTCGGACGAACAGTGTGAAGTGTTCACGCCTATGAACCGTAACATCCGCACTCAGCACCGCTCGCGCAACAACGTGCAGCTCATGTGGGATGAGCCGCCTAAGACTGTGCTCATTGTGAAGAAGCCGAACGAACCGGACACGACGGACGTACTCACTCGTCTATCTGCCTGGTTGAACAAAGAGAAGAATCTGGATGTACTGCTTGAACCGCCAGTGCACGAAGAGCTGGCCCTGCCCAACACAAGAACTTGGGCCAAGTCCGAAGACTGGGCAGAGGTTCAGGGAGGTATCGACTTTGTCATTTCGCTGGGCGGGGATGGCACCGTGCTGTGGGTATCATCGCTCTTCAGCAAGAGCGTGCCGCCTGTTTTGTCTTTCGCCATGGGGTCGCTGGGCTTCTTAACACCTTTCGACTCTGAAAACGCCATAGAGCATATCACGAATGTTGTCAACGGTGGCTTCTATATGTCCCTACGCTCACGACTAGTGTGCACCATTTACCGTGATGGCAAGGAGCGCGAGATCCCTGGCAACTTACACGCTTTGAACGAGATTGTGATTGATCGTGGTCCATCAGGTGCGCTCGTTGAGCTCAACTGCTACTGCGACGGGCTAGAATTCACTAAGATCGCAGCTGACGGTATCATCATTGCTACCCCCACGGGTTCCACGGCCTATTCACTGTCGGCTGGTGGATCAATGGCTCACCCGTCCGTGCCTTCGATGCTGTTTACACCTATTTGTCCTCACACACTGAGCTTCCGGCCGTTGATCTTCCACGACAGTGCGACGCTCAAGATTGAGCTCCCCACCACTAGCCGTGGTTCATCGTGTTACGTGTCTTTCGACGGAAAGAACCGTGTCCGTTTAGACCGGGGTGATAGCATCGTCGTGCGTGTGTCGTCCTACCCACTTCCTTCGATCTGCCGGGTGAACGAGAATCAAGATTGGTTCGAGTCCATGATCACGAACCTCAACTGGAATCAGCGTCGCGCACAGAAGCCGTGGCAGCCACCTGTCACGCCTTCCAGCAAAATTTAAGGTCCACGTAGGCTAGTACCAGCTTGCGTAGTGCAGTGAGCGTCTGGTTGCTCACGGTGGTTGCAACGCCGACTTTGCACGTGCTTTATCTGCATTTGATGCGTTTGTTAAAATATTTATGCAAACTCTGGCGCATTAACTATTCTTTTATTTGTCCACCTTACCTGCTTAGTTGCTTTCTTGGTCGAAAGTAGCAGGTTCAGTTGGTCGGAGTACAGCAGGCTGCGATGAACAACTCTACATAGTTAAAAACAGCAGATGAAAAGAGGTGCTTATGCTCGTCTTACATTCTTCGTGCTAATATCTGACGGTGGAAATCCGAGCTGGACCTGACGCTGCATGAGCGCCGTTTTATCACTCTCTGCCTCCGATAGTTGGGTAAGCAATTGCTGCATCTCCGCCGCGTGCTCCTGCTTATATTGTTGCAGCTTGGCTTCTCGACAGTTTGTCTCGTTCGCCAATTGCTTGTAACTTTCGTGAATTTCTAGGCATTTGCGCTTGTACGCATCTCGTTTCTGCAATCAGACAAGAGAGGGATGTAGTAAGCTTACAATGCCGATAGCTGAGGCTGCAACTGTCAGAACACCATCTACTTTTGAGCTTTGCTGAGTTCTCTTAGCGTTTTCGACAGCGCCGCACGCGTTTCCTGTTGTAACACTGTTCGCTGAGTCCGGAAATCACTCTCAAGCTTTGCGCATTTCCTCTGACACCGCAAGAAGAATATATTAGCTGTACGAGCGCAACGTCAAATCACCCGGGGCATGAAGCCAACTTACTTGTAAGTCCCGCGCTGTAGCCGCGTGGCTCTCTTTTTCTTTCTCGAGTTTCTCCGTTAGGACAGTATAATCTTGCTCCATGTATTTGAGCTGTGAACATATAAGAATAAGAACAGATTCGTCAGGCCAGCGGAAAAGAGATTGTATCGAGGAAGTTCGTGCCTTCACGCGAATCTCTTCATTTTCGAGTTGTATGTCTTCTTGATACTGGATAACCTCCTGGACGTAGACAATCGCCAGGAGCACGGCATCCGACAATTTGTCACTCCAACATTTAGTGCCCAATGTACAAGTGATGGAAGTCACACCTGTGTTTTACTTGGAGAGTGCGATAGTCATTTTCAATTTCCTTCAGCTTTGTGCGAAGTGCTACGCACTCTGATTTAATCCGGGAAACCTTGAGGCATGTGGAAACACACGAAAATGGCAACTGACATAACGAAGCAATAGAGCAAAAATAATAATGCTACTTACCAGCTCGTGTGATGCTGTTTGCTTGCCTATCATACTTTTCTTCTCAGCTTCTAGTACCTGCACCATTTTCAAAGAGCTATCCATCTCCATGTGAAGTTTATGAATAGTTTCGTCAGCCTCATGCTGGCACTGGCGGAGCTCTTCCTCCTTTACAGCGACCTGTGCGCCAGTTGAGACGACATTAGTTAACAAGAGGCTCACACTGTTATTTTTCAGCGAAATACAATCGTCACCTTCTTTTCTGCTGCTTTCATAAGCTCGCGGTACTTTTCTAGATCATCTTCTCGTGCCTTGATAAGCAGTGAGTGTTCGGTGATGCTACTGTCATTGTCTCTCAGTTGAGCAGCCGCACTTGAATTTTTGTGCAGCAGCTTCTGCTGCTTGAAGTTTCAGTACCAGTTCGTTGATGCGGTCCTGTTAATTTACCAGAAGCACAAACATTAACTTGGAGAGAAAACATAGATCGATTAGTACCAGCAAATAGTAACCTTCAGGCTGGCTTGATCTCGTTCCGATGTAGCTCGTTCATCTCGAAGTCTGTAGGCACAATACCGTTCAATACATTACTTGAAAAGGGTATGCCTCTCGACTGTTCAAATCGTCGCGCAAAGGACAACGTACTTCATCGTGAGCGTGTTATGACTACTGGAAATGAGTGCTTCTTTCTGCTTGAGTTGGTCACGCAAACTCTCGCTTTCGGAGGCTAGCTCAAGCAGCCTGCTTTGTGAGTGCTCCCACTTGGATCGAAGGCTTTCGCACTCATCTCGAGCTCTAGTTAGTTGTCGGCCACGCGCTTTCAGGTCTAACTCCAGCGCCATAGTTCTTGCCGTTTCGTCGGCTAACCGCAATTCATGAGCACTTTTATCATTTTCGTGCTGCTCAGATACTCGCATAAGCTCCTCTCTCGCATCCTGAAAGTCAGTATTGGCCCAGTAGCTTAGATCATTTTGCAAGAAGTTTGCTGTTCTCAGACCTCAAATCTCCTTACCCGCACTTCTTCTCGCAACGATTTCATTTCAATTTGCGCGTTCTCTCGTTGCTGTTTAAGACGCCGAAAGTCTTCGGCACGCTGCGAGTCAGCCGCTCTCTCTTCGCTGAGCTGCAGTTTTCGCCTCAGATCGTTCAGTGTCACTTCATACGTCTCCTGCATACATTCCATTTCATTTCCCTACCATGCCATCAAAACCAATTGTCGCCCTGTTTAGCAAAAAAAAAAAAAAGAGGCAAAAATTTTGGCAGCTCACCTGATCAATCGAGAATTGCTCGTACTCTGCCTTGAGCGCTTCAAACTCGCGACGGATATCGAAGCTCATCTGGCGATGCTGCTCCACTTCATCCTGCAAACCTTCAATGCGCTGCTGGTACGGCCCTTCCAGCTCTTCCTGGATCTTCATTCGCAGCTGCTCCAGGTCTCTCGGCGGTGCAAACTTCTTCTGCAGCGTCTCGAAGGCGCGTGCCTTCACCTCCAGCTGCTTCTTCCACTTGGCAATAAGCTCCTCGTGTTTTTGTCCGCTTCAATCTGTCCACAGTTTACAGTCAGTCACTCAGGCGGTGATCGCCACCACAAAGCAAGCGTTGACGCGCCTTCTGCTCCGTCTCCTGCATCAGCACGAGCTGTAGCTTGTCACAGCGCTCATTTAGACGCTTGACCTCGCCCTTAAGCTGTCCAACAAAATACAGTTTAGTCCTTATTGATCAGTCTAAGAGTACACAAGAGCTCTCTCTACCTTGACGTTGTGCTGTTGCGCATCGTCGCGCTCGCGTTGCAGCGTTTGACTGAGCGCTGCAGTCTTCTGCAGGTCTGTATTTAGCTGCACGATCTGCCGCAACAGCGCGTCGTACCTGGACCCAGCGTTAGCCGCCTCAGAGAAGCTTCCAATCGACGCAGGAGCCACAGCCGGCGCCTCCGTCTCCATCGCTGCGCGCGGAAAGCACAGAATGATGGTCTCTTCAACTTCCGTTTGGCGTCGCTTCGTGCAATCTTTTGCTTCTATACTTCATATTGTTACTTTGGGTATAAATCGCTACTTTACGTGCTGAAGACGGGTCTGAGCCTGCGCACCAGTCAAACGAGTGTGGTGGTCACGAGCATCGAAGCGACACAAAGCAAGGTCGCCGCCACAGTCCGTCGAGCTTTCTGTCCCAGCCATGGCGAGACCGAACAAGCGCAAACTCAGCTCTCCTGCAGCCAATCCTGCGGCGACGTCCAAGCCGTCCAAGTACGCGAAGGAGGCGGCCAAGCAGGAGCAGCGCAGCGCCAGCAGCAACAAGGCGCAGCTCTTTGACTCGGAAGAAGAGGACGATGATGAGGAGGAGGACGATGAGGAAGGACCGGAGGCTGACGATGGTTTCTCGGATGCCAACAAGAGCTGGCTGAAGCTGAAGAACAAGGGAAGCGACGAGGAGGACGACGAAGTGGAGGAGGACGACGACGATGAGGAGGAGCTGGACATCGAACGCAAAGCTCGCCTATTGGATGAGGAGGAGGCTCTGCAGGCCCAGGAGGCTGAGGAAGAGATGCGTCTTAACATCGCGAACAATGAGAAGTACCATCTGCAGACGGAGGAAGAGCTCGCTGAGGAAGGAGAGGGCGATGAGGACATGACGGACCCTGCTGAAGTTTATCAGCGCATTAAGGATGTGGTGGAAGTGCTGTCCCAGTTCAGCGCTCGTCGTGAGCCTGGTCGCTCTCGTGTGGACTACATGGAGTCGCTGGCGAAGGATCTGAGCGGTTACTTTGGCTACAACCGCGAACTCATTGACATGTTCCTGAAGATGTTCTCGCCTGCTGAGTGTGTTGAGTTTGTGGAGGCGAACGAGCAGCCGCGTCCGCTGGTTATTCGTACCAACACCTTGAAGGCGCGTCGTCGTGATTTGGCGCAGGCACTTATTCAACGTGGTGTGAATCTAGACCCTCTAGCCAAATGGTCAAAGGTGGGTCTGAAGATTTACGACTCGCCGGTGCCAATTGGTGCCACGCCTGAGTACCTAGCGGGCCACTACATGCTGCAGTCGGCGTCTTCGATTTGTGCTGTGATGGCGCTGGCTCCGCAGCTCAATGAGCGTGTGCTGGACATGGCCTGTGCTCCTGGTGGCAAGACCACGTACATCGCGCAGTTGATGAAGAACACCGGCACGATCATTGCCAACGACTTGAAGAAACAGCGTCTTAAGGCTACAGTGGCTAACTTGCACCGTCTTGGTGTTAAGAACACATCGGTGTCGTGCTACGATGGTCGCAAGGTACCGTCGCTTTTCAAGGGTTTTGATCGCGTGCTTTTGGACGCACCATGCACGGGTATGGGTGTGATCGCGCGTGATCCTTCCATCAAGACGCAAAAGGGTGAAAAGGACGTACAGCGTCTTGCTCACTTGCAAAAGGAACTGCTGCTTGCAGCTATCGATGCTGTTGATGCTAAGTCCAAGACGGGTGGCTACATCCTTTACTCCACGTGTTCCGTCATGGTGGAGGAGAATGAATCTGTTGTTGATTACGCTCTTCGCAAGCGTTGCGTTAAGCTCGTGGACACTGGCCTGGACCATGGCAAGGCAGGTTTCACGCGCTACCAACAACAGCGCTTCCATCAATCGGTACAGCTCACGCGTCGCTTCTATCCGCATGTGCACAACATGGATGGTTTCTACGTGGCGAAGTTTAAGAAGTATGCAAACACGATGCCATCAGACGAGAACGAAGCTAAGAAGACGGTGGATGAGCTAGAGGAGGAAGCCGAGGAGGCTAATATGACCAAGAAGGCACGTGTTAAAGCCAAAAGGAGCGTAAACAGGCGGCTGAGGATGTTCAAGCTGAGGTGACGCTGGAAGAACAGAGTGATGCGGAGCAGGAAGAGGAGACCAAGCGGCCGATGAAGAAGCAAAAGCAGGAACCCAAATCTAAGAAGGGAAAGAACGGTGGCAAAGGCAAGAAGCCCAGCCGGCTTCGAAAGAATTAAAGGGGAGTCACTGGTCGTTGGAGTCAGGGGGAGCGCTTACGTTCATTTCCATTTTGACCTTCGTTCGAAGGGGTAATAGATAGCTTTTGAAACTAAACGAACGGTGGACATCTTCAACTTTCATTTTCTTGTCGATGAATGTCGGTGATGCTGTAGGTTTGCTATCAACACCCTGTGCATTGTCGCAATGCAACGAATATGTACTTGTGATCTAGCAGCTCTTGAACGCCACCTCGGTTTGAGTCAACGTACTAAAGTGCAAGCCAGTCGACCATATACCGGTAGTCAACGACGAGATCGCAAATCTAAAGCGTGATTGCCTACAACGATCCAACCAGTGCAAACTTGCTACTTCTCGCTGTAGTTCTTGAGTTCAAGTTTGCGTTTGTGCTCATCGACCTTTTCGTTCACGACGCGATCCACAAGTTTCGGCGTCACAACCACTTCGTCTTGTGCATACACAATGCTCTGCATGTACAACATCATCTTTGCGATTTCACGACCGCTCATTCCTCGAGTCATTTCGCCATACTGAGTCATAACATTTGCGTCGACAGGAGGCAGCACGTTGATGGCCGCTTTATTGCCCATTTTGTCAGTGATAGTAGGAGAATCTGGAATCGTGAGGTGTGCGACGTACTCATTAAAATACATTTGGAGGAGACGAACACGCTCCTTGGACTCGGGCAAATCAAAATGTAGCGTGTCATCAATTCGGTCTGTCACGGCTGTATCAAGGTCCTCCGGTCGGTTCGTCGCCACAACCAGCATAAACTTCTTGGACTGTGTGCCTGTGTGGTACAGTAACGCATTGAGCGCATTCCTCATAGCCTCGCTCATATGCGTTTTGCGAGTGGCGCGGCACCCTAGGAAGGCCTCGGCTTCATCGATAAAGATCAACACTCCACGTGGCGACGAGTTGGCCCATTTAAAAAGCGCGTGGAGCTCCGTTACAGCATCGGAGCCGAGAGGACCGACATCACCTCCACTCAAAATGGCATAATCCAAACCCGATGCCCGCGCCAAACGTTTGGCAACCATCGTCTTACCCGTTCCAGGGGTCCGTACAGCAGCAAATGGCGGTACGGCGCTCCATGCACCATCGCGTTGCGAGTGGAGCGCGCAATTTCGAAAACACGAGTCTCGAGAGCACTGCGTAACACGACATCGGCCAGTTCATCTTGACCTTTGGCTGATTTTCGCCGAAATAATGCTCGGATAAATCCCCATGCACCGGACGATCGAGAGGTTTCTCGCACAAGCGATGGCTTTCCTAACCGCTGCTCAATCATTTTACCTATGATTCGAATCGCCTCTCGACTGAGGTATATTCCAGCCGCGAGTGCCACAAAACCTCCAACGAACTTGGTGAGCTTCTTTTGTCGGATAGCAACGCAGATATACCTCGACCGAGATTATCAAACGTAGCTTGAAGCGCTTGCATCAATTTAACACGATCTGCCTCGAGCCTTTGATGGAGTTGCGCCATCTCAATATCCTGATTCGCACGCTGTTGTCGAATACGCCCTTCAACATCAATCACCGCCTTTTCGAGCGTTGTGTTGCGCTCCAGCAAAGCTCGTGCATGATCAGCCTCCAGCTGTCTCTCCTTCAGTACTTCCTCAGTCTCACGACGTGCACGCTCAATACGAATATTCGATTCTTCCTGTAGCTGCACGAGGTCACGGTTCTGTTCACGTCGAGAAGAGTCTTCTTCTTGCAGACGCTGTTGTGCCAACGAGTGCTTTTCAGCCTCCACTTGAAGTTCATGGTCACGTTGCAAGGCCAACGTTTTCTCTCCTCTTCACCCCTGGTGCGTGCCTCCTCAATGAGCTTCTCAGCTCGTGCCAGTTCTGTCTCGGCAATCCTTCGTTTCTCCACAAGTTGCACGCTCGCTTCCTGCTCCAAATACCCCTGCAGTTCATTAATTTTCTGTTGTTGAACATCTGTGAATTGACGAAGCGCTAGGATCTCTTCTTGCTGGCTGTGCAAGTTCAGGATCAACTGTTGTGTGGCTCCCAAGGTGTGCATGTACAGAGTATCCTTATCCACAACATGGAAATCCCGCAGCGCAATTTTTCCGCGACCATCGCGGTCAAACACGAAGCGTTCGGGTAGCACCTGCACAACCTCAGGAGCGACAGCACGAAGCTCCGGACCGAGAATCCCCAGTTGGGTCGTCCGACCCTCCACCGAGTCGTATTTAAACTCGAAGCGTTTGAGGGCAATTCTGCTCAGCAGATCCAGACTTTCGGACAAATTCGCTTCATGGACGTTTCGTAGTGCATCTTCGTACCGCTCCACCGTCACGTTGGCCGTGAATCCGCCGCCACGTCGATTGCGAAGCGAGTTCCGACCTGCAATAACTTGAGATGTCTGTATGTAGATGGCGGAGAAGACAAGGCAATACCAGGAGACCAAATATCCTAATCGCCGCGTCATTTTCACAAAATGTGGAAGTGCCAAATGCTGCGACTCGTGGAACGTCCCTTCATCCCGATTCAAAGATACCCCGTGGATACTGTGGCACCCCAGTTTCGCTGTCAACAACATCAAGAGTTTGACAGCAACAGTGTTCACGGAACTGTCGGGGTGTTCATGGAACGCCTGGCCACTGATACGTAGAATGATAGTGGCGAAGTTAGCGTGTGGAGCCCCCAGTAGTTCACGTTTTCGCCACCACCACACAAGGTCATTGTGCATCATCTGAAAACATCAGTGTTGCTTTATCTGACACGAGCAACATCTTGTGGTTCCACACGCGGCAGGAAACATTACAGCAGCTCGTGAATGCGTCTCGATCCGCGCACGATGTACAGGCCACTTTGAGAGACATAGTAGCTTGCTCATGACGGGATGCAGCTGCGTGTATTGCAAGGAGACTCCGTTGCGGGTTTGTAGCACAATTTTCGCAGAGCGCATTGGTTCCGATGGACCCGCAAAGTCGACAATGCTTGCTCATGTAGAACGAGTCGATAGACCGAAAATCGCGACCAAACGGACGCGCTACAGATGGCGCGTCATACACGTGGTGGCGAGCTTTCACCGAATCCCGAGGCAGGTTTGCATACCACGATCGAATGTTCGCCCCCGCAAGCAGCAGAAGCCGCTCAAGGCTCGGAATGATCTGATAAACACCACTCATTAGTTGAAAATGAGGTTGCGTATTACGACCTACGACTTACCTGTTTGTCGATATAGTAGTGATAGTTAATGCTGTAGTGCATGCGCTTGTCGAAAAAATCATTGGGTGACACGACCAAGTCCATTAACCGGGCACCAGGAGGTCCGTTAACGACAACGTATGGCACACGTTCGGCATATCTTGGCTCAGCTCGTGGGTCCTTTCTCATCGCTTTAGTGCTCACGAGAGCTGCAGGAGGGGCACTACACAATCTGTCAGCGCCAATAAGATAGTTTCGCACGTAATTTCGACACGAACATACCCCCTGTTGCTGTACGTTCCCAAACGAACTTCCTTGGCAAAAACAAAGTCCTTCAAAGGCACACGGTTTTCAAGAATTTGAAGCCAATACTTCTCGAGGCCCATTTTCACCTTGGACAAGTCACAGGAGGCGAAGAGCGTCCGGAGAGACGCCTGCATTGCGTTCTGGACTACCCCACAGGAGTCACGTCGAACTGTCTCAATCCCTTTGGGCTCGATAACTCCGACTTCTTGTGTCGGGGACTCGTACTTGTAGCCCACGTAGCGCTTTTTAGACACAAGAACGCAGCCCATGTAAACCTTTTCCAGCTTCAATGTCACCGGTCTAAAAGGTACGGTAGTACAAAACAATTAGTAAGGCTCAACCCTCGTTTTTAATGAAATTGGACACGTACTTCGGATTTGAAGCTGTGACAGCGTCAGCAATTTCCTGTCCAATTCGAAAGGCTTCGGCTTTTGAGCGCCCCTTTAGCAGCACGAAGACGCTATCAGTATCACCGTAGACAACGCTGGCATTCCAATCCTTCCGTCCTTCAATTAGTCGGACAGCAGCTTCCAATGTACATCGCCCGGTCTGCATCATAGCAAAACCAAAACACCAAAAAAGCGTTACAAACTAGGTGTCGACATCTACACCCTGCACAATTGAGGCTGCTTACCTGAACAATGGTATCGGCCAGCTGAGCACATGGCATACGGCCAGAAAATCCTGCCGCCGTGTATCCGTAGGTCACATTCGAAATCATCTTCAGCGCCAACTGTCGAGCATTAAGAACCTTTTCCAGGCGTTCTTGGTTGGACTCCTTTGCTGCTTTCATTGACTTCTTTACCATGATGCGTGTGGATAGAATTTCGTCCAGAATGAGCGGAAGAACGCCATGCCGATAACTCTTAGGGCAATATAAAGTGCCGTTCGGGGCAATTGTCATGTTGCCTTTACACTTCAGAATTCCAGGCGCGCTAGGCACGAAGTCGACAACTCCAAGAAATGGTTCCAACTCAGGATTTAAACCATCTTTTAATCGGCCAAGCAGAGTTGAATAGCACAAATTGTATCCGATAATGAGCGAAGGATACAGAGACTTTATCACAGAGTCAGACGTAGCACTGCAACATGGGATAGTGTAAAGAATAGAGAATAAAAATTCAGCGTTTCTCACCTGGAAATCAAGCACCACCACTGGGTCAGGATAAAAACTTGAATGAGGCTCCATTACCAGAGGGATACACTCCATGGGGGCTTGCCCAGCTACCTGATTTCTGCTTGGCGAAACTAGCAGAAAATGCTTCCGCTTCGTTACGCGTAGCATTACAGCTTCGACTCGAAATTGTGAACCGCGCGATAGGACAGAGTAAAAGTCGATTCCAAACAGACGTGCCATCTCGCTACACCACGAAGACAATCAAGATTAGATACGAGAGGGAAGATGCGTTCCGATACGTGCAGACATACCTCGTTCGTGTGATCAATTGCATTTTGGAAATAATTTCGAGATTAAGTACTGCTTGCTGCAGACAGTACCTAATCACCTTCCAGCGTAGTTGTCCACCATCGCTAAACCACGTCGACAACTGTTCTGCGGTATATACAGGATGGGTTCTTTTAGAACAGCCCACACAACATCCTCAAGCGCGTAACGCGACAATTTAAGCTATCAAACACATATGCGAATGAGATTAGAAAAGTGTACTTGAAGTGAGAAGAATGAAAGGACAGCATACTTTACCTCTGAGCGCGTCATTCGCCATAAATTCAAAATATATCTGCCATGTATCCATAATCCAGATGCCTTGTTCACACCCCATGTTGAACCTATTGATACTTTTGGGCTGCCTCCGTTTTCTCCATCTTGATCCTGATGCGTGGAAATGTTTCGTGGATCTATTGGTGCCGAGGGAAGGCGCGATAGGGACTGGATTAGGTTGATCTATGCAACACAACAGAAGTGAGGAGGATTAGTTCACTCGAAAAAACTACATTCTACGTACGTCTAGCTGAGTTGCCCGATCGACGAGGTATCCGATCGATGCCTTTTGCACCTCAAAACCTGTTAAGAAATCTGGGTCCCACCGTCTTACCACTGCCTCTAGTGAGTGGAAGAGATCTCGCTCGTCTGCAACTATCTGTACCGATATATCACTGCTATCAACGAACAAGCCAACGACGTCGGGCATTCGCTGCTCTGCATCTTCCGGTATCCACATAAGAAAACCTCGTTCTTTTGTCTTTGAATCAGTCGGTCCTTCTTGTGCTTCTACTGCGAAGCAAATCACATTTACCGGGTCGTGGAGGGGTTCGGCAGCATATTTCCACGAGATACCGCAAAAATCTCGATGGACAAAATCGTCACGTTCGATAGGATAGCAGATGATCTCAACTTACTTGAGAGAGATGGCGCTGGCGTAAGTGATGGACGGCCACGCTTGCGATGCGGCTGAATACATATCGCCGTTGCACACGTACGTCAATGCTGTTATTCGGCAAGGCTAGTTATAGTTCCTCAGACACGTACCTTTCTTGGTTCGACGGTTTGGCTAGTCTTATTTGATACCCATGCTTCGACAATAGACGAATTTGGGGGCAATCGCGCCGGCATCCGTAAGCGACGTACCTGCTAGTAAATTGGTACCCCATAAAACGATTAAGTCGACTGTTCCTCAATACGTGATCTTGTGTATAGAAAATACCTTTGCACCTCTTGTACGTGGAATTTTGCTTGCCAAGTGAGAAAGTTTAACATCAGACGTGAGACTACCGCTGGGCGGATTCAGAAGCCGTCGTACACTGGTCGTATCAAACAACGGGAGGTAGTCCATAATTTGGTCTACAAACTCAAACTTTTGCCGCCAAACACCATGGTTTTCTCAGGAATATCAGTAGCATCGCTGTAGTAGACTTGATGGTACTGTAGCCGCCCACGTTAGTCAACACAACGCATTGACGTCAAATAGCATCACCGTACCTGTAACGGAGTCACTCCGAGCTTGGACGACGAACACACCATCTGGTCTAAGGTGGGGGTCCGGGACTAAAAAGCAATAAGCGATCATTACCCGAAGCAGGAACATGCACTCTTGGACTACACCCCCGAGGTTGGGGATGCGGTGTCAGCGACAACTGTAGATCTACTTGATACGATTCTTCGGCCGGAGTCAACGGCATCGAATGGTGAGGCCGAGGCGGCAGTAGGTCTTCAATATCGCCAACCAATGGATGATCCTCTGGACTGGCACCGAAGTCGATTTTCCTGGCAGTAGGTGCAGATAGCTTTCCATACTTGGTTACTGAATGTGGCAATGGAGGAAACCCGTACATACGCTACAAACCTGTTGCAGCCGCTTCTTTGGAGTATGCAGTAGAATTCGTTGGCTACCAAGCTCACTGAGGGGACTCGCGGTCGGGCAAGACTCACGCTCCGCAACATCCCACCAGTCACTTCTGCTATTTAATGAGGCTTCCAGGTTTGTGATATCTTCTTCAACGTGTCGTTGTGAAGCTAGGATATCGCCAATTTCACTGCGCCCGTCACCCCAATTGTCGTCGTCTCTCTCGTCGTGTTGTTCATCAGCGGTGTCGTACCCTTCATGCTTCCCTTCAATGTGCCATTCGCCATGCTGTTGAGCCTGTTCATTTTTCTGCTGCATTGCCAACAGTATGCTGACGATAGCTTCATCCTCTTCCGCTAATTCCTATCATAAGAATAATATGAAGACAGCATTAGGGTTGTGACGTGTTCACTTAATAGGGTCAACATGGAGTTACCTTACTCGATCCATTCTCAGCATTGTTCTCTTGTTCAGCTTGACTATAGCAAAATGCGCTCTCCGTGGAAATCGAGTTACCGCACAACAACACAGCTTCCAATGACAGTGAATCACGCTTTTTGTGAAACTGTTTTTCGTTGAGTGCTCCTGTATGCTTTTTCAAGCTCCTTGATCACAGCATCGACCGAATCTTGCATTTTTTGTTTGAAAAATGATTGCGACAACAATGACGACGCCGACAGTGCAGGTGAAGTACTCATTGGTAAACCTCCTGGCATATCCGCATTGCGCCGGAGACTCAATGAAAGCGTAGGGGTCCCTCTGTCTCCATTGCGAATGCGCCGTAACCTTTCTTCCTGTCGCCCGCACAGAGAAATGAGTACAGTTACATATCACACCCGATAATACGTATTTAATCGCCATCGCACCTCCCAAATTGCCGCCAATGACGGCACGTTGCACAGCTCACCCGAAGTCTCCGCTGCTTCCTGTCGACAAGCAAATTGCCTAGGATTCAAGATGCAATCCGCAGCAACGTCTACTTCTAAAGCGCAACTGGACTGTCGATCAAACCAATGCGTCTGAATTTGTGGAACTGGAGCATATCGTCCTGCCAAAGGAGGTGCGTTTTCGTCCAGACCGTAAATAACATCACTAGTCACACTTGAAAGGAGAACGGGTAGAAATTCGCCCGCCGTTTCTACTTCTGATAAATGGTTCTGCGCCGATGGAAGTGGAAATCGATACTACGAGGAGCCATTGTACATTGTTAGCTATAACACCTCATTGGTATTAATCAACTGGCTAACCCGCACCTTCACATTGCTCAGAGCCACGCTATTCATCCCTTCGATGTTGTAATCTGCGAAAACCTACACCAATCTCCTGACACATTAATAAAGCTACACTAACAGCAAACCTACTACGTAATAATCAACTACACGAGCCAAACAAATTACCTGTAAAAGGAAAGGAACATGCGCCTCATACGGTTGAAATTTTCTTTCACCAATGCAACCGCTTTCCAGCAGCTGCACAACTGATGCCACAACACGCGGATTGTACAGAAATATTTGCACAAAGAGCTTTGGCTCTGGATGGTATCCGTAGAACGGCGTTCCTCGCACAATCATCATCTGCATGTCCAAGTTAGATCAACAGATGTGAGTCTCAGACTTGTCTTCAGTTTGCCTTCCCAGCTCCCCACCTTGGCGATAATTCTGCTACAATTTGATCCGGACGCTGCCTTTGTATGTTTTCGTCGCTGCTGCTGCTTTGCAGCATTTGCAACTTCGATATCCTTTGCCAGTCGAGGCAACAGCAGGCGCAGACGTTCGGGATCTTCAAAATCTGGGTCGTCTTCAGCTCGGAAGTAAAAATAAGGAAATATCTGACAGTCATTTGTTGGTGTGATTACAGCATTCAATAGAAAGACTAGAAGCTAGACCATTAGCGTCATAGGAAACCATTTACAGCCTTAAACTCACCCCATGAACGTGCACAAGTGTCTTCTGGCCGGCAGGCGTAGCGCCAAAGATCCGAACGACTGGCACCTCGCTGGCGCGTGGATAACAAGGAGAGGCAGGAAGCTTCTCCAAGGCACCAGGTGGCAGCGGTGGACTCATGTAGTGGTCCACCACTACGACCTCAACGCGCAGGTCTTCCACCTCGGCGGTCGTCATTAAAAGGGTTACAATGAAAATGTACCCATTAAATAGGTACTTTTTGTTTTATCTCCCAAAAAGGTTTTTCCCCCGCGGCACAGTCAGACCGCTGGAAGTTCACAAGTGTCGTCAAGTGAGCAGCAGAGGATGAATCGACAGACGCTGGCCGAGGCCACGAGTCTGCACGACGGCCCTGTGCCCGTCTACCTCATGGAGGAGATCGCCAGTACGTCTGTGTCAAGCTACGAGCGCGCGTTGCTTCCTCTCTAACGCCGTTGAACTCCCTCTTCATGCTGTTTTTAGACTCTTCCAAGGCCAGCGCTCGTGACGCTGAGAAGATTGCGGACTATATGCTGGGAGACTGAACAAGAGCAACCTCAACGTGAAACTCAAGGCGCTGCAGATTATTTCGGTGTGAATTAGGACCACAAATGCGGTTGACGAAGAGATCGACGTCCTCATGTTGTGCGTTTTTGACTGTGTTGTGCACAGTTTTGCATCCGCGAGGGCGGACCGGCATTCACAGAGGCGATTCGAGAGGAGGAGCAGGAACTTTCGGCGTATTTGCGTATGTGGAAGAGAGTTTCAAGAGCACATTTGTGTAGTTTACTATTTGTACATTTACTATCATTGTGCTGACGGTAATTGCAATACTGTAGAGTTCTCGGGCCCTCCTGATCCAGTGTATGGAGATGAGAAGTACCGTCGTATCCGCGTGGCGTCACAGGTTGGACTGCAAAGCTTTGTTGCCAAGTCACAGGAATACAGAATTGTTTTTAACGCAAGCATTAACGATTTTTGTGTGGTAACAATGCAGGAAGCATTGGTGTGTTTAAATGATGGCTTCTTGTCACGTCGGAATGAGGAATCAACTCAGCAGCAACAACAACAGCAGCAGCAGCAACAGAATGCACCAGGTGGAGGGAATAGCTGGCAGGCGCCACATGAGAGCAATGCTCCGTCGTATGGCAACGAAAGTGGACGTAATGATCACGAAGGTCAAACGACTCGACAGCATTCAAATGTAGGCGGGTCGTGGGGATCTGCGTCAGCACCAATGGATCCTTCGTCCCGGCCTGCACCTTATCAGGATACCTCGTCGGGGGAGGTTATGGCGGACAAGCTGGTGGTAATCGCAGCTATGGTGGTTCTAGCAGCGGATACGGTGATAATAGCTACGGGCAAAACTCTGGAAGCTACAGCTATAATCCCAATGGTGGCCAAAGCAGATATACTCAAAATGGACCCCCACCGCCTCCACAACCGCAAGCAAGTGGCTTTAATTCGTGGTCATCTTCCTCTGCTTCAGGGATATCCTCGAATAACGCAGGCGCGGGTGTGTGGAGCAGCTCTGGATATCAGAAGAAGGACCCCTCGACCAGTAACGAGCCGCGTTACAACCCAGCTACCAGGCGTGACAATCGGCCCACGGTTCTGGTGGGGCATTCACTCAACTTCCCCAAGCCATCAGGCGGATTTGGGAGCAGCAATACTGGGGCATCATCATCATCAGGACTAGGCGGGTTTGATAGTGGAACGTACAACCCCAACATTGTTCGAAGCGCAAGCGACAGAAATTCGTACAACCCGAATCCGATGGGCGGCAGCGGGCTAAACAGTTTCGGTGGCCACAGCTCGGGGGTGCGCCATCATACAGCGATAATACTAATCGTATGCTCAGCGGCGGTAGTCACCGCATCGGTAGCATGGGTCTTCCTGTAAACGGTCAACCTCTCACTGATTCGCCCGCTTCAAAGCTCGGTAAGCATGCAGAGGTACTCAAAAGATGGGCTCAGCTGCTCTTGAGAAATGGGATCGTCGTAATATGGATAAGTCAATGGCCTCCTCTTTGGCGGATCACGACGAGTTGCGCGCTGGCCCTCAAGTGATCGACCACGGTTCTTACCAGCCAAATGTACACCAGGGGGCAGGTGGAGGTGACACTAGCAGGTATGATTATTCTGGCAACGTGGATTATCGAATTTGTCTGGCTGTGTACATTATCACTAATATTTATCGCTGTGATGTAGGGACTATGAGCGTACCATGATTGACAATTTATGTGCCCCCGCTGGCCTTTCACGTGCACCGCCAGCAGATGGGCTTAAGCGTTTTGTTGATCTTGCGCAAACGCTAGATGCTCAAACCATTGGAGACATTCTGCTAGACAAGTTGGAAGACCCAACATGGCAAGTTCGCTTGAAAGGTTTGCATGTGGTGCTAGCATTGCTAGATTCGCCAGCGTCTGCACCGTATCTGGAGTTTTTCGAGGAAAATGTGGAAGTCATTGAGGAGGTTCGTGACGCCATTGTGTGTTTGATGTTTCTATAGTATTCACTCAAGTATGTTTGATGGTTGTTACAGCTACAAAAAGATGCCAAACCTAGCGTAGTGTCGAAGGCTCGACAAGTTTTACGTGGATTGGGCTACGAGACTGAGGCGAGGGAGCCTTCGCCCCAGCCAAGTGGTAAACGCGCTAGCCCGAAGAAGAGCGTCCCTATTCGAGGACAGGAGCAGGAAGTTGACTTGCTTGGTCTCGAGTCGCTCAGTCTCGAGTCGTCTGCGGAACCTGTGACGCAAACTGCGCAGAGTAGTACAGACCTCCTTGGATCCCCTCTGCTTTCAGAAGCCTTACAACCACCGGCACCCCCACAGGCAATTTCGGTATGTATGCCTTTTTATTTTCATAGGCTGGAGCTGAATCTTAGCATTTGTGGTATGTCGTTGTTTTAGCTGTTGGACGGCTTCGATACGCTAGGTGGTTCGTCAGCATCCAACCCGTCCTACCCTCAGCAAATGGCACCTCAACAGCAATATTACCAGCAGCAACAGCAGCAACCACCTCAAGATGACCGCACGAAGGCATTGAGCCATTTTGGAAAAGACCTTTTCGCGATTGCAAACTCTCCACGCAATTCTGGAGCTGGCGCATCAGCTCTTGGGGACCCTGATGATATTCGCAACAGTGGTGGGCAATCGGCATTCAATTTCATGTAGCTGTGATGAGGTAGCTAGAACATTGTTCACACTATAATGAAATAGGAAGCACAACATCAGAAAAGATATCGTGGATATTAGAATCTGCTCTGTACTCATCTGTCATTAATAAGTATCGAAAACACTGACATCGGCAGCACCATTGCGATTTATGTTCGGATCCGCTTCTTGGAGTAAGCGTTTCCGTTAGCCGTGCTGCCACGTCTGCGCTTCGCATGCTCGATAAATTTATTGGGCTCCCACATTTCTTGCCGAACCTTGTTCCACGGTCCGTTTAGAATGATCATGACTTTCGTGTCACGATGATACTTCAGTCCGGTAATAAGCTTCGGTGTGATGAGGAAATACTGCGGCAATTTGCTTCCACAGGACGATTTGGTAATCCGATGGAACACCTTGCGCTCATTGTACACGTCCATACCCTGATTAATCTCGTCCACGACCCGGAATGGGCATTTCGTGAGACTCTGGAGAGCCATCAAATACATAATTGTACCGACGGATTTTTCCTACACGCGCGATATATATCATTATCAAAAATCAAGAACAATGAGGAAGTCTCAAGCATGATATAAACATACTCCTCCAGATTGCTCCTCAGCAGTCATTGTCGAAAGTTTTGTGTTCTTGCGAAACTGAGCACGTCGCTGAATACCCCATTTGGACACATCCTGTGTAAAATAATCGTTCGTCGAAGCGACCAGTTCGATAAGTCTTCCACAAGAAGAAAATCTGAAACACGCTAAATGGAGATAAACTTACCGGATCCTCGTCATCGAGCACAATTTCACCGACACAACCAATGTCCATGAAGAACTCCTTAAAAGAGGTATCAATGTGAAGCACGATTTCTTTAAGTTTCGCGTGCCATGCCCCTATTGATAAATAACATTCAGTACATGGTCAATAACAAAGAAACAACATGAAATTGGCACACCGCAGAAACCCTACCTTAATACCAGTAATTTGGTGTTCTCCTTCAGTGACATAACTTTCCAGGTCTGCCAACTGAGCTTCCTCGTCCCGAATTTCAGCACACACTCGTTCGTAAAGCTCACGGACGCTCCTATCACCTCTGAAACACTCCAGTGCTGCTTTGTTGTTCTCAATTTTCCCACGAAGATCATCCAGATCATCTGTCAGCTGGCTAAACCGTTCTTCGTACTTTACCCAAGGTGCTTCTTTCTCAGCTCGGTGCTTCAACTTCATAGCTTTCTTTGCCGTATTCAGGAGATTTTCTTTTACTCGTCCATAAGCCTCCTGAAGATCCCTATATAAATGTACCCGATTAGTATCCACTTAGTATCACAGGCAATCTACTATTGCACTTACTGTAGTACGGTCTCGGTTTGTTTTAGATACTTCTGAGTGAATTCGACCCTGACTTGCTGAGTGCCAAGTTGTAGCGACAATCCTGTTTCGCTCGCACTAGCCTTGAACAGTTCTCTTGATAGCTGCAGACATTGTTTAATCTGTTGTCCTTGTCTATAAGAAGCATCAGCATATACCCAATTGATTAGTAGATCCAGTATCGTCTGGAACCTCCTCAAATAACACGTCTTGCATACTTAGCTATTTGGTTTTTCAACTTTCTAGTCATCGCTTCTTCCTTCTTCGACACATCCTGAAAACAAAACAATATCAGTACGCGTGCCAGCAGTGCCAATATGCAATCATGCATACTTGAGCTACCTGTGCAAGTTCACTCTTCAAACTGAAGATCTTATTGTCACCCTCTGCAAGCTCCTCATCCATGCGAATGATCGACTTCCGCTGACTGCGGATTTCTGTGATGCGGTGCTGAACTTTCCTTTTCTCCTCTGCAAAACCTCTTTCTTGGTCTTTGAGAGTAGTAATCTAGGCAACATCAGTGGACAGCTCGTTAAGCTAACATTTATGTCGTCACAGGAAAGCAAGCACGCACCTCTTCTTGAAAACTGGCCACTCGTAATCTTAAGTCATCCAAAATTTGTTTCATTTCGGCCTTCTCGTCTTCGTTAGCAGAGGAAGCCGCCAAGATGTTGGGAGTTTTGAGGTCATTTGTTCGCGTAGTCACGTTATGGTTGCCATACTTGGAAACTAATGAAGCATGCGAATCGTTAGGTGCTCACCAAGTACAAAAAGCTACAGCCCAGCAATACACCACAAACCTGAGGTCACGTATTTTTGTATGGAGTAACGAATGCTGCCTTTCGTTCCGGCGACGCAAGCTCGGTGAAAATGCCTCCACCTTGGTTAATGATGTCTTCAGTTCGCTGCGATCCAACCATCACGATGTGGAGACCTCCATGGGACCGAAGGGCTTCGTGCACGATGGCAGGTGCTGTGACAAGCTTTCCAGGTAAACCAAAAAATGTACGTTGTTAGTTTTAACCACCAGTATGTAAAGTTAGTATATGAATTTCAAGGTACCTCGTCGAGGAAGCCTGTCATGCCATATCGTTCGCGATAATCCGCAATTTGATCATCTGTATATGGCCGGTTGATACCGTGGCACACACCGCCTTCTACATTCAGAATTGAAGCCTTGACACGACGGTCACTTCCGTTATTCAGCTCACGGAGGATTGTGTTGTAATCATCGTAGCACTCTGTAACCAAGGCGCCAAGGAGCCATTTCGGCAATGTGTCCTCCACATACTTTGCGTGGATCGGTTCGTTAAGTTTCATCTGTAGCACAATTAAGTGGTCACAATGTAAGGACTCTACCAACATACAGTTAGCGGATAAAATCTTTACATTCTCACCTCAAGAGCAATTGGCCCCCACACCTTCCGTTTTAACTTGTGTTGATTATGCTTGACCCAATCTGCAGCCCTGATGCAATCTGGATCAGCCCGTTGAAGTACGAGACGTCGTTGAACGTTCTCATTGTCGAGCTTTTCGAGCTTACTGGCCACTTTCTGCTGCTCTTGGTCCATATAGGACAGTTCACGTGCAAGGGATTCCCTCTGGCTACGAACTTCTGTTTCCTACATACATATAACTGTCAGGAAGATAAAATGAAATGCACGCACACCGTCGCAAATACCTCCATGTCTTTTGCGCGCTGCTGTCTTTCGAGTTGCTCTTTTTGTTCTTTCAGCTCAGAATCATTCGGCATTCTCTCACGCTCCTTCCGCCACTACGATCAGGTTGAAAAGAAACAAAAGAGTAGATGTTATGAAGAAACATCCCGTGGAGTTCAAGCGCCCACACAAGTACAAACCTCAGCTACGTCACGTTCCAATCGCTCGAGCTTTCGGTGAGTGTGCTGGTGCTGGTTGCGGAGTTCCTTCACATCTGACAACGTTTGGCTCTGAGCGCTTTCCATCGATTCAATCTGCACAAAAATGTATGCGTGTCAGAAGAATTGTAGACGCAGCATAGAACACCAAACCGTCGTGTTGGCTCACCCGTTGCTTTTCCTGCTTAATCTTTTCAATCAGCTGCCGCTTATTACTGTCTACTTCAGCTTTCCTGATCATTATCAGAGCATAAACATCATTTAGCCGAGCGTTCTTACAATTATCGCACAGGTGCACCGACATACTCAGTCTTCACTTCGTCAAGCTTGATTGATTCTTTCTGCAGGAGCTTTTCCAGAGGTGCAATTTTCTCTTTACGCGCTTCCTGCCCCGTCCACACAAAAATGCAATCATCAATAAGTATTCCAAGGTATGATCAATATGATCAACAATAGCACATAATCAAAACACGAAAGCTCACCGCAATCTTGTCGCGACAGCGCTTCTTTTCTAGTTTCAACTCCTCAACCTCACGTTTTGCATCCTCAAACTCGAGCCACAAACATTTCTTCTCCATCAACTCCGTCTACCACAGTACACAATTGTTAATAGAATTACGGCACCTGGGGCCATGTGTGGGCACGTACTTCCTCAATTCGAGTCTCATAATCCTCAATCCGCTCCACCTCCTTCTGGCGCTGATTGTTTTCACTCTTTTAGCTCCAGTGACGAGCGCGCACGCTCCAATTCCTACATCACGTTGATAGTAGATTCCCGTTGTACGTCAAAACCGTCAAACGTCATTAACACTGCATCACCATCATCAAAGCCTACCCGTCCTTTGTCCGACATGCTGTTCTGGAGCTCAATGATCTCATCATGCTGTGCAGCCAAATCGCCATCCGTGATGGCGGCTTCAGTGGCCTTTAGTAGCTGCACAGGATTCATGCGAGAAAACTCGCCCACTTTGTCCTGTGGTAGGAACTGGCACAGATTGTCTATCTGGATCTTAGCCGCCTCCATGATCCCTGCCACGCTCTTCAGCGTTGAATCCCGACCGTTCACCATCCACGTGCTCTTGTTGTCTCGAAAAATGTTGCGGCGGATCACTTTGTTGCCGTTCTTGAAGTACAGTTCAATCTACTCGTCATAACAACAGTTATGGCAGCACAGAACATGTCAGTCTCCTTCTCGAAACCGGGACAACAAAGAGAACAGTTTAATTCACCTCTGTATAGCCCGACTCCTTCTCGTGTCGCACGAACTGCCCCACCTTGTCAGCGCGGCCCAGCAGCTACAATTCAGCATAACGACATGTGTCAAAACATTATATTACTTTACATCTTTATTAGATATGAAGAGTGGCATACCCGCGTGCTGCCGGCCAGTCCGACACATAAAGCGCAGACGATGGAGCTCTTGCCAGTGCCGTTGGGTCCAAGGATCAGGTTGAGACGGGGCCCGGGGAAGAACTCGGCGTCGTTGTACGTCAGGAAGTTGTGCAGCTTGACGCGGAAGATCGATCCGTCCACGAAGTCGTCCGAGGTGTCGCTGCCAGAGACGTCCACATCGCCCATCGCCATGATGTCAATGCTTTTTCCCGCGGTTTTTTTGTACTAGGACGATCCGAAATTAGACGTGTGCCACATGATTTTGGGATCTTTGTCTTTGCAAGGGTGTTCTTATATAGGATATGGTGTCTGACACATCAGTCTGGGATAATGGACATCAGTGCTCTTCGCAGTGAGCGATGGCGACTTCGGCTGGGAAAGTGGCGACTGCGGCCTGGCGTCGAGCGCCACTCGCGCATCTTAGAGCGCCATGCGCTACTGTGCTCTGTGCCTAAGCGCAGTTGCAACACTTTGTTCGTCAAGTCGCAGCAGAAATCGTTCTCTGGCTTTGAGTTGCTGTTCCTGGGCACCAGCGCTGGGTCTCCGTCCGTCCGACGGAACCCAACGGGGTCTGTCTGCGTCTAGCGCGCTCCAATTGGATGTTCGACTGTGCCGAAGGAAGTCTGCGACAACTGATGAAGAGCACGGTGCGAGTGCCGCTGACCACCAAGTTCTTCATCTCGCACTTGCATGGCGATCACCTCTACGGACTTCCAGGCATCCTCTGCACACTGGACAACCACAACGCAGAGTACAAAGACCCAGTGACCAAGGAGAATGCTGCAAGACGCATTGATGTGTATGGACCGCTGGGGTTGTTCTCGTACTTGAACACGGCGTTTTCCACGTGCTCCACGCGCCTCACCAACCTCCAAGTCACTGTTCATGAATTGGTGAACTCGGACTTGCTTTCAGAGATGACAGTGTATGAGAAGTTCATGCGGAATGCACCCGTCCATCCGGTGAAGCACAAGATATTAATGTGTGGGTGGTGATTATGCGTGGCTGATGCATTATTGTGACTGCTTGATACTTAGAGTCTTACGCGCGAGTGGATCCATGCGCAGTCGGATGGAAATGGCGACGTATGGAAGGTGCTTGATGATGGCAAGTTCACGGTGCAAGCCGCAACATTAAAGCATACTGTCACCAGCTTTGGGTAAGGCTACGATGACCATTTTTACCTGCTGGTGCAGCTTGTGGGATAAGCGTGCTCATTAGATTTATGTTCATGCCATTTGTCGACAGATATGTTGTTGAAGAGTATCCTATCCCAGGTAAACTCAACATAGAAGCATTACAGGAGCGCGGGCTGCCACCTGGGCCAAAATACCGCGCACTTAAACTTGGTAAAAGTGTCGAGTTGCCTAACGGAGAAATTATTCAAGCGTCTGAGGCATGTCGATTTAATCTTCAGCGACGTTGCGGTAAAGAGTGCTAAAGGGAGTGCTCACGATGTGTTGCTGTAGGTAACTGGCCCGAAGGCCTTGGGGCGAAAAGTGGCCATCCTAGGCGATTCTGCGGACTCGTCAAGAATGTTCGATATCGCCCAAAACTGCGATGTGGGTGTACTTTAAATGAGCCATGTTGTTGCAGATCACGATTACGTGCGAATTGCTGATGCGGTGTTGTTGTTCGGTCAGATTTTGGTTCATGAGGCGACGTTGAGTCACAGAATGGTGAAACAGGTAGAGTTTGTTGGTGCTACCGGATGTCCTCGCATGACTTTAATGTTGCTAATCCAGGCTTAACATGTTCCATCCAGGCGGTGCATCGTGGGCATTCAACAGCGCGTATGGCAGGGTATGCAGCCAAGAAAATGAACGCGAAAATACTCGCGCTGACACATTTTAGTCATCGATTCCGGCATTGGTCAGTTGACGCGGGCAATTGCCGCACAACGCTTCATCTCGCGTTGGAGGCTCAAGAATCGTTCGGGAAGCGCGCGGTTGTGCCTGCATCCGACTTCCTGCGCATTCCGGTCCCAAGGCCACCTCACGAATAGAGTAGATAGATAAAGCAACAGTCAGTCAGCTGATAAAGTTTGCGTGGAAACAAGTTTTTCATGCAGCAGCTTTTCTTCGGCCCAAAATTTGAATGCGAGGTATTCAGGTTATTGATACACGTTCTACATGTGTGCTTAACAGAAGGGCAAGCGCAGTCCCTTAAATCGGGAGTTGGTAGGACTTGAGTAATCATCGTTTCTGACCTCGATCACTTGGA
The DNA here is from genome assembly GCA_011947355.1 of Phytophthora boehmeriae. Taxonomy (NCBI): domain Eukaryota; phylum Oomycota; class Peronosporomycetes; order Peronosporales; family Peronosporaceae; genus Phytophthora; species Phytophthora boehmeriae. The sequence continues at coordinate 547,169 of JAAVTJ010000145.1, read as the reverse complement.
CTACGTCGGCAGACTCTGACACGACTCCATCAACTAGACCATGAACCAGAATGATCTTGTCGCCACTGTCCACCCATCCATTCTTCTTGCCATACGTTATAGCTTGGGACGTTAAGTCCTCTACCTCTTGCATGGATTCCACAAGCAGAACTGATACTCCTCTGTCAATCGCACCGCGAACACATCATAAACGACACGTTAGACCCACTCTAGTAAACGTACGTGTATCGGTGCGTTACCTTGATACAGACAGCTGCCGCGCAGTAATCAAGGTGGACGTGACAGCCAGAATCGTAGCTTTAGGCCTATATTTCGCCAGCAATTTGGTGCAGGAGCCTGTCGCTGTGAACGAAATGATCAACTTCGCTCCCATATCGATTGAAATCTCCGCAGCCGAGCTGGCAATCGATTCACACATGCTGACATGGTTATTTGCTGCTCGGATCATTTTGTACAACTCTGCGTAGTCTAAAGCTTCTTCAGCTTCAACGCAAATCTTGGCCATCATTTGCACAGCTTCTTTTGGATACATCCCTTTGGCTGTCTCTGCGGATAGCATCGTAGCATCCGTGCCATCTAGCACCGCATTTGCGACGTCGGTGCATTCTGCATTGGATGGCATTGGCTTCTTCGTCATCGACTGCAGCATCTGCGTGGATGTCACGACGGGCTTGCCTGCACGATTAGCCTTGTTGATGATCATTTTCTGGGCTAAGAAAACTCGCTCGGGCGATAGTTCCATGCCCAGATCCCCACGACTCACGTGAATACCATCAGCTTCGGCGATGATTTCATCGATATTTTTCAGCGCCTCCTGGCTCTCAATTTTTGCATGCACTCGAATATTCTTACCAGCCTCGCCTAAACACTCGCGTATCGCGCGTACATTTGCAGCCGACCGCACAAAAGAGCCTGACACAATGTCTACGCCTTGAGGAATCGCGAAATTTAGCAGATCGTCCTCATCTTTTCAGTGATACCTGGGATCTGAATGGCAGCCCCTGCACATAAAAATGTAAGGTACGCCGTCATAGACAACCACAATCAAACAGTGACGCTACTACTTCACCAGCAACGAACCTGGCAGATTCATGTTCTTCTTCTCCTCCAAAAGGTGATCATTATGGACACGTACAATAATGGACTCAGACTGGCACTCCATCACCGTCATCACAAGGCTTCCATCGTCACACAAAATTTTGGATCCAATTGACACCGACGTGGGCAGATGCTCATATGTACACGCGACTCGTGAGTTATCGCCCTGTACCCCGTAATCTGTTGTGATCTCAAGCGTCTGTCCAGCCTAACATATCCACCCACACAACCACCCGATCAGTTAAGTTTTCAACACAGACCATATACTCTACTCCCAAACACCATACCTTCAGCTGGATAGGTTTATGTCCTTTTAAAAACCCGGTTCGGATCTCCGGTCCTTTTGTATCCAATAAGACAGCACAATGACAGCCAGGTCGAGCGGCCATTGCCTCCCGCAGATTCGACAAGCTTCTTCGATGCATCGCATGGTCACCATGTGAAAAATTCAGTCGCGCAACATTCATTCCTGCATCCAGGAGCTCCCCTAATTGCACCACCAAACCATAGCCACCCATTACTTAGCACGTCACTTGGATCCCAATCCGTCTGCAGACGCACCTAGCATCTCAACCGACCAGGACGCTGGTCCAATTGCACAGATAATCTTGGTTCGACGTCCGCGAGTGCACGTTGGCGTAAGGATCTGCTTCAGCTCGACCCCTACGTGGAAATGCTAACAACAAACAGCGTCAACCTTCCAGACCACCACCGATTTCAACCATTCACTAAGCGTACATTGATCTCGCGTGCAATCGACGACCGCTCTGGCTTCAGCACAATCTCTCGCTGGTGGTACTCCTGTGAGGCAGAGTGTTTGCGATGCCAACTGCCCAGTCGCACAGGCGGGAACGCGTTCACGTGAATGCGCTCGTACGCTGCAGACGGCGTCCAGATCATCTCGGACATTCGTCTTTGCATTCCAGAAGAGCGATGCGTTGCTGGCTGAGGCCTCCTGCTGCTATTGCGCTCGCTCGATACTCGACGCATGGCACCTCGTTGAAGCTCTTGATCCGACACCCGAAAGACCTCTTGGACAGCAGATTCCGAACTGGTGTTGAAATTTCGTTCAAAGCGGAACTGTGCCGGTAATTTGGTACAGGCGTCCTTCAACCCTGCGAAAAGCGATATGAGTCCGTGGAAGAGGTCGAAGAGGCGACCAAAGGCAAGATCAGAGAGGTCGTGCACCGGCGTCAGCTTGCCATTTGCCTGGAAGATTACGAACCACGACAAATGAGCGACACAGCAAGCAAGAAAGTGAACCCTGCGAGACAAGCACCGCCGTCGCTGCTCAAGACGCTGCTGGCCAAGGGACAATCGAAGGACGTGCTGACACATGACGGGAACAACGCCTCCATCATATTAGACGAGAAAGAGGGTCGGGAGACGCCGTGGACTCCCAAGAGTCTGGGTCGGGCTAAGACTGCCATCATCTACAAAGTGAGAGAGCGGTCTATTCGTTAGAGTGAAACGTTTGGAGACTGACGCGACATTTGCGTCTGGGTGTTGTAGCAAACTCTGAACGACACACTACTGGTGCTGGAACGCAATATTTTCTTTTTCACTGGATGGGTGCCGTATTTTGTGTCCCTGCAAGAGGACCACATCCTCATGTTCACCAGTCGCGAGAGATGGGAGCAAGGGCTTAAGCCTGACAGGGTCAGTGACTGATATGGTGTACTAACATGCAATTGACCATACCTGATGCCATTGTATTTCGAAGTAATGCAGAGCTAACTACTTTTTTACGATGATCGGTCTTATAGATAATCGAACTGCACCACACGATGTGCCTCGGGGACATGAAAGTGGATGCGGTCGATGGACACACCTCACAACACAATGATGAGGGCAGCACAAGGTTATTTCGACGCAAAATATTGGAGACCGATGAGCTGGACGAGGTGGAGCGACGTAACCTGTGTAGTACCGAGTTGGGATTTTTGACTGACGTTTTGCTGCTGCTGTCTTGATTGCAGTGGCTGAACGAGGAGCTCAATCAGAGTCTGGCGCGCGGCTCGGGCAGTAGAATTGACAGTCTTGCAGCGAACAACCTTAGTACAAGCGCGCACAGCGTTCTGGAGTTCGCCTCATACAGCCAAAATACCTTCGAACTGTGGACAAAAGCGATTCGCCATATTTTGTCAACTAAGCGCAACATGCATCTTAACAGATCAAGCAATAATCAACACAAGGGCACGTCAGAAGAAGTACCAGATGACCAAAATGCATCTCCCTCAGGCCAAAAGACAGGTTGGGTGTCTCCAGGACACGATTCCAAGGTAACGCTGCTTCAAAGTGAGATTTGGTGCAACCGAGTTCTCTCTGGGGAGAAGGAAAAAGCCGAGTCTGAGATCCGACGAATAGTTGCGATGGAGAAGCTTGTGGCGCAGGTCACGCACCCACAGATGGCATTGCTGGTCTATGAGAAGGTGAGCCGAGTGCATGAATTGTTCACAGCCAATTGCAGACGAGAGATCGAAAAGCTTGATGGAAGAGAAAACCCGATGTCTACCGAGATTCTCAACTTTTTGCGGACCATCTAAAAGGAAGTACTCTGTTTTCCTGATTCTCGCTCTTGCGTATGGAGTGGAGGAGGAGGAGATTCGCGAGGCACACGAGCGCATGTGTCTAGAAAACGCGGCGGTAGATGCTGGAGTTGGAGGTGGAGTCGGTGAGCAGCAAAGATCTGTTGCTTCTTACGGTTTTGACGATCCTGAAAGCCTAGAGCTCTATGAGAAATACCGAGATGCTGCTTTGAATTACCATAAAATGAACTACGGTGACATCACTGCTGCAGAGGAAGAAGATGCCATCATGCATCTTCCTGTGATGCTTCAAGTTGCTGTCGTGCGCCAAGACCTCGAGGAATCAAGCGCAATGTTTTCCATTCTCAATACAGTCAAGACTCGCCTCGTTCAGCACTGCGCACAAGAGGAAGAATCCTAGAGTTCACTCAAGCAAGACCCAAAGCTGTTTCCTGCGACGTCATTGTACAACATTTGCATGAACATAGCACATCATACACAATACAAAAATGTAAACTCAGTAAGTCAACCGCGCCTTCATTATCTCTCTTACACGCGCGCCTTGTAGCTCTGCTGGGCGTCGGCAAGAATTGCGTCAAAGTTGTCATGCATCTTGTGCACCAATTCTCGGAAGCGTGGGGAGGTCATATAGCGCTCAGTGAGCTCTGTCATGCTGTCCACGTCGTCTTCTTCTGTTGATGCCTCAAGCCCCCGGAGCCTTCAACGAGAGGATCAATTTCTGAAGAATAACAGCATCGTCTAACATCAGAATAAGACCTATAGCAACAATATAGCAAGTGTGTCATACCCCACGTCTCCATCATGGACTCTGCAGCTTGTAGTGCTTCTTCCTCGTCTCGCAGACGAACTCTAGAGCCCAAAAACGGTCAGATTGCAACGACATCACTCACAATGAGTATTTAGGAAGTCAGATTTACAGGAGCGATTGGCCGTCGTCTAAGTCAACGCGCAAGAGTCGGCCACGGACCCGCGCGCTCTTAATTCGCGTCTGTGCGATGTTCATCACAAGAGATCGCCTCTGACTAACAGACTGGGAAGACCCCACGAAGATCTTCAAGTGCCGATCTCCCACAGAAAGATCCATACATCGACGAAGCGCTTGGAGGCCTCCACGCCTGTCGCTTCCTCCTCGCCACCGTACGATCTGCACCTGGAACATGATGGCACAACAATGCGCACTTCAAGTGCTTGCCGCTACTTCACATATCGTTACTTCAAAAACCATACAAAATCCAAGTCAACCCGCTTTGCCACCTTGAAGTTGATCTCATTCTGCATTCTGCCGACGAGCGATGAAGACACCCGCGTCGCTACTCCGGAAGAAATGGTGCGTTGCCTAACTGTCCTAGACTAGGCATGTACACAGTTGACGGTTGCTGTGTGTCACTCAGGGACGCCATCGTCGTCGGCGGGGCCACAACGGTCTTGTAGCCGCCGCGTATCTTGCGAAGGTGGGGCCATACAGTCTTTGACACTCTAGTCAGACGCTGCTAAGCAAACATTTTGGCTGTCGACAGGCGGGGAAGAGCGTGTGCGTGCTGGAAAAGCGCCACCTTGTCGGAGGCGCAGCAGTGACGGAGGAAATCGTCCCTGGCTTCAAGTTCTCGAGAGCGTCCTACGTGTTCTCGCTCTTCCGTCCGCAGATTATTCGGGACTTGGACCTGCAGAGACACGGACTCGAGGGTGAGTGCTACTGGTAGCAAGAGCTAATCCTGTCGTGCCATAACCGAACTCTAATTTTGATCCTAATGCAGTGTTCGTTCGAGACCCAAGCTCCTTCACACCGACTCAAGACGGTCGCAGCCTCATCTTTGGGAGTGACATGCGACAAATTCAAGCTAGCATCGGTGAGTTCAGAGTGACAATCAAGTCTTGCCTGCGAGTTGAAGTGGCTAACGCTGAGGGGGATTTTTTTGAACAGCTCAATTTTCAGCTGCCGACGCTAAAGCGTACCCGGAGTACAGCAAAATGCTGGAGGTGCTGTTGCTGCTTGCTCTACGTTGTAAGATTGTATCCGGATAAGGGAGCTGTCGCTGACATTAGCGTGCGCCGGGGTTTGGATGCAGGATATGGTGGATTTCTTCTTACCGATGCTCGACGAGGTACTTGATGATGCTTGTACTTGATAAGTTGTAAGTTACCTTATCGTGTTGATGTCTTGTGATCAGCCTCCGCCGGATCTCCACACCGCTTTCGACCCTAGTGTTTCTCTGAGGTAAGTTATCGTCCCTTCAAGGCATTGTTGAACTGATCACTCTGAGCATTGCTCCACTTGCATAGTCGGCGCGTGGAAGCAGCAAAGGCCATTGCTCGCTTGGGATATCGTTGTGGCAAATTGGGGAGAGATTTGACGACATTTGCAGAATTTATGGCGGCCCCAGCGACGAAGATTCTCGACAAGTGGTTCGAATCGGACGTTTTGAAAGCGACGTTGGCCACCGATGCCATTATCGGTGCAAAGGTAAGCAATAATATGATCATATTGTGTTCCTTTGGCTCATTCTATTTCCTGTAATGCAAAGGTTTCTCCGTCAACTCCAGGATCAGCCTATATCTTGTTCCACCATGTTATGGGAGAAGTAAATGGCATCAAGGGTGCGTGGGGCCACGTGAAAGGTGGGATGGGTGGAGTTTCTCAGTCGATCGCGAACGCTGCATTGGAGGCTGGTACAGAGATACACGTCAATACTCCGGTTAAGTCGATTTACGTGGGTGACGGAAAAGTGCGGGGTGTTTGTTTAAGAAATGGAGATGTCATCGAGTCAGACTGCGTTATGTCGAACGCGAGCCCCTTCACGACAATGCTTGAACTCGTAGACGAAGTGCACCTACCTCAAGAGGTTGTCACGCATTTTAAACGAAACTGGAACTGCGAGTCGACTTCAACGAAGGTTGGAATGGCGTTTTGCTTCTTGTTTGAATGTACTGGTATTCAACTGCGCTCTGTATTTGCTACTCAGATCAATGTCGCTCTCGACCGGTTGCCGAATTTCACGTGCTTTCCCAATACGGGAGATGGCAACACGCCAATGCCGAATCACTATGGCACCATCCATTTTGAAGACTCATTGGAGCAGGTATACAATTCACTTCGGAAGGTTTGTCCTGCATTATTGCTCAGAGTAACCTACTGTTTGTTCTTGTGGGCAGATTGAGGACGCGTTTTTGGACTCACAACGCGGGATTTGCTCGAAAAGGCCAATAATTGAGATGAACATACCGACTTCGTTAGATCCGACCATTGCTCCGCCAGGTGCGCATACATGTACTAGTGTCGCTCTCTGTAACAATCTTACAGCACTACTTTGCCGTCTATCACAGGAAAACACGTCGCACTTTTATTTGTGCAGTATACGCCGTATGAACCGAAGGTGAGGATATCTCAAGGCCCGTGGCGTGTGAGTTTACGTTTAAGTTCAAATGACATACTTCGCCAGGACGGCAAATGGAGTGAGCCTGGGAAGAAATCGAATTTTGCGAATCAAGTATTTTCGATCATTGAGCAGTATGCCCCTGGCTTTACGAAATCGATCATTGACTACGAAATCCTCACGGTGCGTTGGCCTCGTTATCCCGCCAATTGCATGGTTCTCACTTTCGTCTGCGTGCAGCCACCTGATCTTGAGCAGATTTTTTCACTTCCCAAAGGAAATATTTTTCATGGTGCAATGGGCTTTGATCAGGTACAGTACATGCGTGCAACCATCTACTCTGTAACCATGCTCTAACGACAGCTATCTATCTTCTGGCAGCTCTTTTGGATGAGACCGATGGCTGGATACTCAAGTTACCGGTCACCCATTGATGGCTTGTACCTCTGCTCCGCAGGGACACATCCCGGAGGTGGTGTTATGGGCGCTTGTGGTCGCAATGCAGCCATGGTGTGCTTGAAAGACCAAGGCAACACGTAGTGCAGGTAAACGCGTCAAAAATAATTTACTTTCTTTTGTTGTCTACGTGCAATCTGCTAGTACAACTACGGCGCAGAGTCTTTTGTTCAGTTGTTCTTCCTTCAGGCTTCCCCTGCCAGTGTATGCAGTTGAATACTGCGTCGTCCCGTAAAAGCAGCGTCCAGCATCTCGTCTTCGTCCACAAGGAACGAATTAGTCGTGTCGCTTACGTAACTGAACTTGCCAAACGAGTCGTAGTCCATTTCCGATCTAGCTCTGCGGTGGCGTGAACGGGGAGTCTTCCAGGGGAAAATGATGTTAAAGATGTTCCCTGTAGACGCTGTCTTCGAAGCCAAGAATTTGTCAAAGTTGATGTCAGGGCTCTTCATGCGCTCCTCCTCCATCGACATAGGCGCTGGGACCCAAGGCGGCGTGATCTTCTTGCGCAAAACCATGTTCCATCGAATATCCTTGAAGAACGGGTGAGTCAGAATATCGCTCGTCTGGCGAGCACCAAGACGCTTGTTAGGGTCCTTCTCTAGCAAACCCAAAATCAAGCTGCGAGCTTCGGGATTAATGCCGCATTTCGACGGGAACTTCACAGGCTCCTTCTCGATCAACTTATACAGCACCGACACGTTCAAGTGATGGAACGGACGCTTGGCAAGCAGCATCTCGTACAACAAAATACCCAGGCACCACCAGTCCACAGCCTTGCCGTAGTCACGTGAGCGCTTAGGCTTCAGGAGCTCTGGGGCGGTATACGCCGGAGATCCAGCCATTGTGCGTGCACCCGACATCTGGTTCACGTTGGTCTTCGACAAACCAAAGTCGACCAACGCGACATTGCCTTCAACATCAATCATAATGTTGTCTGGCTTCAAGTCACGGTATACGATGTCACAAGCATGCAGGTGCGAAATTGCCAGCACTATTTGAGCAGTGTAAAACTTCACGCGTTCCAAATCAAGCGGGATTTTCACGCGATGTTCTTTGTTGTTCGAGAAGCGGTTCATGTGCGTGTACAAACTGCCACCGGAATAGTAGTCCATGCCGAGGAACACGCGCGACTGGCTCTGGAACGAGAAACGCAACGGCGCGATAAATGGGTGATGCACATCACGCAAAATGCGCATCTCAGTCTTCGTGCGAAGCTTGTCATAGTTTGACATAGAGCTTTTTCCAGAATCTTCACGGCAAAGATCTCGCCCGTGTTCTTGCGTTCTGCCAACACAACCGTACCAAACGTACCCTTACCCAGCACACGATTAACGTGGAAGTGTTGAATCGAAAGTGAAAGCACACGCTTAGACGTTGATGCCTGGAAAGCACGTTCCGCCTTCGCTGCCTTCCGTTCAGCGTCTGACATCTGGAACGCTGCCAAGTCAACTTCAATCTGCATCTGAAGACTCAGCACGCGACCACCAGGACTCAGTTGGATCTCGTCACGCGTGGTGAACGTGAACTCGCGCTGCAGGGATTTGTTCCAGATCGTGCCTGCAGCCAGCACTTGTAGAACATTAGGCTGCTTAGTAGTCATGTAACGTGACACAGCAAACCTCTTAAACAGCACGAAACGAGAGAATCCCAGCACGACATCCACGAGGCCTTCACGACCGTAGAACTTGGTCGAAGGAAGGAACTCGCACGGGTAACTGACCGACACAATCATTTCCGGCGAGCAGATCGGGAATAGCGAGATGAGATTGGCCGCCGAGTCGTCCACCCCTGTTTGCTCCAGGAACTGGGTCGTCCACATCGAGTAGAACTGCTTGACCGTTGCCAGATTGCGTGCCTTCCAGTCGCCAGACGAGCGCACAGTCTGCGCCAACAAACTCCCAGTCGAAAAGGGCATGGGGCCGCTCGCTGCGGGGTTCCACTGACTTGCCCGTCCACTCTGTAGATCCGATTCCCGTCCGTTGGAGGCTCCGCTGAAACTCTGTCCTGGCTTCTGATTGTTGGCGTTCTGCACCGCCTGCTGGATCATCTTGACCCAGATCTCGCACTCAATGCTGGAGCGTGTGTACATGGCGAAGACCTTGTTGATGGTGGTGGTGATAAGCACTCCGTTGGAGCGGTTCGGGTCTCTTGACGCGCCCGTGACGGTCACCCGCCCTCGAAACTTCTCCGTGTCCGTCTTGGCCACGTCCTTGGACACATAATAAGAGAAGGTCACCCCGGACAGCACAGCGTAGCGGTATCTCCACGAGCGCACGACGTGTCCCTGTTTCCAGATGTACCCCTCCCAGTCCGTCTCGAAGATGTCTTCGAAGGCGCTGCTCAAGTCCGGCGACACGCTCAGCCGCGTGCGGTTCGGGGCCACGCTGCCGGTGCCGCTGCGCTCCGTGACGGACGAGTAACTGGCCGAGCCGTCGAAGAAGTCCTCGCCTTCGTGGCCGTACACCGTCTGGCTGGGGCGCATGCTGTACGACATGGCGCGCTTGTCGAAGCGGCCGCTGCGGCTCGAGTTCATCATCATGCTGGAGCGCTCGCGGAGGGTCATGGCCTCTGCGTCCTCGGCCGAGAACAAGGTGATGCGCTGGCGCTGCATTCGGTCAAAGAGTCTCCGCTGAGAAATCCCCACTATGGGCGTTTTGCTAGAGGGGCTTCAGATCAGACCAAAAACAACTGGCGTTTTGTATGGGAGTTCGGCTGCTGCCTTGAGCGCTTGATCGCAGAATGACCGACTGAACGGAGTGAGGAATTTTCGGCAGAGCGGCCGCGGTCGCATGGAATAGAGACGGGTCGCAGCTTGTCGCGACTCGCTCTCGACTTGGAGAATGTATGAAACGCCTCTATTCGACCCTAACCGCCGCTGAACTGCCGGGTCGTCTGCCCAAAGAACGCAACAAAAGACTAAAAATAGCCTACGAATAACGGCCGCTGTGAGCTGCACACATTGCGAACCGCCTTGGCGGTTGCGGTGAAACGGAAACTCGGCCGGGCGGTTAAGAAAACACAACACAACTTTGGCGGCAAAGTTTAGGCCGAGTGGGCAAAGTTTAGTTTAGGTCGATCAGCAGCCTTATGCACATGCTCGTCCACATACGATCGAACCACAACGGACACGCGACCGACACCACAATTGACTCAACAAGTTTTGGACGGAAAAGGGATACTTTTCGCCTTCGTCATCTTGCGCCGACCCAAAATCCATCGTCCCCCAAGCCACGAGCAGTTGGTGAACGTGTGCCCTGCCGAAAACTTATCTGCACGGATGGAGACGACAAGGCCAAGATGGCAGCTGTGCCAATATTGGCGACGACTGGTAGAATCGTGTTAAAGCTGACCAAACAGGTGGTCTCATGTCCCTTGGATTCAACGCAAAGCTTTCCTAGAACTCGCAGCAGCGCGCTCTCAACGGCCGGTTGACTATGCAGCCGATAGAAGGACGTCATCGAAACCGCGACTTCAACGATCGATTCGATTCCCTTCAGTCGTCGTCGTCTTGAGATCGATGCCCTGAAGCGCAATGCAAAAGGCAACATAGAGAACTGTCGGTCACTGACCGGGTCAGTGGCGGTCACCTCGAGCCTGTCCAAGATCGCACTGACAAGCTTTGCTCGATTTGAGACGGCGTCCCTGCCGTCATTATGCACCCGCAGTCATCTCGCTCTCGAGTAAACGGTGCGATTATCCCATTGCACTTGATGCTCACCAGGAAGAGGCAGTCCCGACTTGTTGCACGCAAATCTAACACTTCAACTGTCCACAATACACTCACGTTTGCTACTGTACATTGTACATACTCTATCCTCCACGCTGTTCGAATACGTCCTATCTGGTCTTGGTCAGAGAGGAGGAAGATGGCTGCTCGTCCGGGCGGCCGCCAAGTGGTGCAGGATCTGCTCGAGCTTGTCGTCCAGGTTGGCCATCCTGTCCTCCACCTTCTGCTCGACCTGCCGAAGTTGACTTTCCAGCTGTTGCAAGTGAAGTGGTGACGAACTGCGGCCCGAAATGGGGAGGTTCTTCGGCCGGTTATGCTCCTTAGAGGAGTGCCGTGCTGCTCGGGGCGAGCATCGGGTTCGTGGTCTGACAGTGTTCGGATTTCAGTTGGAACTGGGTCGAATTCACTCTCCGCCTTAGCCTCATCACCTGGGTTGTCCTCGGTTATAGGGACAAGCGACCCCAGAGATGGCGTGGAACATTGATGATTGGGGGCATTAGTGTCCGTGTCGGAGACAACCGCCGCGGCAGCAGCAGCAACCGCCGCCGCCAGGGTGTTTTTCGCTCCCGGTAACGCTTTGATTTCAGCTGGTGACAACACCTCCGTCGATTTCAGGAGGTTGGAAAGCCGTGGATGGAAGGTTTGCAATGCGCGCGTCTTGTTGCGCAGTTTCTCCAGATTCTTGTACGCTTGAACGGATTTCTTCATCTTGGCGTCCGCGAGCGCTGTCATCTTCTCCATCCGTTCGGGTCCGTCTCCTTCCACATCTCGCCGACGCGCTTGACAATGAGTTTTTCATGGCTGTTGCAAACTCCGGGAACTCCACCAGGATCTTGTCGAAACCTTCTCGAGACAAAACGCACAGCTCGGCCATGCACTCGGCCTTTACGCTACGCGTGCGCTCAACTTCCATGACCACGCCAATCTCACCGAAGAAATCACCCTCACCTAGCAGAATGATCGACTCGGACTCTGGTTTCTTACAACCGTTCGGTGGCAACACGCGCACGATCCCCTTAACGATCATGAAAAGCTCTTTTCCAATTTCCCCCTCTCGGATAATGAAGTCCTCGGGCATGTAGATGACCTGGTGCAGCTGCATACAGATCATGCCTAGTACGGCGTCTGTGGCCAGCTGGAAAAACGGGATTTTCTGCAAGTTGTCCTTGAACAGATAGATCGCAATTTGGCGCCGCAGCGCTAATGACATGCCCGGGTCGTGCAGTAAGCTCAGTTGCTCCGACAGCGCGCGGTTCTGCATTCCCCGTTACACATAGGTATTGCCATGACATTTTAGCTTTGGCAGAGCTAAACACCTACGGCGCATACATGAAGGTTTGACGTACGTTGAGCCACAGATAATCGTAGTACGCTGTAATACGAGCCTACACAACAACGGACGAGTTAAAGTGTCAAAGTTGCCACCACCGACACACAATTAGACGTGGGGTCCACATTTTAAAGGAGCAGTACCCGGAGAGGCTTCGGCAAGCTCAGTGCGTCCATTTCGTGCGTAACGTGGTCCATTTTCTTGCGGAATGCATTTTCAGCCCTGTTCCAGCTACGCCAGATCACACATTTATACCAGTTAGTTCAGCGTCCACCTCACTTAGTAGTAGATTAACACCATTTTGTTTTGCGATACCTTTGCACGAGGCTGAAAACAGTACCGAAGAGAATGGCAGTGAGAACAGTGCCGGCAAGGGAGACCGCGCTGGCCCAGATGTAGACCTTGCTATTCAAGTCATCGGTCGACGAATAGCCATACGCACCACTGAGAAAACGAGAACTGTTCTCGACGTGGTCAGCAGATACACCTAGGAGCGACATCATACCATGGTGAAAAGCAATCCAATACACTTCCAGCTCGTTGCCATCGGCACAGTGCGGTCGTTCAGCTTCGGCTGCACTAGCACACGGTTTGAGAATGGCCACCCACATGCACCCAGACACATGGGCAGTAAAGACGACCATGTTGATGGCGATAGAGAGGCTCGAATACCGCTTGTAGCGCTGAAGATACTTGAAAAATCGCCCGAGCCGCAGGAGACGTGGTAGTTTAATGTACTTGATCATTTTGATGGTCTTTCTTGTAGATATGCTGCTCATGTCGTCCTTGATAAAATACTCAAAAGGAAACGTGGACGCAATATCAATCGGGAACCAAACCGATCGCAAGTAAGTTCTGCGAATGACGTGGGGCTTCATCACAACGTTGCCGTATTCAATGATGCCTGTGCGAAATCGCAACAAAATATCCAGAGCACCCCACGCGTCCAGCGCCTTCATGAATTTCTTGGTCGTACCAGACGGTTCGTACCAGTCGAAGCACAGCATAAACGGAATGATCCACGAGTAATAAATGACCACAATGGCGCTGAGCAGATCCCAGAAGGCCTTGAACGGCGATTGCGGGTGCAGCACCCAACGGTAGCGTCTCCGGTCGTGCATTTCAAACAAAGACATTCGCAACACATTGATGGATGAGCCTTCCGTGGCCATTTTGAGTAAGGCGTTGGAGGATTGCGCCCATGTATTGCTGCGTTGCAATGGCGGTGGAGCTGTACTCGCGCTGCGTATTCTGCTGTCGATTCGACTCCTCCGACTGAAGGCACTCCGACCAGATGGCGAACTGCTTGGTGTGACTGCAGACCCCTGCTTTGACCTCGGAGTGACTGCAGGTTTCGCGATCGTAGTAGCGTCATCTTCTCTGGCCACTGCTACAGTACTGCTGGCCAGCTTCCGACCGAACATGACACCACTTAACTGGCACACGCCTGCGGGCTCTGCAGGGCTGCAGCTTAGTTCGACGCATTTAGCCTCGGTTCATGCATGCTGAAACCACCGTGACTGTTGTACTTGTCCTTTGTGGTTGGAAAATGGGACTGACCAATGAAATACGGGGGTGGCAATTAATAAAATACAATACTTCAAACTCAAAATCATGTCGCTCGGTTTCCTGACGGAGTCAGCTCTTGTGCCGTCCAAGGCCAAGTCTATCAAGGTCGACTCCAAGTCCCTCGTTGACCTCAAGGCCGTGGTGTTCCAGAAAGATCAGGAGCGCCAGCGTCGCCTTCGCGAAGCGCTCACAGCTGGAGACGACGATTCTGTCGGCCAAGGGGCCTTTCGACTGGGCAAATACGCGCATTTGAGAGGCAAAAGCCGCAATCGAAGCGGCTCAGAGGACACGCAAACAGGCAAAAGACGGCGCAATCGCGGCGTTGAAGAGCGCAGTCGACGCGATGAAGAACTGGAGCAAGAAGAACCGGACGAAGATGACGACGAAGCGTGGCACAAAAAGTCGGCGGAGATGCTGCGGAAGAAGGCCAAATTGTATGAAGAGATGGTCATTGGAGGAGGCGGCGAGCAGCTGAAAGCAGAGTGCTTGGTGGACTTTGGAGCGAAGAAGTTTACTGAGCCGACGAGTACGAAGGAGTGCGCAATGGTGGAGATTACTGACGAGTTTGGACGCACAAGAAGCGTCGCGGCGGACAGCGAGGAATATACAGCATTCGTACAGAGTCAGCAGCATTCAAAGGAGCGCACAAGTGATGAGGTGAAGGAACGTCGCGATGATGTGGATGGAGAGAAGAGTGCAGGCGGGAGTTTTGTGGTTTCGCAGTGGGAAAAGCGGCTGAAAAGCTCAGAAAAACACCACCTCAAAGAAGTTCACGAGCGAGCAACGTTAGCTCAGTCTTTCGCGCACTCCTCATCGTCAGGTGCTATGGATAGAAAGACCAGGAAGCAATTGCGCTTAGAACGACTTCGCAATCAGCGCACACAGGCTGCTGTTGCTGATGATGCTACGGCTAAATCTGCAGACTCTGCTGCTTCAGAGAAGGCTACGGATTTCCTGAACCAACTCTCATCTTTGATGTAGCTAGAAGTTGAGCAGTGCTCATGCTCTCATTATTTTAAAAATATGGAGACTGCTTTCTAGCTTTGGTTACAGTGTCTATAAGTCTAATTGCACATATAATTACGAGTCCTTGACGTGAGGTGATGATCCCATAATTGTGGAAGCATTCGTGGCGTGCTTCGTTGGTGTCGACAAAGCTGAACATCCTATCGGTGCACTCAGCGGCACAACAGGCCACATACTCGCAACCCTCTTAGGTGAACTGCAGTCTTTGGCGCACTTGAGCCGCGATGGGTCAGCCTCCCGAATCATGGCTCGAGCTAACGCTACCATCGGGTCAATCAGAGGAATGCCAGCAAAATGCGCCTTGCCAGCGAACACAAACGGAATTTCGGTGCAGCCTAAGATGATAACTTCAGCACCTTGCTCACGCAACTGTGCAGCGTAGCGATGGAAGTTGGCTTCACACCGCGATGACACGGCTGGCGCTGTGCTCTTGACTCCCCACTCGCGGTTATAAATCGACGCATGCAGTTCTTCTTGTACAGCTCCAGCATTCACCTCCACGACAGTGTACCCACGTGGCTCCAATAAATCATGATACACCCGTGAGTTCCGTGTTCCCGTCGTCGACATCAAGCCAATTCTTGTGCAAGTAGGGAGCTTTGATGCGATGAAAGCCATCGTTTCTTCCAGCATATGCACATGGTGCACTTTGCTTGCGGTACCTGTGCGGAGCATAAACTCGTCCCAAATCGGCCGTGCATGAAAAGTATTGCACGGAACGCCTACAACCAGTCTAGCACGACCTGCAGTAGCTGCTGCGTGCATCATGGCAAACGTTCGCGCCATGCCACACGCCGGGTTCTCCACCGGTTTACTCACTTGAATATATTTCTTGATGACATCGCAAGGGCTTTCACAGCCCGAGGACGCGCTGTCAGAGTCGGAATCCGTCGCGTCGGCACTGGAACTGGCCACGTAGGCCAAAAACTCCGTCCGGTCTGTCATATCCTCGGAGCGTGAAAAGTGGCTCACATTTAGATGCCCTTGGTCCTCTCCAGCGCTGTCAGTGTTCTCCAGTATGAGTTGGTGCAGTAGCAATCCGGCAGCAGGCCCCACGCCGCCACAGATGCCCAGTATCACTTCCTCAGGCTCGGACTTGAGCTCCTTGGCAGGCCCTGAAGACTCCATCGGAGCTGACGATGACGATCGAACTTCAAATTCTGCCCACGCCATTGTGTTGACTATGTGCTGTTGTTGATGGAGGACGCTTTAAACAAAGGCTGAGCAATATCGAGTGCAGCGCATTCGCCTTCGAGGTGGAAGCTCGGTCAGCTGCTTCAGTTTTGCTCTGCCACCCACTTTGATCACACGTGAAGACGACGTGGAAAGGTCATTTACGTCCTCAGATCTGAGGATTGAGGAAGTGTCTCCAGTGGGCTGTAGGAATGAGCGTTCACAGCTTGGTCCTGCCAACCTTCACGTATATAGTTGAGTCGACGGCATGTGGGACAGCGAGGTGGCCCTTGCTACAAAAGCGAGGTTCAATAGTTGACCTCAGTTTCGGAAGCAAATGTATCCATGGGAACGTCAACAGAAGCGTGCAATGTACGAACTTCTCCAGGTAAAATGGCCGGAACTGGAGAAAATGGGCTCGTACACGTGCTACCCATGAGCAACAAGTATGCTCGTATTATTGAGGACACTTATTGTCCTTACTGGACCCACGTCTTCGCGTCACATTTCCACTCCAAACGTTGATTTAACGTTTGGTCAAAAGACCTCATCTATTGGCTAAAACTCCAGTTGTCGCAATAACATTGCACACCGCCAGCAGCAGTGAAATGCGTCCTGCTTGGTCTCCCCATTGTTCGAGTCGAGCTCCAGTACACACAAGCCCCAGACATTGTTTGGCCTACGTATCTAATTTTATAAGCGTGAGGTGGAGAAGCGTCCACCGATTGCGCTCCGTCTCACGCTGATTCAAACAGCGAAAATGCAGCAGACCTCAGCGACGCCCTCGCCTTCTTCGTCCCCAGCTAAACTCACGATGGAGCTGCCCAGAACTGCCAGTGAACGTGCTGTGCCCGTCGTGCTGCAGCCCAGAGCGCCGTGGAAGGACTCAGAGCGCGTGGCTCAGTTCGTCGCCAATGTGACCAGCGCCGTGTTGGTCGTGGCCATCGCTAGCTACTACTTGGTGCCGATGGCCGCTCTGGCATTGGCCGAGGCGCCACGACTGGCTGCTCAAGTGCAGGACCAAGCTGTCTGGACGGCTGGCAACGCCTCGGTCGTGTTTACGGACGGGTGGTCGGCTCTGCAGAAGATCGAAGTCACCCCTTCTAGCTCCTTCGTATCCATTCTGCAGCGCATCTATGCCAGTCCTCAAGTCACTACTGCGCTTGCGCTCACAGTTGTGTGTTTGGTGTTGCTACGTAAATTTAAGGTGGTCGGCTGGTACTTGTACCTGCAAGTAGGTGTAACGCTGCAGTGGGTCATCGCGTTGTACCAGTTGGTCCGCATCGTCTTCTCCATGTCGTGCTATCTGACGGTGAAGTTCATAAAGCTCATATTGGCGCTTATCCGGCGTGGTTACTTGAGTGTGTTTGGCGTACGCAACAGACAGGCTGGGGCACTGACGCAGTTAATGAAATCCGCGCCGACGCACACCGTGTGGGCCGAGATGGCAGAGTATCTAGACACACTGGAAGGGAAAGATCAGTGGAAAACCTGCATTTCCGACGAAGACTTGGAGTACTGCGACTTCTCACAGCTGCGCAAGAATCTCACAGCACTTGAATGCGCCATGGACGAAAAGCAACCGAATTTGAGAGAACTTCGATACATGATGGCCGCGTGCTTGATGCGCAACGAGCTGGGAGTGGACTCGCCCGGTCTTCACCTTGAGTGCAAGTCTGGCACGAAGACCGTCATTAATGACTACAACGCTGCGGTGGTTCGTGCATTGGAAATACTTGGTAACGCAAGCGAAGACGAATTTCCACGAACTGAAAAAATCGAGTTCTTCAAGCACATGAAGCAGTCGTTTGGCGCGACGGCGCTGTGCTTGAGTGGCGGCGGGTCTATCGCTATGTACCATAAGGGCATCATCAAAGCTCTGATGGAGGCCGATCTAATGCCAAATATTGTGTCGGGGTCTTCTGGTGGTGCTATCACAGCTGCAATGATTGCTTGCAAGACAAACAAAGAGCTGCTGGACGACATCATCCAGGATGATGTTTCAACGCGATTCATCCCTTTCGGCATTCGCTGGTTTCCTCCACTTCTCGAACAGTTGGCGCACTGCGTCAAGACAGGATTTCTAGTCGAGTGCTTCACGTTCGAGCGCACAACACAGCACTACTACGGCGAGCCACTGAATTCCCTGAAAAAGACGATGTATTACACGTTTCAGGATGCTTACCTCAAGACGGGCCGTCACGTCTGCATTACGGTCTCGGCGTCAGATGTCAACAGCTCCCACAAAGGTCCTAAAAAGTTGTTGCTGGATCACGTCAACTCGCCTCACGTTTTGCTGTGGAGCGCCGTGGCTTGCTCCTGCTCGCTCCCTGGTATCATGAAGAGCAAGCAGCTTATGGCGCGAAACTTTGAAGGCAGAGTTGTACCGTACAACTCACTTGGTGACGAGTGGTGCGATGGAAGCATCCAGCACGATCTGCCCATGGAGACGATGGCCAGCTGCTTCAACGTAACAAATTTCATCGTCTCGCAAGTGAACCCGCACGTTGTGCCGTTTGTGGGCGACGAAATCAACCAGCCGGGCTTCAGCAAGAGCATTTTCCACACACTGGAGAGCGTCATTGCTGCCGATGTGCGCCACCGCCTTAAAATGCTGGCGTTCCTAGGGCTATTCCCTAAAATCTACGGCCACCAGTTCAGCGCCTACTTCCGGCAGAATTTCTCGGGCAACGTGACTCTGGTGCCGGAGTTTTCGTTCCAAGAGGCGATTGGCATCAAGGCAATCCAAAATCCGACCAAGAAAGACATGCACAACTACATCGAAGGTGGTGAGCGCACTGCCTGGCCGAAGCTGGCCTATATTCGCCACCTCTGCAGCATTGAAAAGTGTCTGGACCGTCAGCTAGCGCGGCTCCTGGGCCTCTCCGTCGTTCCATACAGTAACTGGTTGCACCCAGACTCCAAAGAACAAAACAGCATAGAAAAGGACCGCTTGGTATAGCAAAAACAAGCACAGCAGGACCGGTATAACAAAAACAAGTTGTCACTTATTCATTCACCATACGTCTCACATTGAAGTGATCTTCAAGTTGCCTTCAAGGATGAGTTGTCGTTGAATTGTGACCTGCAACACCGGAATGATTTCGCCGATCCCATTGGTAGAAAGCGATACATCGGTTTCATTGGTGGAAAACGAATCCAAGGCAACAGTCGCTCACAACTGCATTTGGGACGCCGAACCCAAGCACAACCTGGTAATGCAGGCAACCGTCACTACCCCAACGCCTTTTGCAATGTCCTCAGCTCCGACCAAATACAACGAAGAAGCGGCGTCTTCGATGGACCTCGCGCAGCTCGTGGAGACTCTGGAGCGCGAACTGGAGCGAGACCCGCAAGTCGCCTTGAAGAACAAACCAAAGCTCCAGAAACTGCTCGAGTACGACATCAAAACGAGCCTTAAAGAGACGAATTGACCGTAGTTAATCGCAGTTTTGGGTGTTTTATTGGGCTGTAGGGACTTTCCTGTCAATATGACGGAGTTGCAGCGCTTCGCACACTTCGATCCGTCCCGCAACTACACGCGCAACCTCATCTCAACGGACAACGAGACGTACGCACTCATGTTGCTGTGCTGGAATCGCGGCAAGTACAGTCCGATCCACGACCACCCGAGCGACGGGTGCTGGGTCAAAGTCATTCAGGGACATGTGAACGAGGTGCGTTACGAACGGCAGAATGGGAAGCTCGTGGAGAGCTCCAACGTCGTTCTCACGTCGGGAGTCACGTACATGGACGACTCGCTTGGACTCCACAAAGTGGGCAACCCACACTCGGAGTTGGATGCTATCTCGATGCATCTTTACTCTCCTCCGTACGAGAAATGCCACGTCTGGTTCGACGTGGAGGACGCCGACAAGTCGTCCGTGTCGGTGGCAAACTACTACACCGAGTATGGCGAGAAGGTCGAGTTTTCCTAAGCTTTGTCTGTACATTTATATTCTATGAGAGCAGAGTGAACACTGCTTCTTTAGCTACACGTGTTGCTATGACATTAACTTTCGGCTTTAAAGCTTGTTTAACTGTTTCTTGGACTTGAATTCTGGACGTTGTGCTTAGGCATTTTGGTCCTAGAAGAAGTTGTGGACATCGTTTCTACATTGTTGACTTCAGTGCTCTCGATACGCTCGGTCCACATGGAGATATTGTTGCGCAGCTCCGAGATAACTGCGTCGTAGTCATCGATGGCGAAGACCTGGCCTGCCGTCTCGAACAGCGGTGTGGCCACCAGTGTGAGGAAAGTAACCTGACTTCGTGGCAAGTTGGCTTGCTTCCGATCACACAAAGGCGATATTGGCAGATTGTTGTGCTCCTCGGTCTCACCTTGCCGGAAAAATTCCTCAGATATTCGCTCGGCCCAAAGTTGGTGGTACTCAAACGGCTTCGCGGTGTGCCCGAGATCTGCTAACATGAGCATCGTCTCCATGAGCAGTGAAAGTTCGAGGCCCTGGGCTTCCTCCGATATCGCAAACTTCTTAGTCTTGAGAACAGAAATGCGTTGAAAGTGTCGTGCTAGATCTGTGGCGAGAATCATACCGATGATGATTTTGCGGGCCTCAGAGCGTTCAGGGGCGCCCATGTGACTGAAGACATCATACGCATCATGCGATAAGATGCGATATAACTCAGCAATATGCATGCGCTCCAGCACTGTATCATCACTGTAAGTGATTGCGAGATTTGATTTGGTGGCTATGAGGAATCCATTCGAGACACCAGGGTGCGCAATATCATGAGCAGCGGCAGCTACGAGTCCGACAAACAACGAGCCGTCATCAAAGTTTAAACGCACGCGCCGCAGATAAAAATTTATATCGGCTATAACAGCTGCAGCATGCCTACACCGTTCAACAAGAGTGAAGAAACTTGGTTATCACATGATATCATAATCCCAAGAGCATTAACGTTCGGCAAATTGATACGTACAATCGGTTGTGATACGGATTGCGCGGGTGATATCGATCCTCCACTGCAGCTGCAAAATCTACGAGCTTCTTTTCGCTTAGTCCAAATCGAACGTCAAAAGCATTTGCTTTGACACATGCTATGAACACGGCTTGAAGCGGTGACGAGCAGTGCTGCTCAAGGTGAAAGATGTCCACGAAGAAGTGGTTTTGAATACGGTCCATGAGCCAATGTGAGAGCCCTTCAGTTTGGCGCGGTCTGGGTATAACTTCTACCGTGTCCTCCAAATAACCACTGCTACTGAAGAAGTGGCTGAGATCATCGATAGCGCGGCGATCCGCAACAGTAGTTTTGGCGCTCAATCGGCGTGAAGTTGCCACACGAAGAATTTCGTTAGATGTGGAAAAGTGGCGAGATCGGCCTTCACTACCCGTTCCAGGACGGGATCCCGAGTCGTCCGTGGGGTTGGTTGGATGGTCCTTAAAATCCATCATATGCAGCCAGCCCTGCACCTCCTCTTCATACTCTGGCATTTTTGAGCTAAGAGTAACTTCGAACAGGTCCTGGTTGCGCACAAGTGCAGTGATAATTTTGTCGATATCACGTTTCTCACTGCTGCTCATCTTGACCTTGATCTGACACAAGATTCGCAGGATATCGCCCATTTCATAGTGCAGCTGATAATTTAGCTTCGCCGATAATTCTTCCTTGATATCTAGATTAGCGCTGCTCATTCGGCGTGCCTCCGTAACCAAGTGAAAAGATGTGAGGAACTCTCGTCTGGTACTGCGCTCATGTTCTCGAACTGCACGAAGCAAGACCACGTGTAGTAAAATGAATGCAGTCAGGTGCGATAATCGCCTGCCGGTTACCACCCCAATCGTGCCATGAACTCCCGTAGTCACAATTCCAATCGCCAAGAGTTCAGTGACCACCACGGCAAAGTAGGCAAACTGCAAACGCACTAAGAACGCGCAAGCACAAGCCCCCACAAGTTCGACAAACAGAAGAGTGTCCACAAGACTTTCACCCAACATCACGGAGGTGACCCGCGCATCGTCGACATGAACGGACTCAATCTGTCGAACAAGCCGCGTTTGTTTCTCAATCCCTGCGAATATTACCAACAACATTGGGGCGATAATGCAGTGATAAAAAACAAAAGTAAGAGTTGCACGGGGTCAATCCGCACGCTTGGAAACCGATATTCACCCCGTCGTCGCCAAATATGCACCACACAGATCACTGCTAGCGCGTACAATGTGACTGCGATACCTGCATAAGCCCGGTCATTCAGCCACAGTGCATGGGAAAATTTTGTTGTTGATATATTCGTCGCATTCGATGCGAACTCAGCGCCTAGACTGGTGAAGATTGATTTTTCGTAGCTCGTCGTGATGGCAATCGCCTCGACATTGGAAATCACGTAGCAAAAAACAGCGAACGCTATCAACACAACCGTCATGTACCCTGCGACACCATTCTGCCATTCCCGACGGAAGTACGTCTGGAATTTCTGTTCCACATCACGATCTTCAAAGTAGCACAAGATCGAGTTTGTGGGCTGCTGCACCAACACGACGGCACGCGGCACTGACCGCCGTGGAGTCTGCGCATTCCGCTTCGTGAAAGTCGGCTGTCGCAAACTGTCTTCCACAGCTCCAGGCTGCAGTGGCATCACGACGGTCATGGTTGCTCGCTACTAGTCCTCAGTGCTGATGGAATGACACACTGCCACTTGGCGCCAATACTTCTGGAGTAGCACAAGTTATAGGCGGCAATTGCCACTGCAGCTGATGATAATGGGCGAACACCTGAATAGCGACTGTATCGAGCGCTGCGAGTCGTAGCTCTAATAATACAAGCGAGAAACTCCTCATCTACATGTATTGGGTGGGTCCACCATGGTTGCATTTTTCAACATGGCTACATGTGAGTGTTTCGCGAAGGTCGTAATATCGATTAGAAAAAACGAATGTTGCGCGAACGTGGGCACCACGTAGCAACAGTGAGGAAGAAGCTGACCGTTATAAGCGACCATGGCCGAGGTGAGCTACTACGAGACGCTGGGCATCGAGAAGACGGCCACGGAGGACGAGATCAAGCGCGCCTACCGCAAGTTGGCCATCCGCTACCATCCAGGTGCCTTTTATCGCCTTTATTCCTGTGTAAAACCTCGATGATTAAGTAAACCGTTATGTTTTACGCAGACAAGAACTTGGACAACAAAGAGGAAGCGGAGAAGAAATTTAAGGAGATCGGAGAGGTATATGCAAGTTATATGATCAGTCATATCATATAAGCTGCTCACATTGTCGTTGTAGGCTTACTCTGTGCTGTCAGACGAAGACAAGAGACGCCAGTATGACCGCTTCGGCAAGGCAGCAGTAGGCGGCGCAGCGTCAGGTGGAGGAGGCCCAGGAATGCACCCGTTCCAAGGCCAAGACGCAGAGGAGATTTTCCGCACCTTCTTTGGGGGACAAGACCCATTTTCCATGTTCTTCCAGGAAGGAATGCGCGGAGGGGGCGGAGGAATGCACAACTTTGGAGGCTCGAGGGTTCACGTGTCGCAGTTTGGTCCAGGATTTACCTTCACGTCCTTTGGAGGTGCTCCAGGAATGGGTATGGGCATGCCTGGCATGAGGATGCATCGAGTGAATCAGCATCGACAGCGGTGTGTTGTTGTCTTGTACTGGAATCGACTGTTTGAAGGAGTTTGTTGACAGAATTGATCTTGAATTTTGCAGTGGTCCGGGCGGTCAGGCCGCTGCTGACAACCGACCTCAGGCGAATGAGCGCTTGTCGAAATACCGAATTGGCGGAGGCAATATGCTGCTGATTTTCTTCGTGCTGTGGATCATGGGCGTGCCGTTTAGCTACTTGTGGATAGCTCTCATGTTCTTCAGCTACCTCGGGCTGGTGTAAAACAGCAGCACAAGTGTCAAGAGCTTGTAACGCTTGGACTTCAAGACACGACACCAAGTGGCTCGATAGTATCCTCTATCTGCTCCTCTTGGAGTCCAAGACAGGCGAACTCCACGTTAGCACAAGCTGTTGACCTTATATATAATTGCCATTCAATAGATTTTGCTTAGGATGAATGCTCCTCTAACGTCCACTAGCGTCCACATTCACAATTCGTACTATTTACCCATTTCCAGCACCCATTTTTGACTCTTCTACCAATTTTAGACGTGCGTCATCAGGTCACGGGGCCATGATGTCTCGAGGCCAAGATGCGTCCCTAGAGCGTCGAGGCTTCCTCTCTCCGGCGTCTCCGCACTCAGAAGACTCTCTCAAGTCTCCAGGCATTCAAACGCGCCCTCGCAAGGCCTCCAACTCGCCCAGGAACCTTCAATTGCATCGACTCGCCGGTCTTTTGGGTCTCCTCGGCGTCATTTTCGTCCTTGCGCTGTTATTTGACACTGGAAGTTGGTCCAATGCGCTGCGAAGTGAAGACCAAAAGGCTCTGGAGCAGGCGGACGCTAAAAATCCGCGTCGATTGAAACGCTTTACGGTCTCTAAGACCCAACTAGACAGCCTGGACAGAGTGGACGTGACCTTCGAGTATCAAGCCCCTCTGCCCAAGTTCTACGGCAGAGATCGAGTCGCTGCCTACTGTGTGAGCTCTGCGGATGAGAAGGCCAACCGGACGCCCAGTGTGGACGAGTTTATGGACGCTGTGCGCACAAAAGGGAAGGCTGCGGGGGTGGTTCATGTGGGACCGTTGGTCAATATGCGCTGCTCGTGGCTGCTCCGGTTTCTTACTGGCGATGATGTGGTACTAGCTGAGTCGGAGCTACTGAGGTTCAATCACGGACCTACGCAGCCGCTGCAAGTGCATTTGGCACTAACTGGGAAAGCAGACGAGATGAGGGTAAAATGGGTCAGTGAGAATGTGACGAACCCTGTGGTGATGTTTGGAGAGCGACGGGAGGAGCTGATGAGGGTGGAGAAAGCGACACAGGGTAGCTATAAGGCTTCGGATATGTGTAATGAACCAGCGACGACCAAGTTTCCTCGAAATTATAGAGACCCCGGTCAGATTTTTGATGCTGTCATGTCGAAACTGGAGGCTGGGAAGACGTATTTCTATCGTGTCGGTGATCAATATGGAGAGGTAAGCGATATCAACGAGTTTAGACTGCCACCACCCGTTGGGAGTAACAGAGTATCTAGCGATGCCCAAGGCTCAAGCATGAGCTTTTTGTGTTCGGAGATCTGAACACGCCGCGTGGGGCGACAGAGGACTTTGCAGAGGACAATGGCAACTGCGGTACTACCATGCAGCTGATTCGCGAGGACATGGAGCGAGCGGCAGCAGACTCAAGTAAGCACAGGTTTGTCGCCGTGCTGCACGTCGGAGACCTGGCCTACGCTATGGGCTCCACCTTTATCTGGGATCAGTTTGGTCACCTCATCGAATATGCTGCGGCTCGCCTGCCGTATATGATCAGCATGGGCAATCACGGTAAGAAATTTTTGTGGACATTGTCAATTTCTAAGTGGAGCTAATTGAAGTGTGCGTGCACAAATGGCAGACTACGGTTATCTTGAGGGAGTGAAGAAGGATCACATTAAGTGGCCGGCATTCCCAACGTTTGAAAAGGAGGGAACACACGGTCATGACTCCTACGGCGAGTGTGGAGTGCCTTCGGAGAAGCGTTTCCATATGCCTGGCAATGGTAACGGGGTATACTGGTACAGTTTCGACACTGGGCTCGCACATCACACAATGCTGAGCAGCGAGCACGAATTCGTACGTGGTTCGCCAATGCACGAATGGCTGCTTGCTGATCTCAAAGCCGTCGATCGTTCGAAAACTCCTTGGCTGTTTGTGTACATTCACCGTCCACTCTATTGCTCGGTTGCGTATTCTGGTGACTATTATCGATCGCTTCTGTTCCGCGATGGGCTGGAGCAAGTCTTTGCCGTTTACCACGTGGACATCGTATTCTCCGGTCATTATCACTCGTATGAGCGTACGTGCCCTGTGTTCGGAGATCGTTGTATCGAGTCATCACCTAGCGGAAAGGCAATGGCACCGGTGCACCTCATGATTGGCTCTGGTGGCTACAAAGTGGACGATGCTGGTTTTTATCGTTCGCATTGGCGAGAACAGGGTTTCCTCGAGCACGGCTATGGTCGAGTCCATATCTACAACTCTTCACACCTGCATTTCGAGTTTGTGTCCGACATCGAGCGCCGAGTCAAGGACGAGACGTGGATTGTGTCCTCGCACAACTGGCCTAGCAACCACGAGCGCTACCCACCAGGATACTTTCCCCGCAAGAAGTCGCAGGGTTTTTAGCTGCCGTGATTCTGGCATTGATGGCAGGTTATGCAGTGCTACTACCAGCAATACGCCGCGCACGAGGTACTGGCCCCATCGCAGCACCGATAGAGTCTCGGTAGGGCAGGTGAATAGTGTAGTTTGGTTTGGTTGAATAACCACGCACCAAGACAGTAGCCTCCGATGCAATGTTAGTTTTGTTCACTAGAATGCAATGATTACAGAAGCAAGTGATGCACCGGCGACCATGAGCACGATGCCTCGAACCAATCAGGATTCGAAAATGGCAGTGCCTACCATTCGCAAGAAGACGCATTCCCGATTTTACCGAGTGGACATGACGCGTCAGGTGTTCACATGTCTGTGCGGTGTCTCTTTCCCCACAAACAGCGACTACGACAACCACGAAGGCAACTGCGACTACGCAAAAATCGCCGGCTGGGAGCGATCATTGATGACCATGACAACTCCCGGCTCCGAGTGCTTTCCTTGCGGCCGACTCCTATCGCTGGACGATATCTTGTTCCGTGACCAGATGCTCATCTTCCGTCCCTACTACGACTCGTTCATCTGCTCCAAGTGCCGGAACACCTTTTGTCCGTACGAAGGCGAGCCGCAGATGCAACCCGCTGACGTGGACAAGTATCTGTGTCTACGCCGCACCACCGCCCCGTATCCGTGGCTACAGGAACGTCGAGCTCAACTCTTTAGGGAACTACAGGAGTATTTGCACCACCCCATCCGGATTCAGAAATGGCTCGAGAGCGGGCGAGATCTCGAGTCGTACTTGGTGTAAAGCCGGCTAACGTGTAGGACAGCTGCTCTTCCGCGCTCTGCTTAAATGTCATCATCGATGATGACTCAAGTATCCTTCATCACTGTTGATGCCTGAAAATGGATGTGTTTATTAACGCGATCGATGATTGTTGAGCTGCATCTCGAGCATTGTAACAAGCTCCGATCCAGTGCGTTGCAGACGCTCCAATTCACTTGCCAAGTGTCACGAATGCCGCAACAAGAAGACTTCACTTGCAAGTGCGGCGCCTCGTTCCCCACGCGCATCAACTACAGAGACCATGAAAGTTGCTGCGACCACGCCAAAGTCTCCGAATGGGACCAAGACTTGAAGCTGGTGACATCGCCCGGCTCCGAGTGCTACACGTGCGACCGACTGCTGTCTCTTGACGATGTTTTGTACCGTGATATGATGATAACGTGTTGCCCCTTCGACGGCACCATCAGTTGTCCAAGCTGTCGAGAAGTGGAGGCCAAGGATGAACTACTCATGTCACGCGACGACGTGGGAAAGTATCTGTGCCTGCGAAGGAGCACCATGCCGTACCCGTGGCTGCAAAAGCGTCGAGCCGATCTCTTTAGGGAGCTGCAGGAGTACTTGTATCGTCCAGGCCGAGTGCAAAAATGGCTGGAAAGCGGAAGAGATCTTGAGTCGTACCTGAACTAGAATATCAAAACCAGAAGAGAGATACGATCGGGATGCACCCACACATTGACTTTGTGCACACAATGCTTCAAGGTGGGACCACGTGCATGCGTGGCTCGGGCCAATAGATTGAAATGTTGACGCGTTATTGCGATGTTTCCGTCTTGATTACATCTCTCCGACGTAGGCGACAAGAGAACTCTGCATGTGAGCAGCATGCACTTTGATTTTTACCTTACCACGTTTACTTACCAGCACTAGCACTTCCTACACCATGCCGACCCGTGAGAGCTCAAACAAGAAGTTCCAGGACAAGCTTCGGTCTCAGCAGTTCATGATGATCCAAACACACCACTCTGAAGTGCCCAAGCCCCGTGCAGGCTGCTCAACATCTTCCTTCCTTCACTCGGCATCCGTTATTTGGTGCAACGCAATGGGAAACAGCGACGCTTTCGTGGCTGCTTCACAGCGGGGCCTGGATAACCCATGAGCTTCGTCAAATGCGAACGGGTGGAAGCTTCGCCCACCGACATCATTAACACTTTCAATCTATCTAAAACTTTCATGAATCTATCTTGTGCCACCATGCGCTTACAACTCGAATTCCTCCTCGTGAACGTCAAATTCGTAGGCGTTCAAGTCTGCGATCGCATCGCTGGTAGCCTCTTTGAGCGCCTCAGGCCCTGAAATGAATACACCAATCGTTTTCGTCGAACTAGGAGACTTCGTTGAGTGATGGCACTCGTGCACTTCTTGCATGATCTGCGCCATGTTCGGGCGTGATCCGCAAACTACTCTGTACTCCTCCACTAAGTCACGTAGCGTCCGTAGACTAGAGTCTTCAACGACGTACCCTTGCTCTTGTTCAGTCGGCGATGTTGGGCGAATACTCGAATAGTTGCAGTTTGCAACCTCACTCTGTAGTGATGGGTGCTTGGCACTGTTGTTTCGTTTGAATCGCCGCCACCGTTCAACCAACATAAGCGTATACGCTACGGCTGGGAACAAGAAAAGCACTCCGATCTCCACGAAGTTCTGCAAAGGCCAATATTGAGTCTCTTTACCGTGCGCCATCATAACTCCACCGTCAAACTCGAGCCAAATCACCAAAAGCGTCGCTGGCAAAAACATGGTTGTGTACAAAAAGGTCTTCGAACCTCTGGAGCGTAGTGGCTCAACAAATGGCGTAGGAATGCTTCGCAGTTGTGCCAAAACCCCTGTGTTTATCTGGGTTCCCATTTGAAGGATACTTGTCTTGCCTTGCAATCGGTCATAGTCGATTGGTGTGTCCAGGAGGTGCTCGCTGGGCTTGCGAGTTAAATAAAATCGAAACAGGAAGCGATCGCCCTGAGGGTCAAGGCGTTTAATTTTCGCTAGCAACGGAAAAATTTCTTCCAGAAGCGCAAGCTCGCGAATTGCCAAGACGAAAAATATGCGCTGTTTGGACAGTGGAGGCCCACGCAGTTCCAATCGAGACAAGATGTCTTCTAAAATCGCAAACAATGGTGTAGCACCGATGCCGCCTCCAATCAAGCAAACCGTTGAGTATTCATCGTACCCGGCGAGCGAAGAACCGTAGTATCCATCCATGTACATCACCGGCGGTTTGTTGCTGTCGCGGCAGTGTTGTGCGTGCTCACAAAGGTCTTCACTCCAGTCTCCCAATGACTTTGCAAGGATCGTTAGCGATGTTGGACTCGAGAGCGGAGACGAACTGATGGTGAACGCATGCCATTGCAGCTTTGAGATGGCAGGCACGTTCAGGTACACAAACTGTCCGATGTCGAATCCGCCTTCGCGTTGGTTAGGAGAGCGAGCCAGCACAATCTTGACAAATCCCTCCGGTAGTAGAGTGAATTCGAGTACTTGGACTGGGAAAAGAGCATTCCAGCGTGAGATTGCTCGGCTAGCCATATAGAGCACGAGCGTTGGTAGCAACCACCAGACAATCACGTTGAAGTGGAGGACTGCGAAAATTACGGCTGGAATGTACAGGTGGTGCACGTAGTAGAACGTCTCGAAGAGATGACGGCGCACCCACGAGTGGGATGTAAAGAGGACTGCAAGCATGAAGATCAGCGAGATCTCGCCAAACACGTTAAACCACTTGGGATAGCCGATATGCCAGTAGTCGAATTTGCAGTCAAAACACGGCAACGATTTCTCAGCCAGCACGCCTTGACGAGCCCAAAGCCAGTAGAAGGGCACCGCATGTAAAATTGCTCCGTAGATAGCCAACATACCAAGCCAGCGATGATATCTCACACCGTTCGCATACGATATGTTGAAAAACTCCATCCAAGCGCAGTGTCGTGTGCATGGCAAGAATAAGAACGCCATGTTGAACACGGAGCTGTATCCAAAGACGACCCCACTAAGCTCCAGCACAGTGTCAAAAGTGTACTGCTCACCAGGACGAGGAAGGACCCGACGCTGGTTCATCCATCCGTAGACGAATAACGCTACATTGCCAACGACCAGAAACCCAATGAAGAGCCACTCACCGTAGCAATAGTCTGCCACCCAGTCGAGCCCAGGAATTCTCTTGAATCGCGGAGGTTTGCGACGTAATAATGCTGATACTGCCAGTACCCGACGAGCTGTGTGGCGGTGCACGTTGTAGTCTCGAACAAACTCGAAGAAGAGCAAACTCATGAGCAACGGCAGCACTGTGAACAGCACGAAGAAGGAGGGCGCGAGCATCTCGTAGTGCCCCCAGGCGGAAATAGGGGACCCCGCTGGCGGTGGCGTCAACGGTACACCCCAGTACGGACTGATGGCGTTGTTGAAGGTCAACTGAATTGTCGGAGACAAATACATCACTTGGCCCCAAACGTAAATTCCGACCGACACCACGAGCATCACGTGCGCCAAAGTGTTGAGCCGAGAGACGCGCGTGGCGGACGAGTGTGTGGCCTTGGTATCAGCTCTTAGTAGCGGGACCTTGGTCTCATTTAACAGCGGTCGTAGCACTGCTGCGGAGTCCGCCGTCTCCCCACTCAATGGCGGATTGGACGACTGCTCGGTCGGCGGCATTGGCGATCGAATCGATGGACTTTGACGGTAGAAGCTGAAGTGACTTCGCGATTAAAACCGGCGATTCATCCACCACCACCACCACCGAATCATCACCTCACATTTTTCGTGGTGTACCTGGCCAAAGGATGGCTTGATAATAGCGATCGACTGGGAATCGCTCAAGGCACGAGGCCGAAGTGACTGACTGCAACGGCAGAAGCATGCCTTGGACCAATCATTACGCGCAACTAATCAATTTGATGTAGCCATGATGTAGCCATTTGAGATGGACGTGGCAGAGGATTCGAGTCTTGTGAACAATCACAGAGTTCATCTGCTTACGAAGATGCAGCTTTCGCACGCACGCACACATACTGAAGATGTTTATAAACCAAGGCAACATCTTTTGGCGGCTTAAAAGTTGACAGTCAAAGTCTGCGCCTAAAAATGTTGACCAAAATCGCGTCTCTGATCGAGCCTCTCAGCTTTGATGTGTGTCCTGAGAATTGCGTAGACACGTGATGACAACAGCATTGTAGACTTCGTAGTATCCAAAGATCGAGTTCGAAATAACTACAATAATGTAGCTGCATACAAAATTGGAGGATAGATTTTAGGCAGGATATCCATTAATGCCTTATGCACCAAAGTCTTTGGCTGTCAGCGTTGCTTCTTGCAAGCAGCTGTGAAGCTATAGTCCTTGAGGTAGTAGCTCCATAGTTTCTCCACCTTCGACAACTCGCAGTACAGCGAACCACACCCTGGCAACGGGGCCTCCACCTCCTGAATCCACACCGACACGTAGTACTTCTTGTTGATCTTGCTTCGGTAGAGCCGGAAATCGATGTTCGAAGCCGTAGGAGACAGCACCGAAGTGCGAAACCCTCGTGAGTCGACCTGATCATCGGTCCATGACGACAACAGCTTCGTGCGATCCCCGTATCCGAGCAGCGTCATGAGTGGTATCGTAGTTTCAGCGTGCCCGAAGCGCAGGTTGCCAACAATAGTAGTGTCTCCCGTGGTGAAGTTCTTCATGTAGGCGTAGATGTCCTGAAGCAGGACGGCAGCCATTTCGTAGTTGATCTTGTAGCCCGCGCCCTGCTCGTAGAAAGCCTCGAGGTCCTCCGCGTAGTCCAAGCGATTCAGAAATGCTTGGTCCATGATTGAGCACCATTGCGTAGTGAGGCCATACACCATGATGTCAAACCTAGAAATCATACACTCAGGCATTAGCTGTTGATAGTAAGCGGGGTAAACAGAACGAACATACGCGCAGGCGGCGAACGCAGCGCGAACATCCGACACCGTCAGGACTGATCTTTTGGGAAGGTTTAGACGCGATTTGAGATATGTTGTACTATCATTCATTTGTGAGGAACGTCCGTACGCCTTGAGCTCTGCAGATGCGTTTGGGTTGTGCTTGACGTCTGATAGATAGCGGTCGCAAATGTCGT
The DNA here is from genome assembly GCA_011947355.1 of Phytophthora boehmeriae. NCBI lineage: Eukaryota > Oomycota > Peronosporomycetes > Peronosporales > Peronosporaceae > Phytophthora > Phytophthora boehmeriae. The sequence goes on along the minus strand of JAAVTJ010000145.1, from coordinate 514,738 downwards.
AAAATCGAAGTAGTGGGTCCTGTGACGACAGCCGTAGCAACAATCACGTTAATCCTGTGGCACGGACACATTTAGGTTAACATACTTGTCCTTTAGCATACTCGATGTAGCGAACGTCGTCTGGGTTGTCGAAGAATGTGCTGATGAATCTGTGAGGCAGGAGAAGTGAAGGCGAATGGAGAGTTAGTGACCATAGGCATTACTGCAAACAACGTAGTCTTACGCGCGAGCACTGTCGCCCGTCCGTTCCTTGAACGTGTGAGCAAGTTTGAACAAGCTCGCATTGTATCTTTTCGGGATAGCTGAACCCACCGATTCTCGCGTACGCTTCCCATACTGAGCGAGCTCCTCAAATCCCGTGGACGACAATACACCAGCCACAGACATGTTGTAGGGAAGCGAGTAGTTCCGTAACCAGTGCGGTATGACGTTGGAATAGTTGGTCTGAAGTTTGGTCAAGAGGTTTGCAATGTCTTCGATGGTATTGTCGGTAGGAAATCTGTGTGACCACAAAGAGTTTTAGTGAGAAGTAAGCATGCCATGTAGAGCGACCAACCTTACCTGCTTCCGTGGCGGCTAACTTGCTGAACTTGCAGCAGTTCGAGGTCCGATGCCTGGATATTGCTCACACGTGTGTTTGACTGCGCGAAATCCAGGGCATCACTGCGCTGGTCCCAGTACATTGTCATAGTCCCGAACGACAGAGGGCTAATGACGTTGGCGACAGCGGCGTTTAGGCCATCATTGATTTCTATGATAGCAGCTTTCCTGTCGTCGAGGCCACTCGTGATCACTAACAAGAACCCTGCCAAGACGGACGTGGCAGCAAGAAATCGGCCGATCATGACACCTGATGACGTTGATGCCGATGCTTCGTGCAAGGGTTCCTCGTCGACTGACGCAAACTCTTTCATCATAATCGCCTTCCTTCCAACTCACTCTGTTGCTGATCACAGCGCAGTTTTGCCAGTGTTCCGCCCATTTATAGGCGCAGCATGCAGCAACAATAAATCTCTCGTCCTAGACCCTGAGCTGAAACGCCCTAGTTATTACAGCAAATTGTGCCCTCCATCAAATCTGAAGACGTTATGCGCAATTGAGATCATCCCTGGCTAAGGCTTAACTCGCGAACAGCTCCGTCAAAACTGCACTAGCCAGCCACAACGTCTACCAATACTAATCTCCCAAACGTTACAAGTCAATTTTTACGATCTGCCGTTCCACGTTCTCAGGTTAAGTGCAGATTTTCGACTAGGAAGTGAAGTCTGCAAAACAATGCCGACGCTAGCACAAATGAAAATCTCAATCCCATGCGTTTTGGAAGCAGCTTTATCTCCGCAGATACTACTTTTCGTGTTGCTTTCTCTCTACACTGCACAGTCTTTCTCGAACTTGTAGTCGTAGAGGTAGTAGCTCCATAGCTCCTCCACCTGTGACAACTCGCAGTACAGCGAACCACATCCTGGCAACGGGGCCTCCACCTCCTGAATCCACACCGACACGTAGTACTTCTGGTCCGTCATGCTTCGGTACAGCCGGAAATCGATGTTCGAAGCCGTAGGTGCCAGTACCGAAGTGCGGAACCCTCGCGAGTTAATCTGCTCATCGGTCCACGACGCCAACAGCTTCGTGCGATCTCCATACCCAAGCAGCGTCATGAGCGGCAACGTGGTCTCAGCGTGACCAAAACGCAGGTTGCCAACGATGGTGGTGCCTCCCGTGGTGAAGTTCTTCATGTAGGCGTAGATGTCCTGAAGCAGGACGGCAGCCATTTCGTAGTTGATCTTGTAGCCCGCGCCCTGCTCGTAAAATGATTCCAGCTCTTCTACGTATTCCAGTCGGTTTAGAAGCTTCTGGTCCACGAGCGAGCACCACCGGTTGGTGATGTTGTACAGCATGACGTCAAAACTATCAAAGAACAAACCCCGTTAAAATAACGAACTTCAGAATGCATGCACGTACATCTAGGAACGTACGCGCACGCGGAGAACACTGACGACGCATCTGTGGCACTGAAGTCGGCGTCGGTAGGCAGGTTCAGTTGAGTTTTCAAAAACTCGATACTCTCGTTCATCTTAGCAGACACTTGGTATGCATCAAGCTCCGCTAAGGTGCTGGCGTTATTGATGACTTCCGCGTTGTACCGATCACACGCGTCGAAAAAGCGAAGTAAAGTGTCCTGGATGGATAGCAAGCATCGACATCATCAGACGGTATTCTCACACACGTAAGCAAAACAATGCACAACAAAATGAGAGCTCGTACGTTGGCTTCGGGGTATTCGAGGAACTGCACGTCGTCAGGGTTATCGAAGAACGTGCTGGCAAACCTGGATCAACAATGGAGTAACGATGCCGAACGAAGTAGTCAGCAAAGTAGCGTAAGCGTTGTAGACTGTACCAATAACCAACATACGATTGTCCGCTGTCGGCGGTGCGCGTCACACTGGTGTGTGCTAGCTTAAACAAGCTCGCGTTGTACACCGTCGGGATAGCGAACCCAACAGAGGCTCGAGATCGCTCGCCGTATGCTGCCAGCTCCTGAAAACCAGCAGGCGCCAGCTCTCCTGCAACCGTCGTATTATACGGCAGCGAATAGTTCTTGAGCCAGTCTGGGACGAGACTCGAGTAGTTCGTCTGCAACTTGTTCAGTAGATCCGTGATCTCACCCATGTTGCCCTTGGTGGGGAATCTGCTGCCATGGCGACTGACCTGTTGTAGCTGCACCAGCTCCAGATCCGATGCTTGAACCGAAGATTCCAGTGCGACCGACTGCGAGATCGCGTCGATATCAGAGTCGATCTGGTCCCAGTACTTGGTCTTGGTCGCGAACGACTGCCAACTGAAATTTCTGCCGCTGCTTGTTTCGCGCGGTACACTGCCAGCTGCAACGAGCGATGATGGAGCTGCAATGAATGCGATGGCAACCACAAGTTTGCTGCTGACCATGGCGTATTCTTTTTGCTGGGAGTGTTGTAGCGCCACCGAGAAAGTTGTGAACTGAGGGGTTCGGATTTCGTCATGCTCGACGTAGAACGTAAACGCCTCCCCATCTCACGCTTGCCGTACTTTGTCACACACTGCACTATCCCTTCAGTAGACGTACCACTTTAACCATTACGCGTGCAGAGAAATCTCTAGGAGATTCTTACTGCACAAGACGGACTGTATTCCTAGCTGTCGGAAGTGGAAGAGAAGTTCGACGTCGTCGTGTGTTTGTCCATTGACCATCTTTACGTCTTGCCAGCTGCACACGACTCGACAAACCGCTATGTATCACCCTTACTCCCTCCCTATTTGGCAATAGCAGTCCGCCCTCTCTTCATCCGCTCTTGGCCCACTCTTCACCTGTCCAGTACTTAGTACTTGCTAGTCCAGCATCTAATAGCAATTTCTCTTTTGTGAACACTTTATTTTGTGTCCTTTTACAATGTCTTGAGGTTTGTATGACTTGTTACATCTTGGTTTTTGTATACCACCCTAACAAGATCTGGCCAGCCAGTCAGCCCCCAGTTTATCAGACCGTAAGAAGGAACAGCCATGGGCGGCCACCACGAACACCGCGAGGGCCAAGGTCGCTCCGCTCCGGCGCGTGGGAGGGCTACGAGTCGCTGCACAAGGCGCTGGAGGGTCTGGCCTCGGCGAAGGGCGTCTCCCAGAGCCGCATCGGAGCCGTCGCCAAGCTGGCGACGCATTACGCCAAGGTTTGAGATCCGTGTTATTTAACAACGATTACTTAAGGACTTAACGTTATGTGACATTGTGTGTGTTTCACCCAGTTTTATAAACACGTCGTGCACGACATTGAGGTTTTTCTTTGGAAAGCGGAGGTGGAGCACCGATTGGCAGGTAAGTACGGACAGTTAAGAATGATCCGGGATGTGCGTGGATGGCTTACAGATTTTGATTGTGTTTAGGACTTTATGCGATCGATGCTATCATCCGACAGGTGTGCTTTGGTGCTACACATTTCTTTTCTTGCTGCCGTTGCATCTTATTAACACTTTATTTGTTCTTTTTTGTTTCATGCTTGCAGTCGCACGCGAAAAATGGCCCAAAGGATGCATACGTGAAGCGATTTTCGATCAGGCTGACGGACACAATTGCAGCTGTAAAGAAAGTCCCTGAGCAGCAACAACCCAAGGTGAAACACGTGATTGAAGAGTGGCAGAAACGCGGCGTTTACACGGCCACCCAGATCGAAGAAGCTGGTGGACAAGAATTCGTGTACAGTGGCAATGACCAAGTAAGCCATTTTTCCTCTGCTGTTTTATTCGTTGTTAGGATATTTTTGACTCATTCGCTTGACCTTCTGCTTTCTTTTGATAATATTTAGGATGAACGATCGGGAAATATTACACCACGCACCTCGCCAGGAAAATTGGCGTCGCTGCTGTCCATTATCAAACAAAAGAAGGAGGAACAAGATCACACTTCCCACCCAAGTGAGCAGCGACCACAAACTTCATACGAAGAACCTCATGACAAAAGCAGACGTCAACGCGATAACACTGACCGAGACTCGCACAACCAACGAGGATATGACGACCGACGAACAGAAGAGCAGAGATACAACCGGAGAGACGCAGGCGGTATTATGGGGGACGCACCTGGAGTGCCATTGGGTGGCCGAATTCGGAGAGCTCCCGAAGACCGCGATAACGGCGTGGACGACGACTTGCGCGATGCGAAGAAAGCTCGTGGGTCCCGGTGGGGGCCGCCTAGGCCTGATTCGAACGATAGACCTGCTCCAATAGTGACATCGCTGGACAGACAGAATGATTTCGGACGTGGTAGCGGCAGATCTTCCTATATTTCACCACAAGAGAGACCAGACTCTTCTCGGCAAGCTCCCTTGCTGCAGTCGCCTCGTGGCGGCCTGCCAAGACAAGATGAATGGAACCGTGGAGGGGATCGCGGTATGCTTAGCTCCCGTGGTTCAGGCTCTTCATGGACAGCAAATGAAAGTGTGCGCTCGCCTCAATCTGCAGGTAGATTAGATCGTGGCCTTCCATCTACGGGTAGAACCGACCTAAACACTCAAGGTGGAATGCAACGGTCTCCCTTTTCAAGATCTGACGATCGACGGAGCCCTCGTCCGGACCGTATCCCCGGCACTTCTGGTGAAATCTGTCGCAATTTTCTGGCTGGCAGGTGCACATATGGAGACACTTGCTGGTATGGTGTTTGTCAACTATTTCGTGGCATCGAGCGGGAATTCTTCTTGTGCTTCGTGGTCGTATGAAAAATGTACTAACTTTCGTTCTGTTTGGTTATCGTTAGGCACATTCATGACCCCAATGCGACTCCATCTGACAGGCCCAACTCCGAACCTAAGCGCAAAACTGTGCTATGTAACAACTACCCACTCGGAAAATGTCGCTTTGGAAATAACTGCAGGTACAATTTCATTATTAGTGTCACTGTGCGGCTACTGTCAATTAAGTATGCCATTCTATATATCTCCTCAATGAACGGTATTCTGATGATGGGTTGCCCTTGCGGGACAATACCTCTGTTGTATACGTGGATCTCCCTTTAGCTTTGCCCACGGAGAAGATGAACTCGACAAGTCAGCCAGATATCCTTCGCGAGGCCCCTCTCACAGCGGACGTGACGGATTTGATGCACCAGCTGAACGCCGTTGGCAACCATCGCCGAATGCGCGGCCAGGGCTTGAGCAGACACCTCAGTCGCACGTTGCATCTGCTGTCACTAGTGCTAATGCGCCTGCCCACCAAGCTAGATCTTACGGAGCCCCACAAGCTGTATATAATGAAGCACACGGTGATCGCGGCTCTAGAGAAGGTGATTCTTCAGTATCTTATGCTAACGTCGCTGCGCCCTCGCCAAGTGTTCGCCAGGCGTTGCCCGACCAGCAACCCCCATCAATAGCACCTACACAAGGCTACCCGGGCGCATCCACCTCAGCCACGTCTCCGTATGGTGGCAGCAATTCCGGCTCGAATTACGTGAACCAAGGTCCGTCCTCTTACTCAAACCAAGGTGGCAATTCCAGTGTGCCACCGCCGTCGTATGGAAACCGTCCGGCCGCTCCTCCGACCAGCTCTAAGGCGCTGCAAGACGACGACGATGCCGACACGGCCGAGCCTGAGTTCACTCTTCAGTATGATGACGACGATTAACGGAGAGAATTGATGAAAGCTGTTGCCAACCAACTGAAGTTCATAGTGTCTGAGTCATGCATGACGAACAAGACGAAACGTCAGTCACAATCAAGAAAAACATTTGTCAGAGTTCCAGCCGAAAAATACCATCGTATCAATGAAAGAGTCACACGAGTTCAGGCTGCTAACCATTCTTGCATTGTATTCAGCACCGGCGTTGATCGGTCTATCTAAAAGGATCGTGGTTTTATAATTTCATCCAATCATTAAGTTCTAATCATAATATTATCCAATCCTGAGCTAGGAGAATTGCATCTGCGAAGCTGAAATAAGTCATGGCGTCTACTAGAGATGCGACGCGGTCATCGTCTCCGCGCGCTCTTGGTGTGTCCAATCGGCTGCTGCAGGCGGTTGCATTGGCTGCGCTTCTCCTCGTCACCGTGTTAGTGCAATTGCCAAGTTACTTTTCGACTGTTCTTTACGCACGAGGCATTTCGTCGATAGAGAAAATGGAGCACATGTTCGCGACGAAAACCATTTATTGGGACCAACGCAGTGGCAGTTCCGGCAGCAACGAGGCCTCCGAGCTGAAGGCCATGATGATTTTTCCGACGTTTTCTTTTGCTGTAGATCGCCAGCCACTTCGAGAGGAACTAGAACTCATCCAGACTCAAATTGTGGCTCGTCATGGGATTCGGTAGTTAATTCTATTAACATTGGTTGCGAAGAAGTATCGATTGATTTTGTTTTGGTACAATAGGTATCCCACCGGGAAGAATATCCAATCAATTCAAGCTTTGGTGGAGAGATTGCGGCCGTTTGAAAATGCCCTGCCGACGTGGCTGAGAAACTACACTCTACCCTACAATTTGAGCGTCAAAGGAGAGTTAGCTGTACCTGGAGAGCGTGAACTTCATGATTTGGCTGCTCGGAATCTTGCCAGCAGTGGTTATTCCAGTCCAGTAATGTATTCGAAGAAAAATACCGGGTCATGCACTCGCAGGTGGCGAGGGCCAGAGATTCTGCAATTGCGTGCGATTCGTATGCCTCGTGTTGATAGCAGTGTATACAACAGTACTCACGTGCTTCTCTCTTGAAATCATAGGTTTGCCCATTCATATTTCGCGAATCCGGAAGACGTGGACTATATCACGCACCCGAAAAACAGGTTGGCGTGTTGTTTTATTCTCGAAACATTGTCTTTTGTCGCGTACACTCATGGCAAGAATTTTCCCTCACACAGGATATCCTATTGCGATTCTTCGACGCATGCGCACGGTACCAGCGCGAGGTGAAACATAATCAAACAGCACTTGCACAAATGCACGAATATGAAGAGTCTGCTATCATGACGAAGATTGCGCAGTCACTAAAGCGGTCTCTAGGGTTAGAAAGCAAGCCGATCAAGTTTTCAGCCGAGGACCTAATGACAGTGCAATCAGCTTGTGCGTACGTCAAACCGCCGATTCATTCGTAACCAGTGGCCAGTGCCCTTACTTGCTGCCTTTGACAGATTCGATATCGCTCTATACAATCAGAAGCACACCTGGTGTTCTTTGATGTCGAAGGAGTTTATTCGGTCGCTGGAGTATCTGGATGACCTTCAGCAATTTTACTGGATTGGGGGTGGTTACAAGATCAACTATGAAATGGCTGCCACGCTATTGCGCGAGATTTTTGATATCATGAGAGGTAGAGAGGCGCAAAACAACACACTCGCGGGGATTTTCTACTTTGCCCACGCAGAGACAACGCTCCCATTGATGACCCTGATGGGTTATGGTGATCGCTCGTTCCTCGCGGCGAATGCGACGCAGGCCGACATCGCGTCTCGAGGATTCCGAACGTCAGTGCTGTCTCCTTTGCAGCGAACATTGAAACCCGCTTGTTTAGGCGCAAGACGAACCGTGGAGAGCTATACGTGCAGATCTTAGTGAACGAAAAAGAAGCTAAAATCCCAGGGTGTGACAGACTGTTCTGCAAACTCTCTCAGCTGGAGAAACAGTGGCGGTACTACTTGACGTCTTACGACTTCCACAGGGACTGTGAATAAGCACCAAAGTTCACTAGACTTTCAGATTGGATATACTCCATAGTATCGCGTCGGAATACATGTGTTGTTGGACGAGTATAGCTCGGTCGTCCCTTCAGCACCAAAAGACGGATCTGCACGAATCCGTGAATGGCCTCTGTAGTGCTTACATCTGACGCCAGTCTGGCGGTAACGAAGTCTGCTATCTCTGCTGGAGAACAAATAACTGCGGACATCGACCCCACTATAGCCAATGAACCAGATGACGAGTTAGTGGAACGTATTGACGACCCATTCGTTTGGGTGTGTATCGTTGTCGAGTTTATTACTGATGTCGTATGGAATAATGGTCGACCCAAAAGCGACAAGAGTCAGCATCGTATTGTTGTACAGTTTGCTGTCGACCCAGGCAATATATGCACGGCAGTGGATTGGACAGAACGAAGAGCGAAACCAGTCAAAATTTTCCTACCTTCATCGCTGATTTCTGACGCCGGGGCAACCATGGCAGTGGAAGTTTGGGAATTCCAATCTGATGTGAACCGTGACCTAATTGGCCATCGACGCACTGATATTCATGAAATGCTCAAGGGAAATTTAACAACTTTGGAACTGACTAAAAGGCAAGGAAGGACGTGCTGTGGTAAAATCGGACTCTCTGTGACGTTGGATAGAGATTTTGGTGGTGTTATAAATGGAGGCCAAGCACAAAGCACAGGGCGGCTCATATTGATGGTATTAGAGTGCCAAGGATTGCATCAAGAATCCGACCTCGCAGTCACCATGAGCTTGAGTAGTGGAGAAATTGATCGTGCATTACAGTCGCATGCGGTAATGTACGATGAAAATCGCGGTGCTTTCATTTGGAATCACTGTTTTTCTTTCCAAATTTCCTCATCTGCGATCAAGAAGTACAGCGCATTGATCAGTATGATAAATGTAACAGCAATGGATCGGGCAATTGGCACAGTAACATTCCCCTCGCGTCTTTGACATCTAACGAACAAGGATTTTCCGCCTGGCTTCCAATTCATTCGGTGGCCACCCGGGATGAAACTTTAAATGCACGCATCCGTGTGGCTTGCGTTTTCCTTCCCGATATTTCCGAAGATGTGGTACTTTGTGCTCCCGAGATCGAGAATATCAATCGCCCGATGATTCATTCGCTTAGTCACCCCATGAACATGATGGACTTGCTCCTTCCTCTAGGAAGCGTACTAGAAGTCAAAATTAAGTACATTTGCTCGACTTCACCAACAGAAGCCCAGCTCATTCGAGAACTACTCCGTGCTGACAAAGACGTTCACCAAATCAGTGTGCGTGGCCGTATTCATTTAGCTGGCGGAGACATCCAACGGGCTGTTACCAGTGCCTTATTGAAATTAGAGTCGAAGCATTGTGAAGGGAAAGTTTGCGCGCAGCTAGTAGGTAATGACGGCGGACCAATTGTTTTACGCTTGGAGCTGAATCCAGATGTCATGACAAACGTTCATCCATACTTTTCGTTTGAAATTCGTTTGAAGGGATTACAAAAATGGCGAGCATCGTCATGGATTGCGTTGCCGCATATACTGAAGAAGCTTTCGGTCGGTGTGGAGCATCAGTATGCACTTAGACTAATTGATCAAGAGGGACGAGTTTGTAGTCAACTTCAAGTCAGTTTCCGAGGTGGATTGGAAGTCGATCTGCTGAACAAGCATCAACACTGGACGACAAATGTTCATGAACCGCACTCTTGTGCTATTACGATGACTATTACAGATGTGTTTGCCCCCGAGGAGCAATCCGTAATGCTCAATACTATGCCAAGATCTGGTCTATGAATGGCAAAAGCGAAGCACAAACTATCTCTCCGCTTGCATGGGGCAGTGGTGATTCATCTTCAGAAAAGGTTGAAGCCCACAGCGTATCGTTTAAGGTGGGCGACATATCCACCGAGATTATTTTTGTGAGTGTGCATCGGTTTAGTGCTCATGAGAGGAACGAATTGTTGGGAACTGGCAGTTTTAATCTGTGTGGAGTACCGGTTCCTGACGGTAGAGGAGACGTGAGCTTTTCGACGGAAAGAAATGTGCCACTATACGCCGAGTCTACATCCTCAGAAGAAAAATGTGGATCTGTGACGCTCGCACTGCAACTATTTCGTGTTGGCAACAACAGCGAAGAAGGGACAAGTATTTCTCTTGCTGCTGCTGGACTTGGCAGCATTGCGTATCCAGGCCAGAGTGGTGATATGCGATGTAGATTTGATTTCGATGTCATTGAGGTGCGATGTTTACCATCCAACGTGTCGGAAGGCGACATTATCTTTATTCAGCTTCGAATCGCACAGAGCAATTGGAAAAGGGATCTCGCTACTACTAAGGTAGTTTCTGGTGAAAATGGAACAACATTTGCTTCATTTGGAGATAAACCGCACAAGGTCGTCTGCTGGACCGCAAAGGATCGGTCGTTCCCTGTGCTTGAGATTTCTCTATACTCTCAGCCCCCAAAGCAAAATAGTCGAATGAAGACTACAAGTCGAGCATCACTAGCACCAAGCCAGCAAACGAAAGACCGAACCGATTGGCGTCAAATCTTGAAGTTAAATCATAAGGCTAATGGGGTGGTGGCACCGGTATTGCTGGCCACTGGCTGTCTAAATCTCAGCTCGCTTTTTTCCAGCTTAATGTGTGGGTTCCCTTTGAAATGCAGTTGACGGCAACACAGGGTATTAACGAGAAGGATCTTGAGAAAGCACGTAGTATTGTGCGAGTAACGATGAATTTGCGTGCGTCGCCTTGTCAAGAATACGGCGGGAAGGAACCGATCGCACTGGACATTTGTAGCTCGGTACAACAGTCTGTTAAAGGAGATGTGTGCATTCACCTGTTGCAAGCCACAGGTAGCTTCTTGAAAAGATTGATTTGATGACCAAATACTACATCTCCATTTCGCTTGGATCAGAGGTGGTGACCAGCAGGTGCGTAGCAATCACTACCTCTTTGCTGCTGTGCTCCTAATGCTGACCATCTTGTAGCTGCTGTGCTGCAGGTGATACTCTCACCTGGAATGAACATCTTACACTTCCTATGGTGTGTGTTTCACCCCGATCATTCAACTCACCATTTACCAACAGCGTACAGAGGCGTTCGCAAACGCACCAGAAGAAGAGCAGGCTTCGAGTCAGCAGCTGCATGAAGACCAAATTATCGGGTGCTTAAGTCTCCCGATCTTCCCTTCGGTCTTGGAAAGAGGCCATCTTCTGCAACTTGAGCTTCCATTTGGCACGTCGTATGAAATGGATCTTGGCAAAGGTGCGAAAGATCCATACTATTACAAGCGAGGAATGCTATCGCTAGAGGTGCAGTTTCTTGCAAGTGATCAACAGAAGATTCTGTCGCGCACCCCAAATGAAAATTTTGAATTGGTTATACATCAAGTGCGCGGGAATCTGGACGCCAATAGTCCTGTGGGTTCTTCGCCTGGTTCGGCGCAATCCGTGTTCATTGACGTTAGTTTGATGACAGATCGCAACGGTACAGCGGACGATTTAGCAGTGGGGACAACCAACTTGATATCGTTGTCACCGACTGGGTTCACGAAGACAAGCGAGGTAATAGATCTTAGCAACCCCACGGTGGCAACGATTCTCTTAGAAAATCGAAGTTCTGTGATCGTTGCGAAAATTCGCGACTTAAGTGGGAATTACCTTGGTCGCGTTCATCTTCCACTCCGGAGAAGTTGGAGAGAAAGATTAGTGCACATAAAGAAACAGTGTTGGTATAGCATATGCGTCGACTCGAAAGATACCGAAGCAAAGTTGACGAAGGACGCGCTTTTGATGAGTTTGCAAGTTCGACAACAAGGAAGCCAAGCTTCGTCAACCAATGCGCTCGGGAGAGTTTACGTCTGTATTAAAGAAGCTGTACTCGAATACTCGTCAGATTCGGATCTGTTCAAGCTTGGGAAATGTAGTGGAGCTAGTGTACAATTGACGTGGGTGGCGACGGACAATAAGGACTCAAAACGCTTCCGCACGAGACAGTCAACTGACCAAGACAACAGTCATCACTGGCGCTGGAGTGACGAATGGTTCTCTATTACGCACGAATCCGAATCGAATACGTTAGAAGACATGCAGATTTCTTTACATATTGAAGCACAAGCCAAGCGGCCACAGCTTCGGGGCACAGTAAACCTCCTCTCAGCCATGGAAGATGCGACACTAAAACGATTGGACCAATGGATCGTATTAACAGATCTCCAAGATGGCGGTGGTATCAATGCTCACCTCCACCTTGTCATAGTGTACATACCAACAATTGCCGGGACAATCCGCATGGAATTCGGTAAAAGTCACATCTTCTCGGAGTCAATGAGTCTACTCCACCTTGGCAAAAGCTTTTTCAAGTGTACATATTGTGGAACCAACTACACAACCAGTTCAAAACCAAAAGATAACTCTCAGAACGGTGTATCCTCCCACAATGATAAGCAATTGCTGCTGCCGTTTGATTCCAGACTCGATGACGTGTCTTCTGGTCCGCCGGAATTTTCCATCCAGTGGATTGGAGCGACCAAAACGTTGGGTGAGATTTGCCTCGGTGTATTCTCTATCGATATTTTATCAATCTCGGACCATTGTTGTTTCACAAACCCCTCAGCAAACATTGTTCGAAGCAGCTTCTCTTGGTGTGAATTCCTGAGTAAAAGCGATGACAGACAGATAGCGGGAGTTGTGAGGCTTGGATTCGCGTTTAACCCTGCACATCATACGGCCAGGATGCAGAATCCCCATACATTGCCGACCGTAGGGGCCCGAGTGGCATCTGCGGAGACATTTGCTATTTGGAAAAAGATGTTTTATCTGCTAGACCAGAACAACAACGGCGTCATCGACCACAAGGAGTTCACAGACGTCTTTGTTCATCACCTAGATGGTAAGGCACACAGTTTATTATAATTTGCTTTCTTACTGCTTACGCTTACCCTTACAGACTTGGCCAATACGTTTGATGGTCAAAAGCTACTTCACCTGCTTTTCGGCGAGGATAATCAGGAAAACCATCGCAACGGGAAAACTGTGCCAACTCAACAGGAACTGACGGCATTATTCTCCGCAATCGATACCAACAACGACGGTGTACGTGACACTAGGGGATTCCTTCGATATCTGTAAAATGAAGAACTTATTCTTAATTCTGCCTCGTGTTGCAGGAGATTGAGTGGACTGAATATCTTCGTTTTCTTCAGCGACAACAGGTGCAGATGTACAGCACGTCTTCCGCGAACGGCAAGAATGAAAATGTATGCCCTAGTGATAATCCTGAAGTACCATCGCCACGGATTGAGCAGACGAGGGAGCTTAGGAAAAATACCGAGAAGAACGTTGCGAGACATCTCTCAAGTTCAGTGGAAACTTTGCTGAAGGAAATCAGCCAGAACTGACACTCACAAAGTCGTCGAATTCTTCAAGAACATCAAATAACGCAATCGGTCAGCTATCTTCGACTCAATGCCACTGGGCAAATGCGTCTTCATCAAAAGAAAGCCTGTGGAAACTGCACCAGTCAAGTCAAGAGCAGATCCGGTTGCACCAGCAGGTGGCTTCCTTGGAATCGATCCTCACTCTAGAGCGGAGGCGATTCGCCGAACTCGCTGCAGATCGCCAGGCATTGATGCGTTCCTACCAGCAATTACACCTCAAACACCAGAATGATCTCATCCAGGAACAGACGAAGGCTAAGTGGATGAAGCAAACCATAGAGCGTCAGCAACAGCAGCTTGAGGAACGCGAGGCTCTTCGCCAAAGGCACAATCATGCATCTGTCGTGCTGCAATCAACTGTTCGATCACGGTTAGAGCAGAAACGCTATCATGGTTTGAAGCTTGAGCGTGCTAACGCAGCAATTACGATACAATGCATGGCGCGACGCATGAAGGCAAAAAGAAGACTTCGAATGCTGCAAGAAATTGATCGGATGGCTAAACAGCACAAACGGGCAGCTTCAATGCTCCAGAATTTTGCTCGATATCACTTACACCGTAAGGAACAGATTTTGATGCAGGAAGCAAGGAAGATATCAGCAACTATTCTTCAGAAAAATGCGCGTCGGCTGATAGCGTGCCATTCTTGGTCACGCAAAAGAATGGCAACCCTCAGACTTCAATGTTGGACCCGACAGAGGCTTGCAATTCAACATGTGAAACATCTTCGGGGCACAGCTGGTATTTTGAAAGGAGTGCTACTCGGATGGATGGCGAGGTGGCAATACGGAAGAGTCAAGAGGGCATCACGAAAGATCCAGCGGTGGTGGAGGAGCGTCAGCAATGAACGTTCGTTGTTCCATGAGCGTCTCGAAGCTGCCATTTGTATTCAATCAGCATGGAAAAGGAGAACCACGAGGGTGTGGTTTAAACGAGAACGACAACGGCAAGACAAATTTATTGCAGAAATTGAGGCGACAATTTGTATTCAAGCTGCGTGGCGGGGAAGGTTGGAACGAGTAAATCGCCCTCGACCATTAGAGGTAACTTCACAACTTGGTAGTACTGTGGTCACTCCTGATATTAGTGACATAGCCGATTTCGCGTGTTTCAATGGTGGAGGGGTCGAATGCATCCCACGTTCAGCGGAGCCAGATGACATTAGCTACAGCAACAATTTTACGGGCGATATGAACTGCGGCATGGATGATAACGCCGTGATTTTAAGTGTTCTCTCACAAATTACTCAGAGAGTTGTGGATGCCGCTGCAACGTGCAATCTTCAACACGACACATCAGAGTTTGCTCAAAACGTAGAAGAACTCCAAGTCGGTACAGTGGCAGATGAACTCATTGGTTCCATTACATCTTGCCCTTCTGTTGAGGCCAATGACACAACTGGCATTTTCCTGGACCAAACTGAGCGCTTTAAGGAGACCGATGTCAATGGCAGCCCGGCAATGTCAAAGTTGACGGACGCAGATATCTTCATCATCCAAAACATGCTAGACGACTTGACAGAATCGGTGTTTATTCGAGCTACTACCACTTTAGAAAGCAAATTGACGATGCCATTTTCTGGTGCATCTGACGACCATGCGCCGCTAGGACCTTGTCCAGACAACGCTTGCGAGACCAAACTAGACCTCAATCGGCTTGGGCTGAGGATAAACGGGGAAGGTAACCAACAGCACGTGACGTTCGACACTTCCCTTGGTGGTGATGACCTCCAAAATGGGGCAACCTCTACGGACAATACCGAGGGCGGCGTTGGCATACCGGGCGTTAATGCCGGGCTGAGTGCTTCAATTGACGATACCTCTAGCCTCAATGGAGATGATATTAAGCAACTGACAGTCAGTGAAGATTCTGCAGCAAATGCCGACGGAGGCGCTGACGAGATGGAGGCTAAAATGCCGTCCCAGCCGGCACCTACTCACCTCCCTAAACTCTCTGAAGCCCCCGAAGCTCCTCTAATCGACTTTTTGATGCCCCACAAGGCAGTGATGCCTTTAAAATGATTCGTGCGACTACTATCAATGATGAGAGTGATACTCTCGTCGGCGTCAGCACTTCAGAAGACAATGGTCTGGGGAAAGGAAGACATAAACCAGGGGGCATGCCAATTGAATCTACGGAAGACTTGCAACTCAAACAAGATGCACAAGATGTGATGGCTGCAACCCCCAGCTTAGACTCTGACAAAATCACACCTGAAAAGCCTCAAGAAATATCCGACGGAGCCGCTGCGCAAACGCATACCAAAACATCGACATTGGAGCCGATGATCTTCACTGCTAGGTCAAGTGCACTTGATTCCGGTGAGAATGGCGGTGGAAATGCAAGCATGGATTCAACGGATTTAATGATGGAGGCCGATGTTATGGCTTCCATGATCGATTCGGTTGGTGGTGACGGCGAGACGACAGCATACGATTCCAAACACCGTCACCGGTTCAAACGTCTGGACAGCTTAACATTGCTATCAGATTTTCACCAACTCGAAGAGCAGGGCAGTGAAAAGCTCATCACCGAATTTCCAGAACAACCCGTAGTTGATGTTCGCAAGGAGAGCGATAGTGCCGATAGAACAAACGTAGAGTAGAACGACAGTAAATGTAGCAGCTTTCATGTCGATCGTTGCAAAGAGATGAAACGCTCCCAGCTTTCGTAAGCACCTCGTGCTCTTGTCGATCGCTAACCGACCGTTCATCTCAATTCTTGAGGGGCGTCCAAGATTTCGATCTCCTGCCTCAATCTCTCTCACGCTCGACGGTAGAACACAGTCCAAATGTCTGTCGACGCCACCATTCACCACATTTTTGGCTATGACGGCGGTGCAGGTGATGCACCTCCTCTCCAGCTAGCTGACGAGCAAACACTCGCGTACGTATGCGGTCACACACTGAACTTCACGTCCACCATAACGCGTGAACAGCAATTCTTGGTTCCATCTCAGCCGCGAAGAATTGTTGCGTTCGATATCAACTGGAAAACATGCACGTTCGCAGTCGCAGCACGGGAACCTGAGGCTGCCATCGCACTGTATTCGTATCCCGACAAGAAGCTGAAGGCAAAACTGGAGCCGACCAAATCCAAGGGTTCTAACCATGACGAGATCTTTGAGTATTCGTTGATCAAGTTTTCGCGGTGCGGTCGTCGACTTATAAGTATTCGTCCAGACACAGAACTAGGGGCCGGCGATGATAAATCCGAGGAATCGCGGACCCCGTTGGTCTGTGTGTGGGATCTGGAGACGGAGTGTCCGGTTCCAGGATGTGAGCGGTCCCATGTATGTGGCCCTGCTCGCTTTGCGTCCTTCGACCCTGCTAACGTTGATCTGTTCGTCGTCGGCGGTGATGACGGACTTCAGGTCTGGAAGATGTACATTGGTAAGACTGCTACGTCGAGTTTACTGCGACCAGAGGCTGTGACGCTGCCCAGAGTTAACGGTACTAGTGACCAGCCCACAAACCCAGCAGAGTTTGTCGAGTGGGAAGAAAGACGCAAACAGTTCTGCTGCCATGCTTGGCTCCCTCAGAGTCAGCTGCTAGTTGCCAATCAGGTTGGCGATCTGTTCCTTGTAGACGCCATTGAAGCGAAAGTCGTTCAACAGATCATGACAGCGGCGCGCCCAGATCGCTGCCCCATCGTGGGCATTGTGGTAACAGTTGAGACCGTTGTCATCGCTTATTCTGACGGAGCACTTGCGTGGCTCCAAACCGATAACTGGGAGCTGTTGAATACTGGATTTCTTCCTCCAGGCTCAGTTGTGACCGTCATGGCACCCACACCAACATACACTAAAGCCTATGTGGGTACCCGCGCTGGTAAAATCTTTGAGGTTCGCACAAGCGTCTTGCAAGACGATGATGAGGACGGAGAAAACGAGGAAGACACTGGTGCAGCACGCTCTCGACCTGTCAGTGGGGCATCCAATCGTGGCGGAAACGGAGAGGAACTGCAAATGATTGCTGCTTGTGCGAGCTTCCCAACAGGGCCTGCATGTGATAGCGCTGTACTCACACCGTTTGGTGGTGGATTTAACGCCGATGCTCTCATTGCAACAGGCGGTGTAAGCGGGGAACTTGCATTCTGGAGCCTCCGCGACTTTCGATTAGCATCCGAAGTCAATGTGTCGGCACTGTTTGCTCAAGACCCTTCCACAATTGGGAATATATCTGCTCCCAACTCGCGACCAGGTACTGCCGGTGCTGCACCGACCGATCTCAGCGCAGGAGAACCTCCTGCTCCACCACCCGTCATAATTACCGCTTTAGCAGCGAGACCTGGAGACCCGATAATTTTTGTTGGTGACCATCTGGGAAGACTTCGAGTGCTGGTTGTCGCGAAAACAGTGATCGGGGAGGCAAACTGGAGATTATACCTCAGCACTCAGCGCAGTTGCTGCCGTGTGACGCCCCGATAGATATCCTGTCGATCCACCCTGCGCATGCGGTACTACTAGTGTCTTCAACTCACAGTGGCGCCGTCTTCTTGCTGTCAATGGATCACGAGAAGCGCTTTCCTGTACAGGCATTTTTACACTGCGAGACCCGAACGAACGCGTCGTAGACATTCAGTGGAATGCTACCGGCAGCAGCACCAATAGTTCGCTTACACTAACGTGCTTTTCATCGCGAGGATTGTTCTATTCTGCTCGGTATCAAGCGCCACCGCAAGAAGATTCATTGGCAGGTAGCGGGGAGGCCGACGCGATGTCTCCCTAGCAGTGCCCTGCAGATCGTCCCCAAAGTCGTCGCTTTTGGTGAGGCTGTACTCCAAATGTGTTCTCGATTGCGTTTTCTGGGTAGCACTTTCAGCAGTATGATGATCGCCACATCTCCTAGTCGCCCGGAGCTTACGTTGCTGAAATATCGCGATGTCCTCCGAGAGTCCACGGAAGAGATAAGCATCTTATCGAAAGTCCTAACGAAACGTGCTCATGCTCGAGGAGTCTCAGCTGTTGCTCTCTTTCCTCGAGCACTCGAGGAGGGCGTAGAACTCTTGGTGACTGGTGGAATGGATGGTACGATCACCTTGTGGACGCTGACGCTACTATCTGTGGTAAATTCACGACGGCAGCCTAGGTCGTCAGCGGACGGTGAACGCGAATCGAAGGAATCAACTTCCGCTCAAAACGGCGATCTCGACGAAATGCAAGCCACCAAAAGCGGACGCTAGTCGCTCATGCGGGTCCAGTGACGACTTTGCGGTTCATTTTTCAGTCAGGAGGAGCGAAGTACGAGACTGGAGCTGGGATTAGCATCCAGTTGATCTCCACTGGTGTTGATGGTTGTGTGTTCTTGATGGACGTGCGTTTATCAGCTGAGCTACTTGGAGATACGATGGGATCAAGTGGGATAAAGAGTTCTGCTATCACGATGAATCCTCTCTTCATGAATGTAGTCTCGAGCGCCAAGTACGATGACGTCTTTCAGCCAGAGAGGGAACAAGAATGCACACCATTTCTCGAAGCTCGGACGCACGCTGAAGCCACGACGGCGCGCGACCGATTTGATCGTGGCAAGGATGGCACGCGCGTCAAACTGCGCGAACTCGAAGGAAGGCTCAAAATTATCCTTGCTGAGAATGAGTTACTGCCTGAAGGCGAACGGCTTGCAAGAGAAGAGTTCGTACTGAATGTGGCCTGGCGGGACGCTCTTTTAAGCGAGCATGCCACGCGAGCACAGAGAGTACGCGAAGGGATTGCACGAGACCTTGCACGCATGGCCATCGTGCGAGAGCGTATGAAGAGAGAGTTTTGGGATGCAGCTGAGGTGCCTGGTGTACGTCTCACAGCTCTCTTGCCGCCTGGACCTTCAACAGCAACAACTGCCGGTCCTTCAGCTGGAGCACCTTCAAACCAGCCCCAACAACAGCAGTCATCTGCACCAGCTGCACAAACCGTAAAACAGTCTGCTCACCTCTTTGTGCACAACTTCCCCATGCAGCGACAGTCGCCTAGTGAGTACAAGCTTGCCAAGCAAGTGGCCTTGCTACGAATCGTTGAGTTCTCGCACCAGCAGCAAGAAGACCATAAAGGCCGTGCGTCTGAAGCGCGCACACGGTTCCAAGAGACCATCCCCAGCGATCTGCAGTGGGTCTTGAACGCAGGATCGTTGCATCCAAATGCCCAGCACGTCGCCCCTGGAACTGACACTGCGGTATCCATGGACGCACCTGGCTACACCAAGCAGCCAAGCTTTCATCTTATGTATCACCCAGTGTCCGTGCACACGCAAAAGCAAGCGCGCGTGCAAATACACCTGCTGAGTTCGTATGGTCGAGCCCTTCAAAGCGCCTTCAACGAAGAGTTTCAGGACCTTGTGCGCCAGAAAGAGAGCACGATGGAGCAAATTGAGTCTAAAAACGCTCGCATCCTTGAGATCACTGCCGAGCTCAACATTGGTGGAAGCGCTGCAGACCTGTTTCAACCTCAATGGGCTCCTGAGGAACGTGCAGACTCGATTTTGAAGGTTGCCGCTGAGGAAATGACACAAAAGCCGTACGAAACAGCAGAACGCCGCAAACAGCGTGAGCGCGAAGTCCAGGAAGCAGCAGAGCGAGAAATGGCCCGCAAGAAAGATGACGTGGGCGGACGTGCGCTAATCGACATGATGGACGGCACTTTGGAAGTGAAGAAAGATCCACTTGCGGCGCAAGACTTGGTTAAGGAGCCATGGATGTTAACTACGCCACTTGAGGAGATGACACCCGACCAGAGAAAACTCGTAGCACAATTCGAAGCTGCACAAGCCAAATTCGTAGAGGAACGCGAAAAGTATCGCAAGAGTCTTGACCTGGAACTGCGAAAGACACGAGGGGAGGTGATAGACCTCTGTCGAGCCTTCGACGAAAAGATACGTGCACTACGCGATCGGTACATGGCCACACGCCAAGCTGTTTTGGCTCAAGAGCTCTACGAGTTGAGGCTTTCTGAAGAACTCATGTCCCGTGAACATCTAGAGCTTGGAGGTGAACGCCTCCAGGATGAAATGCGCACGTTTCAGAAGATGGATGCCGAAGCCCGGGCAGAAAGTGACCGCTTTACAGCGCAACTTGAAGCTTGCCGTGAGGACTGGCAGCGTGCTGCAGACGATGATAAGATTCTCGAAAAAATCTTTCTGCGCGAACTCGAGGAAATGGTTCAGAGCAGCGGTATAGCGGGTAGTAGCCTAGATGGCACGCACACGGCTAGTACCAGTCAGCTGGAATCACCGGAATTTATCAAGCAACTAGTAGAACTTTACCGCAAACGAAAACCAGACGACCTAATTCGCGAAGGAGCACCGGGGTTCAGTCAAGTTAGCAACTCAATAAAACGCGCTGGTTCAAGTGGCACGAGGACAACAGCGAAACAGCGAATGCTTGCGGAGAGCGTCGCTGGAGATGGATCTGCACGCAACCTCACAACGCCACAGAGCTTACGGAAGACACCAAGCAACAGTAACGAGCTTGAGGCCGAGGGTAACTTGGACCCATTCCAGTACCTTGATAGCAAGCAGCAGGATGAAGTGAGGCGAGAGAACAATGGCCAAGCACTAGCTGTGATGCCGCTGGATTATATGGCGGATCGCCCCGACGGCTTGCTCATTGACGACCGGATTTGGCGTGCACTAAATGCTCTACGTGCCAAAAAATCCTTTCGGAGCACGCAGTGAAGGAGAAATCCGAACTCTTAGCGCTTGCGAAGACTGTAAGCGAGGAACTGCGAATTAAGCTATCTAGCCTGCAACGCCGTCGAAGGCACCAACAGCGTGAACACGAGGCCCTGACACAGCGCCGGACCGCACTATCGGAGAGTGCACCACTGTTGGTGCGCATCAAGCAGGGTCAAGACGAAAGTCCTGTTGGTGGCAACGGCGACGATGCATTGCTGGTAGCTCGCACGAGCGTCGAAGCGCTGAACGACGTCATCCAGCTCCACGGCAAAGACCAAGTGGGCATTTTAGGCCGAATCAAGGACTTCCGCAAGAGCATCAACGTCATGGAGTGGGAACACGCGCTGTTGGAGCTTCAGGCACGTGATATGGATGAGCGATACACAGACATTCAGCTGTTACGTGTGACCAAAGACCTCCAAGAGCTCTTCCACACCGGCGACACATCGTACAAGCAGAAACGCGAAGCGGCAATGCTGGAGGCTAAACTGACGCACCTCAGCAAACATCAGCAGACCACTTTACTCAAACTTGAGCGTACGGGAAACCAATTGGAGCGGCAGCTGCGAGAGCGTGAACGTGAAAATCAGAATTTCCAGCAGCAGGTGGCACAGCTTGCGACTCAAGTACAGATCCGTGAGGATATATTGGCAAGTCGCACGAGTGCAGCAATCCGTCAGCAGACTGCGGAGGGTGGAGCTGTAAGAGGAAACGCAGCAAGACTCAAAGCCATTTCTGTACGTCGCAAGCTAGTTGATCTAGCAAAGGCCCAAACGGATGAGATCGAATACCTGCGTCTTGAGCTGGACAAGATGCGACGTCGCACATTCCCAAGTTTTGCTCATGCTCGTGACTACCACGACGTCGATTAAGCATGCAGCTTTAGGAGACTTAGCTTTGGCTTACTTCCATTGACCATCCATCGTTCGGTGGGAGGTAGCAGTCCTACAATTCACACAAACCAAAATCTGTTTATTGATCGAGAGCATCAACGCTGTAGTTGTACGAATAGGATTTGATTTCGTGCATGCTTACCTGGTATCTATCTTGTCTAGAGCAATGTCGAGGCATAACTGGCGGAGCCACTCTGCTCACTAGAAGCTGAAGGTGTCATCACGAGCGGTTTGAGACTTGGCACCTGATTCAGAACAATCTTGATTTGATCAAGTGCACGCTTTGCACGCTGCTGCTGATCCAATGATGAGTTCATGAGCGTTTGAGGTGCAGACGAAGGAGCTGTCGTTGTGATGCATGATGCAAGGATAATAGCAACCTGACGGAGCACAGCTGCCCAGTCTGAAAAACGATGCTTCTGTGCCTCAGCGTGGCGTTGTTGCACCAACCAACTCGAAACATTGCTGGCAACCACTTCAGCACAGTCAAGCGCGGTACTCAAATCCTTGGCTTGCACCACAGTCATAACTTGCTGTAGTAATAACAACGAGCATGCAGCGCCCGCTCGTTGCACCACCAGCAAAGCTACGCGGGAAACACTAGCTTTGATCGTCTGGTCAGTTTTCAAGTTCGAACAACGTCCTGCAATGGCCGCTTGCAGGGCAGCAAATGCATTTACTGCCTGTAATGATGCCGCGTGCTGCTGAGTTGGGTCAAGTTCATCCCAGACGCTATCTTCCAAAATTTGTTCCAGAAGTGCCACCAGCGAAAGCAACAATGCCGATGAAGCTCCACGCATCAATATCGGCATTTTATCTTTGCGCGACGTAACCACAGCCCCTTGCCTTAAGAACTGTGCTGCCAGCCATTCCAGCATCGCTGCTTTGGTCACTAGGTAGACTCCCCTGAAGGCGTGCGCAAGGCTGCCAACAAAATACTCGTAATCAACGGCTGGGTGTGTGTATCAGCCAGTTCAGACGTGAAGAAACTCAGCAGAATCGGGAGTACGTGACGGCGGATAAGTAGTGCCACATCTTCATCACGCCGCACACCTCGCCGTAGGGTGTGTAGGAGCCATGAACGCTCTTGGCGATAGGTCACTGGTGCTCGGCTGTTGAAAAGCGAGTAGAACATGGGCACGTCGGCCAGATCCATCGCCGGACGTGCCAGCAAGAAATGGTTCACTTGGGGATACAACACGTGGGTTGGCCGAGCAAGCACGGAAAGCACGTCATTAAAAAAACGGTAACAACAGACGGCACCTGTTCCAATGGATTCTCCACCGCCTGACGGAAAACGTCTAGCAATAAGTGCACCTGGCGTCCCGCTTTAAAATCACTTGTTGCTTCCGTCGTCGCTTGCAACGATTCATGAAGATGTGCCAATATCCCGTAAGCGTACGAACGGATACTCTCAGAGCTTGAGGACGTCGCACGAAGGGCTACACCGAGCAAACCCTGCTGCACGATGCCAGCGTCCGGTAGGTCTGATGAGGAAATAAAGTGCGACAACATTGGCAGGAGGAACGCTGGGTCGTAAGCTTCGGCTTCATTCTCGCCATCGGCTACCACAGATCGGTCCACGTCATATCGGGCTTGGTAGACAGTCAGTTCTCCATCATCCAAAAGGGTAGAGTCATTGCCGCTTGAAACTTCGCGATCCAGTGGGAAATATTCAATAGTGGCCCGAACACGACTCTGCTCAAGACCCCCACCAAGAACCCACGCTGAGTCATCAATCAGATC
Organism: Phytophthora boehmeriae; assembly: GCA_011947355.1. NCBI lineage: Eukaryota > Oomycota > Peronosporomycetes > Peronosporales > Peronosporaceae > Phytophthora > Phytophthora boehmeriae. The sequence continues at coordinate 490,807 of JAAVTJ010000145.1, read as the reverse complement.
ATTGTGCACTGTCGCAGTCGATGTCAAAGTCGCAGATGATGCACCGAATCGAAAGCCCATGCTGACGAGTGAAAGTTCTTCCTCTTTTGAACCGTAAGCCACGAAATCTTCAAAAGATTACGCAAGACGCGGTCAAATGGTGAAAGCGACATTGAATACGCGCTAAGCAAAGACTGTAAGAGAGTACGCGTATAGTTGCCCGTGATGCGCGTAAGTCGCGTAAGTACGTGAGCTGTCAGAAGCCTGGCGCTGTCGCCGTTTACATTGCACAAGCACTGGGGAAGCACGGATGCTGCACAACTACATCAAGGTGTGCAGCAAAGTCGTAGTCCAGGGCGATAACGTCACTTCCCACGAGGCGCAACAGCATCGCTGTCAGCTTCACAAACGAGTTTAGCACGAGTTCTGTAGGATCACTGGCTTGGACAATCTCACAGGCCTCAGCATATACTGGAAATACGCTTTTCAAAGTGGACAGCTGATCCTCTCGGTCTTGGCTCTTCAATAGAGTGACAGTATTTTCTGCCATAAGCACAATCCCTTCAAAACGGGGAGGCAGATCAGACCCACGTTTCTGCATGGTTTTCAGTTCATGAACTCCGCTCTGGACAAGAATCGGCAGCAACTTCTTGGCTATACTGTCGTCGATAGCATTGCCGCGCGAAAGCAGCAGTAACCCAAGCACCTGAGCAGACGACATTACTTCGTCCAAGCCCATCTTCACTAGTTTCTTCACAATGGCACTAGCAGCAAATGCACTGGTATCAGCGCCAAAAACGGTATCACTTGCGATGTGCCACAGCAATGCAAGGGCCGCTCTCTGATCCCCTTGGCATGGTAGCAGCACGCGTTTATAGCAACTGGGGATCAACTCCTGCATAAATCTCTGTAGATCTAAACTCGTAATGCGAGTGAACACATTGTAAACAGCTTCCACCAGCTCACATTGAACCTGCTCGCTCTTTTCGCGCCGAAGGTGGAACAATAACTGCTCCTCAAACTCCATCGGAAATGCCTGTTCTGCACCTTGACCGCTTCGAATTGCTGCTACGATGGCACGGAGCGTAGTCGTACATGAACCTAGGTGCATCTTGTTCTTGGACGCACAGGTACTTCGTACGACAAGAGGCACTAGAGCATTCTTAACAGATGCTGCAGCCGTACAGGCGTTGACACCACCCAGGCGACCCAATACCGTAAACCCGGTCGTAAAGAAAGATAGTTGTCGAGAATTGCCTTGGCTGGTCAGTAGGCGCCAAAGCTTGCGCGTCAGCAATTTTGAACGCTTGTAGTCCATAAAGGAAGTATACTGCGACTGCCGTTGGATATTTACATCACAGTTTCCCAGTGACGCTAACACACGTTCAATGAGCACCACAGCAGGTGTATTAGCCACGGTCGAGCTAGACTGCAACAGTAAGGTATCGATGACCGAAATGGAACTGTTGAGCGCAACATGCGAAGATAAGACAGCCACAACTGGGACGCCCGCCCGCTGGAACAAATCATCCAAATCGCAAAGTGATGTCATGGTTGTATCGGCTTTGTTGTAAGAGTACACCCTCAACGCCGCAATTTCCACAGCGCGAAGTAGTCGACACAGTAGAACACTCGGTACACGAGCAGCTACTGCCCGTAGCTTGTAGAAAATGCGCGATACCACTCCCACCACGAAGGGGTCTTCTTGTTGATCGATGGAGATAATAACAACGGTTAGTAGATACAAAAACAATTCGCACAATTGTTTAAGTCCGTGATCCTGGAATCCGAGGCGGCTTGATGACACGAAGAAAAACAGTAGTTGCTCGCACATGCGCGCTGCCTCCGCAGACTCCAGCGTTCTTTCGATCATTCTCCTCTTAATGAGGGAGACTACCGTTGCGATTGCTGGCTCCTGATCCTTTGGGTCCATGCTTGTTAAGCTGTAAAGAAAATGAGTGAGAATGATATGCGCTGGGAGGGTCTTGATAAAAGCTTCCGTTGTGGAGTCTTGTTGCATGATGTTCTTCTGTTTGCCTTGTGTCGACGGCACTCCGGGCGAAAAGGTCAGCAGCGAAAGTATATCCACATCTGCCCGCGAACGCAGAAAGTGATGTACAGGCACAAACGACTCGGCAATCTCCGAGGCATTGTTCACAATCTGTGTCCAGCAGGCTGCAAAATCCGCCGGTGGAACCGACGCAAGGGCAGCAGTAAGAGTGTTTGGGTCGCTAAAATGATGCCACTGGTTGTTGGTCGCTCGAGCTTTCTTCTTGCGCGTAGCAGCATCATCAAGTGCACTCCCTCCTGTAACCAGCGCACTGCAGTACGCCTTCAGCCACAAGAACGAGTCGAATTCGAGTCCTCCTTCGTCACTATGGTCTGGTCTCTTCCGCTTCTTACCGTTAACACCACTACTGCTCACTACTCGTTCTTCAGGTTCCCATTTGACTGCCGATCGGTCGTGAACGTTTGCTGTCTCCACATCAAGGTCGCTACTTGCAATCAGCTTGACTATTTGCTGCGGGTGCTTGCTGGAAGGCAAAAGGGCCAGCAAGATGCGCACAGCAAATGCTACGACAGTGGGGTCATCGCGATAGGCTGACAAGTCAGATCCCTGGGGTGTCGTGTCTATTTGGTTGTACGAATTGAGGAACATCACCAGCGCAACTGTCATTGGACTCAGCGAAGACGACGAATCTGCTATTACACGGCCCCCAAGCGCAATGTACATGAGAGGGTCAGCCATTACAGTCCCCATTACCTGTTCCATGAATTTCGCACAAGCGTTGCTCCCACCCTCGCGTAAGCTCTCGAGCCAAAATGTGATTTCTTCCGTAGCACGCCCGCAAAAGTGTTGCTGGTTTCGTTGTTGGCCCTGCGAATCCTGACCAAATATGTCTGATGCAAGTAAGCTTCGCTGTAACACTTGCCTTGCGAGCTCCCTTACGGCATTACTTGGTGTAGAGATGTACAGACGGAGCATCTGCAGCAACTTCGAATGACCAGCATCGCCTCCGCTAGTATAAAGGAAGCGTAGCCGAGGGATGTCCAACGCCAACAAGAAACGAAATATCTCACCGATAATCAAACTATGCATAGGAGTCGGGATGGCATCTTCGACGTTGCCAGAACCAGAATTGTCTAGGTATCGCCAAGCAAGCGTCTTCGTAAAGTCGAGTTTTACCTCACGCATTGCTTGAGGGACGCACTCTAGATAGAGACGGAATACCGTCAGGGCACGAACATAAATCAACGCGACGGTCCGTTGCTTGGAGGCACACAACTTGAGTAACAGCGATACAAGTGCCTCCGGGCTAGGCAGCAAGAAACGAAGTTCGGCTTGCACATCGCCGGCAATCCCCGCTTTGCTCAACGTTGGTGCAAGGCGCCTGTAGCGCTGCAGTGTCGCTTCCATGATACCCAACGAAGAGTAGATGATCAAGTTGTTCCCATGCTGGATGCCACGCGAAAGCTCCTTGCGGAAGTTACCTGGCGCAACAAGCCGGGCTGCTAGAGACTGTGATGAGCACCATAATGAAAAGGCATCTTCGTTCTTGGAAGAGGGCATTCCATCTGACACTGCATCTAGGGAACAGGAAAGCAGCTTCTGCACCAGCGAGGCTACACAGAACCAACGAAACACAGGTTGTGGCTCAAGCTGAAGCGCCAGTGCAGTCAGATACTCTGGTAATAGCCCAGGGTACTTTGCGAGCATCGTCATTACTAGTGTCTGTGCCTGCGTACTGTGTAGGAGCTCATTCACACCAACCGTGACAACAGCATTCCTGATCACCTTGACTGCGTACATTTGCTCCGACGTGATAGTTACCTCGTCACCTTGTGACGAGCTGGTAGCCGTCAATTTCGACAGGAAAAGCCGCAATGCTTGCTGTGTTGGTACAACATACAGAGCACCATCCTCAAAGAAAAGAGCGTTCAATACATCCAATGCAGTGTCACGCACATTTTCGTCTTCCACCTGCAGCAGCGCTAATAATTGGTGCACACACGTTCCGTTGTACACTACAAGTTTGTTCTTGTGCTCCACTTCCGGATTTCGCAGTACCAATGCTCCCAATCGAGCAAATAAGTCCGTCAACATCTCAGAGGAATCGCCATCCATACTTTTAAACAGCGAGGCGGCCACACCGCCTTCCTTCGTGGCAAATCGATGCACACTCTTGTCAGGACAGGCCATTAGTGCCAGTACGAGATCCACATAGGCCTGACGGAGCTGGAAGGGCGCCTCCTTCGCCTCGGTCTCTTCATCCACCACCTCAGCCCTCTTCCAGCGACGTGTAGCCATCTTCACGAACGCTGGACACTGAAAATTGAACAGTCGTACGAGTTCTCGTGCAGCGACGCCACTGACGCCCGCCACGATCCCCAGCAGCTCCAGAGCACGGAATTCAATCAACGGCTTGTCGCTCCAGCTCAGCATCTTCTCCAGCAGCGCGCTCTTATCGCGCACAACGCGCAGAGCAAAGCCTTCCGCCTGACTGGGGTTTTGTTGCTTCTGAGTCTGGAGCAGGTGTCCCACGACCTGTAAAAAGACCGCGAAGCTCTCACGTCGCTCCCATCGTGTCCCAGCGCCATGCTGCTCCGGCCAGATGCGCAGTAGCAGCTCTCCTTGCGGATGAATCTCCAGGAACTTGGCGCGCAAAGCGGCAGCAGCGTCTTCGGTCGCGTCTTGCTGCTGCTCTTCGTCGTCTTGAGGTCTGTCCAGTTGAGGCAGCAGCAGAGAGCGGGACAAGGCGCGGATGTAGTCGTCCAGAGGCTGTCGGTCGCGCTCCGCTGCGAGCAGCAGCTCACGCAGCGCTGCCGTCTGTCGCGTCGCCATGGCCAACGGATAAAATGTCCTTTTAATTGAGCGTTTATTTAAAAAGGCGTTTCATGCCCAGTTTTTTTAAATTAAATATTTCATTAAAAAGCAACGGGATATTTGGAAGGTCGCAGAATCGCCGCGATACATCGCCGTCAGGCCAGCACAATGGCAGAAAGTGTGAGCGAGTTCAGCGCCGATGGATCCGGCAGTAACGCGGAATCTTCCGCCTACGAGCCGCTATTCACGCAAGATCGAGCGCTCGCGCAGACGTTCTTTGATCGGCGGACACATGTACGGCAAACAGCACAAGAGGGCGCGATTTCAAAGATCCTCCCACGCAAGAGCCTCGCGTCGAGAGCGCAATGTGGTATGTTCAGAAGCCCCCAAGCCTGGAGACGAATCGAGCAGCTCGGAGGCGTCAACACCGGTTAATGAGACGAATCGACCTGCAGAGTCCGTCAGCAACGATGGTGGTGCTGTTGTCGCTTTGGGCAATGTGGTGCACGTGCCAGAGCTTGACGTAGTAGGAACTTTCGAGAGTTGGGGTGCCTTAAATACGTAAATGAAGGCCTACAGCAGACATACATTCCAGGTACACAAATGTTGTTATATACTGTGTCACACGTTAAGTCTGTGTGGTTCTTTCAAATTGGATTTCTGACTAGGTGTTTTCTAACTGTATGTGGTGTTGTAAAACCCACGTGAATCTTCGGTAGTAGTGTAAATAGCTTTAACCCACAACAAATAGTCTACCAGACCGGCAAACTAATAGTCGGGATGAGTTCTGAAGGCCCAGACTCAGTCCCTATACCGGGCCAGACGTTGGACCGTGAATTCGCTAAGTACGACTTTCACCAGCAATACACCGCGCACAACTACCACGAGCACTCGGTAGTATGCGCTACACGCTCACACAACCCGTAGTCCCAACAGCGAAAGGGTACTAGGCCTTGTCTAGGCTTATACGGGGCGCCGAGGTAAAAACTCGGCTGGAAGCACTCAAATAGAGAGAGATAGGCAATTCAGCCTTCACTCTATACAAACTCCCTATATAATCGGCCACACACTTCTTGACCTTGCCAGGTGAACACTTCACAGCAATGCTCGGTGTCCACTGACGGGCATACCCACACAAACAAGCAAGTAGGCTCACCTAAAAGGTCTCCACTTCACTCTTCGTGTTTGGTGGAATATTCCAATCTGGTTATACGTCCTTTCGGACCTACATCCTACTATGTAACTAATTATGCAACTATACAACTATGTAATGAACTATGACCCGTTACGGATCTCTGCGCCTGTTCACCGAAGAGTCGAACCCCCATTGAGCGTCCCTGAAGGGCCACCGAATACTCAAAATAGCCACCGAGTTCTCGAAGAGTCACCGCGCACTCATTCAGGGTCGAACTTACGACCACCGGGAAATCCGCACTTAGACCCAGATAGGTTCGCACCGAGGACTCGGCAAAGTTCGGTATCCACAATAGTGACTTCCTCGCTCGAGTGACCAGGTCCTTCAATATAGCCAATGAGTAGTCGGTCGTATGAAATACGGACCAATCACACCCAATAATATCAGCCAATCACAGAGCCGGATACTCGATGTTTCTCCGGAAAGCGCGGCAGGTCAGTCACCTGACGTATCTCCACACAGTGAGAAATCGCTACACCACACTTTTGGCGGTGTATAGACTCCATCGCGCAGGGGCGAGCAAGAAAACGGATTCTGGAGTTCATTTTCGAGAATAAGAGTGTTGAGCCGTCCATGAAGAATGTTCTCTCTCCTGTTCTTTGAGCTTGTAGTTTTTGGAGTTGAGCCATGTCGCCTGGATGGTAACATTAGACCTGCAATGCAGTCTTCCGGTACAGATTTCTTTGCCACATCTTAAATTCAATGTAGTCGTTGTTTGGTTCATACGGCATGTCTGGAACATGCATAGCAGTTCACAACTCGGCAACACTACTCAAATTTTGGATCAGGAATGAGTTGCGTGAAAACTTAGCGAAAATTGACGAGTCTCGACCTAAGAGCGATATTCACTTTTACAAACGGGATATTTTCTACACTCCTCTGGCTTGTTTTTGAGTGGAAACCTAACTGCCATATAAGTATCGTATCCAACAAGACTCCACCGGTTATGGTGTTAGACTGTACGGGTCTGTATAAAATTGTGCAGGAGATGCTTACTGTACGCTGGAGACTGTACATGCAGTCTCTGCCTTGCCCCCTTCCATCCTAATTAGAACTGGTTTGGAAGAAGCGCAATTCAGAATCCTTTAATCGTTTTCTTTACATTCTGAACCGATCATAATTACTCATAATTGCGCGTCAACTGAGCGCTTCAACTCATTCAATCTAGTTTCCGCGCAAAGGAGCATGTTTGGCGAATCTGCGGACTAAAGCTGTCATGAGATATTTGAGGTGGATGAAAACTCATCGGAGGACAAAGAGATGTGTATGCCGCCACTCAATTAAGTTTATCGTTGGTTGTGCCTGTCAGCAAACATTGATATTCTGTCTACGCATGCATGCCACGCCCAGACAAAGTTTACGCTCCATCTCGCGTCATTGCTCATTAGCATGGAGCAACAGAACCTTGAATGGTGAGCCCCTTGACACCCTTGACACCCTTTCACAGCGAGCGTTGCTAAGCAACGAACTGAGTCGCATCTTCACCACTTTGTTTGACCGACATTATATGACGTTTTTCCTTCATGCGACGGCCACTGAATGGATTCCTCCGCACCATTGCTCAGGCTCATCAGTCGGAGTTCCGACGACTGTGCGTTCTTATACAAGTACCAAGTATTGTGGTGTTGAGATTTGGCTGTGATCTGGTTGTGATTTTGATGCGCCAGTTGCTGGTGTATCGGAGGCCGTCACACGCCATACGAGGGCTCGGTCAACGGCTGTGGAGCAATATCGGCCGGTGATTGGTGGAAATACATCACTACCGAGGCCTCGTTGGACCCCGATTACGACCTGGAGTCACTATAGTGGATGGGTCACTATTGGGCTGAATGCGAATTCAAGCCCAAACTAAGCCTCAAGGGATGCCCAAAATTGGGTATATTGGGTTCAACGGCCAGGGTACCCAACGGTATCTATGGAAGAAATCGGACTTAGCGAGCCCTCGGTGGCTATTCTAAGTTCTGATTTGCGCACTTACGAGCCCTCGGCGACCCTTCACAAGGTTCGGCCGTACCTAATCGGGAACGGACGGCTCTGAGGCCTCGGCGATCAGCGGACTGAGTCCTCGGTGACTCTTGGAGATGGGACAGCTATGGACGAGACATCGGTCGACGTCTGATCAGACGCAGAAGGTCCATAACGGATCACGTTTCACTTGATATTTGTATACTTGCATTAGTAATTACATAATTAGGACATAATCCCGCAAGGGAAATAACAGAACAGAATCTTCCTCTCAAGCAACAAGCGTGACGTCCGGCTTCACCCTTATAGGTAAGCGTCTGGATAAGCGTGCTTGTGTGGATTATGCCTGTCGGTGAACTCGAAGCTTACTAGCGAGGGTTCATCCATTGGTAAGGCCAAGTGATTTGATTGGCCGATATATATCGGGAGATTGCGTGACGGCTGAATTGCCTATATCGCCTGTGTGTGAGTGCCTGTACGGACTCCGATTGTCTTCCAACCGAGGCGAGTCCTCGGTGCCCACGTTATACCCTTCCTCTGCTGGGATTACGTGGTTGTATGCATCTGCTAGCGTCTGCTCGCGCTAGTACGGCGTTAATTTACATTGGGTGGTTTCATATAAGCGAGATAGCAAGGTCCTATCTGTCCCGGTGCAGGGCTGAATCTGGGTCTTCAGATTAAGCCTGAAACATCGTTCGCTGTCTCAGTGGACGTATTGTTGTGGGATTGGGCTTATAGAACGACTACCGAGGAGTCAAGTGGAAGTTCCTAAACCACATGAGCGTGAGTCCGCACGAACCAAGCCTTCCGCTGAAAATGGCAATCAGAACAGCTAGAGTCGCTTGAAACTTCACACAGCCGAGCTCCCGCATCTACAAAACAAAAGACATTGCAGACAGGGGCTTACCTGTTGCGGTCCCAAACGACCGGAACATGCGGCTTGCAGCCAAAATGTGAGCTTGCGAGGGATTGTAGTCGCTATTTGCCTTCTTTGAACATTCTGGGAAGCTGCTCAACGTGAGGTGGCACACCTCGGTAGTTGGAAACTCGCCCTTGGTATTAGGCGCCGTTGCGGCGGCACGGACAAATAGGTTTCCTACCAGGACTCCTTGAGCTCCCACGAGATCTCGGAGGTGTGATACTTCAACCTTCAGCGCTCGCATTTCCTCGACGAGACTAGGGGCCTCTACCTCGGATTACACGTTCGCTGCGTCCGCCGCTAGCGTGGAGGTCTCCGTCTGTGCAGGAGAGGCTTCGGGAACGAGCGAGCTTGCAGGGACAGCGGCTCCCGGCTGGAAGAACTCCAGGAACTCGGACAGATCAAAATCTTGGCCACGTGAGCCCTTCGCCATCGTCCGAGGTGCTTTGACAGCCGACAACACCGTCAGTGTAGGCACTACCGCCTTCTTCGCCCTTGGAGGCCGGAGGTGGACCCTTCTCCTCGCTCTCCGACTCTGCTGCCGCAGCACGGAAACCTTCTTCGTCGACGCTTGGTCGCCTTCTTCTTGGATTTGTGGATGCCAGGCAAACCCTCTTCGCCCACAGGCTTTGCGGCAGCGGGCTTACTTGAGCGGAGAGGGGGAAGGTCAGACACTCGCCGCGCAGAAGACGCCGTCCAGGGATCACCTTCCTCGGTTACATCGACGATGTTGGTGTTCACGGCAGCTTGTGGCTCGCTGTCCGTGAAGGCTGCGGTGGCCCTGGACGAAGGCGCGGAGGGCGTAGACGAAGTATATGGGACACCTCGGTTAATCATAGCATTTGTTAGGTATAACCCCCTTCCCCTTCCCCGTCATCGTTGCCGCTCACGTCTTGAAGAACGTCAAGAAGCAGTTTGATTCTTGATTCTATCCCTCAAGTCATCTCGCTCGCAGTCACCATGCGATCCTCGTCAAAAATATTTTGAAAGATCATAGTGCTGGCGAGTGACGAGACTCGCTAAACGAGTCATATATTTGATTTGACTCCAAAGGTTGCTTTTGCGATACTGGTAGCGATAGCGAGTCACGGGTGGCGTACGGGGAGAAATGAAGAAACGCGATGTTGCTAAGTTACAGAGTATGGATGGCAAGGGTCCACTCGTCGAGACTGACGAGGTGCTCAACTTAATGGGGCAACAAGCGCTCTATGATATAGAAAACGTTCTCGTGAATGAATTCAGGGAGACAAAGACTCTGATCTACGTCAACGGGCACCTGTGGATTTTGCTCTCTGCGGTGGAATCTCTGCGCATGAACAGCAAGAAGGAGGGTCGCATATCAATGACCCGCCGTGCAGTGCTGAAGAAAGTGTTCAAGAACGAGTATCTGATGCCCAAAAGTGGAAGATTCCAAGTGAAGAAGTGGACTGGACGCGCGCACGTGCCGGACTTGTACGTGCAGCTGAGTCGCGCTTTGTGCGACAGAGTTTTTTCGACACAGTCTGGGGCAAAACAGGGGAGCAACACTTGGAAGATAATCGGCTAATGTCGACTGCTCAGGAGCGACTGAGCGAGCTCTCAACAACGGCACGAAGCATCCGTCGCCGCATGAGTGCGTTGGGCGTGCTGGGCGTTGCCATCTCTCTATACGCGATTTACATCAAGCAGCAGAAACTTCTATTGGACGAAGACTATCAAGCGCTGTGCGATTCGGAGTCGTTCTCCTGCTCTCAGGTGCTCACCAGCGAGTACAGCAGTTTGTTGTCCTATTGGGGATTGGTGGACAAGTACTCGACACTGGACTGGTCGAATGCTCAATTGGGTGCGCCTGTTTAGTGTGCAACGTAGTTTGTGTTGATGGTTTGGGTACTAAATTTTCCTTTGCAGGTGTCGTGGTGTATGCTTTGTTTGGGCTGTGTCCAATGGTGAAGCAGGCGCCGTATCACGCACACTTTTACGTTTTCGCATCTGGCTGTGCTACGGTACATTTTTCGTTAATTCCCTTTGGTTGTTGCGCGCTTTAAGGGAGATTGATGGTGGTTTGCTGCTGTATGTACCAGGTGGTGATGTTGTACTTGGCATACATTCTGGCCTTCGTGCTGCGTGATCTGTGTATGGTATGCGTGGCGACCTACTTCGTCACAGCCGCTTTAGCGTGGAACTCGCTGGCGTTGCTTGGTGCCATAAGACGTGTTGAGCAGGTGATCCACACCGCGAGGCGTGACTGTGTAACCTTACAGGATACCGTCTCCCACATGACTGCCGCACGATACGGATAGTGTCATTACTACACGTGTGCATTGTAAGCTTGTCGTGCGCTCAGATCTTCGAGGTGAATGAATTGTATGTCGCACGCGCGGTGACTGATGCCAGCATAACCGCTTTGGCGCGGATCTCAGCCAGTGCTACAGTCAATGTGTGCTTAAGGAATGCACTCTTTTCACGATAACGTTTACCACAAGCTTCTCGTGAGCACGATACTATGGCACCTTGCTAGTTGAAAGCAAATTGTAGAGTGTTTGAAATTGACTGAAAAGAAAAACTGTGCACGACACTAGTGTACCAGGAAAGACGTCTTGTCCGTCATGTCCTCTCGGTCTACAGTAATGCCCTCAACATCATTTTTTCAAGAACGACAATATGCCCTGCAGCAAATCACCTGATTAACTCGTGCTATCTAGCCCGGTTTTGGATAGCTGGCGCGTCTCCAATAGTTTGATGGTTACTTCTCATTTCTCAATACTGAGTAAAACAGCATTACATATTCAAAAGGAACTCGGGATCACAAGGATGATAGTAGATGCGCCACCGCACTACAATCCTCTCTACGCGGATATGCGGCGAGTGAGCCAACCCAGCGGCCTATTGGAGACACAGCAGAAATGGTCAGTGTAGCTGTTCACAATTGTCAGCCTGTTGGTCAATCAAGTACTTACGCGTCGATCTTCCAGAGTGACGGAATCTTGGGAAATACAATATGCGAGTCGTAATTGACCTTAAAAGGTTCGCTACTAACGAAACCGATGGTCTGGCCAGCGGGGACACGCTGGAAGTTCTCCTCACCGACACCATCCGCCCAACGAAAGCCTTGACTAGTCAACTTGAACACCTCCGTGATCTCGTACACATCACGTTCAGATTGATCCACACCAGATTCTCCCTTCTCAACAGTGCTATCACTCGTTGTAATCTCCCCTGACGCATCCATGAACTCGATCGACTGCATGTCAAGCTGCAGAATCTGCAGCACAGTACGCATAATGTTGTCTACTTTTTCCTGCGACATATCACTCGCCAAGCCGCTCTCATAGCAGATTCCCATGCCTCCATTCACCCCTACAAACTCATCTGTAAGCGCCACTTTGCCATCCCCAATGAGATATTTCGGGTCGAGAAGTAAAATTCGAGTCGGGAAGCGATCTGAAATCCTCAGTAGCTGCGGCGGCACCTTCTCATGTCCTGCCAACCTCACAAAAGGAGGGGAGGCTTTGTTGGTCGAGTGGATATCCACTAGCAAGTCGCTGGATGCAAATATCGGCGCCAACTCCTTGGCCCTGAGCTGCTCGTAGCTGAAAGTCTCGTCCGGCTCCACCGTCAGAAGATCGCGAGGGAAGCAGCGGTTCAAATCTGCGTGTGGCTCGCTGCCCCTCGTGCCGAGTTTTAGAGCTTTGGGGTTCCCATACACCAGCGTTAAAGAGCCGCGGGAGATTAATGGGAACAGCCCGTTGGCTGCAGACAGTGGCGCTTCATTCTGCAGAGCGAGACGAAGGGCGTCCAGCACCACAGCGCCAATGCGTTCGTTGCCGTGGACTCCACCCACTAATGTCACGTTAGGACCGCCACTACTGAGACTGCCGCCGCCTCGAGTAAAGCGGTAGACACCCTCGCACAGCTCCGTGAAGGTGTTGACCGCTCGACCCATGTTCAGACTCTGATTGCTTGTTGATTGGTAGAAAAGCCGCTTTCCAGAATTTTCGTTTCGCGCATCAAAAGTTTGTCAAAAACGTCATGAACGTCGTCCCCGCTGTGGCGCAGTTCGGGCTCGTGATCGCAGGGCGTCCTGTCATCACTGACTTCCGGTGCGTGCGCTTGCTCCGTCTGTTGCTGCTGTCTTAGAGTGGTGGAATACTGTGTGAAAAACTCATGGATACGTGTGCAAATGGTGTTTTCTGTGTGTTGCCAGAGAGATTGGGCCGGCCCATTATGTGGTGGACATTGTAGAGCCGACGCAAGTGACGGATCTTACGTTCTTCCTTTTGCCAGGATCGCCTGTCCCTCCAGGCTTTGGAGGTTTGCTGCACTGCGCTGTAGCAGTTGTTACTGAGTGGAAACTGATTCTGAATTGTGCCTTTAGCTGTGCTGTACTTTGCTGTGCCAGCTCTGCAGAACTGGCAGTTGCTGGGCACCGTATTTGCAGAGAAACCGAGGTTTGATTGACAGGTTGTTGGCTTTAGTGATACGACAATGTCTGACTGGGTTGTGTCGTATTGTTGCAGTGCCATTTTCCGGACTTCGTGGCCGACTCATCCAGATGTGGTGGGCCAGCCAGTTCTGCAGCTGGGCGTGTCTATCGAGAGCTTGGACAATGTCAAGAATTTGGGCATCGAAGCCAGCGGCTTGGAGGAACGCAAGGCGTTCGCTCTGAAAATCGCCCAGGACTTATTTAACTACCTCAGCTCCTTCTCGACCAGCACCAACCAGAACTACATGACCATCCCTACCAATCTGCTGGACAGATGGATGGAGCGATTCGAGGCGAAATACCGACGAGATCCCAACTTTATGATGAAAAACCAATAGACGGCGACGACAGACAGACAGCAAGCAGGCACGGTAACTTGAAAGTCTGAAGGTTGCAGAGCTTCGATTTTGAGGGACCGTAGAGTTTTGAGACGTCAATATCAATACATACAAACACCAATACAATTGTACTCGAACGAAACTGCCATTTGATTGCTAAATCAGATTTGGATGCAGAGGAAGAGCACGATGTCGTGTACCAAGCTCGCGTGTTCATTGCTTATTGCAGTCATTTTAACGAGCATTGCCACTGCAAATGAAGACAGGGAAGTTCTGCGCAAGCACATGTCCACCAAGACAGTCTACGAACCCCCGACAGACGCAGATGCTCAAGATATTCCAGAACCCTGCGCTCCCATCCAAGTCAATTTCGCTATTCGCCACGGTACGAGGAACCCGACGATGAAAGACATCACACGGATCGGTAAAACACACTCCCGACTATTGGCTGCTCAAGGTGAAGGCGTCGACTCCAAGTGGATCAAGAACTGGACGAATCCGTTCCCCGTAGAAACAGAGGCCTGGCTGGCGGAACCAGGAGTCCAGGAACTGATCGCCATGGGCAAACGATTGCGCGCTCGGCTATCGTCGCTGCCGGTGCACTTCAACGCCGATAAGTTCGCGTTCGAGCACACGTGGAAGGTGCGGACACTGCAGAGCGCCGAAGCTTTCGCGTTCGGTTTCTTTGACGGTCTGCAGCCCGTCTTTTACCACACAGAACCGATCGGAGACGACCAAGTGCTACGGTTCTACGACAATTGTCCGGTGTTTGCCGCGCAGATCGAGCAGAATAAAAGCGCGACGATTGAGCATAGGAACTATCGTGAGAGCAAGCAGATGAAGAAGAATTTGGCTTCGTTCCGAAAGCTTTCGGGCTTTGCGGGTGCGACCCAGAAGGATTTTGAGGCGGCATATGCTGGTTGCGCCTTTGATGTGGCTGTCCGAGGAGTATTTGACGAATGGTGCGCGCTCTTTGACGACGAGATGCTGTTGTCGATGGACTACTTCCAGGATCTTAAACACTTCTACAGGAAGAGCCACGGCCATGCGCTATCGCACGAGATTGCAGCGCCACTGTTGCAGGATATTTTTCACACAATGAAGCAGCGAGTGTTGGGTAAGAGCGACTTTGAGGGATACTTTCGCTTTGCGCACGCAGAGACGATTCTACCATTGGCAGCACTGCTGAATGTGAGCTACTTTGATCGTCACGCAAGCGACAAAGAAGGTCACTTCCGGGCGGACACACCGCTTGAACTAGCACTGCAACGCAAATTTAAGAGCTCAGCGTTGTCGCCGTTCGCCGCCAATATCGGGTTTGTTCTCTATGAATGTACGTCTGAAGAGGGTCAATCGAGCGCAACTTCTTCACGTTTTAAAGTGAAGACGTTGCTCAACGAGCGCAATGTGGAGTTTTTCGAGTGCAAGGGCCAGACACTCTGCCCGTTCGAGGTCTTGGAGAACATATTTCACCGTTGGATTTACGAATTCAATTTTGACGAACATTGCGCGATTCCTTAGACGAGAATGTTGTGGCGAGCAAGTAAATTGAAACTCGAGATTCATGAATGTGTATTTGTTGTCAACCTAGGTTGTCACCAATACAGAACAGGCCGCGTGCTGGTTGACCATGGGTAGAACTTAGTCTAGCTCGTTGACGTCCGTGGGAGTGATCGATGTACCTTGTGCTGCTTGTTCAGTGACTTGTGATGTCGTTGAGGCGTGTGGGGGAGGAGGAAGCAGAAAAGTGGCTGAGCTATCAACCACACCTGCTTGCGGGACTGGAGGCGAAGTAGTGTCGCTTAAGTCGTTCGTTGTTGACGCCGGTGACATCGTTTCCTGTTGCATCTCGCCGAGCACTACTGGTAGCACATTAATTGCTGTGTCTGGTGGCGGCGGTGGCAGCGACGTAGTTTTTGTCGAGCCAAGAGGAGCTTGAGGCGCAGCATGTACTGGTGCAGGAGGTGGCAAAAGGACTGTTGCTTGGCTGAGGGAAGAGCTCGCTTGCAATACTTCACTCGGCTGCCCGTTTTCCACGGCGATGCTGCCAATCTGTGTGTTTGCACTTTCGTGAAAGCTTGCTTCTGTCAATCCACCACTAACTGGAGGCACTTCATCGGCAAATTTTCCGATACCGCCACTGCCTGCTTGGGAGATCTGGAAAGCTGTGCTCACAAATGAGTCTTTCCCGGAGGAACCCACCCCCACAGTCGCGCACTGGTGCAAAACATCCATGCGCCGCTCATCAACCGGAATGGCTGAGATGCTGTTGCTAGTTTCGGAAGAGATCTCGACCTCGGTGTCTTGATTGCTCCCATGAGAGGCATTGCCGAAATCATGTGTATCAGGAGTGTTTACGTCTTCTTCCCACCGTCTTTCACGCTCTTGCTGGAGATAAGCGCAATCTTGGACAGGGATGATCTTCTCCCTGAGTACGAGTTGATTTCCTCTGTATTCGACTCTTCGTCACCCTCTGGAGTCTCGCCCTTGCGCTTTCGTTCTTCTTCTTCCCGTCGTTTGCGTCGACCTTCGAGCATCAGCTGCTCGAAGTACAGGAAGTTCTTTTCATCGCGCTCCTTCTTCTCACGCCGAATCGCGTCCATTTCCGCGCGCTCTGCTTCCTGAGCTGCCTTCATGTCCCCGTTGGTTGCCTGCAGAGCCTTCCCCACGCCTCAACACGACGCCGCTCGTCATCAAAGACTGGTCTGTCATCCAGGTACTTCAGCTTTCGACAGCGATACACCAACGTCTTTCGGTACTGCTTAATGTGCTTCACTACTTCATTGCCCTGCAAGTACAGCACCTTGAGGTTGGGTAGCTGAGCCAGTATATCCACGATCCCCACATCGTTAATGCGGTTGCTCTGGATATCGAGCACCGACAGATTCGGCAGCTCAAGTACGTGCGCAATGTCCTTCGCACTCGTTAGATAGTTCGACTTGAGTGCTAAACTCTGCAGTGAAGAAGCGACAACTTTTGTGTTAGTGCTTAGTGCGCAATGCGCATATTGGTCGACTGACTCTACACACCGTTAAGTGCTTGAGGTGACCGAGGTTCTCGATGCAAGAAATCTGGTTTTGGGAAAGGTTGAGCGTGTCCAGCATCAACTGCGACTCGAGGCCTTCAATCTTCTGGATCAGGTTCTCGTGCAGGTAGAGTGATCGCAATTGTGTCTGGTGTTCCAGTCCCTCAATAGCAGGAAGACCGTTGCCTTCCAACCACAAGACTTTCAGTCCCGTGTACTCGTCTAAGTTCTTGATGCAGCGAAAGCCCTGAAGTTAAAACACACGCAGCCAACAGTTAGCATAAAGTCTTTCAAGCATCCAAACAACTTCAGGAATACTGTAGTCCCACTTTGTAGTGTAGATAGAGCTTGTCGTTGATGGCTGGCGTCACGTACAGGTCGTTGTCGCGACAGAGTTTCTTGAGGTATTGCTTCTCCATGTCCACCATTGCTGCCTATCGAGATCACTTGAAGGGTGTTGGTGTCGTAGTGCTAACGTTAGCAGCAAAATGCTGATCTGCGCCTCTCCAAGATCTAACGTCTCTTCAACGTAAAGCCAAACCCAATCCGACTTTGAATCCGTGCATTTGTCTGGTGGTTCATTCAATCCTCGCGACGGAGGACGTATATTTTGCTATTACATCTGAAGAAAAAGGCTGTCTCGATAGAGGAGGCTACAACACGATCGGGAGCCATACCCACAAACACTCGAGCTAACAACGCTGCGCAACAACGGAGCGCCCTGCTTATGCTTACAGCACGTTCACGCAGTTCAGGTTGCGGTACGCCTCCTGCAGACGCACGATCATCGACTCCTCCGACTTGCGCACCCACACACGCGGGTCGTAGTACTTCTTGTTCGGCGCGTCCTCGCCGTCCGGGTTACCAATCTGGCCCTGCAGGTATGGCTTCTTGTCCTCGTAGAACTTGCGCAGACCGTCCCAGTACGCCCACTGCGTGTCCGTGTCGATATTCATCTTCACCACACCGTTGCCCACGGCCGTCTGGATCTCCTGGGCCGTCGAGCCAGAGCCGCCGTGGAACACGAAGAACACGGGCTTGGTCGTCTCCAGAGACTTCTCCTTGGCCACGTGCTTCTGGAAGTCGCCCAGGATCTCCGGGTGGAGCTTCACGTTGCCAGGCTTGTACACGCCGTGCACGTTGCCGAACGCCGCGGCGATCGTGAAGAACGGCGACACCTGGCTCAGCTCGTTGTACGCCAGCAGAATGTCCTCCGGCTGCGAGTACAGCGACGCGTTGTCCACCTCGCTGTTGTCCACACCGTCCTCCTCTCCGCCAGTCAGACCCAGCTCCACCTCGAGCACCAGACCCATCTTGGCCATGCGCTCAAAGTACTTCTTGCTGATGGCCACGTTCTCCTCCATCGGCTCCTCCGACAGGTCCAGCATGTGCGACGACCACAGAGGGATGCCGTGCTGCTTGAAGTACTCCTCGTCGGCCTCCAGCATGCCGTCGAACCACGGCAGCAGCTTCTTGGCGCAGTGGTCCGAGTGGAGGATCACGGGGATGCCGTAGTGCTTGGCCATGGCGCGCACGTGGTACGCGGCAGCGATGGCGCCCAGCACCGAGCCGTTCTGGTTCTTGTTGTCGATGCCCTTGCCGGCGTAGAAGGCGGCGCCGCCGTTCGACGTCTGGATGATGACGGGCGACTTGGCGTCACGCGCAGCCTGCAGCGCCGCGTTCGCCGTGCTGGACGACGTCACGTTCACGGCCGGGATGGCGAAGTTGTGCTCCTGCGCGTACTTGTACACCTTCATCACGTCCTCGCCGTTGAGGACGCCCGGCTGCACGATGTCGAGAAGACCCATCTTGAGTGGTAGAGCAAGTACTTGGCTGTGGGGAGCTTGGGGGTTCGAAGCAAGATCCGAAATGACCGATGGCCCCTTGTGCGATGCTGCTAACTTGGCTGCTTGGTGCGTTTTTGGCTCGCGTTGGGCTCCCGACCCGCCTGCTGACGTACGCCCAAACCCACCCACCCGTTTGCGCTTTGTGTGCAATCAAGCGCTGTGCAGGCTTTTTAACGGGCCCACTCGAGACCCGGCGGGTCCGCCAGAGCTGACAAGGCTTTGTCACACGAATCTATTCGGGTTGAAGAAACGTGCAGAACCAAGCTCGCTTACTATGGCAAGCCAAGCCAGGAGCAACGGCGCAACATTGCGCGTGTTTCTGTAAAACGCTGGCGCTGATGGCCCTCCTCTGTCAGGATGTGCTGCTCGGCCTCGAAGATCGCTCGTTGACAAGCAATCGGTGGCGATGCTGTGCTTGTCTTCGTGTGCATGTAATGTTGGCATGTGCAACGTATTTCTTTGCCTTTCACGCAAGGGCGAGCAAAGAGCTTTTCGAGGGCTGGACAACAAGAGCATGGCAATTGGCGCATGCACGCATAGAAGATTCACGGGAGCTCTGTAGCAAACGGCGAACTACAGTCGGTACTGACACTAATTGTTATCTCATACTAGTGCATTGCAGTCGCTGTTGAATAGAATTAAGGACCTTGTGAGTGTTCATACTCATGAGACCAATAGTGGGTCTCACTTTTGGCAGCAGCAAGAACAAAGCTAGCAAAAATTCGATCAATAATAGCCAATCACATTCAAGTAAAAGTGGGACCCCCAATAATGTGCTTTGGCAGCAAGTTTGAAGATCGCGATGCCGAGGGTATCAAATCGAGCAAGGCTGATAGCAGATTATGGAGCTCTTCTCAACCAGCGCCTGCTATGCCAGTACGGGCGTCTTCTTCACGCCCGTGAAGACTCAGACGATGAGTACTTAGATGATGCAGTGCTTCGGCGCTTATTGCAGATTCTACACTCTCGCTATGTCTCTCCCCGCATCCTGGAGAGACACGAACCCAGGTTTGTCTACTACTTAAATACGCAAAGCGATCGCAATTTCCTTCGTTCGTTTCGAATGGAGCGTGAGTCGTTTAACCAACTATTGGAGCTGATACAAGATTCCGACGTGTTCAGCAGCGTTGTGGGGAAGAAGAAGAAGGCTTCTGCTGATGCTCATTTGCTCGTGTTTCTGAAGTATATCGGCACGCTTGGATCTGATGCGTGCATGGAGAACTTGGGGGAGATGTTTAACGTGGCGGCTGGCGCTGTTTTTAGGTACATAGAGCGCACAACAGAGGCACTGTTGTCGCTCTATAGCGATGTAGTAAGATGGCCATGTGACCTTTGTCACCACATCCTTTGGCAGGCGGACGCTCTCGATGCCTTTAGCTGCTATAAGCTCTGATATCATCTTCGCCAGTTTTGCCTTGGTCTCACCATTGCCCGTGTCTCCCCTCCATCGAGCGTAGTTGCCTTGAGTTGTAATCCAATCCAGGAGTACGCTGAGTGAACTAACAGTCGGGTCAGGGCCGTCATTGTGCCACATGGTCCTCTTTGCCTTCCTCTGGTTTTGATTTTTCTTCTGTTTCGCTGTCTTGGTGATCACGGCAGCATTTTGAGCGTTTTTCGTGGTCGTTTTCTTGATTTGCTGCCGTATCAAGGAGCCTGTGAGGGGTTGCTGGCGGATTAGAGACAGGAGGGGCAACGGTGAGATCAGGGGTGTCAGGGCGGAGCTGAAGGGGCGAAGGCCCTGCGGACGAACACTGAGTTCAGCGGTCACTTGGCTCTCTTTGGTCATGATCTTTGTTCCTCGGTTCTTTTTATTTTGTTTGTGTCGACGTGCGTCTTGCTGCTGCCGGACCTGCCACTTTTTCAGGCAGCTTGGAAGTGGCAGGAGCAAGAAGAGAGAAATGAGTTTTGACTAATCAGCAAGAACTAGTGAAGCCTTTCGATCTTGCTGCTGCCAAAAGTGAGACCCACTAATAGCTGCTGATATATCCAAACGATCTACCTATGCCGTCATCTATCCGCGGGATGCTCGTCCACCGAGGAGATGTTGCAGCAACATACTCACTGTATTCCACCACAAACGATCACCGTCCGCCTCAATGGAAGCAGCATAAGATGTGTGCTATGCATCACCGACTACGTGCCGTCAGACACAGTCGCTTCCGAGAAGCTAGTGGTCTCGACTCTCCAGCAATGCCCTGCACCACCAGAAACCATATCATCCGATCGAACACCAAGCTCGACATGTTCGTTTGATATCCATGGCGTGACTATCAGACCCGCCGCCAGTCTACAGGTCGCAGCCCCACAGGGTGCGCAGTGCGCACGGTTCAATGCATGTAACAGCTGCGCAACGCAATATCCACCATCACCTGTGGCCATGAAGAATGCACGTAATTGACGAATCCCACAACCAAACCTCAAGCAAGCTGCATTCATATTGCAACATCTTCACTCAGATAAAAACCCGCCACCGCTCTACCCGCCGCGTCGCCAAAAGCCGAATGACAAGTGCAGCTCTGGATGGATTGCTTGCCACCTCACGCTTCAACAATTGGTGCGAACAGATTCGTGTGACAAAGCCTTGTCAGCTCTGGCGGACCCGCCGGGTCTCGAGTGGGCCCGTTAAAAAGCCTGCACAGCGCTTGATTGCACACAAAGCGCAAACGGGTGGGTGGGTTTGGGCGTACGTCAGCAGGCGGGTCGGGAGCCCAACGCGAGCCAAAAACGCACCAAGCAGCCAAGTTAGCAGCATCGCACAAGGGGCCATCGGTCATTTCGGATCTTGCTTCGAACCCCCAAGCTCCCCACAGCCAAGTACTTGCTCTACCACTCAAGATGGGTCTTCTCGACATCGTGCAGCCGGGCGTCCTCAACGGCGAGGACGTGATGAAGGTGTACAAGTACGCGCAGGAGCACAACTTCGCCATCCCGGCCGTGAACGTGACGTCGTCCAGCACGGCGAACGCGGCGCTGCAGGCTGCGCGTGACGCCAAGTCGCCCGTCATCATCCAGACGTCGAACGGCGGCGCCGCCTTCTACGCCGGCAAGGGCATCGACAACAAGAACCAGAACGGCTCGGTGCTGGGCGCCATCGCTGCCGCGTACCACGTGCGCGCCATGGCCAAGCACTACGGCATCCCCGTGATCCTCCACTCGGACCACTGCGCCAAGAAGCTGCTGCCGTGGTTCGACGGCATGCTGGAGGCCGACGAGGAGTACTTCAAGCAGCACGGCATCCCTCTGTGGTCGTCGCACATGCTGGACCTGTCGGAGGAGCCGATGGAGGAGAACGTGGCCATCAGCAAGAAGTACTTTGAGCGCATGGCCAAGATGGGTCTGGTGCTCGAGGTGGAGCTGGGTCTGACTGGCGGAGAGGAGGACGGTGTGGACAACAGCGAGGTGGACAACGCGTCGCTGTACTCGCAGCCGGAGGACATTCTGCTGGCGTACAACGAGCTGAGCCAGGTGTCGCCGTTCTTCACGATCGCCGCGGCGTTCGGCAACGTGCACGGCGTGTACAAGCCTGGCAACGTGAAGCTCCACCCGGAGATCCTGGGCGACTTCCAGAAGCACGTGGCCAAGGAGAAGTCTCTGGAGACGACCAAGCCCGTGTTCTTCGTGTTCCACGGCGGCTCTGGCTCGACGGCCCAGGAGATCCAGACGGCCGTGGGCAACGGTGTGGTGAAGATGAATATCGACACGGACACGCAGTGGGCGTACTGGGACGGTCTGCGCAAGTTCTACGAGGACAAGAAGCCATACCTGCAGGGCCAGATTGGTAACCCGGACGGCGAGGACGCGCCGAACAAGAAGTACTACGACCCGCGTGTGTGGGTGCGCAAGTCGGAGGAGTCGATGATCGTGCGTCTGCAGGAGGCGTACCGCAACCTGAACTGCGTGAACGTGCTGTAAGCATAAGCAGGGCGCTCCGTTGTTGCGCAGCGTTGTTAGCTCGAGTGTTTGTGGGTATGGCTCCCGATCGTGTTGTAGCCTCCTCTATCGAGACAGCCTTTTTCTTCAGATGTAATAGCAAAATATACGTCCTCCGTCGCGAGGATTGAATGAACCACCAGACAAATGCACGGATTCAAAGTCGGATTGGGTTTGGCTTTACGTTGAAGAGACGTTAGATCTTGGAGAGGCGCAGATCAGCATTTTGCTGCTAACGTTAGCACTACGACACCAACACCCTTCAAGTGATCTCGATAGGCAGCAATGGTGGACATGGAGAAGCAATACCTCAAGAAACTCTGTCGCGACAACGACCTGTACGTGACGCCAGCCATCAACGACAAGCTCTATCTACACTACAAAGTGGGACTACAGTATTCCTGAAGTTGTTTGGATGCTTGAAAGACTTTATGCTAACTGTTGGCTGTGTGCTTTAACTTCAGGGCTTTCGCTGCATCAAGAACTTAGACGAGTACACGGGACTGAAAGTCTTGTGGTTGGAAGGCAACGGTCTTCCTGCTATTGAGGGACTGGAACACCAGACACAATTGCGATCACTCTACCTGCACGAGAACCTGATCCAGAAGATTGAAGGCCTCGAGTCGCAGTTGATGCTGGACACGCTCAACCTTTCCCAAAACCAGATTTCTTGCATCGAGAACCTCGGTCACCTCAAGCACTTAACGGTGTGTAGAGTCAGTCGACCAATATGCGCATTGCGCACTAAGCACTAACACAAAAGTTGTCGCTTCTTCACTGCAGAGTTTAGCACTCAAGTCGAACTATCTAACGAGTGCGAAGGACATTGCGCACGTACTTGAGCTGCCGAATCTGTCGGTGCTCGATATCCAGAGCAACCGCATTAACGATGTGGGGATCGTGGATATACTGGCTCAGCTACCCAACCTCAAGGTGCTGTACTTGCAGGGCAATGAAGTAGTGAAGCACATTAAGCAGTACCGAAAGACGTTGGTGTATCGCTGTCGAAAGCTGAAGTACCTGGATGACAGACCAGTCTTTGATGACGAGCGGCGTCGTGTTGAGGCGTGGGGGAAGGCTCTGCAGGCAACCAACGGGGACATGAAGGCAGCTCAGGAAGCAGAGCGCGCGGAAATGGACGCGATTCGGCGTGAGAAGAAGGAACGCGATGAAAAGAACTTCCTGTACTTCGAGCAGCTGATGCTCGAAGGTCGACGCAAACGACGGGAAGAAGAAGAACGAAAGCGCAAGGGCGAGACTCCAGAGGGTGACGAAGAGTCGAATACAGAGGAAATCAACTCGTACTCAGGGAGAAGATCATCCCTGTCCAAGATTGCGCTTATCTCCAGCAAGAGCGTGAAAGACGGTGGGAAGAAGACGTAAACACTCCTGATACACATGATTTCGGCAATGCCTCTCATGGGAGCAATCAAGACACCGAGGTCGAGATCTCTTCCGAAACTAGCAACAGCATCTCAGCCATTCCGGTTGATGAGCGGCGCATGGATGTTTTGCACCAGTGCGCGACTGTGGGGGTGGGTTCCTCCGGGAAAGACTCATTTGTGAGCACAGCTTTCCAGATCTCCCAAGCAGGCAGTGGCGGTATCGGAAAATTTGCCGATGAAGTGCCTCCAGTTAGTGGTGGATTGACAGAAGCAAGCTTTCACGAAAGTGCAAACACACAGATTGGCAGCATCGCCGTGGAAAACGGGCAGCCGAGTGAAGTATTGCAAGCGAGCTCTTCCCTCAGCCAAGCAACAGTCCTTTTGCCACCTCCTGCACCAGTACATGCTGCGCCTCAAGCTCCTCTTGGCTCGACAAAAACTACGTCGCTGCCACCGCCGCCACCAGACACAGCAATTAATGTGCTACCAGTAGTGCTCGGCGAGATGCAACAGGAAACGATGTCACCGGCGTCAACAACGAACGACTTAAGCGACACTACTTCGCCTCCAGTCCCGCAAGCAGGTGTGGTTGATAGCTCAGCCACTTTTCTGCTTCCTCCTCCCCCACACGCCTCAACGACATCACAAGTCACTGAACAAGCAGCACAAGGTACATCGATCACTCCCACGGACGTCAACGAGCTAGACTAAGTTCTACCCATGGTCAACCAGCACGCGGCCTGTTCTGTATTGGTGACAACCTAGGTTGACAACAAATACACATTCATGAATCTCGAGTTTCAATTTACTTGCTCGCCACAACATTCTCGTCTAAGGAATCGCGCAATGTTCGTCAAAATTGAATTCGTAAATCCAACGGTGAAATATGTTCTCCAAGACCTCGAACGGGCAGAGTGTCTGGCCCTTGCACTCGAAAAACTCCACATTGCGCTCGTTGAGCAACGTCTTCACTTTAAAACGTGAAGAAGTTGCGCTCGATTGACCCTCTTCAGACGTACATTCATAGAGAACAAACCCGATATTGGCGGCGAACGGCGACAACGCTGAGCTCTTAAATTTGCGTTGCAGTGCTAGTTCAAGCGGTGTGTCCGCCCGGAAGTGACCTTCTTTGTCGCTTGCGTGACGATCAAAGTAGCTCACATTCAGCAGTGCTGCCAATGGTAGAATCGTCTCTGCGTGCGCAAAGCGAAAGTATCCCTCAAAGTCGCTCTTACCCAACACTCGCTGCTTCATTGTGTGAAAAATATCCTGCAACAGTGGCGCTGCAATCTCGTGCGATAGCGCATGGCCGTGGCTCTTCCTGTAGAAGTGTTTAAGATCCTGGAAGTAGTCCATCGACAACAGCATCTCGTCGTCAAAGAGCGCGCACCATTCGTCAAATACTCCTCGGACAGCCACATCAAAGGCGCAACCAGCATATGCCGCCTCAAAATCCTTCTGGGTCGCACCCGCAAAGCCCGAAAGCTTTCGGAACGAAGCCAAATTCTTCTTCATCTGCTTGCTCTCACGATAGTTCCTATGCTCAATCGTCGCGCTTTTATTCTGCTCGATCTGCGCGGCAAACACCGGACAATTGTCGTAGAACCGTAGCACTTGGTCGTCTCCGATCGGTTCTGTGTGGTAAAAGACGGGCTGCAGACCGTCAAAGAAACCGAACGCGAAAGCTTCGGCGCTCTGCAGTGTCCGCACCTTCCACGTGTGCTCGAACGCGAACTTATCGGCGTTGAAGTGCACCGGCAGCGACGATAGCCGAGCGCGCAATCGTTTGCCCATGGCGATCAGTTCCTGGACTCCTGGTTCCGCCAGCCAGGCCTCTGTTTCTACGGGGAACGGATTCGTCCAGTTCTTGATCCACTTGGAGTCGACGCCTTCACCTTGAGCAGCCAATAGTCGGGAGTGTGTTTTACCGATCCGTGTGATGTCTTTCATCGTCGGGTTCCTCGTACCGTGGCGAATAGCGAAATTGACTTGGATGGGAGCGCAGGGTTGAGTTTCAGACTATGGGTTGATGGACGACGCATGGATGTGTTGCACCAGTTCATGGTGGTAGCGGTGGGTTCCTCCGCGAAACTCATTTGTGAGCGGAGCGTTCCAGTCTGGAACTGCCAGATCTCCCATGGCGGTATCGGAAAAGTAATCGTCCAGCATTAATTTGGATTGACCTGAGCAAACCCATTTACCCATTTAATGGGTAAAACGCAAGAGGTTCGGAATGACCCATCTTCAGTGTCTCAGCCCAGGAAGGCTGTCATCGTCCGACTACCACAAGGAGAAACGCCCTCTTTCTAGCAAAGCTCGCCCGCCACCATGCCGCTGCACATGCCCTACCACTCCACCATGGACAAGGAGATCGTCAAGGCCGCGGGCATCTTGGACTCGTGCTTCCGCTCCACAATTGACGCCGACTCTGCCATCCCCGCCGAGATGATCCGCAACGCTGCCGGTCTTGCCTTCCTCACTGTCGTGAAGGCTGGAATGATCTGGACCGGCAAAGTCGGCACTGGCGTCGTCGTGGCCCGCCTCGAAGACGGCTCGTGGTCGCCTCCGTCGGGCATCGGCACTGCTGGAATGGGCTTCGGCGCTGAAATTGGTGGGGAAATCGTCGACTTCCTCATCGTTTTGGGCTCCCCGAGTGCTGTCAAGACGTTCAAAAAGGGCACTCAGATCTCTGTAGGAGCAGGCCTCGATCTGGCCGTCGGACCTGTAGGTCGTTCTGCTGGTGCCAGTGTGAACGCCGGCGGTGGTGGCGTCAGCGGCAACTACACGTACAGTCACGCAAAGGGAGTGTTTGCTGGTGTGGGACTCCACGGCTCGACCTTTATGGTTCGTGGAGAGATGAACAGTCAGTTCTATGGACGGAAAGTGACGCCCATGGAGATCTTAAGCGGACAGGTGGACCCTCCTCCTGGCTCTTGTGATGTTCTGTTCGACGCCATCCGTCGTGCTAGTGAGCAAAGCGGATTGAGCGTGGAGTCGAGCGCACAGTCATTTGGCTCTGGGCGTAGTAGTTCTAGCAACAGCTATGGAAATGGAAATGCGTACGGCAACTCCACCTCGACGCCAGATGCGGCAGATCACGCAGCGGCTGCGCGTTCATCATTTGCATCAACTCCCAGCTCGTCATTCTCGAGCCGCCAGTCGGCGTCAGGATCGATGTCGGCTACGTCCACGTCATCGTCACTGCCAGCGCCGAGCTCTGTGCAAGCGGACCCGAACGACCCACGACTACGTCGGTACAGTCAGTACAAGTCAGAACGGGAGCTCTACGCACAGTTCGAGCAGCGGCGAAACAGTGGAAATATGAATACGCCGCTTGCTCCAACAGAGTCTACCCATTCACATCCGACGAACCCGTCGCTTAAGTACAAATCATACCCAGCGCCCGCACCCAACGCGTCATACATTGCACCACCAGAGGCTCAGGCCAGGTACAATTCGTACGTGCAGCCTCAGGCTCCCAAGGCACCGCAGCAGGCTGTGCCTCCGCTCCCTCCACCGGCCAAGGGCGCCGAAATGAAGGAGGTATACTCGCAAGTGATGAACTTTATCCAGACCAAATGTCCGTACGCGAACTTGCAGGTTTTTAAGGACAACTGCCGCCTCTTTGGCCAGGATGCCATGTCGCTGGACGGATTCTTCAGCTATTTGCTCTCCATCTGCTCACACCCGCAGATGAAGGAGTTGGTCCCACAGTTAGTGCGACTGCTGCCTACGCAGGAGAAACGCGAGCGCCTTTGGGTACGTTCAATTTGTTGTCTGCGATGAAATCGTTTGGATCGTGATGATTCCTGTGTGCTAATGTGTATTTGTCTGAATGTAACAGACGCAATATGTGCGTGAAATCCTGCTTATCAAGATTTAAATTGGCGTAGTAGTGCCGCCGGGGATTGCCCTTCACTGGAGGGCCGACACGAACCAGATTTTACCAGACAACGAGATTTAACATCGACAACTCAAGAGAGTAAGAGCAGAGCTTGGCATGATGAACTAAGTGTTTCTTGCGCACAATCTCAGACGTGTTTGTGGCTGCAGTTATAGCTGCTTTCAACACATTTCCACTCATTTCCACGTTGCTTGGTAATCTCTGTGTTTTTTTATTTGTCGAGTGAAGCGCCACACTACTTTTTCTCGGTGTATTCTTGAGCTCCACTAACAGCTCATTTTCTGCGACTACTACAACCATATAAATTGGTGCTTCCGCTGCCATGATTCTGACGCAAGAGGAGATTGACGCGTGCCGCGAGTCCTTTGTGCATTTTGACAAGGACGGCAGCGGCACAATAGATAAGTACGAGCTGTCGAAAGTGCTTGAGGCAATGGGCCAAAAACCCACGGACGAGGAGCTGTTTCAAATGATCGCTGAGGTGGACAACGACCACAGCGGCGAGATCGAATTTGCCGAGTTTTTGCAGGTGATCGAGGCGCAGAAACTTCGTGCTGCGCAGTTTGACGATGAGTCCGACTTCATCGATGCATTTGTCGCCTGTGGTGGCAGTCCTGACAAGACTGGTCACGTGGAGCGCCGTATGCTGGTGCAACTCATCAAGAAGGACTTCGGCTTGCCCATCGACATCGACCGCATGCTTGACGAGTTGGACACGGACGGCAGTGGTGAGATCGAGTACGAAGAGTTCAAAGCTTTGCTCTCATAACGGGACAAACGTCATGAAAAGTGTATGGAACTCGGACTTCTGTTGTACTTGTAGCACGCTATCAGGATATGCGATACAACTGGGGTCTATCTATGACAACGATATTTTGCTTTGAAAATGCATCTTCTTGCGCAGCCGCTTTTTGGCGGATCCCGAAACCGGTTCGTACCCGCACGCTTCGCACTGTTGGCACGCACCGTCGTTGATTAATGTACACCTTGAGCACTGCCACTCGCTTGGGGCATCTATCTCATCGGTATCTGCCTGAGTCTCAACTGCAGCCGCTGCATCCTCAGCGCAAGTTCTGGGTTCAAGCGCTGTCGAGTCAGGATCGTCCTTACTTCGAGCATGCTTCCCCAAGCTGTTTCGTTTCCTGTTCGGCCGTAACATTGCCTGCTTCTGCTGCTCCTGACTCTCCTGGTCCTCTTCATCGTTGTCGGAAACGACAATCTCCTCTGTGGCCCTTTGGAACTCTGATGTTGCATCAGGAGAGGCAAACGCTGCAGCAATTGCTCGTTTAGCCTTCGCCTTCGGCTTGAAGGGGGTCACTGCCTTGGGTGCATCAGCCACAGCACGAGCAACATCACCCAGATCATCATAACGATTTGCCGGTGATTGCTCGAGGGCGAGTGGTGACGGCAACTCTACTCGAATCTCGTGAGTGACTGAGTTCACATAGAATTCCTGCTTGATGCTCGTATCCAATGCACAAAAATGCCGCCACACACCGATTGAAGTTGTGTCACCAACAGGCGTCCTGTCACCCGACTTTGCTGGAGCTGTCTTTAATGAGCTAGGACTGACCACAGGCGGTTTCTTGCCCGCTTTCCGATCCGCAATATCCTGTCGAAGCTTCTCGAAGTTGGCCCGCATCTGTACTGACACCCCAGATGCAGGAGACGTAGAGCCTCCGTGTCCACTGTTGTCTCCACCACTGCTTGTGTGCTTGTGTGCATCTGTCTTGGCCTTCTGCTGCATCCTTGCATAGTGGTTGCGCACCACCTCTTCACGCAGCTGGGCCGTGCTTTTGGGTTCACTGAATCTGCCTGTGCGTTCGACAGCAACACATACTGCAGACGTCCAGCAACATTTTCAATCCATCAGCCACTTGTTAAAAAGCTACGATAACTGCACTTCCAAAGCCTGCCTCCCCACCTCTTTATGAATCTGGATAATCTCTTCTCTGTTCTTGGTCGGTACTCTCACATTGATCGAGTCCAGGAGCTTCCTCACTTCCTTATCCCTCATGACACTGTAGGACATGAGGGGCATCCGCTCCGGTCTCTCCTGCTTCGCTTTCCTCTTCCCACTCTCTGTATTGGGCGTGGAGGCTGCCGACACAGACCCTCCAGCCCCTTGCAGTCTCTTTAGGAGCTCTGGTTTGGCTCGTTCAAAGAGTAAGGCCACCTGCTCCAGCGCTCGATTGGGCACGAGTTCTCGACTCGTACAGGGCTGTTTGCACTCGGGGCAGCAGCCATTCGCTCCTTTGGTCTGCAGGAAGCGACGCACACAGGCCGAGCAGAATGTGTGCGAGCAGGGCAGCAGCACTGGACCGTGGAAAAGTCCCCGCAGATCTGACAGCGCAAATGACTCTCCATTTCTCGCTGGAGTCGACAATTGCTCGGCCACTCCCACTCGTCCAGAAGCAACGCCGCATCGTCTTGAGCCGCACCTAACCCCATCGTTTGCATAACAGTTTATATGCAGAGAGACGAAGACCTAATAGACCTGTAGCGAGGCGAGGAGAGCAAGGGGAAAGAGGTAGGAAGGCAGGAACCAGCTTTAGGAAGTGACTGTGGCGTAGTGCACATTCGGTTTGCCGCCATTAGGTGAAAAATCGGTATATCGATACACTTTTGATGTACAAATGAGACCCAAATTAAAAGATTGGAGTATACTGGTACTACACCAGTATAGTCAGTTCTACCGATTTATCACCAAATTAGTGTAGTTTGGGCATTTCAAGTACGCTATATTGGGTGCTATGGTGACTGGAGCGGGCCATATTGAAAGCAAAGTGAACAGAGGGACGATGGCGGGCTTCTTGGCGGCGTTCGACACTCGACTGGCGACGTACCTGACGCAGCTGGATGATTTACAAGAAAGAAATCAGAAGCACCATGCTTTCCAGCCCACATTTTGGCAGCAGAATCAGGATTTTAACGTCGCGCACGAAGTTTTTGTCGCGGTAAGTGCCGATTTAGGCGTTGATACACTCACTTCGGCTCTAATTTTCAGCTTGTTGCTGGCATGCTCAGGCTGCTGGAGCTATCGGCCACACAGTGACCAAATTCTCGCTTGTGTATAGCAAGACGCCCTCGAAAGAGGAAGGTGCCAGCATCTGTGAAGCTCTGGACAAGCCGTGCGAGCAGCTACTGGCCGCCACGAACGTGGCGCTCTTTTGTGGTGCTGGGCCGTCGCTTGCTACAGAAATTATCAATGATGCACTGTATGTATTAACAGTTTGGTGTGAGTTTTATCACTGCTGCTGACGCTAGTTGTCCTTTGTTGCTGCTTTACTGCAGTCGCTTGATTAAAAGTGTACACGACCTTGCCAAGGCCATTGAGAAGGGAGACCTGACTCGTGTACCGCAGCTCACGGGTCGTGTGTGGGAATACTCTACAGCGCGTGTATCCAAGTCTAACTGTGTCGCGTCGAAGCGTAGCATGCTTCAGGTAGTGGATGGTCTTGGGATGCTGATTATCGTCGTGTTTACGGACTGATGGTGTATCTTGTGTCGCTGCTCAGTGTATTACTATGCTAAACTCTACGGTTGAAGAACTGAAGGAATTCCTCGATGAGCAAAACGAAGAGGACAGTGAGGCGCCGCTGGATGAAGTGGAGCAAGATGACGACTTTGCTTTTGACTCGAGCCTGTCCGAGGAGGAGCGGACGCTTTTCGAGGGCGGCGTGAAGCTGCTTTCCATGTGTGCCGCAATCATGAAGCGTGGCGTGCTGACCATTAAGAAGCTTACCATTTCGGACGACCAGGCTGCTTTCCTGTCGTGGACGGCCAAGCTGGATGTGAGCTATACGGCTGCTCAGGATGCTGTCGTGGACTTCGGCGCGGCGTTGTACCCGCCTGTCGGCGTGGATGAGTTGTCTGAAGCTGTGAGTCTACTGGAGAGGACGTCGTCGGCCATTCTAGCGTGTCTGAAGGAGCAGCCGGAGCTGGCTACAGCCGAGGAGAGTGCGCTATTGCAGGGCGAGACTGCCTTTGCCAAGCAGCTGTCCATGGTGAAGAGTCAAATAGAAGCTTCCCAGTAAGTGTACAATGTTGTGATTAGCATGTCTGTGGTCTGAGATTTATAGTGTACATGTAAATAGTTGTAGCCGTATTGGTACAGTTGAAGTGCACAGAAAATTAAGTTATCGATTGGCTAGAAATATTAGCCAATCTGATGACCGTATTCGCTGATAGCTCCGCCATGGAGGTCTCGCCTACCGATCTGGTGTCGGGCTTCTCTGTGTGGGCTGTGCCTGAGGCGACGACAGCGCAGGAGCTGAGCGGTATAATCAAGGAGTACGCTGGCAGACTACAGACACCCGAGTTCCTGCCGCACATGACGGTCCTCTCTGGCGTGAAGGTGCGAGCGAGCATCAATCGTTTGTCAACGAGAACACCGATCACCCTGTTGACATCTCTTTGCGTAAGGGTTTGCAAGCGACGGAGGCAACGACCAAATTGGCAGAATTAGCAGCATCGCTCCGTCCATTGGACGTCGAGATTCAGACGGTGGCGATCAAGGTGGTGGCTGAATGGAGGCTGTGAGCGATGACAATGCCCATAAAGCTGACTCCCGTTGCTATCTGCAGGAGCTGTACTTCCAGTGCGTCTTCGGACTCCTGGCGCTCTCGAGCGAGCTCTCCGAGGCGCATGGACGTGCAAAAGAGGTGCATCTAAGGAATCTGGTCGAAGCGAGAGCTCTCTCTAACCGATGATTTTTCCATACCTGTAGGTATTCGCGACCGAAAGGAAAGAGGAATTCATGCCGCATGTCAGGTAGACCAGCACGTTGCTCTGTCGGACGCACAGCAAGCTCTATAGCGTGCGATATGAGTCTAGTCAGAAGCTGACGGGTCGCTCTCTCTCTTGGACACGTGCTACAGTTTCATCTATGGTGAGTTGGACATGGGTGCTCGCGAAGAGTTCGCGAAAGAATTGCGGCCACGGCTGGATGGAAAGCGCATGAAGGTGCGTAATGCTCTGCTAGACTAAGAGGCACTTGAGTTGACGCGTCATGCATTGCTCTACAGATGGAGAAGCTGCAGCTTTGGTGCACACTCGGCCCGGTCGAGTCGTGGGAGCTGGTGGCGGAAGAGCCTTTGCGTGGCTGAGACATAGGATCGGCTCGCAAACATTCCCGTAGTGCTGATATTTGTAAAATTTTGCGTCAATCATATACAAATACCAAGTGACATGCGCAAATTTGTTTTAAACAAATTTAAAACCTTAGGGATGAAATAAAATTCGTCATCGAATAGTATAAAAGGGCACATTCAAGAGGGCGAAAGAAAGAGCACGTCTCAATCCGATTTCTGGCCGAGTTGGCCTCGCTCAAAAATGGCTGAGAGCACTCGAGCGGTGCTGGCAAGCCTATCCATAGGAGCGCCAGCATTGCATGGGCGGAATGCAAACAGTAACATGTCTTTATGCTGCTCAAGAGAAACGCTGGGGTTCGCTGCATCGGCATGCGACGTGGACCACACCAGCAAATCTTCATGAACGCTGCCTCGCTGAAACCTTCGTCCGATAGAGTCCATTTTTATCTGGCCGCCAACATCCTCCCTCCACCACTTGCAAGCGTTACTCTGTGCACACACGCAGACGCCAACCGGTGTCGCCGTGATACTGTAGCATCAGAGGCCAGCTAGTAACTCGAGACACACCGTCGCAAACGCAAACGGCTGTTACGTTGTGGCATTAACTGAACCAGCGATTGGTCCAAATGTATTTTGGCCAATCGCTGATTTCTATGCGAACCAGCGCTCATTGGTCCAAACGCGTTGGCGCGTGGCGGGCGGAAGAGAAACGCGAATAGCGACTTGCCTATCCTCGCCTCGACGGCCAACGCCAGGTTTCCTTTGCGTGAGTTTATGCGACCGGCTCCCCCAACCAGATATCGCAGTCAGCTTCGCCCGCAGAATCGCGCTTCTGTCTTTGGTAAGTCCCTTTCGGCATTTGCGAAGGTTCCGTAAGCACACCTGGGCGGGTTTTACAAGCCCCTCCTCCCCGCGGATGCCCCTCGCTTGAGCGGGCATTTCCTACACAGCACTCCAGTCACGTTGGCACGCACACACTCCGCTAGCGCCTCATCCGCTGCGTTTTGTGTGTCGTGCGATCGTGGCTAAACCGTGACTAAGAGGAAGCGGGCCGCGTCCTGCCTCATTGAGGAGGGGAGGAGGCGTCCACTAACATCCGCAATGGCCAAGTCCGTCGATACTCACGTTCTGTCTGCCTCGTCGTCCTCCACTAGCCCCTCCGCTTCTGCCGCAGCCACTCGCGTAGTGCACACCAAGCCCCGCCCCAACGCCGGAAACCCCGCAGGTAGACACAGCAACAAGGCGGACGTTGGGAAACTCGTTTACTGCTTTTTACGTGAGTACCCGAGCCATTCGTCAGTCCCCGGAGGTTTCCCTTTAGCCCGCGAGCCGCAAGCCGAACCCTCTCCGTCCACAACTTACGATCCAAGCCACCACTACAACGGGGTACGGAGACACTCCCACCACAGCAGCAGCGGCAACACCAGCAACTTACACCTCCGTCAGCGAAACCGTCGCGTTATGCCTCGCCAAAAAGACACGAAGCGGATCGACCCGACCCTGGCCCGCGCCCCAGGCGAACCCAGTCAAGATGCCGAGCCACACAACGTGTTTAAAGTGAGTGGTAGTCCCATTATTAGCCCGCGGGCCATCCGCCACTGTCTGGAGGAGCCCGAGTACGGGTTGGATGGGAAGCCACGGAAGGCGTCCCATGGAGGCGTGACATTGCCCCACAATGCACAGATTTCCCAGGAGGACGCCTTAGTGGCAGCTGCCGCTGCTGCAGTGCAAGCCAAAGAGGCTCAAAAGGCTCTGGAAGCGGAACAAGCACTGAATTCTGGACTTGCAGGACTCTCAGGTGTCCAATTGGTGGTGCACCAATTATTATCAACACACGCCCATACGCTGGCTCAGATGGGCTTGGAGCGAGCTGAGTTTCCCAATACAAGGCTGTCGCTAAAACAGGTGGAGACGCTGCTGAGTCCCGTGGTGGCAATGTGCAACGCATTACGTCCAGACCATTTTGGGATCCACGTGCCAACAGCTCAAATTGCACAGACGATGAGTGACGTCCACTACTGGAAACTTTGGGAATCAGATACAATTGATATTGGCATCTTCTTCATGCCACCGGGTAGTACTATCCCTCTGCATAACCATCCAGGAATGAGTGTCGTCACGAGAGTGTAAGTGACGAGTATGGTATGACGGTTATATAGTGATTACAGAGCTAATTGTGCTGTCTGTGATTCTTAGGTTGTATGGGTCAGCTAAAGTGACATCGTACGATGTAGTGTCGGAATCTGATGTGATGTTGCTGGAGCAAGGGAGTGATATTGTCTACAACGACGAAACGTTTAGTTCTGAGTATGTTACACGCGTTTCTTTTTGTTGGGTGGTTTGTGTTTCTAATGGTTGTTACTTTATTGTGCGTTGCAGTGCTATTAGCCCAGAAGGAGGCAAAATAGCGTGGGCACGGGTGAGTCGTGAGGGCGTGTGCGGAGCAGAAACGACCATGTGGCTGGATCCGCGGCGGTTTAACCTTCACAACATTCAGGCCAGCTCAGAGATCGGATGCGCGATGCTGGATGTGATGGTGCCCCCTTACGACAATGCCAACCGAGATTGCCATCATTTTAAGTTGCTGGGAGAAAAGATGGTGCGTAACCAGCGTGTCGTCAAGATGCAGGAGTCTATTAAGCCGGACAACCACATGGAACCCCCTACCTCGAACGGAACAGCGTCGTCGTCGCCATTGTCTTCATGATTTTGAGGTCAAGCGTGCAATGCTCTCGCGTGTTCGTCGAGAAGTCTTTGTGGATCCCGCCCTCCTATCTCGATGTTGTCGTGTCACCTGTCATTCAACCGGACATAAAATCATGCTGGTAGAACACGGCTGGCTAGGGATGTCAGCTGTCTCTGCTAGGGGCGTTCGTTATACCGTATGTGTCTGGCAAGAGGTACTATGGAGGTGAAGAAGTAAACAGTATGGACGGCGTGACAGAGTTGTCAAGGGGAGGGCAGAGGAAAGCGAATCAGGGGTGTCGGTCGATCGTGCGTGCAAACGTCCAAGGCGTATTGATATTATTATTATTGGCTTTTGATCTGGAGATTTCTCGTTGTTGCTGTTTTCTGCTAAAACAATACTGGGGAGCGGCAAGTAGAGAGCTGTGGTTGCAGTGAAGAAATCAAACCAAACCAAGCGAGTAAGAAAAGTGTGCCCATTTGTTGAAGTTCAGTTCTCGATCATCGAAATACACGTTCACAAAAGTGCAGGTTGGATAAGCACTCGACGACGAACATCGTCGGCGGCGAAAGAACTCGTAGAAAAAGACGCTCATGCGGTGCGCTAGCACACTGTGGTCGAGACCATGCTACATGTAACAAAATGTTCAACCAGATATTTCGTAATAAAGCATTTCGTCTTTAAACTTACGCGGCACAATCGTTGGCTTTGGTGATTGGAGCAACAACGACTTGGCTGGACGCATCAAGAGACACCCGAAAGCCCCAGTCAAACCACTGGAGCGAGAGCTGAAGAGATACTGCACGGTCGAGCCTATCGACGAATTCCGGACAAGCAAGCTCCATGCAGACTGCCATCGAGAGCTGAACCACCAGTACTCTCTTCGTCTTTGCCGGGATGGCAGGACTCGAACTCGCAAAGCTTATAGTGTACTCCACTGCAGGAACAGTGGCTGTTTTGGTACAACTGTGAACCGCGACGAGAACGCATCTAGGAACATCTTACTTCTTCTGCAAATGGGTGACGATCGACCAGTAGCATTTAGCAGAGGAACGAGAACATAGGAACGAACCAAATCGTGTCCACGTGTGCCTTCGGGTGGCACATGGATAGTCAGTGAACTCTGACATTAGCCGAGGGAGCAGTAAAAGATGGCTAAAGCTATAGCTGAGTCGTGGCATCCCCTTCTTGTGGTATGGTAGAGTTGATCGTCGAGTCTCTACTGTCGGGCGCTGACGGTCGGCAGCTCAGGTCTTCCGTCAGCGTGGTTTTGGGTGTATACTTGAATGAACGATACTTCGTACGCAGAGGGGCGTCATCAAGGCCCAGCGCATTGATAGCCTGCAGCTGCAGCGTCTCGTCCATAAATCCTAACAGCTTACGCACACAGTGAACCGCAGAGACGCTTGGCTTCTGCTCTGGTGTCATTCCACTCGCGACGCTGCCGAAATCGTGGCGATACCATTCACACACGCGTGGCAACACGATCGTATTCGAGTCCTCCTGAAACTGCAAATTGCCTTGATCACTACTGCGCTTTAGAAACAAGCGCAGAACGGCGTTCAGCTGATCGTGCACATTTGCTGGCTCATAAACCACCACTTCATCGCTACCGCTATGATTTAGCACGAGCGCTAAGCTCAAACGAAAGTCTG
Organism: Phytophthora boehmeriae; assembly: GCA_011947355.1. NCBI lineage: Eukaryota > Oomycota > Peronosporomycetes > Peronosporales > Peronosporaceae > Phytophthora > Phytophthora boehmeriae. The sequence continues at coordinate 453,599 of JAAVTJ010000145.1, read as the reverse complement.
GATGCGCAAGTCCGAGGTTACGCAGGCCGCTTGATGATTCTTTAGCTCTCGACAACACTCGTTTCAAACTCAAGTGGGGAGCTCTGCGCGGGGCAAGCGAGCCCTCAGGATCACGTGTTCGATCTCAGCCAGTGACAGGCTCACTTGATTTCCCTCAGTCCCACGGCATAGTGCGTAACTCATACGAGTGAGAAAATGGGCCCATTGGCCTTTACCACGTGGAAATCCGTGCGCGATCATCGCGTGGGCCAGCACGGTATGGTACAAATTCAGGTAGAAGGCTACCTGCTCTTCGTAAGATCCAGATTCCTGCAGCAGTTGCAAGTCCACTGCACGCAACGCACTAGCATCATTCAAAAATGCTAGAACATGGGTCACTGAGAGCTGTTGGGCGTTGTTCAGTATATGCAGTGCGCGTTTTAACGTTCGCTTCACAAGTTTTAGTGCGTCAGGAACGGTATCAGCCGGATTGATGCCACTGTGCACTCGTTCGTTGTCGCCGCTGTTCTGCTGTTCTTGTTGCTGTAATTGTGGGAAAAGATATCGCGAGTTAAGAACGACGCGATTATCAGGTCGAAGAGCTGTGCAGGCTGCGAAATTAATGCACATTTTACCATGGAGAGCACGATCATAGTTGGCATTAGGGTTGCAATACTGCAGCACACCGTGCAACCAGGCATCCCGGGCAGAAGAAGTGCCAGCACACAAAATGATCTCCTCGCCAAACGTACTGATCTGCAGAGCAAAAGCTCCTTCCGTGCCACCGGTATCATCATGACATGCTCGTCCAGAAGGTACTTCCACAGCTCGTGCACCGATGATATGTGAGCACGCCACCTGCTTCTCTGCACTGGAATCGTAGGACCGATAAAACATCAGTGCATCCTTTGTGAGCAGGAGCACCTCCTGTCGTAACAGCTCAGAGGAATAATAACGATACACCACGCCTTCAAAAACTACGCCTAGATCTTCCCGGTCACGACGACTCAAATTCACACCGAGTCGTGATGGAGAAAGCGTAGCAGTTGTTGTAGACGACTCTTGCAGCATCTGACGTTTCAGGAGACATTTGTAGAGAGATGCTTGGGCTGCAATCAGACGACTCTCATCTTCAGTCGTTTTAGTGTCGCCTTCAACGGTTCCGTCTAGCAGTGTTTCAGTGTCACTTAGACAATCACTGGAGTAGGAGGGCAAAGCCGACTGTGGGAATGGTTCTGCTGCCAGCTTTTGGAGGTGCGTCACGATCTGTTGAGCCTCTGCCGAAATTGTGCTATAGCTGCCGATACGCGAGCGACTGTGGAAACGTAGCTTCGCTAACTCTTCGGCGGCTTTGCAACTTCTAAGAGCGTGTCGACCATGTAGTAATATGCGCAGGTCGTAGCTACTCACAATGGCAAGTCTGTATCGACCAGTGCCGCTTTCCGAATCATCACACCCACTCTCGTCATATCCACCAATCTTGTCCTTCACAGCAAACACGTAGTGCACGCGACGCACATCCGAAGCCACGTCCACTTCCTCCATCCAACATAGATACGAAAACGAGAGTTGTCCGAGACGTCGAGCATGCTCATGCCGCAAAAACGTTTCGTGTTCCTGCGCTAGCACCGGGTCTTCTTCTGTGAGGGAGCTCACATCGCTCAGCGTCGTACTCATCGTGCTCATCTCGGATCCTAGAAGGCCCAACCCAGAGACAACTGCATCCACGGCTCTTCCGCTGCTTCCAGATCCCTCTCGCATCGCTTCGTCGGTCGGCATTTCTTCGTACACACTGCGTTGGTGACGTCGGTGCTTGTCATACTTGACTTCAAATGAAAAAGATAGTCCTTATCCTTCTGACGATGCCTATCCGACACCACCGAGGCTTCCGTTCCAGCAGGACCCACCTCGTAAGCCACGAGTCGCAGTGGTAACGAGTCGAAAAAGCTCGCCAGGTCCATGGCGTTCAATCCTCCCGGCAAATTCGCTGTCTCCCATCTGGTTAAATCCACATACATCGTGTGAAAGTCGAACGTGTACGTAGGTCCGACCGAATATCGTTCGGAGCCCAGCGGTGTTTGCCGTCGCTGTCTACGCTGCTCCTCGCTCTCTCCAAAGTCGCTCGTGCCCAGCACTGGCGGCATCTGTCCCTCTGGGGTCTCTACAAACTGGTCCACACTTTGATACAGCGGGAACGCCACCGCCGGCAGTTCGTCCGTGTTGCCACTGTCCATCGAAGAGCCAAAGCTAAAGCTGACTCTGCCCACGAGTCTCCGGATCAGTCCCATGATCACCAGCGCCATACTGCGCGTGAAAACACCAGGCGCAATGCGTGACGGCAGCTCTCCGCCCAGATAAACAGGGCCTTTAGGGGTCCTTTTGAAGCGACCTTGGACTTGGATCCAGAACATGCGGCGCTTGCCTGCGAACAGCGCCGCGTAGTGCGGATCTTCAGGCTGCGTGCGCACCAGAAAGAGCGCGTGGCCGACGAAGAGCTCCGTCTCGAAGGCGATGGGCGTGCGGGAGTTCATCTCCATGTCCTCTCGGTCCGCTGCTGAGCTGCCGACGTCTCGCACCACGAGCTTCACCACTCGCTGCCTCGCAATCTGCTGCTGCAGCTGCACCTCTTCTTCATCGTCGTCCTCTTCTGGCGCTGCGTCGGTGGCGTCTTGCGGCTCTTCTGGCGCTCGCAGCTCCTCGTCCCCTTCAGTGGACGTGTCATCCTGCAGAGCGGACGCCGTCCGCTCCCACGCGTCCGCCCGTTTGCTGCGCGGCTGCAAGTGTTTCGCGACGCTGGCGCCGTGCTCCAGTAGCACGAACAACAGCAGCGCGCCGGCCAGACCGTAGAGCCCCAGCACGTAGTGCACCGCCACGCTGAGCGTCGCCAGCGCCGCCAGGTCCGGCAGCCAGTCCGCTTCGTCCGCCATGCGTCCGCTCCGCCCGTACACCAATTGTGATTTACGTGGACAAGAGTGTGTGCGTTAAGCACTGCGGTTTTGACCCGAGCGTTGGGTTTTGTATTGTGGCAAAAAGCAAGTGTTTTTGTTCCAGGAAACGCTACACTGGCGGAAAGTATGGGATATCTTGACCTTGGTCTGAGAACCCTTCCCACACAAGATTGCTCGCGAAAAATTGGGTTTCGAAACCCCTCACCTGATTCGATCAGTGCGTCACTAGAGCACGCGATGGGAGCGCGTGTGTAAATCGTAGAATGTGGCTTGAGCACGACGCAAATACATGGACAACATATTTGCTGAAACTCAAGGCGTGTTGAAGTGAGCTCGAGCTGATCCGCTCGGTGGATGGCGCCCCAGCGTGCACCGCTTGGACAAGATCGCCACGACCAAAATCACTTGCGCAGAGTATAGCCCATCACAGCGGCAGAGGCATGATATATTCGCACTTAGTCGAGCTTAATTACTTCATTCTAACGAAGCCTGCACCAGTTAGTATGGCTTTTGCAAGGTTATGGCGGGCCTCAGGCTTTGCCGAATGGTATTAACCCACCTCCCGCATTCTCGAATATCCCATTCTTCGGGTTCTCAGCAACATACAAATCGTCATTCATCGCTCGGGCCCGTGAAAACCGCCGTTACAGTGGCCGCAGCCTCCGCCAGTGCTTCACCGTCAGTGACACCGGCCTCCACAATACAAGAGACAGCAGCATTCCCATCCCGTCCCCGTTCCCACCTGGAGAGTCTATGAAGCCTCGAGACGCCGCCTTCATGGTGGACCATCGGCGCCAACTGAGTGGCGGCTTGGCAGCTGCGCAGGCGCCTCGCAGAGACGACGACAAGGGCAAGAAGAAGCGTCCGCAGCATCCGAAGAAGACGCAGCAGCAGCAGCAGAAGCCCTCGGCTCCTCCGGCTTCGTCGCCGTCCTCAGCTGCGACGTGCACGCCTTCAAGCTCGAAAGCAGCCAGGAAGCAGGCCAAGAAGAAGGAAAACAAGCCCAACAAACAGCCTCTGGACCCTGCGGAGTTGCTGCGTCAAGACAGCGTCAAGAGCCGCAACCACAAGCTGGTGCTGGCGCCCACAAGCTCCTCAGCAGCCTCTTCGTCGTCCTATTGCGTGTCCAACAACTTCCCTAGCTGGGGGAACAAGCAAAAGAAGGAGGACGCGGTGCTGACACCAAGAATGAAAGACAGAGCAGTGACGGACGCCCTCCATGAGGAGATACTAGAGTACAGCATGTACACCAAAGCTACAGTGGAGAAGATGGCTGTGCACATCGAGGAGATGATTGCGAATGTGCGTGCGAGTGTGTTGTCGCTCTGGCCACAGTCCAAAGTGGAGACGTTTGGCTCATACTCGACCGGCATCTGGCTGCCCAGCAGTGACGTGGACCTGGTGATTCTTGATGTTGTGGAGATGAATGATTCCAAGGTGACAGCGAAGTATTTAAGGCAGCTCGCAAAAGTGTTGGAGAAGAAAAATGGGTCGAGACGATGCTTGTGCTGGACACGGCAAAGGTACCAGTGTTGAAGCTTGTGAGTGCCGGTACTTCTGTTCCGATTGATATCACGTTCGAGTCGGCGGCTACACATAGTGGACTGCTTGCACGTGACCTCATCAAACGCTACGCTGACAGCATGCCGGAACTCTACCCGTTGGCGATTGTATTTAAGCAGCTGCTGCGCGAACGTGACCTGAACGATGCATATACGGGAGGCCTCAGCTCCTACTCTGTGGTGCTCATGATTATTCACTTTTCGCAGCTGTGGAGGAATGGCGATACGTGTTTCGAAGCAGCATCCATATACGCGTCAGGATCGTTGCCTCCCGCGCCGTCGACGCTAGCTAAGAATCAGGCACTGAAGGCTGGTCGGATACCCACAGGTTTGTCTGTGAGCAATAGTAATAAGGTCAACAGTGAACTTAATGCCTTCGAGACTAAAGCACAGCGTCCAGGAACGCCAGATACGACTAGTAACGCATCCCAGAAGAAGGCAGTTCTAGCCCCAACTTCATCTTATGCTGCTGTTGTCGCTCGTGCGAAGGCAGATCGGACTGATGACTCGACCAACCTCGGAGAGACGGCGGAGCCTAAGTTCAGTTATGCAGCGGTTGCAGCAGGTATTGTCAGAGTGTCCGAGAAGAAGAAGTCTTGTCCACCATCTAGCTATGCTGCAGCGGTATCAGCTCCAGCTGGGGCATCATCATCGATGGCAAAACGTAAATCTGTTCTCGCAATGAAGCCAACTCACGACATGCACATGGACGCGATCAGTGTGTCAAGTAGCAGCGCCGATACAGAAGATTCTAGCTCGTCGTGCAGTCATTCCTCCTCAACAGAAAGTGACGACGAATCGACTAAGACATCTCAAGAGCAGACCCATCTACCGGATGTATCTCTCGGTGAGCACACTTTAATGATTCTCGAGTTCTTTGGTATCATTTTTGACTATCGCAAGAACGGGCTATCGGTGCGTGACGGAGGATACATCTACAGATTGGCAGAGAACCACCGCTCTCAGATTGGCAAGCCGGCACTTGTGATCGAGGATCCGATTCACCCGGATCGTAATGTGAGTGCCAGCAGCTACGCCTTCTCCAAGGTCGTGGCACTGTTCGAGGATTCGTATTATGCGCTCAAATATTTTCGCCCATCCAAATTTGCGCCGTCAGCGCTAAGCTGTTTGCTTAGCACGTCAGGACACACCAGCCACAGCAAAGTCCAGATGCCAGCGGCAGTTGCTGCACAGTCATAGCAACGTCAGTATGCCAGATGCAGAATCATGCGCGCGACTTGATGGTGTGGGGTGCCACCTTCCATGTTGTACAAGATTTGTGAGTTTGACGAACAACGTTGAAGTGCAGGAAAAACAAGTAGTTCCAGTAGTAATGTAGGATAGCCAAACAATTGAAATTCCTTCTATTATGAACCTCTTTCGACAAATTCGTGATGATTGGCATACATTTACGCTACTACAAAGTTTGATGTGGAGACGGCTGTGATTATGAAAGACCCTGTTGCACCCGCCTGTCAAAATGTTAGGTGCTATTGCTTTCTTGTTTCGATAATGCAGATTCATCTCTATGCCAATGTCGAACAGATTAACTTACGTGAGCCCGCCCACGACGAGCAAACCCGATCGCCAGTACGACGGCCGACGCACCGAGTAATGCCAAGCCGATCGCTTGCTGGTGCTCGTCGACAAAGGCATTGGCACGGCTAAGCAATGACGCGACTGAAGCTGTGGTCGTAGAGGGAAACTCAGTCCCCTCGCTGTCCACGCTCGCCGCCAACGATGTTTTTGTTCTTGCGTGGGCTCTTGGTTCGTCGTGGGCCCAAGTCTTCGATATCACGCTGGGCTGCATTTCCATCGGGTTTGTTTTTCAACGCCAATTGACCGCATGCACCGTCGATGTCGGTGCCATGATTCTCGCGGATCGTGGCCTTCAGGTTGTACGGCTCGCGCAGCACAGCATGGAATGCGCGGATGGCCTCAGGCGACGGCGAGTGAAACTGAGCACCGACGTCCGTGGTGTTGTACGGAATAAGGTTCACATGGACGGACCTGTTTTGCAGCAGCTTGCCCAGGATGTGGGCCGTCTCAATGGAGTCGTTCACGCCTGCCAGCATACAATACTCTACCATCACCAGTCGGCCTTCCCTGTAAAGTTACATTAACGCAAAGCACATGCGTAAGAACTCAATCCACACATCAACAATATAAACAGCATATCCACGTACTTGAACGACAAATGGTCGTCAATAGCAGCCATAAGCTTGTCCAGCGGGTACGCGGTAGATGTGGGTACGATCTCGCTGCGCATTTCCTGCGTCGGGGCATGCAGCGACAGCGCCAAGCGCACCAACGGCGCGTCTCTTGTCAACTGGCGGATACGGTGGATGACACCCACCGTCGACAAGGTTATATGCTTCGGTGCCAGACCAAAGACTTTGGTCATGGCTCTGATCGCGGCCAGCACAGCGTCGTAGTTGTTGAGGGGCTCGCCCATGCCCATAAACACTACGTTCCGGATCGGCGCAATCTTGTTCGCATGCGCCAACTGCTCCAAGATCTCTCCACTGCACAGATCAGCGATGATGCCGAGCGTCCCAGTGGCGCAGAACGTGCAGCCCATCTGACAGCCCACTTGGGAGCTCACGCAGAGCGTGTTGCGGCCTTTGTGGCGCATAATTACCGCCTCAATCTCGTGGTTGTCCTGCAGCCGCAGCAGCATCTTCACAGTTCCATCTGCAGAGCGCTGCTCCGTCGTTACGGACGTCGTGAAGTGCGCAAAGTGCTCTGCCAGCAGAGCGCGGAGGGTCTTGGGGATGTCTGGGATGTCAGCGAAGGCGGCGCCAGGGTTCTGAGCCAGATACCGCCAGATTGTCAGAGCGTGCAGCTCCTTGAAGCCGTGGGACTCGAGGAACGCTGGCAGGGCGGTCTGGTCGAACGCCGGCAGCGGAGTCAACGTGCGCTTCTTGACCATGGCTGATGCTGGTGGTGTAGTGACGTTTTGGGAGGAATCGGTGGTTAAACGAGATGTACCTAATATATGGTACCAATTGAAATTCAACCAATGAGAGTAACGCACTTGCACTTCAAGTACGTGGCCAATGAAACGTTAGTTAGGTTGTCTGAACTGGCAGTGGATGGCTAAGGTTTGTTGTGGGCTGCTGTTGGTACGATGCATTCTGCACTCTTGGAGGATACGAACGCGGTGCAGTCGGATAGAGATTCCTAATTCCTCTAAGTCTCTATCGTTCGCCTGCATTAGCAGCATGCCGTCGATGCCTTTAGCACGGAAAGTGGCGCCGTAGGTTCCATTGTCGAGTCTTAGGGAATCCAAGAAGTCTTGCACGTCACAAACTCCCCACCCCTGAATATCATCGCTTTTTCGAAGCCGATTCTGTTGGCTTGGATGCCCCTCAGACAAGTTTTCGACGAGTTTCTGGGATTGGTGACTTGTGCTTGGTAGTCCCACACTTTGCTTCAACTCTGCCCTTAACTGCGCCAGTGATGCATTCACTTGCTGAACGAGTTTGTTCCGGATCTGCTCGTCTTCTTGAAGCGTCTTCTCGAATAGCGAAGAGTATACAGATTCTGCTTTCCTAACCAACGGGGAATGTATAACTTTTCCATTGGCGGGTTGCTCATGAAACGTTGGTCTTGGCAGGTTCGATTTTGTACGATCCATTGAACGCGAGTAAGTTAGGGAAGCATCTCCGTTATTCATCCGTTCACAACGACCTATTGTTCCGCGGTACATTGCCTCCTTGCGTCTGAGCTCGTTTTTGCGTTGGTACAGATCTCCTGTGCGGAACTTAATCTCGTTAATAAGACTTCCGATCCGATTCTGCAGCGGACGGCGCTTTTCCAAAAGCATCACATCTTCAAGCTGTTCCTTCAGCGGGGCAATCTCGTCTTTTAACGCGCCCAACTCATGTTCAATCTTTGCAATCAGCTCACGGCTCAGCTCAATATCTTCCTGCATGGCGTTTTCCTGAGATCTGGGTACTGCCACGGCAGCACTAAGGCCATTACTGTGTTCCCCTCGACTGAGCACTGGGCTCATGAGACGCGATGAAGAGCCTTTAGGCGGGTGCTTTACCGTAGTTTTTGCTGCAATTGGTGCCACTTCAGCCACCGAAACATATCTCTCATGGTCATGTGCATTATCATAGACCCTCGTTGACTCACCGTTTTCCGAGCAACGAAGTTTTAATCGTCGAGCATCTGCATCCCGCTCACGCAGCAGCACTTTTGACGCGGAAAAGATGCGATGCATATTGAAGTCGTTGGCCCAGTTGTCGAACCATTGGAACGCTGTATCGGGGTCGCGCTCGCGATAAGCAGGGTGATCCAAGTGAACTGAAGTAAGGAACGGGTTTTGTTTGAGTCGTAGTGCCTGCAATCCTTCGAGTAGAGGATCACCTCTGAAAGATGCCAGGAAATCCAGGTCTCCAGTTATCTTGAGCAAGTAGTTCACACCGCGCCAACGAAATGTTGTAGCTTGGGCCTTTGCTTGCTGTTGTCCATGCCACTCCTCGATAGCCTCTATGATCTCCAACGTCACAGATCGCAGCTGGTCCACGATGCTCTTCATAACCATTGGCGCTGCCAGTGTCCCCGAAGTACGAGATGGTCGATCATTTGCCGGCTTCAATAGCTGTTGAAGCGCCTCGATGCATCCTTCACGCTCCACGATCTTGCGCACAATGTCTAAATCGTAGGGCTTCTCGAATGCGGCACAAGGTGGGAAGACTGCTGGTGTTACGGGATCAACCATGAAACCTGACAAAAGCATACGGATACAAGGCCACGTAGAAGAAGAAAGTAAGGCCTTAGTCCTCGCAATAGCGAACGACAAGAATGATCAGCATCCAGGCAGGGCTGGAAATAGTCACGACGACATATGACACAAGAAGAGAATTAGAAAGCTGTTCCGTGTGCCATGTTGATTCCATGGTGCTACCTGGTGGATTTCAGGGTTTGTTGTATTTCTTTCATCCAGGACTGGCCGACTGTGTCCATGAGTTCGATCGAGGTCACTACACTGTAGAATTGCTCATGGCATCATCTATTCCAGCCCTGGTCGGATTAGCAATCGGCAAAGACTCCCGTTCATATGATGCCCCGCGGCAAGCCAAATCCACATCTTGTATCAGATCAGTTCTTGGTTGTATCAGAGTCGAAAGTGTCCAGGGTATACTCTCCGAGCTCACCTTCGACACCCTTGCTGTCCTCCTTTGCAGCATTACTTGACTCCGCCTTGCTGTTCTGCTTTTGGATGTTACTGAAGATGGAGAGTGCTGAGGCCACCATGCTAGATGGGTCATTGGTGTTCGCAGGAAGTAGCACGGTCGTTCCCTCCTTGGCGATATTTCCAAAAGCGTCCACATATTTTTCAGCCACCTGCAGAGCCACTGCGTCGCGACCACCAGTCTCGTGGATGGCACGAGAGAGGCGCTGAATGGCATCTGCCGATGCGCTGGCCTTGGCCATGATGGCAGCAGCAGCACCTTCAGCTTCCAGCACGGCAGCGCGCTTCTTTCCTTCGGCCACATTAATGTACGCCTGCCGTTCACCTTCTGAGTCAAGAATCTCTGCACGTTTCCGACGCTCCGCTTCAGCCTGCATGTCCATGGCCGCCTTCACGCTGCGTGGAGGAGCAATGTCTCGGATCTCATATCGCAGGCACTTGATACCCCACGCCTCTGATGCTTGATTAATAGACTCCACAATGTTCTGGTTGAGCGACTCGCGCTCTTCAAACGTCTTGTCTAGCGTGATCTTACCCAGCTCAGAGCGCATCGTCGTCTGGGCCAGCTGCGTAACAGCGTACAGAGGGTCTTCCACGCCGTAACTGGCATTGTACGGGTCGATAATCTTCACGTAGAGCACTCCGTCGATGTTGATGGTGACATTATCACGCGTGATCGCGGTCTGACCAGGGATCTTGATGGCTTCTTCCTTGAGCGAGTGCACGTAGGCGATTCGGTCTACCATGGGGATGAGAAAGTGGAGGCCAGGCTTCAGAATGTCGTGAAACTTGCCGAAGCGTTCCACAACCCACGCGCGCTGCTGGGGCACGATCAGAACGCCCTACAAGCGTAGCAAACAATAGCAAACACACTGACGTGTCAGTAAGAGCATAAGTGTACAGCTGTGAATTCAGTTGTAGAGCGTTCCAAGCGCTGGGAAAAGGAGCTCTGGAGAGCTCTGGCGACTGCAAATGCGAGTGCGACACTTACGACGTTCATGGGGGTGTCCTGCAGACGGGAGACGCCTGTGTCGTCGAAGGACTGCGCCAGAATGGGGCGGGAGCTGTGCAGCTGGCGCGTCGTCAGCAGCAACGGACTGGAGGCACGGGCGATGACAAACGCAGCTGCCTGGGGACGCGCTTGGCGTCCTGCCGTTTGGAGGAGCTTGGCAGCGAGCATGGAGGGCGAGGAAGGAGCTCGAGTTCCGGTGACTTGGCGGAGTAGCGGAATGTGTGGCCTGGTCATCGAAGAGCTCCAAACCTGTTTATCTTGATATTGAAGTGGGTAGTGATTAATATTGATATAGTATCCAGATATTAGTAAAGGTATAAACGATGTGAAATCCAATGTCGACTTGGGTATCAATTTTTCCGATGCTACGGCGACAAGAATGCTTGTAACACCATCACTTCCTTGCTGTCACTTGCAATGACGAGAGAAGCAGAAGGTTTGCTGGAGGGCGTTTACAGCAGCAGCGGCGTGTTCACTGTCCTTTAACAACAATGTGGCTACGCCTTCGTTGGGAACGAAAGAAACGTGTTATACGACGGTGTACGCAGTTGCCTGGTGTGAGTCAAGAAAACTACGTGTTCTGTATGGGGCCACAAACATTGCCGCTGATCCGTTGAGCAATTTCCTTTCCTTATGGTTGACGCACAGATGGACTGTGCATCCGTCTCACTGTGGGTGAAGGCCAACTGCATCGCTCTCTTCGTCGCGGACTTCAGTTTTCAGCACCAATAGGTCTTCAGTTGTGTAAGAATGGCCTGGGCAAGGGCAGTATCGCAAACACAGTAACAGACTGCTGTGTTATTTTATTTCAGCGAAGTGTGCACAATCGCCAAGGCTGGCGGTTAGCCATCTTGCCACGTGAAGCCACTGCGGAGTTAAAGCTTGCTCACCGATCCATTGCAGCAGCTCTAGCACCACTTTTTTCCCTCTCTGACCACAAAGTCTGCGAGGATCTTGGTGACACCTGCGCCGCAATTGAGCTGGCTTCAGGTCGGGTTTCTCAGGAGTATCAAGCGGTGCGATGGACGCTCGCTCTTTGCCAGCCACAACACGAGGGTCGACGGTCGCAAAGGTCTCAGCTCCGCGCTCTCTTGCTGGACGTCAGCCAGTGTCTGATGAAATATTCCCGTTCTCCTAGTTGCCCACTAAGGTTAGTGCTGAATAAGACGTTCACGACGGAGGCATCTGCAGTCTTGAGCGACACAAAAATGGCCTGACCCGTCTGCGCTCCAGCTCTCTATGCGACTTTAACTGCCTCGCTGGTACAGTGTGCCACAGACGCCCGTTTTACGTCGCAGCGAGCAGTTTTCCGCCCTGAGCCAAACAGCTTCTTCTCTCGCCAAAGGAGCGCCTTAAGCCATTTCCAAACCGGCCCACAACCCGCGCGCAAAGAAGCAGCTGAAGCCTCGAAGCCCAGAGACTCGGGCGTCGCCATGGACGTTGGCACGGAGGTGTGGGTCAAGACCCAGGACGCGGCCGTGTGGGCGCCAGCCCAAGTCGTCGACTGCCAGCGCAGCGAGGGCTCGTGCGCGTGCGTCGCCATGACACGGGCGACGTCGCGACCCGTACGTTTTTGGTTTTTGTGTCTAAACGTCGCTTCGGTTGCGCTAACTGTTGCCTTTTGTGTCTATCCTCACGTCCCCTACCGTCACCCACTGTGTCTAAACCCGCTTGTTGCATTCTGCGATTCCCATCGAGCAGGTCGATACCCAGAAGAAGTGTGTCTACGCAATCAAGGGGTGCACTTCGCCAGCATGTCGAGTCTCACGAGTCTGGAGCATCTGCACGAGCCTGCGCTGCTGCAAGCTCTACGTGAGCGGTTCGCCTCGGACGAGATCTACACTTCCATCGGAGACATCCTGGTGGCTCTCAACCCTCTGAAGCCTCTGCCTCACCTCTATTCGGCCAGTCAGTTGGAGAGGTACAAGATGATGACGGCATCAGGGGCGGAGTTGCCTCCTCACGTGTTTGCCATCGGTGGCAAGGCCTTTGGCGGTCTGTTGAAGCCGGAGAGACGTAATCAGAGCATCCTGGTCAGTGGCGAGAGTGGCAGTGGCAAGACAGAGTCCACCAAGTTCTTGATGCAGTATCTAACCAGCGTGGGGACGACAAGCCAAAGGCACGTAAAGCGAGAGGGCGGCGCAGTGGAAATCGGCAAGCGCATTCTGCAGACGAACCCTATTCTCGAGTCCTTCGGCAACGCGCAGACCGTTCGAAACGACAATTCCAGTCGCTTCGGCAAGTTCATCAAACTCCAGTTCGGGGCCGAGAACGAAATCGTCGGCGCGCGAATTGTCAGTTATTTGCTGGAAAAAGTGCGGCTGTTGCACCAGAGCCCAGAGGAGCGCAACTTTCACATTTTCTACGAGTTGCTGGAGGGCGCCGACGCTGAGCTGTTGCGGGTTTTGGGACTGCACAAAGGGGCGAAATACGAGCTGCTCAACGCGTACGGACCCAATTTGGGGCGAACGCGAGCGGACAAATACGCGCAGTTGTACGCAGAAACTGTGCGTGCATTTGAGGACACGGGCGTGGACGAACAGCAGCAAGTGCAGATTTTCAAGATCTTGGCGGCGTTGCTGCATTTGGGGAATGTCAACTTCGACGCCAGCACGGAAGACGTCACGGCGGTCTCAGAAGCGTCGCGCTTCCATCTGGACAAATGTGCAGAACTCATGGGGGTGGACGCTGCTAAATTGGAGGCGCTGCTGGTCAGTCGGGAGATTAAAGCGGGAGTGGAAGTCATGGTGCTCAAACTCAGTCCGGAGCAGGCCAAAGACATCTGTCGGTCTCTGGCTAAAACCATCTACGGTCGACTTTTCACGTGGCTAGTGCGGCGACTGAGCGACGAGATTAACTACTTTGACTCGGCTGTGTCCATCTCTGATGAAGACGAGGACTTGGCCACAATTGGTATTTTAGATATCTTCGGCTTCGAGAGTCTGAACCGCAACGGCTTTGAGCAGCTGTGCATCAACTACGCGAACGAGCGGTTGCAAGCACAATTCAATGAATTTGTCTTCGTGCGAGAGCAGCAGATTTACATCGCCGAGGGGATCGATTGGAGCAATATCTCGCACCCGAGTAATGACGCATGTTTGGCGCTATTCGATGATAAAAGCAATGGTCTGTTTTCGCTTCTGGACCAAGAGTGCTTGATGCCCAAGGGCTCTAATCAGGCATTGAGCACGAAATTCTATCGGTATCATGGCGATAGCAGCTCTGCAGACTCTGCTGGACTTTTACAGCAGCCACAGATTGCTCAAAGCACTCTACCGTTGCTCATGTCATCTTTCAGCCGGTACCTGCACCGCACCGAGTCGCACGAGGAAGCAGTTATCCAGGACCCTAGGAGGCACCCATTTTCGGCGTCCAAAATGGAGCGTGTGAATCATCAATTTGTGGTCCACCATTTTGCTGGGCGCGTTTGCTATAACGTCGAGCAATTCGTGGAGAAGAACACTGACGCGTTGCCCACAGATGCAAGTGTCATCCTGAGCTCTTCTAACAATGAGGTGGTGGCGGCAATCGGGTCAGACGAAAACGTGGACATACCTAGCAACGAAAATACGCCGACTAAGCGGCGTCGCTACTCCATGTTACGTGCACCTAGCGTGTCGTCACAATTCAAGAGTCAGTTGGATCGCCTAATTATTCAGATCGGAAAAACGGAGGCACATTACGTGCGCTGCCTCAAACCGAACGAGGTGAAGAAGCCCGGTATTTTCGATCGCGAGAGAATGGTAGAGCAAATGCGCTCTGTTGGCGTTCTGGAGGCAGTTCGCATTGCGCGGCATGGCTACTCTGTTCGTCTTGCTCATTCGAGCTTCAATGAGTTGTACTCGGGTTTCCGACGCTTCCTCCGTGTGCGAGATCGAAGCGCTACGGTGCAAGACCACGACTTGGCTCAAGCGCTTGTAAATGTATTGATGGATAAGGTATTGCGAGAAGACGATGTGGAGGGTGATGTCGAAAATTCAAGAGCTGTAGCTGCGATCAAGGGCAACGATAGCAGCGCAGCATTCGAGAAAGATGTACGCCGCAAGGATGTTCAGGTGGGCAAAACGCTAGTGTTTTTCAAGTCGACAACTTACAACCGTTTTTCTCAGTACCGTGTCGAGCTAAGGAGCAACGCAGCTGTGGTATTACAGACGCATTATCGTGGGTATCGCGAACGAGAGCTGTACCGACAGATACGCGGCCACGTGGTTCGCACCCAAGCGATTGCCCGGGGCTTCCTCGGAAGAAGACGAGTGCATAAATTACGTCAGTTGCGTCGTGAGAATGCAGCTACTCGCATTCAGGCCCACTACAGACGTTTGCTTGACCAACGAAAACTTGCCGAAATGCTGAAGCACAAGCGACAGGTTGCTGCTGCTACCATGATCCAGACACACTACAGGCGCTTGGTTCAACAGCGGAGATTTTGGGAGATTCTTTTGCAAAAACGTAAGCTTGCCGCTGCCATCTGTATCCAGTCGCAGTACAGACGTTGTCTGGCGCAACGAAAGCGCAATGAACTGCTGCTGAGGAAGCTTCAAGTTTCAGCGATGATCCGAATTCAAGCCCAGTGTCGGCGTTGGCTTGCCCAAAGGAAACGCCAACGATTAATAGAGCTGCAGCTCCAGGTTTCCGCGATAGTTTGCATTCAGGCACAATGCAGGCGTTGGCTAGCACAGAGGAGACGAGAGAAGTTGCTGAGGGAGAAGCTTGAGATTGCTTCTGCGATAGTTATCCAGAGGCAGTGCAGGCGGTGGCTCTATGAAAACCGTATTGTTGAGGAAAAACTCCGCCATTTCCGCTTGTCAGTGGCATTCAGCAAATTCCGACGTGCCTGCGTAGAGTTACGAACTGAGGCCGAGATGGAGCCATCCCCGGCTCCGAGCGATGATTCGACATCAAGTCGAACGAAAAGGCGTATAGTGGCTGCCGCTGATTCGCCTGGACTTCCGGTGACCCAATCCAGCTCAGAGCAGGAAGACAGCTCTGCTAGTGATGGCAAGATGGAACCTCCTATCCGCGTTTCCGCTCCCACGCTTCGCCGCTCGCACAGCCGACAGCGCAATCGCACGAATACTAAGAATCGTAGTCGCGCGAGCAGCAGTCATGTAGATGACCGAAACTCTTTGCTGGAGAACGAAATCTTGCGTTTGCAGCAGATGCTCATGGAACAGCGAAGCAGTCGCCCACCGCGGGATCAGCGCTGGCGGTCTTCAACAATTTCTCGTCCACCCCGAAGCGCGCCGCTAGATTTGGAGGATCAGGCGTCACGTTCAAGGCATGCAAAACCGAATAATCGTCGGAGATACTCCCTTGACGGTACACCATCAGACGAAGACGGTGAGATGGATGACGAATTGTCACTGCTACCGCCGCGCCGTGCACGTAGCGTGGTGCCTGGACAACAGCAGATAGACCACGTGTCGATGCTGTCTCAAAAGATTGAGGAGCTGGACGCAAAGTGCAAGTTCCTGGAGCAACTCGTGGCACGAAAGAACTATGAAGACGCGTCAAGAGAATCCTTCATGTATGGAAGAGGGTCAAGGGGCGGTCGCGAACGCTTCCCCTCTGCGGATGGATCATTGTACGGCGACATCCCTCCGAGCGAGGCGGGGTCTGACGTAGACTCGATCATATTCAACATTCAAAGCCAGATGGATATGCTGCGGCAGTCCATTGCTGTTAAGGAGCAGGTACTTCAGACATCCCGCAAGTCTCACTCCATGTCGTTCTCATCCAGCACCCGGCCGACGCGATCTTCATCTGCCGCATCCTCCACGGCGTACTCGAACCATCCATACGGTGAGGCTCCTCCAAGCATACCATCACTGCCGCTGTCGGAGTCGCAATTGTCGACAGGTGGCTCGTCGCATGGCAATAGTCGTCGTAGTGGGGGCAGCTCGCTTGGACTCCCAACCACACCTACGTCTTCCGTGGCCTCCTCCTTCTATCAAGGGCCTCCTCGTTCGACAGCTGCGACTTTCGGTGGCCGAGGTGTGCCTCGTATCGTGAAGTGGGCGCGCGCAACTAACTGCTACGAGTGCGAGGAGGCGTTCAACTTTTTGTGCGGCGCCACCATTGCCGCATGTGCGGCAACTCGTTTTGCCACGAGCACTCCAGCCGACGTGTGTCTGTGTTTGGGATCGGCTTCGACGACGAGCCTGTGCGTGTGTGTGATAACTGCTTCGCCGAGTACTATGCTGCTGCATCGCAGGAACCAGCCACTCCCCAATATACTCATCAACAGTATAACGGGTTCAGCTCAGGTCCGCTGTCCTCATCTTCTCGACTCAGCTACATGTAGCTGAGCTAGGTAGACATTGGCCACACCTTCGTGGTCGACGTCGAAGTAGAAGTAGTATTGTGTTTTGTTTCGCTAAGGTAGAGTTCTCCAATATTATTAACCACACCCTTACATGACGTTCAGCATCCTCTTGATGTCTTTATCCTCACGGATCCGCTGCTGTCGCTCTAAGAGTCGACCTCGCTCTATCTTGCCAGCTCCAGCAGACCGAAGCTGCTGTGCAGCGTCCATATCTCGCTTCTCTTGGCGGTTCCGCACAAACCAAAAGCTTTTGGCGTCTCGACGTCGCGCAAGCGCTTCTGCCTCGCGGACTTTCACAGCTGCAGTCAGGCGCTGCTGTTCCCTCTCTTGAGCTTCGAGGCTACTTGCAACAGAAGCACGAGCAGCACGTCGCATGAGAGCTCCTGACTGGGCAACAAAAGCAGTCTCGAATTTATGCGTGAGTTTGCGGCGTCTCGAAACGTGTCGTTGGCTCTCCATGATCGCTCGAGCACTCAACTGATCGAGTTCGCGTTCGTACTGCCTGCGTTGCAGCTTGACGTCGATATCCAACTTGGTATTTGCCACTTCAGTAGCTTTTTCTCGCTGGAGTATGCGGCGATCAACGATGAGCGCTTCGATGCCTCGCTCACTCTCTTCGCGTAGGTCACGAACATGGTGTTCACGATCTTGCTGCTGGTTGCTCTGCATGTCCTCAACATTCAAATATCTCGGCTTGCCCAGTCGGTCCAGTAGCATTTGGTGGCGACTGCCACCAAACCCTGCTGTAGAATGAGACGAGGTACGTGGCGGTACGGGTTGGCATTGAACTGAGAGAACGTCGGCTCGGTCGGTTTGGTCGCTCCGGTGACGTTCAACTTCTGCAGGGAAAGTAGACACCAGTACGTGCAACGGGATCACCGCCTCATAACTACAGGAGGGTGGGCCTAACTGCGGAGGAGAGGGCGTAGTGTACACTCGAGGTGGACCACGAGGCCCCTCGGATGTGCACACGGGTTCCAGTGAAGCCTGAGGTTCTTTCGGAGGAAATTGCTGTACATGTAGACCCGGTGGAGCCTCGGCTACAAGCACGGGCTGGGAAGCACGACAAGATTCAACGGCAGTACGGCTAACCTCAAGTTTGCGCTCCGTATTTTGCCACCAACGGGACGGGAATTCGTCCTGCAACAACACATAGGACTCATTGAGAATAGCGTCACACTCCTCCCTTGTTGCTGACTGACTCAATGCCCACTAGTAAAGCAAAGCACATAACAAGTCAGTATCGTAGCGTATTTTCCAACGCACAGGGTATCAACACCAACCTGGTGGTGGCGAAATGCTGCGCCAAAGAGAGCTTCTAATGAGAACATTCGCGCGTAGGTCTTCGTCAGCGGGTCGAAGGTCTTACACAATAACACCAGCGCACGTTTTCGAGCCTCATCGATGGAATCAAATGTCAACCGCACAATAGATGTAGTGCCAGTCCCTAGTTGTGCTTGATCGAACTGCCATGCCCGCGTCGATGCATTCGTTGACAACCGATGTGCGAGATCCATCACTTTCGTGGCCGATTCAACGACTTGCTGGCAGAGCGAGAAATCACGGAACGGATTCGATTGCGCGAAAATTTCTCCAACGGGTGGCTGCATACCACCTAGCATAAGTTCATGCTCCAAAAGAGTATCATCTGCCTCCACACCATCAACAAGTAATAGTGGAGCTGCGTCTTCAGAACGTGAACTCATGCTCTCTTTCTCGGGAGGAGGAGTACCAGGCATCCACACAGGTAGATACGCACTGCAACGTTGACTTGCCCAAAGCTCGATCCTTGACGAATTAACATGAACAGAAGGAGCTAGCGAAGACTGAATTTGAGGAAGCAAGATCGACCGCTCATCCCGACTGGCATTGTGGAGTAGAAGTTGACTGGGGCTAAGTGTGATCTCTACGTGTGCCCCTACTCCAATACGACAATGAATTCGATGTTCATGGCATCGGTTTTGCACCACAACGGTCTGTATCACCGGCCAAGCGTCTACAAGAGCATGATACACACTTGCCTCCATAAAAGCGTGCGTGAATTAATGCTGGCCCCCACAAGCAAGCAAGCTCTAAGTACGTCTAGGCGACGACGCAGGCCAATACGAAAGCGCCACCAACGCTGAATACATACGAGCGCTCGCGCAATGGTGACTTCAAGTGCATTGCGCCTCGAATGGCAAAGAGACGCCCGCCACATGGATTGAATCAACAGTGCCGCATTTCCCCGTCTCACGGACTCGTACGGCATTGCAAAGGCCTTTGCAGGTCCCACCGAGCACATGGAGACGGCACGATCGAGGCTTGTTACAATGTGTAAGTACATATCAATGGTCCATGGAACGAACACCTTCATCTTTTGGTAAGAGCGTGAGTGATCCGACAGCGAGGACGCCAACAAAGAAGCTGATATCTTTTGCGTTCCCACCGGGTGAGTGCATGTCCTCGTGCACGTATTTTTGCGTTGGTCAACGAAAACCGCGGGCTAAGACGTTGTTGTCGGCGTCGTTGTTGCTTGACACAAGCGTTCAAAATCTTGCGATTGCATATTACTAACCTCCGACGAAGTTCACGCGCCGTCTGGGCTATATGAAGCATCACAGCTCGTGGTTGACGTTCCATGTTCGCGCCATCTTTCAGGACATTATTGGCGATAGCTAGTTGATGCCGACTTTGGACACCGGAAATCCGCTCCAGATCTTGGTGAAGAAACTGCTTCTCCGTAACGAGCATCTGGTTTTCCAGCGCAACATCTCCAGGGAAAACACGAATTAATGCCGAACTGCCCGAAGTGGATGCAGATCGCGCGTGTGGGGTTTCTAACGTTGACTGTGCGTCTTTGCCCATACGTAGCAATCGGTAGCCCTCGTCCTCCTCACGCTGCAACTTGACTCGACGGCGTTGCGGTACTGGAATGGGAAGCCTTTCAGTTGGAAGTGAAGCCAATCTTACTACGGTCGAGTTTGGGTTTGGGCCGCGTAGTACACTTATCCCAGAGAAAGCGCATCGTTCTTGCAAGAGATCAAGGCGATCTTCTCGAGACAGGGTCATGAGAAATGGATCGCGACGAGAAACCCGAGCCGCAAGCGTAAGCAGCTCCTGCTCAAATTCAGGTGTATAGTAGATCCAAATCTCTTGCTGCTCACGCAAAAGCTGCTGTGTGCGGCGTGCATGGCGGCGGTACACCAACTGACACCAGAAACGAATCTTTTTGATGGCAACAGCACGTTTCTTCGCTTGAAAATGCACACGCCACCGTCTCACCACAGGCAAAATTTTCTCAAGCGCTCGACGAGCTAATGGTGACAAGTCGCCATGGCCTGCTGCAGCAGACGCCATTAGCAGCTTTGACTCGCCCTGTGCTGCCACCAATTCGCAAATCTGGCGTCTGATCAGTTGACGAAGTAGAAAACCCCGAATGTGCTTTTGGACGTGAATGATGAGCCCTCGCACATTTCGGAAGCGAGGGAAATTAGCGCGCCTGGATAAATACCCCCGAACAAGCTTCTGCGCCCGTACGCTGGGACTATTGTCCGCAAACAAGCGCGCTATGGTTGCCTCAGTTTCGCTGACGTAGCGAAGAGCAGCATCGTCGGTCTCGAACTCGAGGGGCATATAAAGCCGCGTAATACTTAGTCGTGGCCCCTGCGCGTTGAATCGAGCATTCGGACGAGCGTGCTTGATGACCTCTTGATCCGTGATCACAAAGCAGTCAAGAGCTTTCAGAAACGGAAGCTTGTTGACGACATAACTGCGTGCATTCTTAAGACCCATGAGTGGGTTATTGGTCAAGGTAAGCCAAAGTAGGGAATCTGAACACGCCTGTAGCCCTTGAACGTCCTCCCACGAGCTCAGCAAATTCTGTGAGAGGAAGCAAAGACTTAGACAGTGAAATTGCATCCAGAAGTCTGCGTCTGGTAGCTTGGCAATCTCATTCTGTGCTGCGTTCAGTATCCGCAGCGTCCGGGCCATCCCCACAATTGGCTCCAAATCTTTGATGGCGTTCTGTTGCAAATTAAGCACAACTACAACGTCGAATCCAATAGATGTGAATACCGAGAGGTCCGTCATGCCCTCGCTCACGCGCTGAACCACGAGCAGTTGCCACTCTAATTCGTCGTCTCCTCCATTTTCATCTTCGATTTCTACTTCTTGATTCGCGTCATCCTCCCCCATCCAGTTATCTCGTTCTGGACCACGCCTTCAGATTCGATCTCGGGTATCTGCTTATCAAGCGAGGATACCCCTACGTCAGATAATTTCGCTTCTAGGAAAGGTGTCATGACTTGAGCTAGACTATCTCCCAAACCTCGCCTTCAGTAAAGTTAGAGTTTTGCACGTAACGGCCCATGCGAGAAATCGTTTACCAGCACAGCACCGCTTGCTACCTCCATCAGCAGCACCATTGAATCATGTTTCTCAATGAACCTTGCATTTGTGTTGCGCTTCAGTCGCCTTGGCTCATTCTGCGAGTCCTCTCTCCCTGGTGTACGACGCACGCGCACCGACCTACATTTTCTAAATTCTCTATAGTGTCATATATACAGCAGCCAACATCTCGTATACCGCAGTAAAATCGTAGCCATGTTGCTTTGCCTCCGTACTAGGCTAGATCACGTACTTCGTGGTGGCGAGCTTGGAGGCGCAGCGCCACCGTTAGGCACTACACTTGTCGTCGAAGTGATGGGGGATACTACTGCTGGCACCGCCTTACCCAGGCCCGACGATGGGCCCTGAAGTTTTTCGGCTTTTTAACGGCGCTTTGTCCTTTCGCGTATACGCCTTGCGCTTCCGAGGCAATTGTTTTGACTTTGCAGCAGAAACAATGCCGCTTGCACTTGGCGTACTAGTCGAGGTGGAAACGCGAGACATTGCTTCTTCCAAAGCTTTCGTAGCTGCAAACTCCGCGGTTTCTAAAGTGAGTTCGCCATTCTCATTCTTAGTCTTGTTTAGTCCTCCATCATTTGACATTCGCTTCACGCAGATGTCCAAAGGTTCTGAAGCTTGTGAGCACGTCAGTGGAAGCTTCGAGTATTCATTCATGAGCAACTTCAGCCGTGACAATTGTTGTGTCTTGTTGGTTGTCTTTGTCATGCACTTGTGCGCACGAGAGACCCATGCATCCACACGACCAATCAAGCTGCGCAGTGGGGTCAAAGTTTTCTTGTCATCCCACAACTCGTATTGTGTGGCATATGCAATTGCGTCACTGATTTCACTTCGTGATGGCCGCTCCTGCAGCAACGATGCCACAACTTGGCTCCATGAGACCGCCCGTAACAACCGAGCATATATGTTCACACCAGGGAATAGCTTCTCAATACTTGTTGACGCAGAGGATGCTGGGGTAGAGCTCGTAGTTGGTGCGGGGGCAGGTCGAGTAACCTCAGTAAGAGCAGTTGCATACTCGGGTGGAAGAAACGTCGATGAATCTAGATTGACGCGAGACAGCAAGGCCGTCGTATTTAGAAGCGATACAGCTTGACGCACCCACGCTTGCGCGTAAGGTAGCATACGATGCCGCGCATGAAACACCTCTGTAAGATCGCGCAAAGCCTGCTGAGCATTCGCCAGTCGAACGCGACTCAGGCGCAAGGTATCTTGATGCTCCTGCACCTTCTTGCTTGCCTCGACGTGCTCACCTTTCATCTTGCTGAGCTGTTGCTCTACACCACCTGCCACTACCAGCGCAGCTAGCCGCTCTGTAGGTCCCATCAGCGTGGCGGTGACGGAATTCAACATCGACGGAGACGGGATTTTCTGTCCTCCTGAAGCCGATACAGGAGTAGGAACAGATGCAACAGCTGAGCTCGTGGGCCGCTGGTGAGGTGTAGCATGAGCAGCTGACGGCACTGTCAACGCGGTTGACGATACTGTAGGCACAACTGTCTTGGAAGCACTGGGTAACGCCCCGCTTGCAACTGCCCCTGACTTTGCACTAACTAAACTGTTGGCACTCTTGCTACCCGTTGTAGGTCCTTTTGCAACAGTTTCTGATGGTTTAGTCTGCGCACTTTTGAAAACGCTGTTGGCCAACTGCACGGACGGGAGCAAGATGTTTGGATACTGCTGGCGCTTTAACGCTGTCTCGTTCATGCCTGCAAGAGCCGAAGCTGCAGCCATGCCTGTCGACATCGTAGGAGCGGTGATACTACTGCTGCTTGTCGAAGCAACAGCAGCAGCAGTGGCGGACGCTGCTGCAGCAGCGAGGAGTAAGGCGTTTGTTCCAACTGGAGCGACACCACTTTTCATTGACGCTGTCTGAACAGTGCTCTGCACAGAGTTTGTTTTTGATGACGACGGGATCGCGGCTTGCTGTGAAGTAGGCGGGGTAGGTAGCCGTGGCATTTGTAAGTTTGATGCTTTTTGCTGCCCAAGCGTGCCTTTTCCCGCCATAGGATTGATAGCCAAGCACACCCTTGCGCGCTCAGCCTCTTCAATTCGTGCTCGAAGCTGGTTCATCTGATTGTTGCAACTATAAAGCTGCATTTCCGTGCGCTCAATATTTTTTCTTCGCGTTTGATTTTGCGCAGCGCACTGGCATGTTGTTTTTCAAACGCTTTTGCATATTCTTGCATGTCCCACAAGTTCTTTTGCTGTCCCTCAGTCTTGCCTTGATGAAGCATGGCCTGAAGCTCCCGCAAAATGGTACACGACGGACACGTATAGTGCTCCACTTTTTCTGCCTTTTCCTTTGACATACCGATGCAACTGTCGTGAAACCAGTCGTCACAATGATCGCATCCAATCATCAACCCGTCAAAAGGTTGGCGGCAGATGCAGTACCGCTCTGTAGCGGACTTGAGTACATCCCGGTGCATGTCGAGATCAATTACTAGCCGTGCACACTCGTATTCGTCGAGAAGACCAAGCAAATTTGCGACGCGTGCTTGGCCTGTTTCGATACCGGATGCCAGTACGCGGGTTTCCCAATCACTAGCAGTCTCTAAATGCTCTTTCAAGAAGTCAAACACTGGTATATCAATGGCGAGATCTTCGCCTTCTTCTACGAGTGATCGTGCAGCACTCATACTGAGTCGTCCCACACCCTTGGACACCAAGCCCTTCAAGCGTTTTTCAGTTTCGAAAGCCAAAGTCTCGCTTTCTTAGCTTCATCCAGCACAATCTTGAAGGCATTTTGCTCCAATAGTAGCCCGCTCCCACTATTAAGCAGCGTCTGAAGTTCATCAACACGGGCATGTTTATCAGCGATACACTTGTGGACGCGCTCCGTCCAGTCAAGCATCACCTTCTCATGCGTTTTTAGGTGCGGCAAAGGCCAAAGCATCTGCTCTAGTGTTTCCAACGTTTCTGGCTTCACTACAGGATGCAACTTCATCGTCTCGAGTTCGTCAGCAATGCTGCTGCCCTTAGCAACCAGGTTATGCAATGGTAATGTCTCGTCGTAGAAAATAGATCGAGAGCTTTGTAGCCACTCCAGTAACGATATGATAAGGCTAAGTGCTTTCTGCTCTGGAGATACCACACTGAGCAAATCACTTTCCTCTTGAACGTGCACAAGTTGCTCCTTCCACGCCTCCAATGCACGCACGGATTCATCCGTAATATTTCCCGTGATTCCTCCTTCTTCTCCTGCTAGAACAAGTTCTTCGACTGTCTGCCGTGCCTCTGCCTCTTTCAGTTCCAAGCCATCGACAGCGACAAGACTTTCTTCGAGCATAGCCAATACTGGCTCCAATAGTGTTTCTCCATGCTTCGACATCCATGTTGCTTTCGTATTTTCAGAGTTGGAGTCGTCATCATCCGACGTGTCAGCTTTCAGTGTGCACCCGCTCTCCATTCTCACATGTGTCATTATTGAATCAGCTTGTATTTCAAGAACTTGTATGGGCGGCGTTTGGAAAGGCTTCGTATCTTCAAACACCGTTTCCTGCGCCTCACTCTTCGTGCTGACGGTTTTACCATCAATAACGGTAACTTCTGCATCAGAACGCTCTTGTTTGTTGCAGTGTACAGGTGTATCAGTGTTAGATGGGCCTTCTGCATCAACGTCCATTGAGCATCCGTCACTTTTTTCATCCTGTTTGATGCATGGTTGGATTCTTTCGTGGACTTCAGATGTATCCATGTTCATATCCTCGCCACTCTTATTATCACCGGTTGTGATAACTTCATCACCAATATGGAGCTTTTTCTTGGCCTTTTGCAGTTTCTCGTATACAAGCAAATCGAACGATTGGAGTCGTTTAGCGACAGTCGCGATAGATGCGGAAACTTCGCCATCGATAACTTCGTGAGCTTTAGCACGCCACACAATAAGATCATTCAGTTCTTTCGCAAGAATACGTAGTTCTTCTGAAAACAGGAAACGCAATTTCTTCGACTGGTTGAGTAGGTCATGCAGCTGTTCCGTCGTGAATGGATCATTGGCTTGGCGCTTTTTCTTGACTGCCGTGGGGGATACATTCTCGAACGCGAGCTGCCCAACTCTTTTCACGTTCAACAATGTAGGTAAGAGCAAGCCCCTCCTCGAACGTAAACGGAAATGCATCGATTCGCTCAAGTAGAGCTGACGCTTGTCCAAGGTCGCCTGGCTCCTGAGGGACCGGTTGAGAACTCATCATCGATTCAATATCAGTGTAGTTCGTTGTGTTCGTGTCTTCCACAGGTTCTAAGGAGATAGTTCCTGACAAGCAGCCAATGCTCATCAGAATAGCGCTAGCCTCAGCTTGTGCTTCAACTCCTTTTAGCAGCAACTCATTCAGCGGTACAGTGTATGAAGACACGTCAATTGCGAGGGCCTGCGACTTCTCGATCAGCTTACTGATGGCATCCATTGATTTCTTCTTCGCTTTGCTATTTGAAGTAGACGACCTGGAGTGCGACGAGGGGAAATACGACGCCAGAGAAGCGAACATCTTGTCAAATGCTGTAAAGCCAAGGTGGTCTCGAAGTTCGTTGACCCATTTACGCGCTTGATCCATAGCTGCATTGATATCGCGTTCTATTTGAGGTTTCCAGCGCGACTGCTTCTTCGGATGAATGCGCTCGCGAATCTCCTCGCCTCTGATAGCAACTTCTCCATCTCTTCAATGGATTTACGAGATGCTAACTTCAAAGCTGCCGTTGTGCACCATTCGCGAGCGGAAATCTCAGCTTCCAAATATTTTTGCTCATCCATTACCACAGGGATATCCTTCGCTTCGTCCAATAATTCTTTCAAACGGTCAAGTTGCACATCTGCGCCACCCTCTATGGCCTCCTTTACCTTGGAGGCCCATTCGTCTGCACAATCTAGAAGATCTTGCATCTCGAACATCTCTGTGCTATTTTCACAGGGCGCATCTTCCACGAGCGCTCGGATCGCCTTCAAGTCCATCTTCTTTGTGTCTGCACCACCTGCTCGCCGTGTTGCTCGCCGATTAGGCATGCATTTACGCGCTTTAGCTAACCACGTTTGCGCATTCAGCATTTTTTTGGAACTGGTCCACCTCCTGCTCAAAGTTCACCGGTACTAGCTCGATTTTGGCCAGTACATCGCGCATCACGGGCAAGCTCACTTTCTCATCTGCCACCATTTTCTCAATCGTGTGCTTGAGGTTCTTGGCCTCATCCACCGTTGCATGAATACTGTCTTCTTCAGCAAAAATTACACGGGGTGCAATCACTGCTTCAAAAAGTGCATCCAATTCTTGTAGACACACCTTTCTGTTCTGATGACGCTTACTGCCCCGCTCCAATGCTTCTTTTAGCTGTGTCAATGCGTTATCAAATGAATGTATCCTGTATGCGATTTCTTCCTTCTCTGGTAGGACAACTTGCATATCCTCTGCTTGATGCAAGAGTTGAAGCAGCCGTGCACGCTCCACTTTATCTTTTTAACAGCTTCACACTGTTCTCTCCACTTTACGATACGACTCACAAGCCTCCCGAGCACACTAGCTTCTGTAGGAGGTATTACATCAACACGAGTTTGAGCCTTCTCCTGAAGCACACACATCTGCTCCAGCACTTGGACGTCAATTCTTCTACATCGCATACAGCGATAGAACGCCAAAAGCCACTTCTTGGCTTCTTCAGCACTTGTAGTCTTAGCCTGATGTTCCCCTGCTGATGTCGGGAGCTCAATACTATGCCGTGCATACAGCGAGCACGCCGCGTCCGTAGTGTTGTAGTCAAAGCGGTGAAGATGTTGAAGCGCCAGCGTCTCAACCTGCTCCTGAGTATCGAAAGTGGCTCCATCCCGTAGCGATCTCGCCAGCTTTAGATACTTCTCCAGTTCGGGACCTAAATCTAAACGTATAAAATGGTCAGTTTCTGTCTGTTATCCTCCTAGACCTGTATACGATCTACCTTCGGCTCTGTCCGGGATGAATCGCGGTCTGGGGTTCTGCAATGCCTGTCTCTTGTATAGGATCTCGTCAGCGTCCCCTGCAGACGTCAGAAGCTCCGGGATCGTGGCCTGATAGCGCCAGCCAACGCGCGAGTGGAGCGTCGCGAACTGTGGAGACGAAGTAGTGGCCGCTCCCGTGCTGGTTCCGGTGCTACTGTTGCTGTTACTGCGCTCCCGAGGACTCTGGCCGCCCCCGGTGTCGCCAGCGGTGCTAGCTCCGCGTCTACTCATGGAGAGAGGGATCGCTTGGCTCGCCTTCAGTGCGGAATGCGGAATGACGGCATTTTAGTGTTTTTTGTTCCGCTACAGAACCTGATTGGCTGAAATTGTAGGTACCAAGTAATCGGAACAGTGTACCGATGCAGCTGGTACGTTGAAGACAATTGAAGCGTCGCAGCTGTATTCGATCAACATGTCCGAGGTGGAGGAGACACTCGAGCGCATCAAGAACCACAAGGGTGTGGAGGGATACGTCATCGCAGACCGCAATGGCAACGTGCTTCGACGCCATCCGCAGATGCAAGTGGCCGAGGCGGAAAAGTACGCTCTTTACATGAAAGAACTCACCACGAAAGCGCGAGGAGTCGTACGCGACTTGAACCCCAAGAACGACCTGCAGTTTATGCGCATTCGCGTCAAGAAGATCGAGCTGCTTATTGCACACGGTAAGATCCTTATCGCCCACTTTGCACCCATCCCCAGCGCTCAGAATCCCTCGGTTATGAACTTATCGCAGAGAAGGACTTCTTGGTCGTGGTGATCCAACGGTGGACGCCAACCAACGGCTAGGGCGACATGTGTGCCAATGAATGCGCTTTGGCCGTTCCTGGCCACTTTATTCCTTGATCTACACATCGGAGACTACTGAAAATTCGACTCGTTGCCATTCATGATTATTCATGTTGCTGTGCTTTCGTCACTGGTGTTACGCGCCACCCGCTGTGTCTCCAGCGCTAACATCGCATCCCACGATGCTTTTGTGATCTGTCCTTCACCACGACTAAGTGCAACCAGGCGGGCTAGGCGCAACCAACGATGCAAGTCTTCCAGCTACAGTCATGCACAGTTTTTTACACTTGTTAGCTGAGCCAAACGCATCACACAGTATCTGATACAGCTTACCTCCACTTTGTTCTGGGACTGACGACACTCCACGTAGTGCTTCTCGGCCATTTCAGCCCCTTCATTGCCGATAGTGACTGTAAAAGAGCGCAACACACCTAGAAACACGCGGAAACACTTGAGTAGATGTTCCTCTGGTACTGCCGTCGACAATTTCTCACTATTAGCCTCATCCGTAGTAACTAATGGCATAGCCACGTTCACAGGAAGAATACTCTTGCCTTCCGACACGGTGACAACTGCCACGTCCTGCGGGAAGTCCATATTGTAATAATGAAAGTCATAGGGAAGGAGCATCTTCTCGATCAGCGATTGCAGAGCACCAATATTTTTCACCCCTTGCTCGTTCAGCTGCCCTGCGGTTAGCGCTGCCTCGTTCACAAGCATAGTTGTCCCATTGGCTACCTGCAAAACGCCGCTCAGCAGCACTTCTCGCTCGTAATCCTTGCATGGCATGAACTTCGTTGAATTCAATTCACTCAGCGACAGATCGACCTGTGCCACCATGGGCATCAACAAAGACAATGTCTGGTGCAATCGAGCTACAAACGCTTTCTTCTCCTCTGTAGATGCCGATTTCTCCAAAGTCAAGTTCAGCGAGAGGTTTCCAAGGGGTGTCGACGGGTCAGCACGCGAATACACGTGCGACAGCAAGCTTAGAAGCAAGTACTCTGCAGCGAGTTCATCACCACGCATTGTTTTAGCGAGATAGTCAACGAGTTGTTTCCGCATTGAGGCAACTTCCTTCTTCTGGCCCAACTTGGTCCACTCGTCCTCACAAAATTTGGTCCTTTCTTCATTGCTCTCCTGAATCTGCGTGTAGAATTCACTGGACTCATGAGGACGAACATAGTGCAAGTTCTCGAGCTGGCTCACATGGCAACAGTGCAACACTACACCAGATCGCTCCTTGGGCTGCACTTCATCAATGCAATCGGAGATCTGAAGTTCCTCGATCTCTTTAGCGCTAAGCACTGCACCTTCCTCTGCATTCTTGATACCCGATCCTGCCACCATCAGGTCCAGAATTCCAACGAACTCAAATGCCCCGTTCACCTTGAAGGCATCCAAGGGCGTGTCCTTGTACTGCTTGTCGTAGACGAAGATATTGACGGCATCAGGTAGCAATAGCCTGTCGTTTTGACCTGATTCTGACTGCCTCTCTGCCGCCTTGGGCTTCTTGACATCCTTCTGATCCTGCTTGGATTCCTCCTCTTGACTCGAATCCAAACTTTCATTGGAACGTTTGGTGCCTTTAGCTGCACTGCAACGACCATCACTTTCAGCTTCAGTCTGGTCGACCATCGAGACCTTGCGATATGCGCGAGTGGCCCAGTCACTCGCGTGAGGGAAGAGAGTGACTGTGAGGGGCAAACGCTCCACGAGCTGCTGGTGGACGGCGTCCGCTTGAGGCGCCGGACCGTCCGCTCCGCTCAGCAACACCAGCTCTGGGTCCTGCACGTCGCGCACCACGCCACGGAACTTGAGCACGCTGCCGTCGCGGTATTTGCCTAGCCGGAAGGACGACTCGTTCAGTACAGGGACGCGAGAGACATCGCGAGAGGCCGAGAGCTGCGTCGATAGGTCAAGCATGGCGATTTTTGGCGCCAAAAATGATTTTGTTAGTAAAATACCGTTTTTTAAAGTAGAGTTTTAAAATACTGATTGCAAGAATCGCCATGGAGCAACGGAGCAGTGGCGTCCCGAAGGCATCGCTCTCAGGCTTCGTGTCGACGTCCGTGCTGACGTCGTCTGATGGAGTAGGTCTCTTTACGCTTACGTAGCCTTCGTTGTGATGCCTGTGGGGTCTAATTATCTCTCCGCGCAGCTCTTCGGCGACAACGTGGAGGAGAAGCGAGTGACAGAGGCCCCAGCCCCGCGTCCTGAGGATGCAGCAGGCTACAAACCGCTCTATGAGCAATTGCAGGAGCTCCGAGAGAAGAAAGACAGCGACTGGAAGGAGAAGAACAACCCTTTCGGTGCGTGCCTTGTGTCTATGGTCTGGCTTGAGGCATCCCAATGGAGCGTCTGGACCCACGTCTCTTTACAAATCTTGTAGCTCCACCCAAGGGACTGGACGACGAAGAGTTCGACTATATTCAGGACCTAGAGGCAAAGCGAGTGGAGACGGAACGGAAGCGCAACGTGCAGCACGAAGAAGACCTCGCACAATTCAGTACGTCTCTGTCGTGCGCGTCGTGGATTTCGGACGTAACAGAGTGACAATTTTCTGTCTGTGAATGTTTAGTGCTGGCGCGCGGTG
Source organism: Phytophthora boehmeriae (assembly GCA_011947355.1). Classification (NCBI taxonomy): domain Eukaryota; phylum Oomycota; class Peronosporomycetes; order Peronosporales; family Peronosporaceae; genus Phytophthora; species Phytophthora boehmeriae. The sequence continues at coordinate 422,828 of JAAVTJ010000145.1, read as the reverse complement.
CCCCGAAACCTGCTTCTGGTGCAGCACTTACTGCGCAACATTTGCAAAAGTATCCGGCTAAAAGCGACATGAAGACAGTGGGCAAGAATAAGCCTGCGGTGGTGGTTGTGAAGGCCAAGTCCAAAATTATTAAGAAGCGCAAGCCTGAAGCCAATCCTTCAACACCTCTTGGCAACGATCAAGAGCAGCAGAAAAAGAAAACGAAGGTTGAGCATGAAGATGCTGCTAGCTCGTCTACGGCCACAAAGGCAAAATCAAATGGGTCGGCTCTTGGACTTGGGCTGGTGGCGTACGGCAGCGACAGTGATAGCGATAGCGACGAGGGTGACACAGCAACGAATAAATGACACGATGCAAACCGAGGCTACCTCAAAATGCAGTCTATTATGATAAGGCATTCACCTCCGTCGCTGACGTCTGTCTACCGAAAGAGGGGTGGAGGGTAAGTGCCACCTGGTCGTGATGATTTTGGTTGGAGCCGACGAGGTGCTGAAGTAGCTCCAGCAGCGTTCGGATTGCGGAGAGGTGGCGATGCTTCTACCAAGACACGTCGGGTGGATCGCACTGCCGACCGCCTAGGTCTATCGGGCGTACGCATTACCACAGACGAAGTAGTTACTGAGCGGCGTAGTCCTGTCTTCCCAACGACACTAGATCCAGGCGCTGACGATACCTGGGTCTGTCTAGCAATGGCTGTCCCTGCGGTTTGGGGGCGATGTAGGAGGGGTGGCGCACTCGATGGTCTGCCTGTCCTCTGCAGCAAGGCGGTTTTATTGGAACTCGTCGCTGTCCATGCTCCTTGTGGACCTGACTGATTCAAAGCCACTGGTCTTCGCACTGGTTTAGTTGTGGCTGCTGCGCGGAGCAATGCATCTTGGGTGGTTCTGTCCTTGCTGTTGCTGTCCTTGCTCTTACCGTCAATCCTTCTCTTGTCACCACTGGTTACACTTTTAGACGTTCGCCTTGACTTGTGCGGCCGTGGTAACACTTTCCTCTGCTGTAATTGTTGGGGAAGCTGTATTTCCTTGAATAGGCCTTTAGCCTCCGAGCACGGGCGCTTGGTTGGCCGTTCTTGGAGCAAAGCAGCAAGAATGCTATCTTTCTCGGTAAGGGTAGGCCCTGCCATTGCGGTTAAAGACTGTGATCGCTTCACCACTGGAGCTACCTGTAACATCATCACCAGCATTCAACGTCAGCATATTACTCAGAAAAGAAAACGGTAGCGATCATACTCACAGGTGGCAAGAGCGTTGTGGGGGCATCTTTTACGCTCTGGTTAGCTCCGATCTCGTCATCCTCCACCAGTTCATAGACCTTCAGCAAATAACGCATCAGTTCTGGCATCAGTATGTGCAATCTCGGCACCAACTGCTGCAGCAGGAACTTCTGGAACGGCGAGCGTTCATCTGCGTCTTCGTCTGCAAGCGACGGCGGGTTGGCCGCGTCCAATAGCAGCGCCACACGATCCAATAGACCGCGGATCTCCTTCTTCGCTTCCTTCCGCTCCTGTTTCTTCAGTCCTCCGTAGCGCAGCAGACGACACAGAATCTGCAGCTGCAGCACTCGCACTTTAGTGGTCCGTGAGGCCTGTTTCCCACTCACAGACGCGTTCAACTCTGGCACAGCGATGACCAACTCCTTTGCCACTGCGGCCAACCGTGTTCTGGCGCTCATCACCTGCTCCTTGCCCTGCACAGCTATGGTTTTAGTCGTTTGGCCGCCACTCTTCCGCTTGTTTAGCTGGCTGAGGACGCATTCGCCACCTTCCTCAGCCACTAAGAGGTCTAGGAACGCCAGCACACTGCAGACTTGCGTCTGTTGGCTGCCAGAGCCAGTAGCAGCAGCGTCGTCCTCTTCAACCGCCACCGCCTTGGCGTACTCCGCGCGCCAGTCTCGAGTCTGGGTCGTCATAATTCCGTGTTTGAAAAACGCTTTTGGCCACGAAGAACTGTCCGGTCGTAACTGACTTAAGCTGCTCATTTTATCATGAAGAAAGACACTTTGAGTTGGACATAGAAAGCGCGGGAATATTAAAAGGGTCTACATATTCTTGGCGCCAGCTCATTACAAGCAAATCCTCATGGCGGACCGCGACGACGACGAAGCGCAGGAAGTTCTGGAGCAAGCTCAGGCCGAGGTGGCGCTGCAGATCCGCAACGAGAAGCACCTGAAGCAGGTCGGCGTGGCTGTGCGGCGTCCTCGAGCGCGAGCGTCATGCGTCAAGGGCCAAGCGAACGAAGACACCAAGCAGTGGGAGCTCGTGCTCTTCGCCTTCTCGGACTCCAGCGAACTGGCCAATCTCGAGTCTCTTCTGGTGCAATTGGCGCCTTCAACTTGCTATTTGCCGGCAGATCTGGAGCAGACGCAGACGGTGGGCGACAGTAAGAAGGTGCACGCTCTACTGCAGACCCACGGAGTGGCCAACGTCTACATGAAGAAGCAGGTGTTTAGCGACCTCAGTGGCCTGGAGACCAACGTCGGGAGACTCCTAGGGGCCAGTACCATGGCAGAGTACAAGGACGTGCTGACGGCGCCGCTCGCTGCGGGGTCTCTGGCCTGTTTGGTCGACGCTTTGGGTCTTATGGCTGACGCTGACACTTTTGGGTGCTACACACTGGTGGAAGGGAACTTGTCGTCAGCCATGCAGCTTGATAGCGCGGCGGTTTGGTCGCTGAATCTACTGCCGGAGCCCAATTCGACCTCGTCTGGTGGCGCTACACGCTTTGGCGGCAGTGTGTTGGAAATTTTAAACAGAGGAAAGACGCCTATGGGACGTCGTTTATTAGAGCGATGGATCCGCCAGCCTTTGCTAGATGTGGAGCAGATTGAGACTCGTCAAAGTATCGTGCAGCTCTTTGTGAACGATACATCCCTGCGGATAGAGCTGCTGGATGAGTGCATGAAGGCGTTGCCAGACCTGGGGAGATTGGCCATTAGTATCGAGCGTAAAGCACGCCAAGATCACAGATCTTGTAAGCGTGTATGATGCTGCTGTTGGCGTCATGCCGCGAGTGCTGAGGCTGATGAAGGAAACAGATGCAGGAGGAGATGAAGCTGTAGCAAAACTTGTCGCGGCTAAATTCACTGCACCTCTGGAAAAAGTGGTGTCAGACCTGGAAGGTTATACGGAGCTTGTGAAGGAAGTCGTGGATCTTGATAGTCGTCCAACGCTCGTGGTCAACGCGAAGCACGATACGGAGCTGCAGTCGTTGCGCGAGGAATGGGACAGTATCCTTGCAGATATCGAGGAGGAACACCGTAACGCTCTTAATACGATCGGCGGTGATATCAAATGTGAGAAGGACAAGGTGCGAGGCTTTGCATTTCGAGTTGTGAACAAGAAGGAGGAGGCAAAGCTGTCCAAGTTACCGTACGTGCACATTTGCCAAGTACTAGTAAGCGGCGTGCAGTTCACGACAACTAAGCTAAAAACGCTTGCCACGGACTACCGCCGCGTACGCGCTGAGTACGAGCAGCGCCAAGCTCACTTGCTGAATGCTGCGCTTGATGTGGCGAGTACATACGTGCCTGTACTTGAAGCTGCCACTGCCACTCTGGCTGAGTTGGATGTGCTGCTTGGTTTCGCTCACGCAGCTTGCCATGCAGGCTCGGGTTACTGCAGCCCAACGCTGGAGGAAGACGGTAACTGCATTGTGCTGACCGGTGCTCGTCATCCATGCGTGGAACTACAGGATGGTGTGGACTTCATTCCGAACGACTTCAACTTTGAACGTGAAAAGTCACGCTTTCAGCTCGTGACGGGGCCTAATATGGGTGGTAAGAGTACGTACATTCGTCAACTGGGCACGATTGCTGTGATGGCGCAGATCGGGAGCTTTGTTCCTGCCGAAGTTGCGCGGTTGCCCGTTTTCGACAAGCTGCTAGTTCGAGTTGGAGCCGGAGACCTACAGCAGCGGGGTGTCTCCACGTTTATGCTGGAAATGCTGGAGGCGTCCGCAATTTTGCACAAGGCTACAGAGCGATCCCTTGTCATCATCGATGAGCTGGGACGTGGTACATCTACGTACGATGGTTTCGGTTTGGCCTGGGCCATCTCAGAGTACCTGCTCACCAAGGCGCGCTCAATGTGCCTCTTCGCCACCCACTTCCACGAGCTCACATCGTTGCAGCAGGAGCATCCACAGGGCTTCGTCAACAAGCACGTCACTGCCGTGGCCAGCGACCGCGCAATCACGATGGTGTATCAGGTGCGCGACGGGCCGTGCATGGAGAGCTTCGGTGTCCACGTCGCTTCCATGGCTGGCTTCCCCGAGTCTGTGCTGGAGTGTGCTCGCCGGAAAAGTCAAGAGCTCGAAGGGTTCGAGCGCGCTGTGGGCAGCCAGCAGTCTCCTGCCAAACGACCTGCTGGAGCACTGAATGGCCAACCACCAAGCAAAAGACCACGAGCGAACTTTTTGCCTGCCTTTGCAGCGCTGCCACTAGACAAAATGGCGCCCGCAGAAGCTCTAGCTGCTGTCCGCTCGTTGCTTGTCAAAGATACCTAAAGTCCGCCATTAAAACCTACGTCAAGTGCAACAACTGCAACTTGATGTGTCATCCTTCAAATTGAATATATCAATTTGTAGCAGGTAATCTGTATTTCCACCAATAGCAAGTCGCGGCCGTTGACTGGACAATCGACTGGAAGCGACCGCTTTGCACGTCACTATCAAAAGCCGCTGGCACTCTTCCGCGTCTGCGTCCGTGACGATGGAGCCGCCTCCAGCCAAGAAACGGCGGCATCGCTTCCAGAAAGTGGACGAGCGCGTCAGCAACTTGGAGACGGAGCTGACGCTGCACGCGAAGACCGCCGGCGCCGTCGATGAGGCGTCCACGTTGACCTTCAAGGAGGAGCTGAGTCTCCAGGCGGAGCTCACGACGCTTGACAGTTTCCAGACTCTGTTCCGCAGCATTCAGGCGCTCGTGACCACCACGCCGCAGCTGTTGCACCACTTGCCGAAGGTCGTGAAGCGTCTGCAGACAGAGCTCAAGGAGGCGCGAGATGACGCTGCAGACCCAGTGGTGCAACGCCAAAGACTCGTGCCAGTGCTGAAACTCGTGACTGCATTGGCTCGAGAGCTGGGCAAGGAGTTCTACCCGCACTTTGCCGGGGTTTTGCCGCTTGTGGTGGCGGTGGTCGACACAAAAGACCCGGAACTCAGCACACAAGTGTTTAAGACACTCACGATGGCGTTTAACTATCTACGCGTGCAGTTGTTGGCGGACATGGACGCCGTTCACAAATGCTATTTCCCGTTGCTTGGCCATCCGCGTGAGTTTGTGAGGAATTTTGCAGCGCAGACGTTGGCGGTGCTCTTGCGACGACTGGAGTCCCCCAAGGCGATGCGTAAGTATCTGCGTGTGTACTTGACGGCGTTGGTGCGCGGATCGGGCCGCAACGATGCAATTCTGAGAGACGGATCGGCGAAATTGATGTTCGCACTCGTGAAGAATGTGAACCATGGTTTCCATTCTCGTATGCGTGAGGTGCTGTTGTTCCTGTTGGGTTCGTTCAGACCGAAGACAGAGACCGTTGACGAGACGGAATTGGAACAGCAGGAAGCCGTGTTTGATATTGTGGAACAGACGTGTGGACTTATGATGAAACACACAGATCCTGACCACTCAGGCAATATGCTTGAGTACCTGGTGCTAGTGGTGACCAAAGTGACAACCCTTCGGCGTGAAAACGATGATGTCCCCACTGAAGCGGATGACTTATACCTGAGCCGTACACTTAAACTTCTGCTCAATTTTTTAATTTCTCGGTTTGGCAAGCTTGTTTCGGGGGCAAGTAACTCTAGCGAAGTGCGTGTGCCAAGCGTACACAAGGTATGTGCGTCGCTGGTTTTGCCAGAAAGTAAAGTGCTGATTTCGCGCAATACAGCTTTGCGGGATGTCTTGATGAACACGTTTGAGGCGGTGTGGCGTTTGTATCCTGCCGAGGATGCTGATATTTCTTCGCAAGTGAAGGCCATCTTCGACGTGGCAGCAGACGAAAACGATCAGTTGTACTGGAAGCAGAAATTGATGGGTTTTTGGACAAGGTATTGCAAAATAGCCACGTTACTGTGCATTTTGTTGAAGCGTTCCTGATACCAAACGCTTTAAGATACGGGCTTGGCACGCTTGCGAAGACGGATGTGAGCACATTTAGCTCACTGGTGTGCAAATTGGGCGACTACGTAGGAGAACACGAATATGAAATTAGCGAAAGCGCATGTGTCGTACCAGCTAATAGCAGCAGTCGCCGCTGGTTACTTTCGTTCGAGAATATCAATGCTAGCGCGGACGCTGTTCTCTTTGAAGCAGGGCGCGATACATTCAAGAAGTGCTTTGAGAATACGCATGATGCAGAGGCGTTGGCTGTAAGCTGGAAATTCTGCAAGTCTCTGGAGCTGGTGCGCGTAGATGACAAGAAGCTAATCGGCTTTCTAGCGCCACTTGTCACGAAATGCGACAAGCAATTGAAGAGCGAAACATCTACATCAGCTCTTGCCACACTTCGTGCTGCGCTGTGGCAATTGCTGCAGATTTCCAAGTACAAGACCAAGAGTACCCAGTTGACAATTGCGTTTGTGGAACAGGCGATTACAGGCAAGAAGAATTCGTTTACGACACTTTCGACTCTGTTGACGCTCATCAATATGGAATCTGAGACGCACCAACATGAGATATTAACAACCGAATCACTGCCAAGTGTGGCGAGTTCGCTGTTCACAACCTTGCGTTCGCCAGCACATGCATTACGATTGGTAAGTCTGCAATTGTTAGCACAGTTCAAGCGTTTGGAATTTATTGACGCTGGCGAAGCTACATTGTCTGGCCCTTGCGACCTTCTGGATGTTGCCGTGGAGCTTGAGCGTGCTTGTGACAGTGTGAGTGTGGCCACTGAACGTGAAGTGATGCGTCTGCTAACACGAGTGAAAATTCTCTGTCGGTCACCACAAACCCCGGAGATATACAAGAAAATTGCCTTAAACCATTTGCACGGGTTGTATCATGTAAAGTTTTCCACAATTTGGCCTCACGTTGCCGATGCGGTGGAGACAGCAGTGCGTCAAAATTTCAACGAGTTTTGGCCGTGCATTAGCGCTGAATTGCTAGCAGCGTCGATCCGTCATGAAGACCAACAGAATGGGCAGCGTGAAGAAAAGGAATCTAACGTTACGAAAGAAGTTAGGGGTATTATCGAGGAATTTGAACAAGTATGTATGCTAGAGCGGGGTGAGGTGCCCACGTCCAGTGCTACCGACGCTGCCACACACCACAACTTGCTTTGGAAGGGAATGAGCAAGTTTGCAGACCTTGTGGAGGCTAAGACCAAGTTCATGGTGCCACTCTTCCTTACTTTTCTACGTGACCAATATCTCAAAATCTACACCGACGAGTTGGATACTAATCGCCTAGAGGAAATTGATCAAGCGCTTCTCAAGCTCGAAGAAACCAGAGGTAAAACCGACGAGGACGCTCCTGCTTGGAGAGCTCCTGTTGTGTACCATGGCCTCACGACGAAGGTGGTGCGAGGAAAGTTTGTGGACCAACTGAAGCTTTTCTCGGTGTTTCGCAACATGAAGGGCGCATATTCACAACAATTGTTACACGATCTTTTCTTCGACTGGTTGATGAAATCGGATGAAATGGTTTCCAAGCTGGCGTTGCAGTGCCTCTACGCCTTTGGCAGCAGGGCTCTTGTGTCATACAAGACGCAGTTGAATCGTCTAGTTGACTCCTCTTCGTTCCGTGAAGAACTCACGAGCTTTAAAGTGGCCAATGGAGACGGTGTTGTGCTACGCGAGCATCGCGAAGAATTGCTACCCATATTACTGCGTCTACTGTACTCAAAATGTGTAAGCAAGAAAGGTCGTAACAACGGCGACACAGTGGCTGCTCGCCGTGCCGCCATCCTGTCATATCTGGCGTCTCTAGAGGCGGCTGAGCTTGCGAGCTTTGTGGAACTCGTGGTGCGCGCCTTCGACGTTACTATCGATGCACCGGAAGATGTGGCCCAGGGAGTATCTAGCACCGTTAGTGTGGTAAAATCTGTGCCTGCTGTGGCGCATGTGCAACCATCGCGTGTATTGGGTTTCTTGAACCTGTTGGAGGATCTTATCAATCAGCTAGGCGTGAAACTGGCGGCGTTTGTCCCTCAAATTGCTGATGTTCTACTAGCTATTCTGCAGACCAGCATTTCGTCCAGCGAAGATGATGACACAGTCATGGTTAGCGGTGATACCAAGGAAAAAGATCAAAGTGCACAGGAAACAGTGGGGTTAAAGCGAAAAGGTACAGATGTCGCTGCCACTGTCGATACTCTGGCGACGTCTGCATCTATGAAGAAACAGATTCGTATGCTGACTTATCGCCGACTTTCAGAGCTGGTCGACACGGTAAGCATCCACTCTCGTGCAATTCATTTACTGCAGCTTCTAATTGTTCTTACCTTTGCTTTCCTGGCGTGTGCAGTTTGATACTCTCGTGCTGCTTCAACCTTGGGTGGTAGCACTTCTAGAAACTTCGCGCGACGCTACAATGCGCCTGCCGAACGCAGTTGTGGGAGCGGACAAGGCGTCTGCACTTTTGGAGATGCTAGTGGCGATTGGGCGTGCTGATAGAGCGCGCCAATGGCTCCCGAACCGCTTGTTCTTAGCGTCATAACGTGCTTGTCTGCAGGATTGACTTCGTCTCCGTCTTCTGCTTCTTCTCGTGGAATCACACCCGAAATTCTGGACGCAGTTCTTCAGTTTATGGGCTCTTTGTTGGACGGAGACGAATTTTTGCTGAGCGAAAATGATGGCGACGAGGCCACGTCTGCAATTAAGAAGGATGGTAGGACTTTGTTGGTTCCGCACATCTCTTTGTTCTGGAACAGTTTGTACTGCGCTTCCAGGCGAAGGCTGCCCGTTACGCAAACGATCGCTACGCCGGGTCGTCTAAGAAGGAACTAACGTTCTTGTGTCGTCTTTCCTATCACTTGGATGGCACGAAGGGAGACATCGCGAGCGCTGCTCACGACCTGTTCCAGTTGCTCCTGCCATTCCTGCTGCGTAATCACCAGACCACACCCAAGGATAAGGAGAATCTGCTGGAGGTACTTGCAAACTTAGTGCCCAAGCTATCGGAGCCAAAAAGCATGTGCTTGCTCTTGCACGGCTACTAGCACCTGGACCGAACTGCATTTCCGATCGCGAGCCACGCCAGAAGCTTGTGGTCGTGTTTGCGGCTCTCGGTGCACATCCAGCACTAACAAATCTTGCACCTGTGGCAGCGATCCTGGAGGAACTAAACGCGTACGACACCAAACATATCGAGGAGACTGACTATGAGCGTCGCCTTGTTGCATTGAACCAGCTTAACACCACCCGTTTTGCTGGATTTATGGATGAGACTCACCTGCTCGCACCTCTCGTTGCGCAATGCCTGCAATGTATGCATGACGGAGAATTTGCTGTTCGAAGTGCTGCTCTAGCGGGGCTTACGACCTTCATAGATTTATCAGCTGGAATTGCAAAACAAAAGGCACTGGAGCAAGACGATGGTGTGAACTCTCCTGTGCTGAATGCTCTCGAGTCGCTGGTGATGCCATGTGTGCGAGCCAGTCTGCGCTCGACCGACGAAAATGCGCGGCGCGGCTTCGTGACGTTGCTCGGATCGCTCGCAGACCATCACGAAGTGTTTGCTGGGTTTGCGTTCATCCCAGCAGACTTAGTACTAGCGCGCAACAAAGAAGACCCTGAAGCTGATTTCTTCTATAATATTACGCACATCCAAGCACATCGCAGACGGCGTGCGTTGCAGCGACTTGGTGCTCTTATGGATGACATGGCCACTAAAGCAAACGCGCAAGGAGAAAAACAGACCGACGTTGATGGAAAGCCGACGTGGTTTTTGAACTCGACTGTAAATGGCATTATCCTACCGCTGGTTCTTCATTTTGTCTACGAGACGCACGCAAAAAGCCAAGAGTCTTTACGTAGTGAAGCTGCGGCATGCGTGGGAAGTGCGGCTGGTCTATTGGGTTGGTCACACTACCTGGCGCTGTTGCGCCGGCTACTTAAATCTATCGACGGACATGTGGAAGTGGAAGAAGCTATCATTCTATCTATCTGCTCGGCGATTGACCACTTCCACTTTGAGGCACCAGGTGCAGCCACGCAATGGCGTTCTGCTGAATCTACGACAGAGCAAAACTCAAGTAATCTCGCCAACGTGACACCCGAAGATAAGATGGATGAGGCTTCCTCAAAGGTTCAGGACAATATGGAGACGCAGATTCTTCCCATGCTGTACTCGTATTTGTTCAAGGGTGCGGATAGCAAGAAGAGCTCAAGGTCCAAGAATGATGACATAGAGTCATCCTCACTCTCAGCGGAAGATGTTTCAGTGCGTGTGCCACTAGCTCTGGCGGTTGTAAAGGTGTTGCGTCGGCTGCGCGCCGACACATTCCATCGCGAGCTTCCTAAATTGCTGCTGCGATTTGCGAACTTGCTAAAGAGCAAGGATGAGGCCGTCCGTGCTTCAGCCCGTTCCACACTTGTAAAGATTGCTGTGGAGTTGGGCGCGCGGTTCCTACTGCCGATTGTTGAGGAGCTCCGGCACACGCTACGTGATGGCTACATGGTTCACGTATTATCATTTACTGTTCATGCACTCTTGGAAAAATTGCCTGATATGTTACAGGCAGACGGAGAGGCTGGTCTGCCTCGTAAGCCACAGTCGCTGCTTCTTCCGAAAGATAAACAGCAAGAGGCGCAACAAGAGGCTTCATTTGCGTCTCCGCTGGATGCTTGTGTACCAAGTCTGATGGACATGCTGACGGCAGAGCTTTTTCAAGGAATGATGACTACTGGCGAGGCCGCGGAGGCAGCTGCGGGTGGAGTCGAACGTAAGTCTGCCCACAAGTCCAAAATGAAAGAAGCTCGTTCAAGCAGTGGACGCAGCTTGGACTCTCTCGAGTTATTAGCTCGGTCTCTGCCCTTTTGCCCAACCCAAGCATCCATGCAGTTGTCAGTGCGCTAATACAGCGTTTCCAAGCCACAGATGCAGGCGCCCAAGCTACGGCTGCACTACAGGAGGCGTTCAAGCGAGTGACTCTAGGCCTGGCAAAGAACCCTGCAGTCGAGTCGTCGTACGTCTTCCTGTATGCGTATAACGTGCTCAGTTCCTCTCTCGAAAGTTTTCGCCCAACGTCTGAAAAAGAGAAGGAGCAGTACGCTGCTGGAGGTAGCAACACGGAACTGGTGACCTCTTGGCTCGTGTCAGAGAAGAGCGCTGCAGCCACAAAGCTTCTTGCAGCGAGGGTAAACGCTCGAGATGCTGCACGTGTTACAATGCAGCAGCAAGTAACGGGCTTTGATAAACTGCGTCAGCAACAACAAAACAGGACAAAAAACAGAAGCGTGAAGAGGCTGCTGCACTAGCTGCTGAGAGCACAGCGCACCTGAAGGAGCTGCTAAACTTCGGAGTCTTCTTGGTTTTCTCGTTCTTGCGCAGGAGCGGGGCCGTGAAAGACCAGGCTGACGATGAAAAGAAGAGCTCGAGTGCGTCGTTAGCTCCAGCTGAACTTGTCGATCCACTGGTGCCTTTACTGATGCGTTGCACTGGTGAAGCCAGATCTGACCGCGCGATCATCAATTCGTTGAAATGCTTAGGCTCCTTGCTTCCCCGACAGCATGAACTACCTGCCCTTCTTGTGGCTCGTACTCCGCTAGTGGATCGGCTTTTTAAGATCCTGCAGAAAGCTGGAGCTGCTACACGCAATGAGATGGTCCAGACGTGTTACCGCACGCTGACATCACTTTTGAAGCAACAACAAGGGCTGGAACTCGCGCAGCAAGACGTGCCCCAGGATACAAAGAGTGAAGCTCTTCGTCTGACAGAATCGCAGCTGCGTGTACTTCTCAGTTTTCTGCGCGCGGATCTTGACGAGCAGGATCACCAAAATGCTACATTTGCTTTGCTGAAGGCCATCGTGAACTCACGCCTTGTGATTAGCGAGGTGTACGATGTGATGATGCGCGTTGGCGAACTGCTCGTACAAAGTGATGGCCCCGGTGCCCGTGCAAACTGTGCAAGTATCTATCTGACATTCGTGCTGGAGTACCCTTTGGGAAACAAGAGATTGTTACGGCATCTCAAATTCTTGGTCGACAACCTTACCTACGATCACGCTACAGGACGATCGGCTGTGCTTGAGGCTCTGCGTGCTCTGCTTTCGAAGCTTCCGCAGGACCTGGTGAACACTCGTTCTCAGTTTTTCTTCTTGCCGCTTGTGCTACGCCTAGCAAATGATGAAGCCGCTGAGTGCCGTAACCTGGCTAAAACAACTCTGACGACGTTGGTGCGCCGGCTTGGTAACAAAGAGTTGAACGAATGTGTCCTGCTCCTAGGTAATTGGTGGTCACAGGCTACGAAGTCGGATGCAGCAGATGCGGTGAAGCTTCTAGGGACAGCAGCGCAAGTAACAACGCTTATCCTCGAGACTCGCCCCGAATTCTTTGAACGCACTGCACCCCAAGTATTACAATCAGCGCGAACTGCTCTCGAACGCAGCTTGCATGAGCTCCAGACTGTGGAAGACAGCAATCAGGTGCAATGGCAACCGGTGTACCACGTTTGTGTGGCACTTAGAGCTTTCAGCGAACATCTCACAGGAACGTTTGAGGTATGGCTAGAGCACCTACAGTCAAAGAAATCATTCTTGGATGTCGTGGTGCTCCCCCTGCTGCAGTATCCGCATGCATGGGTGCGACTGGCATCGATCAAGTTGCTGACGTCGTACGTGGGCCGCCGCCGTGCTGATACCCTTGTCTTTGCTGCTCCTGTGAAGCGTTTGCCAAGAGATGCCGCCGAGAAGTTGCGCAATGGCGCGGTGTACTTACAACGTCCTGGCCGTCTATTTGCTTGGGCCAGTGCGATCTGCAAGCTGCTAGAAGCGCCATCACTAAACGATGAGCTAGCTAGCGAGATTCTTACAGCAATGCCATTCCTGTGCGAGGCTATGGAAGCCCTGCCTGATATCCCACAAGACATGACTGCTACAGATGCTGATGCCGTTGCATCAGTGGAATTAGAGGCAGACGTTGATGTAGTTGAAGAAGAAGATGCTGCTGCAAGCGAAGCCGAGGTGAAGACTGACGAAGGCGATGCAGAGTTGCAGCGTCGCGAGGAAGAGGAGAAGAAGGAAGAACATGCTAAAGCACGCACACCTATCGGTTGGCTGCTGACGCGTTTGTCGTATGTGGCTCGCGGCTCGAAGTGCAGTAACGAAGTGCAGGCATTGGTGTTCAAACTGTTTGCTGCACTGTTGCACAGCCATGACACTGAGTTCGCGCAGCATTACGTGGTTCAATTCATCAACCCGTTGTACCGTGCTTCTAGTAAGCTGGAAGAGTTGCAGGCTCAGCAGGAACAAGTTAAGTTGCAACAGCAGCAGCGGAGTCGCCAGGGACACAAGAACCGGAGAAGTGGCCCTGCACCTGAACCCGTTGCACCGCCCGAGAGCGCGCTGCTGGCGCAAGAAGTGCTGCAGCTTCTGGAAGGCAAACTTGGAGCCACGCCTTTCCTGGAGGCATACTCGTTTGTGCAAAGGAAAATGGCTGCTGCAAGGGCTGCACGCAAGCTGCAGCGGCGTACCGAAGCCGTGTCCGACCCACAGCGTGCAGCTCAGCGCCGGATGCAGAAGAACGAGCAAAAACGCCGTACCAAGCAGATGCGCAAGCGCAAACACGCTGTGCTCAAGGGCTCAACGTCGGCAGCAGTGCGCCCGACCAAGGTGCTTCGTCCTGGCGCCGAATAGAGAGCTTTATACGCTAGATACAGACCAGATAGAGATTATTCATGAACACGTGCATTTTCAAGCTACTCTATCCATCGATGCCCGAATGCAACGAGCGACAAGAAGAAATAGCGACAGAATAGTCTTGTCCGTTTCGAGACACAACTGAGCTTTCGAGCTGCTTCTTGGCACGATGAGCAACAACAACTTAGAGGATGACCATCGCCCGGTCCGATCGCTTAAATCTCAGGCACCTCTTCCACCTGCACCTCCGATTTCTAATGTCAAGACTCACGCTCTACTTCGCCGTCGACGACGACCACAACCACGTGACATAGAGAAACATGAACCGTGGCTCTTCCAGAGCACCAACTTGAAGCCGCTCCCACCCATGCTAGGAGCTCCACCAAGTCTTACAATCTCGACCGGGGACAACTCGCTATTCTACTTGGACCTCAACAGCTTGAAGAGTTTGTTGCCTTCAGCTGACTCTAGACATCGGCCAAGAAGTGGCGACGATGGTAACAACTATCCATCGACTTTTTCAAACCTCCGTGTACCAGGAAGTCGAGGACGTCACACCCCGCCAGCAAGACTGGAAGCTTTGAATCTCAGAACCGGCAAGAAGCACCGAAAACGACGGCGACAAGTTCAAATTCTTCGGAAAAAAGCTCTGCGACTCGATTCCGCCGAAGTGAGACCAGCCACACAAGAACTACAGGACAACGATCCTGCTGCAGTGTACTCGCATCCGTCTCCAATCAAGAATGGCAAGAGTAAGAAGGCAAAGAAGAAGAAATCGGACCGAAAGAGAGGTGCAGGTCGCCATTCACCTTCCAAGCGGTCTCCGACACACCATACGATTGACTACGATTCAGAAGGTCAGCGAGTAGATCGATCTGACAAGCCTGCAGCTCTGCTTGAAGACCTCAGTGAAGAGCAACGACAGAAGGCACTGATTGCAACACACCTGAACTTGACACTGGAGGAGTACGAGCGCCTTGATGCAGCTTTTGGTACCGATTCTCATCTCAAGCATGAAGATGACGCAGAGTCCCTAACCGAAAGATACTATCAACAATTTCACGAGTTTGACGCTGACAATAGCGGAGCTATCTCGCCTGAGGAGCTACGACAAATGTTGCTGGCTTCAGGGGAAGATATGGATGACGCCGAGTTAGCATCAGTCATAGAACAAGCGGACACAGATCATGATGGTGAAATCAACTTCGAGGAGTTCATCGCACTGATGCGTGCTCGCAAGAGACTTCTTCAGGTCGCCAACCAGATGGGGATTAATGGCAATGGGCCAACAAGTAGCTACAGTACCTTCAGTCCTGGGTTTAGCCTCAATTCCGGTGCATCGGGGCAGCCCTTGCCGCCGCTGAAAATTGCTGCACGCCAAGCTAAACGGCATTTGCAGCCTTATCTCAAAGTCCAGGTTGGCTCTCGCCAGACGCCATCATGTCTTCGTCCAGGAGCAAAAGTGGATGTCGTGGAGCTACGGAGAGAACTTGCGCTCTCTGAGTATGGCATTCAGGAGCTCAACTCGAAGGTGCGAGAAGGGCTGCAGTGGGTCCAACAGCACTGCCCTGTGACGTCGCTCAAAGCCCAGGTTTTCTGCCATCGATGGGGAATGGAAAAAGTGCACCAGCTCTTTGTACGTCTTCAGTCACAGCAACTTTCTCGTGCATTCCAGAAGTGGGCAGCTTACCTCATGTTTGAGCGCAACAAAATTAAAGCTAACACGTTTCTTAAGTGCAAAGCCAGCCAGAAGATGGCTGCCATCATGACCAAGTGGAGACGCAAGGTTACACGCCGCAAATTTGCACGCTGGAAAACGGAATGCATCCTGGATGCCCGGAACGAAATGCACTCTGCTGCTATCGAAATTCAGCGTGTCGTGCGCGGTGATCTTGCACGTTTGCTTCGACAACGCATTCGAGAAGATATTGCTGTCCTCCACATCCAAATGCTTGTCCGTGGCTGCTTGGCGAGAGTATTAGCGACTCGAAAACGCCAAGCCAAGTTGGAGAATGAAGCAGCAAGTTTGCTACAGCGCTGCTACCGAGGCTACACCGGAAAACGACTGGCCCGAGCGCTTTTCAAAGCCCAGCGTGAAACACTTGCAGCTTGCCATATTCAGCGTGCGTTCCGCAATTTTCAGCGACGGGCACTTCTCGCCGTGATCCAGCGCACCAAGCTCGAAAATGATTCTGCTCTCACACTGCAATGCGGCATGCGCAGCTATCTTGCGCGACGTGAACTAAATCGTCGCTTGACTTGTCGGCTGAGAGAACGCAGTGCAGCTATTATCCAGCGCCATACTCGTGGTTTTCTTGCTCGGCGTCGGGTTTTTACGATCAAAAACAAATCTGTGCGGCTTTGGTAATTCAATGCTTCCTCCGAGCGAGTCGAGCACGTTGCCGGGTGCATACGCTGCGGACAGAGAAGCTTCACAAGGAACGACTAGCGATTGAACGCGTTGCAGTGACAAAAATTCAGGCGCTTTGGCGTTGTGCCAGCACACGAAAGCGGTACTTGACCGACGAAAAACGACGAGAGGAGGCGTTGAAGCTAGAACGATTCCGAAGACTCACCAGCGCCGTGCAGATTCAGTCGATTTTCCGCGGGTACCTGGCACGCCGCTGTGCTCAACGTGCTCGATACGAAAAGCTCAAGTGGATGAACTTCACCATCATGAACAGCAGCGCGTTAACAATTCAAGCGTTTTGGCGTGGATATCACGGTCGCTTAGCCTCGCATTTGCGCCTTCAGGCACAGAAACAACAGCAGCACCAAGCGAACGAAGCTGCAAAGCGAATTCAAGTCATTGCGAGAGGAAAACTCGCTCGGGAGGAACGTCGAAAACTCGAGGAGCGACGTGCCAGGCTAGCGTCCCAGCAACGTACTCGCTCCAAGGCTGCTTTACGCATCCAGAAAGTGTTTCGAGGTAAACAGGCTCGAAAATTGGCCCAAGAATTGCAGCAGAAGCACCGCGAGGAAGCCCAACTTGCTCTGGAACGTCTTGTTCAGTTGACCAAGACTCGCTCTGCGGTGAAAATTCAGAGCTGCGCTCGACGGTTCCTTGCAAAATGCCACTACCTCCAGAGAGTGCGTGAATTGGAGCGCCGTAGACTCGAGGAAGGACTTCGACTCACACGAAATAGTGCTGCTATCGTTATTCAATGCGCTGTGCGGCGTGCTGGTGCTCGTCGTCTTTTGTTGCAACGACGACGAGAGTTCGAGAAACGAATTTCCATGATGGCCTCCGAAAAAGCTCACGACGAGATTGAGCGGCTACGCAAGGAGCAAGAAGAAGAGCTTCTCAAGCTGAAAATGCAGCTGATGTTCCAACAAAACACCGCCAACGAACAGGCCGCAAAACTACGCGATGAAATTGCTCGACAGCAAGAAGAAGAGGAAGAGCGTCATAGAGAGGAAGCGCAGGAATTAGCAAGGCTACGGATCGAGACACTTATGCAACAGCGTGATATTGATGCTCGGGTGCAGCAAGATCAATTGAAAAAACTCGAAGCGCAGCGACTGCGTGAGAGACTGGAAATGGAGAAGCAGGCTCAGCAAGAGAAGGAGGCTGCAATGCGCTCACAGGAGAACGAGGAACTAGCTGCACTCAAGATGGCTGCTTTGTTGCCGACCAGACCGACGAGTAAGCAACAGGAGCAAGAAGAGGAAAGCCGCACTCTACAACAAGAGGCACAGCATTTGAAGCAGGCATCTGAGACCATTCAAAAGGATCAAGCCCGAATGAAAATTCAGGCAGCGTGTTTGAAGTATGTGGCGCGAAAGCGTCTTGCCAAATTGCAACAAGCACAGGCTGCAGTTCTGGCGAGTATTGAAGACGAGGAGCAGCGCCTGAGGGTCGGAGCCGAGCAGCAGAAGGAACTGGCACTTGCAAGGTTGAAAGCCATGATGGACGATGAGGCCCGTGCTCGAGAACAGGAAATCAAAGAGCTCGAAGTCCAGATGCTTGAACGTGCTCGAAAGGAGAAGGAACGTATTGCTCTTCGCAATTCCGCCGCGAGGAAAATTCAGTCTCGCGCTCGTGGGTTCTTGGATCGACAGCATGTTAAGGCCATCCAACGGAAGATTGAGAAGGAGCGCGAGGACCGTGCGAAGGCAATACAGGAGACCATCGAAGCAGCAGAAGCTAAAGTAGCTGAAGCTCTCATTGAAGCTGGTGATGCGGCTGCAGAAGCAGGCGACGTAGGCGAAGACGCATCAAAAGCCGACGAGTGGGTCGAGTACTGGGACGACAACGCGCAGGCTTCGTACTTCTACAATATCCGCACACAGGAGGCTAGCTGGACTCGACCGGTGTCAACGCCCTCAGCGAAGACCATGGAGATTGTAATGGCAGCAACTGGACAGACAGCCGAACTCGAGCAGGAAGCAGCCGCTGGGTATGTCGACTATGCTGCGACCGGCAACGTGGACGCAACTGGTCATCCGATCGCGGCGGAGACCTACGCGGACGAGTACGGCTACTATGATCAGTACGGTCAGTATCACTACTACGAACAGAACAACGCTGCATACTACGGAGCTCCAGCGTACGGACACGGATATACAGAGAGCTACGCACCGATGATGGGGATGCAGCCAATACAGCAGAATTACGCAGCAGCGGCAGCAGCCAACTATGCATTCCAGGCGGCTGCAGCGATGGCGTACAACCAAGCCATGATGTATGGAAATCCAATGATGGCCTACGCAAATCCAGCGATGTCTCAACCAGCACAGCAATTCCCTCCAGCAGCTGAAGCAGAAATTCCGTTTCAACAGGGATCGGAAGCAGTTGCTGAAGACACTGGAGACGCCGTCCCGCCAGATCCTTGGGAGAAATTCTTCGATCAATACACCGGTGCAGCGTACTACTACAACAACATTACAGGGGAACAGTACTGGGCGTAACATGGGCAAGTCCAATTACAGTCAGCAGCAGTCAGCAACAGCTAGTTGCTGCATAAAGTACTAGTATCTCGATGGTCGGCAGTGCTATTCATTCGTCCACATTCATCATGGAACTGTCATCGGAGAAGTCCAGGCTCGAACACGCAAGCGACTGCCTACTCCGCTCAATACTGCTATATGACTGGTCCAAGCGCCGCGAAAGATATGTGTTGTCTTCGAGTCCTGCTCGGCGGCGTGCTGTAAGAGCCATTGGAGTGAGACCACTAGTCTTCGGCGCATTCTTCACTGGGTCCGA
The DNA here is from genome assembly GCA_011947355.1 of Phytophthora boehmeriae. NCBI lineage: Eukaryota > Oomycota > Peronosporomycetes > Peronosporales > Peronosporaceae > Phytophthora > Phytophthora boehmeriae. The sequence continues at coordinate 403,821 of JAAVTJ010000145.1, read as the reverse complement.
AAATTCAGGAAATGAGCCAGATCCGGCTGAAAGCGATTCTTCAAATGCCACCGTGATCATTGAGCCTGCAAGCGTGTCCTCGGGAGAATAAGCAAGAGCCTATAACAATTCATCATAGAGAAGCAAAAGCTCACGGTTTAGTCAAATTGTGGTACTGACAAGACTACACGATGTCATATGATAATGTCATAAGTACCGCGTGGTAAGACTCGATGGCTTCTTCTAAGTTGCCTTTCATGTGATAAGTGAAACCAAGCGCAGCAAGAATTGATGCCTAAAGCATAACAAAAGTGTCAGTAAAATCACACTTCGAAACGCGTTTTGAAACTTATTGTCGTACATTTCGCGGTGATAATCGGAGTGCACTTTGGAAGTAGTGAATAGCCTGATCAAACTTCCTGTTGGAGACAACATATACAGATTAGTTTATAGCTATGTATCATCTACAGAAAGATTACTCACCGGAGCTTGCGGTAGGAGTACCCAAGGTTGAAAAGTGTTGGCTCCCACGATTCCATTAGTCGCTGCGGTCAATTCACATGCAAATAAGCTGATCAGATAAGAGAAACTGCTTTGAAGTAATACCGTGCCCGACAGATCGAGTTCGTACCTCGGGAGGCCCTTGCAGAGTTGCAAAGCCTTAGTAAACATCTCGATCGCCTGGGGGTAGTTCTTCTGCTTATAGAATACGCTTCCTAGCTCGTTGTAGACGAGCGGATCAGAGGGGCAAATAACGCTAGCCTGCCGAATAAATTCCTGCGCTTGAACCAAATTGTTGGTTCGCAAATACTCCATGCCTATGTACAATGGCGGTAGGTGTGACCCTGAAAAAGGCTAGAAGCCGTTCGGTACGATGACATGGCTTGGTCACTCTCGTCTTGTGCCGCAAAAGAATTACCAAACCCGATCCATGCGGGAGCGTAGCTCGGCTCAATGGAAGTCGCTTTGCTGTATAACCGAGTGAAACAAAATGAGTAAGTTTCTTATACTTCGACCTCCTTTTCCAGCAGCAAGCAAACCTACTGGAAATACCGCTGCGCAGCTTCATATTTCTGAATTAGTAAGTAGTAGCATCCAACAGTGTACCAAGCCTGTGCTTTGGTCGGATATACATCCACCTGCATCACAAAAGAGCAGCCAACGCTATAGTCAGTATAGTGCGACCATATCACACGGGTGAGGCGAGTATAATACTTGCAGCTGTCAGCACATACCATTTGGTGTGCGTAGTGATAAAGCTCCCGTTTTTTCCAAGCTCGACAAGCGTTGCAACCAACACTGTGATCACACGGAAATTGAAAGGGTCTCGCTCACGGACACTACAGCAGATACGCAAACACCGTTTAAGTATCGATGGATATAGTGTGTCTTACCCAGTGATGATACCTTTCGCAGATTTCATGCGCCTGCTGAATATCGTGCTGGTAATAGTATGTCTCTGCGCGCGTGACGTTCTGCTCATGCTGAAGAGTAAGTTTCTTGTTTACATATTTCATTTAATGAATAGCTGTCACTTACCAGGTCTAAATTGTCTGTTAGGCCGAATTCTTGTTCTATCTTGATGAATTTCTCCTCGACCGACGTCATTGAGTCATACTACAAGTATAAACAAGCAATCAGTGGATCAGTGAGGATATGGTGTACAGCTATAATTTGAACGATCGGACCTTTCCAACGTGTGTCTGGTACAATATATCAAGCAACTGCATTTCGTCAGTAGAGAAGTCTAGTGATGCCACCAGCTCTTTTTCTTCCTGTGCTGAAAGCATCTGCTTATTGAAGAGGTGGAAAAATGCTTCCGAGCAATGTACATCGCACCGCAGTGCAATACGGAAGTAGACAGTGGCGCTCTCCTGTTTCCAATAGCTTCATAAGTCTCGCCCATTAATAGTGCCAGCGATGCCACAACATTAATGCCTTTCGCATATTCGTCGCCAATCACCGCAAGTTGCACTTTTTGGCGAACACCACCACGTCGCGCTCGCGTTCAGGCAGTACGGTGTTCAGCATCTCCAGACACTCTTCCTTTTGTTTGATTGCCAGCTGCAGAATTGCCACACATCACACCCAATCAGTACTTAACCTCTACCAACATTCCACACTCATGTCAACTCCGCAGGGTTTGTAACGCACCATGCACTGCCCCAGCAGCAGGTATGCGCGCAACATGCTGTGATTGGGCATTGCTGCTCCTCTCGGCCTGTTCGTCTCCACCAGCTTGGCGTTTTTAATGGCATGAATGGCACGATGAAACTCTCGGTTCATATAACACGCGTCTGCAAACAGTAGCACGTCATTGGGCTCTCTAGGCGACATGGTCACCTGCAGAATGCCCACATTAGTCCACCAGCAAAACCTCACACAATTCCAAAGTGTTCTCTCACCAATTTGTCAGCATAAAATAAAGCTGAGCCTGTATGATGCTGCTGCCCGCACTTCTTCACCAGTTCTCGCAGTCTCTTCACCACCGCGTCCTTCTTGGTCTCCTGTCGTCCTTCCGTCTTCTGGAGACTCCTTCTGCCTGTAAGAGGAGGTTTCAGCGCCTCCCGATTGTCCTCCAGCTGCTCCTGCTCGCTGCAATAGTAAGAGGCCTCTCTCACGCCTCCGTCCGCCGCCTTGTCGGCCCAAATTTGGTCCCAGCTGCCGTTGTCCGCAGCCATCTCCTGGTCGTCTTGCTTCTGCTCTTCGCGCTGCTCTTCCTCCGTGTCCAGAGGCCTCCTGGTGTTGATGAAAGCCGCGGATTGCGCCACTCGCCGCCGCCTCTTCCTCGCTCGGGCGCTCGCGTCCTCGGCAGCGCTGGAAGCCGCAGAGTCGAAGGCCAAAGTGCGCGTCGTGCACTCGGGCGTCTGGACGGGCGACGGTTGGCGCCAGGCGCCACGAATAGCCGGGGCGGGCGGTCTCGCAGGCGTCGGAGGAGGTGCCATAGCGCTTCTTCTAGCTGGGGATCGACTGCCGTCCACAGAAGACTCGGAGTGGACGCAGTTGATGTCGTTAAGGACGTTTTTGAATGAATGACCGCGAAAATGAGTGGAAAATGTGATTTTCACATTCGGATTATTACGATAATTTAGGTGCGATGGACGGGACAAGGAGGACACTGGTGGACAGTTTAATCGAAATGATTAGAGCCAGAGAAACGAATGGTATTGCGATAATAGTATCAACAGAAGAAGATGGCATCCGATGCATCGAGTCGTACGCAAAAGAACGCAGCTCTTTTGTCTGTAGCTACAAGAGTCGCGCCGTACGTCCAGTCTGCATCGCTGCAACTGTCAGTTGCCAACTTAGGCGCGCTGCCTGAACTCGTTGAAGGTGGCGCTGGATACTTGTGCTCAAAACCCTGCTGCGAATTCTCAGTGATATGAACTTGAGTTTGCTGCGAATTCTCGCTGTGGACTTCGCACTTTATTTTGAGGGAGAACCGAGTTGTTGGGAGACGAAGCATCTTCCTCCTATAGTGAACTTCATACACTTCAGCCGTTACACAGCCCATTCTCGGACTTGCTGTCAGCGACGCAAGAGCAGCAATGGCGCCTCGCTCGACGGTCTGCCACCGCGTTCTGGGCGTCCCACGGGCCCTCGTCTCGCAGAACAAACGCCGCTACCAGCAGGATGGCTTTGACCTGGACTTGGGCTACGTACATCCCCGCATCATTGTCATGGGTCCGAGAAATCACTTTTTGGGTGGAGGTTGGGAAAATACTGACTAAAAACGATGTGCAGGATACCCAGCGGTGGGCGTGGAGTTCCTGTACCGAAACCCTCGATCGGAAGTGCAGCAGCTCCTGGAGGAGCGTCATGCGGACAGCTATTTTGTCTTTAACTTTTGCGATGAACCCAAGCGGAGGTGAGTCGGTCGTTCAACATACAACAGGTACTCCTAGCATTGAGTGCTCTTTTATTTTCTTGTCTGTTGCAATGTCCAGTTATCCAGCAAATGTGTTCAAGGGACGAGTTAAGTGCTTTCCTATTGAAGACCACAACGTTCCTTCATTACAATTGGCGTAGGTGCAGTAGTGTCAAGCAATGGATATGTGTCAACCACTGACTCAAATGCTTATATTGTTGAAGGATGAGCTTCTGTGAGGAGGCCGCGTCTTGGCTTAATGCTGATGATAAGCACGTTGTTGCACTGCACTGCAAGGTAAGAAGCTGCTAGATTTAATGTCCTGTAAAATTGAGCGAGTTAGGTAACGATCGATTGGGAATTTGCTGTCGTTAGGCGGGCAAAGGGAGAGCTGGTATGATGGCATGCATGCTGCTGCTACGGATGGGCTATTCTGCCTCTGCGACAGATGCTATTGACCGCTATAACCATGAACGAGTGCGCGATCGTCGTGGGCTCACTGTTGTAAGCCAGCGGAAGTGGGTACACTACTATGCTACGTTGTGCGCGTCGAAGTCTGCTGCAGCGGGACTTAACCTTGTAGAACCAAGCTTCACAATTCACAAGCTTACGCTGCTCAACACGTTGACTGCAACCAAGCTACCGAAGCTGCGATTGCGTATCTTCACGCTTGACTCAAGCGGATCCCCCAAGGCATTGGTTCATCAAGAAATAGGATACAACGACTTTGAGTTGCAGCAGGAAGTCCACGGGAGCGTCATGATAGAGTTCTACCGCGAACGCGTGAACGGATGTATGCGAGCCAAGCACTTCAAGATCTGGTTCAACACGTACTTCCTCAAGCCTGGTACGAAAACCTGCAGTTTGTTGTAAAGCTTCAGTCGTTTGTAACTTGTGAACGTACTCCCTTGTACATGCTTTCCTGCAGACAAAGAGACTGGACGTGTTGTCTTCTCACGTTCCGAAATGGACTGGGCGGCGCGGGACAAGAAACACCGTCGCCTACCTGCCGCCTTTGAACTGGAAATGGTTATTGGAGGGCCGGATCACTTGTAGACACTCAATCGCCATCGCCCGTGAAGCAAACCACCTTCTCGTTCATATTTCCTATCAAGAGCACTATCATCGTAAGTTTTCCTTTTTGCTGATGTCGCTAAAGAACTCGTCGAACTGCAGTATTCTACTTGGGTCGGAACGGCACCGCGGAGAACGTGTCACTGAAGCGTTTAAACTCCGGGTGGTAGTCGAAGTTTTCCATGAGCACAATAATACCTTGTGCGTGGCGTAGTTTAGCATCGTTATACTGATCCTGCATGCCGTCTGTCGTTTCGGCGTACTTCCCTGCAAGTGGCTTGATCTTGCTCTCAAAGAGAGCACTCCACTCGCGAGCTTCTCGCAACTTGGCCTCTAGATCGGATCGTCTCTGATTCAGTCGGAAAAGCTGCTCATCGTAGTCCTGTTTGCCCTTTTCATCGGCTTTAATCTCGCGACCGAGCATGTCGATTTTCATTTGCACACTCTCCAGCGCACCACCAATGCCGCTGGTCACTCGATTCATCTTAGCAGAGTCTTTGGTCAGCATGAGTTTCTGGGAGGCTGCTGGCGTGTACTTCAGGCGTGGTAAACCTTTTCCTGAGGGCACCATAGCCATGGAGTAAGGTAGTTGACACAACGGAACTTGCTGTAGATGCAGAATGAAGGATGGAATGCAATGCAGCAGGACAGCGCACCAGGAATGAGCTCTAATTTTGGTGGGCACAACGCAATGCCAGACGCGAATTTTAGATACGTCTGTCGCGAACAACTGTAGATTCATACGCATTGTGCAGTTCGTTCTATCATCACACACTGTAGCAGCGTGGCCAACGTACTTAAAGGCTGCCTGTGCTGAAGCGATCAGTGCACAACTGGGCTTGGCTGGATCGCTCTCGTGTGCTCGTGGCAATTATCGTCACCGCCGACAGGCTCACGGAATGTGACTGAGCGCCGTACGTCCACATCGTTGTGTTTTTGCTTGATCTCAGTGGATGGCGAAGCCACGTCAACTGTCTGTGCGAGCTGCTTGAAAAATTCGAGCAGATCAGGAGAGGTCACGAAGCCACTATCGCCTGCATCCACGCTGCTCGCTACGAATTGTTGTTCGTACAGATCCAGGTCCAGGCCGAGGCGGTAGCAAACGTGCTTGACATCAGTTACACGACACATGGCCTCAAACTCACCATTGTCGACAGGCACAACCATCTCCCGTGGTGCGAGTCCTTTGAACGCATGTCTAACGAGGACTGCGGCGCTCTGGAGACCATAATCCGAGTTCAGAAGATCCTTCAATCTGCTATCGTGTAAAAGTTTGCGCCGTACTGTTGTAGCACTGTCGGAAAGCGCAGTGTCGATCGCAGAGGACTTTATGATAGAGGCTGAGGGTGATGGCTTCATCGGTAGTGGGGAGCTGTGCATGTCGAAGTTGGCTCCATTGTGGCGGCGTCCAGTTTGCCGTGGCGGCTGATACGGGTTGGTGGAAAAAGTGGACGGAGGCCCATTGCCAGACGACGGTGGTGACAACGACAGCTCCGTGGTGACCTCGCCCAAGAGTTCGCTGATACGGCGTAATATATCCAAGAAGCCGAGACTACTGTCAGCGCCCAGCGTGGGGTATAACTCGTCAACCAGCTCTTGAGCTGCTGGAGCACCAGCCGGAAAATGCAAATTCAAACGTGATGTGAGCAATATCTCGACAAGATCGTGCTTTGTGACGAGACCACGAGCATCTGCACGGCGGTGTAAATCAAGTGCTGTCTTTAAGTCGCAGCGTCGCTCAAGTAGATCCTGCAATACCCCCACCAATGCAACACGGTGTCTCCTGTCCCGGCGTAATTTAGCTTCTTCAGCTGCACTAGGCGGTCGGGTTGGTGTGAATTCTCTCCCTTCTGGACTACTAACTGCATCGGTGATCTTGATAGACGACCTTGCAGCACGGTGATCTTGGTGCATGCGGCGACGAGGGCAGTTCCACAATGCATCACTGTCTCGTGAAGCTGGCTTGTTAGATGTAGTATGTTCGGGTAACGAGTACTCTTCGTACGGAGCTAGCAATACGGACGTGTTAGTCAGGTGCTTCGAGCACTTCTTCGGCGAAAGCAAGACGCTGCAAATCGCAGCCAAACGTCCTTCAAGTGTGCGATACGAAATTCGCTCCGATGGCGTATTGTCTTCTTTCGAGTGTTCATCGCGATTAAGAATCTGAAGTGCAGCGTGTTTGTCAGCCACTGATGCCATAATGCCCATCTCATGGATTGCCGACAGCAATTCTGTCGACGAGACCGTTCCGGTTTGGTTGGTATCCATCCGCTCGCAGATCGCGCAAAGCTTCGGTAGGTCGAGGTACATTCTTTCCAGCACTTTTGGACGGAGCGAGGCAGGCGGCCACCATGAGGAGACCCGCCAACAGTGAGTTCTGGCAGATACTTAGAGGGTCCTTGGTTGCTTAACTGGGTGGAAAAGCTGTTCAAGTGGTCGTAGAAGTCTTGTGCTCTGACATATCCACTCCCGTGGGGTCCAGCGCCCAGAAGAGCGCTTCAACTTCAGCATATCGAGCCAGTAACCCTAAATCAACAAGACCCTGGCGAAACTGCCCCCGCGTAACATGACCGAAGCGATCGGCAGGAAAAATACTCTGTGGCGAGCAAGCCGAGAGCTGTCCCAGTTGCTTCAGTTGCTGCAACTTAGATAAAATCCGTTCTTCAAGAGCGGGAGGTGGCTTACCTGTCGAGAAGAATGGGTCTTGGCGACGGTGTTGGTGTTCAAGATAAGCCTCGCTGCCACCATCTGCTCTTTCATCTGCTCCAGGGGCTCCTGTTTTTAATGGAAAATGGATATCGCTTTCTCTGCGGCGTTCGTCGCGAATCTTGACAATAGTGCGGTTTTCCTCAGCATTCCTACAACACGGTAGTAATCGCGTAAGTATTTTGCATCAGTATGGTAATATCGGACCGGTGCATACCGCTCATGTGTCGATTTGCCAGCTGGGTAGGGCGTGAGGTCGTTCTTAGGTACACTAGTAGATATCGGGGCTACCGTCTTGCGTCCAAGTCGAATTGGAGACACGCCAACGTAGCCAATAGAACCGCCAGGGACACTAGGAGATGCTTTCGACTGCATGGTCGTGCGATCAGAAGCCTTCAGTGCCTCCAGAAGCTGTGGTAAGCCAATTGCACCAGAAGCGGAGTCCCTAGGATAAAGGTGATAAGCAAAGCAATTGGTTAAACAAAACTATGCTCCAGAGTGCTCTGCAAAACTTGGGTACTCACGTGAATGGTAGAAGGCGAACCCGTAGAGCTGCAAAGTCAGCGTTGCTCATCGTAATCCCGCAGCGCAGAAGACAGTCCCGGAAAGTCTCTGGGGGCATGTAGTACTGACGGATTCGTTCGTACTGCTGAAAAAGGGGTTTCAATTTGTCGATTGCAGCGACAAGAAGATCCCAAAGACGAGCAGTGCCAACACCTACAACTGGAGGAGATACTTGACGAGAATTAGATGGCAATGCCTCGACATGTGGGTCCCTCTCAGTCTTTTCTTGAAACAACGCGAGAAACTCGGCGTACTTGATGACAAAAGCTTTACCATTACCACCTCGACCGCGCCACCATCCATTGCTTGCACCGTCTTGCTTGTATTCCTTCACATTGTCACCCATCGACATGTACAGCTTTTCATATTCGCGCGTGGTCAAGAACACACCGATATGGCTCAACGCAAGCTCTAGCTCTTCTGGGCTGACTCGACCGGAGCTCATGACATCCATCTTGAGAAAGATCAATCGGAGTTTCTCACTACTTTGAGTAATTGCTGTTGAAAGTCGTTGCCATAGCACCTCTCCCTCCAGAAACCGCGCATTGCGAGCACTGGCCTCGGCTATGCGTTCACTTTCCCCTTGCTTTTATTTTCGCCACTGACTGCTCGACTGATTTCAAGCGAGGTTTGTGTTGCGTAGGGAGTTGGTAACGCTACACGAGGAGTAGAGTACTGAATGCGATTGCCCATCGACATTGAGGACATGGAAGACGCCAGGAGCGCCGTCTGGTCTTGCTGATAGCGCGCTCGCATAGGCTGAAGAGACCATTCGGTCATGACACGACAGAACAAATCAATATCTGGATAATATAACAATCAGACACGATCATCATACAGCGTCGCATTAGCGAACAGCTCACGTCACTTCGAATACAGCAGTAAGAAAGCAGCTCGTACCCAGTTTACGAGTTTGTGACGGACAGAACACCAAGTATAGCTCCTTGGCCCTTGCCAGATCTCGCTCATGCTGCGATTTCTCGTATGAACCATCTGCCTCTACAGGAGGAGTGGATACAATCTCCAATCGAGTGACTGCCAGTTGGAATTCACGAAGGTCAAGGTGGCCGTCACCATTCAAGCTGAAGCGCCGTAGCACATCGTCAGGCTTCATGGGTGACCGAGAGAAGCGAAGAACTTCGTCTGCAAAGTACTTCATGAGCTGCTGGTTGGTCATCAGTTGATGGTACTGCTGCCATTCTGGATAAAACAAACAAACGGAACGTCAGTGAGTTCAACGATATACTTGTAATCGCCACGAATTAATCACATACCGGCAGTGCTCATCTGGTCGATCTTGTTCGCCCGCGTTAACTTCGACATCTTGGACGTAAATGTCTACACGAGTAAGCACAGCAAGGTCGAAGGCGAGTTGGGATGCTTGGAGCAGCAGAGAGTCGAGCAACGAACGACGTGCTCGCAACGGCTCAAAATACCATGTCGGAGTGTAACCCCTCCAAGTGAAGTCGCGCGTTCTCATGTCGACGTACAATGTGCCCTTGACTATCGGACACTCATCAATTTGTGCTCGATGCATCTCCCTCGTTGGATTAGTCGTGTCTTCTGCGGTAATGCACTTCAACTTGAGAGTCGATTGCGTTGACAGCGGCACAAAATGATAAAATAAATCCATCACTAGTTTTGTTTCAACGGAACTCGCCCGTTGAGCTCCAAGTGCAGCAGATCTTGGCTTGAATCTCCTCCTGCCCACGACTTGCAAAGTGAAGCGCAACGCCCGGTGCTGGTGCACCACCAAAGACAAAGAAAATAGAGCACGTTATCTTTTACAGCCGGTGGGAAAGAGAGCTACGACGTTTAGTTAAAACTTGGGCACTTGGAGATTTGAGACTTGAGGCCTGTTGTTACCGCGTGTGCTTTTAGACACACGGAGCTTGGCCGCTGTCTTGGAATAAATAGCACGCATGAGGCTGGACAGGTGCGACGGTCTGTCCATGAGGAACTGCTCGTAGTCGTCCTCCGAGTAGAACAGATCGGCTGGATCGTAGGCTTGTTGCGGCAGAACTCTGACTTGAGGCTCCTCCTGGAAGGAGACAGTCTTCTTGAACGACTTGGTTTCACTATCGACAGGTGCGACTGCGTGTCTGCTGTGTCTGTTCCTGTGTCTGTCCTCCCTGTGGACTGCCGAGGGGTTGTCGCCCCCAGAGACTGGTAGTAGAGCGCTGTGACCCACCGCACGATGTCCTTCCTCTGGTGGATGCGCAGAGCGACCACTCGCCCTGATTCCTTGGCTCGAACGTAGAGACACTCGTGGTCGAAGCCGAAGACGCTCTCGTTGGGGGCTGCCGGCTGCATCTGCAGCTGCAGTTGGTCCAGTGGCGCAGTCTTGCGCTTGTAGTCCGTGCGACGCCAGTAGAGCAGCAGCGTGTCGCCGCGCAGAACGCCGTAGAGCCATCGGGAGAAGACTTTGGTGCTGCCACTGGCGCGGCCTTCGGGTGTCGCGGGAGAGCACGAGGACGACGAGGACAGCGAGCGTTTGCGCTGCCGCTCTCCGTCTTCCTCCACGCGCACGAAGCCAGCCATTAGGGAGGAGGACGGCGTCGAAGGAGGGGAGAGGACGAGGAGGAGGACGGCGCCTTCTGCTTGAGCACCATAGCGGAGGTAGAACGCGGGTAGAGCGAAGGTAGAGCGAAGGTAGAGCGAAGGTAGAGCGAAGGTAGAATGGAGAATCGGCCGTGTGGGCTTCTCAGCGGATTGCAAAGTGAGGGAATGTTGCCATCTGTACGGCTTGTTTACCCACCCACAGAGTTGGACAGGTGTCACTTCTCAGAGCGCAGCCGGTACAAAACTGCAGTCGCTCGCTTGTGTGGAAGAGTGGCGCCAGGCTCAGCAAGACCAGGCACACAAGTATGTACGCTGGACGTAGAGCGAAGGCTGCAGAGCTGCTTTGGGAAGGAAGATATCTTTGCTGCCACAGCCATTTCGCTTGTTTCGTTCGCGTGGTCGCCATGTGTCGTGTGTCGTTCATTCGACTCGCACCAAGGTCTCATGATCCGTTGCGTTGTTGCAGCAGAGTTTACCCACAGAGCGGTCGATATGATATCCACGGCTGGTGTTCAAGCACACGCCAGAGCCGTCGCATAGGGAAATTGGTTGGTGATCAGACGAAGAGCGCCGTCCGCAATCGCCCAGCCAAGAGCGGCCGCATCTCGCCCTTGTTCCGCCCACCACCCATTCCCCGCCAACGGACGCGACTCAGCCGCCTCGCGTATCTTTCGAATCTGCGAGCGTTGCATCGCGAGCCATTGGCTGTCTCAACTCCTGGCTCAATGGCGCATTGCAAGCGCTGTATTGGAGCTCCACAGCCTGGTCATCTTGCTGCTGGTGATCAACAGTACGCATTAGCAGCACTTTATACCCTGATTGACAATGTCAGAGCGCTGGATTTTTGTCCCGCAAACAGATCCAGTCATCATTGTCTGTGATTGGATGAAAATGCGACGATATTTTCATCCAATCACCTCTATTATGATCAAAAGCATATAGCTCGACCTCCCCATCGTGGCGAACATGGAGCAGCGCAAGTGGCACATGCAGCTGAACGAGGGCCGCGAGAGCGACCTGCCGCACCGATTGGAGCCCGTGGGCTACTGCAAGGGCGTCTCGGCCGACAAAGACGCCAACGGAGCCGTGGCGAAGGCGGCTACCAACACTTCGGAGCTTAAGAAGAAGGTCTTGTCGTATGATACACTGCGTTTATTTCCTGCAAGGCGACTGACGAGATGGCTACTGCCATTCATTTTTGCTGCTGTAGCGCGCGATGGAGATCGGCATGGCGCCCTTCAAGAGTCTACTGCAGACGGGATTCATGATGTGGATGAGTGGCAACTCCATCAACATCTTCAGCATCATGATCACTGGCATGATCATCATGAACACGGCCAAGTCCCTCTTTAACATTAACAACGGTCGGTCGTGCTTGGTAGACCTACTTGCCCACTGGTGGTGAAGGCTGACTGCTGTGCTGACTCTTGTGCTGACTCTTGTGCTGTGTGTGTGTTAACTGCAGCATTCGGCCCTGTGAACGATGGAGTCATCGATCTGACACAGCCCAAGGCTGTGTACATGGCTGGGAGTCTGGTGGGTGCCGCCATGGGGGTGTACAAGTGCTCCAACATGGGGCTGCTGCCTACAACAAGCGCCGACTGGACGTGGCTGCTCCCAATCAAGCAGGCGGTGGAGACGTCTTCCTTCGCGTACAGCCTCGGTCAGTAGCCACCAGGTTTGAAGACTGCACAACAAGAAGGACAGGCAACGTGCGAGTAACTTAGTTATTCTGATTAGCAACGTTTAATACACGTAACTGCAGTATCGAGGAAGGATGGAGCCCACCGACACATACAAAAGCTCAAAAATCGGCGAATGTGGCTACCGTTTCCCCTGAAAACACTTCGGCTAGCTGTCTTATATAATTCAGCCTCAGGTATGATCAAAATCGAGGACCCGCAGCTTCCGTGTTGGTCCCCTTCGCTTCGGGCGACTATGACATGTTGCGGCCACCTGTCTGTGGTGGACAGCGGTACTCTTCAGGAAGTAGTGACCGCTGCAATGCGTTGAACGCGAATACACGACGACCCGTGTTCTTCAGTGCATTCTCGATACGCACGCCTTCGCTTCGCATGACTGCCACGATACCAGCTTTCTTTTGCTCACGCAGACCGTGGTTCTGTACAAGAATACGACCCTGCTCCAGCGTCACCGACATACCTGTCCGATCTTTAGCAGACTTGCACACCGTGACGCGACCCCCAGCAATGCTACGACATAAATCTGAGCTCAGCTGCAGGATCTCCGGGCGCTTCTTGCGCGCCTGACGTCCAGCTGTACCAATCAGCTTATCCAGCTCAGAGAGAATACGATTTACTTGATCGCGAGAGGGTCCGAACTGAGAAACCACTGAATTTGGCGCTACAGAAGGCTGTTCACCACCAACTTCGTCACCTCGTTGTTGTTCTTGCCTCTGCAATTCTTGCACCTGTCGCATTGCAACGTAGTTGCAGTAACGATCGCAATAACGTCGAAGAGTTTTCAAACTGTTGGCATTGATGACATCTTGCAGTCGTGTGATCGAAGAGCCCGTGTTGTTCGCTAGTGTTTGCTTCTCGTTGATTCCTTGTGTGAACAACACGGGACATACCTTGATAGGTCCACCGTGGCGAAGTGCCTTTGTCAGCTTTACTTTGCCAGATCGCAGCTTGACACGGATTACCAGGTGAGTATATGAAAAGAGTTTGTCCACCGAAGAAGGTGCTAGTGACTGCACGCTATCCCAGTTACTTCCAGGTCCACCCAGCAGCCGATGATTCTTCGCCTTGATGAGTGTACTGAGCAGACGTTGGCCAACACCACTGAAAGATGAATGTGACGACAAGTGATCTTCTCGGCCTCCCCTGGATGATGTTGGGTCCTCCGAGTCCTCTGAATCTTTTCTATTCGGCCCGCATCCCGAGCTTGTCTCCGACAGAGCATCGTCTATGCTCGTGAAGACATCCACGTCAATCACACCCCCGATACCCGACGAGTTAGTGGAATTGGTAGTGTTGGATGAATTGGAGGACGCTCCTGACTGCAAATGTGTTGACTGCCGTTGCTGCACCTGTAGCTCCAGACGCCGCGCATCTGCATCACTGCTCGCATCACTTCGACTGCGCTGGCTTGACCCTGATCGGCTCTGCTTAGTTTCCTCCTCAAGATGGAATGTCAGTGACCTGGGTGTGTTGCCATCACTGTCCTCTTCGTCGATCCCCTCAAGCTCCTCCTGCTCGTCTACCAGTACAAAGCGCACATTGCGCAACTCGTTAACGGCACCAGCCATATCCTCCAGCATACCGGCTTCGTTGCCGTGGGTAGATACCAAACTTTCAACGTTGAAAAGAAACCCCAACTTGCTGAGCTGCTCCAACATAGCTTGCCCCTGCTCTGGGCGTGCGTGCTGTAATGCTAAATCGACTTTACGTGTGAAAGCTGTCACCAACGCTGCAACAGCCTGGGGAAACACACATCCATGCGTTTGCCCAGTGCCCATTCGTGGTTTTCGGCCTTTGCTCGTCCTCCGTCCAAAGTGGAGACTGGTGATGTGCGGCAGCTGAGCCATGTGGCTCGCGCACCCGCGGTTTAAGCTTACCATGCTGCTCTTCGAGTCCAAAAATGCCACCGTTCTTGAATTTATACACATGAGCTGCCATTGCACCAACTGTAACAATGTCGTACACAGATGCACCGGCATTACCTTCAGTAGCAACACTTCCGCTAGCCATGCTTGTCTGTGCTACAGCATCGGCGTTGCCAACCCACATTTCTTGAAGGTGCAGGTTTATCGGCAGGAATCGAAGCTGCGAGTTTTTCTTTTCCGTACTAGCCTTGAAAAACATTTTTCGGTTGTCCCGAACCACGTATACACGGCGTAGTTGACGAAGAAGTTCAACATATTCCTTGCGCTCGTGACACCTTTGAAGCATCCATTCACGACAGCGGTTCAAGTCGCCATCATCTTGAATTTGCTGGATCAGATTTTCGTAAATACCGCGATCTGACCCCTTTGGCGTTGCCGGTCGAAGGCCTCAAGTCGCGCGAGGTCATTTTCGGCAATGAGCAACTCCTTCGTCCGATACCGAATAATGATCTCCAGGATCTGTCTCGGAATCCAGTTGCTAAATCGACTCTCAGTAAGGTCTTCCACAACCAGCAAGCCTTGCTCACGGATATGATACTGCTTGCTGATCGCGGGTGCTGTGGCGTGGATACCCTCGATACCGTTAAATCCGTACTTAGCGCCCGCTGCCTTAGGGATCACCGTATTCACCAACAACTTTGGTGATGCCGCGTTGGGACCAAAGTGCTTGTATGAGTCTTCTGTGGCTGTAAGAACTGTCTGTTCTGTCCGAGCGCCTGCTGTCACCAACGCACCTGTGGTTACAGTAAACTCTGCGACCACGCTCAGAGAATGGGGAGCCAGGGATGACGACCCTGAGTTGGATTCGGATCTGTCACCCGCACCTGTGTCATCGAATGTAGACCCTGGAGACTCCATTTCGAAAAGCTCGTCGATAACTTGGGAGCTGTGGTACCCGCCATAAGCCTCCATTTCGACCAACGACGAGTCCAACGTATGTAAACTGTCATTTCCATCGTCTTCATCAAAATCGCGGCTGCTTTGTGTACGTTCCATAGCTGCCAAGACCTCGGCAGCAGTCATCTCGGAATGGTCTTCGTGACTTACTGAAGCAGGAGCAGAATTAAGCGCGTAAACTACCATACGGAGCTTCTCAGTCGAGGCGCCTACCGGGATGCGCGGTACTGACAGGAATGTATACAGATAGCGCTGCAGCTGAGGCAGCACTACGGGCGCAACATCTTTGACGCTGGCCATCACTGTATCGGTGTTACTAATCTGCTTCCATGAGCTCGTTGGGGTTTCTCCTACGTCGACTTCAAGTCGTTGAATAGCAATGAAGCAGCCGTGAGGAAAGTCCTCGTTCATCTCAAGCGCCATGGATAGACCGACATAATCGTCTGTTGGTGAAATAGTCGAGTTCATAAGCGAACGACGACTCGACACTGCATCAACTGCTGCTTCTCCCTCCGCCATAATTTCCTCCAACTTCTCCAACGATCCTTCAGTCCATCGATCCGACGTACTAAAAGTAAAGCTAGGTGTACGGATCTCACCGTAGCCTGAATCGGTTAGAGGACTGCAATCGCTGGAGGCTTCACGATCTGCGTCGCGCAGAGATTGTGCTGTAGCGTTCCATTGCAGAAAGATCAAACAGCATGGAGGAATAGAGCACGGCAGCCACACAGTAAAGATGTAGAACCATGGGTAAGCGATGCCACGCGTAGTTCTCGAAATGATTTGCACAACCCATGACAAAAGGTATACCAGCGTCACAATTCCAATGAGTGCATAGTAGAGCCGCAGAGCCTTCAGAAGAACAACCTGGTGAGGTCCTGAGGCATTACCAAGCAGTAGCTTGCCACGCCGCATTACCATCACACCCAGTGCCATGACGACAAAGGTGAGCACAAGAAATATACCGTATGTAACAGAGGTCACAACCAAGAAGAAGCTGTCATCATCCTCGGCATAGCACGCCCACAAGTAGCCCTGGATCTCTGAGAAAACACTAGCAGATTGGTCGACGTCTTCATTACACTGCTGGTACGCAAGTGTCGTGACATCATTCTCGGAGTCGTACACATGGCCGATCAAGTCGCTGTAATTAAGCAGGTATCCGATCTGAAACGCGTAAAAGAGTGCGTTCAATACCACGAACGCCACGGTGGCAGTACGTTTTGGCAGTTTACGTAGCCGTAAGCTGAGCACAGTTCCCCAATGGAAGCACACTGCTGTGAGCATCGTAAACGTAAAGCACAGGTACGCGCGGTTAATGTAAAAGTACGTGCTGCCGCGGTTGAAGAACCAGATGAAGTTGTTCACGATAGCAGTGCATAGCGCCAACACGGTGCATATAGCCGTGATATCTGTCCAAATAGAGCCAAGCGAGAATGACAGACCATTCTTCCGGATTGCCACGCTACAAAACGCCAATGAACCGACGAGCACGACCATCGTGACGTAGTTATACGGACTTGCACTAGCTCCAGACGTCAAATACACAGAAATAGCAGAAAATGTGCCTTGGATAATCAGTAGATCATCGGGATCGCGAATGTCGATAGCAGCAAAGTTCAATCCTGAATATGCCACAGAAGGGTTCTTCACCGTGTCCACACCAAGGCTAACCCAGCCGATTGAAATTGGCTCTTCAACGACAAGAGTCCATGAATTATCGGAGGCTGAGTATGTGGCTGACGTGAAATTTTTGCTATCCGTCGAAGAGCCTGTGGTAGTGGCGGCCGATAGGGCGAAAAATGTGTCCTCGTCCATGCTCACGAGCGGATAAAGCTCCCACGTCCACGTAGCATCCGCCGTAAATCCCCACTTCGAGCTGAACGTCATCTTAATCGCGCTCCCTGCTGGAATGTTGGCCTCGGTATAGAAGGTAAGACTGGCATTTCCTGAGTTGCCTGGGTAAATGTTCTCAGGGAGGAACGAGCCGCTAGAAAGGGTCGCGCTTGTCAAGTCTGTGACCCGAACGTAGGTGTCAAAGACAGTGTTCTCCGAGTCATTAAAGATGAAGTACACTGGTGTGAGATTTGATGCCGTCGTATACGTCACGTTGGTCGAGCTGGTACTGCTATCATTTAGTCCAGATGGAGTCACAACTCCGTCAAATATGAATACGAACGTATCGTTCGTCTGGTACGTCTCTGAGATATCCACAGTCAAATAAGTCCGGTTTTCTCCCAGGAAAGTCGACACTTCGCATGAGGTGTCCTCGGTTAGAGGGCCATTGGTGATATTTCCTGGCCGTTCCAGTCGGCACGAACATCCTTCGGTAAAGTTGTACCCCACAGGACTGGCCAGCATGATCTGGTTCACAGTGTAGATTTTGCCGGCCATGCCTTCCGGGTAAAAGACATCCAAAAAATCTGTCGGCGTAATCGTAACTCCAAACGTTCCGTTCGTCTGACCTGGGTAGTTGTTGGCCCTGCCTCGCCAGACGTTCGAATCCAGCACAAGTCCGTGGCAGCACTCATCTGTACACGTCCAATCGTACCCTCCGTGTAGTACCACAGGTCTTGTCCATTGCAGAACGCCTGCTTGTTTGTGTCGTTCTGACACGTCGGGAAGGCCACGCACGGATACCACGCCTGGTGGTTCTGAGCTTTCCTGCCGTCTGCAGCCGTCCCCGAAAACATAAAAATGTTAGTATAAACACAGAAGTGAGGGGGTCACCTTATCGAGACCGAACGTACTGTACTCGCAGCACGGCAAGCCGCTGCATTCTCCATGGACAGTTCCAAAGAGATTCCTTGGCTGCTGTTCGTCGCAACAGACGAGCGACAAGTCCGGGTCTCCCCTAATAAACCCGAGGATGACGACGAAGAAGAAGCGCAGCAGGCCGAGCAATCGTCCGCTTCTGTCGTGTCTGAGCTGGCGGTGGACGAGCTCCCGACGCTCGCTGCAGCGGACCCCGACACGCTCTGAGCCTGAGTCCTCGTGACCAGCAGCGCCGCCAGCAGCGCCACAGCCGTCAGCAGCAGCTGCGGTCTCCGTCTCCGCATCGCCACGCTACTGTGCGCGAGCGTTCTATTGCTTCTGCTGCGGACAGGACGGAGGGGTGAATAGGTCGGAGGGTCGAGGGCTCTGCTGTCTGTGGTTCGTACCTGGTGCTGCTTGGGACGGGGATATGCCTCGTAGTAATTGATAGCGCGGGTCGGCGCTCCACTCGGTGGCCGGGCAATTGGCTGATGGCGAGTGCACAAAGCTGCCCGCTCTTTTCCTGACGCACGCAATTTGAATTGTCGGAAAACGCTGAGATTTTTATATGAGCGTTTGTAAGAAGCACTTGACTTTTCGAATTGAGACACTAAATTTAGACTCGGCGACGCAAAAACGGGACAGACTTCTTGACGAGAAGGCGATAATTGCTGCGGTTTGCACAGGGTATTAGTGTTGACAAGGTGCCTTGACTGTGGAAATCGAAGGTAACGAGAGTGGTTTCGACGGGGACTGCTGTTTTGCCAGGCATTTTGACACGCTGCCACGAAGCCACGATGATCGGCAGGACCCTCACGGTCTTCTAGCGCAAATACAGTCAGTCCAATATTTCCGACTTGCTGCCTGTGATTGGCTCGTTTGTGACTAGGGCTCAGGGGTTTAGTGTATGTTTGTAATTGTACCCATATTTCGGTACATGTGCTGTCCGTTTGTGTTGAGCACACCAATGTACCCGTTTCTTGGTACGTTGAAGAACATGTCAGGAAGATCACAATCTCCAAAGCAGAAGAAGGATGGCGAGTCTGCTCCTGTTCGTAGCGCTGCTTGCCGCCCTTGTGTCTCCCTCCCGTGTCGCTGCGGAGCACTGGGCCGTCATCGTCGTCGGCTCGAATGGCTACAGCAACTACCGCCACCAATCGGACGGCTGCCACGCCTACCACGTCGTCCGCCGCCACGGAATCCCAGCCGAGAACGTTGTGCTCTTGAGTTTCGACGACGTGGCGTGGCACGAGCGCAATCCTTACCCCGGACAGCTCTTCAACAAACCCACGCTCAAGAACGCCACGTCTCACGACCTGGTGCAGCCTGTGGATGTGTACAAAGGCTGCAACATCGACTACCGCGGCGCCGAAGTGACTCCTGAGACTTTCATCAGCGTCTTGATTGGGAACAGCTCTGGCGCCTTCGGGAAGAAAGTGCTCAACAGCACAGCAGACGACAGAGTGTTTGTCAACTTTGTGGATCATGGATCTCGCGGCAACGTCTACTTTCCGCACATGACGCCGCTCACTGCTGCCAGATTGAAGGAGGCGATGAAAAAATGTACAAGAAGAAAATGTACAAGGAACTGGTGTTCTACATGGAAGGTAATACTGTATCTGTTGTGTGGTGTTTGACCTCGTGTGTTCTGACCAAGAGCTTGGTATTCGCTGACAGCTTGCGAATCTGGCTCAATGTTTTCAAGTTCGTTCTTAAAAAGTATCAATGCCTATGTCACGACAGCTGCAAATGGGTTTGAGTCGTCGTGGGCTACGTACTGCCCTCCCTGGACGAGGTTAATGGCCAGCGCAT
Organism: Phytophthora boehmeriae; assembly: GCA_011947355.1. NCBI lineage: Eukaryota > Oomycota > Peronosporomycetes > Peronosporales > Peronosporaceae > Phytophthora > Phytophthora boehmeriae. The sequence continues at coordinate 383,977 of JAAVTJ010000145.1, read as the reverse complement.
TGGATCATGTCTAGGAGATCTGTATTCTGTCAACTGGATGGAAGACAGCGACCTCACGGACCTGTCGGGTGAATCGCTCAAGAATCAATTCATTCGGGTAAAGAATGCGACGACGAAGAGCCATGTGAAGTTCTTCGGTTTGTCTAAAATCGACAAGGAGATTGTTGGCAACTTCCAGTCCACGTACGACAAGCTTAGCGATGATGATGATTCGTCATCGGACAGCAACAGCGACTCGGAGGATCTTTCCGAACCTGCTCAACATAGTGTGTCATCTGGCGTTGATAGCTCAGTGGATGCTCGTGACGTGGACCTCGTTGTTGCATTCTATCGCTATCTGCGCGCGACACCTGGCAAAGGACGGCGCGAGTTGGCAGATGATCTCGTTTCTACTATCAAAGGTCGCGAAGCCGCCGACGAAGTGTTCGAGATGATCAACATGCTGTACGATCAGCGGACTAACGGTCCTCTGCTGCAGGTTGAACATCCCACCAACCTTGCATGCCATGACGAGGTCACTCGCGTCTTTCAGTCCACCTGCGCTGTCGATGCTGATTTCACTGGGGAGTTCACCAGTTACAGTCTGAAGTACGCTGGCACGCTGCTTGACCTCTGCGAGTCCGATCTATCTCAAGAAGCTGTACTATTGCTCGTGCGTAAGGCCTGCTCTGTTGTTCAACACCGTCACTCGTTTGCAGCGGAAGATGTTGTCTTCAACAACAATGTAGCCATGTTGGCCTAAGGACAGGACGATGGGGTACATTGTACCGTTTCTCGAAATGGATGGACAGCAGCTGAAGATTGCTGTGCTGTGCCACTGCATTTGGCAGTTGACATTTTACGTCGAGAAGGAATCAGGAAGCGATCAGCACCGCTTTTCACAATACGTATTGATTGCATGTTGGTTGGCTATTTATCGAGTGTTCACGATGATACTAAATGATATAATGAGCCTGATTGCCGCGACTACGGCATGTTGACAAACTCTTGCTGAGTGAACACAACCAAAGGTGTAGTCCTACGTAGCAGCAAATAGTTAGGGATACAAGTACGGTAGTAGAATGCGTAGTTGCTACTAAGGCACACGCCAAGCGTATCGGAAGCGTAGTCACCGATGATTTATTCCTCGAGGTCGACGCCATTAGGAAACCCTCCGTCTTCCGGTGCATTTTCGGTCTTCTCAGCTCCCAACGACTCGTACAACTGCACAAGCTCTTCGTGATCGTCTTCAATAGCAACGTCGTACGGCTGCTCATATCCACGCGTCGATACGAACAACAGTCAGGAAAATAGCGGCAGGAGGAGATCGTTCACGAGTCAAAGGACGCACCGTCTGGCCATCAGCATTGCGCGCGTTCAGGTCGGCGCCATGGTCCAGCAGAATCTTGGCACACTCGACAGTCTCGCACCGATGCAGCGGCGTGTCCTTCTCGTTGTCTCCAAGCGTTGCGTGGGCGCCGCTGGCCAGTAGAAACACCACCAGCTCAATGTGGTTGTAGCTCACAGCCGCTTGACTGGCAACAGCAGACATCCCTAGGCATTAGCACCACTGTTCCTGCACCCATCCACGCACCAATCTTACAGCGGCGTGTATCCGTATTCATCCTTTGCATTCGCGTCGCCTCCGCTGGCCAGAAAGCCCCGCACACTCTCGATGTCGCCGTCACTTGCTGCCGTCCAGACGTTCATGCTCATGGTCACACCTAATTTGGACCAAGCACGAAGTCCTACCCAAAATACAAGTCTGCGGTCCATAATAAACGTTAAATTGGGCTTCTAACTCCCGCCATTTTTTGCCCAGTCAACATGACGGACGCCCCTCCTCGCCAACGCGCAGCAGTCAGTCGCTTAGAGCGCTCGCCCCCGCAGCTTCCTACGGGCGACACTGTGGTGTTCCGCCACACCAAACTGCCGTCCTCTCGCCAGTCGTCTGTGGTCGCCGGCCTGGCCTCTCCTCCAGCAGCAACGTCGCTCCAGACTGCTGTCCAACCGCAGCAGAAGAAGCGCCGCGTTGACAGCGTCGTTCCTGGAGAGCGCAGGCGGCGCTTGACGGTGCGAGTGACGAAGCGCGGAGACTCGCTGGGCTTCGGAGTGCGCCACGACCGCTTCAAGCGACTGCGGGTGTCGACTCTGCAAGGAACAACGTCGGACCTGCGAGTGGGGGACGCGCTGCTGTCGGTCAACGCTGTGGACCTCACAGGACTCGAGTTCCTGACGGTCGTTGGGCATCTCAAGGCCACGCGACCAGGTGAATTGGTGTTTGAAGTAGAAAGAGACGACACAAATGAAGCAGATGGAGCTCAACAGAAAGCAAAGCCAATAGCGACGGAGGCTAATGGGATTGCGAGGTCTCTACCTGCTACTTCTGTCGCGACGCCTGCACTTGGCTTGCAGTTGCCGTCGACGGTTGTTACGCCTCAACCTTCTCAAACACAGGCGTGGAGTACATCACAGCCGGCGACTACCGTTGCGTCGACATCACCTGGAACTGTTGTGACGCAGTCGTCGTCGGTGTTCTGGAACCAGAATAGTGGCGTTCCAGGTCAACCGACGGCAATAGATAAGAATCTAACAGTGTTTGGTGCAGCTAAACAACGAGCTCAAAAGGAAATGCAACCTGCTGCAGCACTCCCTACTGTTCCTGAGAATGGTGTACAGCCGCCGAAGAAACGAGGGAGACCGTACGTCTCTCATTGCATTCTTGTGTTGGGTTCTTTAGTTTGTAACATCGTTAACTGATTGTTGCTGTTTCTGCTTCAGCCCGCAACGTGCAGTGGCCATGTTAGACAGCAACGGACAACCAGTGAATATCACTGCACTGATGGCCGACCTGAAAAAGAACGCGCCGAAAAAGCCTTGCTTGAAGAGAAGAATAATGGACTGAGGAAGCGTCTGCAACGCATGCTGATTGAAAATGATGAGGTACGCGTCCGGGCCAGCAATCAAGTCGCAGCTGCTCAGGAGAAAGCAAAACGTGAGATTGCAGAGGCACAAAATCAACTGGCAGCTGCTCGAGCGCAGCTACGTCTTCAAGATCGAGGCCCTGATGTGGGACGCGCAGATTCCGTAGCTAATGATCTTATCACATGCAAGGCGCAAATAGAGCGTCTGAAAACTTCTGAAGCAGAACGCTACAGTCTCCTAACCGCTCGATATCGTGGCGAGTGTCGGATGGCTGTTGCAGAGGCACAGCGTGTGCTGGACACCTTAGCAGGGATGTTCCGTACGAAGTTACGGTACGTTGGACGTGCTAATCGCGACAGCGCCAACACAGAGGTGGAAGTGGCATGCGATGGTGTTCGGCGACTGGCGTTTATGAAGCTATTCGGCCTAGCGCATGATTTTGCATTCTACTCCTCTGCTGCATTTCACTCGCAAGAGGTTTTACACCACACGATAGAGCACGATCAATTCACAGAACTATTTGGCAGTACACTTTCCCACGAAGAACGCGCAGGATTATTTTACGTTGCCACGGCCCCCATGGTGAGTTCCTATTGATCGAAGTAAGAGTCAATTTTTTCAGTGATCTAACATCGTTGGCTCGTGTATATTGTTGTGGTGTTTTCAGCACGTTGCTTATGATGCCAAGTCTGAAAGTATTACCCTCAAGTGTCAGTGGGCTGAGCAGAACGCTCTCCGAGACCTTGCGCGTAACTTTCGTTCTTAATCAAGCTGGCGGCGTCAAGTTGAACACATACAAGAAGAAAAGCTAGTCATAACCCCAGTTTGAGCAGGGTACGTTAGTGTAGGTCGCTGATAATCTATGTATGCGGTGCGATTAATCGTGGAGAAAGCATCTACCCATATGTTGTAATTAATTGTGCCCCGGAAGATAGCTACTGGAGGCATTATTCAAACTGTTGATGGAGGTGGTGTTAGTGATCGAGAGCGCCATCGACTGCATCACAACATCGCGAAGCCGGTTCCAGAGGGCAGGTGCCAACTCATCCATTGACTCGTAGGTTTCGCGGTTCATCTCGAACACCGTGCACGACTCCATCGCCGTGGCGGCCATGTATCGATATTGCCGCCCGAAGAAATCCACTTCGCCAAACATGGCACCGGGCATCACATTTTCGAGAAGCGTGAGGGGTTTTCCGGGGGTAACACTGCCATCATCGTTCATGAAGAGCGCGACGCGGCCGCTGGCGAGGAAGTAGAAGCGGTCTGGGTACGAGGCAACGCGGTAAAATTCGTACCCTGCGGGAACCTCGTACTTTCGGAAGAACTGGTCGACGCCGCGGAAGAGCACAGAATCATCAGGCTCCCCATAAAGCGGTGTAATAGCACGCTCATAGACTCGTGATGGTGGTTAATATCCTGCAAGTTGTTCGCGTTGGTCAACAATTGGTTTTCACAAAACTCAAGCGCCGAGTCCGCGTTAACAAAGAAGTTTTTCTCCTCCGCAATTTCGTTATTCAAAAACAGGCTGCGAATCTCAGGAAGCACGTCCGCAAAGAAGACAGTGATCTCGTGCCGCTTGCAGTGTTGCTGCAAGATCATGAATGCGCTGCGTGCAGCCGTGGCGTCCATGCCAGATACACGGTTGAAATCCATGACGACGTACTCAGTTGGCAAGCCATCAGAGTGCGGCGCAGGACTGCCATCCAAACATGTGATCGGGACGTCTCGCTTCGACACTGGCGTCAACGGAATTCCCGCGTCGTCAGCGTAGTGGGGCCAGTCCTTCCTGCTACTAGACTTCTGTTTGGCAGTCCGAAGCTTGCGGATGTGAACAGCCTTTTGTACATCTTCGAGAATCTGCACTGATGACCCAAAAAAGATAGCCGTAGAGTTCAAGATATACAATCGAATCGCGTTTTTGACCCAGCACAGTGCGCGCTGCTAGTTTCCGTACAGCAGCAGAGGAGCGCGATCGACGGTTTACTACGCGAACTTGCGCATAACCAATCAGGAAGTTGATAATCGCGAAGCCCACGCCAAGTACCATTCCCAGCTCAAGTGAGACGAGGTTGATAGCAATGAAAGACAGCCATAGCACGACGTATTCCCGCGGGAGAATTTTGTAGTACACGTGCACCAGCCACTCAGCCATGAGATCAATAGCAATGAAAATAAGCGTAGCCGCAAAGAAAAAGCGCGGTACAAGACTCATGACGGACAGCGGTATGAGTACGATGGCAAACTCGGAAATGATCACGCACACGCCTACGATGCGCGAGTTCGTCTTGGAGCGGTACGTGAAGATCGTCTGCGAAAAATGTAAGAACCTGTGTATCCACCGAGCAGGCCACTCACAAAATTGGACCACCCCACGGACTTAAGCTCATGGTTGATGTTGAGTTGGCTTCCCATGTCCATCTCAATGGCTGCAACATCCAGGCAAGACGAGAAGGCCACGACGAACGTCATCCCGAGCCACGTAGTGAACTGCCTCGGCACTTGGTTCCAGTGCATTTGTGAAAAATCAAAGAGATCGAACATCTGCACGAAGCCGGCAGGGTCTGAGGACGGCGCGACCCAGCCGTAGTCGCGTGCTTCGTCGAGCGAGACACCGCACAATGCCAAAACCACAAAGAACGCCACTGGCATGATCAAAATCGTAGCAGGTAGAGCGAACGAGTTCTCACAGCGCTGTGACACCAGGAGCAGCACCACTCCACCCAAGATACCCGGCACACACAACAGCATGTAGCGCGGGTCCCAGATCTGCATCATCGACGTAAAATCATTGATCACCAATCCTGTACACAGCGAGAGTCCTGCATAGAGGCAGAAAAGACCAATAAAAGCCAGGTATCCGCCCACAACCGGCATCGGCAGGTACGACACCAGTCCAGCGAGCCTGAACTTCCCCAGCAACACCAGACACACACCCAAAGAAGCCGTTGCCAATCCAATCGTCACCACTGTCGTCGTCACCTTGGCTTCCAGCGGCACTTCTTCACCCAGAGAGTTGCAAATGGACGTGGCGATGGCGCTCAGGAAAATCAGTCCAGCATCCTGCACTTGTCCAATGGCAAAAGGCAGTGAACTCAACATTGTGAACATCACTTGGTGGATCACACTGGAGAACATGACGAGCTTGGACAATGCTGGCATGAAGTTGGCAAAGTCTGGATGGCCAAAGATAATTGCAGCGTAGCCATACATGCACGGGATAGTCAGGATGGAGTTGATGACGCCGTACATGAGAGCGCTGGTGATCTTGGCGAGCCGTTGGGAATTGTGATCGTCACTGCTTAGAGCGTCGTCTTTATCACTTTGCACCAGCAGAGACAGCGACTCCCCGTCGAACGGAGAGCTTCCTTCCACCAAACTGCGATGACGTCGACGCTGTGACGAGCCATTATTGTCCTCTGCACGTTGCGCTGCTCGTTCAGCTGCAGGCGTTCGAGAACCGGAGTTGCCTCGACGACGAGCTGCTCCAGAGAGAGCTGGCGAGTACATGGCCAATAGCGGAGACCGGGGTCTGCTTGGTTGGTTTGTTACAGGAAGTGAGACCTGGCCGTTATGTTGGACCTCTCCTTCGGACCACGCAAAATGGAGATGGGTGCATAGAATACTGAAGAAGTACAGTAGTCATTTACATTTATCCGATACATGTATGTGCTTCTGATACCATCAAGCAATTCAACAAAGCAAATCATGCAAATACTTGAGCACGTGCAGACTCCCGCGCTTGTCCAAAACGATATTGTACTCGGAGCATTCCGTCGTTTGAATGCAAGCTGGACATCCGTCGGTGCACTGGCATTCGCTTGCAATTGTCCATGCTTTTTGACAACCTTAGCGACCATAAATGGCAATCGCATTAGAATCAGCTCAACATATTCGTACGAGATCATGTGTGCATACCTTGGGCAGCACTTTGACAATTTCAGGTACCAGTCCGCTGCCTCCTTCTCGCCGCTCGTACAGCGTGATCCGGTCTGGTCTGTTTAAGAACACGCATGTTGGCTGTTAGTCATAGTCACCAAAATTCAGCGGACGATAACGTACTTGGCACGTTGCTCAAACTCGTTGACGTGCTCTGTGCCAATGTCGGCGGCATCGCAAAGCACGAATAGACGGACCAAGGCGACGAACAGGTGACCAACACCATGCAGCGCAGCCGTCCAAGACACTTGTCCGCCAGCTTCGACTTCCTCGCGAAGTGCAAGTGGAAACTCAAGCCAGACTGCTTCTCCAAACGTTTGCATCGGCGGCAACGAAAACTCGTTCGATCCCAAGAAGCGCATCGTGCGCTTCTCGAGCATCGTTGAGCCGATGACGCGCGTCAAGATAGAAACGGTGCCCACACGAAGCAGTACAGTAGCGCTTTCATTTTTGTTGTCGTCGCTCCCAAATCTTGCTGTACTTTGTATCCGCACAACATCAAGATCTGTGAAATCGCGACAGGAGGTGAAGTACGTGAGAGGCTTTGGGCATTTCTTCGCGAATGCTATACGCTGGATGTTGTCCAAGCGAGTGATGATGTACTCCTGTGCCTGGTGGAGATACGCTGCCGTCGGGTACACTTGGAAAAAGGCCTTGTCGCCTGGAATCTCGTCCAGTACCTCCCCGTCGGCGACATCATCGCTTAAATTGTTGCTGGGAACCACCACGGTGTAGTTTTCATCGCAGATGCTGCGCAAACTAACGGCTCGAAATTTCTTTGGCATGCAAGAATGGATGCGATAGCACGCATGACCACCCGGTTCTGCATTTTTCACCAACTTGTTTTCCACTACGAGAGGATGGAGAATCCCCTTCACCTCAGATATCTCTCCGCGGCGACCATTTTGAGTATTATCTTGGCCATGTCCACTGTTGTCGTCTTCAAGACCGCCAAACACATAAGAATCGATATGGCTTGTTCCGGATCGTGATGAATATAGGGCCGACTCACGCGCAGCACACAACAAATGCTGACCAAGTATACGGTTATTCATCGGGTTCAAGCTTACCGCCTCGGGTTCAAGCTGGAAAAGCTCTGTGGCATGGTGTTTCTGCGCAAAATGCTGGTCTAGTGGCGAATCGAAGCACACAATGATCGCTACGGACTGCTGCTGTTTTGCTTTTTGCTGACGACGCCCAGCGCGCCCTGCTTGCTGCCACAGTGATGAAATACTCGATGGCAGCCCTAGGTGAACGGTGCAATCCAGCTCGCCAATGTCAATGCCTAATTCAAGCGCATTTGTTGCCACCACACCCAGCAAGTCTCCATTAAACAATCGCTGCTCAATCCGGCGTCGACTGTCCAGAGTATATCCTCCTCGGTAAGAGCTCACACGACGGACTAGATTTCGAGTCCCATCCTGAGCTTTCAAGATTGAGTGAACATTCATGAGCACTAGCTCAGTCAGTTTTCTGCCACGACAAAAGAGAAGTGTAGCGATTTGAGCTTCAACCAAACGAGCAAGTATCCGCGCGCCTTGAAAAATGGCACTGGTGCTCGTACAAACTGCAGTTCCCTCTGACGAAAGAGTCTTTGCTTGTTTGTCTTCAGTACGCTTCCGTTTTTGGCGGACACAGTGACGGATGGAATCGGTTGCTTGGCTGTATCCAGTGAAATGGGCACGTCTGATCCATGCCGCCCGGTCCTTTTTCCTGTAAACTAGTTGTATCCTTCAGCATCGGCGCCTTCGGGTTCCAAACGCAAAACAATTTCTCTACAGTGGGGGCACCGTCCTCAGTGATCACTTTTAAAGGCCTCTGGCGAAAGAAATGAAGATTTGGCGGCCCCAAATCCGTGTTTGTACTTGGACACCTGTCGGGCGCTGAGAGATCTTGCGGTGGAGGGAGCGATGGTAAAAGCTGTCGAAAGTGCTCTGCTGGGTTTCGGATAGTAGCCGAGCAGCACACTACCTGAGGGTTAGCACCGTACAGCGCACATAGGCGGAATAACCGGCGAAACACGCAGGACACATGCGACCCAAACACTCCTCGATACATGTGAGCTTCGTCGACGACTAGTAGCCTTTAATACGACATCATGAAGTATAGAGAGTTGCAGATTCGCCCACTACCATGCGTCGGATCAAGAAAACTCTTACCTGAGATTCGACAGCACACTTTTCCATTGCGTATGATTAGGAAGAATCGTGAGGTGAAGCATGTCTGGATTCGTTAAGAAAACCCGCGTATCGCGAATGACCATCGAGCGGCTCTTCATAGCTGTGTCGCCATCCTGATAGGGAAGGGAGGAGTATAAACTGTTTAGAACACATACGCAAACGTGCACAACCACTTCCAGCCGCTCTTACAAATGTTGCTCCAAGATGAAGCGGCAAATTTGCCGCTGCTAAGAAGTTCCTCAGTGACTTGAGTTGATCCTGTGCCAAAGCTTTTGTCGGGAATAAATACATGAATCTGGTCTCCGAGTCTTTAAGCAGCGTATCCATCATGGGAATGTTGTACGCGAGTGACTTTCCGCTTGCGGTCGCCGTGGACAACACCGCATTTTCTCCGCGTCGGATCGCTTCAACAGCGTCAAACTGATGCGAGTACAGTTTCTTGATACCGTAACATTTCTCCAACGCATCGCACACTTGTGGCGGCAGCTGCAATGGCTCGAGATCGCGATACTGTGCTTCACGAGAACATCGGCGTTCGACGTGCACAATTTGGTCCTGATACAGATCCATCTGCTGCAGCATCGTCAGCACGGAGGAGCCCCATTCGGTACGAACCAGAGTCTTCTTAGAAGGAGGCGGTGCAGGTTCACTGCATTGCACCTCGACCGTACTAGACTGCAGTTCCTTCGACTGGGAATTGCTCAAATTGCACTGTTCCGACACTTTTTCAGTGCTGCTTCGAATAAACTTTTGCGCTTGGCGCTTGCTCGTTGACTAGCTTGTGGAGCCAATGGAAATGTCACAGTCTCCAGATCTTCCTGAGTTGTTGGTGTCGGATTGAAAACATCTTCTGCTTATAGTCATGAATGAGCAGTTAGCATATCTGCGACGTGTGCAAAAATAAAATAGTACTGTAATAATTAACCTTGGAGCTGATAAATACTATTAGATTTCTCCAGGACAAGCAGGTCTGGGGCAACGGCGGCCAGTTGCTGCAGCTCTTGGTATGCGAGTTGGGAGCTGCCGAAGCTGTTGGCCACACGCAGCACACCGCGCACCGTCGGAGTGCTGCGGTGTGTCGCCAGGAAGCAATAGCCAGCATCCACCAACGCGAAATGGCGTCGTAGTACTCCAGGGTTCGGTTCCATTTTCAAAATAGCATTTATAGTACTATTACGGGTCATAATTTATGAAGCTAACATAGTTTATTATTTTTATTCAGACTTGATGGAGATGGCGATATCGGCTGAAGTCTTGGATTTAGTGATTGACAACGCCATCGACTGGATCACAACATCCCGGACACTAGTCCAGAGTGCCGGTTGTTGCTCCCGCATTGCATCGTACGTTTCCCGAGTCATTTCGAAAATCGTGCACGGTTCGGTTGCAGTCGCGGTCGAGTGTCGATGTTGGCGACTGAAGAAATCCACCTCACCAAACATGGAGCAGGGATGCACAATTTCAATCTGAGACGCCTTTGGTGCAGTGCTGCTGTCAACAGTTGTTGAAAGTGACACGGTACCGCTGACAAGGAAGTAGAAGTGGTCAGGAGACTGTCCTGCCTGGTAGAACTCGTGACCAGCGGATACGTAGTGTCTCTGGAAGAACTGATCGACACCGTGCAATAGTTGCGAGTCCTCGGGTTCTCCCATGAAGCGGTGGAGCAGAAGGCCAATGGATTCGTTCTGCTGTTCACTTGAACGGTGTACACCCACAGTGCCATTTGTTCGAGCCAGTAGCTCGTTCTCACAAAACTCGAGGGCCAGCTCTGTGGTAGCGAGGAAGCTCTCTTCGCCTGCAATGTTGTTCTTCAGTAACACATTGCGAATTTCAGGAAGCGCACCAGCGTAAACTACGGTGATCCCGTGATTCGTGCAGTACTTCTGCAAGATCAAGAAGGCGCTGCGTGCAGCTGTGGCATCCATAGCCGTGACACTGCTGAAATCCATGACGACGAACTCGGTCGGCAGACCTTCCGGCCGGGGCGCAGGGCTACCATCGAGACACTCAATGGGAGATTCGCGATTTTCCACAGGTGTGAGGGGCATGTCGGCGTCTCCGAGGTATCCCGCATCGCATCCATCCTTGTCGCCTGGCATCTGACCAATATCGTTTCGCACCTTACGGACGAAGACAGACTTCTGTACTCTGTCGAGAATTTGCACTGATGAGCCAAAGAAGAGGAATCCTTGCAGCTCAAAGTAAGCGATGGCGTCGCTCTTCTGGTCTAATAGCCTGCGCTCCATGGGGCTTCGTACTGCAGTCGAACTACGTGGCTGACGACTCACGATTGGCAACCAAATGTATCCTAGTAGAAAATTGACGATCGCGATGCCCACGCCAATGAGCATGCCCAAATCAAGCGACACGAGATTCACTGCCACGAACGTCATCCACAACACCGCATACTCGCGCAGAGACATCTTCTTATATGTGAGCACAAGCCACTCGATCATGAGATCGATGGCGATGAAGATAAGCGTAGCAGCGAAGAAAAAGCGCGGGACATAGCTCATAACGGAAACGGGCGCAAGCACAATGGCGAACTCGGAAATAATCACGCATACACCCACAATGCGCGAGTTGGTCTTGGAGCGGTAGGTGAAAATCGTCTGCGAAAAAATGTACGATCCCGTGTATCCACCGAGCAGACCACTAACGACGTTGGACCAGCCGACGGTCTTCAGTTCGTGGTTGAAGTCGAGCTTGGTTCCCATGTCAAGTTCGATGGCGGCGATGTCTAGGCACGACGAGAACGCTACAATGAACACCATACCGATCCACGTCCCAAACTGCTTGGGCACCTGATCCCAGTGTACGAGGGAGAAATCGAAGAGGTCTAACAACTCTGAGATGGTGGCGGGATCCTTGGCAGGATCGATCCACCCGCCATCGCGCGCGTCATCCATCGAGATGCCGCCCGCGATCATAATCAGGAAGAAGACTACCGGCATGATCATGATGGCGCCTGACAGGATAAACGAGCTGTCGTAGCGCTGCGAAACGAAGAGCAGGAATGCACCTCCCAGAACGCCTGGAACGCAAAGCAGCACGTCGTGCGCATTGGTGAACACGTCCAACATCGAGGTAATGTCGTTCACGACGAGACCCGTGCAGAGCGCGAGACCAGCGTAGAGGCAAAAGATACCGATGAAGGCTAGATACCCACCGATCACAGGCATGGGTAGATACGATGCAAGTGCAGCCAGTCTCAATTTCCCCATCACAACAAGGCAGACACCAAGTGACGCCGTGGCGATTCCGAGCGTGATGATGGTGGTGGTCACCTTAGCATTGACCGGTTCATCGTCACCTAAGGAGTCGCAGATGGATGTGGCCATGGTGCTAAGGAAGATGAGACCGGCGTCCTGCACTTGACCAATGGAGAACGGAAGCGAACTGAGCAGGGTGAACATGACTTGGTGGACGACACTGGAGAAGATGACGAGCTTGGATAGCGCTGGCATGAAGTCGGCGAAGTCTTGGTGGCTGAAGAGGATGACAGCGTAGCCATACATGGTTGGGATGGTCAGGATGGAGTTGATGATGCCGTACATGACAGCGTTCGTCAGGTGGGCTGCCTGGCTTGGGTTGCCACCGTTATGTTTCAAAGACCCCGCATTTTCGGTGGGGCTAACCAACAGCGCTCGAGACGGTGAACCGATGTCCGTTTTCCGCTGTGTGACGGAGGAGACAACTGATAGTTGCGAGAGCCGATTATTTCCTTGGGTTATAGAGGCCATGATAGCCGACGTGCCTGCACTTGCGTGACGCTCAGCAAAAATCAGAGTGAATTGCCGAGCAGTGGCGAGCACCGAAGTGATCGCACTTATGCTGCATTGGTTAAACGCAGGTGCGAAAACGGAGACTATCCAAGGTGGGTGGATTCCAGAAACCCTGGACCAGGACTACTACGCGTCCGATCCATGACGTATCGGCATAGCACTGGCTCTTCAAGAGAGTCGGGTGGCACAGGTCCTGTGACAGGATCGCTCTGCATCCAAAATTGTGACGCGTAAACTGAAGATGTCCTGCAGCAGGACTCCTGCTCCGTCTCGCATCTGCAAATCGGCACGGCACCAAACTGTACAGGCTGGGCAGTGCTACGAATAATCAAGATCTGGTGGTTACCGTGGAATGCGCTCGAACCTAAGGCTAGCACGCGGGAAAACGTTGGCACGACAATGTGCGTCGCACACACTCTCTCGCCGCATTCAATTATCGCTTTGCCGATCGCTGCCATGTTTCGAGTACTGGTGTGTTACTCGGCACAACGATGTACCCACCTGGGCTGTTCTTACACCATCGATTAATCGCTGCACTTATCATCCAGTTGTGACGCATCAACAAGTTCTGCCTCGTCGCGTATACGGTGTACAGTATGCCGGTGTCATGCTCTGCGCTGGATACTAACCATACGGTCATTTGCTTCAAGAATAGCAGGACACTCACTTCCCGCGAGGACGCCAACACGAAATTCTGGGGAAGCGCAGTTTACGGGCACCCAGTCAGAAACCGTCCGTCGTCGGCATATACCGCAAACGTGACTCAGGATTAGAGGTTTAAAAACGACAGTGTTAGTAAACTCTGCCAGGAGCATCACGGATGGCGCCAAACTGATGGCTAGAAAATGGCTAAATCTTACAATCATTGCACAGTCGATGGTGGCGCATCCCGCCGCGATGATACAGAGCGCGATGCGCCGGGAGCAGCTCTGTACTTGGATCCCATGTGGAATGCGCGACGCAGTTTCGCTTCCCGTCCGCTGCATCGGATGCTTCGCTTTGATTCCTGCGCTCCAGGTACAGTACGCAGCTCCATCCAGACTGTCTTTTCGATATTGTACTGTAGGTAGTTGATGTCGTGGCACGTCGACTCCAAACTGACGCATCCAGTGGAATTCTGACTTGACAGCTTCCAGTACAGTACAGTACCGCATTGCATCGCATCATGATTCGTGGGAAGCTTGTCGAAGCTGAATTGCTAATAAGGTTTTGTCACGATCAGCAGCAGTCAAGGCTTGACTGCTGCTGTACGTGAATTCCATTCACTATACTTGAAGATTGTGAGTACATACAATTTGCAACACTAACCAATTTCCATTCATTTGACTTGTTGTTTGTTCGATAAAAACTTCCACTCAGCAAAACTGCTTTTTCCTTTGCTACAAACTCTTTGATCAATAAACCTTTTCTTCTCGTTGGTTGGCATGTCAAAGGACTCACCAGTCAATCGCCGCAACGATGGCCAAGCCCAGCCAAGCGCCTGCCGACGCCAACAACGAAGACGACGCGAGCTTCAGCGGCTCCAAGAGCTTCGAGGAGCTAGGCGTGGACTCTGCAATCTGCGAAGCCATCAGCGCCATCGGCTGGTCCGCCCCCAGTAAAATCCAGCAGCAAGCGATTCCGCACGGCTTGGCAGGCAAAGACATCATCGGACTGGCCGAAACGGGCTCCGGCAAGACCGGCGCCTTCGTGATTCCGATCCTCCAGAGTTTGCTGCAGAATCCGCAGCGTTTGTACGCTCTGGTGCTGGCTCCGACGCGAGAATTGGCCTATCAGATCGGCGAACAGTTCGAGGCTCTAGGAGCGTCGATTGGTCTTAAATGCGCCTGCGTGGTGGGCGGCATCGACATGATGCAGCAGCAGGTGGCACTGGCACGCAAGCCTCACGTGGTCATCGCCACCCCTGGACGACTCGTGGACCATTTGGAGAACACCAAAGGCTTCAGTCTGCGGACAATGAAGTTTTTGTATTGGACGAAGCCGATCGGATGCTTAGTATGGACTTTGAAGAGGAAATCAACCAGATCGTGCAGTTGATGCCAGCAGAGAGAAACACGTATCTCTTCAGTGCCACGATGACGTCCAAGGTGCGCAAACTGCAGCGCGCGTCGCTTAAGGACCCAGTCAAGGTGGAGATCACGCACAAGTTCGCAACCCCCGAGACGCTGAAGCAGCACTACCTTTTCATCCCAGCCAAATTCAAGGACTGCTATTTGGCCTACGTGCTGAACGAGGTGGCGGGCCAGTCGGTGTTGATTTTTGCCAGTACGTGCAACGGCACGCAGAAGGTGACGCTCATGCTGCGGAATTTGGGCTTCCAGGCCATCTGTCTGCATGGTCAGATGCCGCAGCCCAGTCGTCTCGGAGCGCTGAACAAGTTCAAGGCGAAGCAAAGGAACGTGCTGGTTTGCACAGATGTCGCCTCGCGTGGTCTTGATATCCCGAGCGTGGATGTGGTGATCAACTACGACATTCCCACGCATGGCAAAGATTACATTCATCGTGTGGGTCGTACAGCCCGTGCTGGTCGCGCTGGTGTGGCTATTTCATTTGTTACGCAGTACGACGTAGAGCTTTACCAACGCATCGAGCACCTCTTGGGCACAAAGCTGGACGCTTATCCGTGCGAAGAAGAAACGGTGCTGGTGATGTCGGAGCGTGTGAACGAGGCACAGCGTATCGCTACCATTGAGATGAAGGAGGCAGCCGCTAATGGCACAGGTGTGAAACGCGGTCGGTATGCTCGTGATGGTGAGGACAACGATGGTGAGGGCGAGGAGGGAGGTGAGAAGCGATACAAATCTGCCGGACGCGTGCAGCAGCAACGTGGAGGCCGCGGCGGCAAGGGTGGTCGTGGCGGACGAGGTGGTAAGGGTGGCCGTGGCAAGAGAAATTAGAGAGCAATCATGCCACGCACCCCAATCAAAGAACCTTGTTTAGATATTGCCTTCAAATTGTGTTCCAAGATGTGGCAGCGTTACCTGTAGTCACTGGACGTTGCATTTCACCGAATTTCGCTTCCCACGCTCAACGGCAGCAACAAGTCAGTGCCTAGGCGACTGCCGCGCTGGGATTTCGCGCTCGGGAATGCGTTCCAGAATCGCAACGTCTCGTCGCCAGCCCCGTGACAATAGTTTGGCCGTCGGGCGACATTGCTAGATACAGCACTCGGAAAGTGTGTCCCGTGAGAGTGGCCAACTTTGCCATGGTTGGGTACTTCCAGACGATGATTTGGTTCAGCGAGTATCCGTGCGTGCTCACAACCTCATTAGCATTTTTCGACCACATGAGGTTGCATACCTGCGAACCTGTGTCCACGAAAGGTAGAGCCGTGAGCGACTGCGTATTCCAGAAGCGAATGCAGCGGTCGGCTGTGCCTCCGCCCGAAGCCAACAGCCCGTGATGGTGGGGAGACCATGCAATGGCTTTCACCGCTGCCGAGTGCTCGTTGAATCGAGCCAGCGGCATCGTGGCATCCCCGCGCAAACCAGACGACATCGATTGCACATTCCAAACAAGCAATTTGTTGTCGTTGCCTCCCGAGGCTAGCTGCCGGCCATCGAAAGACCACTTGAGGCCGCACACTTCTTGCTTGTGACCTGCCAGCTTGTTCTGGAATGGCTCTGCTGCTCTCAGGTCGCGCATCAAAATGGTTCGATCCCGACTGCCTGATGCCAACGACTGAGAGCTCCATCCTAATGTGCCAACGCGAGCAACATGACCACTGAGCAACAATAAGGAGAAGGAGGTTAGCATAGGGTGACACACGGTGGAATTAGAAACCGAGCAAGCTTACGTCATGGTACGAATCATCTTGCCTGCGCTGACGTCCCAGACCTGCACTGCACCGCTGTTGGTCCCGACGGATAAATGTGTGCCCTAAAAGGATCAGCATTTACACAGTTAAGTCTGATGAACCTTGGCAACTGGAGAGGAATACCCGAAAGTGCACTTACTCGCTGACTCCAGCTGACAGACGTGACGGAGTCTCCTGGACCAAGGTCGCACAGCATCGTAACCTTGCTAGTACAAGCACTCCAGAGGTAGACACAAGAGCTAAGACCCACAGCCACGACATTCGTGGCGGACCAATCCACGAGGTTCAGGTAAAAGTCATCCTGGAGCGATGGTGCGTCTAATACTTTGAAAGGTGTGCGCGAGATTCGTCTTCGTCCATTGCTATCATCGTTAAGACCGTCGCAAAAAAACCGCTGAGAGGTGTCTGTAAGCCCCGACAGAGGGACGAAGGTCTTCACGTCGCCATAAAGCGACTGTCGAGGTGCCTTGAAACGCAGGATATTGCCAGATGCACCGCTGCTAGGGCGTATACACGTCGTGCTGCCATTGTAAGTGCGCACGCACAACGATGACTGGGATTCGTACATTCCGCCAATTCCGCCGGAGCTACATGCGCTTAATGCTGTGGAGGCGATTCGGCCGTGACTTTCTCCGTAGTTTGCGCGCGTGGGTGAGTGGATACCCAGCAGCTCTCTTTTCAGCATCATCGAGTATGGCGAGGAGCCTCCACGTCCGTCGTGGTTTTTTGAGTTGCTGTCCACAGTGCTGCTTGCAGCAGATGAAGGTGCCGTGTAGCTACTTTGTGCGGAGGATCCACGACCGGAAATGTTGTTGTCATTCTGCTGATTACTGCAAAGCGATCCAAAAATGATGTTAGTGAGGGTCGATGCTAGTTTCCCAGTCGAAATGGCGACTTTCTTACCCATGATGCCGGGGGAATCTGCTGCGAGTCCAAAGCCAGTATCGAGCTTCGTGGTGAGTCGAGACGGAATAAAGCGGTCGCTGTAAATGTGCTTTGATCTGCTGTCGGATAGCAAGATAGGTGAGTATCAGAGCATTGATCATAAGCGCAGTAATAGGTTGCACCGTTTGGTAGTCCGATGGGGTAGCACCTTGCCATAGCTGAAGTTGTTCTCTTCTGTAGGCAAGCGGGACTCGTACTGATGGTGAAGCGTCTGCGTAGTTGTGCCCTGTAAAATAATCGGCTCACGACCCATAGTTCCAGTGTTGCTGAGGCGCCGCTTTCTGGTGCCACTGACGCAGCCAGTCCTCGTGCACGCACTCGTGTAGTGATCTCGGCCTGTGTTCCCTGTGGACTGGCTGATCACGAAGTGTGCAGTCTTCTTCCCTGCACAGATCATCCGAAAATACCCGCGTTGGGATTGCGCTTTCGCAGGCAATTTGGATCTGAACGACTGATGCGTTAATGCGCTACGCGGGTCGAGGTAGG
Source organism: Phytophthora boehmeriae (assembly GCA_011947355.1). NCBI lineage: Eukaryota > Oomycota > Peronosporomycetes > Peronosporales > Peronosporaceae > Phytophthora > Phytophthora boehmeriae. The sequence continues at coordinate 365,921 of JAAVTJ010000145.1, read as the reverse complement.
TGCCAACAACGGCTCCGAAGACGTGAGAACCGGCCAAACAAACCCGGTCTCTTAACTGCCTCTGGAAACCAAAAAAAAGAGCTGGGGATGCACGGTTCAGCCCAAACAACAAAAATGGGATGCAGCAATGTGACCGCTCCCGTCAAGACGCTGTGTACTAGCCGCTAAGGTCAACGCCAGCACGCTGAAAATAAAGCCACGAAACAACAGCGAAACCGGTAGTCTGTTTCGATCGGTCGCCTGGCTTTCAAGACGACCAAAGATCCGCGACATGGTCAATAGTCCCCATTCTGTCATTCATCTAGGACAGCGTTGACACGGAATCGTATGACCACTACGAGACTGTTTTGCCCATAGCTTCCTTGGATACAATGAACGTGGACGAGCACCACGCTTCAGTGGAATGTGACGCGCACTCTGCTGCCCGCGACGTTTCAGTATATATTATTAGAGGCTTTTCCGAACTCCTATCAATCATCGGAGGTTCTTGAAGCTGACGTGGCTTACCAACGCATTGCAAAATGCACCGCCCTAGACTCGTCGTTCCTCACCACTGACTTCATGTCCGCCCACTTTCTCGTCTGGTGCACGCTGCAGCTGCAGCTGCAACTGCTTCCGGAACGACGTGATCGCCTGCTGATCGATCTTGTCGTTGATCTCCTCTTCGCTCTGGCCGCGGCCGCATTTATCAGCGTACAGCAGACACGCCACTCCGCAGTCGAAGCCCGTGAGCTGCTGCTTGTGCGTGATAGCACTCACTGTCCGCGCCAGCCAGCCTTTATGTTGAGGGTAGCACGTGTCCAGCCACTCGATCACCGCTGGAGGCACCGACCGATAGGAAATGCCTGTGCGCGACGCCAATCGCCCCATTGGCTCAAACAGCTGCAGCTTGGGCGTCGGCTGCAGTTGCACCCTGAAAAGGTTCCAGTGGATCCCTCCGACGTTCACAATGAACACCAGAGGTCGGTGGCTGTCGTAGTCTACGGTGTGTCCCAGCACATCTCGGATCTGGTAGTCTCTCTTGGCACGTGGACGTCGATGGCGATGCCACGACCGTTCGCTTGCCAGATGGAAATGATAGAAGGCAGTGGGCAGGAAATGCACCTCTGGATACAACTCGGCGAACTTCCAGAGCATCAGGTCGATGAGCGTCCCCGTGAGCCAGTTGCTCTCGTCCACGCGATCTTCAGCCCCAAAGGCGGACCGCAGCAGTCCGTAGCGCAGACGTTTGGTCTCTTCGCTGCTGGCTGCAGCATCGCTGCTGCTCTCACCAGTCGACAGCCGACGTTTCTTCATCGCGGAGGTCGACTGTGAACGGGTTTTCACGCCTTGTCGAGAGCCATTGAACCGGCGGAGACGCATCTTGACGGCTGGGGACTAGTAACGCTATACAGTGAGTGAGGCCGTGTTTTTTTTTCTTCGGAGCTATGCAGTATGGGAGACTCAGAGATATGCTGAATGATAGGCTACTGCACCTTGTCACAGATTGAGCAGATTTCAGCCAATCACACCAGCAAGTTGACGGCAGAGGGGTAACACTGGGACAAATGATTATTAGATAGGAACTAGTTTGTACAGGTTATCATAAACCTCATAAGACTAACAGTTTTCAGTATCAAGATACCAATCTGTATTTCACCTCGTGGTATCGAGTTTCACGATACGCATTATCAGCTTTCGCAGCGCAGTGATCCGGCAGATGACGCCCCGAAAATGCATCGCAGCCATTCCGCCTTCGTCCCTGTACATTGCAAGACCCTCCACGCGCGTCCTGTACATCTCTCGCTCTCCACCCCCAGAGCTCGGGTCTCTCCACCAAGAGAACCACCACAAAGCTCTTCGTCTTGTGCATCCATCGCTGCTCTCCGCGCATTCCGACGATCCGAATCTGAGTCAGGACGTCCACAAGTCTCCAAACATGTCGAAAGCCACTTTAAAGCAGCGCGTTCGTCACCGCTCGACGGGCGACGGCAAGTCAATGTATTTCGGCAAGTACGTGTCCCAGGAAGGATCCGAGAAGCTGCGCACGTACGAGTACCACGGCGCCGACAACTCGCTGGTGTACAAGCACGTGCTGACGCCCATGAACAACTTTCTGGTGGAGCTGCTCCCGCTCTGGTTGGCGCCCAATCTCATCACTCTCATTGGCCTCATGCTGGTGGGAGGATCGCACACGCTGTTCGTGTTCTATTGCCCCTTTCTGGACGGAGACGCCCCCTGGTGGGCCATGGTGGTCGCTGCAGCGGCCTTGTTTGCTTACCAGACTCTGGACAATCTGGACGGCAAACAGGCGCGTCGAACGAGCTCCTCCTCACCTCTGGGGCTGCTGTTTGATCACGGCTGCGACGCCCTCAATGTGTCGGTCGGAACCATGACCATGGCCAGTATCTTGCAGCTCGGGACGACGTGGAGGACGCTGGGACTGGTGTTGAGTGGACATTTTGTGTTCATCTTCGCCACGTGGGAAGAGTATTACTCGGGGTCGCTGGAGCTCCCGATTATTAACGGACCGACGGAGGGGATCCTCATTGGCATCGCTTTGAAGCTGTTCACGGCTGCAGTCGGCGTGGACTTCTGGACTCAGGAAATGATCCCAGATGTGCAGAACAACTCATTGTTTGTCATGGTGACGATCGGCAGCTCGTTGCTTACACTTCTTGTCAAGTACGTTCATAGTGTTCCTGATTTTGTTGGTTTTGTACATCTTGGTTTTCGACTAACGCTTTTGTTATCTTCTCGATTTGCTGTCGCGTGTTCGTAGCGTGAAGAACACGTTGCATGCTGTGCGTCTGAACGAGGACTCAGTGCTTGTGGCATTCACGCGGCTCCTGCCTTTTATCATTTTGAATTCAATGGCCGGGCTCTGGGCTTTGTTCTCGCCCTCGGACATTTTCTCAACGCACCCGCGTTTGTTCCTGTGGATGCTTGGACTACTGAACAGCAAGTTGGTGGTAAGACTTCATTTCGTCTTTTGAGTGACTGCGGTCACTTGTACTCGTTCTTATTATCGCGGTTGTTTTTATTCGTGTGTTAGCTTCACTTGATGCTGGCCCACCTGTGCGGTGAAGAATACCACCCGTTCCGGAAAACACTTGTGCCAATTTTCTACGTGGCAGGGCATTGTGGGTTCTGCATGCTGGAGGGCGTCTACGAAGCTATTAACGAGCAGCTCATCGTGCGTGAGTTTTTCTTTCTCTCCCTCGCAGCGTACGTGCACATCGTGATCACCGTTGTGTGGGAGGTAAAGAATGTGCTGGGCGTCTCGGTCTTCACGATTCCACATAGATCGAAGACTGCATCCATTAACGAGCCGGCAGCAAAATCATCGTAAGTTTTGACACTGCACGTGAATACACAACTTTGGATGGCAACCCAGCTTCGCAGCAATAGAGCAGATTTTCGGAAATGATCAACAACAAATGGCAATGCGGCGTGCACATCCTTTTACGTCGTCTAGAATTTCTATCTATCCGTAGCAGTGGCACGTATTTAGATGATGTTGCCAGCCACGACAGAGGCCCACATAAGAGCACCGAACCACTTGTTGGACGCGAACCGCTGCTGAAGGTTGATCGGGTCATTGAGCTTGGCCGTGTTCACCTGCCAGGCCAACTGCGCCGCTCCTCCAGTCAGACCCAGGAAGAACGGCCAATCAAGACCCGCCATGTACCCCGCAGCGCCGAAGCCTGCAATGGCAGCCGTCGAAAACATGTTCAGGATGGGCTTCGTCTTGTCGCCGAAGAGCAGCGCAGTCGACCGCACTCCAATTTTAATGTCATCTTTCTTGTCCTGGTGCGCGTACAACGTGTCGTACACCAGGGTCCAAGCCACACCACCTGCGTAGAGTGGAAGCACCACAGGCCACTCACATGACCCGTGCACTGCCGCCCAGCCGAGCAACGCTCCATAATTAAACGTAAGACCCAAGAACGCCTGCGGCCAGTACGTGAAGCGCTTCATGGTCGGATAAGCAGCAACAAGCGCAAGTGAGGACGCTCCCATAGCTACACTGTACCAATTGAGCTGCAATAGGACGGCCAAACCGGCCGAAAGCTGCCCTGCTAGAAACCCCCAAGCTTGAGGGTACGTGAGTTTGCCGGCAGCCAGCGGACGTTTGTTCGTGCGCTCCACTTGTTTGTCGAAATCTTTGTCCCACATGTCATTGATGGTGCAGCCGGCACTGCGCATGATAAAGCTCCAGTGCCGAACAGTGCCAGCAGCGACAAGTCCGGGAGTTGGCCAGCAGGAGCCGCCATTGAAATGCTCCAGAAGCACGGCCACAGCAGCATGAAGGTCCCGGCGGGGCGGTTGATGCGCGAGATCTGAATGTACGGGATCATCCATTTCGGACAGTGGCGCTCTGCCCACGTGTCCTTTTCAATGGCGAATGCGTCGCCCTTGGGTTCTGCGTCTACCGCTGGCAACAGTTCCTGCTGTGGCTTTTTGGCCTTGTCGGCCGTTGACACAGTGCTGAAACGTGTGGTCTGGAGGGAGCGGACGAGCAGAGCGGACGAGCGGACGGCAGTGGACGGAGTGAACAAGTGAGCGATGACGCGTGCAGGAGGACGTGAGGAGGCCACATGGAGACTGGGCGTGGAGCAGCAGCGTAGGCGCCACGCCGGACGTGCCAGGAAGAAGCGGGCCATCATGGCGACAAGTGTACCATTTTTTGTACAATCCGTACCAATGAAAATCGAGCAACCTGTGTATACAATGAACGTATACAAATACGTTATTTGCTGCATCCTGTGTATACAATGAGCGTATACACATACGGTATTTGAAGTTCCCTACTATATGGTGGACATGGTGTCCTCTTTGAAAGATATGTCCTCGGCTAGATGTGAGACGGGAGTGGACCGCCCTGAATTTGGGGCAATTTCACATGACCGAGAATTCTCTCCACCCCTTCCCGTACGTTTTGCTGCTCACTCTCGTTGTCCTCGCCCACGTTTATCGTCTACCAGGTCTCGCGTGTTCTCGTTCCGTCACCAACGTCCAGGTCTCTTAAAATCTGAGAAGAGCAGTCGTCACATGGAGTGGAACAAACCTGCCGCTTACCAAGTCCCAGACAACCAGTTGCCGCTTCCTCAGCAGCTACGTAGGCAACTGCGGCCTCAGTACTGGAACTACGATGACGACGAAGATGCATACGATCCCAGCCAGCGAGATGACATGGCATCTCACCGGTTTGCTGTACCACCAGGTGCCTTGGCAGCGCCACCGACAGTCTTGCCCTTCAAAGCTGATCCCACAGATACACTTGGAAACAACAACTCTCTACTTCAGCCGCTCAGCTCGCTGGCTGTTCCGACAATTGACGAGCCGGTGGACTTTCAGCAGTTCTTCACTCCACAGAACAGCACTTTTCCTGATGCCGCTTGTCTTTCGCCGATACAGCAACTCCAGAATCAACAGCAGCAGGTACAACAACGACAGTACGGACAACTATCGACACCGCTTGCAGTTCCTCAATTTTCGCCCCTACCACCAGCCATGGCAAACGTCTACGCGTTGCCGATTGCACAGCATGATGATCAGCCAAGCGAGGAGTACTTGTCGGAAGGTAAGCCAGCGTAGAAATACCAGCCCAGCTCAGCATACCAATAAACTAACCAGCCCGTTTGTGTTAATGATGGGTAGATTCAGTTCCGACCCTGCCGCTGAGTTTTCCAGATCGCCAAGCTCCTGATACCGACACACCTCCAGCCTCAAGCTACACCCCGCGGGCAGCAGCGATTGCTAACAACAAGCGCTTACTCAGCGACCCTTTCGTGGCGATGCCGACCGTGCGAGAGCCGAAATTCTCGCCGGATCGCCGCAAATTGTGTAGCGTGGAAGGCTGCAACAGTCAGGCAAGGGCTTTCAACCGGTGCAAGCGGCACGGTGGGTCTAAACGCTGCTCTCACCCAGGCTGCACCAAGAGCGTCCAGAGCCGAGGACTGTGTATCCGTCATGGCGGTGGGTCACGGTGCCAGGAGCCTGAGTGCAACCGAGCGTCTCAGAGCCACGGCAAGTGTAAGATGCACGGAGGAGGGCGCCCGTGCATCGTTGAGGGTGTGAGAAGAAGGCGCATCTCAAACGGCTGTGCCGCAAGCATGGCGGTGGAGCCAAGTGCACCGTTCCTGGTTGCGACAAGTGGGCTCAACGCGAAGGCATGTGCATGACGCACTTCAAGGTGCGCAATTCAAGCGATGCAGACGACGCGGGTGCGTACCAGACATCGGCGGTGCCGGTGCCGCCTCCGCTGATGTTTTTTGACGATAATTTGGAGGTCTAAGCTGTAGTACTGCAAGAAGAGGAAGAAGAAGAAAGAATGATAACAGTTTTGCCTCCACTCCACTTTTGAATTTGAATTTATTTTTGAAAAACCGGTATTGTATCGGTATAAATTTCGCGGGTCACCGAACGTGGGCAATTCAAACCCGCTGCAGCGAGCGAGCGACCCGGATCACAGGCGACGGAGGTTTAAGGAGCAACCACACGCGTGTATTAGTCCACCGAGGCGCCGTACTAGGCCCCTGCAGGCAGTCAAGCCAGAGCAGAAAACGCACGGCGTTCCCGTCACCAGAGCGCTGGGATTTAAGTACGAGACAAGAATCGACCGAATGTTGGACACGAACAGCAGCGGGTCGAGGCCTCGGGGGCACGACGCAGAGACGTTCCGAGTGGCGGAGGAGCTCATCATGCTCAGCAACCACGCGACTGCTTCACCGCCAACGCCCTCGCCGCTGGAGCAGAACCCGACGCTCGGGACTGACTCGCCCTCCAACATTTCCGGCTTTTTCGAACACGTGCGAGGGAGTTTTTCGTGTTTTTATACTAGAGATGCCGTTTTGTAACTCGTTTTTTTCTCTTCCCTACTTGAATGTGTGAAGACGGCAAATGAAAGTGCGCTGTCGAAGGTGAAGATGCAAGCGCGTGCTCATCAGAGGTCTGCATTGCAAGCATTCTAGCGTTTCGTGACGTGTTCAAACTTGTTTTTTTATTGCTGTTGTATCTACTGTAGAAATCGCCGCGCATCGACCCTGACTACGACTCAGGTACTGCATTGCATTGATTCCGGGAGCAGCATTTTCAGCTGCGACGGGTTGTAATTCCTTACTACATGTATTGCGGCCAACTTGATGCTAACTGCTATGGCCAATTTGTTGATCCAACATGCGCAGTCTAAATCTAAATTGCTTCCGTCTCAAAGAGCTGTGCATAAGGGCAGCCAGCTGGACAGCAGCAAGTGGGAAAACAGAGAGGTCGTTCTCGAACACTCAGCAGTACGAGCAGTACTCTCTCCGGTGTTTTATGTCGTTAGGTATTCTTTTGTTAACTGCATTGTGCATTTGCTTCTGAGAGCAGGACATCATCAACTCACGCTGCGATGTCTCCCACTCGGAGTTATTGAAAGAGCATCGCGTTCGCTTTCGTCGCACCCGCAGGCGGTACGGCAATTACGGCTTGAGTTTCTTGGGCATTTGATAGCTGATTTTTGGCTGTTTATTTTCCTTTTTATATGCAGGTGGAATCTCGAGCAGCGCACCAAGAATCGCGAGTATCTAGCTCGCTTCCACGTCCAAGGCATTCCTCTGGTGCAGCACCTTGAAGCGCTGACGCACTGGCGGTAGCCGACGGTGTACATCAAAGCGCGAAATACAACCAGTATATTCCTTTAGACGGCCCATCAAACAGATGGAGCCATAATCGTGCAACTCTTTAAAGCAACTCAAGACGTCTGTTTACCTCGTCAACTCCATTGACGACACCCCCACTCAAAAGTGTCCACATTAAGACGCAGCGTTCTACCCGGAACCAATAGATAGTATGATTGCATTCACCAGCACCTGGTCGAGCCTTTTCGTGGGGTTGGTCATTTGCTACACTGCTGTCCAAGTTTGAAAGACTCTGGAATTTCGAGCGTGCACGAACGACCGTCTAGGATTGCCAATTCTGGATTGGCCACCCATCCACGCAAGCACTGCATGTTTGTACGTAGTCGTCGTCGGCAGACTACCTACAGCACTCGAGACGAGAACATTGCCGCAAGCAGGCCAATGGCGTGGCAAATCTAGGATGCAATTGAAGGGTGGAAGGAAGCCACAGTGTCAGTTGAGTTTCACTTGTTTTCAGTAAGGACCCGCTATTGTTCCTTACTTTTGAGGGTACGTACCGTTCTGCTGGCTCGAGCTATGCGCAACTGAACGTCGCTCACGCAACATTACTTGTCTGAAACAAAAAACTTGCTTTTATAAAATTTTTGCATACAAATGTCAAGTTAACTCCAGCATTCTTCGACCCATAGTGAATCAGGACTAGCCCACACCAGAACGGCGTGAACGAAGGCGACAGACAAGAGGGAACAAGGCTGCGCAGGTGCTATAATAGCTAAAGCGACAAGGCGCGTCGACATTACGAGGCGCAACGCAGAGACACAGCGGCAGCTGGCGTTAAGACAAGCGCAGGACACGACGGCGCTGGAAATCGCAGGGAACGAGGCGCTCTTCGGCCAATCAGGTGCGGGAAGCGCCGACGAGCCGTGGAGTGTGGGAGTTTCGGGCTCCAGCACAGCAGGAGGAAGCGCGTGGACCACAACGGACGCATCTCCGTCCGCCTGGTACAGCAGCAACTCAGCAGGAGGAGAATTCTACGCTCGTGGAGGCGGAAACCTCAAGCAACGCCCACTTGCCAGTGGCAACAGTGTGCGTAAAGCCAAGAGCAGCAGTGATACTCTAGGTGCTGCGGACGCAATGGGCAACTACGACCGGGACTTGCACTTGCGAATGCAGGCGCCGTCGCATCGACTTTCAGGGGGACAAATGAACCAGCAGCAACAGGTTTCACAGACCTCCCATCTGCCACATCGAGTCAAATCAGGGATTTCCTCTACTGGGGGCGCAAACCTCAACACTGTGCCCTATTTCCACCACATTTTGGACAGGAACAGCAGTGGCAACAGCTCCACCAACTCGTTGCTCTACAATCCGTCCTACAATTACGGAGAAGCCCCAGCCACGACCGCAGCGGCCAGCAAACGGCCTCGAGTGAGCAACAATTTCAGCTTTTTGGCCCCATACGGAGCTGTCGGTTTCCCGTCGCCAACATTTGAGACGGAGCATTCTCTTCCAGACTTCACCACAAACTGGGGTTTCAACAGTCGAAATCTGACGCGTAGCGCCACATCAGCAATCAGTGCAGCGGCGACTAGCAGCAACGTGATGACGACGTCGAGTTTAAGTTCCAGCAGTGCCAATTCGTCGTCCAACTTGGCGACAGTCGGGTCGGGATTGACGTCCCCCAATGGGACGTCCATGTTTACAGTGGATTCTCTGTTACCAGACTATGAATCCGGATTATATTCACTATGGAACAGTGCGAATGGCAATAGTGTGATGGGTTATGAGCCCGAAAGCGAGACAACTCCAAGCCAGTTGCAGGTGCAGCAACATCCATTGTATATGAACTCGGAGGAGGAGCTTAAGATGGATTACCCTCAGTTGTCGGAGTTCAATCAGGGAGATTTGGATTATCTGTGCGGTCCGATGGAATCAGGCGGACCATCTCCAACGACGCCATTGGGCACATCAGCAGGTAACAGTATGATGAAGATGGACCATTTGGTTACAACAGACAGGAAGACGAATGCTGGTGCTGCGGGAGTGTTGGGGAGAGAGTCGCAGTTGGAGAGGTTGCTGGCACCAGCTACACCGGACTATGGCGCGAATCATGGACGCAGCACGACAGACGATGATGCTGCAGGGCATAAGACGAAGAGGGCTTGTAAATCGTATGGAGATGCATACGGGACTGTTGCATACGGGACTGTACCGACCGGGAGTGATAGCGCAGCTGGGGATCATGCAATTAGTAGTGCTGGCGCATTACGGAATCTAGCGGTGGGTACTACGATGGAATCGAAGCGGGAGAGCATGCCACCACTGGGAAACTTTCATAGTGGGTCAACGGCACTGTTATCGGTGAATTCTTCCTCTAGCCAATCCGTTGTGGCCTCTAGTGGGACGACACCGGCTATGACAGTGACCATAGCAGCGCCAACAACAACACCTAAGAAGAAAACAGCTGTGAAACGCCCACGCAGTCGGCAATGCGACTTTCCTGGGTGCTTGAATCGGGCCCGGTCGCACCAGAAGTGCAAGAAACACGGTGGGGCACACCAATGCGTCTTTGAGGGCTGCACGAAGAACAGCCAGAGCCGCGGACTGTGCATTGCTCACGGTGGCGGCTCTCGTTGCAAGGTGGAGGGATGCGTTCGTGCAGCACAGTCGAAGGGTCTATGCAAGTCACACGGCGGCGGCGAATTTTGCGCAGTTGAAGGCTGTCGTAAGAAAGCGCATCTGAAACACCTATGTCGCACGCACGGCGGTGGCGTGCGCTGCAAAGTTGATAAATGTACGAAATGGGCACAGCGCAAGGGCTGGTGTATGGCGCATGCCAAGGAATATGTGGGGACATGAGGTGGGAGCAAAGAAGATCATTTTTAGGGAAGTGTCGTGCTCACGGTGTGGTTGCAGCTTGAAGCTTCCTTCAGTATAATTTCTTATTGGCGACGGAGAACCTATTATAATGCTCAAACGTGTTGCGCGTTTGGTCTCTACTATAATATAGCGATTTGTTATCATACGTTTTTTAAAACCTCCCTGGTGCCACGTTCCATGTATCACATTGAAGCAAAGGTAATGATCTTCACCCCATGCTACAGTTTTCGTAGCTGTTCGTCATCTGAAGGCATGTTGTGCCTATTGGTATTTCAAAGTTTGTTTTGTTGGTTGGTTACTACATTTGATGTTCGTACACGTTCGCGCGTTATGCATACTTCTCCCGTTACCCTCGTTCACAGTACAAAACGGCAGTGTCAAAACAGTTCGCTAATGAAAAAATCGCGACTGACAGTCATTGCAGCGTGATCGAGTTGAAAAGTGCTCAAGCGTTCCCCTCATACATGTACTCCTTCGCCTTCGTCTCAACGCGCCACATGTAGCGGACCGAACATGAACGACATCTCGTCTTGACGCTCTCTCGACTCCCGATCACTGCAACGACTGGCTCAACGATCCCCTGAACTATATTATAAGTAATTCAAAATGGCCTGTTGTGCTGGCCCCACTGAAGGTGAAGCCATCGAGCTGGTAACGGAGGACGAAGAAGGAGCAGGACTATTGCTGGGACTCGGTAGGCTCTCCTCGTCATGATCTGGGTCATCATCAGTGCTAGCCGGGGACAGTGGAGCAGGATCAAACAAGTTGTACAGTTCCGACCACGGCAGTTCATCCGTCGAAACCACTCGGCGAGCCGGCATCTCTTCTTGAAAAAGCGAGTGGCTCGACAAATCTCCTGATTGATGATCCAATACTTGCTGGTGCTGTGGCTGTCTTTGTTGTTGCTGTTGCTGCTGCTGCTGCTGACTGATCATCATTTGTTCGGATAACTGCTGAATGAGTTGCTGTTGGTGACGGAGAAGTTCCTGTTGTTCGCGCTGATGCTGTCGAAGCTGCTGGTTTTGCTGACTTATGAGTAACTGGTGTTGGAGTTGTTGATGTATCTGTTGTTGCTGTTGTTGCTGCTGCTGCTGCTGTTGAGACTGCAGCATACCGCCACTGCACATCAAGTTATCAAGTCCTCGGTAGTCAAATCCCGAAGACGCGCTATCCACCAAGACGGAGGATGATGGAGGGCACACTGTCATCGGCGAAGAAACAGAACCGAAAATGTTCTCCATCTTGAAAGGCGGCACGTCTGCCATCGGTGATGTCACGTCCACAAAACCCGAGGAAGTAGGAGGTCCAGGAGCAACTGCACCCATGGCAGATGACATAGTCGGGCGACGTCCATACGTCATATCCTCTTTGGATGGAGACACAACTGGCGAATCGTTTGTAGACGTTGATATGATTGTGGACGCTGGTGAAGCCGGAGGAGGTGGCATTAAGCCACGTGCAGGTGAAGTGGGCTCTGGGTGAACTGCCCGCTTTCGTTTAAGAGCCCGGTCGTCATCCTCTCCATTGTGAAATGGTTCCGCCTCAGGTTTTATGCTCACAGCGTGACTGGCTCGGCGGCTTGAGTAGATAGAAAACCTGTCGGAGCGCAGCCGTTCGAGGCAGTACATGTAAGAACCCATGGGTTTCATGAAAAGTACCTCGAGAACATGCTGAGCATCACTTCCAGAAAGACCCTGACCACGCGGCGCTGTCCAACCATAGTGCCACGCCTTGCACTCGGCATTAAACTCAAAGATGGCCGATTGGGACGACGTCTCCATAGCAGCACCACGTAAAATTCCCGGAAACAACGGATTCATCGGGTTCTGTTTATCACGTACCCAAGCGAGTACATCGGTCTTCTCAATTGTCTGACCAGGAAACACTTCAGGTCCCGACACCGTCTGGTCAAATGTTCCTTCAAGGTTCAGGAAACGCGCGTAGGCTAATACAGCTGGGCGGGTGGTCTGAATGGGGCAAATCTTGACGCCACCTGATTCCGTCACACGACTCACTGCCACGTGCACACGGATCGAATCTCCGCAAAATCCCGAGCTCACATGACGCCCATTCCTACAGCACGGGAAGCATCGCAAATTTTTCTGTCCTCCCTTTTTGTTGTTACGTTGATATCGCGGTCTGAAGAGCTGGAAGTCCTTCGTAGGCGCCACAAAAGACGCGCGGACATTTAATCCATGTGGATTCTCACACGAATCATTACAGCAGGGTCCTGGTACGCTTTGGTACACTAAATTGTCGTCATCCTCTGGGTCATCTCCCTCATTGGCTTTGTATTGCCGTCCGACTCAATCCATGTGCCGAAACCTGCTTCGATCTGATACGTCGGCGGCTCCAACAGCAGCGAGTCTCGTGCAGCCAACAACTTGTAAAAATCTACTCCGCCCTCCACTGTCGACGGATAAATTTGTCGCATCGCCTGCAGTCCTGAATATTTAACCTGCACAACCACAAGTCAACGACCAATAAAAAAAAGATAACCTTATAAAACTACTACTTTTGAGGTAGAATAAAAATATCCAAGAACAGAACGTACAATAGAAGTGTACGTAAATTCTCCGGGCGGTGGACGCACTACACACGTAGACACGTGGCCCACCGTGTGCGTGCTCTTGAGAATCATCCGCAGAAGGCGCTCGAATTCCTCCACGTGACGCGGGTCCACACACATGCGGGTGACCATCACAGCCTGCAGGTAAGCGTACCATAATATTGGTACCAACGTTAAATAACAATTCTTCCTTGTTAGAAAATGTGTCACAACTGCAGCGTACCTCCTCGTCGTCCTGGATGTTGGAGGACTGCAGCACTTCTTTGAGCATGCGGAAGGACAGGAAACTGCGCGTGAGCTCCGCGCTCTTGGACTCTTCGTCCGCCATGGCTGCGTCAGTAAGAAGGAGATGAGAGTGTTGGTCTTCCTGAGCCTGGTGCTTTGGACTTCGTTCTTTGGCGGTTGAGTGGTAAAGGCGACTGACCATCACCTCGGAAAAGTGATACACTCACGTGTCGAGGCTCTTCGAAAGAGAGACCTGTCCTTTTGAGTTCACTATACCCATAGTGGAACCGAGTGCTTAAAACCTTAGCAAATACGATACCTAGGAGATATAATGAACATGGATGTACGCAAAATACGTTATGATGAAGGATCCGTGCATATTTCTGCAGCACATACTTTTGGCCAATCGCAGCGGTTGCACGTACCAGTCTGAAAAAAGTACGATTACTGTAGCAATCCATCTTTGCACCATCCGTCAGATAGAATTCGAGCTTGCGTGGAGAACGGAGGCGACTCCTTCGAGTCGAAAAGCGCCGCAGCCAGTTCCTCCATCGCACTCTCGTTGCTGCAATTGGCTCGATGCTCCTGATACGTTGTTCGCATTGCTGTGCACAAGTCCATAGATGGCAATAGCGACTCGGGAGGCACTCCACCGACTTCTGCTACTGTTGCCTTAAGTACTGATGCCCTCTGTGTCTTTTGTAATGCATTCGCTCTGCACAGTGATTGCAAAACATAAAGAAACAATAACATCGAAAATAGTGTCATTTGAACTCCTCATGCCATTGACTCAGGAGGACAAGATCAGGGAGGGTTTACTTACCTCAATGTCTTCTTCGTAGTTGTTTTTCGTCGAGAATTGGCTTTGACTGTACCGTCGTCACGTACAGGGCTTGTTAATAGTGCTTCAGGGCAACCGCTTGGCGATAAGCTACGGAAATCAAGCAATTCCGCGATCGAATATTGCGTTTTACCGGTGGACGTCTTCAATTCATCTGCGCTTGATTCATTGCTCTCACTGATAAAAATGGCCGTGCTTTCCTCCCCCGATCTTCTTGAGGATTGACCGTACGTGTAATCGATGCAGCAGAGCTTTCCGAAGCGTCGGCAGCTTCATAACCTTGGACTTTGGTCTGCCTCTTCTGCTCCGTAGGCAGTATCTCATCCCCTTTGTCTTCCAAATGTACAGTACCTGCAAGGAAGTCCGCCAAAGATCCGAGCTCTACCCGCGAATGCCGAAGCCGCTCCTGCGCCTGAACCCGTTCATTCGGTTCCTCCAGACTAGGATTAACTCTTGCAAGCGTAGTATCCTCTCCACTGTTTTCATCTACAGCACTCTTCTCACTCTCTTCATCATCTCCACTATTGTCAGGCCCTTCGGTCTTTTGCCAGCTCTCTATCCGATCTTTGCATGGCAATTCGTCTTCCGTTTCCCTCTCAGCAGCATAATACTCTTCGTAGCACGTTCGACAGTAGTAGCAACCGTCGTTCTCATCCAATACCATCTCTCCACTGCCAATACCACACGTAGCGCATTCAATCGCTCCCTTCTCCTTCTGCAAGTGCGCTTCTCCATCTTGGATCTCCCTAATCTGCTTCATCACTCGCCCTCTCTCCATCTCCACACGCCTCACACTGCAGTACAGCGCCTTGTAACTACCAAGAACGTTCCGAAGCGAGCATTCATTGATCACTCCCAGCGCATAGTCGAAATGCTCCAGAGCTTCCTGCAGGAGAGAAAGCGGCTCTTTCGACTGCGATGCAAGGCGCCTACACACCTCTCCGACGTTCTTGGACAGGACGAACAAGCTGGCAAAGTCCTGCTGCGAATAAGCAGCGCCTAGCGCCTCTTTCCAGACCTCCACAGCCTGCGCAAACTGCTCGTCATTAGCGTGTCGACGGCCAGTACGGATGGCGATCTCCATCCAAAGAGCAGAATGATACAGTGTTCTTGTACGGAGAGAACCCGATAGGTTCTTTTAGAGGGATCTCTGCTTGAAGATGGACTTCACTCGACGAAAGTATGGCGTGGAAGGACCCGGTAGACAGATTCGTGGAGCTCCTCCGTCTCCGTACAGTAAGCGGAGAAGGACCCAACGGCAGTTACCAGCAAGTAAGATGGACATTGCCAGACAGATAACGTGTCATTTGTAGCCAACTATTAAAAATCTGTTTTTTGTTTGACTGCATCAAAGTGTGTGGAATGGCTGCGTTCCTACCTCCAAGAGCGTAAGTGGCGGCTGTCAGTCTTCTTTCTATAGCTGACTAACAACAGCATATTGGGGTTTACTGTCCTGTAGTTGGTCTGCCAGTCCAGATCTTCTCGCCCGTTGAGAATAAACCAATTGTTTTGGTACGAAAAGATGGTTATTATGCAACAAGGCTCAAAACTGATGTTGCTATTTGATTACATTTACAGGCGACATGGCAAGGAGAGGACCCGACACTTCCTGGAATCATCTTGAATTCCCACTACGATGTTGTGCCAGCAATGGCTGAGCACTGGGAGTTTGATCCCTTTGAGGTGGGATAAGAGAAACGCCCCAAGTATCTGTGAGTGCGTTCTGACGTTGCTTTTGTTCTGTTGAAAACGCTGATCAGGCGAAGGTTCTGCACGACGGTCGAATCTACGGCCGTGGGGCGCAGGATATGAAGAGTGTGTGCATCCAGTACGTGGAAGCGGTGCACAAGCTCATAACTTCGGGGTTCAAGCCCAAGCGCAACGTTTACTTAATCTTCGTTCCCGATGAGGAGATCGGTGGGGCTGACGGAATGGGGGCCTTCCTTGAAACCCAGGAGTTTAAGTCGATTCTACCCGTTGCGTTTGCATTTGACGAAGGGCTAGCCAACCCAGGTGACTCGTACACTGTATTCTACGGAGAGCGATCTCCGTGGTGGGTCTACGTCAAGGCCGAGGGACCTACGGGCCATGGAAGCAGGTTCATCAAGAACACTGCCACGTCAAAGATTGTCGACATCTGTAACAAAGCGCTGGCTTTTCGTGAAGAGCAGGAGCGTGCTCTCGCCGCCGACAATGGCTGTAAACACGGCGACATGAAAAAGAAGAAACTTGGAGACGTCACAACAATCAACATCACCGCGCTGCAGAGTGGCGTGTCGCGTGATGGCGGCAAGACGCACGCACTGAATGTGATCCCAACGGAAGCTATCGCTGGTTTCGATATTCGAGTTTGCCCCGAGATGGACTTCAAGGTGATGAAATCGAAGCTGGACGAATGGTGTGCTGCGGAGGGTGTTTCTTGGGAGTTTGCGCCGTGGACCGCTCCGCTTCATCAGCACTTCCTCACCTCTTTGGATGCTGATAACGTGTGGTGGAAACTCTTCCAGCAGTCATGCGAGCGCATCGGAGAGAAGCTGGAGACCGAAATCTTCCCAGCTGCCACTGATAGTCGCTATTTGCGCAAGGTGGGCGTTCCGGCGATTGGTTTCTCGCCCATGAAGCAAACCGAGATCTTGCTGCACGAGCACAACGAAAGCCTCCAAAAGAGCACGTTCTTGCATGGCATTGATGTCTACGTAGCTATTTTTCAGGATATGTTCGCACACCAGTAAGATGTTTGCCACTTGTTGTAGATCCAGAGAATACGATGGTGCCATTTGATAGTTCCTACTGCTGCTTTTTCTCATCACAATCGTTTATACCATTCGGCGCTAGTTGATGCAACATTGAGCTGCCACTGAAGGACAAATTGATGCTATGCAAAGAAGGATTGGTTGCATTGCATTGCATTGCAAAGAAGGAGGCACAGTACAAAATAATTTCCTAACACCGGTATGGCACGCAGTTCATCTCCTATTGCATCGACGGCGTGGATTGAGGATACCTAGAAGTAGATTTTGTTGTCTGTTCATTTTCTTTTAAACTGCAGTTGCCTTTCTGGTAAGAAATTGTTTGCTTGATGGCGACCTGCCCTTACATGCCATTTCACACATGCCAATAGGCCATGAAGAATGCATACCAAAGCACCATCGTCAAAGCCATCGCGTCGCACCCCAGAGCTCATTCCCGAATTTTGAAACTTCCCATGAAGCACTCCCAAGCTCTAAAGTTCCGTCCGTCCGAGCGTGCATTAACTTTTTTCGAAAACATCACCAACTCCGCAACCAACACTCCGCCTCGACCGTCTAAGACTCACTCATGGTTCTTTACGAAGCTCTCGCCACGACGCCAACTCCAGCATCGTCAAGCCGTCGTGCTTTTCGCTGGACTCGCTGATATCCCAACAGCGGCTGTCGCTGATGAAGACACCCAGGCAAGGAGACCTCGTCTGCTGAAATCCCCGTCGGCTATGAAAACGGCAAAGAAAAGCTTCAGGTGCCTCAGATGTCATTGAGACAAGCGCGTGTAAGCCTCATCACCTGCTCCCCTGCGACCAACTCAGATCTGGCTGCAGCGAGCGCCAGTCCGAGTCCAGCGTCCTGCGAAAGCTGAATCTGTTCGCCGTCAGCCAAGTCGGATACCAACCCGAGTCGGCAGTCGTACGTACCCTCGACCACCTGTTCAAGACAAGCTACCTTTAGCAATTGGAAAAATCCACCCAGTGGACCGCGACAGTCTCACAATCCAGCGAGTCACGCTCCTTGTCGCAGTAGTCAGTTGACCGGCTAATCGATCGATCTATAGATCACTAGCAGTAATCTACCTGGAGCATACCCGTCACCATCCTCACGAAATATGTGAGCTCAGTTCCAGAAGACATCGATGAAAGGAATAGGAATCACGAGTCGATGTACCACCCCAACCTTAAACGCATCCGACCATCGAGCGTTTCACTTGGAACACACATCATTTTGTAAGATGACATTGGAGACGACCTTACTTCTTCAAAACAATTCATTTTCTTTGGCAAGGCGAAGCAAACCAACCGCTCCTGTGCACGCAAAGGGCTGGAATGGTGCAGTATCTCGCTCTTCATCACTCTCGTGTCGCTTTGACTTCCGCTTCTCCAAACGTTTCGCTCGCTTAGAACGCTTAATTCGTCTCCGCCGCGGACGAGCAGAAGCAACAGCTTTTGTCCGAACACTGGATTTTACTTCATCAAGCGTTTGTTGCTTCAATTTGGTCGCGGCAGCAACCTCGTCCTCATCTTCGCTTTCATCACTATCAAAATCGGCCCCATAACCGTCTGAATCGCCATGCTCAACCTCAATGGTAATTGTGTCTTCCTCGGTATGACTATTGTCTTCGATGTCCACAGTTTCCCAGTCATCTACTGTCGAGGGCGACACTACTTCATCACCGCTGACACCACTGTCAACTTGAAAATGCGATGCGAAAGAGTCAACCTGCTCTTCCTCTCCATAGGAAGCATTTGCGGCACCATTCTCCTCACACGATGATTCATGCAGATCAACGACATTGGAATCATCAGGACGCGGCGCTGATTCTCGATTTTTCGATGGAAGACGTCCAAAGTCCTTCTTCCATAAACGCAATATGTGAATATGGTGGTCAAACAGCATCTGGTAATGCTCCTCTGAAGTATTTTTCTGGCTAAAATCACGAGGCAATCGCCCAAATATCATGGCGATGACCATATCCAGTACATTCATACCAGTACTTGGACCTGTCTCCCCGTTTGGAACGCCGAAAGCACCGTAGCATTCCGCTTCCTCCAGTTCTGCTTCTTTAAGATAACTGTCCAAGAGCGTCACCAACCGGTTCTCGATATCCTCTAGTTTACGCAGCAACAAGTACTCGCCATTTCTTTTGCCGTCCTGCTTCCCAATTTTCTCCAGTTTATCACGAAAGGAGTCACGGAGGCGCGTCAGCTAATCCAAAGTAAGAAAAACACTCATGTCAACACACCAATCAATTTCTACGACGCGCTGACCCGGACGTACCTCATCAATCTCATCGCTCAGACTTTGCTGTTCCTCCAAGTACCGCGCATGTTCCTGTTCGGCCAGCACCTCCAACTCCGTGATAACTTGTGTCTTCCACTTGATATCTCGAGAGCACCGACGCAGACAATCCTTTAAGTATTCGACACTCTTCCACTGGGATGGATACGACAGTGTATGCAAGTACTCGTGCAATGGGATGTCATCAATCACCGTCGGATAATCCACCATAGCAAAGGTATCATCAGGATACGCCGCATGCAGACCGTCCATCATCCCACGTGAAGTCCCGTACGTGCAATGGAAACAGGACTCTATATCATCACAATAAACCATAAAAAATAGATAAGTCTACTGATCAACTTTCAAGTTTAAAAGAGTAAACAACAAACTTACTCTGTTCAAAGAGCACTTCAGCCAATTGTGAAAAATGTTCATGCAAAGTGGTCTTGACTCTTTGAAAAACTTGCATCATATCTTCATCCGTTTCCCTTTTTCTGGAGGGAAATGTTGCTGCTGCACTCTTGTCAAATTCACAATCAGTCTGGGAAAATCATCAGGAAGATCTGGCGTCGTCTCCTGCTCCCAGTCCTCGGTCTCCTGCGCATGATCCTGCTTCTGTCCGTCTGCAATTGTGTCCTGGAGGTCTTCTGTCTCCCAGTCGCGCTCCTCCCATGAAGCGTCGACGTCATTTGATGGAATGTCAGTCCTATTTTGTGCATTTGGTCCAGTTTGAGTCGACGAAGAGGATGCAATGGAACTCTGTTGGATCTTGACGGCTGTGGGGGCTGTTTGACGCGCTCGTAAGAAGGAAGCAGGGATAGAGAAGCTCAGCGACATTGAAGAGTCGACGAGAACACGCGGAGGACCCCTAGGAGCGTCGGCAGAGCGCGTCAACACCTCCATCTTGGGCTCCATTGTGATGTGGTGAATTTCTTTGACTGGAGCGGAGTAAAAACTTTGTTATACTGGCGTTTTGTAAGTCGGTAAAAACTCGAATTTACATTTTTATTGGGATATAATCCACGTTTTTGCTAGGTGGCTACAAAATCAGCAGAAATGGCTACATTGAGTTGAAGAGTTTACGAGTTAGCTCATATTATTCACGGGCTGCAGATACCCTTGCTGAGTAAGATGAAGATTGCATCCTGTTTTGTACAAGGAGCTACTTTTTCTTGAGGGAGGCAAGATACATGCCGAGGGACTTCTGCACCTTGTCGGTCTGCGCGAAGTCCGTGAAGGCTTCCAAGTCTTGTTGACGGATTGCAATCAGTCGGTTAGCTGTTTCCTGGCGCATCAATTGTTTGGTCTTCACGCGTGCCATGTCTGAAACGTTGCAAAGCAACTCAATCAGCAACAACAACAAAATGCAAAACGTTATCACGAAACAAAGTACCTGGAATTGTCAACCATTTCCCCATTGCCGTTTCAGCACGAGGGAAAACATCTTCAAGCGCCACAGCTTCGTCCACTAATCCAATGGCTTTAGCTTTGGTGGCGTCCACCTGCAAGCCCAGCCCCAGCATCTTCTCGGCCTCTCTGTGGCCGATCGTGTTGACAAAAGTGTCCCGGAACCAGGTCGGAGCCACGATGCCCAGTTGGGTCTCATTTAGGCCAATCATGGGCTTGCCGCTCGTCATGATGCGGTAGTCACAGCACATAGCCAATAGACAGCCGCCCGCTGGACTGTGGCCTTCAATGGCAGCGACAGCAGCTAGACGCGTCGTGTACAGACGCAGATAAAGGTCCTGCAACGCCGTCCAGAACTTGGTGATCTTGGCAGGTTGGGGTTGATACATTTCCATAATGTCCAGCCCCGCCGAAAAGACTTTTGATTGGATGACGCCAAGATCATTCCTCTAACAAGCCACAAGGACAGATTAGGTGGGCTCCAGCTTCGATTAGTTTAGAAAGCGAACATACCGCACACTTTTATCGTCTTCAAGCTTCTTGATAGTCGCGTCCAGCTCTTGAATTAGCTATAAAGTGATTATAAACGATTAGATTTAAAAAATAGGATCTGAAACACTGTCAAGTTTACCGCCGTGTTGAGGGAGTTGACGGGTGGACGATTCAGACGCACGACCGCATACTTGTCTCTCTTCTCCACGAGAACCAGCGGCTCTTTCGCCGAGGACAGAGCGCGGGCGGCGAGGCCACCGATGCGACTGGACTGAAGTAGAGAAGGTCGAGCTGCGAGCATCTTTCTTTCCAGCAGGAGGGATCTGCTAAATGAGCTCCTGGATCGAGCGTCTGTCAAAGATCCCGACGTGAAAACGACGTGATAGATTTGCGAGTCGCACACAAATTTGTGTATGGAACAAGATCATGCTAAGTACGTTTTCGATTAAGTTGCACCCTGATATAAGGGTGACCAGCTCATGTTTTTAACCCTTACATAGGGGAGCGATATCTGCCACAAGAAACTGTTTGAGCAACCGACACTTCCCTGCCACCAGGTTCATTTCTGAAGTAGGCAAGACATGACGACTCCAAGCGGCAAGACGGTGGGCATCTGCGGCGCCACGGGTGCGGTAGGCATCGAGATCATCTCGGTGCTGTCGGAGCTGAAGTTCCCAGTGAAGGAGCTGGTTCTGTTCGCGTCCTCCCGCTCCGCCGGCAAGAAGGTGTCGACTCCGTACGGAGAAGTGACCATCGCTCTGTTCTCCGTGGAGAAGGCGGCCAAGCTGGACTACGTCTTCCTGGCGGTGTCTGGAGATTTCTCTCTGCAATACGCCAAGGAGCTGGTGGCGGTGCCCAATGGCCCCGTGGTCATCGACAACTCGTCGGCCTTCCGTCGCGACCCGGAGATCCCTCTCGTCATCCCGGAGATCAACGGCAACGTGCTGCTGAAGAAGCAGGAGAAGCTCATTGCCAACCCCAATTGCACGACCGCCATTGCCGCCATGGCGCTGTGGCCGCTGCACTGTGAGTTCGGCATCAAGAAGCTCATCGTGTCCACGTATCAGGCTGCCAGTGGAGCCGGCGCCGCTGGCATGCAGGAGCTGCATGACGGAGCTGTGGCCTTCCTGGAAGACAAGCCTGTGATCAACAAGGAGTTCGCGTACCCGCTCCCGTTCAACCTGATCCCGCACATTGACAAGTTCCAGGAGAATGG
The DNA here is from genome assembly GCA_011947355.1 of Phytophthora boehmeriae. Taxonomy (NCBI): domain Eukaryota; phylum Oomycota; class Peronosporomycetes; order Peronosporales; family Peronosporaceae; genus Phytophthora; species Phytophthora boehmeriae. Next base: position 343,660 of record JAAVTJ010000145.1, on the reverse strand, counting down.
CTACACCAAAGAAGAGATGAAGGTCACGTGGGAGACGCGCAAGATTTTTGGCGAGCCCGACCTTGCTGTCAGTTGCACGGCTGCTCGTATCCCCATCATGCGTGCTCACTCCGAGGCCCTTTCCATTGAGACGGTGAAGCCGGTGAGCATTGCCCGCGCTCGTGAGATTCTGGCGCAGGCTGACGGAGTGGATCTGGTAGACGAACCGGAGAAGCTGCTGTATCCCATGCCCAAAAACGCCACCAAGAAGTTCAACATCGAAGCTGGCCGGCTGCGCAAGAGCCTGGTCTTCGGCGACCACGGCCTGGAGCTGTTCGTTTCTGGCGACCAGCTACTGCGCGGTGCTGCGCTGAACGCCGTGCTAATTGCCCAGTTCATTGAGAACCCGCGTACCACCCCGCAGTTCACCAAGAAGAAGCCCGTGTGCACGCTGTCGAAGGATCAGCAGCAGGTTGTGCTGGGCCTGGCTGTGGGGACCGTTGTCGGTGTCGCCTCCGTGCTGGCGTATGGTCTTGTGAAGAAGAACTAAACCACTTAAAGTCACGAACATTCATTTCATCTTATGGCCTCTTGTATGGCCTCTTAGTTGTATCTGCTGTCGTTGTTAGATGGTCTAACCAAAGCTGTGCTGCTAGGTCTACAGGATGCGCCAGCAATGCCTAGCCCTGCGCTTTCTCCTTTGAGTTTCGTGTGCGTCGATGATAAATGCATGCTGCGCAGCTGGTGCACTGTCGCGCCGTGCTTAAGCTGTCTTTTTGACTCGCTAGGTCCATTGTTGTCGCTCCGACTTCCTTCGCTGGAAGATGGACTTGAACGTCTACTTGTTTGTGGCCCAAGCCGCTTTCTACAGTCAGATGCGCAGTTATTTCTCGCATTCCTACAAACACAACAACTGCTGTGCATTCATCCGCACCTGTATTTGTGCGCTAAGTGCGACTGCATCATGCGGCGCTGATTTGGCTCAATATCCTTCTTGTCCAGCAAGGCTGAAGAGTTGGCGGGAATTTAGTGAGCGCTTACACACAAGGGTAATGCGAAGAAGCCACTTACCTAAGCGTGCAGACGAGAAAGTGATGGTTTTCTCGCGATATTTGACAACTGTTGTGACGGGGTTGCCACGCAGATCTAACTCAACAAGCGACGTGATCCCACCAACAAGAGCAAAAACTTCCTCCAGGTCGACTATGAGGTTCTTCGACAGGTCTAGCTGTTCCAAACAGCGGAGAGAGATCAATGGCTTGGTGGTAGCCACACGACAACTAGACAGGTCCAGCACTCGCAACGACCGCTAAGCACACAATTTAGGCACGGGGCACGCAAGCCACAATGTCAGTAGCCGTAGCTTTTGAGAAGACAATCGACAAGATGTCGGAGCGTACCGCCAAGGCCCACATCGTTTCCTCTTCAAACGAAAACTCCAAGTTCATGGGCACGGCTTGATTGGCCAGATGTAGTTCCTGCAGGCGAGGGCATTCACGCAGCCCTTCCAGTCTTGAGATGGCATTTTTCTCTAGATAAAGCTTCTCCAGGAGCTTGAGCGGATCCAGATTTTCCATTCGACGCAGACAATTGCCCTGAAGATGCAGCTGCGTGAGCTGTGGCACTGCGTCTAGATTCTCGATCATCTCGACCTCGTTGTCGTAGAGATACAGCACCTTCAGATTGGGGCAGTGGTGCAGGTTCTGGATCTTTCGGATAGCTCCATCGACATTGCCTCCTTTTTCCAACATCTTGCTGGCGTCCCCATTCAACGCCAAGTGCGTAATCCGCTTGAGGTAGTGCGACAGATTCTCCCTCTTGCCAACACTGAGCTTCGTGGCGTTTAGCAGCACCTCCAGTGTGATCTCCCGCCCTCCGCCATTACTCGACCCTCGCTGGCTGGCTTCTGGTTCTTCATCGACATACTGGTTGCTGGACCGATCCATTGGCTACCGCTGGGAGCGACACTTGGAAAGCTCAGAAGAGTGTAAAATGCATCAGCACTATCAATAGCAAGTCGTTTCATCGCTCTGGAATAGATAGCAATAGATACTTCCATAAAGGGGAGGCACCAGCAGCACCACCAGCTTCAGCAGCAGTGTATGCAGCTTGTGCCTTGGAGTCACGAAAGAGAGAGCCCACGTACGTGGCACATGTAGCCATCCCGATTTGAAGCCATGTTGGTAAATTACCGTATGCGACATGCCAGCTGCGATTCGCTGAAATGTCATTCATTTCCTCGATTGGGTAAAACATCGTCGAAAATTCATGGATTGGTCAAAACACCCTTCTTTTAAGCCAATCGACGCCGTCATGTTAAACCATTGGTTTAGCGCCGTCCACAATTCTTTGCGCAAAGGACGATCTGTGCGTAATTTACGTGGGGAAGAGGCGACAAAACGCGGTATATTACGGCCAGTGGGTTGGTGTTGCGACCTCATTCACTGTTGTGAGACCACAAAGGAACAAGGCCAAGAGACGAGAGAAGGACCAGCAAATATGGCAGAAGGAGGTGCGTCGTCGTCCCCGACACAGTCCACAATGTATACTCGATGCTAACGTTTGTCTGGTCATACTATAACGCAGGGAGATCTACATATGTGCCGCCTCATATGCGCGGAGGAGGCGGCCGCAGTGACGACCGCTTCGACGACCGTCGCGGGGGCTACGGAGGCGGCGGTTACTCGCGCGGCGGCTCTCGTGAGCGCGGCTATGGCGACCGCAGCGGCTCTCGCGAGCGTGGCGACGGCCCCCGCGTGCGCAGAACTCCCGGTGGTCTGGCTTTGAGTCGGACCGCCGCGACGACCGTCGCGATGACCGTCGCGGAGGCTACGGAGGCGGCTACGGCGGAGGCTACGGCCGCGGCGGCGGTGGCATGCGCGTGAACGAGCTTGGATACCACGGAGACACGCGCCCCAACGAGCGTCTGGAGCACGAGCTGTTCGGCGACGCCAAGTCTTCGGGCATTAACTTTGACAAGTACGACGACATCCCAGTAGAGACGAGCGGAGAGAATGTGCCCGACCCAGTGTCGGAGTTCTCGGTGGAGGAGCTCGGCCCGGAGGTCATTCGCAACTTGGAGCTTTGCAAGTACAGCAAGCCCACCCCGGTGCAGAAGTACTCGATCCCCATCGGTCTGCAGGGTCGTGACATGATGGCTTGTGCCCAGACTGGTTCCGGTAAGACGGGTGGTTTCTTGTTCCCGACTCTGGCAGCCATGCTGCGTGTTGGTGGCACCCCACCCCTGATGTCGGCCACGGCCGCTCGCGGAAAATTTTCCCGGCTGCTCTGATTTTAGCGCCGACGCGTGAACTGGCGTCCCAGATCTACGATGAGGCCAAGAAGTTTTGCTACTGCACGGGTGTTGCCCCGTGGTTATCTACGGCGGTGCCGAGGTTGGCCGCCAGCTGCGTGAGCTTGAGCGTGGTTGCGATATGCTGGTGGCCACTCCTGGCCGTCTTGTGGATCTGATGGAGCGTGGACGTATTTCGCTATCGTGCATCCGTTTCCTGATTCTGGATGAGGCCGATCGCATGCTGGATATGGGTTTCGAGCCGCAGATCCGTCGCATCGTCGAGCAGGAGGACATGCCCCGTGAGCGTCAGACGTTCATGTTTAGTGCTACATTCCCGCGCGAGATCCAGCGTCTGGCGTCCGACTTCCTGCGTGACTACATTTTCTTGACAGTTGGCCGTGTCGGTTCGGCGTCAAAGGATGTGAAACAAACTGTGGAATACATTGAGCAGTACGACAAGGAGGACTACCTGGTGCGTTTCCTCAACCAGGTGCAGGACGGTCTGATTCTGGTGTTCGTGGAAACCAAGCGTGGTGCCGATTTCCTAGAGGACATGCTGTGCCGCGAAGGTTTCCCTGCCACATCTATCCACGGTGACCGTTCGCAGCGCGAGCGTGAGGCTGCTCTGGCCAGCTTCAAGTCGGGCCGTACTCCCGTGCTTGTGGCTACGGACGTTGCTGCTCGTGGTCTTGATATCGACGGTGTGACACAGGTTATCAACTTCGACCTGCCCAACAACATCGACGACTACGTGCACCGAATCGGTCGTACCGGTCGTGTCGGTAACGTCGGTTACGCATTGTCCATGATGAACGAGAAGAACCGTAACATTGCGCGCGAGATGTACGAGCTGATGGCGGAGAACGGCCAGGAGGTGCCTGCGTTCCTTGACCAGATGGCCAACAGCGGTTACCGTGGCGGCGGTGGCGGCCGTGGCCGTGGTGGCCGTGGAGGCCGCAGCAGCTCACGCTTCGGTGCTCGGGATTACCGTAGCGAGGAGCGCGGCGGAGGCAACCGTGGCAGTGGAGGCTACGGCGGCGGTGGCTACGGCGGCGGCGGCGGCTACGGCGGCGGTGGCTACGGGGTGGCAGCCGAAGCGGCGGCTCTCGTGGCGGCGGCTTCAACGACGACAACAGCGCCTGGTAGTTTTAAGGCGACATGAAGATGGCAAGCAGTGTCCGCCATTAGAAGACTTGGAGCGTGTCGTGACGTCGGCCCTAGTGTCTGTTGGAGACGGACGGGACCCGTCAGTTTCTCTATTTTTCGTAGCGCGGAGAAGAATCGGAAGAAAGTGCTTCCTTCGATGTACAAGTAACGTCAAGTGCCCGAGGAGCCCGAGGATACTTGATGACCATTTTGCTAACGTGTATTATTAGGCAGCAAGTTCTTCTAGAAAATATACCATCTTACTACTCGAAAGCAGATTTTCTTTGCGTTTAGAGCCATGCTGCCCAACCTATTAGTCAAAAGCGATCTCGTCCCGATGGAATATTTGGCGACTCTGCTCGAAGAGGAGCAGACTTAGTGCTGCAGGCGCCAGGAGCCAAGTGAAGAAATGCGGGCACACCAGTAGGGACTCGTGAAACGCTTCAAAGAGCGAGTCGGAGGCGTCTTTGAAATGGGCGCTGAATCGGAATCGCCGGAATTTACGTTGCCTATCGAAGACCATACGCAATGCAAAGGAAATCAAGCAGACGGACGCATGGCGCAAGTCAGAGTCCGAGCATTCTGTCAAAGGCGACTATCAACAAGCAGAGAGGAGCTAGAAGAAGGGGTTGGCCATGATTGCAACGCGCTGTCGTGACTTGTCACTCATTTGAACAACATTGCAGCCGCTGCACTTGACGCTACACCATGATGCTAGCGGTGTTCCTGGTATCAGTGCTGGTAGGATTAATTTCGTCTTCGACAACCGAATGGCCAGGTACTAAGTACTTAAAAGTACAGAGATGGCACTTCTCAGCTGCTTGGTTGCTGGAGTTCTCGAGCGGCTGCAGCGTCGTCTGAGCCATCTCTTGTCGGCATTATGACGATGTGAAATGTGCCTCCAGGTGCACCTCCTCTCAAGAGGATGTTGCGTTTAACACGGTGAAACAGCGGCAAACGACCAGAGAACCAGGCGCTGCTTTCCCGTATTGTTGCAACGCGCACGTGCACGATGTCAAGGTCGACTACATTTTGGTCGAGTATTTCGACGATCTTGCTCGTCGTTGTTCAAGTGTGATGAGCGTGTACGCTATGACTATACCGTGAATTGGCCTACCCAGTGTTCGGTGGTTCGATCATGGACTACAATCTGAGAGAGCACAAGCTGCAATACGCTTGACACGGCATTCGGCTGTGTAATCATCGTGTTCGCCGTCGATGGACTTGGTTAGGATGATAAGCTGTTGCTTTTGCCATTCCGTGATCACGCACAGCACATAGGTTTACAAGGAGCATCGGATTTAGCACTTTCTGGACAAGGGGCAACTGACTCCCAACGCGGAGCGGCGACTGAGTGCTGGGCACATCGTCTAACCACGATCTGTAATGGAGGTCGGAAGGCCAAGTCCTTTCGTATGCTGACAGACTTGATGAAGCACATGAGTGCGGAGGAGAAGATATGGGCTTGGTCGGAGAGCAGAGCCAGCTAGCCAGATTTTGTAGTCGACTCAATAGCAGCGACCGTAAAAGCCCAATATGGACACCTAACTGCTTGCAACCCCAAAATGCTGTGGACAGCTGCGGATCGCAACTTCACATGATCCTTGCGTGGCTTGGATGAAGTCAATCAGCATCAGACGGCCATGACAATCTCCCTACACTTGTAGAAATGGTAATTCGAACACTGTTTTATTAGGATAACTGCATATTCACCGGCATCGCTGGCTCGACATTACATAGCAGGCATGTCCTATGGACATCGTCACGTTAAGCGACTTCGATAGTAGATTCACGAGCAGCGAGGATATCGCGTACGGACGCGATTGTGTACTCAACATCTTCGGACGTAATGTGCAAGTTCGTGACAGCGCGAATCCGGTCGCCACTCCAGTATCCGCCGAAAATGATGCCCTTTTCGTCGGCGACCTTCTTCACCAACGTGGCCGTGTCGATTTTGTATTCTGGCGAGACCTTCCAGAAGAGCATATTCGTCTCGACATCGTCTGGGTTCACTTCGATACCAGGGACTGAAGCAAGGCCCTCCGCCAGAGCCCTCGCATTAGCGTGATCGTCTGCTAGGCGCTCGAATTGGTTCTCTAGTGCATAAAGACCGGCTGCAGCGAGGAAACCCGACTGACGCAGACCACCGCCCAGAGACTTGCGTAGCCGGTTGGCGCGGTGGATGAATTCCCGAACCGGCCAAAATGGAGCCCACAGGTGCTCCCAGACCCTTGCTGAGGCAGAACGACACCGTGTCAGCGCCCTGAACCAAATCTGCAAGAGGAACGCCCGATGCCACGCTGGCATTGGCAAGCCGTGCACCGTCCACATGCAGACTCAGCTCTTGGTCGCGGCAGAATTGCTCAACCTCACGGATGTACGACAGCGGAAGTACCCGACCCCCGCACGTGTTGTGCGTGTTCTCGATCTCCACTAGAGTTGTCCGAGGGTAGTGGATGTCGTCAGCGCGGACAGCGTTAACCATGTCACTGAGCTTAATCGTACCGTCCTTCTGGTTCGGAAGAGTAGCGAGGCTCACACCCATGTATGCTAAGGGTTCAAGAGCACACTGTATAAGTCAGCTTCTGAAGTTTGGAAGTATGAAGAGGGTGCGTTCTTACCGGAGGCATTTGCGCCTTCGTAGCAGAAGATATGGGACTTGTTGCCGCAGATGATCTCGTCGCCACGATTGCAGTGTGTGCCGATAGCGATGAGGTTGGACATCGTACCGCTATAGAATTGAAAAGAGACACCGCAGAGTCAGACATCAAGCACAAGCAGTCTCGACACAAAAGTGGGCTGCTGACGTACGAGGGCACAAACATGGCGTCCTCCTTGCCGAGGAGGTCGGCCATAGCCTTTGCAGGTGCTTCACTGTCGGGTCCATGCCATACACGTCGTCGCCAACCTGGGCAGCCGCAATGGCCTTGCGCATACCAGGCGTCGGGCACGTGATCGTGTCTGACATGTAGTTGATCACGCGTTGTAGTTTGGTCATCGTCTTGGCCTCTAGCAGGAGAATTGGAAAATGGACATGCTAGCAATGCAAAGGCTTGGATGACTGGACTGCCCCTCGTCACACCATCGGCCCTGAATGTTCGTGTCTCGTAGCGAAATATTAGCATGCAGTGTTGCACTGGTCGCAAGGTCAAGCACCAGATTCTGGTGCTATTTTGTGTGCCACTTGTGTGTTCCTGCAGCAATCGTTCATTTGACATCCAGACTTCATACAAACGACAAGATAAACGTATCCGAGCTGTCACAAGAATGTTCACGTGGCGTGAATTGACAGATTTTAGTGGAGCCGGACCCGAGTAATGTTCTTGTGGTCTCTAATGTGCTTTTGCCGGTCACGTCTCAGCTTTTAGACGTTTAATTTCCGGTGCAACACTCTGTCATCGTCATGGCACACGCAGCGTACACGCGTTGTCTACCAGTCCGACGGTTGCAGCTACCCTCACGTCAGCAGATCACGAACCGCCTCCAGCGTGTACTCGACGTCCTCCACAGTAATGTGCAAGTTAGTCACTACGCGGATGCGGCTGCCGAACGCGTAGCCGGAGACAAGGATGTTCTTCTCAGATTGCAGCTTGCCAACAAGCGTCTCCACGTCCAACTTGGCGTCTGGAGACAGCGAGAAGAAAACGATGTTGGTGTCCACGGTGTCGGGCAGTACGTCGACTCCACGGATCAAAGAGAGACCGTGAGCAAGAGTCTTGGCGTTGACATGGTCCTCAACAAGGCGGTCAAACTGGTTGTCCAATGCGTACAGTCCAGCCGACGCAATGACACCGGCTTGCCGCATGCCTCCGCCAAGTGATTTCCGCAAACGCCTAGCGTGATAAATGAAGTCCTCAGATCCCGCCAAGATGGATCCTACAGGCGCACCGAGACCCTTGCTGAGACATAACGAAACTGAGTCGGCGCCACTAACCAACTCTGCCATTGGAATCCCAGTCGCCACACTGGCGTTCGCGAGTCGAGCTCCGTCCACATGAAGTCGAAGATCGCGTCCATGACAAAACTGCTCCACTTCTCGAATATATGACACGGGCAGAACCCTACCCCCACACGTGTTTTGCGTGTTTTCCAACGCTACCAGACTGGTGCGAGGATAATGAGGATCGTCGTCCCGAATGGCGCCAGCAATGTCTTTCAAAGCCAGCGTTCCGTCGGCTTGGTTTGGGACTGTGTGCAGACTCACGCCCATGAAAGCTGCGATCAAAAAGCACAGCAGTTCAGTTTTATCTTCTTCGGACTATTGCAGTCGAGTATACTTAGCTCACCACTGGCACCTCCGCCTTCGTACATGAAGATGTGCGCCTTGTCTCCGCAAATGACCTCGTCGCCTCGACGGCAGTGCACGCCAATTGCCATCAGGTTTGCCATGGTTCCACTACAATAACGTTCAAAGAAAAGAAAAGTCACTAGAGGTGGTAGATAAACACTACTCGGGAGTAAAATTCCCTCGTACGATGGCACATAGAGACCAGCCTGCTTGCCCAGTCGCTCCGCCGCCACTTTCTCCAGCAGATTCACGGACGGATCGGCGCCATACACTGCGTCGCCCACCTCAGCTGACGCAATCACCTTCCGCATAGCCGCATTGGGGCGCGTCACCGTGTCCGACAGGAAGTTCACCACGCGCTTCATCACTCCTTTTCACTTGATTTCAATATGGCTCCAGCCGTTACAACAAGATCCGCTCAGTATGTGGCCCACATAGCTGGCTGCGACTAATCATTTTGTGGTAGACAACTTCAATTTAAGGATGACAAAAGAAACAAAACAATGTCCACCGTTTGGTCACACAAGTCGATAAGGAAATGGTACTTGTTGCTTACAACAAAGCACGGAATGAAAATTGCACGAGGGCGCCTTGCTCCAATTCCCTGGTGACAACACTGTCTGTTTGCCGTCTTCTATTCTGACAGTCAGACTCTTGACGATAGCGCGATCGGATGGTAGAGTCCCATCGTATGGGCAGTTCCACGTATTGCACAATTCTCTCGTCAACCGAGAAACCAAACTGGCCGCGGGAAACCTTTGCTTTCTCTTTCATTGTTTCGAACGGGGTAGCTGGCTTGCTGAGTAGCTGCATAAAAGTAAGTGCTTGTCACATCAATTTGGATCACTTTGCCGCTGCGTATGAGTGTTGGAACGTGGATTCTTGCCGTTAGCAAGTATACTGTGCCGTTGAATAGAACAGCACAGGGAGTTTAACTAGCTACAGGGCGTGAGTACACAAACGTCCCGTTGACGCCAGTAGGCGCTGCATGTAGGATAACAACTCCAGTCTAAGATTGGAGCCCAAGCTAACAAGTTGTCTTTACATATTTCCCAGCGTGTTGAAGTACTTAATTCTAAGAATGAGATCGACATTATCATTCACTACTTCTACAGTATCGACGAAGGCAAGAGGCAACTGTTTGCTAGAGTCTACACGTAGCAATGCTAGACAGCTTTGAGATGGAACGAGTAGTCTACCGAAATATCTCAAATAGCTCGCTCTCTACCCGGGCGAATCTGGAGAATCTTTTGGTCATTCGAATCTCAGAAAATGCACTTAATGCTAGTGTAGATAAGAGCGGCTAGCGCGATACAGTTGATTTGTGTGGGTCGCGAAGTGTTTTTAGCACCATTTGGAGAACGCGGCATCATCGGTTTAATGGACAAGAATTTCAACCGCGACAGTTGCCACATTCATGCAAGCTCGCATTCCTCAACGTGGTGAAATACGTGGCGGATAACTCTTCTTCAGCAAGATAATGCTTACATCAGGATTTTTCTTCAATGTTTAGCTGACAGATACATGTACATAGCGCTCTCTCTTTGTCGTTTATGTTGTTCTTGCCATTTTCACTGTCGCCTTCGTCAGTTGTTGTTCCACTACTCCTCGAAAGTAGTTTTAGTAAAGCCGACCCGACAATTGAGCGTTCATTCGTGCGAAATGAAAAAGTCTCAAACCCGTATCGCTTGAATAAAACAAAACAAAGTCGTGCCAGGGGCCCGAAGAAGCTCTAAAATTTAATTCTGTGAACTTCACCACGATTTAGATAAACTGCGCCGTATGCACCTTATGGAGATTGATTTCCCTACAGTCCATCTAAAGCACAATAGACGATTACTAGTAGTTGCTTTGAGTCATTAGTTTTGGTTCGATAAGGCATCTGTCGCGCCTGCTTCGCAGCCGCAACATCTGCAAAGATATCATGTTGGTGTTAAGGGCACTGGATTAACTGAGTTAATTACGGACTCACACGCTTTGATCCCAGTCCTATCAGGACCAACGATTGAGTTTGCTCATGGCGAATGTCGTTCCAACATGTGTCCATCGCAGAAAGCGCCACTACAACCAGAGGAACATCTTGGCATCAAATATAAGAGGCGTCCGAGTCGTTGAGTTCACTGCTGTACTAATTCGGTGACAAGGTAGTGTAATGCAGTGCAGAAGTGTGATTGTTAGATTCTAACCGTCTAATGTGCGTGCAGTTGATGTATCGGAAAGGTGACAATGTAGCAGTTCAAAGACCGAATAATGAGAAGATTTAAAAACATTTGCCTTGGTAGCTTCAACTTACCGCATACAAATATCAAGATATAAGGCACATACCAGTGGCAAGATTTCACAAAACCTATCTAAACACACACTAGACGTAGGCACAAATGACGAGCAGAAACCGACACACGCTCCCGATGGTCCTAAATGCTGCCTTTCAGACGCTTTCCTCAGGCCACCGCCGCCAACGTACTCCCGATCGTTATCTCCTTCGTCTCTGCGCGCAAGACCGCGCAGCCTGGAATGACTTAACCGAGGAACTTATTGCGTACGCGCCGCTTGATGGACTGTGGCCGCAAGATGAAAGAAACCTAGAGGGTGAGAGCTAGCCCGACAGTTGTCAGTGGCTAGACGGCTCCATTGAGCGGATGTCAATGACGGATCCCTTCGTGCAACATCTCTTTGCTCCAATTGGCTAATAGTTTTCGCACTTAGCTGAGGTGGACGACACAGGCAGCACGCCGGTAATTTATGCAGTTAAACGGGTATTATTTCTTAAAGGTCTATTATTGCTCAAAATAGTAAATGTTGCATTTGCGGTCATCATCTACTTTCCAAGGATATATTACTTTGTAAAATGGCACGCTCCCTGGCATCACCTCCATAACTCTGAAAATAAATTTCAGAGAACATAGTTATTGTCATTAAAAAGAGGCTATCCTTTCCTGTTTAATAGCTTTGAATATTACTGACGACACAATCCACAAACCTTGTGCCACTGAGTTAAACCTAGCCATGAAAACAAGGTTTATCAGCGCAATGAACTCTAGCGTCCCAACTGGTGAAAAGCGCATTGGCCGCCGTCCTTCCGCGTTCTGGGCGTCTTTCACCGCCGACTCGGAGCCTTACAAGCAACGCGAGGCGAGCTGCCGCCACTGCCACGACCTCGTTCGGTACCACAAAAAATGGGAACAAGCTCGCGGTCACTTGATGAAGTGCGAGCCGTTCCTGCAACATCTCGACCGCTTGGCCACTTCTGAGCATCCTGATTGGTTCAAGGCGGAGCTGGAGAAGCGCAGACAAGCGGCCGCCAAGCGAGCGTCTCGTGGTGCGAATTCGTCCGTTGGGAGGCAGCAAAAACCTCCTCAAACTGCAGCTGACAACGTCAAGGCTCCTACTGCTGCAGAGACTTCCACCGCAATGCTGAAGCACTCAGTTATGGAGACCCCTACCCCAGCAATACTGAAGGACCACAGCAATGCAGTTAAACCTATGAAGAAAGAACCTGTCAAAGTGGAAGACTGCGTGGCGATGCACTTGTTCCTGACGTTGCCCATGGAGAAATTGGCAGAGCAAAACATTGAAAGTCCGTATTTGAGTCAAGCCTTTCAAGTTTGCAGTCGAGAGAAAGTTTTAGCTGACAAAAGATGCTGATGACAGTGCTGCTGGATCGATGTTACTCGAATTTAAAGCGGCGGGTGAGTCGATATCTCGCGAATGAACCCGTTCCAGTGTGTCTGTCACTGAGTGCATCGTCTTTGGGCAGGAAGGGGAGGTAGTTGTGGACTACACAGCTACTTCGCTCAATGCAATCACAAATCCATTCTTCTTGGAGTCGGTTCATCTCCCGAATGGTGGCGAGAGTAGCGCCAACGTGCAGTGGACTGCATTTGATGTATCGCGGCAAATCGAGTCGTTTGCGTTCCCTGTGGTGGGATGTGTGCTGCCTTGCAGCGCTGTAGAGAATCGACAGGCGCTAGAGCAATTATTTCCCGCCAAGTTTTTCCATGGGTGCATGAGAGATGCACTACTTACGCTTGTTCACCAGTTCTTCGATCCTGCTGCTGCTGTTAGGGAAACAGTAGCGCCACAACGCCGTTCTTCCCAGAGCTGCAGCAGTTTGCTTTGGAGTGCAAAGACCTAGTGCAATTCCTCCCACCAAGCAAACCGATTTATTATCGCAAGCCCGGCAGCAGTAAAAGTATGCTGCACGTGAAAGCCACGCGAATGTTATCTGTGGAAGAGGGATTTGCCGCCATTATCCAAGCAGATGCATTTTTGGACAAGGAAGGCGCTTTACATCAGCTCATTTCTGGTACGTCCAATGACAACGGACCTGATGGAGTACCACACACGTACAACTCAGCGGACTGCACGCCAATGCAGACACAACTTATAGAAAACGTGCGTGCGCCGCACTTCATGGCAAAACTACGCAAGTATCTCGAAGTATTGCGCCCGGTGCACAAACTTCTGGTGGACTTCTGCTGCGATGCTAAGTGTGGTGCGCAACCGCTGTCCGAGGTCTATCCTGCCTTCAATCGGCTCACAGACCACTTTACTTCGAGTTCATTGCTAGTGCCCGAAGAGAAGGCGCGGCTTCAGGCGCTAGTGCGGCAACAGTACGAAAATGTGCTCGGACGTGCGCACTTGCTGGCCAATCTTCTGGACCCAGTACATGTCGGCCAGGACTTTCCAGCAGACTTGAAGGTCGACGCGGAGGACAAATTGCTATGTTCAGTTAACGCCCATGGTGTCGCTCGTAGCACGACGGAAACTGAGGCTCTGTACGTGCAGTACACCGCCTTCCAGATCGCCGCTCTGCACCAGAAAACCAACAACGCCGACTCGTTCGTGTTTCGAATGCTCAAAGAGCGCAAGAAGTCCCCGTTACAGTATTGGCTCCTCGATGGGTCCAAGTGGCCAGAGCTTCAAGCTGTAGCTTGTCGAGTCTTCTCCATGTCGGCGTGCATCGGCAGCGCTTCGGATCTCTTCTCCCGGACAGGAGTGTCGCCGCAAGTGCTTCGGGACCGACTCGATCTCCGAACGACCGAAAAACTCGCGTACGTGCGAGCCAACACGATGCAGTTGCAGCTTGCAGAGGGGAGAAACGGCGGTGCAATGTCTCTAGGACTGCAAGACGACGAAGACGCAGACGATATCATAGCCTTCGATGATATCTCCTAATGTTAAATTGCCTCATAGATAGCACAACGCAGCAAAATGTTCCAGATGGGTGCATGTCTTCTTCTCTCGGCGCACGCACTAACACATGTAAGACTCCTTGCAAAGTCAAGTTTTACTCGGCCATTCACACTCTCACTCTCGAACTCGCGCAGTGGAGATGAAGTGGCGGTACTTCGAGAGGGGATGGCCTCCGGAAGACAAGACTTCACTGCCGGGACGACGTGCTATCAACAAGCGAGATCAAGTTCAAGAACCCTCAGCTGCAGACCTACAAGATCATCCTCAAGTCCACGACAAACGTCTTGCGCTGCAAAACAGTGATTGCAAGGCCAACGTGTGAGGGTGAGATGTCAATGCGGCAAGGGACATCCTGGGTCTTCTGTGGAGCAAGCTATTCACGGGAGGCAGAGGGATGGAGGCATTCAAACGAGGAACTCAACTTTTGAACGAAGACTCAAGATAATGGTGACTGGAAAAGCTCTGAGGCGTTCGCGCTGATGGATTCCTATAGCCAGTCACAATGGCGCTTGCTTGGGGCCATGGCCCTTGGCAAAACTCCTTTATTGGGCGTAGCCCCAATATGGTGGGCTTGCATGAGGTGATTTCGGCTCACCTCACTTTACGGAAAAGGCCTAAATGTAATCACGTAACCAGGTTTTGTTTCCTTAGAGGTGCCCGACTGAGGTTAGGACAGGTCACTAAATCGAGGACTTGGGACCCGTGGCGGTGTCTCTCTTGCCTATTGACTTTAGTGACATTAGTATGTAAGATTTCAACTTGAAAAGCGCCATTTACTGCTGTTGTTCTTCGTGCAAATATCACTAAACACCACCCAATATGGGATAGGAACAATATTTAGGGCTAGCTCGACTGTAGTGTTGCCGTAGCACAGAACGGCAACTTATATCCAGTCTAACGTTGCTTTTGCTTTGTTATTTTCAAAATTCAAGCCACTGCGAGGTATTGCTCTCGTGATCATCTTCGTGCCGCCGCGGCGAGCGCATCGCGCATCTTGGCACGCTGTACATCGGCTATATTCCTCGCGTGGCAGACACTGGCAAATATATATACTATAATACTGATCTTGCTAGTCATTGCTTTACGTGCGCGGCAGCAACTAGTGACTGCTCAGCACGAATCGCCTCAAGGCGAACTCTTGCACCGGGTTACTTTGCGAGACGTCGATTCTGCCAATACTTTTCATAAAACTATGAAGTGGCTCAACAAGCTTGCCAATAAGTCAACTGCACTCATGCAACAACGTTTTGACATCTACAGGTGTGAAGCTGAGTCGTTAGAGATTGATCCTCTCTTTGCCCTGAGAATCGAGGAGTTAACGTTGAGCAAAACTACAGTAGTATTGTAGATGCATGCCGTGGACTTCATCTCTCTGACCGACTTCCTACTTTTGCTAACTTTTGTTCATTGTTACCGCGAAAACCGTCAACGAAGCATGGGGCGAGTCCTCAACAGTGCATTGCATCGTTTTGGGCAGCCCCTTTCCACAAATTAGTGGACCTCTAGTAATACTGGAGAGTTCGCTCTCGTCCTACACCGACAAGTAGTAGTACAAAAGTGAACAATCTGCAGTGCTCTATCGTACTTCAAACTATTGTACTCATTTATTCTGGTACGCAGATCCAAAATAACTGCATGGGTGATCCGATTGGCTGATTTTCGGATCCTATCAAACCGAAGGGGTCATGGGCGGAGGGGACGAACGTCTGCACTCGACGGTGCGTCTGAACCAGTTCACGCTTCAGTTCGAGGACCGAGCGCTGGAGACGTCGTACCAGGCGGGACTCCACCCTCGCAAGAAGGCGCTTTGGCTGCGCTCGCTCTTTCCTGCAGCTGCTTTCCAGATTCTTTTCGCGCTCGCCGATGGCTTGGACCACCCCGTTGAGAACCTCCTGGTGACGCTGCCAGCGAGGGTGTTTCTGGCGGTGAGTGAAGGTCTTTTACTTAAATAAAAATATGTGCGACATTACTGACGTTACTGTTATTATTATCTGATTATTGAAGATGCTTCAATTGGCGATGTTCGTGTTGGTTCGATGGGTACGAGATTTGAAGTTGCTTGGACTCAACGAGAGATAAATTATTAAGCGGTTGTATGGATTTCAGGACCTGGTGCGAGCAAAAGAGCAGACCATGCTGCTGGTGTCGGTGGCGAGTGGGATTCCGACTTTATTGCTCTACGCTCTGCAGCGAGAGAGCCTCTCCCATTGGGTATTTTACCGTTTTTACAATAGGGCCCAGTATGTGTTGACAGCTTAGCGATAATTCTGGTGGGTTTTGGTCGTTTGATGATGCAGGACGCGCTGTATGTGACCTTCGGACTGTCGTTCTACACGATCCCGAAGGTGACACCGCTGGGCTACGTCTCATCCTTTTACGGTAGCTGGTCCACGGCAGCTGTGTACGCCGCGCTCACGTTTGTGATGCGCCCGCCTCTAAGAAGAGCAGAAAGTGTTTTGGGGTGACCTTCCTGGTGCCGATGGTGTGGGTTTTCAACACCATCGCGTATTACTCCGAGTATAATTCGCGGGAAAGATTCGCACTGCGACGCCGTTTGCGCCGTGAAAGTATCACTTTGGCTGTGGCCTGCACATCACGAGGAGGTGAAACTCTGCTGCACGATGGGGAGGATGATGGATGGCTACTACTGCAAGCGCTATCACTGCGCGGCGTGATGGCAGCCAGCTCCAATAGCACAGTATCTTTTATTGTAGCAGTGATACTATGGGCAGCTTTCACTTTGGGTGGGTGGACGTCGCTTCCTGACACGCTCAAGTTTGTGGACGAAGCCACTGGATGGGCCTGGTTTAGTCACTGCGCCGGAGTGACGGTATTCCTCCTGGTGGTGACGAGGCGGCTTCGGTGGCTGTTAGTGGTGCCTATAGTTGGTTCAGTGGTGCTGTGGGTTATGTCACTAGCAATGCCAGCGTCCTGGATCATCGTTTCAGCACACAGTATGGGCTACGGTCTCCTTCTAGCCTCTGTGGTCATATCGATGGGTGTATTCGGATGGTTCGTATGCGCATGGAGGGAATTAGTGTCCTTCTTGACCCGATCCTGCTTCTTGTATCCTCAACTCCAAGCAGGCATGGAGAGGGAATATCCGTTGTTGGTACGTATTGTGTCTGAATACACGGCGAGCTTCGATCCTGAAATCTTGTCGGCCCGCGTACCAACAGCAACAGCTATTCAGGCGTTGCAGGTGCAAACAGCAAACAATGAAGTAACCTCACCACGAAGAAGAACATTTAATCTTCCTCGCTCTAAGAAGATTTCGGGTGTTGGCAACGAAGATTCCAGGACGGCGCCTGTGAAGTCGGAAGGCTTTACACATATCAAACCTGGAACAACGAAGGCGGCTAACACCACCACAAGCACTAGTCATAGTGCGTCTTCTTTGGATGTGGTTACAAAATCGAGCGGTGATCTTTCTGATCACAAGATGGTATCAGTACTACCATCGTTTAAGCCAGGCAAATGTTTCTTTTGTTCCAAGAATGAAGCAGAACACTTTGTACCAGCCTGCGGCATGTGGGGGAAGTGGACTCATTGGCGAATGAATCAGCAACATGGGGTGAACAACAATGTCATTGTCTCATCAACAAGCTCAGCCGTGTCCGCATCAAAAGGTGGAGGTACTGTATCCATGTGCACGTCCTACTATGATCTCCAGAACGAAAAGGCTGGACTTGAAACTCGTGCTAAAAACGCTGAAGACAGACACACGGCTATCACAAAGCGGCTTATTGCTTCTGAAGAACGTGAGCAAAATCTTGCGTTGGAGAACGTCAAGCTCAAGGTAGAACTTCGTACGCTAGCGAAAAAGCATGCAGCAGAGTTACGTCAGTGCGAGGCGCATCATCAGACTAAGATGGAAATCATGCAGAAAGAGACGAACCGAGTGGCTCATGAGCGAAAACTCGAAACGAAGAAAGCCGAAATTGCAAAATACACGGCCCTGCAAAACCGAGTTGATGCTAGTGAAGGACTTATTCTGAAAGCTAATGCCCGCACGCGAAGCGCTGAAGAACAAGTAGCAGCATTACGAGCGAGGCTTGAACAAAGCCAAAAGAAGCGGGCGAATGGAAAAGCACAGTTAAAGAACTGCGAATTGAGCAATTGACCCATCAACAGAGGAGCCAGCAACAAGGTCAGCCAAAAAGCAGGTTTTCATCACTCTTTGGCCCGTCTGGCTTGGAATTCTCATTTGAGTCCACCGTAAGTAGTGACTCGTCAGCTGGCTCGTCACCTTTGGGTGCCCTTCATGCACTACAGCCTGCAGGGCGCCTTCCGTATGCGCAGTCGTTGGAGATTGAAGGATTGCGGGAATCTAGCAGACATGCGCGAGGTGGTGTAGACTACTCACAGCGGTGGCGGATACTTCAAAATGAACCCGACAAAAATGATGCATTGCCGTAAGCCAGTTTATTGCAACGCTGTGGGAAATGCGTGGTAAACAAATGAATTGCATCGAACGAGGTGATCTATGTACAGACATGTATCTCTCCACGAAGTCCATTCGATTATTTCAAAAGAAGCCGAGTGCGGGAGGTTCCACACTGCCGTTGCTGTCCAACTCGCGATAGTATTTCCGCAGAAGGTCTGAGTAGCAGCGTAGGGAGTGGGCTGCATACACTTGAAGATGGTGAGGATATTTGACAGAGCTAGCGAGTCTGCGCAGTTCATCCAAGGCAGCGAGCTCATCGCCAGGAAGATAGCGCAAGTAGTACGGTGGTTCGCGACGCAATTCCTCGTCTAGCAGCTCGACTTCATGGCAGGGTTTCCCGCCAGGCAACCCCTCATTTACACTTGTAGTTGCTGCTGCGTTGGAGTCCTCCGTCGTCTGGCGGTTTAAGTTGCGGAAGGCAAGCGCACGACTACGGGCCGCCAACTGCTCATTCTGAAACTTGCGATTGCCCTCACGGGCAGATCGACGTTCGTGAGAGATGACAATAGCCAAACAAGCGTCAAACGCTCTCCACAACGCCTGCTCTGTCCGCAGTACAGTGAGGTCGGCTGTCGTCATAGTTGGGTTGCATGGGTGTTGGGCACCATGATGCTTGTTCTCTTTGTCGTTGTGGTGGCTGTAGTGATCGTCATTATCTTCATCAAAATCGTCGTCATGGACTCGACTCAGCTCAAGAGACGAGATCGCACAGCGCCCGATAAGCAAATGATCCATTGGTGAATCAAGCACGAAGCGGTTGGCGCGAACTACGCGATACACGAGCAGGTGATGGTACTTCGTACGAACGTCGGCATTCCAGTGAAGAAAAAAGTCATGTGCCGCTGCACGAGAGCGCGAAGTATACTCTGACGTAAATCTCCTTCGAAGTAGTCCATCCGGTGATACAAAAACAGTAGAGTGCTGGCGAGAATTTCACAGTTCTCGCTCGAGAGCATAAAGCGCAGGCCGGTCGCAAAAATTTGGCCTCTGAATCCGGGCGGCAAACGATAAACCATCATCCCGCTGCCGCGCCGTTTGTCTGCGCCTCCTATTTCCGTCAGCATCGCGGTAGCGCTGAACCATTCTTCGAAACGTGTTAAACAGACTTCCACGCTACGCGCATGTAGCACGTTCGTGCTTTCGTACATGGCGAGGACGCAGCTATCGAGAAGCTGGTTGTTTCGCAGTATTTGGACAACGTTATCCAGGACCGTACGGATAGCACGAATGGAATCCAGCTCGAAGGGCAGTCGCTCTTCATCTTGGCTCCCTGGCTCAATCTCCATTGATGAAGATGGTAGCGGGCCAGATGTGTCACGAACATACAGCCATTTTGCCCAACAGGCCTCCTTCAACAGCAAGAGCGACACGCGTATCAGCAGCGTGTAACCCGGAAGGCAAGTCCACACAACTTCGCTACCAAGTGCCGTGTTTGCTGCATGCAGGCACACAAAACCCATGAACTTTGAGAAAAACTCGCCGTCATGACTAAGCCTTTCTAGCCAGCAACTGCGGGTTGAATCGTTCATACGAAATATTTCCGAGTCGGCGTACGGTCCCAGGTACGGTGAAAAGCGTGTCCATTGGAACAGAGTTGGATTTTGAGTCACAAACTCTTGTTCGTCGCTACGCAGCGCAGACACAGAGGCCGTCCCCGCTGCTGACGCCACAAAGCGGTTGCTTTTAAATCGATTCGAGTCTTTATCGCTGCTAACCCCATCGGTGTCCTCGCTCAGCACATATCCACCGTAGTCCGTCCACCGCAACAGCGACCCCGCAAACGTAGTACCATTCCAAGGTCGGGACGCCGACGGTCGTCGCTGTGTGGGTTTGTTAGATTTATCTGATGCCGCCACTCCAGGCGTTTCCTCTGTTGACAGATCCTCGACATGAGAGTCATGGGCATGCAAATTTGCCCATTTCTTTTCGCGGTAGGCACGAAAAATCTGCTCCAGCATAATATTTTGCAGCACCGGCACCCGAAAGTAGCACACGGCGAACACTCGCGCGTAAAATCGTGTTTCCACGAGCGAGATGTACGCGCGCCGCTTTTGTCGGGCGCCCTCAAGATTTTCGAGAGCGTACTTGAAGGTGGCTATCAGTAGACATCGGTAGAGATACAAGTCTCGTTCTCCGTCCGCACTGTCGTCGTTGTTCCCATGGTTGCTCCCGTGTGAGATGGCGCTCTCAGGATCCGACGTTAGACCTGAGCCACTGCTATTGTCATCATTGAAATCCATTGTGTTGAGCGACGCGGTCGGCGAGTTCGCCAGCCATCCCATTCCAGCAGCGCTCGCAGAGTTCGCCGCGTGTGTTGCACTTGTTGGTGCCCTTGGCGTGTTGACTCTTTTAGCCGTGGCGTCGATGTCGGGGGCATTGATCGGTAAATGGAATTCAACGCGCTCCATGATTATCCCAATTAGCTGGAAATACATGTCCCGCGTCTCAGTTGGTAGCGCGGTTTTGTCGTTGTTAAGCTGGGCGACTAGAAACTTCCAGCAAAGCAGCAGTCCACGGCGGCACTGTCGGTAAAGTTTGCGGCGGTGGTTCCAGTGGAACGATCCTATAGCACAACGACACCGTCAGAAACGAGCTGCACGATCCTATCAAGATGAGACAAACGCACCATTACCGCCGGAACCTGTATCACTTCCCGCGTAGAACTGTCGGACCTGCTGTTGATTCTCCCGTCCAGCCATTTGCTGCAGTAAAGCTAGAAGATCCCCCATACTCCGCGCACCGTTGGCATTGTTGAGACGAGTTTGGGAACTGGTGCCTGAGTTCGTACATTCTGCTACCAACTTTGGGATCTTGGCGAGCAGCGTGGCCCAGTCGATGCTGCCGTCTTTCATGTAGTTTTCGATCATGACTGTAGCCGTATTAGGCGCCGCAGCCGTAAGAGACCCAGAAGTCTCGAGACGTGCCTCCAATTCTGCGGTTGTCAGATTTCGAGAAGTCGACGCATGGAAGGCGACGGATGACGAGGATCCGTAGGGTCCGCTAACGAACTGCTGCTCATTCACGGCCGCCAAAGCAGCAGCCGCAGCTTTTGCCGCAGCGGAAGACGAGCTGGAGTGCTTCCCTCCTAGCGACTTGAAAAAACGCTTGATCTTGTTGACCATGGTCGATGGCGGCACCGAGAAGGACAGTCGTGTTGGTGCTACCGCGCTAGTTGGCGAATGGAGGCGGCCCCTTCACACAGCACCGACACTTTCTATCTTTACGAGCAGCCGTTCTTTCCACGAAGGTCTCCTTGAAACCGAACCTTTCAGGCCATGTTCGACAATATCGGCAGCGGAACTGTTTACATTCTCTCCGCATCGCTGCGAAGTTGTCGTCGACGTGGTCCTCTGCTCACAGATCGGGCGAGCTTGGTGCCGTGGAATAATTCCTTAGGATTAGTCTTGGATAGGTCTCCTCTTCATCGCGCCAACATCGAGCTCCGTGTCGCCGCTCCATGGGAACTACGAGCCAGTTGACGTTCAGCAGAGCAAAACGGGGTAGTCTCGCGTCACTTTATGGAGCTTGACTGGCAGTGAAACGCTCATGCGGAGACCTACGAAGACGAACACTGCTGAACGATGGCGGCAGCTAGAGCGAGGACAAGTCTGGAATACGTTGGTAGCAAGGTATCAACAGGGTTGCTCTGCCTGCAGAAGGAGTCTTCACTAAGCCACTTTGCTTTGGACGCTGTTCCCGTCCAGCGGTCCGTAGTTCTTGCATACAGTTCGAGAAAGTTAGCACGCGGAAAGTTCCATTTCGCTACAATATTTCGTAGAGGAATGCCACACATGTGGCGCCAAGATGTCCATGGATGGTTTCGTCAGGCGGTGAGCAGGGGCATGTTTTTCGCGAGCAGCTTGACGGGGTTCACTACCCTTCTACCCACTAGCAGAGGGAGGTTCAAGTAAAGATGTGGCTTTGCAACAGCATTAGTCTTGGCCAACGTATGTCTTGGAGCTGGTCTTCAACCTGCTCGCCGTTCTTTCCACATTGAAGAGGCGACTAGCACACAATTTGTGCAACACTTATCCACGCAGCGCTGGCCAAGCCTTTGCTACGAGCAGCAAAAACGAAGTTCGCCTTGCTGCCGAGTGGGGACCTACATTTTGTCATTTTGCAATTCTCTCGCGAGAGCGCATTCTCCCACCACCGAAGGCTGTCGTTGTAATGACGCGTCGGTATTACGTCGTCCTGGTGGCGACAGTCACTCTCCTAGCAAGTAGCTACGCTTTCTTATCGACTACAGACTCGGAGCTCACCAATTCACGAGGGGCCGCTCTCTTACGGATACGGAGGACGTTGGCAGCAGCCCCCAACGATGGTTGAGGACCGACGATTTGAACTATGACGAAGGCAAGGACGCGGCAGAAAGCGAGGGAGTCGAGGAGGAACCGGAAGATGACGCATACGAAGCGGACGATTAGGCACCGAAAGTTGAACATAATACATGAGGTTTTGATATTGAAGGCCAACTCAACTGATGTATGATGCTACCGCTACCCCCATCTATTCGTCACGAAATGTGTACTAGTGAATTCTGAGTGTGTTCGTGCGAACCAACACAAAGGTTCAGGTAAAAGATCGCGGTGACAGATATCATACCGTCTAGAAGAGATCTACATGATCCTGTAGCAAAAATGAGACGAGGGGAGTGAACACTGTGGCCATCACGAAAGCAATCTTGGCGTTCGGTAGGAAACTAACGCCGAAAAGCTAAACTAACCAAGTGGTTCCTGAGCAATAAAACATCGGAAGTAATGCGCATGTAATTATCTCCTCAAGCAAGTACGATATTAGCCTCGCTATGTAGTGGTGGTAATGGTAATCCTTGTAACGTTCCAGACGGAGTTGATCATTTTGTGTTTGACATCTCCGCACCCGACGCTGGACCTTTCAATACCTTACGCACCTCTGCTGGTGTTTTGTCTCTGAAGATCCACCCTGTAACTTTTACCTTCGCATTGACCTTCCCACCAAGCTCCGCGAGCGCAATTGTCCCCAAAATGCCCTAGTATCTTCGTCGTCAGCAGCTTCTGCATTCTTAATCTCAGATTCGTAGTTGTAGTCGCCTTCGTGGCAGATGAGTGCAGGGCAAATTGTCATAGCGCAGACGCATATGTGATTGAGAACGTTCAGTAATCAATGAACTCTTGCTGACATTTTAACGATTTGGTGGCGTCGTCAAACTTGTAGCCCTGCACCAAGGAGCAGACTATTACTTCGAAGTGTACGGTTTTACTAAAAAAAAATGAACGCATTATAGACGACCAGCGCATTGATTACAAAATCGATATAGTTTTATGTTAGCATTGACGTAAAATACCCAACAACCACCTGTTCGATTGATAAGTATCATTTTTCAGCTCAACAATATGGTTCTACTAACGTTAAGTACATATTTGCAGGGTTTTGATTTTCTTGGCAAGAAGTGCGTTGTACTCATATCTAACGGTTTTCGCGACAAATGACGTTGGCCGATGAAAATTGAAGGATCGTTACGAGACTATCTCGAAGCTTGGCAAGGAGGCAGAAGAGAAAGATAAAAAGATGAAGCAAGAAGCACAACATGATTTCTCGGCAACGGTACCGAGGATGTCAACAATTCATCATCGTTCCCGTCATCCCCGGCAATCACGTTGCAGGGTTAGCACCCGTGGATTTATGGTTGTTTTGACTCCTCCGGCAAAACACTCCATTACTCGTATTATCCAATACACAAAAGCTATTTTGAATGCAAACTCGTACCAGACGAAACTCCACGTGTTTCACGTTCAATCGATTCCAGATCACGACAGAGGGATGCAGCGCCCACGCTCCGAAGAGCAGCGCTCCACCAAAAATCAGCCATCGCTAGTTAGTCGTTCACTTCAATTTGGTCCGAGTGAACATCAAGGCAGGAGTCAGCGTGTTGATTTGAACCACCCACGACGCCCAAACACCACGCCGGTACTTGTCTTAAAGGAAGAAAGCATCTTTAATGATAACGCCTTCACTGCTGGTGTGTGTCGTTTTGACAGAAACTTCGCATCCAGCGGCTATTGCCAACCCCGGCCACAGTTCGGCGCTCGACTGGCCAAGTTCGCGACAGTCGATGACACCATCATCGTCAATTCTGACGCGGCTGCCTGACTCGCCACCTCGCTTGACCACTTCAAATTCTTCCTATTCGCTCGCCTCACCAGAGAAGGTAAGTTCAACTCGCGATACTAGTGAGGAAGCATTTTCGGGACCAAAAGTTGTGGCAAACGGCGCAGACAAACGTTCTGATGCATTTACACCTTCAGACGATACTTCCGCAGCTATATTCAATCCCCAGTCCCTGAGTCCTCTTTGTCACTCCAGCCCCTCGTCTAAGCTAGTAGAAAAGAGTTCTATCGCTGAAAACGATGAAGACTCTGATGCGAGCAGCATCAATTTGACGCGACCGGAGCAATATGAGAAGGCAATTGAGCGGATTCCGGAACTACCCGACATCGCTGGGCCACTTACGAGAGATATCCACAGCAAACATGACGCCACAACTCATGAACACAGCACGAGCTCGCGATCGAGCGAAAGTGATGACGACAGCGAGTATCAAATGGATCTTGCAGCGAGAGCCCGGCTATTGGATAACGAGGCTAATCGTCAACGCATCCGTGAGGATCTCGAAGAATACGTAGGCTCACTAAGCTCACGCACGGACGAAAATGGGGATCACTTGCTCGAATTTCCCACGAATTATCAGCAAGTTGCTTCTTTAATGACCGAAAAGATGTTCGTGACGACGATTCGAAAGAGGAAGAAGGCAAGCCTACTCGCCAAAGCTGGTCGCGCGTGCTTATCGAGTCGGGTTTATCCAAACAGCAGGCATTCGTAAGCCCCGTTTACCTTGTTGCTTTATTTCCCACGCGGTCGGTGTCCAACTCACTCGATGGTTTATGGTTGCAGGGTATCCTGGAAGATGCAGACGACGACCCGGCAGGAAACAGTGAGTTGGCAGCTAAAATCGCACTCAAAATGGCTCGTGTCCGTCAGCTGGACGCTATCTTGGAAGAAAAGCTTGGGAAAAATTTGTATGCGAGTGTCAGAAAACAAAAGAAGGCGCCAACACCGCAACCCGAGACGAACGAAGAAGACCCCAGTCCATCCAATGCCTCACTCCGAACATTTGTGACCCAGTCGACCGCGGTAACTGGAAACGTGGGTGATACTACTAGTCGCAGTTCTACAAGCAGTAGCAACCGACTGTCAATTGCCCACACAGATGTGTCTACTGGAGGCAACGATCCAGCATATAAGAAGAAGAACAACTACTTCATTGAGCGGAACAAACAGGTGGTGGCCAACGGGATGAAGGCCAACATGACTCGAGACGAAGAAGAGCGGCTCAAAAACTGCTTCAAGATGATGCAAGTAATGGAGCAGGTGATGATGAGAATCCTCAGGCAGGGACAGATACTGTTCTCCAAGAACGCAACGAGTTCGCCATGGCGGATTCTGACAGGAGAGCAATCGAAGAGATCATCGCGACAAAAAGCGGCGCATACCCGCTATTTTCGATCGATGAGCAACAAGATGGCCCCTCCGACGACACTGTGTCCTCACCGGGTGATAACAAAATTGCTACCAGACAGACAAAGGAGAATATCATCCAAGATACCAAAAGAGATCGCCTGCAGAAACAACGGCTCAGTCGTGTTGAACAAGAGCTTCGCTTTCTCCAAGAATCTCCGTCAGTGATTATCGTAGGG
This sequence comes from Phytophthora boehmeriae, assembly GCA_011947355.1. NCBI lineage: Eukaryota > Oomycota > Peronosporomycetes > Peronosporales > Peronosporaceae > Phytophthora > Phytophthora boehmeriae. Next base: position 317,573 of record JAAVTJ010000145.1, on the reverse strand, counting down.
GATGACGATGATGGCGAGGAAAACGATGACTGTCGCAGTGAAAATCGTTCGTCACAGTCGCGTCATCGACGTGCTCTACTCGTTCCGGCGTGATATCGCGACATGACTTTAAGTGCTTCCTTGCTCTGCAGAAAGAACATTTTAGCTCCACACCCACTGCAAGCGCCGATGAGATCCGACGGCTGCTTCTTTCCGTGAACCAGTCGACTTCTTCGTCAGCCAACATGGTGACCGCAACAACAGTTTAGGATGACGGCAACCGACAGGCAAGCGACAGTTTACCACTGCATCAATACTCGAATGCATAGTTTGTCAATATTGCCCCTTCATATCTTGGACGTAGGGTTGATAGTAAAAGTTGCTGCCACCGTTCGCCATTCGGCCACAACTCCACACGGCGCGTCTCGGGATCATCTTCATCATACGAAATCTTGACATCCAGTCGCTCTTTCGGCACACTCTCAGCTGCAAACCGCTCCGGCCACTCCACCAGCGTGATCCCTACCACACAATGAGATTCATAAATTAGTCTTTTATACACTTAAAAACTAGTTTAGTGGTCTTTTCACCGTTTTCAAAAGCTTGAGCGAGTCCCAAAGCAGCTGCGTCTTGTTCCGTCACCGCGTCCAGCCGGTAGAGATCCACGTGATACACCACTGGCAGATCGGCAGCTTCGTCGTAAGTGTTCACGAGCAAATAGGTCGGAGACGTGACCACCAGCTGCTCCTTGTCCGTATGCGCTCGGATGAATCCTCTGGCCAGACAAGTCTTCCCACAGCCCAGATCGCTGCGTATGACACATTCCAAGTTATAGTAAATCATAGCATATAACACTGCATATGATATGCTCACCCATGGAGGAAAATGACGTCGCCCGCCCGTCGTCCACGAGCCAATCGCTCTCCTAAGAGCTCCATATCTCGCTGGGAGCGCGTCGTATGGAGGCGAGGGAGGCTCGCGAGCGTTGCGTGTCCGTCGCCCAGCGCAGTGGAGCCCGAAGCCTTGACGGAGAAGCGCCGAGCTCTACCCCAGCAGCTACGCAGCAGTCGCATCAGATTGTGATTCTAAAATTTAGATCCAGTAGGCTACATTTGACACTCTAAATGTTAAATCACGTTGGATCTCAATACTAAGAACGAGTCAGATGTCCGGGTGGGTGAGTGCGTGGCTGCAGGGCAAGAGCGAGGGCGACGAAGAGGCCAAAGGCGACGGAGGAGGCTTCCTCGCAGGCGGAAACACTCTCTCGGACGGCTCCGCGCCCGTCTCAGCCGACGAAATCCGCCGCAAACGACTGCAGAAACTGCAGGAACAAGCGGAGGCCAAGACCAAGGAGGATTCGGCGGAAAACGTCCAGAAATCGCCCTCTTCCGACAAGAAACAGCGTGTGGAGACTGCGCCCGCGGCTGCGCAAGCGGCTGAGGCGTCGATTGCGCCCTCTGCGGAGCCCAAAGAGCCCAAGAAGCCCAAGAAGCCCAAGAAGCAGCTCTCCCCGAAGGTTACGTGAACGACCTGTTACAGCGTGTGCTGAAGGTTACTCTGGCCCCTTCTAGCAGCGAAGAACGGCTCTATATGAGGGAGTACACTGAGCAGAGTATGCAGGACGGGCCGCTGCTTCTGAGCGCTGCTAACGCCAGTGAAGTGCTCTACGCCAGAGTGATCATGGACCCGACGCACCTGCCGGGGGATCGCACCACCCTCTGGCTGCTGTGAGCTATTTGGAGCAGTGTTTCTATCGCTGCAGAGATGAGATACAAAAGCTGCAGTCGTCCTATGTGAAACTACCAGAGGAGAAGAAACAGGAGACTCAGGAGTGTCTGACCAGCATCCGTGAGATGTGTATCAACTACAGTGCGACGGCACTCACAGATCCAGAGATCTTCCCGTTTGAGGCAGGCTCAATCAACACCGATGCATTTGAGAAGGTTGTGAGATTGCAAGCCAATCCACAAACACCAGAGTTCGTGGATGGAGTGACGGCTGAATTGGAGCAGAACGAAGCTACGTTCGCTGTGTTTGGGCCTATTTTCCAGAAACTTTTGGCTGAGTTGTTCCTGATCAATCCTCCCTCGCTCATGTCCAACTTCTACAACAACATGCACGTGCTGACGGTGTTGTGTCGAAACAAGGCACTCGCTACGGCCTTTACGAAGATCCCTGGATTCTTGTTGATGCCGGGACCACCCATGACGGGTAGACGTCTTCAGGACGCGACTGCGCTCGGATTGTTACTGCGCTTCAGTTGTGGCCAGGACCCGGCGATCACGCAGATGTTTTCCAACATCACAAAACGAACGAAGAACGATGTGGACAACTCCATCCACAGCATTCGCAACAAGCTGGACAGCGTGCAGACCACCGTCTCTGACATTGTGACTTTGTTGCTGAAAGCTGGAGGCCCTGCTCGTGAGAAAGTATTAGCGTGGATGGAGCAGGCCATGCAGGTGAACGCGGAGCGAGCCAAAGAGAACCCAGACGTCAACATCGTATCAACCAACGGTATGTTCGTCAATCTTACTATGGTGTTGCTGCGCCTATGTGGCCCCTTCTTATCGCCGAAGTCTAAGAAGGTTCACCTGATTAAGTCCGAGTATCTGTCCACGCAAAACCCACTGTTCCCATTTGACGAGACAAAGCTGGTCACCAATACAGATGACCCGGCAACTTCTCATCATGACGAACGCCAAGTCGCGAATTCTTCCGACTTCAACTTTATTACGCGTTGCTACTTCGTCACGGCACGGGCAGTGCACCTTGGGCCCGTCGCCATTAGTGGTCAGTACATGCGGCTTCTTCGTCAGCTATCGTACTTCCAGAGCCGAATGAATGGACCCAACGCAGACCCGCGTATGCGTGCGCATTTTGATCAAATGGCTGCGACTAAGATGATCATGGACGCTGAACTGCTTCACCCGGATTTCCTACATGAGATGATCCGTTTCTCACTCCTCACGTGCTCGGTTGTTAATTCCATCTGCACTGGATCCAATGCGGATGATACTGGTTTGATATCACTGCCACTTCCCACACCCGACACAAAGACGAACGCTGTTCTGAAGCACCTCCCTGAGCATTTGGTGGATGATTTGTGCACTGTGCTAAAATTTGTTGCCCGCCTACAACCGAAGGCTCTGCAGAGTTTCGAGCTAAACGAATTACTGAAGATGATCCTCATATTCCTGTCGAGCCCTGGATATGTGCACAGTCCTCATCTTCGTGCCAAAATGAGTGAGGTTCTGTTCCACATCTTTCTGCCGTCTGAGGAATCGGAAGAGCGCGAAACTGCTGGGACTGCTTTTGGCGTAGAGCTGCTTATGACGAATTTGCTGGCACAACAGCACCTTGCGCCATGTCTTCTGGGGCTGTATGGCGATGTAGAGCACACTGGATTTTATGAGAAGCTAGAACATCGCTACAATATTGCGTGCTTGCTCAAGTATTTGTGGAAGTTGGAGGGTCATAAACCGGCCTTTCTACTGATTGCTGAGGACCGAGTGAATTTTGTGAAGTTTGCTCACGGATTGATGAACCATATTAATGGACTGGTGACCGACGCGCTCACAGCGTTGCCTGAAATTAAACTACTGCAGGAAGAGATGCAGGATATCGCACGCTGGATGTCTTTAGACGAGTCTGTGCGAGAGCAAAAGCAGAGCTTGCTGTCAGATAAGGAGCGCACGGTGACTTCGAGTCTACAGCTTGCCAACGAAACTGTCCACATGATGTCATATCTTACATCTGAGATCCAGGAACCTTTCGTGAAGATGCCGGAACTTGAGGACCGCCTTGTCAGCATGCTGAACAGCGTACTCGTCAAACTTGCGGGCCCACGCGGTCTGGAGTTGAAGGTGAATAACCCCGAACAATATAAGTTCCGCCCTAAGGTGATGCTGAAGGAGATCGTTGAGACCCTGCTGCACTTTTCTCACTACCCAAGCTTCCTGCAGGCTGTGGCCACGAATGGATTCTACGACAGCCAAGTGTTCCGGAAGTGTGCTCATATCGTGGCCCGAACGCAATTGCTGGAGCCGAATGCCGTTCAGAAATTCGAGGTATTTGTTGGCGATGTGGAGAAGGCTGCGGAAGGAGCTGCGAATCTTGAGGAGACTCTGGGCGAGATTCCGGAAGAATTTCTCGACCCTCTAGTGTTCACTCTGATGAAAGATCCCGTGCTATTGCCTAGTGGGTATACGATGGATCGGTCGTGTATCTCGCAGCACTTGTTGAACGATCAGAGTGACCCGTTCACGCGTGTGCCCTTGACGATGGACCAATTGCAGCCAAACACTGCTCTGAAGGCAAAAATTGAGCAGTGGATTCGAGAACAGCAGCAGAAGCGCGAGGTGGCGTGATTGCCAATACAACGCTTTCAGTTGTTTTCACGACTATTTTTCTGTCCTATCGAGATCAGTGTATTGTTTTTGACTGATTGCCTGGGCATTGTGGATCGACTGTCGTTCGTTCAGCATATAATCCAAAGCACGTGCTAACAGTAGTGTTGGCGTTGACTTAGGTGGACATTGGTAGTTGCTACCGTCTCAACTTGAGACGGTAGCAACTACCAATGAGATTCTCAAGTGATCGACGTTCAGCTTGCAAGCTCCTCGATCGTGTCTGTCCGACGCTGTTGATAACCCGGTTAGGATTTGGTAGAGGCCGGGAGGAATTTGCAACTCATCCTCGACAAGTTCGTGTCCAACCGGCACAGGCATCCATCGACCTGAGATGATACTCGATGGGTTGCTCGCTTTATCACCACGAGACCGCTAGATTGATGTACCGAAACCTGGTGGTATCGAAGCGATTTATCACATTATCGGAGCACGCATTAGGCAGCCTTCGAAGCACTTCGTACTTCAATTGGAGTGCATGAGTAAGCCTGCTGTGTGTACGCTTAGTAAGGTTGCGCCCCTACTGGCACATATCCCTGTTTATTTGCTACTAAGCATAATGATAGCAACCTCGACCATCATCACGAAAGTTGCCAAGAAAATTGGAAAAGCAGCCAAGAAGAGGTTTGTCTTTGTTCTGTAATTCTTCGAAACAACGCACGGGAGGAGTACTGTTGCAGCGTTCGTTGAGATAGATGTGATAAAACTACTGTATGTATGAACTCTTTCAGCACTGCACCTTCAACCTTTGCAGTAACGCGTATCAACCCTGATGCGTGCCAAGACACTACAGGATCGAGCCATTTGGTTTAAGACACGGAAGCCCGACGCGTGAATCAGATCCATCAGGGGATGCCCTAGAAAATGCAGTTCCCAAAGGACCTTCCCTGCGTTGCCACCACCAAAATCGTTATCAACGTCATCCAAGTGATTTGAGGATTTCTCCGGCTCTACCACTCGCCATGACTTCCTTAATGAGGAAGTCATTGGTCTCGGTAGGGCTCACTTCACAATATTGCTACCAAGTGTCTAAACTCCACACCATGCGTCTGCACTCCGTCTTCGTGCTGGCTGTGGTCACCCTCCTCGCGTGTACAGACACCATCTTGGTAGCCGCGAATTCAGACCAACGTTCAGTCTCCAAGACCTCTGACCGTGGTGCAGGTCAGGAAACAGCGGTCAGTGGTCGAAAGCTCGGTCGCGGCAAGCGGTTCCTCCGGGTCGTTGATTCGACTGATGCAGACGATGAAGAGGATGAAGACGATCGAGGCGACGAGGAGGACGAAGAGCGGGGGCTATTGTACCAGCGTCTGCAGTAACGAAACTAGAAGGTCTCGCCGGGCAAACCGCAAAGATTAACAACCAGCTGGCTGCACCGATCAAAGGAAAGCGCCAATATGCCCTATGGTTCTTGAAAGGGTACAAGCCCAAGGATGTAGCCGATCTGCTAAAGGTCCCAACGACAGGCGCGGGTTTCTCGGGAACCAAGGCTTATGCCTACTATATGCGCTATGTGAACTATTGGCAGAACTGGATAGCGCGGGCTATGGGACGTTGACTGGAAATGCTGTGAGGCTGAAGTAAGGTGCATTTTTTCATACAAGCCCACACGCTGTCAGATATCCGTTTGCTTAATGTAAACGCATCTACCGATACAGCACAAAGTTTTTCTTCTTCTTGCGATGCGATTGGGATGTAGTTGGCACGCAATGACGTTGCCCCGTGGTTGCTAATTCTTGTTAAAGCTGTCTGCAAAATTATACTTTGGCATAAGTGTTGGGGAATGCATTCAGTGTCTGGCTTCCGCATAATGAGAGCGACGACTAGACATACGCATTGAATTTGTAAGGAAAACTTACTTTCGAGTCTTTCCAAAGTGTGGTGTTGGTGTTACTTGCCCAGCTCGCTCTTGTAGTATTAGTAGTAAATGTGTTTCGTGTTCATTTTAACTCGCTCTTGCTTCAACTAAACGTGATTTGTACCGTAGTGGACTTTATTATGATGCGTACAAAATCTGGTCCAGCTAATACGACAAGATGGATCGTTAATAGCATGTCAACCTCGCCTGTCCTAAGCGATGAGCAGGAATGTACAGTACATATCACGGCGCAAAATCACCGCAAGATATTAATTGGTCTCGATTTGTGGAGTATTGTACCAGACGACAGCGACGGATACACAGCAGCAAGAGCGCGGGGTCACCGCGCCGATAAAGACGCGTACCGACAATAGCAGCCGACACCCGGGCGACCGAACAACAACATGACCTACTGCATGTGTGCCGCGTCAACAAGAACGGACTTCATCATCAACGGCCAACAGTTGGCGCTGTGAGGCTGTAGGGGTTGCCGCAGAGGTTGCCATAAATTCGTGGCAAACGTGCGACAGGTTGCAGGCCGTGGTAAGCACTGAAGTGTGTATACCATCAAGAAATTTGCTCAGGATTAAAAGAAGCTCCCGTGCTATTGAGGAGTTTAGGCCCACCTTGCAATACGCTGCCCAGCAATCGCTGCTCACCAAGCCGCTCTAAGGAACCAGCGACGTGCCATACGGACCAATAATGGCATCGTGGCACACATCTCTTCGAGCGCGCAATGATCGGATGTCGTCAGCTAATGGTGACGACTTGAAATCGCAGTGCATGGAGGATGGATGCGGGAAGCTAGAGCCTCAACAGTACCAACAGACATCGCTGGAATCGGTCAGTCTGATAGTAAAGTGCGCTGCTATCCCTGGCGCCAGTATGTGGGCGCTCTTCGTAATCGTGATAGATCCGCCATTTGCAGCGTACTGGATGCTCGCGAACGCATGTGTTCTTCTGGCAGCGTACACAAGTTGCAACGACACGAACGATAGAGAATGCAACAAGAACAAGACTCCTTCGAAGCGCACTGTATGCGTCCTCACAGTGCTGACACTGATCGCCAATCTTTTCGTGCTCATCTGGTTACGAAAGTTTGAGATCACGGACCTCGCACACTACGACCCGCCGGACGTCCCAATTAACACCCAAGCTGATGTCCAGTTCTTCCAGATATACAATTCACAACTGAGCTACATGGACGACGTCGAAACAATTCACAGCCACGTGAACAATCAAACAAGCTCAACCCAGCGCTACGAGGTCGACGTGCAGATTAATGCCTGGTCTTCAGACGTACTTCGGTATAAATTTTTGCTCCAGTACTGGCAGCAGATTGACGAAGACCAAACTCACGAGCCCAATAATCAGATAAAAGTCGCTTGTCTTGTGGAAAGTGACGTCGTTTTTCACGAGGGGTACTTTGCAGACATTCTACGTGAACGTTCGCCCCTTGAGATTGCGCACGTGCAGCATTTTTGGGGTCACCAGACGCTCGAATCTTTCAACATTGGCATCTTATGCACGTCGTCACACGCTTCTAGGGTGACGCGGTTGTGGGCTTGGTTGATGCAAGCTTTACATGCGAAGCGCTATCGTCGACTTTTGTACCTCGATTTTCTGTACGGGCTTGTTCCAAACCGGTTGATATTCTACTGGGATAAGCATCATGGCTGCACTGAATATTATCCTCACTGCCGGTACATCCACTTCACCCGTCCTAAAGGCGTCGGTATTGAGAATGCGAAAGAAGCGATTAAACACATGACTCCAACCGCATCGCTAGGTGGTTAAAGCTCTTATCAGGATATCGGTGTAAGCAATTATATCTAGGAACCTGAAAAGAATGAAAGTGCATAGAATTCAGTACAGCATGCCATGTCCACATTACGCTGTTCTAGCCACTACACGTACGGGTAGGTAAGCTGGTAACAATTCCGTGAGCATGCCTGTATTAATAGTGTACAGTTGTAATGTGCTGCGAAGAGGATTTCTCTTTACGAACCAGGTCTCTTCCCACACTCAAGTTTCATCGGTACGGGGCTGCGATCGTAAGGTTTGCACCGAAATGCAACAATGAAAGGATCCAGCTAACAAGCAGAGTTCATGTTGCCTTTAGTTACCATACACTGCGTCAAAGAGGATTCTGTGGTTTATTCAATCTCAAATCTTTGTAATGTGTGACTTCATGGCTTTACCTGTAGCTGAGCGCTTTGTCTGAGAATAGCGCCGAGGAAGTAGACGCTCATCAACGAAGCCACCTTTTAGGTTAGCTTCGATGGCATTTTCTCTCTACCAACTACTCTCGGCCCCACGTACGAGATGCAGTCAGTAGTCTTCTATTTGCAAAGCAGCTCTGACATGAGTTGTTTGGTGCTGGGAGCGTGGGGCATTGTACTGATGCCGACAAACCTTCGAGGCGAAGACGTCGTTTACACACCTGACAAGGTCACGTCCAATCAAACGGTATAACACAGCACCCAAGGCGTGACACTTGCTGCGTGTATGGGCAACTTTCAGCGCTGTTGAGGTGAGGACACAATCGCTGCCGAAGCGTCAACATGACGGCCGTTGCAATAGCCTCAGCAATGGCAAAGCGACCTTCTCAACGCAACAACTTGAGTGATTCGCAGGATTTCGCGTACTCGAAAACGACACATTCGCGCTGTAGTAGACGACCCGTACCACGGCGTATTGTTTTATTTAATTTAAAATATTATTAAATCTTTTTAAATCTGAAAAGATGGTAACTTTAAAATGAGCCAGCTGTTTATGAAAATAATATTCAAGGTCGTCGCAGCCAACCAACCGCAACTGACGGCGGTTGTCACTCTCGCACTCTCGCCATGGACGCGCTCGCAGGTGCCGCGGCTGGCAAGGGCCACCGCAAGTCCAAGGCCGGCGCCAAGGTGAACAAGCAGAAGCGCAAGGCGTTCGAGAAGCAGAAAAAGGAGCAGCCGTCGCTGGCGGAGCAGCGCAAGAACCCCAAGGCGTTCGGCGTCGCCAAAGCAGGACGCGCTCGCAAGACCATCCAGCGCAATCTGGACCGAGCCCATCGAAAGGAATATGTGCCACAGCAGGACCGAGGCGAGGAGCTGCCGCCGCCCATCTCGGTGGTCGTCATGGGCCCTCCTGGCAGTGGCAAGAGCACCGTCATCCGGTCGCTGGTCAAGCGCTACACGCGCCACAACTTGGTGGAGGTCAAAGGCCCCGTGACTGTCGTGAGTGGCAAAGATCGCCGCATCACCTTCTTCGAGTGCCCCAATGACCTCAACGCCATGATCGACTTGGCTAAAATCGCAGACCTGGTGCTGCTCCTAGTGGACGCGAGTTTCGGCTTTGAGATGGAGACGTTCGAGTTCCTCAACATCCTGCAGGTGGTGGGGTTCCCCAAGGTCATGGGCATTTTGACCCACTTGGATGGCTTTAAGAAGAACAAGAGCCTCCGGAAAACCAAAAGAGACTCAAAGCTCGCTTCTGGACCGAGATTTACCAAGGAGCCAAGTTGTTTTACTTCTCTGGAATCTCGGCCAACAAATACCCCAAGGGAGAGATTAATAATCTGTCTCTGTACATTTCGAGGATGAAGTTCCGACCGCTCACGTGGAGAAACTCGCATCCATACATGCTGGCCGATCGCTTTGAGGATGTGACGCAACCGGATGATATTCAGCGCAATCCGTTGGTGGACCGTCGGGTGACGTTGTATGGTTACCTGCGGGGTACGCATCTGAAGCCAGGCATGAAGGTGCACATTGCTGGTGCTGGAGATTTCTACATGGACAGTGTGACAGCGATGCCTGATCCCTGCAATGTTCCATCAGCAAAGCGCGCTGCTGATGGGACTGTCAAGAAGAAACACTTGACTCAGAAGGACACGTTGCTATACGCACCGATGTCGGATGTTGGCAACATTATGTACGACAAAGACGCCATGTACATTAATCTGAGTCAGCTGAATTACACGAACCCAGACACTGGTGATGTTGTCCCTGATGAGGAGGGCGCAGACGGAGTTGAAGACAGCGGCAAGGGCGGCATGCGCATTGGCCTGGGCGGCGAAGGCGTGGAGATGGTGCAAAACATGCAGAAAATGGATGTTGGCCTTGACGAGAGGCTACAAGGTGCCAGTTTGTCGTTGTTCAAGAACACGGCAGCCATTCGTGCGGACGAAATCGACAGCGATGAAGAGGAGGAAGATGGTAGCGACAGCGATGACGACGGTGATGACGACGAAGAAAATGACGACGATGACGAGCCTAACGTTGGGAGCCCGAAGGAAGCAGTTGTCCGTGATAGCACCGGGCGTGTGCGTCGTCGAGCTGTTTTTGATGAAAGTGAGGAGGTCCCTGAGACTGTTAAAAGTGGAGCGGATGGGTCGGACTCGGACTCTAACGACGACGATGATGATGACAGTGATGAGGAAGAAGAGACCACTGAAGAGCAGTCTCAGTTGCGATGGAAAGAAAATCTGGTATCACGAGCTGCGGCGAATTTCCTGGAACGTGAGCAGGCCGATGTGAACCTGATGGTGCTCGTATACGGTGAACGGCAAAAGCTACATTTGAGTGAGCGCGATCTAGAAAACGAAGAAGATGCCAAGAATGGCAAGCGTGTTCAGCAAGAAGACGACGGCGATGATGATGACAGTTTTTCACGTTGAAGCGCAAATCAAACGCTTCGGGTGGTTCTTCGTCGGCTTCAGAAGCCTATAATACGGTGAATGCGATGGATTGTTCGCGGCTACATTTTGGCACCGACGACATTAATGACTGGACGATGCCTGACGTGCTCGAGGGTATTCGTAACCGCTTTGTCACCGGTTCGTGGAAGCGTGTCAACAAAAGAGCAGTGATGATGACGATGATGGCAATACCCACGACACTGCGGATCCTCTTAATGACGATGACATGGATGGATCGTTTGAAGATTTGGAGACTGGTGAAGTCCACAAGGGGGCTAATGATTCGGATAGTGGCGACAGCAGCGATAACGAAGCGGAAGGTGAAGAAGAGGAAACTGACGAGCAGATTCGCGAACGTCTGCGCGCTCAGAAATCCGCTAAGAAGTCAGTAGATGATAACGACGTGGAAGTTGGTGGCCAGAAAAAGAAGGACGACGAAGACGAGGAGATGACTGAAATTATGGTAGAGGCCAAGCGCCTTCGGGAGGAACAAGCTTTACGCAATGCTCAAGAATTTGGCGATGAAGGCGAAGACATGCGGCTGCAACTGGAAGGTTTCCGTAATGGTCTGTATGTTCGAATTGAGTTCTCGGGTGTACCTGCCGAGTTTGTCCGCTACTACGATCCGAAGAACCCGATCGTCGTGGGCGGCTTGCCCAACATGGAAGACACCTTGGGTCTAGTTCGCATGCGCTTCAAGAAACACCGCTGGCACAAGAAAATTCTTAAGACCAACGACCCCCTGGTGTTTTCCATCGGTTGGCGGCGGTTCCAGAGTTTGCCATTGTATTCCATTGAGGATACGAACGAGCGCCATCGGTACCTCAAGTACACACCAGAGCACATGCATTGTGGTGCCACTATCTACGGCCCCATGTGCCCGCCCAATACTGGTGTGGTAGCATTCCAGACGTTGTCAAATAACGCTGAGGGTTTCCGTGTGAGCGGCACTGGCGTTGTGTTGGAGCTGGACCACAAATTCAACGTCGTAAAGAAACTAAAGCTTATCGGTACACCGAGCAAGATTCACAAAAACACAGCCTTCATCAAGGGTATGTTCAACACTGAGCTGGAAGTTGCCAAGTTTGAAGGTGCTAGCATTCGGACGGTGAGTGGTGTTCGCGGTCGAATCAAGAAGGCACTTCGAGGCGAGAAGGGCGACTTCCGTGCTACGTTCGAGGACAAGATCCTCAAGAGCGATCTGGTTTTCTGTCGCACGTGGGTGCCTGTGGAGCCTAAGACGCTGTACAACCCAGTAACGTCGCTACTCACAAATGTGAAGGGCTCATCGAAGAAGAGTGCCATGGGGCTTATGAAGACCACATACGAGCTACGTAAGGAGCAGAAGCTTACAGTGCCCGTGAACCCGGATTCGCTTTACAAGCCGATTGTGCGCAAGGAGCGCAAGTTCTCGGCGCTAAGGGTTCCTAAGAAGCTGCAGGCTAACCTGCCCTTCACCAGCAAACCCAAGGAAGACAAGAAGAAGGGTCTTAAAAGGGTTATCTGTCGAAGCGTGCTGTGGTGCTTGAGCCGGAGGAGAAGAAGAAATATGGCTTTATGCTGCGTGTGAACACGGTGCGACGTGATCGCGAAAACACGCGAAAGGAACGTCAAAGTCAACGCAATGCTGAAAGCCTCAAGCGCAAGCAGCGCGAGGAGAAGCAGTTTGAAGGCGTGCACCGCGCTGAGAAGAAGGCCAAGTACCGTGCCGAGGGCAAGGAGGCTGCCTATCGTGCGCAGAAGGCAGCGAGAGGCTAATTGCAGCATTTGGACCTCTGTGCTATATTGGCGTCAGTGTTGCTGTGTGCCGCGATGACATGTCCAAAAACATTGACCAAAAACATTTTGACTTATCTGTACAAGTTGTTTTCTGAAGAAGTGTGTTGTCAGCCGTGTCTTGAGGAAAAAGGTGTCTATTTCTCTATATCATAGGCGCTTCAACGCCACTGTCTCGAGCTATCCACGGTCAAGCACTTACTCGACGCCATCGGTCTGTCGGAAACGCTTGAGGATCCCCATAAAGAAGGCTTTGCGGTTCTGCACGCGGTCACTCACGCAGCGGTTGTACTCGTCCAGCGCCTTCTTAGCCGTCTCATAGTCGAACCACGACAAGAAATCAATCATCCGGTCGTCCACATCTTCCTGCTGCAGTTTATATTCTGGTCCATCAATGTGTTTCTGGATCAGCGCCTTGGTCTTCTCCACCTGCACGTTGCTCTGCTTCTTCCTGAGCAGACTGAGTTTATTCCGGCGGTTCTCCGACTTGTTGCCCCCGCCGCTGGCTGTCATTTCCACATTGATACGACGCCCTTGCAGCAGAGTGTGGTGACGAGACAGAGCTGCACCGAGCGCCTTGCTGTCCTTCACCTCGATGAACGCCGTGCCTTTGAACTTCTTGGTCTTCTTGTCCGTCAGCATGCGCAGTTTGATGTCACCAGCCTCTGCGAAGTGTCTCCGCACCATTTCCTCCGTGGCTCGGAACGGCAACTGGCCGACGAAAAGCGTCAGGTGGATGCTCTTCCGCTTGGCTTCAGGCTGTCCTTCGTCCTGCTCTTGTTGTTTGCTGCTGCGTTTGCGCTTCTTCTTCGCGTCTTTTGTCTCGTTCTCCTTCTTTGCGTCCTCTGGTGGCACTTCCTCGATCCCTTGAGCTTTGCGATTGGCTTGGCGCTTGAGAAGACGGCGCTGTTGGGCGTTCAGTCCATCGGAAGGAGCGGCGGTCTCTTGGCGTTGCTGCTGCTTACTGTTGGCTTCCGTCTTGGTGGGGTGCTCTTGCTCCTCTTGCGTCGGTTCGACTGGCTCGGCCTTGACACCTGCTGCCTCTTGCTGCTGCTTCTGCTGACGCAGCAGCTTGCGACGTTGCTTGGCATTCAACGGAGCTTCCATCGTCAGTTTCGGTATTGAATGGCGGAGACAGTTGGTGAAATTGTCGATAGCGAAATTGACATTAAAGGACGAATCAGATGGTGGCAGATAGTGGGATATTCACGTTTAGCCAGGATATTTCCGGCAGAATCATTGGATGCTCCAAACACGGCGGTTACAGTTCCCGTTGATTCGGCAAGTACCCAAGCAGCAGTCCAGCAGCACCAGCATGCTTTTGTCATAACTCACTTGGACTGCAGCACTATGGCGATGAACGGTGGCTGATATATGTATTATCTAGTGAGTCGTCCACAGTACTGCAGCTCGAAAGACTTCAACTTTCTCTATCGCCAGCCCTATCCCCGTAACGACCGAGAACCAGCCGTTGGCAGCTCAAGATCGATATCAACACTGGAGTCGATACGTGCACAAGGATGGAGCCGACCGCTGTCGACTGGCCGCTCTTCTCCGCTGCTGCTGTCGTGTGTCGCGAGTGCTTGCCAGCCAATGGCGGCGCTCTGCCCCACGTCACTCGCTGTGTCAGCGACTTCCTGGACAGTTTGTCTCGGCACGGAACGTTTGCCGCCTCCTGTCGCCGTGGAGACTCTGCACGGGAACTTTCGTATCTGTTTGCACGAGACCCGACGCCGTTGACGCAGCAAATGGTGCGAGAAGCTGCTCGCAATGGCCACACGCACGTCCTCAAGTGGCTCAAGGAACACGACGACGACAGGCGCAACGTGTGGAAGGACTACGACTTCAGTCCCATGGACGAAGCTGCCAAGTTCGGCCATCTACATACAATGCAATGGCTGCATGAGAACCGCAACGACTGCTACGCTGGGCGTGCAATGAGTTGGGCCGCAACGAATGGCCATTTGGAGATGGTGCAGTGGCTGCACAGCAACCGCGACGATTTCTGTGGCACTTTTGCAATGGATTTTGCCGCTGCAAATGGCCATCTGGAGGTTCTGCAGTGGCTGCATTGCAACAGAAGCGACGGCTGCACTACGTGGGCAATGGATGGAGCTGCCCAGAACAACCACTTGGACGTAGTGCAGTGGCTGCACTCGAACCGACGCGAAGGTTGCACCAAGGCAGCGATTGGCGGAGCTGCTGCTCGAGGACATCTCACGGTCGTCAAGTGGTTTCTTGAGAATGCTGCCAGCAACGATGGGATGCATTGGTGGGGCTGGGCTTTTACTGCTGCCGTCGACAACGGCCAAGTCGATGTGGCAAGGTGGATTTACGCGACGTTCCGAGACCGAATGACTGACAGCGTTATTAGATCGGCGTTATCCACTGCAGAGGATAAGGGGCACGAAATGGTGGTGCAATGGCTACGTATGGAGCAGCATGTGCGATGACACGAGCGCAGATCGTTTATTCCTTCAGTAGCTCCCAAAGCTCAACGCGCTTCATACTATAATGTGAATTGGCATAACATATTATATTCTAACGGGCAAAAAATATCAATAGTTTTGTATGCAAAGTACTACTGTAGTCCCATGATGACTCGCGTCGTCGGCACCAGCAGTTCCGCTGCCACTCGTGGCCGCCTCTCGCGCGCTATGAGCCACTGGCGTCTGAATCCACGCGCCCGCTTCGACAACAGCGTGCTGCGCTCTCTACCGCTGGACTCGGAGCCTCAGAACTTTGTGCGCAATCCCGTCAAGGGCGCCTGCTTTTCGCGCATCCAACCTACACCTATTGTCAATCCTGAGCTGGTTGTGGCGTCCAGGGATGCGCTGTCATTGGCTGGAATTGAGCTCCATCCTGATCAGGACGAAGTGCAGGACGAGCTGCAACCGATTGCGTCACTTGTTCCTTTTCTGGCAGGCAACGACCTGTTTGCGGGATCGGAACCTGCAGCTCAGTGCTACTGCGGCCACCAGTTTGGCTTCTTTTCAGGACAACTTGGGGACGGCGCAGCGCTATATTTAGGGAAATAGTGCAGGACGATCATCCTGCAGGACGCTATGAGTTGCAGCTGAAAGGATCAGGTCCTACCCCATACTCTAGGACTGCTGACGGACGGAAAGTGTTGCGTTCGACACTACGAGAGTTTCTGTGCAGTGAAAACATGCACGCCTTGGGGGTGCCCACTACTCGTGCAGGGAGTGTGGTGGTGTCGAGGAGACTGAAGTTCTAAGAGACGTATTTTACGATGGGAATGCTGCAATGGAACCGACTGCAGTCGTCACGAGGATCGCAACGAGCTTTTGCGCTTCGGGTCGTTTGAGATTTTTAAGGGCACGGATGAGCTCACGGGACTCGCGGGGCCTAGCGCGGATTTGGAGAATAAAGAAGAAATGATGAAGCAGATGCTGGATTTCACGATCCGCCAGTATTTCCCAGAAATTGGCAGTGGCGACAGAAAGTATCAACTGTTTTTCGAGGAGGTGGTGCGGCGTACGGCGAAATTAGTCGCGAAATGGCAATCGGTTGGGTTCTGTCACGGTGTTTTGAATACCGACAATATGAGTGTGGTGGGGGATACCCTCGACTACGGTCCGTTCGGATTCATGGAGCACTTTGACCCAAAACATGTCTGCAACACTTCTGACGACAGAGGTCGCTACCGCTACGAGGCACAGCCTGAAATTTGCAAGTGGAACTGTGAAGTGTTCGCAGATCAACTGGGACTGGTGATGGATAGAACAGACTTGCAGCCTAGTCTGAATACTTTTGATGCCGTCTATGAAGAAGAATACATGCGACTAATGCGTGAAAAGCTTGGATTATCGCATCGGAATGGTCACGGGGAGCACGATAAGGCGATGGTTGATGCACTTTTCGATGTGCTAGCGCACACGGGAGCAGATTTCACGTGTACCTTCCGATACCTTTCACATCTTGACGCATTTGGTTCCGTTGAGTCCCGCGATCGCGTTGTGCAGCAACTCGTGGATATATCGGAGACTTTGGCTCAGCAAAAGCGCAACTTGGAGCGAGCGATGGGAGGATTTTCAGACTCACAGTTTGAGATGATCGCAATGCTACTTCAACAGAACCCAGCACGAGCTAGACAGTATGGTATTACCCCTGCACTTGTCGCGCAGATGACAGCACAGCGCAAGGAGAAGGAATGGCTAGCTGGAACGACCGATGATGAGCGCAAGAACAGCGTTCGCGCTGCGTGGCAAGACTGGGTTAATATTTACGTATCGCGTATCCGTGACGACAGCGATGGCTCTAGCGATGCCGAACGTCGTAAACGCATGCTTGGAGTCAATCCATTGTTCGTGCTGCGCAATCACGTAGCGCAAAAGGCTATTGATTTGGCGCATGAAGGCGACTACGCTGGTGTTCAGCATATTTTTGAGCTTATGACCAACCCGTTTGATGAGGTTAGCGACGATGGCGACCTTGTGTACACTCGACCACAAGATCCATCCACCGCGCCGTTGTGTGTATCATGTTCATCTTAGACGGACTGAGGTCGCCAAGTTTGGCTGAGCGTGCTGATATTCGTTGTGACCGCTCAAGTGCTCACAAAGGTAGCTTGATCGCTGGCGAGTGTAGACTGAATATCATGGATATCATTTAGTGCTCAAGAATGCCCGTGAGCAAAACTTTTATTCCTGCCCACTTTGTCTGAATATTGTAACGAGGTTTCTGATTACACGTATCTATCCAGACCAGAGCATGAGCAGCACACTTCAAAGGTGCCATCGTGAGAGCCAGAGCCTGTATCTCGTTATCTTCTGGATCGATTCGTGCGCTCAATTATGTCCTGGCAAGCCATCTAATCCGATTTGAGTGATACTTCAGTAGTATTTGTTTGTGAAGTCTGCAGACTCCTGCAATGCAGCCGCACTGTTCCTGACGAGATCAGTGGATTCGGTTCCGAATCGGAACTTCCAATCATCCAGATGGTCGTCATCAAATCAGAATCGACACTTGAAGCGAAGCACAGCGTGCTGGTACGTGGAAATAGAGTCACTCCGCCGGTGTAATGCGCAATTATCAAACGATTTGTGAAGCAAAGCTTCTACTAACTGCACCGGATATGCTCAAACGTTGAGCCTCAAAGTCCCAGCTCTCATTCTGCAGTTGCCCAGCACTACACAAGCATCCGCACCAAGTTAAAACCTGCTATGCGACTTCACTACATGGCGTTGGTGGCAACAGTCACTGCCCTCATGAGCTGCTGTGTGCCCACAGTGTCTGGACAGAACGAGGTTCCAGCGATGACCAACGACCAACTTCAGCCTCTCGCAGGTACAACGCGGTTTTTAAGAGTGACAGAAGACGATTCTATCGGTGAAGAGAGGGCGGCCACGGGGGTGTCGTTGCTTAAGCGACTGGGGAGGCCACGGGGGTGACCAAGCTCACCAATTACTTGAACGAGAAGACGCTGGCCTACTGGCTCAGGCAAAAGAGAGACCCGAAGGAGATTTTCAATCTCTTGGGGCTGGCCGGACTAAAGGGGAAGGCGCACCGCAAGGCACGGTACAAGTACTACGTCCGGTACCTCAACATGTTCAAGGAGGAGCAGGCGAAACAAGGAGCGGCAAGATTGGCGAATGCCTCCTAAATGGTGTCGTCGGATTCATTGCAGAATGCTAGACTGGCTAGAGGAGATAAACGCTTTCAATATGGCAGCAATTCCGCTCAAAATTGGATCGGAGTGGAGGGACGCAAGTGTGTCTACAGGCTGGCAAACGATGGACACAGTGCGCAGTGAAACCTCAGAGGGCAGTCTCGCTTCCAGTCGACTCGATGACGGCAGCGGCACTAGTCGGTCGTTCTCTCTTCACTCGAATTCGAGTCGCGTATCCATCGATAGTGCGTCGATGCGCTCGGACTACCTCTCCAACTTTGAGCGTAAGTTTCTGGAGCGCAAAGCTGCCAAGCACAAGCATAAGGAGCGCGCCAAGAGAGCGCAAGCGAAAGCGGATCGCCAACAATTATTGTCCGCCGATGAGAAGCGGAAAGCACAACGTGAAGCCGAGCGTCAGGCACGTCGTCGCGAGATGGAACATTGGTTGACAGACCCAAGGGAGCTTCGACGGATTGAACTCCGGTCTCAAAAACGCAGTCGCGACCGAATGCGCGCTCTGCAAGAATGGTACACTCCAGCAATATCTGGAGCTACGGAGGAGGTTCAGCCAGTGTTTGTTGCGGCTATGAACCAGGAGCACTCGACGCACAAGCGCTCGATTAAGCCTCTACTGCCGACGGAAGCTGCAGCCATTAAAGACAAGGAAGATCGCGAGGCGTTCCAAGTTGTCTTGCAGCGACAATTAGGTGCCTTTACTTCCAAACTGGAGTATCTGGAACAGTTCACAGACTTAGCGCCAGGAAGCTCAACCCAAGCAAAAATGCGAGCGAGGCATCCAAAAGAAGACGACGTGTGGAGAAAGATGCACTGCATCTTGCTCCGTTACCTGGTGCGCGTGGAACGCTACAAGCTTCGAAGAGCCTGTGTAATCATCCACCTCGTCATGCTAACCGACACAAACAGTTATCGGCGTCTGCATCTTTGGAGTTGCTGCGCTCGATGTCTCGAAGTTGCACTGAGGATGAGGAGCGCGAGGTGGCATTGGACAACACCGAAGTGGAGGAGTATTTAATGCGTCACCGCAAGGGTGCGAAGCAGATCTACGCGGCGCGAAAAATACAGGCGGCCTGGCGTATGCATTTACGTCGTCGAGTATATCTTCCTTGGCGTCAGCGGCGCATGCACCATCGGCGTGCGATTTTCGAGATTTGGGTGATGACCCACCGCGTGGGAAATCGTGCACACCGTTCTCTTATGCGCAAGTACTTCAATGCATGGTATGTAGATGTTGGGGAGTCGATTCAGTTGCGTGAAATGGAGCTGCACTTGTTTCGACAAGCTGCGACGCAGAAATCGATGCCTCGTATGGTGATCAATCTCGTATTTACGTCGGATTGGGAACGTGATGGCGGCAAGAAAGTTGCAGCTTCAGCTGCAACAAACGTCAAGAATAATAACCTGGCAAGTTCTTCAAAAGCGGCATTTCTGGATGTTTTTCTGAGCTCGGCCTTTGCTGGCGTAGAGTCTCCGGCTGAAAAAGGTCGAAGCCGCGTGTTTCAATTGCGCGCACAGCACCAAGCAGCTCGTGAGGAAGTGCGAAAGAAGGTCGTGCAACATGTATTTCTTATCTGGAAGCGTCTTCATGAAGCGAAAAAGCGCGTTGGGATCAATGCACAGCTTTGTCTAAAGCGTGCAGTACGAATGGCCTTTGGCTCTCGTCAACGTTGGCCCGCAGAAATATTGCTCGCTGCATTTGATATCTGGGCGCGATGGGCGGCCTTCAACCGGTGTAAACGCCTGGGTCTTCCCATGCCCCACTACGGGCACTCAAACCCCCATTGGGATATCTGGCTACACAACTACCAAGAACGTCAAGTACGCTGCGTTAAAGCTGCCGCAAAGGCCCCCGCTGCGAAACTACGACGCTTTTTCTTCCGCCTGCGCGTATTTGCGCGCCGTGCCATTCGACAACGGCGCGCTTTAGCTACTGCGGTTGAACATTTTGCACGAATTCTTGCTCAGAATGTACTTCGTGGATGGCGAGAATCTATAGCCGACAGTGCAGCGGCCAAAAAGATCACAAGAGGCGTCTTAATGCGCTTTCATCAATATGTTTCTGCCAAGCGAAAGCATCGACCGCTCAAATTAATTCTCTACCAGCGGCAGCTGGAATGGTTTTATCGCCGCGCATGGAGAGCTTGGCAGCGTGTACATTTACATGCAGTTTTGAAACGAGAGTTGACTTTGGTAAGACTGAAGAATAGCCCGGTGTGGCGGTCACGACTCCGGCGCACATTGGCTTTATGGCGTGGTGAACGAGACAAACTCGTTTTGTGGCACACCTTCGAGGCATGGATGCATATTGTGCGCAAACGCAAACTTTTTCTCACGATGCAGATGTTGTGCGCTCGACAACAGCGGCGCAACCTGCTTTTAGTGTATTTATCGCGTGGAAATCAGCTAAATGGGATCGCGTCGATGGGTTTCTTGAGGATAGTCTCCGGTTGGACGCGTGGGACGCCTACAAAGAGTTATCAGCATTCTTTCCTATGCTCTTCTACGGCGCCTTCTCTGATGCCGCATCCATCTTTGGCGGTCTTCCGAGTCACACGTACGGTGAAAACGCGAAGGACTACACTAATTTCCCCCAGCAAGCAAAGCAGGAGATGCAGGAGCTCCAGTTGGCGACATCAGGAGATGCCGTGCGGAACTTTCACGGAGTGCTGATGCGTAACAGCGTCGTAGATGTTCGCAACACTATTTTAAAGGAAAGGTATCTCGTGAATGCCATCGACGACGCATCAGGAAATACAGCGCTACATGTGGCGGCGCAGATAGAAGAACCAGTGAGGCGCCTTGATATTTTAGCTTTGCTTCTGAGCGAGGGAGCGACGACACTGAACCGTGCAAACCGCCATGGACTCACTCCGATTCAACTGGCACCCGATTCCGACACCAGTCTCTTGTTAAGAGAAGGCATTTACGCTTTCTACTCACGCAATATTCTCGATCGAGAGACAATGGCCGCAGGATTGGAAGACGACCACCGCTTGCTGTGGTGCGTGTTCACACTTATGTCGAAGGAGTGGGTTGTGAATCAGCGCGTACCAGCCGATGTGCACACCGGTCAGTGGCACAGCTCTCTGCGCGAGGAGTTGTGGTTGCGACAGAAACATATTCGATTTGCTTCTGACTCCATCTTTGGGTCTGGTGTAGCGCGGTCTCGCGGGCTTTTAAACGCGCTCAAAGCCCGTCTTACTCTGTCGCACGACAAACTCATGCATGGCTCCTGTTATCCGCATCAGGCGGCAACGCCAGCAGACTCAATTCAAACTGGCGAACAACAGTATTATGAATGGGAACCACGTACAGACTCCATCAAATCAAGGGCAAGTGAAACTGGGGAATATGAAGCTTATGCTCGATATGTGTTGGCGACAACACTTGATGCTGAAGCTTGTGAACAGGCTCTCATACCTAGCTTCGTTGGTCTGCTTTTCTCTTTGGACTTTCCTGTGGACGAGGTTCTTGCACAAGCCTATCGTTATGAAGTAGAGTGCACTACAGCTGAATTTCACCTTTGGGAGTTGTTTCAGCGCATCCAAAAGCTGAGGCAGAATGGGTGCGATTGTTATTCCCTACGTCATGTCCCGACGCTCTTGAATCGAGATGTGATATTGGACTATTGCGACTGTTCTCTAGTGATGCCGATGCGGACGTCTTCTTCCGAAAGGAATTGTTTCTGCTTCATTTCAGCCGGTTCAGTACCACGCATGCTGAGAGCGAGGAAGCCAATGGCGCCGCACGCCATTTAGCGATGGAACTCTCCACACTATTACCGCACATGCAGCGTAAGCTTCGCAAGGCCGAGAAGTTGGTTAAACGGGTGCAGGGTCAGATAGACGAAAGCGAGCGAGCTTGTCGAGCAGCTTTGTTTACGAACATTAGGCGCGTGGAGGAGATCTGTGCAGCACGAATGGGTTTGGAGCATGCGCGTCTACGAATGGCAAAAGTTTGATTAAACTTAGCGATATACAAACTGTAGTGACTCGCTTGGAGGTCGCAAAGCGAATGCTTCATGATGGGAAGCTGGCCGATAAGAATGAGGAGTCAGGTACAGTTGATAATATGGCAGCAGCTCCATTGGGGGATAAGAAAACATTCTTGGAGACGGAGATGAATCGATATTCACGCATATTTGAGTGGAAAGAGAGGCTGGAGGGGGCACATAATGCCGCTAAGAGAAATGCAGAACAAGGGTCAACGCCTGAATCGAAGGCGGAAAATCTCCCAGAACCGCTCTATCAACTCCAGAAAGAGGCAGCTTCTAAGCTGCATAGTTTGTTTGTGCTGAGTTTGTTCCGCTCTTGCTGTTGTTGGCTAGCAGAGCACATGCTAGCTGCGCAGGACACTATCGGCACAGACAGTAGTGGCTATGGTGAAGATCAAAATGAAGATCAAAGTGATGATGATGATGAAAACAATGGCGACATTTCTGCTAAGGAAGCAACGAGTAGACCGGCACAAAGCAGCATAGCGACGCAGTACCAGCTAGCCGCTGTAGCTTTACTTAGCGAAGGAGTACCTCAACGTCGTAGCAGTATACTTAATACGCGGCGGGTTGTCGAGACGTACCACCGGGACGGCAGCTCGCTGGGTCTTTTCGATCCCGTTGGCGATACGATGCTCGCAAGGTATTCTGCGAGTGCCGATTTGTTGTTCGAAGAGGAACGTCGAACAGCCCAAGAAGCTGAGAGAGCACAGGCGAGTATGAAAAAGTTGAGGCCGCCGTGATTCTCGAGCAAAATCCAGTCACGGGACAGATTGAAATGGCGCCAGATCATGTAGTGAGCCTTAGCACGATTTCAAGCACACCGCAGGTTAAAATGGCTGCAGGATTCGAGAATGGCGCTATTCCTCGTAACCGCAAGAAGGAGGAGCTTCAGCGAGCAATGATACAGCGCAAATTTACGTGCAAGCCCAGCGACATCAGTGAGTGCGATAATAAATCCGGAGTGGATATGCAGGGCAGGGATTTATTGCCTGTGATTCATGGTACAGAGTTCAATTTCGGGAACTTTGTCACGGGAGGGTGGGGTGAGGATACAGGTGAACAAAATATCACTCCAGGGTTTAACGCTCTGCCACCGGAAGCGGGAGTTCGTGCTTCAGCTACAGGCTACAACACTGACGCCATGTGGAAACGTGGCGGCGTGAAACCTACTGACCGCTCTGCTCCAAGCATTAAAGACGTTCTTGCGAACGCTCAAAGGTTAAATGCATCCAGAGAGAAAACCCGACCGGGAAGTAGACGCCAGGGGTTGGAAACGCAAATGCTTCCAGTACTGCCTCAGCAACCGAATAAATCTCAAGAAACCGATGCGTCGTCGTCAAAGAATGCAGATCTTCCAGCTTCACCATCTCTGGCAGACTCGAACACTACTGAACAACAGAAAAACAACAAAGCAAGGGGATCAGATATAGCAGAACGACCACCTCTTGAGCGTCCGCTTTCAGTGTCTTCTCTAGCGGCTGCTGTGCCCATATCTCCTACACTTGAGGAAGGCATTCAACTGAATGCGCAATTGAGCGAGAGGAACTCAAGCAGGGAATATCGTGAGGAGGGCGAAAAGCAGTCGGAAAACTCACCAAAGTCAGCTAAACATCTATGCGTACCAGCCGTCCAGATTAATACTCGAATCCGACAGAACTCAGCTGGCACAGAGCGCACTGGGCGTGAGTCAAGTCGCGTTACCTCAGCTGCTATACTGAATAATGTTGAGCACCAGCAACAGCCAACCACTAGGGGCTTTGACTTCACTAGCAGACGTGAAACACGAGTGGATCCAAATGGAGAGCGGCAGAGCGTAGTGACTCGGGATCTCCTTGTGTCTCTTTCTCCACCTGATGCTGCAACGAGCTCATCAGGCTTACCCAGTAATCACCCTGAGAAAGAAGCACGGCCCGAGTTGATGCTCGAAGTGCCTCCACCAGAAGCTGACGTTTTTGCTAGTTCTACCGACACATTTACCAAGTGGACTACAGCATTTGAAGACTACCCGCTCACTGATAAACCGGTCAAACAATTGCAAGGTGACGCCAACGATAGACACCCGTACACCAACAGAATTGCTGTACCATGTGCTAGCAGCTTCCGCACAACGACCTCAGAAGTTAGTGAGGAAGCGAAGGATTTTCTAGCGACCCATCTTGCTTTTACTGGTCATACAGACACAATCGAGAAGAGCAAACTGCAAATTAAGTACCGCCCACTCGCCTTACACGGAAAATCGGTGACCATGGCGAACAAGTCCCGTAGTTCGCGGCGGAAATTATGCAATACTGAAGCCTCAGTGGAGCGACTCAAGTTGGGGTCAGCTAATAAACCGATAGAAGACAACAAGGATCGGCACTCTGAAGATCCCACCAACCCCTCCGGCGGTATTCGTTCATTGTCGCTAACACCTTCCATCTCCGTCACAGTCGTAACGAAATCAATGCCACCAGACGAGACCCATTCCGAGTCAATGCAGGTCGTTTCCGCGCCTCCAAGTCCAGAGCTTCCTCCAATTCAGAAACCTCCACTGCCATCACCTAAACCATACGTGAAGCTAGATAACTCAGCCGACGGTGAAGAGGAACTCAACTCTCGACCCCCTTCCCGACAAGAGTTCCACCTGGAGGGTCTGGGGCTAAATTCTAGTACAAAATCGTTGGCACAGAACGCATCGATACGTCAACTTCCTCTACAAGACAACCATATTTCAACATCAGTTAGCCGAGACGAGCAGAAGAGCAGGGAGCAGAGTGCATCCCTTTCGAAGGTTATTGGGGCAGCTCGGCCTTCCTCTTTAGCAACTCATCAAAGTCGCAGTCGCCTACCGATTGTGGTCACACCTCCGCTGGCTGAAGATTTAACGCTGCTGGGAGCACGAATGTCGATCTCAAGTGCTAATGATGGTTCCGCTGTTGGACAGCAAACGGGGTTTGAAGAAATGAGGCCTCTATCGCAGAAACAGAAGGAACGTCTGTGGCAAGAATTTGCCGCTGCACCACTCTCAACGACCGTGCTGGATGCCTACGCCATATTGTACCCCCAAAGTTACCAGCGCACGGTTAGTGCAGAGCCAACAGAAAGCGGCGTCGTTCGTGCATCACCAGAGCTACAAAAGGGGCCATCGTCAATTTCACTGGAGGCGAGTCATTTGAGTGCGCGAGTAGATTCCGACCGCCAACCACTTCAGAAGGCCATCGAGCAGGGAAGAAAATTCTGGAGTGCAGTGGAGGGATACCGCGCAATCGGGAGCTCGAGCCTGGTGCCTGTGGACGCTGCAACCATAGCCCAACGCAGGCGAGACAAGGCTGCGGCCATTTACGAACAGTATTTCCGAGGCCATGAAAATGGTAGCGGGGGCTATCACAAGCCACTTGTGTGGCTTGACATGTATCCACAGGAAGTGGCAGAAGTGCGTCGACAATTGGAGGCTGCTCCAAAAGTTTGTTTGACGAGATCCAACAGTCAGCAGAGCTCCATATCTCGGCCTTACTCATCCAGCAAAACGCAAGGGAAGAAAGAAGAGCTTGAACGAGTTTATTTGAGGTGTAAGACTTGCGTGGCAATGGTAGTAGAGCTCAAATGCCACACAAGATGTCTGATTGTCGATGTCTGTCAACGACTTCATCTTGCAGAATTGGTGTCGAAGATACTGGTGATTTTAGAAACCACAACATAAGCTTTGGTTTCGCGAGTCAATTGCAGCAGACTAATAACGCCTCTTCATTTTGCATCGCACGTGCTTCACTGTAGCGATTAGTCGTAGAGATGGCATTACCGACAACCTCAGCGGAAACAAGCTCGAATGTCAACACTGTCGCGCCAGTGGAGTCGCCCCCGAAGGTGTCCATGCTGCAGACCTTCCTGTCGGTTCGTGGACTCGTACAACCCGATCATAAGCCTCGGCGAAGATCTGTCCAGACGTTCAAGCCCCCAAGTTGACGGCCGAGTTGCTGTCGACAACGTACACGAAGCGCCGCCACGGACAGCGATGTGTGGCGCAGCGTTCAGCTCTTCGTGAGCCGGACGACATTTTCATCGAGAGTGTGGATGCGTACGTGCCCATAAAGAGAGCGCCGAAGCTGCTGAATCTGCACAAGGACGAGCAGGAGGTGACTGACGCCTACCTCACGGCCTCCCGCGCCCTGTTTTTCGAGCGGGACGTACTGGATCGAGTTGTGTGCGACCGAGAGGAGAACCGAAGCTTGTTGGAGGAGCGACTGTGGGGTCTGGTGGCGAATGACCAAGAAGTTGATGACGACAACGACTGCGAGGGAGAATTAAAGCAGCAACAAGATGAAGAGACAGAGGAACAAGAGCAACATGACCTTGTGTCACAAATGTAGCCATTTCTTAGCTTGTGTAGTCATCATTTCAAATCGCTTGTATTGTATTGGTTATCCATGATTTTGACCAATCGTACTGATGCATTCGCCATACAAGAACCTAGGTCCTTGGCCGTGAAAGATCGCCGCTTGAAGTTGTCATTTGTTTTACACGACAGACGTCATTCTGGAATTTCCATCGCAATGAGTTCGCTCGGCCTCAAGACGCTCTTCGACGTGAAGGACAAAGTGGTGGTGATCACTGGCGGGGGCCGCGGCATCGGCAAGATGATGGCCGACGGCTTCGTGCAGAACGGAGCCAAAGTGTACATCGCCTCTCGCAGCCTCGGCGCCTGCGAGGAAACCGCCGCGGAGCTCAACGCCAAGGGGCCCGGCCAATGCATCGCTGTACGTGAAGAACTGCGCCGTCTGTCGCCACGAGTACTGATATTTTTGCGCTTTCTGGTTGAATACACGACAGCTCCAAGCCAATTTGCTGAGCGAGGCTGGCTGCAAGGCGCTGGCGCAGGAGATCGCCAAGAGAGAGAGCAAGGTCGACGTGCTCATCAACAACTCGGGCGTTTCGTGGGAGGGAGCTTCGACCAGCACCACGAGGCTGGTAATGCCACTAGTTACTATATATTAAAACCGGCTATGGTGCCAAGAGATACTCATATGTATTTTTCTTCTGATTGACAGCGTGGAACAAGGTGCTCACTGTGAACGTCACTTCTCCGTTCCATCTGACCAAGTTCTTGTTGCCGCTTCTGGACGCTGCCGCCAACTCCTCGGACGCCGCGCGTATCATCAACGTTGGGTCCGTGGCTGGTCTCATGCCGCAGCAGATTGACACGATCGCGTACGACACGTCCAAGGCCGCCATTCACCACATGACGCGCGTGCTGGCTGCCAAGTTGGCGCGTCGACCCAATGGCGGTCACATCCTCGTCAACGCCATTGCGCCGGGTCTTGTGCCGTCCAAGATGTCCCAGGGAATCTCCGTTGTCACGGGGCTCGGCATGGACGACCTCGCGACGGGTATCCCCATTCAACGATTCGGCAACGATTCGGACATGGCTGGACTGGCAATTTTCCTGGCGTCGAAGGCATCTGGATGGATCTCGGGAATGGTCATCGCCTCGGATGGAGGACAGATCTACACCATGGAGAGTGGCGTTGGAGCAGCTAAACTCTAGATGCTGACATCAAGGCATGTGGCGTTGACGATGGGAGCAATGTGTGTTGGAAATCTGAGATTGAATTGAACCACATTCAAGTGCACGTGTAATGAAGCTGATTGCGCTTCCTGAACGTCATGACGTGGCGCGGTATCAAATATTGCACGAATAACGATAACAAGGAAGTGGTGTCAGTCAAGTTAGTGAAGAAAAGTGTGAGGCTGCTGTGAAGATCCTTGATTTATCTTTTCCGCCGACGAGCTACTTTTTCGAACTTGCAGTGCCTGTACTCCTTCTAGTTAGTATTACTTCGATAGAAATACTTGTAATCAAACTTCTTCGTCAGTCACCAAACTTTCTGCAGTCATGAGATCAACATGATTCGCATCATTGTCTGCGAACTTCACAGTGCGAGGTCTTGAATTGCGTCTGGGGTACCTCCGTCCTGACTATATCAATCCTGATTCAATCTCTGGTGTGCACGACCTGCTCAAGCTCTTTGATCTCTGCTGCCACCACAATCCAATTCACTCCAAGACGCGCAAGACCAAGCCACACCATGAGCTCCCTGCATTTGACCAAGCTTTTCGATGTGAAGGACAAGGTGGTGGTGATCACGGGCGGTGGCAGGGGTATCGGCAAGATGATGGCCGATGGTTTCGTGCAGAACGGTTCCAAGGTGTACATTGCCTCACGCAACATCGACGCCTGTCAAGCGACAGCCGACGAACTCAACGCCAAGGGCCCCGGCCAGTGCATTCCGGTAAGATATGTGACTTCACGCTCGCTTCCCTGTTTGAGGTTTTCACCACCGCTTTTGACCGTGAACGCAGCTCCAAGCAGACCTGGCGACGGAGGCAGCATGCAAGGAGTTGGCAGAGGAAATTGCCAAGAAGGAGTCGAAGGTTGACGTCCTGATTAACAACTCGGGGTTGGCGTTGAAGGCGACGTCGAGCACACCCCGGAAGAAGGTCCGCAATACTTGCACCTCAGGCTTATCGAGTGACAAGGCAAACCTCTAACGTTTTTGTCTGTGCACTGGATGCAGCCTGGACGAAAGTGCTATCATTGAATGTGACGTCGCCATTCCACCTCATTCACTATCTCTTGCCGCTTTTGGACGCCGCTGCGACTTCGTCGGACTCTGCTCGAATCATTAACGTTGGATCGATCGCGGGGTTCATGCCGCAGATGATCAATACGATCGCGTACGACACGTCCAAGGGTGCCGTGCACCACATGACGCGTGTGTTGGCTGCAAAACTTGCTCGCCGTCCAAACGGGGGCCACATTCTTGTGAATTGCATCGCCCCGGGCCTGGTTCCATCCCAGATGACGGAGGGCATCTCCTACGTGACTGGAAAAACGTTCGAGGAAATGGATAAGCAGCAGCCCATCGAGCGAATGGGTCGAGACTCTGACATGGCTGGGATCGCCATATTCCTGGCGTCAAAGGCGTCGGGGTGGATGACAGGCACGGTCATCGCATGCGACGGTGGCGCGATTGGAGCTGCCGAGACCGGGATCGGCCCGTAGGCCATCACTTGCCTTTTGCAAGTGGATGATAGCACAGTATTTCTCGAGACTGCTCGGCTCTTTCGTATAATTCAGTGTGGGTAGCTGATTTCAGTTGAATGCCATTCACAAACGACGGCAAGCGTGCACGTTCGGTATTTTCTCAATCGGGTTTATCTCGAGCTGCAACGCCTGAACAAGCAAGAGTCTTGTGCTGCAAAAGCCACGAGTATCAGTAATTCTTGCTCCACTTGATTAATAGTGACCCAGACCATTAGTGTCACGGCATTACTGGTTGCGCTTTCCTCCATGCTTCCGCGTACCAGTACCAGTATTTGAAGTAGGGATGCTCACGTGGGGCTTTTGTTCCTCGCAGTCCTAACATTCTCCAGACATTCGTGGGCGGCAACCTATGGTAGTACCAAATTTCCATTTTGAATCGAATGAACGCGTTGGACAGACCAGGAATCTTGATAGAGACCTTGGGCATCGTCACGGCGGGTGCCTTGACTTTAACCGTTAACGCTCTCTCGTCGTCATCAGATGCAGACATTGCTGAGCTCTCACCAATAGTTTTTGCTTGTCCGGATGCATTGCTAACCGGGTTGGTCGTTCGTAGAAACCTTTTCTCATTTCCACCCTCTGGTTTTGTGGCCGCAGGAGGGGCGTCGAGCGAAGTTACCATTGACGGTTTGATGTGCTTCGAGCTAGCTGATACGCCATCGCTGCTTGAAACGCTTATAGTTGTAAGGATCAGCAGTAGCAGCGTGTAGCGCCTCTGCATAGCGCTCGGCAGTCGTGGTCTTGACTTGAGCGCTTCAGACACCGGCAAGGAAAAAAGAGACTGTGGTGACAACTACGCTGCTAACTTCGTGCAAGCTTTCACAAACATCTGGCATGCATAGATGTCAGACTGCAATACCACAACTTTTTGCCGATCCCAAGGACGCTCCTGCGGGCCACAGGTTGTGACAGTGCTCCAGTTGGATCGCACAATATGGAGTACGGTCTACGATCGACGGACCTGTCGATTCATCATTCCATGTTGTGTAAAAATATGTTTGGATGACAGCTTGAAACCTTACTACTACTCAAGTGATGCGATGTCATCGACACTTTTCGGAACAGATACCAATGAGTCGAGTGGAAGGCTGGCCGTTGATTGAATGGGCAGGCACTCAAATCTATGCAGCTACCGGCAAGCTCAATTTTGCACAAACATGGGATTACTAAATGCTATCGCCTCGACGAAAAAGCCAGCATCTTGCCGAGCATGCGTCGGTATGTTTTCTTTTGCCGAGCAAGCATGGTCTTTGGCAGTTGCTCCTGACGTGTCCGTCTGACGGCCCGAGAGAGAAATAGGTCTCTCGTCTTCATTCCAAAGTGCGACAGCTTCCACACGGATCTTGCGTCTGGGCCACACAGCAGTGTAGCTCGTGCTTCTGCGCTTCAATGTTGTTGCAGCACGGACTTTACTCGTCGCTGGTGACGTTCCTGCTGCACAATGCCAAGAACAAGGAATCGCCTCTTTGGACCAAAAGTGGAGACTGGTGATGCAGGACGACTTTGCAGCGACGTGCGCATTACGACACTCACACGGTGAGCCTCACCCCACTGCTGTAGGACGTGGAGAACGCTTGTCTACTGGTTGCCTACATCACTTCCGAGCACTCAGTTCATTGACATCATCTGCGCGAGCCGAATCTCTCAACGGCTGAAAACACTACGCCAAAGATCATGACAGCGTTTCAAGTTCCTTTCAGGGGTCTTCAAGTCTTGGCACAAGTGAACAAGCAGCTGAATGCAAGCAAGCGTTGATGCCTTCATTTTTGCACCCACACTGTACAGCCGTGAACTCCTCAAGACCCGCTACATTCCGGGACCCGCCGGACGCCACCGACGTTGAGACCTCCGGGCGGGTTGCGTCGGAAGCTGTTGTCATATACGCAAAACTCACCGCATAGGCCAGACAGCGTCGGTAGAGACCGAGCTCAAGTGCCTGCTTATTCAGTCGGCTGAATGGCGAGACCAGCTGTAAGGAGTTCATGTGGGTACACAGTGAAAGCTGTGCACATGGCGAGAACAACCTACAGACGGCTCAAGTCGTAGGCGATGGAGCTACTGGGGAGGACCCCCGAACGATGTTCCGCAAGCTGATTCTGACAAGCAGACTCGTATGATCGATCACATCCGAGCTGCATTGGTTGAACGGAAACAAGCTGGAGTCGCGGTGCACGTGACTGTGGGCCTCACGTGGTGTAGGGAGGCGCTGGAGGCGACGTAAGAGATTGGAGTCAAGCACTTGAGATCCAAGTGCATGCACTTCAAGGTGAGCATACGCAGCAGGGGCAACGCCAGCGTCTCTAATGCTGCCTTCGCGTCAAACGCTGCCTACGTCACGGAGGTGCATGGGCAAGGGCACTGTTTGACGAGCCGTACAACTACTCGCAGGAGAGACAGGCACAGGAGAACGAAGTCATAGCGGCTCTTGATGATCTGGCCGCTAAGCTGCTGGAAAGCAACCCAATGCGTTTGATAGCCAATGCAGAAGATTCACTTGTTTGTCAGCATACTTTTATCTTGAAGTAAGTATACCACTTAATGCATACTTCAAAGACACCCCCACCGAGCAGAGCCCTAGCAGACAATAATGAGCGCCCCCATCCTTTCCATTGAACACGAGGACGTCGAGTTGGCGTCCCCCTTGAGCGACTTTCTGCTGCGTCGTTGGGACTACGTCGAGTCTGAAGGTGCTGTTTCGTGAGGGAATCCCCCGAGGTTGCTGCTTCTATATGAGTCATATAATATGACGCGTTGTCGCTTCAATGTCGATAGGAGCTTTGCGCACAAACGTCAAGGAAACTCTTCGGCGAGTCCTCCCCGGAGACTTTGGACTTGTTGTTCAGTTTAATCCCAGCCATCTCAAGGTGAAAACAAGCAAAAGAAAGACAATCGATGGCTCTTTCTAACGTTAAATTGCACATTTTAGAGTAAACGGCCAGTTGACAAGCAACTGCTGAAAGGAACGGCTGAAGCTTCATCTGCTCAAACTGCGTCGCCAGCGTTCAACTTTACCAAAGCCAAGTACAGTATTCCTCACTTGTGGTCATTCTCCGTTGTACTGCTAAATAATGTTACGTTTTGAACTAGGAAATGCGAATTTCTGTCTGGTCTGAATTTTGTCGATGGAGGCGAAACATGCCTTCCTACTGTGGAAATCGTGGAGATGAAAATGGAGGTGGAGACTCAACACTTTGTCCTTGTCAACGTGGTGCCTTTGGTAGGATACTTACTCTATAGATTGACCTAAGTGGCAGATAATCGTGGCAACTCAATTGTTTCTGTGGTTGTTGGCATGCAGGTACGAGGACATTTCCTGTTTGTGCCTGACATCAACGAAGTCAAGCCTCAGATAATGGAGAAAGCGTATTTGAAGTATGGACTCAGTATTTCGCGCGCGATTCAGCGTGAGGACTTTGCGCTTGGTACGTCATGTCACTTTGATGTTATGAAGGCCACACTATGCGTGGCGTATAAATGAGGATCTTCTCATTTGCGTGCTGGTAAAATAGGATTCAACAGTACCGGAGCTTGGTCATCAGTGAATCACTTTCATCTGCAAGGATATGTATTCCCTCAGACAGAGGATAATACCGCTGGCGATTTAACCGGCAGGACCTTCCCCGTTGCCACTCAGTCAAGGAAAGAAGTATTTCGTCTTGGTGGAGTGGCTGTGAAAAATCTGCCGAGTTGGAAAACGACTTGCTTCGTAATAGAGTCTGAAGATCCCAACTGCAGCGCGCACCACGTTGCAGACGTTGCATGGAGTTTGCTGGAGATTTTGCAGACTCGAGAAGTAGCACACAACGTCCTGGTTGTTGGTGCAGTTGTGTTTATTTTTCCACGTCTGCAACAGTGTGAGAATGGTCGGGTATTATCTGATGACACCACCGGTACTGAGGTTGTAGGATCACCGACCGTGTGTATTGGTCGACTGCGAATTGCAGTGGCTGAGCTGTCTGGACTGATCATTGCTGGAGACACTGTCGCGTATGAAAAGCTCACCGAAGAGATATTTACCCGCATTTTGCAAAACGAAGTGTCGCTCTCAGATGTACGTGCTTCAGCACGCTGTTTTGTGGTCGCATGATTTAATGCTTGTTATGCATATAACATATAACAGGACGAAGCAGCAGCGATCATGTCGGAATGGAAGGCAAATCTGGGTTTGTAGATGTCGGAGTGGAAGGTTTGTAGAGCAGTTAAATTCTGTTCAACTTGTATTTTTGGTTGACGTTTCTGCATCCTGAATATATTTTAGCAGCTTTCGCACTAGCAATTAGTACTTGCCAGTTTTGTGGCATTGCCGTAGGTACAGTAGACGAGGAGCGAGCATCTCAGCTCGCTCATTCAAGTGTTACGGTTCGAGACAGTGATTGCTTGGTGCGACTTCTACACACTGTGAACACTCTTATGGGCTCAAGCTATAGCATACTTGGTGGGGACAAATTGCCGTACGACCCAAAGGTGATCTCTGTAAAGCATTTCGAGATTCATCGCATTGTGGGCCAAGGTGGTTTTGGCAAAGTGAACGCAGTAATACGAAAGAAGGTGAATCCACCCAAATGGTTAGCAATGAAGACGCTGTCCAAGGCCACGGTGGTCAATCGGAATTGTGTCAGTATGATCTGGAACGAGCGTAACCTGCTTACACAAATACGGAGCCCGTTGATCGTGCGTATGCATCATACCTTCCAGGACCCTTACAACTGCTATGTCGTTATGGACTTGCTGCTCGGAGGAGACCTCAAATACCATCTTGGTTCCACGCACACAGAAGGTTTTCCAGAGTTGGAGGCAAAATTCTACACGGCTGGGATTCTGCTGTCTCTGGAATATCTGCATGGACTCAAGATTTTACATCGCGACGTCAAGCCTGAAAATGTCATTCTCGACGACAAAGGCTATCCCCGGCTAACAGATCTAGGCATTTCAGTACAAACAAACAGTCTGCGATTCCAAAGTCGTAGCGGCACGGCAGCTTACATGGCGCCTGAGATCTTCCGGGGTACTACAGACCACGGTACACCGTCCGATTTTTTAGTCTTGGCGTACTCACATACGAATTGGTGTTTGGGAGGCAACCATGGAATGGCGGTGTGCGCTCACACCTGGAGAAATGCCCAGACGTCGTGAAGGATTTCCCAGTGAGTGCACACGAACAATACTATCCATTTGAACTACTGGAAAATACTTCCGGTAATGGTGGTAAGCTCTCTTCAACTTGTCGGTCATTTCTGCGAGGACTTCTGCACCCAATAGAAAACCAACGTCTTGGAGGGGCGAAGGAGGTATTTCCGAGATCAAGAATCACGAATGGCTACAATACTTCGACTGGGATGGATACCAGGCGCAAAAGCTTTCGCCACCGTTTGTTCCCGTTGTGGATGATAAGAACGCCAACTGCGATACTGCTGCAGAGGACTTCGATGACGTGTTGCAAGCGAATTCGCGACCAAGCGAGCGAATTTCAGCGGAAGACCAAGCGAAATTTGGGGGTTTCGAGTTTAACATCGACGTTGCCAGTTCTGTCATTGTGTAGTATTTCAAAATCTTCCATGGCAACCATAAGACATTGCTCTTCTGGGTACAAGTCGATTACTATAGAGTGCGAGGACTTGGAATGCACATCATGCCATCACAGTGAGAGCTGTACTATGACTGAAGTTAAAATGGACAAGACAAGCGTTAGTAGGCCTCCGCGCTATACACTTCTTCTGGCAGTATTTTCACGGAAGACTCCAGACCTCAAAACTTACCGGCACGCCATTACTTCGAAATACATTTTCCGCGAGGCCTGGAGCTTCATTAGCCAAACTCGACTGAAGGTCTAGATGAAATAAACTCAACGAAGTAGCGTTGATGGCCCTGCAACGCTTTCAGCAATCGAAAAATTATCGCTCTTATCTAGACTTCCGTAAATTAGCGAGCTCCCGGTCAATCCCTTCCAAGGCTTCTAAGCCCTTCGTCGGGATGGACAGGAATCGCTCACTCGCAAGAATCACCGGATTATCGCACTTTGGGACGTCTGGGTTGATCCGGATGAGCGTCGCCTGAGGGCGCCCGCAGGCTTCTATTACGTCGGCAACAACCATTTCAGTTTCTCTTCGGACGGATGGCACCTAATCAATCCAGGGAGCAGCACCTCATTAGTTCTTAGTGGTTACTGTCGAGCACTAGAAAGAAAAGCACCGACCCGCAATCCACATCCGATCTCGAGCACGACAAGATTCAGAGTTGGATCGTCCTGAAGCATCTGCAAAATAAAATCCATACCACAGTATTCTGGATTTAACACGAGCGTACTCAACCTAGACGTAGACTTGGCTTACCTGTTCCATCACCGATTCCCACGCAACGTAACCATTCTGCATTTCGTTTTGGTGCCAAAAGAAAAGGAACTTAAAATTTCTCACAACGTGCACTCTTTGCATCCTTCAACTCACCTCTTCGACGGTATTGGCGATCCATTGTCTATCATGGAACATCAACACGTTAGGTCGACCTTTTCCGCCACAATAAGGGCAGGCCGTAGGTGCTCCGCCAGGTGCCCTCATAGCTGCCACATCCAAATCAAAGCGATAATCGGCAGGAAGTTTCCACAACTTTTCGCATGGCTCGCGAGCACCAGTTTCAACGTCGCCAGCGCACTGCCACGTCTCCACGCTACCGTGGAGCTCGTAGATC
This sequence comes from Phytophthora boehmeriae, assembly GCA_011947355.1. Taxonomy (NCBI): domain Eukaryota; phylum Oomycota; class Peronosporomycetes; order Peronosporales; family Peronosporaceae; genus Phytophthora; species Phytophthora boehmeriae. The sequence goes on along the minus strand of JAAVTJ010000145.1, from coordinate 281,452 downwards.
TCCTTGTTGTCAAAATCACGGTGGAAATGTGCGTCCACCTGCAAGTACCGACAAACAACACAATCCGTTCATAACCAACACTTTAAAACACATCCATCGGCTACTTACGTTGGAGGTATAGATGAAGAACGGGTCGTTGGTTACAGACTCCACCGACACATTAATCGGTAGTGCTGCACACCTGCGAAGGCGGTCGAACGCCGCTCTAAAAGATCTCCTCTTCTCGTCCAGACTGCTTCCTCCTTTGCTGCGAATGGCGTCTCTCCACTTGCGTAGAATCTGGTATCCTTGATGGTGCTTTGTGTCTCGGTACGAGTTGGTGCAACTTCCCCAGAAGCCGTAGAAAAGCTCCTCGTCTTGTTCCAGCATGTATGGGTCGCATAAGTCTTGGTACTCCACACCCATCTTGTCGTACACATCCACCTTGGCGATATCACTAAAGAAATAAATACATGCAACAGTTAACAGAAAGGTAACACGAGCAATTTGCTTCTTTTCGACAGAGAGTTTTCAGAGCATTCCATACGCGTAGACAGGAAGAGAGGAATCGGCAGAGAAGCCTGCACCTGTTGCAACAATTAAAAAGTCTGCAGCATCGAGTTTCTCTGCAGAGAATAGCGTATGAACAAAAGCCTAAAGTTAAAATATTGATACATGAAGTTTTAGAGAACTGTTTGAGAAGGCAACTAAGCATAACTCTGCGTCGAGGGAATGCAGAGGAGCGCATCCATGCCTCTAAGCGAACGAACCTGCAGCGACGCGCCAGAGCTTCTCCGGACTGGACTCCATTGCCGTCTCCGTTCCCTAATGATGTGTTGTGCAACTTGTGTTCCACACAATTTTGAATACTAACTTTTATTAGAGAGATAAGAAAAGTTTTATTTAAGCGACTTTGTTTGAATTCAGGTCAGGTTTCTGTGTAGGTTTCTGTATTACCCCAGGTCGAGTAAAGCACATACCCCCCACCTCGACCGAGTCTGGAGTCGTTGAGGCAATCCTGTTTTGGTCGGTGTTCGAAGCCAAGACAGCGTCATTGCATGCCAACAGAGCGAACGCCGGCGCTTCCTACTGCAGGAACCTTTGCAGAGGATAAAGCGCCAAAGCGTATAGAATGTAAAACCATGAAGTTTCTGAAAATTTGTTTGTCAGTTTTCGGCTCCCGCTATACAAAGCACAAGCACGTTGGCGAATAATTGTGTTTCGAGAGCAACACGATGTCCAACTGTACTTCGTCCTGGAGTCGTTGCAAAGTAGCATAAGTCCTGGAAATGGATTATTCATTGAAGGCAGTTCCAGGACAACGCTTATTACTAGTAACAATACGGTGGGGACATCCCACAACACCTAGTTATCCTTGCTTCCGGCTTTGATGACTTTGTCGACCGCGTACGGGCCGTACATCAGGTTACGCCAGTACCTGGCATACCCAACGGCATATGCCCAGTTAATGCTGCCACTCTGAGCTGTGGCAAGACTTAACTCGGCGTTAACCATCGTCGGCGTTTTCTTGGCACTGAACCAAGTCCGGAATTTCAACTTGGCGACAGCTTCCTTGATGCCGCTCAGTCCTGGAATTGACACGATGAAGGCCTTTTCTTCTTCTTCCGGCGTCACATTGAATTCATCCTCCGTCTCATCAACTTTCAAGATTCGCCCGTCGATCGCCTCGTTCTGGTCAGCAGCCGAAAGCGCTGAAACCTTTGCCTCGTTGGAGTTGGCCCCAGAAACACCTTCACTGGTAGCGACGAGGACGAAAGCTGCCACAAGCGCGATAAAGGAGAGACGCATATTTCTTTGATGTGGACAGTACAGTGGCTGGGTACTGGACAGCGAATTGGAGAGTGAGACCTTTGCACTGCATTCACAAACAGAGAAATGGTATCGTTTACGACTATGATTGGGCCGATGCAAACAGTCTGTTCAAACAGATGCAAGCTTTAGATGGGATGAACTGTATTTAGTGCTGAATGCCCTGATCGATTCCGAGTCGTTCGCGGCAATCGACGGTTCGCCGGGCGTTCTGCCGATCTCAAAGAGTAAGCTGGATACATAGAAAGCCTTGGAATCATTCACGCTGCAGCTTGCAAGTTGCTGTTTGACGGAATACGTAACTCATCAGTAAATATCTTGATACGGTATCTGGAGAATCTTTTAGATCTCAAGTTGATCGATACTACCGGTGGCATGATAATTGTGTGCTGTAAAGCAAGTTGCGAAGTAAGTTCATTTGAACAAGCAGTAATTCTCCTGCTACCTGGTGGCAACCCCAGCCTCGCTGGCGCTTGATTATGAAATCCGCTGTTGGCGCGGCACATATGCAGCAGGTTATGTAGTTCAGTGATGACGCGGTCGTCCGGGTGTCGGCTGCTAGCGTCGCTACGCGTCGTCATCGGCGCGGTGGTCCCGTGCTCTTGTTGTTGTGTAGCCGTCGCTGTCGTCTGGTACAGTACAACACAGTGTATCATATCCAGGTGCACCGTGTCGGCGCCAATCGCGTCCCGTCAGCATCACGTAGTTCAACTGGTGTTTTTGAAAGGCGATCGGTAGATGATGCTAGGCGTAAAATGTCCGATTTGTGTCTGGTCCCTCCAACCGCTCCAGATCCGACTCCGACTACCGGTAGTATCACATTGCCAAAATCAATCCTTAAAAGATAACATTATGTTTTGTTTCTCCACATTTCTCCGAACTTGAGGTAGTACTTGTGGTACTTGTGCTTGTATGCATTCTCGGCCAGTCCCAGTAGTCCCAGCTTCTCGTAGACTGCGTCAGGTGTCTTCCTGTTCTTAGCCAATACTGAAGTTTCGTGTTCACCCAAAGTTTTTCTAGTAGTGTTGCTTTAGCAACCGTCCGCTCTTCAGAATCCATGGGGCTGAATGGAGTAGCAGTCATCTCATTGGCTCTTAAACGCCGTTGGCAGTCAGTATTGTTTTCTGGAACATTGAGTGATGGTTTCGCTGCAGAAGTTGGTTTGAGTACTCCAGTCGGGTCAGCATCTGCAGCAGAGACCGCAGCATACGTTGTCTGGACAATGACTGCAATCAACAGCAGGACGGAGAATGAGCGCATTGTCTACTTGTCCTTCTTCGTTTCCAGAGTGTTGTGTCTGCTGGCAAAAGAAATCGCGAACTGGGTGGCCGACTGGAGGCAAGCGACAGTGTTTATGAATATGAAGGCGTATCATAGAACGCGTAAACACACTCCGCTTGCTTGCACCAATTATTACTGCACAGCGTTGCGATGCTATGAAAGGTGTGGGTTATTTCCACTCCTGGCTACCGCGCTTGTTATTCTAAATGGCCGTACTGCTGTCGTAGACACTACGAATCTGAGTACAGCAATGCCGCGCATTTCATTCGCTAAAATCAGATATATCCAATCATCTGAGTATTGCTAGTATAGGCACAACCTGCATCCTAGATTAGGTCGCTTTTCCTACTTCTTCCCAGTCCGGAATTGATACTACGACGTGTAACAATCTGTAGCTAGAGCCATGGTAAGTAAGAGCATCCTTTCGCAGCTCCTGCTCAATGGAGAAACAAGCTAATCTTGATCTGGCGACAGTTCGGCGGCGGGTTCGGAGGCGATGGGAATCCTTTTGGCGTGAACTTTAACGTGAACGACTTCCCGCAGCGGTGCGAGTTTTTGGTCCCAATTGGTCCAATCTGTGACGTATTTTACTTCAGACTGATGCCATGACTGCACCCCTCTGCTGTAGCTTCGACGAGCTCTACCGAGTGTACCCAGTGTCGTTCTGCGACAAGGCTCATCTCGAGGATGGCGACAAGAGTGCGTCTCGGTGGCTCCTCACACAAAAGACCAATTTTTTAACCGTTATTTTGTGGATTTGGTCCATTCTGTACAGTCTTACTACCACCTTCTGCACTGGAGACGTTAGGTACGTCGAACGAAGTTCTACGGACATGATCTTTTTTCTCGCCCTAACGGTTGATGGCTGTTGCACATGGTAGCACGTCTGCACATTGAGTATCCGATGCTCTTCAAAGTGACCAATCAAGGCGTGGAACGCTCTTCGCACTGTGGTGTGTTGGAGTTCAGTGCTTCAGAAGGAAGCTGCTACATGCCTTACTGGGTACCTTATTTGTTCAGCAGCGACTTGGAGATGCGAAATAATGTTGAACTGATGCGGTTTTTGGGAATGGTGGCATAATGTCATATGGACAGATGATGCAAAACTTGTTCGTGAAAGAAGGAGGAATTATCAACATCCAGAATGTTTCGCTGCCCAAGGCCACGTTCGTAAAGTTGCGACCACAGTCTCAAGACTTTTGGACATTTCAAACCCGCGCGCCGTGTGAGTTTTTTTTTACTTTCTCTTTATTGTTGGGTATCTGACATTCAACATGTCATGTAGATTGGAGGGATCTTTGCGAAAGTTTTCGTGTATGACAATGGGCGATACGATTTGTCTCAAGTACAACAACAAGAACTACATGTTGGATGTCCGTGAAGTCAGACCTGCACCCGCAGCTTGTATTATCGAGACTGATTGCGAAGTGGACTTTGAGGCTCCCGTCGACTACGTCCCGCCAGTAACCCAGGCCACTAACGGAGTGGCTCCTCCCGGTGCACCGTCGAACGTTCCCTATGGAGGTGTTATCGCTAACACTTGTGCTTGGATTCGTGCGCTGAGTCTGTACTAACAATTCGGGTGTTTGCCTGGGTATGATTTAGGCGTGCCTACAATGAACGCAGAGAATTTCAAGCCAACGCGTGTCGGTAGTGCTGGGTTCGGAGGTGGCTTGCGCTTGAAGAAGGGTGGAGAAAAGAGTTCTACAGATGCAGATGCGCTTCGTGCCGCCCGCTTACGTAAGTACGAGGCATTCCATGGCCCTGGTCACTCACTTAGTGGGAAGACGTCGACTCTCAACCGTGCCACTTCGAGTGGTATGCGCTTGGGAAGTAGCAGTAATGGTGGATACTCTTTCAACGGTGATAGCAGTACCAGCAGCAGCGGAACTACGAATGGTAATTCCAACCAAGCAAAGAAGCACTCTCTGGGTCACCGTCTCAACGGAGAAGCCATCAACGTGAATGAAGATGAACAGAAGGACGAGGAGTCTAAGGAGAGCGATGGGCCTATTGGCGTTGTCCCCTTCCAGGGCCAAGGCCGACGACTCAGATAAAAAAAAGTTGGCCGTGATGAGTGCGTGGTGTTTGGTCGATAACCAGATAAATGTCGTATTCTAAGGTATCCAACACGCATAAATACAGCTCGCCACAACACTACGAGCGCTGTCGCTCACTTCAAGTTTTGTATGTACGTGTGCCGGTAACTCACCAAACCAAGAATAAATTATCCTTGGTCTTGCTGAAGTCACCTGTAACGTTGGATAATCAAAGGACACTGTTGCTCGAACAAACTCAATCCTTTTCGGATACAATACAACCGTTTTTGCGTATTAACGCTAAGAACAACCAATCACCACCACCGCTTCCGAACCAGTCGTTCGTAGGCATTGCCAATAGTATAATCTACCGCTTTCTGTCAGGTCAATTATGCTAGTACGTCACGCGTGTAGTATTTTACCTGAGCCATGTAGCTCACGTTGTAGCTGCTGCCGCCGGTTTCTTCTTCAATGCGTCCTCGCGCTTGGATACTGTGTAGAACATTTTATACTGCATATACTCATCATTCTTGGCGGTATTCACGGGGCCTCCCGCGCCGAGTTTAAATTTCTTGTAGATGTCGTCCGGAGTCACATTCAATTTGTACCACAAGTAGAACTTCAGCTTCTTGTACATCTCCGCAATCTTTGCTGCACCCGGAAGCGCCTTGACCTTTGCAGCCAATTTCTCCACCTTGGCAATGAGCTTCGAGTAGGCTGCAGTATTTTTGAGCTGGCCTACAATCGTTTTGAGTTCGTCCACGTATTTCGATACGGTCGGATTCGACTTGAGTTTGTCGGTAAGTTTCGCCAAGCCGGGGATTGAGATAGCTCGCTCTTCCGTGGTCGTGTCGCCATCATCCGTCGAGGTATCGGTCCTCAGGCCGCGCTTGCCACCAATGTCGTCGTGGCCAGATTTCAGCAGTCGCGTCGCGACAGGGTGACCAGTAGGTGGTGTTGACGATAGTTGGGTCTGGGTGGGGTCCAATACAGCAGTTACGCAAGTAGTAAAGGCGGCTACAGCGGCGAAGAGGGCGAACACGCGGCCCATGATGGTCTCTTGGTCTGGAGGACGATTGCAAAGTAAAAACGTGCTGGGAGTTAATCCCGCAATCCGCCAGGTCCAAAGTATGCCTTTATAGAGAGAATCCTGACCTGACCACGGATAGGAATACTGCGATCTGCGATCGGCGTGCGAACCGGTAAACACACATACATGTACCAAAATCAATTTTGGTACAGGTGATCGGTGAACTTAGCCTTTCCATGTGCGTGTTTTGATAAGAATCGTGTGATCCCACGATCCCCGTTCTCCTGTTGTTGACGTGGTGTTGTAATGCTATTCTACGTTGTTTGTTTTTACATAAATCGCTGTATCAGCTAAGGTTCTTTTCTTCGGAGCAAGCAAAGGAGCCCGAGTTTCAAACGAGGTTTTAGTTCCTTTGAAGGAACTAAAATGGAAGTGGTCAAATTTACTCATAAGGAGTATTATATGTATTCCCTGAGCGTCCATGCCAAATTGATTTGAAGATAAACATTATTGATGGCCTGCGACAATTCCATCTCGATGTGATTGATACTCATGTCCTTGAACGTGATGGTTGGGATAAGTGTGCAATGGAGAGGACAATTTATCCACAGTTGTTCAATTTTAGTTCCGATGCTTTCATACAAGCAGATGTGTACTTAGAGCGATATTGTAAACGACTGCTCCTTCGTCATCAGAATCTACAGAGCCATCCAACGCTCCAAACTACTGCAGTTGCTCTATTAAACCATCGATATGGGTAGACTTACCGGTATTGTTGCGTAAGAAAAATGCCTCGAGATTCGCTTTTGCAAGGCAGACCAAGATTTTAAGCTTGGCTTCGACGAGTTCTACACCACACTCGTTTCACACTGAGTAAAGCAAGTGTGAAACTGAGATCGCCTTGCATAGCTAAAGCTACTATGGCCTGGCGAAATGGCCTGGTGAAAGGTGCTGTGTCTGTGTTAGTATGCGTTATTAATTAAGTTCTGCTTTGATGCTACAGTATTACCATCACCACAAAGTTCTACCTGATGCAAACTGAAGACTGTTTGTGATGGCGTAAATTCACTGAGCTGCAACCCTCGAGCTAGATCAAGGTTAAGTCATTTGTTGCTCGTATACCTGGCTCACTTCGACACACTCACACCCATCGAGTCGAACGACAACATAATATGTTGTCGTTATGCTCTCGTTCGACTCAACGGTGTGAGAACCTTGGCGCACGCGTGTGTTTATCAATCGGTCAGAACGACGTAGTTAAGTTGGCCTAGATACATGCAGTGACGAGTTCTTTGGTGCTTCGAGAACGCTAAGTAACTTTTTCCAAGTGCCTATTCCATAACACCAAGTCAGCACACGTTGAGCCTGTAAAGAAATCTCTAACTAACCAATTGGTTGAAAGTTTTGCAATCATGAGACGTAAACACATATTGCTTGCGAGAATATCGGGTAGCAATTACACTAAGGTGAGAATTTAATCGCAAACTGCAATACATTCACAGCAGCAATTCAAATGGACTCTAGCCACTGTGCCAAATCTTCGCGATTGCGTTGGTAGCAAGCAAATTTCACGCGAATTCTCTCTAGTGCGGCGTCCAGCAAGCGCGTGTAGCTCGAGTGTTTGCGCGTCTCCATAAATGCTTCGACGGCCTTGGCCTGCTCCTCAGTCTGGAAGCGCGAAATCACTGACATGATGATACGGCCGACAATCAATGGACGGTATTGCTCGTTCAACTCCACCCAGTGATCCTGAACGTATTGCCAAGCAAACAAAGCACCTGGTGCGTCAGCGGCCACGCTACTGAACACGTACTGGATGTCCTGAGACCGCACAGTTTTCAAACCCCACGTGATAACCTCGCGTTTTAGCTCCACCGATTTGAATAGACCGAGTGCCGTCAGACAGTCTAACTTCTCTTCGATGAAGTTACTTGACTCGTACCGCTCGCGTAGCGAATGCAAGTGAGAGAGATCACCGCGTCGAGCTTGCGCGTTAAAAATAACACCTCGCAGATCAGCAGACAATGTTGAGCTGTCCTCAAAGTATGCAAAGAACAATCGCTTTGTCGCAGCCAAAACGTCGGGATCCTCACCCAGCGCCAACATACTGATGACGTCGCGCCGGAAGGGGGCCACTGTTGAGCTTTCTCCGTCTGCTGCCTGCCAAGTCAATCGTTTCATGGTTTTTGAGAACAATCGACGGATGTATGCTTGCAGCTTCGGGTAGAACGCGTCTGCGCTATAAAGTGTGGTGTAAAAGCGTAGATTCGACGAAATCTCCTTCCAGCACAAGTGATCAGGTTCGTCCTCATACGCAAAACTAAAGTCCAAAGCACGAGATACCGGCAGTTCACCACTACGTGCAAACGCGAAGATGCTGTTGAGCAAACTCATACGGTCTACAGATCCGAGCACCTTATCACACACAGGTTGTTGCAAACGTTTCCATCCTTCCGGAGAGTAGTTGACGAGGTAGAACCCAGACTGGTCGGCATTCAGCTTGATCCAGGATGAACCGTCATTGCTTGTAGGAGCACGAAGCTTTGCCGCAAGAGCAGCCGTGTCCTCTTTCGATGACGTGCCCTGCCAAATGCCCACGCGCTGAATTTCCTTCGGTTTATCAGACGCTAGAAACGTCAATGGAACATCCCAAGTTACACTGGCTTCCGACACAGGGGTCTTCAGTGTTTGATCCGCTAAAAGCGCTCCTGTTTTAAGGTGCCGTCTTCAGATATCGAGACGATGGGGTATCCCGTTTGAGTAGTCCATCCACTTGCAAGAGACGTGATCTGCTGCCCCGAAGCTTGTTCCAGTGCCTCCCACAGATCCTGCGTTTGCGCATTGCGGTAGCAGAACTTAACCAGGTAGTCGTGAATGCCTCGATAGAAAACATCTCGACCAAGATACTCGGAGAGCATTCGGATCACGCTCGCACCCTTTGCGTACGAAATGACATCGAAGATTTGGTCGACCTCATCCGGGTGATTAACCTTTACCTCGATTGGGTGCGACGTGAGCATGCAGTCCTTGCCCATGGCCACACTCATCGTAATATCCTGCACAAACACCTCCCAGACCTTCCACTCTGGGAAAATATGGTCCACAGCCTCAAACTCCATGAACCGCGCAAAGCCTTCATTGAGCCACAACCCCGTCCACCACTCCATGGTGACCAAATTGCCGAACCACTGGTGCGCAATTTCGTGGCAAACGGTCCGCGCCGTCGCCATTTTCTGACCGAAACTACTTAACTTCTCATCAATGAGCAGCCTCGTTTCACGGTACGTCACAACCCCCAGTTCTCCATTGCACCGGCAGCGAAATCTGGGATCGCCAACATATCCAACTTTTTCAACGGATAGGGAATTCCAAACTTTTCAGAGTAAAAGGACAGCGCTTTGGTCCCGACATCCAGAGCAAATTTGCCACGTTCGCTGCGTCCAACAGGTGTATACACAGACACCAACACTCCAGCGTTTGCGACAGAAGACACCACATCGAACTCCCCAATGACCATCCCCACGAGATAGGTCGACATGATGGGGGTTTCAGCAAAGTGCCAAACTTTTTCCCAACTTGAAGTGGCAGATCTGGTCATTGCTCGAATGTAGGCATTGTCCTTCGGACGCACCAGAGTCTGCACCACATGAGTGTTGGAGATTGCCGTTAGGTGAAAATCACACGCCAGGGAAATCTCAAATTTCGCCTTGATGGCCGGCTCGTCCCAGCACACGAAGGCGCGACGAGCGTCACAAGCTTCGAATTGGGTCACAGCCATGAGACGAGTCTCGTGTGCCAACTCGTGCGTGTACTCACTGCGGTAAAAGCCGTGCAACTTGTCGTTCAGTTGTCCATGGCATTTCAGATGGAGAGTGGCGCGAGAGCCCGAGGGCAGAGACTCGGTCAGCACTAGTTTAACCGCTTGGTCAGCGCTGAGGTACTGGATCTCCGAGCACGTCACGGCTGACTCGCGACCTTCCACGACCACCGAAACGTCCAACACATAGAGCTCCAAGGCGTGGCACGTGATGCAGTCGGTGTCCTCCAGAATCGACAATTCCACGCGCTCGTTCACTTGGAAGCGGCAGTGGTCCAAGTCCACTGCGTAGTCGAGGAAGTACTGGTATAAGGAAAGAGAGGTTAGAGATTTAGATGCAAAGGGGGGCACTAGGCTGTACCTTGACAGGGGCGACGTTCGTCGGCAGACGCGCAAACGGTTTAGATCCGGCCATGTCAGCGATGACAATAAAGATCTTGGACGCAGCAATAATAATAGTGCAATCTTACGAGGACAAATGTCTTGCTGTTTGTACTGACAGAAAATGTGTGACAAAAATCAGCGACACAAATGACGCCGAGCGACACAATTGTTGCAACTGCCACAGTCAAGACTTTTGACCCAGGCTGTCCTTCCTCCGTGGGTGCATTTTGACAACGTCATTGCTCCATGCTTTACTTCATAGACGGAATGCATGTGAGCTCGCCAGCTGAGGATCGTGCGTGGGTGGCAACCTGTCCACCTGCTGCTCTTCCAGCCAAACACCTCTGGCATCTGGCGGCATTGACCATCTGCGCTTACATTCGCGACAACAAGCCTCTCGAATGAAAACACGAGAGAGAGAGAGAGCGAAAAAAGTGTCGGTTTCCGACCAAAACTACCTCGCTCGATTTTCTCAAACCAGCGCTTGACTTGCTTTCAGTATGAGGACCAAAACGGAGCTGAATCGTTGCAGCCACTTGCAAACGAGCCATCGGTAGTCAGCACCAACAGGACGGCCGGCCACTTTTTCTAGTCCCAATTCCAAGCCATGACGACACCTGCCACGCACCAGCCGCCGCACGCGATTTGCTTCACCAAGCGCCGCTCCTACACGTCCCCGCACTTGGTGCGCACTCGGTCCAAGAACGGCAGCGCAGAATCAGCGCCGGCATCAGAAGAAGCCAAAGCTAAATCGACGTCGCGCCTGACGCGCAAGACGCAGAGCTTCAGCGAAGGCGTCGAGCCGCAGACCAGAGGCGAGCGGCTTTCGGATATTGCCATTTTCCTAGGCGGCTCCTGCAATCCGACGACGTGGAGACGAGACGTGGCGCTGCCTCTGCTGGACGCTGCCGATGTGAAATACTTCAACCCGCAGGTGGACGAGTGGTTCGACGAACTGATTCAGATCGAGACGAAAGCCAAAGAGACGGCGCAGATTGTGCTCATGGTGGTGGACGGACTCACTCGCTCCATTGTTTGCATCAACGAGGCGGTCGAGTACATTTGCAGAGGCAGGAAAGTGATGCTCGTGGTGGACGATATCCAGGAAGCGACGGAAGTCGCAGGCAAGACTCTAGAGCCGACAGAACTGGCAGATCTGAACGGAGCTCGCCAATGTCTGCGGGACTTGGCGACCAAGAGAGGCGTCGGGCTTTATCCTGACGTCGAAGCGGCAGTGCAGGCGTCCATTGAGTATCTCACCCAAGTGAATTTGCCCAAGTCGAGACCAGACATGCCGAGACTGAGGAAACGCTCATCGATCGTGCTGAACGACTGGTCAGGAAAGCACCGACCGCATCGAGTGACGTCGCGCTCGCACTCGTCTCGCCTGCTAAAGTCTGCTAGCTCCGGCAGCAGCAAGGGCAGCTTGGACGAAGGTGAACACAACAGCGATTCTCCCAGAATTATGTCCCCAGCACAGCACTCTTTGGTAAGTCGCTTAGGGTGTGAAATGTTCAGCGACTACACAGGAGGTGCCGTCTACTTGGGCGGAAACTTAACAGCGACGTCCTGGCGACAGAAGGTGGCCATCCCGTTGCTACGCACAGCTGGAATCCCCGTATACGTTCCATTTGCAGACTACCTATCTTTCGGACTGTCGTCCGCAGCAGAGAAGCATGTGCAGGCGCTGGCTGAGCACTGGCAGGAGATTGAAACTCAGAAGGCGAGTGCTGAGCTCATTTTGTTTGTGATCCCAAGCAATTTAAGGGCGATCGCAGCGATGACTGAAGCAGTGGAGCTCGTATCAAGTCACCAGGCGCTGCTGTTGGTGATCGAACCAGTGACAGAGGGCTGCATGGAGGAAGACGGAGTTGTCATCACTGGCCGCGAGTTCAACGACTTGGCCCGAGCTCGTGCTTATCTGCAGGAGATGGCAGAACGCAACGACGTGCAAGTGTTCGAGTCGGTCACTGAAGCTGTGGAGAGCATCGTCGAGAGGTTAGAGTAAGAACGGATATTATGTATGCAAAATGACACAGCCAGCAGCCAGCCATATCATAGCATTATAGTTTGTACCCATCGACGGCTTTAGTTCCCTCCCTCGTAGTCGCACATTTGCCGAATCGAACACAAGAGCCCATGAGTGAAAAGAAGACGTCGATCCCACAAGTTGCTGCTGCCCACAGAGAGCGCAAAGGCGTTGGTGCATGGCGAGGAACTGTACGAGTTTCCATCCACTCCTTCATTGTCTTTAGCTAACTCTTTCGGTGCTATAGAAACCTCCAGGCTTCATCCTCCAGCCGGAACTCTTCATGAAGGAATGCATTGGCATGGACGTCTCTGTCCGCGTGATGAACGGAGCCATGTGGAAGGGAGTGCTGGCTGAAGTCAAGGACAACTGCAGTGTGGTGATCAAACCTGCCCAAGAGATGCTCTACGGGGAGAAGGACGGCCCCGAGCTGCCAGAAAAGGAGCTGGTCAAGAGCGACATCCTGTGGCTACGACGCCACCCCAAGGATGGAGACTCGGTCGCTGAGCAGCAGCAACCCCAGGTAGAGCCTGCGACTGACAAGAACCGCAAAGAGCCGTGAACAAGACCATTGGACAGGTGAATTGCAGCGTGTCTTCAGTCAAGAATTCGTAATACATTTTGTACGTGCAAAGCAGAAGGATGTAGATAAAGAGACAGATGACATATTCCGAGCATTGAGTTGCAGCTTGCCGCTTCAGTCTGCCGACAGGTAGGCGTGCTCCATGTCGTCCTCTTCATAGCTGGACACGAGCTGATAGCGCACGTGCAGACGCAGCTCACGGATGTGCACACGCTCATAGACTAGCACGCACACGACGACGCTCACGAACAGGATGAAGCACAGCATAATCTGGTGCACCCACATCGAGAAGAACCCCAGCATACCGTACTCGCAGTACGTGGTGGCAGCAAACTGAAACGCGCTCGACACGTTCTGGCAGGTCTGCAGGTCTGCAATCTCGGTCAGCTTGCTGTCAATACTGTTGAGCTGCGTGCCAATCGGATCCAGGTACTCCTTCATCCGAAGACCAACCTCTCCGTGGCGCGAAGCGTAGTCTTCCAGCTCCTTCTGTAGCGTTGACACCTTATTCGAGCTCTGCTGCACGCTGGCTGTGTAGTAGTGAAAAGGCAGCGACGCGTTAGCCGGACATTCAACATAGTAGTTCACGATGGGCGTCGAGTCCAGCAGCTCTAGCGTGCTGTTCATCGGCGCCGCACAAAAGTCCGCCGTCATGATCGTCGACGCCAAATACACTCCAATGAGGGTGTGTGAGATAGGAACAACACTCAAGATCACCAAGATGGAGACACGCAGTGGCGACACCAGCGCCCAACCAACCGACGCAATGGACAAGAAGCTGGCAAGTGCCACTGCCAGGATTGCCCCGTTGGTCGAAGACTTGAGCACGAAGTAGCTGAACTCCCACTCCTTGGCAATATCTGAGTAGTTCTGGGGCAGTAGCGCGTCTGTCTGGTTCCACAATTCTTTAGACGCATGAAGGAGTCGCAGAGACTCCACCGAGAGTTCATAGGCCTCAGCAGGTAGCTCCGACTCATTAAAAGATGTCACCAAGTCGTCTGCAGTGACACGAAGGGCGTCGCTGGTCTGTAAACTCTGCACAGTCAACGCTTGGGTCTCTTGGAACCTGCCGCTGGTGTTTTTCATTGTGTCCAGCACGATCCCAGCGCTGTAGTCCACCTGAGCTTCTCCCAAGAGTCCCCCAGAGCACTCACAGCTAAGAACGTCAACAGCACCACTGCCATGAGCTCCACAGACGTGGAGTCCATCTCTGTGCGTCGTACAAATGCTACAGTGCAAAATAAATAAATAAAAACACGAGTGATGTTCGAAACGTCAGAACTCGGCCGAGACTGTGCCAAAAACGACCAAAAGAGGCGCATTCTAGAGCTAATGGACTAGAGTTTTACCACTGCGGATGTGCAGGATGCATCGCCGCACGACGATGACGCACAGCATGAGAAACACGACGGCTCCGATGCAGAGCGAGCCGAAGAGCACGTTGTGGAGGAATTGCGTGTACAGTTCGTCGCTCAGATCGAAGCGATTGGAGGCAGCTCCGAAGCGGTAGAAGTCGTGGAAGAACGCGGCCAGCTCTCGAGCCACTTGCTGGTGGTAGTCCGCAGGCAGAAGACGGAGATCGCCATAGCTTTCTCCCAGAAGACGCTCGTTAAAGCTCATCGTCACTTGACTTGAGTATTGAAGGATGAAGTCTGCCTGGAATGTTCTTAAAATGGAAAAGAGGGGTTTTCATCTTGAAGTACATTGCAAGTTTAGTTTTTAAAATCGCTTTTTAAAAAGTGTTCTAAGCAATTGTGTCGGTAGTGGCAACGACTCGAGTAGTTGGCGACGATGGCGATGCTGGCGGGGGCGAAGACGCCGCGTCTTCTGCTGCTCCAGACTCACTCTGCTCTGCTCGTTTCTGCCACACAGCCTGGACCTGCAAATGTTCAAAGACTTAGCGCCATCAACTTGTTCCTCGCTCGCTTCGGCCACTTACTGTTTTGCCGTCAGTGAACTCGAGAAGACACGGGAGGTGGGCCAGATGGGCCTCGAGGAGCTTCGGCACAGACCCCTCAAGTGGCTGCGGCGACGAGAAACAAGCACAGGTCAGCACTGGTCCTGTACGCGGATTCTTCCGCTAAAAGATGACTCTGAAGCACTCTACCAGGTCGCCGTATTTCTGGATGGCGATCATGCCCAGTGCGTCTAAAAACCGCGCGTAGTTGATGCGGCGCTCGCCCTTCTTCTTGGACTTTACAAAAATGAGGTCCACGTCCGTCTTCCCGAACGACGAGTCGAGCAGACCAGGACAATCGCGGCACAGCTTGACAAAATTCGAGTTGTCTGCGAAGAGAAAGACGTCAAACAGCAGCGAGTTCGTCACAAGCATCGCACGTGGGCCAAACACATTTCTATCGTCGTACCAAGAGTTTTCTCGCCAGCTCCTTTGGGTCCTGTCCTGCCGAAGCGGCAATAGTAATGGAACACTGCCTTCAACAATGTGTGTGGGTCGTTCGGATCTCCTTGCAGCTTCTCCTGAACAGGTGACGCTGATGCTGATCCTGACCGTTCCGCAGGCACGGAGATCGGAGCTGGCGGAGCCGCTGGGGCATTAGGCGTGGAGACGTTGCTCGACAAGTTCCGAGCGGACCTGAGGCCAATCAACTACCCAAGTTAGCACCACAATCCTATCCTACACACACGCTCTGATAATCGCCTACGTACGCCGTGCGCTTAGGCCGACTCACGTCGTAGTTGAGATTGGTTCGCATGGCATTGGACAGGTCGTGCACCACACTCTCGGTGAGATCGTGGCAGTCATTCTCGAAGCGCTTCCGGTAGACGCCTGTGTAGGACTTTGGATCGTACAGACGCGAGTACACATTCGTCGAGGCGCGTTTGGGTGTCGATGGGGCCCCCGACGTCTGTTGCGCGTCATCGGGACTTGCCGAATTGCCTTCCATCGTCCAAAGACCCTCCTCTTGGTCCCTTTCTTCGTGAATTACGCACGTCTGTCTTCTGCGGACTGGCTGGAGATCAGTGCGGCTTTCTGCAGGAATAGCGCGTCTATTCTAGAGCAGAGAGCTCGCCAATATCTTACCGCGGACCTCGGCCAGAATGTGCTACAGCTCTGCAGCTGAAATTGATTCTTCACAGCGGAAATGCGATGCACGACACGACGCGCCTGGCTTTGACGTTGGCTTTGTCGACCTGGATCTTCCTCTGGGCGCCAGCTTCCAACCTGCTCCTGAACGACTCCACGACTGATAGAAATGCAGGGGGCAAAGCACTGAATGCAGAAATGCGCTTGGCTCGAGAGAATTACGGTGACTACCGACCGGAAAGAAGTGCTAATCTACCTACGAGGAACACACTCGCGACTGCCCCGAGCATGACTGTTTGCTCACAGCGCAAGTGTCCAAGTTCTTCACACAGACCATCCAGCACATGGCTGCACTGTGGGTGCTGGTAGTGCAGACGCAACTTGCCTGACATTGAGATGCTGAGTAGTGTTGACTGTTGCAAATGGAGTTGCAGCCCCTGTGGTGCAGCTGCTCCTGCTTTGACAGTGCACTCCTTGTAACTGCATTCGGCGTCTGCCGATGCCGCCAAGTGACGTCCCGGGGCGCAACCCAGAAGCTGGTGATCCGACTGGTAGCCCTGCTGCACGTACTGCGTCGTGGTGTTGGCGTGCACGTCGAAGTCCATCTGCTTCAGCATACGCTGGTACGACGGCAGCAGCGTCATCTTGCCGAACCATGCGCGCAGCAGGCGCTGCGTCTCCGTCGTTTCCACCTCGGGCATGCGCACGCCGTGCATCACAGCCGGTAGCTGCTCCGACGTGGCCACCCACCGGTTGTAGCCCGTACCCACCATGAGCGTCACCTGGTCAGGCTTGAGCACGGGACGCACGCGCGTGCCATCACGCTTCTGGATGATAAGGCCCGACTCCGAGTCGTCCTCGCCACCGGCTGCCACCGACTCAAGCGTACTGTTCGTGCCGTCACTGTTGACCTTATAGAAGGCTGGCGTAGCGAACACGATGAACATGCCGTCGTCCTCGTGCAGCTCCAGCGTCAGGTCGTTCTCTGACGACGACAACTGGGAAGACGCGCTTTGGAGTCTGCGTTCACGGCGAGACGGCGCCTCGTAGGCGTGGAAATGGTCGAGGCGGACTGCATCCGTCATGAGTTTGCGGCTCGAGACCGTCTGGCCGTGGCCGTCCTGTGTGGTGAAGCTGGTGGCGTCCAGTGTCGTGGCCACGCTGAGCACGACCCACTCGAGAAGTGACGAGAACTCGTTGTAGTGAGTGGTGTAGCTCGGACACGCTGCGTCCGTGATATTGGCGCCCCGGTCAGCGTCCTGGCCTGACGGCGTGCTGATGGTGTAGCGGTTCGTGCCATCCGTGAGCGTCTTGTGGAGCAAGAACCCAGCGTTGACCTCGTGGGCCGACACGGCACAGGCCGCTGCCGAGTCGAGGTATGCCTCGCGCACTTGAGCGTAGGACGGGATATTGGAGAAGCTGATGATGCCGTCCTTCTTGAGAGCTTCGAGGACGTCGTTCGGCGTGTTTCCTGCGGCGAGCGTCTGGTAGTCGAAGTTGGGCACTTGGAACGCGGGCACTTGGTCAGCGAAGGTGGTGGGTACTGCGCCGGCCATGAGCATGGCAGCCAGACCTAGGATTAACCCAATGGAAAATTGTTGACGCATAAGTGATAGCTACAACAAGGTGAGAAAAGTGGAAATGGCAAGCTACAGCAGACTGGCGAGGTGGAGCCTTCATGGCCAATTGATTTACGAAGCTACATGGGGTTGATTGAGGAGTAAACAGTGTCGCAAAAGAAGTCCATGAGATTGATTGCAGCTCTACAGACAGCAACCTCCAAGTCATATAATTTTGCACTGGAAACTTATCGATGGCGATGGTGCCTACAAGTGTTGTTGATTGAACGGGCATGTATTTGTACAAGTACAATACAGGTGTACCGGTACATGCATCCTCAGATGCTGTAAATTTGTTTGCAACTTGCGAACCTCTCAGGCTCGCTAGCGTTAAAATATGACTCGTGTGCAATAATACTAATGTTTTTAGAGTGGGTACATTGGCAAGTTCTCTGTGTGTACGTTATGTATGGGGTGGATGGCAGCACTTGCACGGATGAATCCGAAATGTTGGGGTTGTATTGCACTTGCAGCGAAAACACGGGCATACATGGCCTGGTCATGTAATGGAATTACCCATTCGACAATACAGGTACATCGTGTTTCCGATAATGAGCGCTCTGTTTTCACGCTGTTCGTTCGGAGAGATGCCATGACCCATGCCCGCGTTACGCCTTACACCCGCGCTTTACACCCGCGTACTTATATATCCGGCAAAATAAAAATGGTGACGGTGCCATTTTCAAAATGCCACAAGAAGGACCAACACTACGAGCTTTGCCACTGAAGTAAATCTCACTCCCGACTTGCAATTGTGTGCTCCCGGTCCGGGAGTCCAGCAGTGTCCGAATCGGGAAGCACACACACACGCAATGTTACCTGTAGATGGGCAAGCAACAAAGATCCGCAATGCACCAAATCGACAATTGCCCCATCATGAGTACTTCAACAAGTTACTACCACTAATTACTTGCCATTAACATAGCATTCATGAATCAGATAATATCCGAGTCGGATAATCCGACAGATAGCGCATAGGTATTATCCCCTAGCTGTACCACACTACTGCCAACTCAGTCAACAATAAGCTTTAGCGTGGCACGCTTCCGACGGGAAGGACTGGGTTGCCTTGGTCTCGCAATGCACCTGCCGGTAGCCGTATCCATGCACAAATTGCCTTGCCCTCCACCACCCACTCGACAGACTTCAATCCATGAGTGAATCTATCCTTCACGACGTCAACCACTTCTTCATGGTCTTGGATCATGATCTCGCGTTACGCTCTCACTTTCGCTTTTGCATCCACAACGCAAGCTCTATCAGCTGTAAGCAGTCTCTGCATCCATCGTCATTCACATACCACAAATATGGTCCAAATATCCAAGATGCTCCTCGGTCTGGCTGCCATGCTCATGGCCGGCGCAGTACCCACCACCTTCGCTGACCAAGTGCCCGCGTTCCAAGTGCCCAACTTCGACTACCAGACGCTCGCCGCAGGAAACACGCCGAACGACGTCCTCGAAGCTCTCAAGAAGGACGGCATCATCAGCTTCTCCAATATCCCGTCCTACGCTCAAGTGCGCGAGGCATACCTCGACTCGGCAGCGGCCTGTGCCGTGTCGGCCCACGAGGTCAACGCTGGGTTCTTGCTCCACAAGACGCTCACGGATGGCACGAACCGCTACACCATCAGCACGCCGTCAGGCCAGGACGCTGACCGGGGCGCCAATATCACGGACGCAGCGTGTCCGAGCTACACCACTCACTACAACGAGTTCTCGTCACTTCTCGAGTGGGTCGTGCTCAGCGTGGCCACGACACTGGACGCCACCAGCTTCACCACACAGGACGGCCACGGCCAGACGGTCTCGAGCCGCAAACTCATGACGGATGCAGTCCGCCTCGACCATTTCCACGCCTACGAGGCGCCGTCTCGCCGTGAACGCAGACTCCAAAGCGCGTCTTCCCAGTTGTCGTCGTCAGAGAACGACCTGACGCTGGAGCTGCACGAGGACGACGGCATGTTCATCGTGTTCGCTACGCCAGCCTTCTATAAGGTCAACAGTGACGGCACGAACAGTACGCTTGAGTCGGTGGCAGCCGGTGGCGAGGACGACTCGGAGTCGGGCCTTATCATCCAGAAGCGTGATGGCACGCGCGTGCGTCCCGTGCTCAAGCCTGACCAGGTGACGCTCATGGTGGGTACGGGCTACAACCGGTGGGTGGCCACGTCGGAGCAGCTACCGGCTGTGATGCACGGCGTGCGCATGCCCGAGGTGGAAACGACGGAGACGCAGCGCCTGCTGCGCGCATGGTTCGGCAAGATGACGCTGCTGCCGTCGTACCAGCGTATGCTGAAGCAGATGGACTTCGACGTGCACGCCAACACCACGACGCAGTACGTGCAGCAGGGCTACCAGTCGGATCACCAGCTTCTGGGTTGCGCCCCGGGACGTCACTTGGCGGCATCGGCAGACGCCGAATGCAGTTACAAGGAGTGCACTGTCAAAGCAGGAGCGTCGGAGCCTTCGGAAGGCTGCGCGGTCGTGTGCAACCGTAGTCACTCGACTGACGGCACCGCTTGTGACGACAATTGTGATTGTACTGTGAGCACGCACAGTGCGACCACGTGTTGGATGTTGTGTGTTCTCGACTTGGATTCGTGCAGTCTTGATGCACAGTCGTGCTCCGGTCAGGCCAAGGTGTGCGATTCCACCCCGCGCCTACCACGAGAGCCCCAGCACCTACTACGCCAGCTCCCACTTCGGCACCCACGCCTACTACAGCAACGCCGTCTTCGCCCACCTCTCCTCGACACCGTCGACTCCATCGACTCCATCAACTCCATCGACACCGTCGACTCCCTCGGCGATATCGACCCCATCAATAGATACTTCGACTCCGCCTCCGTCTACGTCCAGTGAGGAGCGCGATTCGACGCCCGATACGCCCGAGTCGACGTCTGAGGCGACTGAGATGCCCGAATCTACGACTGGTAGCACAACGTCGTCGTTGCCTGGTAGCGATACCCCATCTGCTACGAGTGCCCACGGAGTTTGCTAAGGAGCGACAAAGTCCCTACGCACTGGTGGTGAAAGGAAACTTCTTAATCGTGTCACGCGATTTAGAAATACACTAGCAACTATCGTAGGGCATCATCTCCAGGACGCTACGCACATGAGCCTTAACACCATGAAATTGCAAGTTATAAGGGTAAATGGGGTTTTGAGAGCCAACTGGCCTCGGCCAGAAGAGATCTTCTACCAAGTATTTTGAAAACTATGAAGTACGTGCGCATGGAAACAGAAGCCGCCAAGAATAAAGGCCTACGTCGTGGTATTTACTGTGGCATTATGGATCCGGAGCTAAAGGACACCAAATGCTCGAGAACGTGGTCCTGCCCATTAAATATAATCCAGAAACTACTTAAGTCTGACAGTCAACACGATCCTCTCTTTGATCAGAAATCATCTGAGAACACACCGATGGCAAACCTCTGGACTAAGTTGATCCGACCAACCCTATTGTTTCTCGGTCCAGTTGCGTACTCGTTGACTGCGCACCATCTCAGGATACGAGGACGTACAGCTGTCATACGTCCAAACCTTACAGCAAAAACGATACCAATACTCCATGATGGCAAAAATGTATTGACGACGCCACCAAACACTTTATAAGCACTATTGTCTAGGCATACCTACAGAAAATCACGGCTTCATGCTGCGTGCCGATGCACTTCTGTCGTACCAAGTCTGGGAAATCTCTCCTGAGGAGAGGGTGATACAACGATTATTCGAATACTGTACTTGAATATGAGGTGCAAATAAAAATGTAATTCAAACAGTTCATTCGAACCGTAAAGTCTTTACTGTCGCCGACAAAGCCTGTCGGCTTTCCCAGGAAAGCTAGAGCCAGATAATGTTGGAAAGGTATGTCTCCATACGGATGCAGAGAACGAGAGGCACTGTAAATCAAGATCACCAGAATTAGTCAAAGTGGTTATTGAAAGTATCTACGAACCAATATATATATTTTGCATTTATCGCATTATCAACGTTTCCTCTTGGACCCATGGAGCTCTGAACAGCGCTACACTTCGCAATATTGGTACGCAGCGACACAATTCAGTACAGGGCGAGTTAGCGTCACGCAAACAATTGTGCTATTAGTCAATGCACAGCGCGTGTTACCCATCACACGGATACAGTGGGCCATCCGCCGACAGTACGTACGTACTGCTCACTACCGGTAGCAGTGCTCAGTGCAGTGCAGTGCATTCATTCTGGTATGAACTGGGAAGAGATAGATCCTACGTATGCGGACGCTATGCTAGCAAAGAGGCTCAACCAGTTGACACTCAGCTAACTAATGAACGTGAAACACGTTTCCTACTCCAGTACTAAGGTATGAACTGGGTGCTGTCTTGGACAAATACAAAAAGACAGTCACTGTCTGACAGTGAGTGTACAAGACCCATATCCCAAGATATTATCTTGGGATCGGATCATGAATGATATTGCCGCATAACAGCTGTAGTGCCACCATAAACGACACGATTTGTGTAGCAGCCATTCTGTCTGATACTATCTGCCAGGACCAGCTACAGTAGCGGAATCCGCACTTCGCGTTTTGAGTTTAAGAACCGCAAACAGCGACTGTAACGTTAGGAAGAAAATGCGATTCTTCTATTTCGTGCTCGTGGCTGCTACCTCCGTCCTCGCAAGTGCTGATGCTTTGTCACCGGATATCGAATTGGCCAAAATGGTATCGCCCCAGTATTCGGGCGAAAGTCGCTCGCTTACTATTGGGGACAAACACGACGCCTCCACAAGGTTTCTGAGGACCGCAAAGGAGAAGGACGGCGATAACGACGACGACGACGACGACGATGATGATGATGATGACGGTGGTAGATCTGCCGTTGTCGAGGAGAGAGCACCGGTCAATGTGGCAGCGATTGTCGATCCGGTTGTCAAGGCCGCCTGGAAGGTGAAGTTTGCAATATGGAAAAACGTCTTACGATGGAACCCTCAGAGGGTTAACGAGGAACTAGGGGTGTTGAAAGGCCCAATGTTGCCAAGATTCCACAAGAACTGGGAGCAGGCTGTGGCTTATCATAAGTACTATGGCTTGGGTCCGTTGACTTACCCGTAAATTGTACTGAGAGACTGACTCCAAACACTTAAGATTCCACTTGTAAGCAGCAAGCGTAATTTCAAGAATGGTTGGTAAACAGTCTCTGTCTCCATTGAGATCAACTTGATGTGCAAAAAGCGACTTTGTGAGGGGAACCAGCAAGACAGTTATCGATATCACCAACGATTTCTGTGAAAGAAATCCCCATTCGCCAACAAATAGCTAGCGCAGATAATGTCGATGTACTGAGCGCTCGGAAGTGATGTAGGCAACCAGTAGACAAGCGTTGTCCACATCCCACAGCAGTGGGGTGAGGTGAGAGTGCCGTAATGCGCAGGTCGCTGCAAATTCGCCCTGCATCACCAGTCTCCACTTTTGGTCCAAAGAGGCGATTCCTTGTTCTTGGCATTGTGCAGCAGGAACGTCACCAGCGACGAGTAAAGTCCGTGCTTCAGGAGCGCACAAACACCGAAGCGCAGGAACTATAGCTCCATTGCTGTGACGCGCCTTCTCGGAGCCAGGTCGCGCAGTCCTCGGTCCTTCCTCTTGAATTGCGCTGGGCCTCACGACACAGATGACGTTGAGGAAGTGGATGAAGCCGACGAAACATCAGATCGCGAACCTGCCATGATTTGTACTTACTGCAGCTGCATGGCGCGACGATAGTCCGTCCGTGAATCAAGCTGGCCAGACACTTGCGCATGTACTCCGCTTGGGAACAGCTTCTTTGCTGAACGAGAGCGCCACGTCGCCGCTGGTCGCTGCCATGGTTCTAACTCTATCTTTTCTAACGATTTCCTTAGCTCGTGTCTTCGGTTGAAGTTCGTGTAGCTATCTACAAAACGATTACACGAACTTTACATAATTACGTAAATCGTTAGAGTAGTTTGTAGTTAAACATGAAAAGACAGAGGCTGGACTTGCCCACATTAAACTAAGAAAAAGATAGCCTCATAAGTGCGGATGAATTTCACAATAAAAATCGCACTTTGACAATAGAGTCTTAAGTACGATGACAGTACAAAAGCGCACTTTGTAATAATATATGCACATCGGACTTAACATTATTTAAAAACGTATTTTACTATTTAAAAATACATATCGACAGCTCTTGTGTAAGTTCATGAGACCTGATGAGTGGTAAGAAATAATGTGTGTGATCCATCGTCCCTGGCGTCCTTTAACCTTCCTTGCTCTGCGTTGCAGCCGCCCACGAGGTCATCGAGTTACTGGACAGCAGCGACGCGTCGTCGTCCAGCGCCTCGGAGCAAATTCCGCGTCCCCGACGACCCGAAAGAGCGGCCGCCAGCAGCAGCGAAGAAGAGGAGGGGAAAGGCACGTTTCCAGCAGGAAAAAGCGTTTTGTTCGGTCGTCTCATGGCGTTCGACTGTCAAATGGCCGTCGACGGAAGCGCGTCCTGAGTGAAAACAGCAGCAGCAGCAGTGAAGACAGCGAAGAGCGTGAGGAACGAAGAGTTTCGAGCCAAAAGCGAGCTCTTGACCCGAAGAAAGCGCGCTTTTCGGAGAAAAGTAGGACGGAGACCGCGTCGTCCCCTCCTTCAGTTGTTGCAGCTTCTCGAAACAGATTCGAGACTTCTCGTGGCGCTGGCGGCATGAGAGAAATCGCAGAAGGAATGAGTTTCAGTGAGTTTCAGGCTCAAGAGCAGGCCATGGCCAGGTTCCAGAAGCAGAATCAACGCAGAACATCGCGACCAGTTGCGTTAAAGCAGCATCTGAGCCATCAGACCAAGAAGACGTCGGGGGCTCGATCTCCAGGGGAAGCTGCTGCAGCAGCAGCTCGTGCGTCTAGTGAGACTCGCCAACTGGCAGAGATAATGTCATTCAGTGAGTTGCAAGCGCAGGAACAGGCGATAGCGAGGTTTCAAGCTCAGAAATCTCGGAAAGCGGTGCGACCCGTTACCAAATTGAGATACAGCGAGAGTGACGAGAGTGGTGACGGCAGCGAGGAAAATGACGAGGAGTGGGAAGCATTCCGGAACAAATCTGCAAAAGCCGAAGCACGTCGAAGAAAGAAGAGGTCGGCTGCAAACGGACCTCATAAAACGTATAAAACACCAGTGGCAAGTGGAAGGAGTGATAGCTGGCAGCTCGAGCATGAGCAGCAAGCGACCAACGGAATACATTCAATTAAGGTACCAACACAACAACTCTCCGCCCGAAAATCTGGTAGCAACAGCCATGCGCGGGGCCTGGCAAAAGAACTGCATAGTAGTTCCAGCAGTGAAGCGGAAGTTCATGATTGGAAATTAAATGGCTCTAAGCGACCACGGAAAATGGCCTTTAAACCAGTACAACAACTATCTGCCCGGAAGTCTGCTAATAATCATGTACGAGGATCGCTGAGTCAGCGCTACGGCAGTTCAAGTGAAGAAGATAGCCACGGAGAGAGTGAAGAGGTCGAGATACTCCCGACAACGCCAAAAGTGCCGAATTCTCATCACGAACATCCCCAGACGCCAAGGTTTCGGGAAAATGGTAGAGCTGAGCCACCTGCTGCCCGTCTGTCTTCACACAAGGAGTTTAGAGAAGAAACCTCTCCAGTTTGCGCTGAAAGTAACACTGCTCAGACCGTATTGCCTGTCGCTCTCCACGGCACTAGTGAAATGCACCGGATAACGGAAGGAATGTCTTTCAGCGAACTACAAGCACAACAACAAGTATTCGCCTACTTCCGCGCGCAAAATAAGCGTCGCGCTGCAACTGCGCAACCTGCCGCGCGTAAAGCAGAGCTTTCTGGACAAAATATCAATAGCGGTAGGCGTCGTGCTCGAATGGGAGTCAGCCAGACTGAGACCACCCCCTCTTCTTCGTCTAGATGTTATGTTGCCCCACCATCTCGAAACGGGCTTTTGACGCCCACCGCGGAAGCCATGTCAGTTGCTGGGAGGAAAGAAGTACATTCTGAGTCGTCAAAACCGGTGATTCATTCGACTGCATGGCGACGACTGGTCTTCGCGACCTCGCCACCCAGCATTCTTGATGGGACCTCTTTAATTCCGTATGGCCCCGGTACGTCTGCAAATTAGAAGGTGCTCTTGTGGGGAGATATGTGTGTGTGCTGAAGGTACATGCGACTTATCGTGCCAATAGAATCCGACAAGCCACTCTGGGACTTTGATCCAACTGGACAGCTCAAGGAAAAATGCAAGTTTGTCGATACGGTTGGCCAAGGTGTTGCTATTACAGAGGATAACTTCGCGATTGAGGTATTTATCTAACTGTGGTGCTCTATGTGTGAGGTTGTGGTCTAATATGATATGTTGTCGTTATCATTACGTAACTAGCCACTGAGTCAGCAAGTTGTCGATACTCATGTCCGTGAACTAATGGAACAGGAGCTTCCTTACATTAAAAATGCCATGCTCGCAGAGTGCGCCATATCTTAAGGGATACCCGGAGGCAGGTGTCGGAATATCTTCGTATTCACCAGGTTCTTCGTGGAGAACTGTATAGACGGTTGCAGTGGTCAGAAATTGCAAGTGAGTGTTTTGCTGTGGGGTTTCGACAAGTGTTAAATGTGGCAGTCAGTCGTTATGTACTGATCTTGAGTGCCGTCCACGTGCTTGGTGTTTTGTGCAGGCCACCAATCCTCACTAGACGTGTCTCCAATCGAGCGCGTCGCAGCCAAGCGGATGCTGCAAAATCCCATCATTATACGACCATATAACTCCTTAGTTGGAGACGTTCGCTATTTCGTGCACCAAGACGCGAGAGCTTACGAAACAATTATGTATCCTGAAACAGTCACGCACCTTGCTAACGACATTACAGCTATTCGTCGGTCCTTCACCATGATTGGTATCCGCAAGAACGCATATGTTGAGGACGATCCCATCTTGCGATATGCGCCCTATTTGGGCGACGGTGAACAATTGGTCATTGACAATGAGCTCTACGTGGAAACGACTATGAGCAAGGAGCGGCGGGTCGCTGTGTTTGGGGAAGGTGAAGAACTAAAGGTATCAAGTCCTAGTGTACGGGATGACGAGATTATGGAATATCTGTTGCGGATCATTATGGGTGAATGCAGAGGAGCAGAGGAAGTTGTTCTGGCACTTCAAAACGAATTAGGTTTTAACCAACCACGCATCGAGTACTGCGAAATGCAGAAGCTCTATGCAGCTGAGCAACGCACCGCAAGGCGAGTCGCGCAGGTCCGAGAACTAATTGCTTCTACACGAAAACCGCCAACCAACGATGATACAAGAACGACACAGCAGCTATCTGCTATTAAAGCCCTACGACAGCTTGCGCATCCATATTGGTTTCTTCGAAGCAAGATCGAGACCCAATCAATAGCAGTCCGACTACAGCCGCCGATGTCTGATTTTGAATCCAACTACAGCAGCTCTCCAAATTCATTAGGCCTGCGAGATCGCAATTCGTACAATGGTTTAGTCGAGTGGCATCGCGATCTGTTTTGCCGGTGCTGCTATTCATATGATTGCTTTGAGCATGGAATCCAGAATCCACAGCGAAGTCATCGTGCAGACCCTATCAACCCGATGGTTACTGCGCCAGGAATTATACTTGAGAGTCGTGAGAAGGCCATGCAAGGAAATGATGTGCGTGCAGAAGTAGATACCGCTTCAGCATCATCTGAAAATCCCGCAGAAGTTATCGAGTTGGGAGATAGTTCATCCTCTGATGACGAGCCAGTTATTCACAAAGCTGAGCATGCTGTTGCAGATCACTTCGATTCACAACCCTCTCGTCGTTCGAGACGCGCTCAGACGCGAATTAGCTCGATGGCGAGCGCAAGTTTGCAAATTCAGGAGAAAATGCAAGAGCAAGATAGAATCGTGGAGCAGGAGGAACGAAGGAAACGGCGCGAGAAATTTGCGAGAGCCGCTGACAACTCTGAATACCTGGACGACTCGTACCTCCCTGCTGTCAGAAACACGATGCAAACGCTGGTATCAAAGACACAGCCGTGCAGTTCCTCCTGCTGGCAGGCCGCAACCGTCAATGATCCGGAGGCATCATTGCAGGAACGTGCAGCATTAACCCAAGTTGAGGCTGTGCTAGTTCGGAAGCTGGCATCCACCTTTGGCCCAAATTCATGTATGGTGTCAGCAATTCTCAGGAGCCCAAATTGTACGTGTGCCCAGATATTTAGATTCCTCGCGGAGGAGAAAACGAGAAGAGATAGCGGGGATGCTATGGACAATGAACACGACTCGTTGTCGACACCACCAGAAAGACAGCAGAAACATGGTCGACGACAGAGTGGTGGTTCTAGTGGGAACAGATCATTAGCCAATCGCGTCCGCGATCCACGCAATTATGACCGTGAAAAAAGATGAGCTACAAGCCATGCGATCACGATGGAGTGTGTGACGAGAAATGCGAGTGCTCGAAGCGCGGACACCCCTGCAATAAAGCTTGTTCCTGTCCTCGCGATTGTCCCAATCGATTTCAAGGGTGCAAATGCACCACTGGTAGCTGCCGCACGTCTTCGTGTCCTTGCTTGAACGCTGGACGAGAGTGCGATCCAGATTACTGCTTTAAATGTGGAGCTAGTGATGCTGCGGTAATGGCGTTTCATCCTGCATTCAAGTCTGAAAGTTGCTACGACATCAACATTTGCTGCAATGTAAACATGCTGCGTGGAAGCATCCAAAGAAAGTGGGAGTCGCGTTCTCAGCGACTCATGGATGGGGCGCTTTTGCTCTCGAGCCAATCCGTAAAGGTGAATTTGTATTGGAATACACAGGCGAGTTGATCTCGGACATGGAGGCTGAAAGGCGGGGCGCTATCTACGATAAAAAGCAAGTAAGCTACCTGTTTGGAGTGAATAGCGAATACGTGGTGGACGCGGCAAGAAAAGGTAACAAGGCGAAGTTCGCAAACCACCGACCCGCAGATAAGGCCAACATGGATGTGAAAATCATTGCGGTCAACGGAGAGCACCGTATTGGGTTATTTGCTCGAGAGGCTATTGAAGTAGGCGCTGAATTGTTTTTCGACTATGGCTATACGCACGACACCGCTCCGAATTGGAGCCAGCAAGACCAACTACAGGCCAAGCACAAACGTGTATATGACATCGTTGACGACGAAAACGAATGGGAGTAAGTCCGCGTTTTGCTTAGAGCGGAAATGTGTGAGCTCAGCACTGACATTGTACCCTTGTACACTTTGTGCCTTGTAGACAATGGTAAATGACAGTTTAAATAGGCCACTGGGTCTTGTCAATTGTGCTGAAGGCGCATGGTGGCAGGAGGGGGCGGGGAGGGGGTGAAATTATGTTTGTGTTGTGAGTTTTGGTGACATGATTTCAAGAATTGACTGAGGACTTCTCTTGAATGGTTACAAGATATTACTTCGTGAATTATTGTGTGTGTGTTTAGTTATCAGGTGCGAACTATACTGATCTGTTGTCGATGATTCATTTCCTGGTGGATAGTGCCGGCACGGACAGCAGCACACAGGGCGATAGAGTACTATTTCGATGCAGCATGATTATATTTGCCAGATGCAAAAATTCACCAAACTCCGTCAACGATCATCCGCATGATGAGGGGTAGATGCCTGAGGCACCCTCGTGACCACTCAGGCACCGCACAAATCAAAGTGCAAGTGTGTAGTAGGCAAGTAAGCCTTACTTGGCTGGTTCAAGAGCTCGTATCATGGCGCCAAGGATTGCGCAAAATCAGCTGGACTTGCCATTTTTGTTTACGACATTTCCCGTTGCATTCATTCCAGCGCTGGTCATGAAGACTTAATTTGAGCAGTCAGGTGAGGTATCAAGCATCACATCACTCGCAATTCGCAGTCCGATTCTGTTATTTATCGTATTCATCGAGATCGGTATTTCGTCGAGCTCAGAAGCAGGGTGGGCCCGTTTCATTGTTTCAATAAGGCGAGCCTTGTCGAGGCCTGCTTGTGTCCAAGATGGTGCTCGGCAGTGGATGAGATCCAACGAGAAGCACATGTACGAGATTGTGAAGATCGTGTTCGAAAGTGATGTCAACTTCTACGATAATGCTGAAATGTGCGGCAACGGTCAGACTGAGGAAGTCCCATGAGCACCCTTACCAACGCAGCATCACCGATGGTGTTTGGAGCCGCGAGGACCTCGTGGTGACTGCTAATATCTTCCTGGGTGCAAGGGATGGGAGCAGTCCGGACCCAACCCGCAGAACATCAGTCGCAAGCACATAGTCGAAGGTACGCGGACATCGCTACGTCAGATGCAGCTTGACTACGTTGACGTGCTCTTTGTCATCACCCAGGGCCTTACACTCCCATTGAGGAGGCTGTACGTGTCATGAATTACGTGATCCAACAGGGCTGGTCCTTCTACTGGGGCACCAGCGAGTGGCTTGCCTTAGACATCATGAGGAGTGCGCAGTGGCAGACCGTCTTGGCCTAATTCGCCCTACGTGGATTAAGTGTGGTGTAAGCGCATGGAGCACTCCAAGGTGGAGTTCGCGTACGAACCTCTATATTAGTAGTACAAAGGTTGGTTCTCACAACGAGGTTGCCGTTGGCGAACGGTATCCTCACGGAAACATACAGTGGCGATGTGAACGACGGCATCCGCTTCGCCGACCCCTTTTTCAACAACTTGTTCGGCGACATGTTTGGGTTCGTGTGGTCCAAGTCGGACGAACTCAAGATGACTTCAAACGAGCTGGGCTGCTCACTGACACATTTGTCTATGGCCTGGTGCATCTCCAACGAGAGCGTGTTCATGGTGCTAGTGGGAGCCAGTCGTCCATCGCACTTGTGAACAAGCTCACCCCGGTTGTGAAGGCTTGTATGGACGAGATCGCAACATTTATCCCGAAAACCCGCAGCTGGATCCCTCGCCAATTTCCGCGAAATATGGCTCCTCTAAGCTGCACAGTGTTACTTTAAGGATGGCATCGACAAGTAGCATCGCAGTTTTGAGAGGAACCGTTTGAATCCGATAGAAAAGTGATCGCTGAAACAATCTAGTTTTGATTCCTATCAGAACACATGTTAGCATCATTCAAGTTACTTATCATCTATAGAGCACTGCAATGTCGGCTTAGGACACACACAGACTTACTCTACCAAGAAAGCCATGCAAAGCTCACACCGTTCGACTCAACGAGGTTCTTCATATTTGTCCACTCGTGAAGCGTTTACACCATTCTAATCATCGTCTGGTCTCGCACTGCTTCAATTTTTGATTCTGTTCCGTCCCCACTCTCTTCGGTTTCGTTGTCTACAAGATTCGCATTCTCAGCGTCGAGATCGACGGAGATCTCAATGAATGACGAGCGTTTCCACCACGTTCTGTGCAGTCGCCACTCAATCCCCGAGACTTAAACTTCTTCTGCTCATTGAGCCGTCGCAATTGGAGTTGCAGTCGACTCTCAGCCTCCTGGACTTGAGTTGCAGCGCAGTAAAGTGACAGCCCCAAAGTGCACACACAACAGCCGTAGCCAAAGCCTTTGCAAGGCAGACAGGGCCAATGGTCCATCAGTGCGTCATTGATGGTCGTCATGGCCTTGGCAAAGTCTTCACGGGCCATTAAAGCTGCCAATTGCTCGGAATCTGGGAAATCGTCGTCGTAACTGGACGCCAATCCATTCACAAACACTTCGCCCATTGGTTTAAGCACCGCCAGCTGCTCACGACGACGAGTAGCAGCAGTCGACATCCTTTTGTCTCCTGAGAGTTTCGGAACTGAGACTATCGAGTGCTTTGACCAAAGCGCCTACTGTAACCCACAGATGTCAGTGTCTTCAATTGTGACGATCAGTACGAATAAGGAAAATAGATATGATGAATAGCTTTGACGATAGCTTTCGCGTCGTTTCGCGTCTTTCGTAGCACAACTGCCTTATCAACAAGGATGTCCTCGAATTCGTTGGACAGCATTCGATCTCCTCGATCGCATCAAGGCGGTCGAACCAGCTCCAGTAGCCACATGGCGGAGCCTTCAGCTCGAAATTGGTATCTGCATCGACTGTATCTGCGTGCAGAGTTTAAGGAATGTCTTCGAGTGATCGAAAGCGTTTTGAGAGAGCACCAAGGTCTCAGCGAGTATCCTCTGTATGTTAAGGCACTGATCTTACGCCAGTCTGGTCGTATTCAAGAGAGTTTGCAACTGTTCCAGGCAGCTGCGTGTCTGAACCCGGAAAACAAGGAGAATCTGAAACAAGTGGGTCGCTCGCTCTACTTGCTGGGGAAACACACTGCTGCCATCGAAGTGTATGAAGAAATTCTGACCATGGGACGGGTGGACGACTGGGAAATCTACCACAGTATGGGGCTCTGTCACATGTACCTCAAGGACTACGACCGAGCGGCACAGAACTTCCAACGCGCAAACACCATCAACCGCCACGACGCGACATTCCTTCAGCTGGGCAAAGTTCACACGCTCCGAGAAGACTTTAAGGCTGCGATCAACGTGTATTTGGAGGCGCTAGAGTTTTCACCTGAGAATCCAGAGATCCTTACAACGCTCGGGCTTCTGTATCTTCGTGTCGGGGAGAACTTCCGCGCGTTCGATTACTTGGGAAACTCACTAACACACGACCCTCGCAACCCGAAGACGATCCTCGCAGCCGGTTCCATCATCCAGGACCACGGCGACATGGACGTCGCACTGGTCAAGTACCGTGTAGCTGCAGCACAAACGCCTAACTCAGCTCAGCTCTGGAACAATGTGGGCATGTGCTTCTTCGGCAAGCAGCGGTTTGTGGCGTCAGTGGCGTGCCTGAAACGCGCGCTCTACTTGGACCCTTTTGAGTGGATCACGTCGTATAACTTGGGCCTGGTGCACCTTAACACGGGCCAGTACGCTTCAGCCTTCCACTTCTTCAGCGCTGCGATCAACCTCAAGCCGGATTTCCCCAGCTCGTACATGTATTTGGCCATCACGTTAAGTCGCTTGGACGACTTTGAGAACGCCTGCAGCGCCTTCGACAAGGCCATCGAAATGGAGCGGTACGACGTAATGTACTGTGCTGTAGGGTGATTGTGACTGTTGTTGACGATACATGAGTGTATAACTTTTGGTGGCATCGTAGTGATCACATGTTCCACCTGAACTACGCCATCACGCTGTACAACAACGACGAGATGGAGCGTGCCAAGGTACAGTTCGACCGCTTTGAGGAGATTTTCGAAGGTCTGGACGAAGAGGCACGTTCAGCTGACCCAGAAGTACAGGATCAACGTCAAGCTCTGCTCAACGCGCTGGTGGATTAACTCACTTTAGTTATAGACCATCTTACTCCAGAAGCATTGCACTTCAACATGCATCAACACAGATGTATCCATTTCGGTGTGAAATGGCTACACTTAAATATTAGCCAATCCTGTGTCGACCAACTTGTTGATTGGCAGATAAAGGCCAGTATCGAATCTTCAGATCGGCGCTCAGACGATGGGCTCTGATGGTGTGTGCATGGCCGTTAGGAGGCCTCCGTTGCCAGTTGCAGCAGCTCTAACTCGCTCTCCATCTGTGCATTCATGTCAGGTTGTCAGTGTGAAGCTCTGGAAGCCAATCAAGAAGCGCGTCGCCTGCAATGGAAGGAGTTCTGCACTCGGTTCTACTATGACCAGGACGAAAAGGCCAAACGCATTTTGGACTATTTCGAAGCCAGCAAAGTGGACGAAGTTAGCATTTCTACTCCAGATGGAGACCAACACGATGCACAATTTTTGCAATTGGTGCAATTCTTGGGGCTTCAAAAGTGCATGCTGCCTGGACATCAAGAGAAATTCTACCAGAAGAAGTGAGTGGAGCTGCAATGATCTCTTTCATCGACTACCGGTAGGCACGAACTAACAAAAATTACGACGATGCTATTGTGTGCGGTAGTATTCAAATGTTAGAAGTGGTGAAGAATCAAGTACGTGCGGGGTACCATACCCAAGTTGCGAACGTGAAGGTGTGCTTCTACTACAGGTGTGAACACGGCAGTAAGTAAGACCTTGGCTCTAACATGTTGTTTTTACCAGTATGCAGAGTTTGATGAGCGCGCGAATGGAAGTCAAGGGACCAATTATGAGCTGTGGGCGGACGAGAGCGGAAGACAGAAGCTGGCTGTGCGTGTGCAACATGATTACTTGCGCACTACGGAAAAGCAGTTGCAAATGATGCAGCGAATGGAAGTGTTCATTGAAAAACATTTTTCCAATGTCGGTTCTCACCCGTTTTTGGCGGGACTACGTGCAGCTTTGCAGTGGAATCTCGAGAGCTCTACAGTCGTAGCCTGGAGATGTACGTCACTATGGAAAGTTGGGTGCTTGCTTGTAGATTTTTACTCACGTACTCGTGTGCTACTACTTTTGTGCGCTGCAGTATCGGACGCGGTGCTCGTTGAAAGTGGAGGGTCCGAGTTCACACACAACGCACTTGCGTTGCTGGTGCTCGCGCTCAATTTTAATCACTGTGAGAGTGTCGATACAACTCCTGGCGGAGCGGCTGCCAACGTGCCCCAGGTCAAGTTTCGCGAGTGGCATCTGGACCCTTATCTCTCGGACAATGACATTCGCCAGCTCATGCGGATATTCCCGCCTCCACGAAAACTAGAGGGGCGAGCCACAGGCGAGAAGAGATCCACCAGTATGGATCGAGTGAATATCCACGGACAGCTGGACGAAAGTCCCAAGTTTTGGATCGGTGGTGCGTTTTACTATAAGCTCAAGCATCTGAAGCCATGTTGCGGACGAGACCATCACTCACGCTAGGCTCTATACAAAAGCTTTGTATAAATAGAGGCGAAAGACTGCTCCATGTGAAAACCCACGACTTGCTGTTGTCATTTTCAGATACGAAATCGTAGACACAAGTCAGACATGGCCAGCTCAGATACCACAGCAACACATGAAGACTGGAAAGGTGTATTGCTCACGTCTATCAATTCAATTACAACGCTAAACTAACTTTTTTCTTCTGATGCATGTGTTCATGTCGAAAAGAGAGACAGCTAGAACTGAAACGCCAATTGATCGAGCATGACGTCGTGCAGTGGCAACTTCAGCCTCAAAGCGTCGATGCACTTCCATCGGCCCAAATTAATTCCAAAGAGCTCAAACGGATTGCTGGCGTGGACATCAGTTTCCTCAAAGGATCAAACGAACACGCCTGCGCTTCGATCGTCGTGATGGCGTACCCATCTCTCACTGTGCTCTACGAGGCCTTCACCTACGTGTCGCTTCCTGCCCCATACATTGCGGGCTTTTTGGCCTTCCGAGAGGTCCCAGCTCTGACAAAACTCTACGAAGATCTTAGTCACCGTCGTCCTGATCTGCTCCCTGACGTGACGCTGGTGGACGGGAATGGCATTCTTCACCCACAAGGCTTTGGTCTGGCATCTCATTTCGGTGTGCTAATGGACATCCCCACCATTGGAGTGGGCAAGACCTTCCTCCACGTCGATGGTCTCACCAAACCCGATGTCAAAGAGCTCATGGCCAAGGCCAGAGAGGAAAAACACGATCTGGTCAAATTGGCAGGGAGATCTGGCAAGGTATTCATTCCATTGCTATCACCACCCTAGCTGAAGGAGATGCTGACTGTGATGTTGGTGGTGTTATTAGGTGTGGGGAGCTGCGCTCTGCGGTACGGTTGGCGTTAAGAATCCCGTCTACGTGTCTGTGGGGCACAAACTGTCCCTGGACTCGAGTGTCGAGATTGCCCAAGCCTGCTCGCAGTACCGAATTCCGGAGCCGATCCGTCAAGCTGACCTCCGTTCTCGAGAAGTGATCCGTCAGTGGGAAAGCGTGGGGGCTGTGGACACGACGCTGGACTTGTACCATGCGTCCGAATGATTGGACTGATTGTCATGGCATGTCTACGACCGACTTGAACTGAGTTGCATCCTGATTTGGGCTTTGCACCAGTGTGACATTGGTGGACATGAGCAATGTCCACGTAGAACTTCTACAAGAAGAGCATTTCGGATGCGAAGTTTAGCAATACATTGTAGCTACCGTGCCTGTGAGTGTTTCCTTAATAAATTAGCTCGTTATCGATAGGAGTTTGTGGGACTGGATCGGACGCAAGCTACAGATGCAGACTGAGTGCCATCGACAAGAAGCGCCAGTCGCGCGTCGGGGACTCCACTGCAAGTCCCGACGGCGAGCGTGGCGACGTGTCGTCATCGTTCCACCCTTTTGCTCCGTCTTGGCTTCGGTCGGAGTTTGCGACTTGCTGGGCTCCTGACTTGGGATCTGTTGACCTTCAAAGCTGCGGATGAGCGTGGCGAGAGGCAGCAGGTTCGTTTGGATCTGCTGCTCGACAGTGTTGAGCTGCGCCAACGACACCTTGCGTAGCCGTGCTGGGTTCATCAGCAGCAGTCCACGAAGCTTCTCCAGCGTCTGCACTGTGCGCACGAGCTTCAGGACCGTTGAGGGCGAAACGGGCGACTCGGGGCAGGTTGAGCCTGGACAGAAGGTCAGCACATTCTTGAGCTGCTGGACGACCATCGTGATGTCCTCCAAAAACTTCTGGCGCAGCTCTGCCAGCTTCTCCGCCTTCTGTGCCGACTGCGCTGCAGTAGTTTGGTCCGTGATGGTCCTGAGAGGCGGCAGAGGAGGAAGAGCGAAGGATTTCACCGCTGCGTCATCGTTCGCGCTCTTGGGCAGCTGCGGGGACTCAGCCGCACGCGCTTCTGTGTTGGGGCGACGCTGCCTGTGCTTTTCCTGTGGAGTTTCTGCTTGACGGCGTCCGGAGTCATGTAACAGCGATGCAGAGGAGAGATCTGTGGGGTCGAGGCGAAAGAGAGAATGGACGAACGTAATCGACGAAAGTGTCAGCCACGAACGGCTCGATTTTGAGACAGTGTTTCGATGTCTTTATTTTTCTCACAAGCTACGATCACCTAAAACGACGGAATCGCCCATTTCAAGTAGAACAATCCTCTACTTAGTCATTCGATTACCATGTCAAACTATATCATCCTGTTTGTATGCAGAAAAACTTTCGAATGCACATCCGTCTTCAAGAAACCTCTACATAAGTATATTCCAAATATATTTCAAATTCTGCTACTGTATTGAGGACGCAACACACGTCAACACTCCCCGCTGTTCAAATGCTGTGCCTGCAGATCTCGCCGTTCACGCTGCAAATAGTAAAAAAAACATCGTGAGCTTTCACATTTTCCGATCCAGCGTACCAGTTTCTAATCCAGCGCCTAGCAGCTTGTGGCTGCCATGCACTTCGTCGAGAAAAGATCGGTCAGTCATGGTGGATGGTTGACGTTGAGTAAAACCGTGTTTCCAGAAGCTGATCGTCGACTAAACTGCTCCAAAATGCAATACTTATTACCGCTTGGGAGGCACGTCCTCTTCAAATGCCAACCAAGGACTGGTGGTCGGCGCACATCGACACCGCGAGTTTGGGTCGCTGTTGGAGAGAGCGAAATCCTCTTTGGCAAGGTTATGAGCGCAGCCAACAATTTCTTCGGCGTCGATGCTTTCGAGTACCACGCCAAGCTATCGTCTCCGTGCGGACACAAAATACTCCCTGCTGTCACACATGCGATAATCACGGTTTCCAGTGCTTTTGCCTTCGGCAATCGAGCACACCGGTTTTGTGGCAAGTAGCCATCGATATCCGACACCACAAACTCTGTCGGAAAACCAACTTGATATTGGAAATTAACAGCACAAATGGTAGGTCCTGCTGCGTACATCGATCTGGATGTCAAGCTAGCGCTACTGCCTCTCGAAATGATGGCCATCAAATAGTCGCAGGGAGTTTTGCTATTAAGTTGCCTCCAGCACCAAAGGCACGACCTCACAGTTGCTAGGAAGAACTCGGGTGTCTGATCCCGTGGCAACAGCCCAAATCGCCTCAATAATGCTCAAGTGTGCTGCCACCACCACGTATCGCTCGGGGATCTCGCTGAAAAGCTCGAGTAGAAACTTTCTGGCTCGCTCTTGAATCTCCTCTTTTGTCTCGCGATGAACTGGGGACCAGAGTTGATCCTCCTCGTCCTTCAGGCGCGAAAAGTCGACATCTCGAAACCTGCGCTTTAATTCCGACAGCGATCTCCGTTTGTTGCACGTGTGGCGATCTAATATTTCTCGACAACTTTCAATACAAACGAATGGTTCATGAGGCACCTGGTCCCTTGTGAAGAAGTTCTGCGCCGTCTGAATCGCTCGAGAGATAGGAGACACCACAACTCGCTCGATTGGCGGCATACCTCGCTCCAATTCCGCCTTGACACTGGACGGGCCTTTGCTCTGAGCATCTAGTACGCCGAACGGCGTCAGCGGTGCGTCTAGAAACGCCTCTGTCCGAGCGAATTCGTCCTCCCAGCGAGGGGATCCGTACTTGGCGTGGGCCTCGTTGTGAGTGCCCTCTGCATGACGCAGGAAATAGACGACCTTCACTTGTCTAGAAGCGTCTTTTCCTTTGTCTTCCTTGCCCAATTGGGCGATTTTCTGCTGGAATTCCGCCCAGGACGATGGGACCCTTGCGTATCGCTTGAAGAGAGCCACTGGGGGCGTCTGATCTTCGTCCACAGATGCTCTCGGTACGAAGAAGCCATCGAGGGCCTTCACAGTAGTGGGAGCGGCACTGCTGGGGTTGCTACTGCTGTCGGAAGTCGTTGCAGTCATTGCTTCGATGGCTTGGGGAGGGGAACGATTGGGTAGTGGCACTGCATGCTGCACATCGAACTTCTGCTTGGTGGACACGATTTGGCGACCATTTTAGACTCGCTTTTAGCCTCTAAAAAAGGTGCACTACAGTTGATTGGCCAACTCACTTCAACGACTGATCGTTTATTCTCGACGCACTTGCTGCCCTGCTCAAGACGCCATGAGTTGCTATGGATATCACGAATGCCATCTCTGTTGCAAGAGCATGGAAACCCACAAGAATCGTGTGCGGCGCACGGACTGATCGTCGAGTCCTAGAGTTAGTCTGCACATCAACCAGTTGGGGCTTCACATAACGTTGTCCGACCGTCCACTCGTATGTTGACAGCAGCACATCAAGCAAAAACGAGTATAGCCTCCCTCACGCTACGGCATGTGCAGTACTGTTGACGCGCCATGATTATGAAGGTGTTTTGATGACCGCGTTGACGTAGTCCATCTGTCGGCTGCATTTATCCCCGTTTCCACCACCGTCGTCGTCGTTGCAGTGCGTGTTGGCCGTCATGGTGCCCGGAATACTTCACACTTGCTCATTGAGCGGTTGGGTGGGGCAGTCTGCTACGTTAACTTGAGATTGTAGTCCAGTAATGTTACGCTGGAATGACAGCAGCAGCTTGGCCACGTAAAGCCAATCGTATTTCAGACTCATGTGCGTTGTAATGGTCAGTGTTGTGATGACGGGACGTCTGGCACATATCTTTGTCTGGATTGAAGTAGCACTCACACCATCCGATGGCATTCGCCAAGTTTCCACACCACAGTCACTCGAATACCAATGGCTGTAACAACTTCCAACATCACCGTGCATACCAGCCCCACCCAAGTTGACCCAATTGCCGTGAAGGCGATCGAGGGCTTTTTCGAGCGCAAGAAGTCAACTGAGAACAACGATGAACCACCTTTGTCACTCTTTAAGAGCTTTGACATGTTGCCATCAACCTGGACTGAGTTCCAGGAGAAGCTGGATCAACTGCAAGGCCGAAATGTGAAAGTGGTGCTTTTTGTGCGCCACGCCCAAGGATACCACAACCTGAAGGACCAAGAGCAAGGACTAGGAGACTGGGCTCGCTCGGACGAGTTTCTGGACCCGGAGCTGACCCCTTTCGGAGTTGACGACGTCAAGATCCGAGGTCCACCTTGCTTACAGCAGGAGTTAGAGCGAGGCATGCCCCCATCGAAAGGGTCATTGTCTCGCCCTTGTCTCGAGCTATTCAGACAGCGCAGCACTTCTTCACAAAGGACCAGCTGCCGAGTGCGCCGTTCATGTGTTTCGAGAGTTGCCGCGAAGTTTTCGACTGCTTCATGTTTGACAAGAGGCACCCGCTATCAGTGATCAAGCAAAAGTTCCCGGATGTGGATTTCTCGCACGTCAAGGACGAAGAAGATCTGCTCTGGTCTCCGACTCGCCACGAGACACTGGACGAGATTCAGACCAGAGCGAAGGAGTTTCTATCAGAGCTCTTCAATGCGGTGCCCGAGCGCTACGTGGTCGTGGTGTCGCACGTGTGCTTTATCCAGGCAGTCTGCGCTGT
The DNA here is from genome assembly GCA_011947355.1 of Phytophthora boehmeriae. NCBI lineage: Eukaryota > Oomycota > Peronosporomycetes > Peronosporales > Peronosporaceae > Phytophthora > Phytophthora boehmeriae. Next base: position 241,575 of record JAAVTJ010000145.1, on the reverse strand, counting down.
CACTATGGGTGGTTCCCACCCGCGTCCTGACAACTGCGAGGTGGTGCCGCTCGTGCTGGAGGAGGCTTGACGTTGTGCTTCGAAGTAGACTCGAGTTAGAGTGTTTAGCACTAGGATTTACTACTATATAAGCGTTGCTTGCCTTACAATCGCAGCACTTGTAAGAACCTTGTGAAGAGCACTAGACTTGAGACGAGGACTATCGTTCATTTTGCCAACGGCCGTTTTGGGGAATGGATCCTTGGCCAGTCGTCGCTACAACAGATAATCATGGGAAATCTGCTCACCTCATTGTATCCGACGCCCTCAGCGGAGCAGAAACGCATGCGTGTCGGTGGTGGCGCTATTTCGCCACCAACACCAAGCAGTGAGCCGCTCTTTCTGGATGAGGTCAAGGCTGAGCCGGCGAGTTGGAGTGAGGAGAGCTACTGCCGCATATTCCAGCGCTTCATTGGCTTGTTACCAGACTCAGCCGTACGCTTTCATAAGTCATTCGCGCCATTTAATCGCTCATTTGAGCTGACGTTTGGTGTGGTGAAACAGGGGAGATCCTAAAGCAGGAGCAGCAGTATCCGCTCTTCAAGCATCGGACCCCGTACGCACTACTGCTCAATTGAACTTATATAGGGACGAAACACTTACCTGGCTCTAGTGCATATGCATTTGTTGTTGGCGACCACATGAGCGCCATTATCGCCATTCAGCGGTCGTACCGACGATATCACCGGCTGAGGAATTGGCACAAAGTGGCAGATCACATTCTGCTTTTAGCACGGGCGCGATTAGCAGAGCTGCGGGTCCAAGAAGAAGAGGACATTTCGGCAGCCAACTTCCGTGCGCTGATGGCCAAAGGATTCTCAGCAAGCAAAGTTTGCATCTCAGGAGGATTGAAGACAATTCAACTACGAATGGTGCTCAATTCAGAAGCCGGCGAGTGTTACCTCACGTGGACTCCGTCGCGGAAAAAGAAGCCACGAATCGATCTACGTAAGACTTATCTTAAAGACTGACACTGCAAGGGAGGTATTCATGTGATCTAACGATGTTTCATTGGTTTCTTGTTGATATTGCGCTTTAGATGATATCAGCCAGGTCGTTGCTGTCCAAAAGGAAGGAAACGTAGAGGCTCCACGACTGGCGAAAAAGGTGAGCCATCGTCGCGGATTGATCATTGTATGCAAGAGTTACCACCGTGGACGCGTTGTGCTCGAATTGTCATCCAAACAAGAACGAAACCTGCTTGTACGAGGATTTCAGCGATTGCTTGATGAGATGAGCTGGGGTGAACCAGCCCTGGATAGCGCTGGGGCGATTCGCAAACAACTCCCACGGCGACAAAGCGTGCTCGACTTCTTTGCTGCGAGCCGATATTCGCAATTTACTACTTCACAAGTTGACGCCGAGTTCACATGGGAGCCACAAACGCCAGTAGATGCGCCACAGCCAGAGACTTTAGCTGACCAAGCATTGCGCGTTCATACCGAGTCTGCTTGGCCGGACGCAAAGGCTATTAAGCATTTCTATCAGACGCGCTTCGATGACTCGCCCGGTAACGCAGTGCCTGTGCCGCCACAGCCCTCGCGGACGTCCAGCAGAGCCATGCAGGTAAGAAACTGATGCCAATAGCAAGCTGAATATTTTGCGATCATAATTAATGTTCCTCAGCGTTGTCAATTAGTCCACGCACAGCCGTGGCTGCCACTCTATTGATTCTTCTAGTCGGCCTTAACGACCTTGATGTTTAAAGGGAAGGTTTCCCCGTCTCGCTTCCGGATGCTCGGACTATGGATAGGCACGAACCAGTACGGGATCTCGCGGAACGAGCCAAACACCTCCTGGAAGTTGCGTAGGGTGCCAACATTGTAGTAGTTGACGTAGTCGGGGTCGTCTCTTTTCTCGCAATACTCAAGTGTGCTGAAGTTGCAGGCTGTGAAGTACAAGTGCATCATCCAGAAGCACGCTAACGCAAGTCCTAAGCATGTACTTCCGAAAAACACGCTCACAGTCTGGCACAGCATTAGTAGCGTCAGAAATCCCCCAACAATGAAAACACTCGGAAGAGCTGCGTTTCGAACCTGAAGATGTGGAGAGAACAATCCAAGCTTCCCAAAGAAGTACAACGTCGTCGTTCGCTCCAGACTCTCCGCCAGTGCATACCGGAAGATCAAACTGCTCTGGTACAGACAGGTGGCAGCGCTCCACCCGAGGAACAAGACGAAGAATTTGTAGTTGAAGTAGCCAATGCATCTAAAACAGCAACATTCACCATAACAAATCAGCACCTTCCTCTGACAGTTAGAAGCCGAGAAGCCACGCAATCTGCAGCTCTTGGTCTGTACTTGTTGATGTAGACGCAGTGGTGGTCCATCTTGAGCACGCAACGGCGACAGGTGCTGCAGTGGTGCGTCCGATCTGGCTTCAAGGCCCGACACTTGCGACACGTGCGACGTCCGCCATTCATTTTGCATTCGACTAGCGAGTCGTCCGGCTCTTGTTCCGCTAATTGGTCCTTCGAAAGCGTCCTCCGGGGACAAAAGAGTCGGTTGACAGCAGCGTTTGGGCCAATGACCAGCAGAGGAGGACAGTCATCGAGTGGAACGCCAGCAGCTGGAGCCACGACGCGCCTCCAGTCAGCACGCGACTCTGAGCGCAGGCCACGAAGGAGCTGTAGAGGTACAAGATCACTCCGAGCACCACGCAGGGCAAGACGAAGCGCAGAGGCCGAGGGGTGCGCCACTGCAACAGCAGCCCATGGCTCGGCACAAAACGGATGACTGATCAGATCTGAGAATAATCGTAGTTCTTCTGATTCCATAGTCAAACAAGAAGAAATCGGATGATTCCTCCTGTGAAACAAGAGGCGCTGCCCATGGTGGCGATTGCCCCCACGCCCGCCACTTCGCACTCGAAAGCGCAGACAGCAGAGCAGCAAGCGGCTGACAACCAGACGGAGGTCGCCTTGGAGATCACTCGACAGCCGCCTGAGACCTTCTACAAAGACCAGTACGGACGGAAAGCGACGTTCGACATGGTTGTCAAGCGCTCAGCCAATTGCTGCGCACAGTGTGAAGGACAACGATTGCTGTCGGTGCAGCTTTTGTATGAGAATGGGTGAGACAGTTGGCCACCGACTTTTGGACTGCTTGGGTCGGAACTGAGTGTCTTTGCTGGCTGTTCTGTTGCCGCTGCTGCTGTCAGTAAAGCGGTGGAGAAGCAGGGGTTCTGCATGTTGCTTCAGGGCTTTGTCTCAATCAGAACAAGGAGAGCACAATCGCGATCCGGATTGCTGAAGTTTCTAAAAATCACTTGAACCAGGTGCGGCTGCTGCTGTTGCGCGTCAATCGATGTTGAATTGCTTGTGTCATTATCCTGCGTGTTGTTGGTTGGCTGTCTGTGTGTAGCGCTTCCGGTTAGAAATTGCAGTGCCGCCATGTCCTGGGGTTTGTGCGCTCAAAACTTCCGTCGTCTCGAACCCGGTGCTGGTGATGTCCAAGACGGTTCGTTATGTTCTTTTCCTAGTCTTGGATTTTACCGCATTACGTGGTAAATTAATTGATACTAATGCCATGAATGATTTCGTCGTATTGATGCAGAAGAAGCGCCACGTAAAGAGGGATGGAGAGACCGAGTCTCCCGCCAAAATGAAAAAGGCTAAAAGCGTGCAGTCCATTGCAGAAGGCACGCCAACTAAGCAGCCAGACAGCTCAATTGACACTTTATCCGCGTATTCGACACTCACTGGCAGAGTGGCGGTAGCAATAGCAGGCATGGGAGAGTCTGGGCCTCCAATCTCAGCTAGCGAAATAGCTCCCTTTGCATTGGACACACCAAATTTATGCCTGTGGGCGAATGCAGCGTTTGATCTGTTGCGCAAACTGCAATGGCAGCGCCTCCTGCCCCTTCAACTGACATGCCAGGAGCTAATCTCGATGAGATTTTGACTCAAGCTTTATCGAGAGCGTACAAATGCCCGTCGTGCCATGAAATATACGGGGACATACCAAGCCATCGTGAAGACTGCGACCTGAAACTCTTACTCGAGCAAGGTGGGTTGTGTGCAAATAGCTACTGCCGGCGTGCTTACGAAAGGGTTGCAGTGCTGACCTTTGTGATATTTATTGCTTGATTGTTTTAGGGCAAACGGCATCGCCTACAAATGCTGCACAAGCGGAAGACGGCGAGTATACTGAGAGCCATCCTCTTCCGTGGTCATCTGATAAACCAAACTTCAGTTGGACAGAGCCAATGAGAGCTGGAATGTACAGTGGCGGGTGCGTCACTCCGAAAGCCCAGGGATCTCCGTGCAACCTCACTCAGGATCTACTGCAGGTATCTGAGCCTGGAAATGGGGACGCCCAAGAAACTCACATATCTATTCCAGCGAACACCTTGAATCCTCGATCCTGGAAAGCTTATGCTACACTGTCCAAGCTCATTCATAGGTTAGTCCAGCATGTCTGTCTCTCTTGTAAAAAATGTATCGCATGGTTAACCTCGAACTTTTCAACAGCTCCGGTGACTTTGAAGAAAAATCGTCGCAAGTGGGTACAGACGTCAGCTCTACTGTACAGTGGACAGGATTGCTGCCACCAGTGGGGACGCTCTCATCTGGCTTCTCTACTCTTCCCAGTGCTTTCAAAAGTCCTAAGATTCGTCAGAGCGGAGACCCACCGAGCATGCCGTTTCAGCGTTTCTCGTCGCTTTTGTCAGTTTCGAAGACAATGTCACCCGACGTGGCTAATTTGCTACGGGAAGGCGAGGCAGCACTGAATGGAGAGGGCAATATCACGAATTCGCTTAGCAACTTGAGTCTGAGCGAATTATTGCGGAATCCAGGGAACGATCTTCGACTACCACAATTATCAAGCTCTCTATCAGCATTACTCGGAGGTGGAGATTCTCCAACAGCAGCCCCAGAGAATGTCGAAAAGACCGTTCACATTATCGCTGCGTCCGACTTTCGAGACTGCGGATTCCCAGCTTTCGATGCCTCATATAAACTGCTCGGCTTTTACTGTCTCTTAGACGCAACGGTACGGAAGTTACGTGGTTTTATCTTGTGTTTTTCCGTTTGTTTGTGCTGACGTGCAGTTTAATGTCGGATGACAGCACGACAGTCCTACGGAGCTGCGCTTCATGCCGAACCTGTACGCGCTACCCGAAGAAATGCTTCGCGAGTTAGAAATTACAGTCACGGAGTGGAAGAAATCCCCATCCATCATCCAGACACGACGTCCAAGCGAAGGCAACACAGATGAATCGCTGACGCGCTTGAAGAACGCAGTTCTCCACCGAATCGCTCATCAATCAATGATGTAGCCATTTCCCAAAACATGTAGCCATATTCTCATTTTCTTTTTAAATTAATTTCTATCCAGAAAAGTGTTTCGACGCTATAAAACCAAGAGACGATGGGGAAGCACGATTTCTTGACGCCGAAAGCCATCGGCATCCGCATGAAGGCAGGTAGAACTATACGATGAGCTTAACGACTTGTTGGTGTTCTCTAATTTGTTTTAGTTTAATTCTTACAGGCTAAAGGTCTTCAGAAACTCCGCTGGTTCTGTCAAGTGTGCCAGAAACAATGTCGAGATGAGAACGGGTTCAAATGCCACACAACCTCCGAGGCGCATCAGCGTCAGATGCTCATTGTGGCAGCAGACCCAGACAAGTTCATGAGCGGGTACAGCGAGATGTTCGAGGAGGCGTTTCTGGAAAACTTGCGACGTCGCCACGGCACCAAACGCATGCGAGCCACTCACGTCTACAACGAGTACATCGCAGACAAGCTACACGTCCACATGAACGCCACGCAGTGGACGACTCTCGGCAGCTTTGTGCAGTATCTAGGACGCACTGGCAAGTGCGTGGTGGACGAGACGGAGAAGGGCTGGCATCTCCAATACATCGACAGAGATCCACGAGCCATTGCACGGCAAGAGGAGCTGGAGAAAAAGAAGAAGGCAGAGCTGGACCACGAGGAGAGGAACAGAGCGTTCATTGCGAAACAATTGAAGATCGCAAGTCGACAGGAGAGTGGTGAGACCGAGCAACGGCCTACGAAGCTTCAGCGAACTGACAGCGGCGAGAAGATCAAGATCTCTCTCACTGCAAAGGCTGGTGGAAAGGAAGGAACGTCGTCGGGTGCAACAAAGGTTTCTGTCTTTACTAACACTTCGACTGTTTTTGGGGGCGATAAATCGGACAACGGAAGACACGAATCCGACAGGAAACTGTCCAAGAGGAATGCTGTGGATGCCATTATGGAGGAAGAAGAGCGGCAGAAGAGAGAGCAGAGTCGGCGGATGGAAGAGGAGTCGAAACGACAACGGAAGGAGAACTGGATCACAACTGGGATCATAGTAAAGGTTGTGAACAAGAAAGTGGGTGATGGCCACTACTACAAAAGTAAAGGGGTGATCAAAGACGTCGAGGATAAGTTCTGTGCGACGGTGGAGCTGTTGGACTCTGGAGACGTGTTGAAACTAGACCAAGATGACCTTGAAACAGTGATCCCGAAGCCCGGTCGCAAGGTCAAGATCGTGAACGGAATCGGGCGCGGGTCCATTGCCAAACTGCTGGACATTTCTGTAGAGGACTTCTGTGCTCGTATCCGGATTGATTCAGGTTCTCGACGGGGTGAGATCTTGAATCGGGTAGAGTACGAAGACATCAGCAGGCTTGCCGATGACTAAAGTAAGTCGACGGGGATTGCAAAGTACTTGCATCACACCTTGAAAGATCCTCGTAAATTCGCAAGTAGGGATACCTATCACTCATGAAGAATCGTGGACTTGGCAGCTTACCATCGCCAAACAATGCTAATATATCAAGCTCATGTTGACTGCCCACGCTGTCCGGAGTATAATCACGCACTATCCTCATTTGGGGTTGCCTTGTGCGGTTCGACGTCCTCCATTTCTTCATCGTCGTCAGCGCGTTGCTGTTCCTCGTCCTCTATTTGGGCGTCCTCATCCAGCGTAGCCTTTAGGTTCTGGATCGTGTTCATCAGGAGCGCGAACTGCTTCGTGCGCAGGTCCAGCTTACTGTCTACTGCTTCGATTGCACTCGTTGCTTCCTCCAATCGTTTATTCTGCACCGCAATCTCACTAAACACGTCACCAAGCCCAAAATCAGCATAAGACAAAATCTTCTCAACAGGACAGGATGACTCTCTAAAGCTGGCACGTACGCAGTGATGTCTTTCCTCGACGGCAGCTCGTTGATCACACGAGCAATGGACTCGTACTCCTCCTTATAAGCCCGCACAGTTTTCTCAATGTGCACTTTCACCTTAAGCTCCTCAATCTCCTTCATCACTTTGCTGATGGATTCATCTGAATAGCAGTTGCTCATCAGCTTCTTCTCGTCATAAAGTCTTATGGTATTAAATACCTATCTCTGAGTTGAGCGTCTCGTACTCCTCCAGCTCTCGATCGCACGTGTAGTTCCAGATTTTGGTCTTGTTGGCCTCGAACTCCAACTGCTCCATCTCCCAGAAGAGCGACTCGATCTCTTGTTTACTGGCACAAACAGAAACACTCAGGCCAACAAAAAATACGGACAGGAGGACGCTAGAGGACGCACCACGTCTCGTCGTCCACTGCGTCGTCCGCCATCATGTCCACCAGCGCCAACATTGTCTCGGCGCATTTCTTAAGCCCCGTCTTGCCCACAGTCGTGGTACGAGTCAACAGCCGTCGACGGATCACTGTGTCTGGAGCCACCGCAACCACCGTCAGTCCCCCATGGGCCTCACACCTGCACACCACTCTTACCATCATCCGCCATCGTCGCTTCCAGACGGAAAATTTCACTTTTGACAAAAATCACAATAGCTCACAACAATTACAATAGCTCACAACAATGACAATAGTCGCCTTGAAGTTGCCATTCCGCAATGTGGTTCGGCGTGGCGCCGCCGAGTCCTTCGCGTCTGAGTCGCGCGCTTCGACTGGAGGAAGAGCAGCAGCAGACGCTTCCGTCTCCTCGACGAGCTGCGGCAGCAGTAGTCGCCTCTTCGACCGCTGGCTTGGCGCGTCCCAGCAGACAGCGAGGAGCAGCTGCGAGTGAGAAGAAGACGACGCCGCGGAGGCGGACGAAGCTGCAGGAGGACGTCAAGGGCAGGGAGGACGCCGGCAGGAGTCGGCCGTCGGAAACTCTAGGGCAAAAGTTAGCGCAGATAGCAGACCAGAGTCAGCGCGTAGTAGATAACTCTCAGTGTGTAGTAGCAGATAATTCTCAGTCGGTAGCAGATAATACTGGAGCGACTGCTGCAGCTTCTGCTGAGAAGCCACCGCAGCAGCGCTCTGGGAAAGAGAGCGAGGTGAGAGACGCAGAGACCGCAGCGGAGAGAAGCGTGCACCGACCAACAGCAACGACAGAGAACCAAGCAGACTGTCAAGACGGACATGAGCCAGTGGCGCTTCAGCTGAGCTCCAGAGCGCGTCGCTCCTCAGTTCATCGAGTGACGCCGACAGGTTCAGATGGGAGTAAAGGCAGCAACAACTCGAGCTTGGAGTGGTCCACGGCTCCTGTGCCGTTCGTGTCGCTACGCCCAGAACACCTCGTGGGGCACACATCCAGCGTCTGCTCGCTCGTAGCGCATGACGGTCGATTTATTGTGTCGTGCTCTGTGGACGGAGCTGTCAAAGTGTGGTCGCAAGCCACGTTCGAGTGCCTCCATACCATCTACGGCCACCAAGACGCGGTTTCTTGTGTTGATTTGAATGCGCGGTGGTTGGTGTCGGGATCGCACGATTGCACTTTGCGTCTATATTGCACAAGCTCCAGTTTTGACCTGCTTCACGTCCTCAGGGGACATTTGGGCCACGTCACTCAAGTGCGTTTTCCTGCTTCGCTACCAAGTTACGTCGTTAGCTGTTCTGATGACTACACACTATGTTTGTGGAATGCTGAACGGGGTGAGTGTATCTTGGAACTCCGAACACACCTCTCTCGGGTAACTTGCTTTGCTGTCCAACGAGAACGCATTTGTTCCGGTGCTGCTGACGGCACTGTTTGTTTCTGGGATATTAGTTTGCTGGACTCGAATCATGGGCAGCCAATGAGCCAGTATATTTCGTCTGCCAGGATTTACTACGCTCACAAGAGCACAGTGCAGTGTATTGTCGACATGGGCAGTCGTACGACCACCGCATCTCGTGTGAATTCAGGAGATTGTTCTGTGGTGGTAAGTGGATCCAACGATGGCACCATTCAGCTTTTCAGCGCTGAGACTTTCGCGCACCTTGGTCGGCTCGACACCGTTGGCTCGCCAGTGTATGCAATGGCGGCTCTTTCAAACGGACGACTGCTTTGTTCGACCAAGGATGGACGATTGCTTCACTACGGAAACTTGCTCCGCCCAGCATCCAGGAAGGCGCCTGCAGTTCTACAGCTAACCACAAAGTGGATTTCTTCTCTTCAAGTATGTGGTGACCTCGTTGCCTGCAGCTCCGAAGAAGCACTGTATATCGTTGACACCACACACATGTGCATGGTTCTAGTTTTGAAACCCAGCACAGCTTCATCACCTGCACTCGGTGGATTCACAAAACTGCCTTAATCACTGCTGGCCAAGACAACGTTATCAAGATGTGGCCAATTGCTCTCCCCGCAACGAAAAGTTGAGCCTCCCGCTGATGCTTTGTGGTGTGAGGAGAGGAGATTGCGCAATTTCCCTGGACTTTCAGCTACAGTACCTTGCCATGAACAACGCTACTATTAATCGCGGTTTGCACTGGAGATCTTGCTACGGATCAGTCCTATCGGTCGATCATTGTGGACAGCTCTGATCGCGGATGCTAAAAGATTCGGAAATGCATTCGCTGTGCTCTGCTTACGGTGGCGACATACAGGCATACTTAGTGCCAAAGCAACGAAATACCGGCAAATGCGCCGCTCCTGCTAATCAAAGGGCACCGGAGAGCTTGGAGCAAGACTTGGAATGGGATCCCGATCATTCGTCCTTGTCTGATAGTATTTACGGCCTTTCGCGTGTCATCGATGGCATCAACAGCGACTTCAATGTGCTGTGACAGAGCTGCTGTCTTGCCATTTGTCTTCGAGGAACAGTACGTGCGCTCTGTACGCCTTCGTCGCGCCGCAGTCGTCCACACCAGGCAATACCGGTACATGGAGCACAATGTTGCGATTCGCGATGCGAGACCCAGCTCGCCATATGATTGACAGTATCGCTCTCAACATTCCTTGACTCAAGAAATGACCTTGAGACGGACGGTTCGGATACTGCACCGGTGCGCTCTCCTCATCTGTCATACCGTAAGTTATAGTGCCGCCAACACTTGGCAAGTTGCTTACAGTAGTTGCAAATGGCAACGCCCACCAGCCACATGGCGCGACAATGTGACGCCGCACCGTTCCGATGATTTCAAGTGCTACGCTATGTTGGCTAGAAACGCAGCCCTGCAAGCACCGACAAAGGTGGTGCACTTCGACCACCAGCAAGGCACACACGCTCAAGTTAGACCCAACTGTTGCACAAATGAATCGCCGACCCAAGTGAGCAACTTCGTCACGAACTCGCTACACATTTTGCAAGACAGCAGCACCACTCAAAATTAGCTGCAACACCGCAAATGTCGACGAAAACTTCACGGCCAATGCATGAGTCATGGCCGGCACTGCTGCACCAGTGACCTAAATTACATCGTAAACAAAACGCTGAGCCACACGATGGGATAACGAGCAGCGATGGGGGCGCCGAGAGTCGCAGGCCACGCACAATCCGAGATGGAGGGCACGCCGTCCAGCCCCTTTTCGTGGTGTTGCTGCTGAGAAAGACACAGCTGCAGATCTTAGGCTCGGCCACATAGCCCTGGTCTACAACCTGTAGTCGAAACAGGCACCTATCGGCTCCGGTACCTTCTCAGCGAGTGTTCGACTGTCGGCAATGCCTCGTTACCATCGAGGTTGACAGCTCCGATCACTTCTCCAATTGCCACCAAGTGCGCAGACCTCGACTCTAGAGAACTATGGTCGCCACCCTCTTCAACGGAAGCCGCGCCGTCCTGGCCCTCTGCTCCTTGATCGCCGCCCAGCAGAGCTCGTTCGCGGCTGCCGCGCAATCTGACCTGGGCTCCTGCCTGACTGCTGCTGGCGTCGAGAATTCCGTGCCCACCACAACCACCTGGACGACCGACATCGAGCCGTGGAACTCCCGCGTCAACCCGACTCCTTCCGCCGTCGCCTTCCCCAAGACTGAAGAGGAGGTTTCGGCTGCCCTGAAATGTGCTGCCCAGAGCGGCACGAAGGTCACCACTCTCGGCGGCAACCGCTCGTTCTCCAGCATGGGCTTCGGTCGTAACGATGGTGCGCTCGTCATGAACCTGAAGGGCTTGAAGCTGCTCGAGTATGACGAGACCACCCAGCTCCTGTCATACGGTGGCCCCGTCATGATCTCGGAAGCCGCAAACTTCATGTGGAATGGTCACAAGCGCACACTGCCCCACGGTCGTTGCCCCGATGTCGGCATGACCGGTGTTGCTGCTTCTGGTTTCGGCACCATGTCGCGTCACAGCGGAACGGTCCTCGATAACATTGTTGGTGTGCGTGTTGCCCTCGCTAACGGGTCCATTGTGGACGCCGACGCTGAGACGAACCCGGACTTGTACTGGGGTGTCCGTGGCGCTGCCAGCTCCATGGGTGTTGTTCTGAAGTTCAAGATTAAGACGTACGAGCCTCCCTCACAACGTGTTTCCAACTACACCATCGCCTTTAACTCGAGCTACAAGCCGACCCAGCAGGACAACGTAGACGCGCTTCTTGGTACTCAAAAATGGGCCCTGAGCAAGGACAACAGCGACCTGCTCTCCATTCGTTTTAGCCTCAGCACAAAGTCTAAGATGGCGGGTTTCTTCTATGGTTCCACCGAAGAGGCCAACACTGTGTTTGCATCGCTGATGAAGTACCTGCCCAGCTCCATGGTTCTTACGAAGAACGAGTACGACTTCTGGCCGTCTGAAGAAATCACGACGCCTGGTCTCACGAAGGAGACTCTCAGCCCTCGTCGTTACTTCTACATCACCTCCGTGACGATCCCTAGATCCACTCCACTCGACAACTCCACCGCTTGGGAACTCTACTCCGGTACGGCTTACGCCCCCAAGCTGTCGGACGCTTCTGCATCTGGATTCATTGACATCTGGGGCGGCGAGTTTGCCAAGACTGTCACTGCTGATGCCTCTGCCTGGAAGCACGACGACAACCTGCACCTGATCCGTTGGGATATGCGCACCACCGATTTCAGCGTGCCCTTTTCCGAGGGATCGATGACGAGCATGCGCTCCAACTTTTACAAGTTCGTCGACACCTACAAGGCTGCTGGCGGTGTCCCTGGCGGCTTCACCACTTACCGTGACGAGAAGTGGTCGATTGAGGAGACCGCGGAGTACCTGTACGGCGGTGGTAACTTTGAGCGTCTGCAGAAGATCAAGACGGAGTACGACCCGGAGGAGATGTTCAACACGGACCCGCAGGCCATCCCCGCGCTTTCGGCTTAAGTCATGATCACGTTGTCCAGTTGGCAATACCGTCGTTGCTTCAATTTAATGGGGCCCACTAAAAAATAATTGTTACGCGAAACATGTTGGAATCCATGCGAAATGGCACTCGTCTGTTTGTCATAACCCGCAGCGCTGTCTATGCAAAACTGAAGAGGTCCACGTCCTTTTCGTGCCGAGCAAGCACACCACGATGCGCTCGGTACACTCTTGACGACCATCGCAGCGAAAAATTCCCTCATAAAAGATCTGTTGGTGCTCATCGACCTACAGGCTGTCAGCAGTTCATTGCGCTCTCATTTTGCATTTCGCCCAATCCAGAGAAGCTCCAACATCGAACAAGAGCATTCAGCCACAGCGTCAAGATGTTCAGGTCGTGGATGACCGCTGTGAGCTGCGCTGTGCTGAGTCTGGCCATCATCAGCGACGGCTATTTCGCTGCTGGAGACGAATGGGACACCCAAGTGGACACCATCCTGGCGAACTTCACTGCAATCGATATCGTAGGCCAGATGACTGAGATTGCAGTGTACGGCCTTATCAACTCAACGTATCAGTTAGATGAAGTTGCCCTCCGTGAGTATGCCAAGCAGCACGTGGGCTCATATATTGGCCTTCCCATGTCGGTCCTCGGTCAAGTCAACAACAAGTGGGGTTGGACAACGGGCGAAATGCGTGCCTTTGTCCATCGCATTCAAGAAATCGTCATGGAGGAGAATGGAGGGCACCCAATGATCTACGGTGTCGACGCGGCTCACGGCAATGCCATGGTGATAGATACAGTATTCTTCGGACAGCAGATCAACGCTGCTGCCACGTTCAACCCCGACCTGGTGTACGAACAAGGCCGTATCACTGCTCGCGATGCGCTAGCCGCCGGTATCCCCTGGGTTTTCGATCCTGTCCTCGACATCGTGCACAACCCTCTCTGGCCACGTGTGTACGAGACGTTTGGCGAAGACCCACACCTCATCTCCGTCATGGGTGCTGCCATCACTCGAGGTATCCAGAGATACAACCAATCCGCTGCGTGCATGAAGCACTGGATCGGATACTCGTGGAACCCCACTGGTCACGACAAGGACGGCGTGGAGATCTCCGACTTCGACCTGATGAACTCGTACTTCCCTCCGTTCAAGGCCGCCATGGATGCTGGGCTATTGACTGGTATGCAGAACTATATCTCTGTAAACGGTGTCCCCGTCATTGAGAACACGAAGTTGATGACGACGTTACTGCGCGATGACCTCGGGTTCAAAGGTTTGATGGTGTCGGATTTTGGCGAAATTGATCACCTGTTGAGTTTCCACCGTACCACTCGTTCGACAGATGAAGCTACAAAGTTCTCTCTGGAGCGCACATCAATCGATATGAGTATGGTAGGCTCTGGCCTCAGTTTCACAAACGGCACGAACAAGTTGATCAAACAGAAACCGGAGATCATTGACCGCTTGAAACAGTCGGTGCGCCGAATCATCAAGACAAAGTTGAAACTCGGTCTGTACGATAACCCAGTGCCCGGTGAGGAGTACATCGGCATGGTCGGAAACGACGACGACGTTGCTATTGCTCTTGATCTGGCGCGTGAGTCCATCGTGCTATTGCAAAACAACGACAGCACGCTGCCCATTTTCAAAAACTCGTCGGTATTCTTGACAGGACCCAGCGCCCACAACATTGGATACCAGTGCGGTGGATGGAGTGTCCAGGCATGGGGCGTGTCCGGCAACGACATGTTCTCCCATGGTGTATCAGTAAAACAGGGTCTCGAAGCGGTTGTGGGAAATAGGTCGTTCACTTACTTCAACGGTTTGAACGTGACGGGAAACTACACCGACACGGACCTAGCCACTGCAAAGGAGTATGCCAGCAAGGCCGAGTACACTGTCGCCGTCATCGGCGAGGAACCGTACGAAGAGAAGACTGGTGACATCGACGACCTTGCTCTTTCTGCTGGCCAGATTGAATACGTGAAGGAGCTGGCATCCACGGGCACGAAAGTGATTGTTGTGCTGTTTGAGGGCCGTCCGCGTTTGCTTGGCGACCTACCCGAGAACGTACACGCTGTGATCAATGGCATGCTCTCGTGCGAGCAGGGCGGTAAGGCTGTTGCTGAGATCATCTACGGCGATGTGAACCCGAGTGGCCGCATGCCGATCACGTACCCGAAGGATTCAGGCAACGTCTTGATCTCGTACCGCCACCGAGTGTCCACGCAATGTGCATCGGGTGACTATTGTGAGCCGCAGTGGACTTTCGGCCATGGTCTCAGCTACACCGACTTCACCTACTCGGACATGACTATCAGCACGACAAACGTGACGTCCAGTTCTGAGTCGGTGAACGTGTCCGTGACAGTGACGAATTCCGGCAGCGTGGCGGGCAAGGAGACGGTGATGCTGTTTCTGACGCAGCCGTACCGCTCCATCTCGGTGCCGGAGGTGAAGCAGCTGAAGAAGTTCTCGAAGATCAGTCTGGAGGCAGGTGCGTCCGAGACGGTGTCGTTCGAGTTGACGGCTGCGGACTGGAGCGTGTACTACCCTCAGATCGGGAAGGGTCTGAAGCTGGTTGCTGAGGATGCGGACTATGTGGTTGCGATCAAGCCGGAGACGGACTGCGATGTGTACAACGAGACTGCTGCTGCGAACCCGTTGTGTGCGACGTTCACTTTGTCGACGGGCGAGTACCCGTTCGGCTCACTGGTTGCGGAGTAGGAAATTGGCCACGTATTAGACGTATTAGAGTTGGTCTGGAAGGCATGAATGGCCGACATTTTGAGGTTGTATAACTTTTCAAATCCACCGTCCTGCTGTGTATACTTCAAAATGTGGCAAAAGTCGCGATCATTTTCAAGAGCTTGCCAACGGTACTTGTACCGCCACTGATAACAATGTGTTATAAAGCTTCTGATACTTCGAAGTCTCTCGAACTAAGGATAGCTTCATGAGCAGTACTTGTTCTCATCCCTCTGCCACCTCGGTATTCTTTTGAGCCTGTACATTTGCCAAGTGTAACTTGGAGAGCGTTTTGTGCCGGTCAAGAGCATCCGAAGTCAGGAACTTTCGACGACACAGCATACAGCACACAGCCTTCTCTTCAGTCGATCGTGGCGATGTCAACGCCGTCGGCTCACATTTCGTCCGAGTTGATCCAGACTTGCTCCATCGTGTCCAATTTCGCGCCTTCCTGTCCAGATTGGAATCTAGAACTCCTCGCTGTGTCTGTTCTGCAGTCCGTAGAGACGACTCTGCAGCTGAATCTTCCGTCCCTCTCGCCACGTAGTTCCGATCGAAACCTTTGAACAGAAATTGCTTCCGAGCCAATTCTTCTTCTTCTTGTTGAAAAAGTTCCCAAATTTCTTGAGCAGTTCGTCTGCGTTTGGAATGAAAAGTTTTGGTTGCATCATCATCTTCACCAGCAGCAGCAGCAGCTTCAGTAGTAGCAGTTTTGGTTTTGTCTCTTTGCCTCTTGGAATGTTTCCTCTTAGTTGTCTTGGACTTGTGTAAAACTTGCAGTTGACGTAAATATTCTCGTTGCAAACCTGGGTCCACGAGACACTCGTAGGCTTCACTGAGACGCCTGAAAGCTGCCTCTGCATCTGCCGCTCGGTTTTTGTCTGGGTGGACGCGGATTGCCAAGTGCTTGAATCGCCTGGGGAGTGTATGTTGATTTTAGCTATTATTTTATTTAAATATTTAATTTTGTTACCTTCTGACTTGTTGGGCGTCCGTGAAGACTGGATCGTCGAGCTGGAGAACCTGGTAATGCGTCCTGCAGTGCACATGACGTCACGACTACATAGCGCCTGGTCTGACTCGTGCGCTGCGTACATACCTGCAGCCCAAGATCCGCACAGCCTGCTCCGCCATTGCGGCCACTTGTCAGTGTTTTTAAACTTGTGAAAGAAAGTTAAATGAATCAATTTATGTTGTTTGTGGACAAAAACAAAACAATGTTATCTTGCACTACACCCTTTGGATCTGCGATGCCCGTCACGACGCGGCCGTCAGAGCAGGAATGGCTTGTGGGTCCGTGTTGAACATCTCGCTTGGGTCGTACTCGGTTTTAATCTTTTGGAGACGCTCAAAGTTGCCGCCACCGTAAATGTACTCAGCAACTTCATCGATCGACCACTTCTCGTCACGATACGTGATCAGAGTGCCAGGTGAGCCACCCGCCGCCTTGTACGAGTCGACAAACTTGAAGAAACCTTCACGCATCGTCGCGATGGAGCTGTCAGCGAACGACACGTTGAACGTCGGAGTTCGCATGTCCCATCGGACAAGCAGCAGGTTGTCGTCGTGTTTCCAGGCCGAGGCGTCAGCGGCAACGCTCTTGGTGAATTCGCCACCCCAGACATCAATGAAGCCAGAAGCGGTGGCGTCCGCTAGTTTAGGTGCGTAGGCCGTGTTGGTAAAGAGGTCCCATGCAGTGGAGTTGTCGAGCGGGACAGAGTTCTTGATGGTCACGGCAGTGATGTAGAAGAACAGGCGAGGAGAGATTCCCTTCGTCGCGATTCCAGGCGTAGTAATATCCTCAGACGCCCAGAAGTCGAACTCGTCCGAAGTAAGGACGGCCGTCTCTGGCAGGTACTTCATCAAGGACGCGAGTGACGCGGCAGACTCGTTGGTGGACCCGTAGACAAATCCTTTCAGTTTGGACTTGGTGCTAATGCTGAAGCGAATGGAGAGCAGATCGTTGTTATCCGCGCTTTGCGCCCACTTCTGAGTGCCTAGAAGCAAGTCGACGTTATCTTGCTGCGTTGGCTTGTAGCTCGAATTGAAGGCGATGGTGTAGTTGGTTACACGCTGTGAAGGAGGCTCAAATGTTTTGAGCTTAAACTGCAAGACGACACCCAGAGAACTGGCAGCACCACGGACGCCCCAGAACAAGTCTGGGTTCTTCTCGGCGTCGGCGTCCACAATGGATCCGTTAGCGAGGGCGACGCGCACGCCCACAATATTATCGAGGACCGTTCCGCTGTGACGCGACATGGTGCCGAAACCGGAGGAAGCGATTCCGGCCATGCCGACATCGGGGCAACGACCGTGAGGTAGCGTGCGCTTGTGGTCATTCCACAACAGGCTAGCGGCTTCGGAGATCATGACGGGACCTCCGTAAGTGAGAATGCTGGAAGCCTCGTCATACTGCAGAACCTTCATGTTCTTCAGGTTCATGACGAGGGCACCGTCGTTACGACCGAAACCCAAGCTAGAGAACGAGCGGTTGCCGCCGAGAGTGGTGACCTTCGTGCTGCTCTGGGCAGCACATTTCAGGGCAGCCGAAACCTCCTCTTCAGTCTTGGGGAAGGCGACGGCGGAAGGAGTCGGGTTGACGCGGGAGTTCCACGGCTCGATGTCGGTCGTCCAGGTGGTTGTGGTGGGCACGGAATTCTCGACGCCAGCAGCAGTCAGGCAGGAGCCCAGGTCAGATTGCGCGGCAGCCGCGAACGAGCTCTGCTGGGCGGCGATCAAGGAGCAGAGGGCCAGGACGGCGCGGCTTCCGTTGAAGAGGGTGGCTACCATGTCGTGCTCGTAGTCTAACACGACTTTGGTATGTGCGTGGACTTGATCGCTTAGAGGAAGAAACGAAAATGGTCGACACTTGTGTCTCCTGATTCAATCGCTCCACACTTGACTGTTCCAATGACCCGATCCTACTTGTTATCATGAGCGACTCGACGAAATGGCCGATTTGAGGCCCACAGCGACTGTCTCCGCGAGACACGTTGAGCGCCATTTCCATCCTAAACGAGGTTGTTGGAAGAAGACACAACCAGGACAACTGATTGTGTACTACTAATTATCAAACAACCCTGTGTTTTCCGAGCACTCTTTTGGGGCTGAAGTAGTCGTCTTTGCGCTTGAACGAGTCAGACTATCAGGGCTGAAAGCTGTCAAGCTTTCAACGACCAGAGATCAACAAAGCAATACATACTACAGTCCGGTCTAGTGCCATTTTCAGTAACTAGGCGAGAGCAGTTTAGTTTTCTCAAAACTCCTGCCTCTTATGTCGGGGTCGTTCTTTGCCAGCAACGTTAGTAGAACAGATAACCAAAGCTTTTATTTTATCCACAAGCTTCCTGTGTAGAAAGTATCTTGTGAATTTTATCACAACAATGTCTTACATCTGAGCCTAAGCCGAAAGAGCAGGGATGGCCTGCGGGTCCGTGTTGAACATCTCCTCCGGGTCGTACTCCGTCTTGATCTTCTGCAGACGCTCAAAGTTACCACCACCGTACAGGTACTCCGCGGTCTCCTCAATCGACCACTTCTCGTCACGGTAAGTGGTGAAGCCGCCAGGGACACCGCCAGCAGCCTTGTAGGCGTCGACGAAGTTGTAGAAACCCGCACGCATGGTGTCCAGCGAGCTCTCGGAGAAAGACACGTTGAAAGCCGAGGAGCGCATATCCCAACGGATCAGGTGCAGGTTGTCGTCGTGCTTCCAGGCAGAGGCATCAGCAGTGACGGTCTTGGCAAACTTGCCGCCCCAAATGTCCACGAATCCCGAAGTGGAAGCGTCTTCAAGCTTGGGGGCGTAAGCCGTGCCGGAGTAAAGTTCCCAAGCGGTGGAGTTGTCGAGTGGGGTGGAGCTGGGGATCGTCACGGAAGCGATGTAGAAGTAGCGGCGAGGAGTGAGCGTTTGCTTGACGAGACCAGGCGTCGTGATTTCTTCAGACGGCCAGAACTTGTTCTCAGTCTTCGTAAGAACCATGGAGCTGGGCAGGTACTTCATCAGCGAGTCGAAGACGGTGGTGGCCTCTTCAGCCGAGCCGTAAAAGAAACCCTGCAGCTTCGACTTGGTGTTAATGCCGAAGCGAATGGAGAGCAGGTCGCTGTTGTCCTCACTCAGAGCCCATTCCTGGGTTCCGATGAGGGCATCCACGTTGTCCTGTTGGGTCGGCTTGTAGCTCGAGTTAAAGGCGATGGTGTAGTTGGTAACAGTCTCCGAAGGAGGCTCGTACGTCTTAATCTTGAACTTCAGAACAACACCCATGGAGCTGGCAGCGCCACGGACACCCCAGAACAAGTCCGGGTTCGTCTCAGCGTCGGCGTCCACAATGGACCCGTTAGCGAGGGCAACACGCACACCGACAATGTTATCGAGGACCGTTCCGCTGTGACGCGACATGGTGCCGAAACCAGAAGCAGCAACACCGGTCATGCCGACATCGGGGCAACGACCGTGGGGCAGTGTGCGCTGGTACTCGTTCCACATCAGGTTCGTGGCCTCCGAGATCATGACGGGGCCGCCGTATGACAGGAGCTGGGTGGTCTCGTCATACTCGAGCAGCTTCAAACCCTTCAGGTTTATGACGAGCGCACCATCGTTGCGACCGAAGCCCATGCTGGAGAACGAGCGGTTGCCGCCGAGAGTGGTGACCTTCGTGCCGCTCTGGGCAGCACATTTCAGGGCAGCCGAAACCTCCTCTTCAGTCTTGGGGAAGGCGACAGCTGACGGAACGGGGCTAACACGCGAGTTCCATGCCTCGGTGTCAACTGCCCAGGTGGTCGTCGTGGGCACGGAGTTTTCAACGCCAGCGGCGTCCAAGCACGAGCCCAGGTCGTCCTGGGAAGCTCCAGCCGTTGCGAACGAACTCTGTTGAGCAGCAATCAGGGAGCAGAGGGCAAGCACGGCGTGAACGCCACGACGGCTTCCGTTGAAGAAGGTGGCGACCATAGTGCTCTACTGTTGAGGACTTGCGCGCTTGATGGCAAATGTGGAAGTGATTAAATCGATGAAGCGCACAGCCAGCAATTAATCTCGACACGCCCGTACACAGGGCGAACAAGTACCATTAGGTGTGAGACCTGCTGTGAGCATCGTGGCATTGTGCGGATTATTAGTCTCGTTGGTCCTGGAGTTTGTGGCTTTCTCAACGGAGCGACGCAACGAAAGGAACGCTTTTAGGCTGTGCTATTCGTTCTTTCAACGCTCTTCCTATCGGAAGCCCATCGCTGCTGGTTTTCCGAGTGTGTGGCTCAGCAGCCTGTTTACGAAAAACTGGCACTCGCGCTAATCTCGTGTCGCCATGGCTGTGGCATTCCAACAAGTGCATCCAAGAGAATATCTATCGTTTGGGGAAAAACTACAGCCTAGAATTAAATGCATGAATCGCGCACGAGAGTGTTGTGACCGATGTAGCCACAGTGTTTACAGGTCTCTAGGGCGTATCTGTACATGTATGGGTCTATTTGGCGCTGTAGTAACTTGTGACAAAGTTTTAATTCCTTCACATGGTCGAACCATGTGGTTGCGAGGTACAGGCAGGTTTGTTGAATACTTAGGTACGTCAGGTCTTGGACGAGGCTCGGCAGCAAATGGCACGCACATGACACCGAATAATAATTTGCCTAAAGAAAACTGGAGCGCCCACATGATCCACAGGAGACCATCGATCCGTTGTCTGTACTGCATGCAGTGCACCCACGAAGCACGCCTTGTAAGGCCAGCATCAGCTTACAAGATACATGGCAAAAACTCATCTCATTCTTGCAGAAATGACATGTACATGGAGCCCAGCAGTTGTTTGGCTCGGGTAACCTTCTCGAGATTTGCTTCAATGAACTCTGTTATGGCCGCCTTAATCATTTTACAAACCTACAGCCTGTGGGTATTTGATGGCGTGAAGGAGCAAGGCGAGCCGGGATGCGTGCGTTTCTTCGAAGACAAATGGAAAAAGAAAAAGAGGCTTTGAAGTGCCGCTGACAGACCAACTCGATTGCTGTGGTTCGCGATACTAAATGGCCATTGTGCTAGAAGTTGAAGACGGTTGAAATGGCAAAGGAAGAAGGAGTAAGATGTTTAAAACCTTGAAAGGCTCTGTTCAGCATTTGGTCGGCTATAAATTAGTCGGTAGAGTAGAGTAGAGTAGAGAGTAGAGTAGAGTAGAGTAGAGTAGAGTAGAGTAGAGTAGAGTAGAGTAGAGTAGAGTAGAGTAGAGTAGAGTAGAGTAGAGTAGAGTAGAGTAGAGTAGAGTAGAGTAGAGTAGAGTAGAGTAGAGTAGAGTAGAGTAGAGTAGAGTAGAGTAGAGTAGAGTAGAGTAGAGTAGAGTAGAGTAGAGTAGAGTAGAGTAGAGTAGAGTAGAGTAGAGTAGAGTAGAGAAGCTGCATGTAGTTGAGTCTGTTTACAGCTCAGTATTGGCGCACTTGCTTTCTAGTCTAACAATTCCCGCTGGCGAGTGGAGTGGAGTGGAGTGAAGTGTAGCGCAGTGTAGTACATGTACGATGGAAGTGTTAGTTAGGACGGTACGAGTGTTTATGTCATCACTACAACGATGATTTACCGCACCGCACGTCGGCCATCTTAACAATGAGTTACCGCCCCACATGTCGGGCTGCGCTTGGCTGTAAGAGCTAAACAAACACATTTTCAATCTGTATAAACAAACAAATTTCAATCTGTAGTAATCCACAAGCTTCCTGTGTAGAAAGTATCTTGTGAATCTCATCACAACAATGTCTTACATCTGAGCCTAAGCCGAAAGAGCAGGGATGGCCTGCGGGTCCGTGTTGAACATCTCCTCCGGGTCGTACTCCGTCTTGATCTTCTGCAGACGCTCAAAGTTACCACCGCCGTACAGGTACTCCGCGGTCTCCTCAATCGACCACTTCTCGTCACGGTAAGTGGTGAAGCCGCCAGGGACACCGCCAGCAGCCTTGTAGGCGTCGACGAAGTTGTAGAAACCCGCACGCATGGTGTCCAGCGAGCTCTCGGAGAAAGACACGTTGAAAGCCGAGGAGCGCATATCCCAACGGATCAGGTGCAGGTTGTCGTCGTGCTTCCAGGCAGAGGCATCAGCAGTGACGGTCTTGGCAAACTTGCCGCCCCAAATGTCCACGAATCCCGAAGTGGAAGCGTCTTCAAGCTTGGGGGCGTAAGCCGTGCCGGAGTAAAGTTCCCAAGCGGTGGAGTTGTCGAGTGGGGTGGAGCTGGGGATCGTCACGGAAGCGATGTAGAAGTAGCGGCGAGGAGTGAGCGTTTGCTTGACGAGACCAGGCGTCGTGATTTCTTCAGATGGCCAGAAGTCGTTCTCAGTCTTCGTAAGAACCATGGAGCTGGGCAGGTACTTCATCAGCGAGTCGAAGACGGTGGTGGCCTCTTCAGCCGAGCCGTAAAAGAAACCCTGCAGCTTAGAGGTGGTGCTTAGCCCGAAGCGAATGGAGAGCAGGTCGCTGTTGTCCTCACTCAGAGCCCATTCCTGGGTTCCGATGAGGGCATCCACGTTGTCCTGTTGGGTCGGCTTGTAGCTCGAGTTAAAGGCGATGGTGTAGTTGGTAACAGTCTCCGAAGGAGGCTCGTACGTCTTAATCTTGAACTTCAGAACAACACCCATGGAGCTGGCAGCGCCACGGACACCCCAGAACAAGTCCGGGTTCGTCTCAGCGTCGGCGTCCACAATGGACCCGTTAGCGAGGGCAACACGCGCACCGACAATGTTATCGAGAATGGTTCCGCTGTGGCGCGACATGGTGCCGAAACCAGAAGCAGCAACACCGGTCATGCCGACATCGGGGCAACGACCGTGGGGCAGTGTGCGCTGGTACTCGTTCCACATCAGGTTCGTGGCCTCCGAGATCATGACGGGGCCGCCGTATGACAGGAGCTGGGTGGTCTCGTCATACTCGAGCAGCTTCAAACCCTTCAGGTTCATGACGAGCGCACCATCGTTACGACCGAAGCCCATGCTGGAGAACGAGCGGTTGCCGCCGAGAGTGGTGACCTTCGTGCCGCTCTGGGCAGCACATTTCAGGGCAGCCGAAACCTCCTCTTCAGTCTTGGGGAAGGCGACAGCTGACGGAACGGGGCTAACACGCGAGTTCCATGCCTCGGTGTCAACTGCCCAGGTGGTCGTCGTGGGCACGGAGTTTTCAACGCCAGCGGCGTCCAAGCACGAGCCCAGGTCCTCTTGAGAGACCGCAGCGGTTGCCTGTTTAGCAGCAATCAGGAGCAGAGGGCAAGGACGGCGTGAACGCCACGACGGCTTCTGTTGAAGAAGGTGGCGACCATAGTACTGTTGAGGACTTGCGCGCTTGATGGCAAATGAGGAAGTGATTGATATTGGGCAGCCTACCGTTGGTATCCAACCTGCCGGTGCAAACTGTTCCAGAGGATACCAAGCCATATGAAGACGAATGTACGATTGTCCCTACGGTCGATGGTACACATGTTTGATGACCAAACGGATGGCCTCGGGCTGGATATTCACACGGACTTGACTCGTCAAGACATTCGCTCGCCTTGACGTCTGTAAGCAGCGAAACCAGGTGATGTTCATCACGCGCTCGTCATGTGGCTCAAGTGATTAAAACGTTTGAACTTCGATTAAAATGGTGGTCGTCGATAAGTAATGTTCTTGAACGTTTGCAGTTTGAATCGGCAGGGCGGTTCATGCGCGCAACGTGGTGGCAAAGAATGCAATCAGTTCAATTGAATTGACATACCGGTGCTTGGGAAAATGGTAGGAAGACAGCACTGTTTACCAATGCAGCTACCACACACCGACGACCTTCCGAGTAATGCCATTTTGAAATTCGCCATTATCGTCCATGCCAATCACTGTTGTTGGCAAATCCGCGTTTTCACGCCATTTGACTATCAGGAACGGCACGTGCTTAAGGCTGCCGTCATGCCGCACCAACTGCTTCGTCCCCGCGATTACCTAGAAGTAACAAAGCTTTAGCAAATCTCATACGTACGTTGCTGCTCTCCATGTGTCCATGTGTGCCTTGCACACGGCCCCTTCTGTTGCGCGGTGTCGATGTTCTCTCAGAGCAAAGAGTAAGAAATTCTCACATAATTATTGTGGAATCTTGGGCCCTCCTGCCCGCTGACCTCGCTTCTCGATCGTTCACAGCAAACGGAACCGGTATGTGGCAACACGAATAAAGCATGCCATTTGAATTGCAGTGCAACTCTGATGGAGCGCAGCACCTTGTGTCCCAGTGGCACCTGCGTACTGCTGGGCGCTTTCGTATGTATGGCCCATACTGTAAGGGCCGTCAATCGTCTTGCGGCGACAGTCGTTATTTTCCTATGCAAGCTAGCTAGCAACATGTGGCTACTGTAGTACATAGGACGGCTTCGGAGCGTTCAGGGCGCTGTACATTCCTCATGATGGAAAACAAGTGTACTTCACTTCACTGGCTATCGAATATATTAGACTGATTCGATCGCTTGCGCTTCTTCTTCCCCGCAGCCTTTTCAGCTTCTAAGGCTGCTTTCTTTGCGGCGAGATTAGCAAGAGCCGCTGCCACTTCGTGTGCTTGGGCCAGTCTCGCGTGCTCACAGTTATACTCTTCCTCAAACAACACCTTCGCAGATGCAACACCTTCACTTCGTCCCTCTACCTCCACGATGTAGTCAGCGTTCTTGTGGAAGCCCGCAAAGGATAGATTTGCGCTACTCCCTGCAGCATACACGTGACCAACGATAACGAGCTTGAAGTGCATGCACTGGGATGCTAAGTGCTTCACTTCAATACCTGCTGCTTGCAGGTTTTCGATCACCTCCAATGCCTCAGTGTGTGATCGACACCACGTGAGGTCTACGAGAACATACACGTCAACGCCGGCTTGTTTCCGTTCGATCAGTGCATCGCTGAACACGTGCAATGTGAACGCATATTCGGCGATGCAAATCGTATCTCCGGGCTTGGCAGCTCGGATGTGGTCCAGCATGCGTTCCTCCTGGGCCTCGTCTGCCTTTCTGTACTGCGTCTTGGGAATCTGGCTCAACAGTTCCATTGCCGCCGATAACAGCGCCTTGTAGGTGCTTCTCGACATGTCCACCACTGCCAAGACGTAATCAATGTTATCCCGCTGCTCGGGCGTCATCCACACGAGCTTTCCCGCCAGCGCGTCGGGCGTATTCTTCGCTTGTTGCGGGAGTCCCGGCTTCGTGGGAGCGGAGAGTCGTCTGCACATGCGCGTCGTAGTAACTTAAAAGCTTGGATGGGATATAGCGGTCACAGCCTTGAAGTCGGGGGCCATGCTTCCCCATTTCTTTTCATGCGCTAGTGCTTTGCGCAAGCAGCTCGAGCAGGTCTTGAGCCTCTTCTGGATGCAGGGTCTTTCCTCTTGTCATCTTCGCCGTCAATTGCTAAATGCCGCCAAACCACCACCACCACCTCCGCCAAAACAAACCATTCTTTCTTCGCTGTTGTTGAAGTCACGAACGTTCGCCACCGTTCGCTGCAAAGCGATCTCACCGTTCGACCCAACGCGTTCTCTCTCTCCATCCATGGAAGGCGCAGCATCGGTCGCTTATACAAGGACTCCAAAGCAGCCGTGTCGTTCATCCATGAGGAAGCAACAGCGATGGAAGGCTCACTGTGACTGCTCAGCATAGCCCATGGTGTGCCGACACTGTAAAGCTCTCCAGCCTCTCGGCAAGGGAACAAGTCTCCCACCACCGCCTATAGCATCCGCTCGGTCTCCATGCTCCACGTCTTCTGTCCAAAAGAGTAGTTGTATCACTTGACGGCGTCCCTGAAGACGCAGATCCACGCGGCAGGATCGACTTGGCCGAACCTGCCATGATTTGTACTATGCGCTTCTGAGTAGACAATAGCGCGCCCAAGCCACTCGGCGACTTGCCCGTGAGACTCCTTGCCATTGTTTAAATGCGCTCCCACGTGCCCTTCGCCTGTCCGTCAGGCCCTCCGACTCGTCTTGGTCGTTGTGCTCTGTTGCTCAATGCTGTCCGAAGCAAGGAAACATGGCGAAATGAGCGCTATACCGGAGTCCATGCCCGCGCGATAGAGTTCCACGATGTTCATCTCCGCGCATAGAAAGCTCGCAGTATTGGTTAACATTGGTTTACATCGGTTATCCAGAAATCCAAACGGAACAAGTCGACGGCCCACGCGACAACGAGCTCTGCCCGCGGTGGTGACCGTGGGCGGAGGTGGGCTCGCTCCAGGTCGTCGATCCCGCCGTAGTCAGCACGTCGAGGTTAAGTGCGTACTATCCGCGCCCGAAACACGGAGCCACCTGCGGACTTCACTTGCGGAAGCGTCCACGTCTTGCCTGGTCCTCTTGTCTTTTGCGAAACGCTCGCTGCGATTGTTTCTCCTGCTGCCTTCGCTTGGGCCCCTTGACGCGCAAGTTTCGAGACCGCCGAAACGCTGCCTCCATATTCTTTAGCCACGTCTGTTACTTTTCGTTTCTTTTTGCAACGCTTGTCTAAGATACTTCTGGCTATCTTTGCTCGAGTAGCGTTAGGGATTGCCTTTCGTGGCCCTCCTCGGGAGTTGGTTCGAACCGGACTAACTGCAGGCTGTGGCGATACCGCATCACATGGTCTTTGGCTTTGTGCCGATGGTGAGATAGTTTGTTCCAGCCGCTGAGCATCTTCCAACACTTGCACCCTCACGGCTTCAAGGGCGGCCGGTGCGCAATTGCGAGTATCCTTACGTATTCGTGCATCTGCATTATCACGTACGCGGCTGCTTCAGGAGACAGCGTCCTCGAGAAAGAGCCGTCCTGCATCTTGATTTGGTTTCCCGAAATAACTTCGCGCCTGGAATCATCCTTCAACGACGTCGGTCGCTCAACGGGTCTACTTAGTCCACTTGAATCTGCTGGTCGTCACACGAGTGTGTGTGTGAACTCTGCAACTTGATCTGCGATCGGGGTGTGTTCG
Organism: Phytophthora boehmeriae; assembly: GCA_011947355.1. Taxonomy (NCBI): domain Eukaryota; phylum Oomycota; class Peronosporomycetes; order Peronosporales; family Peronosporaceae; genus Phytophthora; species Phytophthora boehmeriae. Next base: position 214,405 of record JAAVTJ010000145.1, on the reverse strand, counting down.
TCAGACCAGCCACAGCATCAACTTGCCTCCTGCAGCCTTGAACGCGGACAGCTCCGGGCTCGTGGCATCCAGCAGCAGGTGTCAAGCGCGCAGCAGATCCACAGTAGCCTCAGCAAATTCCAGGTCGTTCAGCGAGTACGTCTCGGGCGGCCTGGGCTCAAATATCAGGTATCGCAACGCTGCGAGCGCGATAAAGGCGCTCATAACAGGCTCGCCTTGCTTGCTTGGCGTAAACACGCCTTACCAGGCAAGCTCCGAACCGAACTGAGCTTGCCATTCAAATGGCTCCCTGTGACAGGGTCAACTGGGCCCGTGTAAAACTTGCGAATGACGTCCACCTCTGCTTCCGTCAGGCACTGCTGTTCTTCATTGAGCTGCCGCTCGGCGCTTACCTTAGCAGCGTCCACAGTCGCTGAAGCGCACAAAAGTTCACGCGGATCAAACTGACAAAGTCGTGGTTCAGAAAGCAGTCCGTCAACCAAGCCATCTTGCGCATCGCAGGCTCGTACTACAGCGTCGTGCAGCAATGGAAGCTTGGAAGCCGTCACGATAGTTGGAAGATTTCCGCCTGGCGGACCGTGCCCAAGAGGACAACATCCTGGCGGCCCACAACCGGGAGGATCATGTCCTGGGGGCCCACGACTGGGAGGCCCACGACCGGGAGGACTATGCTCTGCTGGACCTGGCGGTGGACCACGCCTCATGGAGCGGCAACTCCGGCATTGGGCCGTCAAAGTTTGCTCATCGCTAGCAATCCCGTGGGGCAGACTGTTCTAACACTGAAATAGCATGGCCGGCGCCTCCGCAATGATCTCTGCGGCAACATTCGGATGCAAGTGAACGCTGCTTTCGGGTCACAACAAGTCAGCGGGGGCGAGTTCGTGCTGGCTGCTACAGACATGGGCAGAGCCATGGACGGCAAAGTGTTTGCGAAAGTCGCTCGCGTACAACGCACACCACTTGACAGCGCTGGTGAGCAAGACTTTGATTCAAGCGTACTATGGACAGAAGCCGAGCTACTCATACTTCAATGGATGTTCAGATGGAGGACGTGAGGCCGCCGCATCCGATCTGCATGTACCTCTGCGTCCAGGTACGAACTGGTAGTAGAACCTGCCACTGCGTGGAGGCCGGCAGCGTTCCTTCCACCGAGCAGTACATAGTGCCCTGATGGATCGTCTCAGCTGCAGACGTGACGGCGGCATGGCCCTCCTCCGTAATACTCGACAGGTCGACACCAAGCAGCGCTTCACAGTCAGCCACAGGCTTCACAGTCAACCACAGGCTTCACAACACCCAGTTGTCCAGCAACGGAGTCGTCCAGTACTTTGCGGTCTTCAGTCGCCGGAGTCGACAACGGATCGTCTTCAACGACATCGCTGGCGGCAGAATCACGACGGACGTCAGAGCTGATTGCAGTGCTGTCGGTGCTGGTCTTGGCGCCATCATCCGATAGACTGGCGAAGAGGAATGCGTCACACGTCGCAGGTTTGAGCACCGGCAGAGTCGATCGAGTCGAGCCAGACACCGCGACGACAGTCAGTCGCAACAGGAGAGCAACCGAAGTCAGGCCGCAATGTCTTGGTCTTGATATCGCGAAGGCCATTGCTGATGCACCAACAAGGTGGCAGGTTTGAAAATGATGGCCTTTGCCTCTCAGATCGTTGGTTGTTCGTCGATCAGCACCTCAGCATAGACGTTTAGTGTCGTGCTAGTAGCAGCAGTCCTCGGATCTACAGCTTTTTCCAAAATCTGAAATTTGAATCGATCGTAAAGGGTTCCCGGGGTTTAGAACGGCAAAACCGTTCTAAACCCCGAATTTCTTTGAAAATTAGGCAAAACCGTTCTAAACCCCGAATTTCTTTGAAACTTGGCAAGATTTGTATCGGTTCTTTGCTTCGATTTAGGCACGGTTTAGAATTTCAAGCCAACGTAGGCTTGAAAAGCACTAGGTCACGTCAACTTCTTCAGGAGAGGGGCGAAAAATCTGAGAGCATACTGAATCCAAGTGTAATCGACGCCATTGCCGGCCCTGGTTGGAATCCGAGCCTGAGCGTCCGCCATGTGTCGCCATGGTTTGAACTAAACGGGAGAATACGACCCTACATACTGAAACCAAGTCGATACTTAAAAACGCCATTGCCGCCCTAACCTGAGTGACGGCAATGGCGTTTCAAAATTCGAGACCAACTTTTCAAAAATATCCAGAAAAAAACTGTTTTCGCCAAAATTATACTAATGGACATAAATAATTATGTCCATATATTTATTTTTGTCTTCCTTTCCTTTGTCCAAGCCACTTTTTTCTGGCTTGGACAAAAGTATCTGTCCATCGTTTTATCCGTGCAAATACAATGCTGCTGGTCAGAGCGCTCTCTCGCCGTGCGGCAGTTCGGACTCCGGTCTGCGCCGCCGCCTCCTTCTCCAGCAAGCGACGCTCCCGCAGCAATAGCCACAACGGATCTCTGTCGTCGTCGGGTCTCAAGCAGCGGCAGCAACTCAATCGACTGCGGGAGGCGCTGCTGGCCACTGAGTTGGAGACTCAACTTCCCATTCCACTCGCTGCAAGAGACCGAGCGACGGTCGATGGAGCGCAGCAAAGCGCAGACCGAGAGACGAAGACGCGCCAACGGGAGTTCGCGCGGATGCTGCGACAGAAAGAGGCGAAGCTCGAGCGAGTGAAGCACCTGCCGCTCTTCAGAGAGGGGTCTCCACTGCATCGTCGCTTTGGAGAGAAATCTCTCGGGGACTACGACGGTCTCCCACGCACCAGTTTTGATGGACCCATTGCAGTCATCCACTCCGAGCAGGAAGAGCAGCAACACGTGGAGTATCTGAGGGACCAAAAGGTGCGCACGACAGCACTGCAGCGTTTTTAGACACCCGTCGCTCATGATGTGGCTGGTGCATTTTTTGTTGCTGCAGGTGGTTGGCGTCGATACAGAAGCGAGACCGGACTTTCACCCGCTCAAAGGGAAACAGGGCAACCCAGTGTGCTTGATTCAGGTGAGTACGCTCGACCAGGCGTTTATTTATCGACTACAGCGAGGCGAACCGCTGCCGCCGATGCTGCAAGAGCTGTTCGCAAACCCCAGTGTGATCAAAGTTGGCCACTCGCTGAGCGACGATTTCCGGCAGCTGAAGGCTTCAAACCTTGTGCAGGCCGTAAACTGCACAGTGGACACGTTGTACATCACGCACAAACTCGGGTGCAAACGACCTGGCCTCAAAACGGCTTGTCAGGTGTTTTTGGACGGGTACATTGCGAAGGAGATGCAGGTGTCGGACTGGGAGGCACCTGTCCTGAGTGAAGCACAGATCAACTATGCCGCTACAGACGCCTGGGCGCCTTTGAGAGGTATGGTGCTCGTAGTAACGATCTGCCATGTAGAGCTCAAACTTACACCTTGTCGCTGTGGTACAGTTTTGCTTGCAATGATTCAGATAAAGGACACGAAGGAATTTCTGCGCACGAAAAGCTACAACTCGTCAGCGCAGACAGTTGTGAACGAGGACCACGATACACTGCTAGGTCAATTACAGTCGTACGCACTTCGTCATCAAGTACTGGCAACGGAGCAAACAACTAAAGCGGCAAGTGGCATCACACTGATCAAATAGAAAGTATTGGGTCCAATTTCCTCGGCCCTGCTTGTGACTAAGCAACAACTCGTTATGTGCATGTCGTTGTTGTAAAAGACGTCCGCCGTGGCAGATTGATGATTGTTGAGAACCATCGGTGCTAGCGATAGAAGATCGACAGTCATAATAACCCCACACACAGGCCCTACTACACCGTACCGCAGCCCACACATGCTGTCATTACACGGCCGCAAATGTGTTGTCCTCGTCAGTCTTTTCGCGTATGAAGGGATGGCCGAGTAACTCTGTTATCGGTGCACGGGTGTCCGGGTTCTTGTCGAAACAACGGAAGAGAAAGTCGTGCCCCATGGGAGATAATTGAGCCGGGAACTCCGGAATGGCAGTAGCCGACGCAATGTGGAACATGGCTGTGAGAGGATTGGACAAGTTTTCCTGTCATTTATCCCAATCGAGACGGCAGAGAAATCACCATTAAACATTATGCTTTCGACTGAACATGCTGTCTTCCTTACCCACGGCGGCCGTCCGGTGGCCATTTCAATCGCGACGCAGCCAATTCCCCAGATATCCGACTTACGCCACGAATCCGCTCCCTTTTCGGCGCGCACGAGCTCTGGTGCCATCCAGAACGGCGATCCCAAGCCTTCTCGCACAGACCTGACCAGCTCAGACGAAGAACGCTTCAGGTCAATTTCAGTGCTCGTGTGACGCAGTGCAAATCGAAGACATAGAGCGAACCTGGCGGACTTCATTGCATAGCGCTTGTTGCCGTCCTCCTCAACGAACTCGTCCGGATCCAGCACTGTAGCCAGCTTGGCTGTTCCGAAATCTGCAATCTTGACGCCGCCGCGGTCATCGTCCGCAAGCAGTAGGTTGGCGCATTTGAGATCGCGATGAGCGATGCCCAGCGCATGCAGATGAGCTACACCACGCACCACGTCACGTAGGTAACACCGCACCATGTCCTCGTCAAACGCACCGAACTCTTTCAACAGTCTGCGCTCGTCATTGCGGACATGAATTAGTCGCCCATTCAAAGCATCGAAGCATGGGTACAGCGATATCAGACGCACTTGCTCAGTGACCCTGCTGGAAGATACTCCATAAAGAGGTTGACTGTCGGTCCATAGCGTTCTGCCGCAAAGAAGCAGCAACACATCACGGCCCACAGCAAAAACAAACGTCAGGGCCTCGTTTCAACTGCCACTGCGCCAACTAAACGGAGCCCACCGCTGCCGACGAAGCGCACGACGTTGGGATGATCATGAGACTGGAGCAGTTTCAGAATGCTGAGCTCTCTCTCGATCTGCTCCCAGCTCTGCACACGCTGCAAAGAGAGCGAACTGACGTCGTTGCCCAGCTCCAGTTCTTCCTGGATGAAAATCTGCTTGACGGCGAGCAGCTCAGCGCTGCAATGGCAGCAATGGCGAAAGAGCGAATCAGACGAATGCGCAAACACGTGGCTGTTGTCTATCAACACCTGGGCAGTCCAAGCGCAGCGGAGACCTGACCGAAGCGGCCGCTGCCGACGCCCGGCCCTTTCTGCCACACAAGCGTCCTACACAAATTGCGCAACGGGGATTGTTAGTGTCGAGGCACTCCGTGGCCACTGCGCACGCACTCGCCAGGCAGCAGCGAGAGCTGAAGCGCCATGGTTGTTTTTGTGCCTCTGCGTTTGCTTTATAAGAACACCACGTGTTCTTATAATCTTTATTCTGAGAACTTATAGCGTACCGGTTATGCGGAGTTATCCTGTGAGAACTGATCACGTGACGGGTCTGCAGTCCATCTCCTTTGGGCTTATTCCGCCACCAAACGACTGGCTGGCAGCGATTCAGGCATTTGCCGTTGATGGCAATAAAAGGCGAGATGCTACCGTATCTGCACAGTAAATCGCTTCTCATGGTCACGGCGCATTGCTCGGTGTGGTCTAGCGGTAGTCCTCGATGTTGGGCCCCATCTCTACCGCTTCAAGGTGTATCGCCGCTGCAACCACAAGTGTTTGCGCGAATGTAGGCTGCGGTCACAAGAACATTCCCAGCCAAAACCTTTTTGTCCAATCAGTTGGGCCTGCTGGCCTTCTTGTCCAATCAGAAAGCGCCGCCTGCGCTTGCAGTCGAATGCGCAAACGAAAGCTCAAGTTAGGTGTCTAATAAGAGGTCTCCGGTGATACCGGTGGCAAGACCCCTACGAGAGATCCTCCTCATTCTCCGTTTTGACCTTCGCGACGCAGTCCCAGTCCCCAGTCCACTGCCAGTCATGCGCCTCTTCCTCAAGTCTGCCATGCGCGCCTCGTCGCCGCTGCTCAAGACGCGCTCGTTCGCCACCAACGCGTCGGAGCTCAGCTCGGTCGTGTTCAAGGACCACCTGCGCACGGTGCAGATGGCCGACGCCAAGGAGACGGTGCTGCCCGGCGGTCGCGACCTCTTCCCTCTGCTGCCCAAGGCCTTCGCTGGCATCAAGCAGATTGGCGTCATTGGCTGGGGCTCGCAGGGTCCTGCCCAGGCCCAGAACTTGGCCGAGTCCCTCGAGGGATCGGACATTAAGGTCAAGGTCGGTCTCCGTGAAGGCTCGTCCTCTATCCCCGAGGCCAAGGCCGCTGGCTTCAGCGAGGACAAGGGAACGCTCGGCGAGATGTTCGACGTCATCAAGGAGTCCGACATGGTCGTGCTGCTCATCAGCGACGCCGCCACCGTCAAGCTTTACTCCAAGATCTTCCCCTTGATCAAGAAGGGCGCGACCCTTGGTTTGTCCCACGGATACCTGCTGGGCCACCTCGAGAGCGTCAACGAGAAGTTCCCGGAGGACATTAACGTGGTCATGATGGCCCCCAAGGGCATGGGTCCCAGCGTCCGCCGTCTGTATGTGCAGGGCAAGACGGTCAACGGTGCCGGTATTAACTCGAGTGTGGCCATCCACCAGGACGCCACTGGCACTGCTGCCGAGATCGCTCTGGGCTGGAGTGTCGGTGTCGGTGCCCCTACACGTTCTACACTACCATGTCGTCCGAGTACAAGTCGGACATTTTCGGTGAGCGTTGCATTCTGCTTGGCGGTGTCCATGGTCTGGTCGAGTCTCTGTTCCGTCGTTACGTGCAGAACGGCATGTCCCCGAGGAAGCCTTCAAGAACACGGCTGAGTGCATTACTGGTCCGTTGAACGAGAAGATCTCGCACGACGGCATCAAGTCCGTGTACGACAGCTTCAAGGGCGAGGACAAGATTATCTTCGAGAAGGCGTACACGGCTGCCTACACGCCGTGCCGTGACATCATTGAGGAGGTGTACGACGACGTGGCCTGCGGCAACGAGATCCGCAGCGTGAACAACGCTGTGGCTCGCCACGACCGCTTCCCGTTCGGCAAGATCGACCAGACGTACACGTGGAAGGTCGGTGAGAAGGTTCGCGCTGCCCGTGACGGCAACTTCGTGATGAACCCCTTCACGGCCGGTTCGTACGTGGCCATGATGATGGCTCAGATCGACGTGCTCATCAGCCACGGCCACTGCTACTCGGAGGTCGCCAACGAGTCGGTGATCGAGTCGGTGGACTCGCTGAACCCGTACATGCACGCTCGTGGCGTTGCCTACATGGTGGACAACTGCTCCACGACGGCTCGTCTGGGCTCCCGTAAGTGGGCTCCTCGCTTCGACTACATTCTGACGGAGCAGGCCTACGTGGCCGTGGACGACAACAAGATCAAGAACGAGGCCAAGCTCATGAGTGAGTTCAAGAACCACAAGATCCACGATGTGCTTCGCGTGTGCTCGTCAATGCGCCCCAGCGTCGACATCGCCGTCGAGTAAGTCGTTGGTCATTAGCCATGCTGAAATGACGTTCGACAGTTGACGCAGTAGTTGAAAGCGATGGTTGTGCGTTGGGTGCCTCCCAGCGAGGTTGTGGCGTACATGTGTTGTGCGTTGCGCGTGCGCTTCGCTCTCGGTCTCTGTAGGGGAGGATGGAGCATGACGCCTATATAATACACTTAATCTCCACAATTTTCATAATTTGTTGGCGCTCGCTGTGGGCTGTTGCGATCACACTTGCAGTAGTTATTGCATCTTGAAGTCAAACGCTCGTAGCCTGGGGCTACGAGTGATCGTCAGAGTCCAACACGATCACAGGTGAGGAAATTAAACTTGAAACATCACCCAAGGTATGCCACCAACATGCTCTATTATTACGTTACTCTCTCAACACTACCGCTGTAGCACTTTCGATACCATCACGTGGGTGCTATCGAGAGCTCGTCCACCTGGATTACCAAGGAATCGCGAATGTGCCGTACGGATACTCGCCAGTGCTCAGCGTAAAGTTGGAGCAGAGCGAGTCGCGGACGGCAGTTGTGTTGTATACGTCGCAGTCCGTCTCCGGCTTAATCGCGACCCAGAACTCGCTGTCTTCCGCCACCGGCTTCAGACCGTGGCCGATCTGCGGGTAGTACACGCTCCAGTCATTAGCCGTCAATTTGAACTGCACGGTCTGCGTTTCTCCGACGTCGAGACTGAGCTTGGCGAACTTTTTGAGCTGCTTCATCTCCGGCACGTTGAGTGAGCGGAACGGTTGGATCAAGAACAGCATCACTGTCTCCTTACCGGCCATTGGTCCCGAATTCGTCACATCCACGGAGACAGTAATCGATTCCGACGAGCTCTGGATCGTGTCCTTGTTGAGGGTCATCGCCGAGTAGGTGAATTCCGTGTAGCTCAAGCCGGCACCGAAATCCCACTGGTTTTCGCAGTAGAACGGCACTTCGTGTGAGTCCTCGCACATGCTCGTCACAGGGTGATTGTACGTCATCTCAACGTTGGCCGGGTGCTTCGGGTACGTGATCGGCATGCGGCCACTCGGATTCACTTTCCCGTACAGGATCTCAGCAACAGCTTGGCCGCCCATTTCGCATGCCAACAGACCATTAATGACTGCGTGGACATTTCCAGGCAGATCACCAAGCAGTCGTGGACGGCCCTCAAACAGCACCACAATGACCTTTGTGCCCGTAGAGGCGAGCTGCTTCACGTATTCAATCTGGCCGGATGGCAGCGCCAGGTCTTCAATATCGCCAGGCTTCTCAGCGTATGGGCCCTCGCCAATCACAGCAATGGTGTACTCGGCACTCTTTGCGTACTCCATAGCAGCGGAAAGGTCAGCGTCAGAATACGATCCGTTGTAGTGCAACCCGTTGAAGTAGGTGACACTTCTGCTGTTGCTGGTGATCTTCTCGACATTCTCCTTCACAGTAGACCCAAGCGGGTACAGCTTATTCATGCCCGAGTAGCCCTGCCATTCGATGGTCCAGCCACCGCACTGCAAACCAATGTCATCAGCGGCGTGGCCAGTCAGGAACACGGACGCGTCTTCGGATAGAGGGAGCGTGCTATCGTTGTTTTGCAGTAGCACAATCGACTCGCGCGCCAACTCCAGAGCCGTCGCTGTGTCATTCTCGTTGCCAATCAGTTCGACGTTAGACTCGCCTGGAATCGGGTTGTCATACAGACCAAGCTGCAGCTTCAGCTTGACCACACGACGGGCAGACGCCTTCACGCGAGACAAGTACTGCGGACTCTGTTCGAGCAGAACCTTCGTGCCGTTCAGGAAGCTGTCGTCTGTGGCGATCATGCTCATATCTACAGAGGCACGAGTGAGCGACATGCGTGTGGCCTCATCGTAGCTGCGAGCAATGCGGTGGAAGTCCGTCAGTTGGTTGATCTCGGCGTAGTCCGTCACCATCATGCCATCCCAGCCCAAATCATCGCGCAGTAGCGCGTTCATCAGCTTAGTATTGGACACGAGAGGGACGCCATTTACAGAAATGTAGTTCTCCATGGCACTGAGGACCCCCGCGTCGATAGCAGCCTTGAATGGCGGCAAAAAGTAGTTCAGCAGGTCGTAATCGGACACCGTGACGGCGTCCTTATCGTGGCCGCTTGGGGTCTTCGTGTACACGATCCAGTGCTTCATACAGGCCGCTGTGCTGCCGTAGCTCTGAAGACCTCGAATTATAGCGTCGGCCATCACCGCGTCAAGGTACGGGTCCTCACCAAATGTCTCGAATGTGCGAGGCCATAGCGGGTTGCGCGAAATGCCGAGAATGGGACCGAAAACCCACGGGATGCCCGCGGCCAAGGTGTCACGAGCTGTAATGCGACCTTGCTCATACACTAGGTCCGGCCGAAATGAAGCAGCACCGTTAATCTGCTGACCAAAGAGTGTGGCACCACGCACGAAAATGGCCCCATGCACCGAGTCAACACCGTAGATCATCGGGTGGCCACCATTCTCCTCCATTGTGATTTCCTGGATGCGCGTCACCACTTCACGCCATTTCTCTGCAGTCCACGTGTACGTGCCGTTGATGGGTCCGTTCGTGAGAGGGCTGTTTAGATACGAGCCGACGCGCATCTTGGCAAACTTCCGCACCACATTTTCATCCAACTCGAGGTCGTCGGTCATGACTGCTGAAATGTCAATCTGAGCCATCTGGCCGATGAGATCTTCTGTGCTGAAAGAGTCAATAATGGCATCCGCGCGTTCATCCCACTGACCTGCCGCGAAGCACTTGCACACTGGCACGCTTGATAGAATTGCGCAGAACACAACGGTGAACCAGGAGTTGAGCATCTGGGTAAAGTGCTTAAAGCTGTAACTTGAGTGGCCGAGAGCGAATTCGAAAGTGAGCTCTGTGAGGGTCGATCGCACGGGGCAACCACTGCATCAAGAAGCTTAACGCAAACGCACGTACATGGTGAGATTTTCGTCTCACCTAGCGAAATCTGATAATATGATCGATTTTGTCGGCAGGCATAGTCTCGATTAGATCTCCCCGGCATCTTCAACTTGCACAACGCCGCCCTAAGATAAAGACGCCTGGAACTCAGTGGACCCCTCCAACCAAGTTGGTTGTTTCCCTCGAGCAGTTTACGCGCCTGGCTCAAGCGATGCGCGACGCACGAAACAACTTCAGTTTGCAAAGCTGAAGTTGCAGTGGCCGCGCTCAGATTCCGTGTGGGACCTCGACTCGAGCTTCAACCACACACCCACGAAGTTACCGGGTATAAACCCCTTCACAAGAACACTGCTACTCAGAAAAAAAAACTATGTTTTGAATCAAAACAGTTTCGATATCGCAAGAAGTTTAACGAGTTTTAACGAGAGAAACTTGCGTTGTGCAACTTGCACAACAACTACTCGAACTTACTCTGCCACCAGTGAGCCGAACGGATACTCGCCCGTCGACAAAGTGAACGTCGCACACAACGGGTTCGCAGCAGCAGTCTCGTTGTACACATCGCAGTCCGTCTCCGGCTTGATCGCAACCACATAGTCCGCATCCTCAGCAACCAGCTTCAGACCCTTCCCGATCTGAGGGTAGTACACGCTCCAGTCCGCAGCCGTCAACTCGAACGACACCGTCTCGGACGCACCTGCCTCCAGACTGATCTTCGAGAACTTCTTCAGCTGCTTCACCTCCGGCACCGAGATGGAGCGGTACGGCTGCGTCAGAAACAGCATCACCGTCTCCTTGCCCGCCACGCTGCCGGAATTCGTCACTGTCACGGACACGTTCACCGACTCAGAGCTGGACGTCACGTTCGTCGTGCTGATAGTCATGTCCGAGTAGGTGAAGTCGGTGTAGCTGAGACCATGGCCGAAAGTCCACTGCGGCTCACAATAGTCACCCGATGCACATTGCGTGGACACTCGGTGGCGGTACGAGATCAAGACGTTGCCTGAATCCTTCGGGTACGTGATCGGCATGCGGCCACTCGGGTTCACATCGCCGTAGATGATCTCAGCAACAGCCTTACCGCCCTGCTCGCACGAGAGCATGCCATTGATCACAGCGTGTACGTTCTCGGGTAGGTCTCCAAGCAAACGCGGACGCCCCTCAAACAGCACAACAATCACTTTCGTGCCCGTGGATGCCAGCTCCTTCACGTATTCAATTTGGCCAGCAGGAAGAGCAAGGTCGTTGATGTCGCCGGTCTTCTCCTCGTACACTTCTTCACCGATGACGGCGACAGTGTACTCGGCCTTGCTGGCGTACTCCTTAGCAGTCGCCATGTCTTGATTGGTATACGTACCGCTCGCATTCAATCCATTAAAATAAGCGAGGGTTGCATTGCCAGCTATGGTTTCTAGCCCTTGCCTTACTGAGATACCGTGCTGGAATGGCTCGTTTCCGGACACACCTTGCACTTGGACCGACAAACCTCCACACTGATAACCAATGTTATCAGCGCTGTGGCCCGTCAAGAACATAGATGCGTTGGTCAACAGGGGTAGCGTGCTGTCGTTGTTTTGAAGCAGTACAATGGACTCGCGCGCCAAATCTAACGCAATACCGACGTCTTGATCGTTACCAACCAGTTCCAACAACTCTTCACCAGGCATAGGATTGTCATAGAGACCCAGCTTCAGCTTCAGTTTGATAATGCGCCGCACAGACTCCCTCAACCGGTTCATGATTTCCGGATTCTCATCAATCAGGTCATTTGTTCCATTGGTGAACGTCAAACCCGACCCCACCATGCTCATATCGATCGACGTTCGTTCCAAAGAAAATTTAGTCGCCTCTGCTGCGGTACGAGCCGTACGGTGAAAATCGGTCAGCTGATTAATTTCGTCGTAGTCCGTCACCATCATACCTTCGAAGCCGACATCATCGCGCAACATCGTCTTCAACAGTTTAGTATTCTCGACGACTGGGACGCCATTGACGGAGATATAGTTTTCCATCCCACTCAACAAGCCAGCGTCGATGGCTGCCTTGAAGGGCGGGAAGTACGAATTCAGCAAGTCGAAGTCCGAAATCTCGGCACCGTCCTTGTCGTGGCCCGTGGGATTCCACGAGTAGCCGATCCAGTGCTTCATGCACGCAGCCGTCTGGTTGTTGCTCTGCATACCGCGAATAATGGCGGCGCCCATGACTGAAGCTAGATACGGGTCTTCACCAAACGTTTCGTATGTGCGCGGCCAAAGAGGGTTGTGCGTCAAGTCGAGCACAGGGCCAAAAACCCAAGGGATTCCTGCAGCCAACGTGTCGCGGGCATTGATGCGGCCTTCTTCATACGCCAGGCCGGGATTGAATGTCGCGGCAACGTTGATCGGATGGCTGAAGTACACGGTGTCCAACATAAGGGCGTTACCGTGAACTGCGTCAGTGCCATAGATCATCGGATGGCCGCCATTCTCTTCCATGGTGATCCTCTGGATATCACTGACAAACTCGCGCATTTGAGCGGTCGTCCAGCCATAGGTGGTTGTAATCTCGGCAAGATTCGACAAAGGCGGACTCAGATATGACCCAGCATGGAGTTTGGCGTATTCGCGCACAGAGGCTTCGTCAAGCTGGTTGGTCGAGTTGAGTAAGTCGTACGACGCGATTTGCGTCATCTGGCCCACGATGTCGAGCGTGGTGAAGTTGGCCATAATGGCATCCACTTGTGAGTCCCATTCGTCGGCACAAACAGAATTGTCGCTGTTGAAGACCGAGAAGACCAGCGCCACGGCGGACAACCACACCTTGAGCATCTTTTGCTTTAGTCCTTGTAGCTTGTGAATTGGTCTGGTCTCGAAGGCACCCTCCAAAGTCGATGGCAAATTGAGAAGTGATCTGTAGTTTTCAGGCAGCTTTGGTTTGGCTATTCCAGTAGCAACGCTATCCCTTGTGTAGCTATCGTCGCGGGTTTTTTTTTTTGAAAGCTGGTCTACTTGATTGTTGGATCCGCAAAGCGTAGGCAAAAGTATGAGCAAGGCCACCACTGACTCACGTTGTGCTTGTCGTGCGGCATCCAAGCAGCACAGACCGTCTTGGCCTCCTTCAAACTGCATAAAGCGGCGGCATTTTCCGTCGTTCTTCAACTTGCCGTCATTTTTCACAGTGACGCAATCGTTATCGTCATTTTGGCGCTGACGTAATATTGGCATTCTCCAGTACGTATCCGCAGACTGCGGACCGCAGTTCAACCAAGGTCCGTCGCAGTATGATGCGTCCTTTTCAAACAGCACGAGAGACACAATTACTTTTAACGCAGGATGGGGTAACACTTTGCCGGCACTTGTATCGATCTAGGAAGGGGGCAAATTAAAGTATCCGCGCTGGGTTATTTTTGCCTCGAAATCGATCAACACAGCAAAGAGCGCGGATAAAGTTGTTGGGGGAGCTTGTAGCATTAATTCATGCAGCACAGACTGTAAACGATGTACTACAGCGGTACTTGTAGGACGGAAGACGGAAATATTATCGCTCAGAAAAACTAGTGCTCCTTTCCGACTGCAGACATCTATTTTTCAAATTATATTTTGTCATGCACAGTCCCTCCGATCAACCAAAAGGGTACTTACTCCGCAACCAGTGAGCCGAACGGGTACTCGCCCGTCGACAAAGTGAACGTCGCACACAACGGGTTCGCAGCAGCAGTCTCGTTGTACACATCGCAGTCCGTCTCCGGCTTGATCGCAACCACATAGTCCGCATCCTCAGCAACCAGCTTCAGACCCTTCCCGATCTGAGGGTAGTACACGCTCCAGTCCGCAGCCGTCAACTCGAACGACACCGTCTCGGACGCACCTGCCTCCAGACTGATCTTCGAGAACTTCTTCAGCTGCTTCACCTCCGGCACCGAGATGGAGCGGTACGGCTGCGTCAGAAACAGCATCACCGTCTCCTTGCCCGCCACGCTGCCGGAATTCGTCACTGTCACGGACACGTTCACCGACTCAGAGCTGGACGTCACGTTCGTCGTGCTGATAGTCATGTCCGAGTAGGTGAAGTCGGTGTAGCTGAGACCATGGCCGAAAGTCCACTGCGGCTCACAATAGTCACCCGATGCACATTGCGTGGACACTCGGTGGCGGTACGAGATCAAGACGTTGCCTGAATCCTTCGGGTACGTGATCGGCATGCGGCCACTCGGGTTCACATCGCCGTAGATGATCTCAGCAACAGCCTTACCGCCCTGCTCGCACGAGAGCATGCCATTGATCACAGCGTGTACGTTCTCGGGTAGGTCTCCAAGCAAACGCGGACGCCCCTCAAACAGCACAACAATCACTTTCGTGCCCGTGGATGCCAGCTCCTTCACGTATTCAATTTGGCCAGCAGGAAGAGCAAGGTCGTTGATGTCGCCGGTCTTCTCCTCGTACACTTCTTCACCGATGACGGCGACAGTGTACTCGGCCTTGCTGGCGTACTCCTTAGCAGTAGCCAAGTCAACAGATGTGTAGTTGCCGGTGATGTTCAGACCGTTGAAGTACGTGAAGGCATCAGTGCCAGCAATTGCCTCGAAGCCTTGCTTCACCGATACGCCATGCGAGAACATGTCGTTACCTGACACTCCCTGGGCCTGGACAGTCCAGCCGCCGCACTGGCGGCCAATATCGTGGGAGTTGGGACCCGTCAGAAACACAGAGGCAGTCTTCGAAAGTGGCAATGTGCTATCGTTGTTCTGGAGCAGAACAGTCGACTCACGAGCCAGGTCTAAAGCAGTAGCGACATCGTCATCGTTGCCGACCATGTCAACGTACTCAGCACCGGGCATCGGGTTGTCGTACAAGCCGAGTTTCAGCTTGGTCTTGATGATACGGCGCACCGACTCCTTGAGGCGGTCAACGATCTCTGGGTTATCCTCAATCAACTTGTTCGTGCCGTTTGTGAACGACAGGTCCGAAGCCACCATGCTCATGTCAATTGACGTGCGTTCAAGAGAGAACTTGGTCGCTTCATCCGTCGATCGAGCGGTGCGGTGAAACTCGGTAAGGTGGTTGATTTCTGCGTAATCGGTTACCATCAAACCCTCGAAGCCAAGGTCGTCGCGCAGCAAGGTCTTCAGCAGCTTGGTGTTCTCGACAACAGGAACGCCATTTACGGAAATATAGTTCTCCATGCCCGTCAGCAGGCCAGCATCCACGGCAGCCTTGTACGGCGGGAAGTACGAATTCATTAGGTCATAGTCCGAGATCTCGACACCGTCCTTGTCGTGGCCAGTAGGGTTCCACGAGTATCCGATCCAGTGCTTCATGCACGCAGCGGATTGGTTGTAGCTCTGGATACCTCGAGTGATAGCAGCACCCATGATGGAGATGAGGTGTGGGTCTTCACCAAAAGTCTCGTACACGCGCGGCCACAGAGGGTTGTGCATGATGTCAAGCACCGGATCGAAGATCCACGGGATACCGAAGCAAGCGTGTCGCGGGCAGTGATGCGGCCCTGCTCGTACACGAGGTCGGGGTTGAACGTGGCGGCAGCATTGATCTGCTGACCAAAGTACACGGTGTCCATGACCATAGCGTTGCCGTGGGCGGAGTCCGTGCCGTATATCATCGGGTGGCCTCCGTTTTCTTCCATTGCGATTTCCTGGATGCGCTGCACGAATGCACGCATTTCGGCCGTCGTCCAGCCCCACTTGCCGTTGACTTTTCCTTTGGCTGACATCGGAGGGCTCAGATACGAACCCACGCGGTACTTGGCAAAACCGCGGACGACGTCCTCGTCGAGTTGGTACGTTGAGTTGAGGAGACCATAGGCGGCAATCTCCGTCATCTGACCCACAAGGTCGGCGTTGGTGAAATTGGCCATAATGGTGTCCACTTGGGCGTCCCATTCGTCGGCAGCAGCGTAGTGGTTGTTGAAGACGGCGAGGCTCAGTGCTGTGTAGCACACGGCTGACAGCCACGACTTGAGCATCTTGGATTGCTTGTTCTTGTTCGGTGTCCGCGAAGGAAGGCGAATTGAAAAGTGAGCTCCATCGATGCGCTCTCTCGACCATCAACAGCACAATGTCTTGGCGAAAGGCTTGGTGTCTGTGCGCTCACGGCAGCCTCTGCTGTGTGTTCATTCGCGTGGGTTTGCGTGACATGCAAATGTTAATAAAAAGGGTTAATCCAAGAGCTTCAACCACACCAAGCAACTTCAGCTTGCATAAAATGGTTGTGCGCGCTTTTGTGCCAGACGGCAAGAGCCTTGCGGTTCCCTTTGCATGCCAAGACAGAGAGAGCACTGAAGGAGGCAACTGACGTGGAGTTGCCTCCTTCAGTCCACGTACTAAATTGTCCAAATCTGCATCGGTTCCGTAACAGATAGGTGCCGTCCGCGCTGGTGGCGATTGATAAGCGCTGGTTGACGACAAAACCACATGTATGGTGTGCCGGGGCAATATCTTCTACCGATTATGTCACCAGTTTCAATCACGCCCGACGTTGCAGTTGCAGATAAGCTTGAATTCCGCTTGGTAGCCACGTCTGGGCCATCATCACGAGACACCATCATCATCCGCCGAAAGCCTGAGCTAAGCAGGGATGAAGTATGTACATCAATGCATCAATACTGTAGCAAGATAGCAACTATTGCCTGGTAGCCATAAATCATTATTCTGATAAAACAGCTTTACTACTCGTCCCGGCACAGTTCGTGACCTGTAGGCGTTGTCCGGGTTGTGGTAGAGCAGCGTTGTCCTGCTCAAAAACGCAGCCTATCACTCAACGACTCTGGTCGGTGGCGTGGCGGTCAATTTAGCATAGATACCTTCAGCAGCAACACGTTCAACTTGAAGCCAACCTTCGCTTTCGACGCAGATTTATTAAAGCTGTTTGTTGCCTCCAGCCGTCGCGCATTGAAATAAACCTGCAACCAACGCATAGGAACTACCCGGCGCTAAAAGCGCAATTGGCAACAACGATCTGCAGGTCTGAGGCGGGCACGGCCAAACGATCTGCAACATGTACATGCACAGCCGCATTTTATCACCGAATCCGCTGGAATTATTTGCCCACTTCAAGATGGCGAGCACACTTTTGGGAAAGGCTCACTTGAAGCTGCCAATCGATAGTCCACGGGTTCTTTATAGACGTAGTTCTACTTTACATGAACTTTTTAAAGTAGGTAGTCTATTGATGCCTACAGCCAATTATATAAGCAAGGCCACCAACGAGCCGAACGGATACTCGCCCGTCGACAAAGTGAACGTCGCACACAACGGGTTCGCAGCAGCAGTCTCGTTGTACACATCGCAGTCCGTCTCCGGCTTGATCGCAACCACATAGTCCGCATCCTCAGCAACCAGCTTCAGACCCTTCCCGATCTGAGGGTAGTACACGCTCCAGTCCGCAGCCGTCAACTCGAACGACACCGTCTCGGACGCACCTGCCTCCAGACTGATCTTCGAGAACTTCTTCAGCTGCTTCACCTCCGGCACCGAGATGGAGCGGTACGGCTGCGTCAGAAACAGCATCACCGTCTCCTTGCCCGCCACGCTGCCGGAATTCGTCACTGTCACGGACACGTTCACCGACTCAGAGCTGGACGTCACGTTCGTCGTGCTGATAGTCATGTCCGAGTAGGTGAAGTCGGTGTAGCTGAGACCATGGCCGAAAGTCCACTGCGGCTCACAATAGTCACCCGATGCACATTGCGTGGACACTCGGTGGCGGTACGAGATCAAGACGTTGCCTGAATCCTTCGGGTACGTGATCGGCATGCGGCCACTCGGGTTCACATCGCCGTAGATGATCTCAGCAACAGCCTTACCGCCCTGCTCGCACGAGAGCATGCCATTGATCACAGCGTGTACGTTCTCGGGTAGGTCTCCAAGCAAACGCGGACGGCCCTCAAACAGCACAACAATCACTTTCGTGCCCGTGGATGCCAGCTCCTTCACGTATTCAATTTGGCCAGCAGGAAGAGCAAGGTCGTTGATGTCGCCGATCTTCTCCTCATACACTTCGTCACCTATGACGGCGACCGAGTGTAGTTAGGGGATACCAACAGCGTTTGCATCATGAGTAGTGATGCAACGCTGCTAAGACAACAGGACTGGGAATTGAATACGTCTGCGCTATTATCTGCTGACCGAAGAGCACGGTGTCGAGTGTGTGCTTGGTGCTGCTGCAATGAGGGATAAAGCGTCCTGGCTCAGAACTGGGTGCCTGGAATGTACAGTAATCATGACGTTCCGAAGTTTGACGCGAAATATGTTCTGAAATGGACACCTCAGACCGCAACCACGTCCTCTTGAGTGCAGCATCTGTCAGCAGCGACGACGACACTGGAATTATTTGAGAGGTTCAACGATAGGGACGGAATTGCTCTCGAGTTGAAGGTCCTGTTCAACCAGACCTCGTACAGTTCAAGACTGCATTATGCCGCGTAATTTACGCGCGGCCACCAAACAACAGTTAGCACATTGCTAGCTATGATGTGTGGCCCTTGAGGCGGGCCGCTTTCATTGGCACGTGCCAGGTGGGCTTGCCTATGCCTATGACCTGTCTTGACCTCTCCTTTGCTGCTACTGCACCACGAGGTATTTCAGCATTTATCGATGATTCAGATTGCAAGTAGCCTACTAATACTTGCGAGCGTATTTGGTCGTAGATATAAGATCATGCAAAGTATACTTCAAGGCATAGAAGCGCTATTCGCCACTCGAACAAGGAAACTCGTTGGCTCGCAAGAGTACTTAAAGCAGACGCTTGAACTCAGCAATGGCGCGGTGGATGCCTGCCTCCTCTGTCTGGAGAGCCTCCTTCTTGGCGGCATCAGCCTCGCGCACATTTTCCGGGACCTTGGTGGTGTAGTCGTCACGGCCCATTTTCTTCTCCAGGCTGGCAAGCGATGGAGCGATCTTCGTCAGCTTCTTTTCAAGCTTTGAGATTTCGTTCGCGAAATCCACAAGCCCAGCTAACAGCACGAAGATCTGCACCTTGTCGTTGACGCTGTGCATAGCGCAGCCCTGCGGCGCCTCCTCGTTTACAATGCACTTAGAGTCGCCAGCCTTGGCCAGAGTGCTGAAATCATCCAGTTGCGCCTCCATGACCGCCTTCACCTCATCGTCACTGCACTTGATGAAAAATTGCGGTCGCACGCTGTTTGCCAGGCCGTACTCGGCACGCACCGAACGAGCAGCGTGGATGACATCCTTCACCAGCTCCATATTGGTCTCCACCTCCGGGTTCGTCCATCCTTCCATAGGCAGTGGGTACGGCGCAATAGTGATACTTGCAGTTGACCGCTTGCCAGGCAAACGCTGCCACAGCTCCTCCGTCACGAACGGCATGGTTGGGTGTAGCAGGCGCAGACCAAACTCCAGGCAAATGTACAGTGTCTGCTGAGCCGTCAGCTTAGCCTCCTCGTCATCACCACCAATTACAGGCTTCGACAGCTCGAGGTATACATCACACAAATCGTATAGCCAGAAGTTGTACAATGCGTTGGTCAGCTCGCCAAATTCGTACGCACCGAACGAGTCATTGCACACCTTAATGGCATGGTTCAAACGGCTCAAAATAAAACGGTCACGAGAGCCCACCACAGCGTTGGCCAACACCGTGTCAGCCACGTTATCAGCCGCCGAAAAACCATCCTCGAGGTTGGACATTGCAAATCGCACAGCGTTCCACAGCTTGTTACAAAAATTGCGGTATCCCACAAGACGGCCAATGTCCAGATTAATGTCGCGGCCCTGCTGCGTGTAAGCCAGAAGGCCAAAACGAAGAGCGTCGGCCCCGCACTCAGGAATGCCCTCAGGGAAGTCCAGCTTCTGGCCCTTCTTAGCCTTTTCTACCTCCTTCGCTGGCAGATTACCATTTTCAAGCTTCGCAAACAATTCTTCTAGCGTGCATCCGGAAATGATTTCCAGCGGATCTACGACATTACCCAGACTCTTGGACATCTTGCGGCCGTACTTGTCGCGCACCATCGAGTGCAGGTAGATCGTCTTGAAGGGCAGCTTGCCTGTGACTTTTTGGCCCATGAACACCATGCGCGCCACCCAGAAGAATAAAATGTCATAACCCGTCTCAAGAAGATCCGTCGGGTAGAAGTTTTTGAAGTCTTCCGACTCATTAGGCCAGCCGAATACGGCGAAGGGGAATAGACCGGCGCTCACCCACGTGTCTAGCACGTCCTCATCCTGCTCAAGCTCAATCTGGTCTTCAGCAACGCCTAGCTTGACTGCCGCCTTCTTGCGCGCGTCCTCCTCCGAAATACCGGCAAACCAGCGGCTCGTTGCATCCTCAGCGTTCCGGTCAATAAATCCCTCGCCTTTAACGGTTGCGAAATAAGCCGGGATGCGATGGCCCCACCACAACTGACGCGAAATACACCAGTCACGAATGTTCTCTAGCCAACGGAACCACGTCTTCTCGTGCGTCTCAGGTAGGATCGTTAGCTCCTTGTTCGTGACGGCGGCCATAGCATCCTTCGCCATCTGATCGCAATTGACGAACCACTGCGGCTTGACTAGAGGCTCAATAATGTCCCCAGAACGCGAGCAGATTCCCAGGCGCATCTTGTTGTCTTCCTTGCCGTGGTACTGTCCCTTGGCTTCCAGAGCCTTCTCAACAGCAATACGTGCATCGTAACGCATCATACCGGCAAACTCACCGCCGTTCTCGTTAATAGCACCGTCATCCGTGAGTACATTGATGAACTCAAGGTTGTTCCGCTTCCCACATTCGTAATCGTTCGGGTCGTGAGCCGGGGTGATCTTCACGGCACCAGTACCAAAGGACATGTCCACCAACACCGGGTCCAGCACAATAGGAATGCGGCGGCCGTTAAACGGGTGGGTCACAAACTTGCCGTGCAGGTGCTTGTAGCGCGGGTCCTCCGGGTGGACTGCCACTCCCGTATCTCCGAGCATGGTTTCAAGACGCGTCGTGGCCACAATAATCTGCTCATCCGATCCCTCCACAAAGTATCCGAAAGACGTGAGCACACCGAATTCGTATTTGCGGTCTGGGTTGTGCCCTGGGACAGCAAGTTTGGTGCGCTTCTCAATGTCGATGTAGTCCACTTCGATCTCGGACAACGCTGTCTTGAGTTTACAGCTCCAGTTGATCATCCGCGTGGCACGGTAGATGAGTCCTTCCTCAAACAACTGGCAGAAAGTGTGACGCACAGCACGGGAGCAGTTGTCGTCCATGGAGAAATACTTGCGGTCCCAGTCCACGGAGCAGCCAACGCTGCGGAACTGGTGGTGGATGCGACTCTCGTACTGGTTTTTCCAGTCCCAGACGCGCTCCAAGAATTTCTCTCTGCCCAAGTCGTGGCGACTTTTTCCTTCTTCCTTCAGCAGCCGCTTCTCCACCACCGACTGCGTGGCGATCCCGGCGTGGTCTGTGCCTGGCACCCACAGGGTGGCGTGTCCCAGCATGCGGTGCCAGCGAGTGAGAGCGTCCTGGATGGCTACGGTGAGGGCGTGGCCCAAGTGCAACGATCCAGTGACGTTCGGGGAGGGATGACCATCACGAATCGCTCGTCCGGCTTGGCCTGCTGGATCTTGTCGTCCGAGCACGAAAAGAAGCCGGAGGCCTCCCACCAGTCCTGCCACGCAGCCTCCACAGCCACAGGATTGTAGGCTGCCAACATGGGCTCGCTCATGCTCTTCTTCTCGCCCTTGGGGGTCTTGTTGACAAAAGTTGGTACTTTAACAGCAGGGCTCTCCTTCTTCTTCTTCTTGTCGCTCTTTGGGGCCCAACGGTTCGGATCTTTCTCCTTCTTGGGCTTGGCGCCGCCGTTCTTCTCGGCTCGCAGCGCCTTCTTCAGCGCGTTCTTGCTCATCTTGGCGGGGGCGGGGGAGCCGCGGCGTCGGAAGCAGCAGCAGCGACAGCAGGAGTTTCGTCCGCCATTGTACCAACGTGTTGGATATTTGGGGGACACACAAAAAGCGGAATGGCTGGAGTCGATGATCTACGATCTACCTCTGAAAGGTGATAATGGATGGATAACACCAGTGATAAGGGGAGATATGATACAGATTGTATGTGAATATTGAAGTGAGAAAACATGAGAGCCCTGTGTTGTTTGATTGGTAGAACGTTCTTATGGACGGACCGAGTGAGAGCCCCTGATGGCCAGGCATGCGCTATTGGGGCATCAGTGATGGCCAATGCATCACGTACAGTACTTCCTAGTGAGCAATGCTGCTGTGTTGAGAGTTCCGTCATATACTGTCTAGCGAATAATAGCAAGAGTCGTCTGCATCGTCCGGAGACTTGGCATTTTCTTGTCTTTAGCTACTGTAATCATAGGAACCTCCGCTTAAAAATCTATTACTGCAGTATTTCTACAGCGTACGAGACTACACATTACAATCAAATCCAATACGTGTACTAAGCGCTCCAAGCCTGACTGAGGGTCAAACAGCAAATGAGCTCAATTGCCCAACGTGGTAAGCCGGCCACAACCAACCAAATAGTGAACGGTGGATCACTACTTTTCACTATGTTGAATCACATGACCTCCATCCTACTTCGTGCATTATATATCTGTATAGCATACAAAAATGAAATGCAAAGCTACTAAGTGCTTGTTCATGAGCGTCGAGTACCGTTTCCTCCAAATATATTCAGTTGCATTGATTTGGTGTTAACGGTACTTCCCTGTACACACAGCATTGCTACTATACTTTGAGACTCCTCATTGCACAATGGTCCTCCCGCTGTTTATCGTCGGCAGTGTTGGGGCTGGTGCGGCCACAGGGTACGGAATGTACCAGGTGGGCACAGCGCTGGCTCTGCCCTCAGACGCCCGAGAGGCGCCACCCAAAAGCGCCAGCAGTTTGGCTGTCGGCGGCGTCTCTGCAGTCGCCGCGTATTCGGCTCAGGGCAAAGTCCTCAATCGCTACTTGGCACATCTGCTGACCTACGAAGTGCCCAAGAACGTGACGACGTGGAGCTTCCGCGACTTCCTGCGCATCGCTGGTCCTCTGCTGGCGCCTCGTTTGGTCATGTTCTCTACGTCCGTGGCGCTCATGGGGTTCGTCTCGACGAAAATGGACATCCCCAGGGACGAAAGATCAGATTGAAGTAAAAATGTGTCAAATCAAAGGCTTTTAGTTCAGAACTCTGCACTCTCTTCGGTGCTGTTGATCGCTCCTGGTAGCGCAGCTGAAGCGTCAGAGCTTTCGTGGGTGGAATCAACTGAGGAGGAGTCGACGACATCGTTCTGGCTGATGCTTGGCAGTTCACTTGTTGTTTCAGTCTGCGGGATTCGTTCCGCATCAATTACCTCATGAACGATCTCGTCTGGCCCCAACTCGTCACCGAGGTATGATTGGAAGGTGCCAAGTCTCGACAGCATATCGTTAAGTCTTGAGGAGAAAACACTCATCTGGCCATCAAGCTTCTGTTCGTACTCTTCGGCAAAGGCCAGCAACCTGATACAACGTTTCGGAGCTTGAGCACCAAACACCACGAATGAACAAGGTAATAACTAAGATACACTTACTGTAATGACGAACCATCGCTGGGCGGATCAGTGGCAGCCTCGTCCTCTGGAACGTATTCAAGCTGCAAGTGAGGCTGGTCAAGACCCCACGCCTTCTTCAGGTCTGAAAGCTTTTCGTCTTCGTCTGGCACAGCTAACATGCCTCGAGTTGCGAGTTGGAGCTTCTTGATGCCTCTTGCAGCTGTGACTCGAAGTTTCTGAACAACGACGAATTAGTGACGACAGGATACGATGTCAGGACTCTGGCTGGGTCTACCTTGGCAAACGACGTTTCTTCGACTCGCATCCCGTGGGCCTCGAGCTGCTGTTTTGCGAGCTCCAGCATGGCCAACCCGTCGATGGCAGCAGCTTTTGCTTTTACTCGTGACGAATCGAAGCGCTCGCGTAGAATAGCAACCACGATATTCTACTCGACGTGTAGCAAGAAAAACAAGAGTCAGTCGCGCCATCAAATAAAGAGAGTGCAATGCATACCAGAACGACAAATGTAGTGGAAAACTGGAAGAGCAAACGGAAAAGCTGCATGTCCACTTGGGCTGCAATATCCAATGGATGCCACCGCCTAGCAAGTGCCCTAGCCATCGTGGCACTGGCAATAATTTCGTGAGCGACATCAAAGCCAAGGGAGCCGAGTTAGTATCACTCACAAGTTACTTTTTTAACATGCTTACATGCCGACAGCGTAGTTCCGGAAACTGGAGCGTGCGGATGGGAAGAGAAGCACACCTGCGTGTGCGAAGCCTAACACGTAAACAAGCAATAGCAGCGCATAGCCCTGCAGTAGGATCTGTGCTCGCTCGAGTTTGTCGACAGTGCTTTCGAGAGGTTTCACCGTCTTGGCAAGTCGTAGCAGACGCCACCACATGAGCACTGCACAAGCTGCTGTAATAGACCGTTCTGTTCGAAGATAGTGCACACTCGCTCCAAGATCAACGTAACCACGATCGGATGATTCTGCAAGAGTTAACAACATCGGAAACGCAGTCTCACGAACAGATTGGACGCGCAAAACGGCAATACTTGCCCATAGCACGACAATCGAAAAGTCAGCGACGTGATTGGGGATCAAAAAGTAGAACAGTCGATACTGCAGCAGCTTGTCGACCTGCTTGTGTGCAAACCACGCAACGCCCACTAACATGCCCAGCTCCGTCAGAAAGCGTGGGGAAACTACGAATAGCCCAGGATACTGGATCAGGTGTAGCGGCGTAACTTGCGCAGAAGCTATGACCTCTCCCCCACCACCTTCCGCGGTCCTTGAGGCGGCAACACCGAACTCGAACAGAAGCTGCACAACACAGTGCAGATCGAACGCTGCATTGTACAGATTGAACCGCACGAATAATGCGCGACTACTCTCATCAAGCCACCGACCACGACGAAGCTTCGTGAGTTCACAGCGAGAATCGCACAAATGCGTAGCAACACTGGTGCTGACGTTGATGCCCAGCCGTGGCAGGAATCGACGGTAGCCACCCCGGCATACACTGCAAGCATTCCACGATATACTTCGTAGTCGTTGCTGGTGGGGGCATCACTCCACGTGTCCTCGAAATACGGCAACTGCGAGACAACAGTTTTGTATTCTGCAGCTGTAGAGTAGGGCGGGTAACACCATTTGCTCTCGTTTTGGTCTGGGAGCGCGCCATTGCACGAAGCAGTCGGGCCAACTCGAAGAAGTCGCAGTTCAACACCACCAAGCAGCATGTTACCGCGGTCTACCATACCCAGCTGCGAGTCCACATCACCTGTGAAGCTGTCGCCATTGTACCAAGTGTCTTGAAACAGCGAGGACTGCACAGGACCTTGCAAGAAGTCCCAGACATCTGCAACTGAATGCACGTCGCGAAATGTCGCCGTCGTTCCTTCTGGGGAGGTGCTGACTCGCCACTTTACATCGACAATGGACCGCCGTACGGCAAAAACAACGTCACTTGAGCGTTGGTCGTAAAGAGCGAAGGTGCAGTTCAGCATAAAGCAGAATAGCAAAAGCGCATACAGCGCTATGTCGGTCCGACTCATCCGATCACGCCGTGCCAACTCGTGGGGGTCAAAAAGCGCACATTTCTGAAAGCTGTGCAGCGTATTCTTAATCGCTAGCCGCGTATGGCGATGAGCTGTACCCGAGTAAGCAAAGAGTGCAACGTAGGCGAGGTCCAGCACCTTGCATTCGTTTATAGCACGATAAGCCTCGGGCAGTGCTGCAACCCGCGCGAGTAGTTGGAAGCCTTCCACTGTCACTTCCTCGGTGTCCAAATGTGATGCCACGGCTTCAACAATCCGGGGAACTCCTGTAAAGTTGAAGATAGCGTGGATTAATCGGATGTCGAGGGCTAACAGGTTAGACAAAGGAACGTGTGAACAAAATTGATGTTAGTTAGTCGGAAGAAGATGAATGGATTGAGACCAACAAAAATATTCGTTTACTTTACTTCTGGTGTGGAGGCCATTGAGTGTTCCAATTGCATGCCAAACCAACTCCGTGTCCGTGACATATTGCTTCATGACAGTCATAGTCAATGCGATGCCGTTATTGTCAATGAAAGTCGCCGCGATTGGCGCTTAAGACCAGTGGACAACAAGAAATTGCCGTTAGAGAAAAGCACAAAACTTTTTCACATACAAACGTTTCACCTTCCGTGACAAAGAAGCCCAGCGGAATCATCACAGCTCGACAAACCTGGAGACTGTGGTCATAGCGCTTTAGTAAAGCCAGCAGCTCCAGTACAAGGTCAGGAGATGAAATCGATTCTTTCACCAGATCTGGTGCATTCAAGCATAGCAAATATATTTCAAGCCACCAAATCAACTCTTTTGGCTGAACATTTACCGTTCATAACGAGACTTCCAAGCGCTCGACAGGCTGCAGCGATGACGTTGTGTTTGTTATCATGGAAGCGCACACATTTCATTAGAATTTCTTTTGCGTCTTGCGCTGCCAAAAACTCCAGTGCCCCGTCGACTAGAAAAATAAGCATCAGACTCTCGAATTTACAAAATCATAAACTCATACCTTACCATGGAGTTTCGAGTAGATATTGATACAGTCAAGCACTGGAACCAAAACCTGTTCGTTATGCACAAACTTGTGAAGTGCAAAGACCGCCAATTGCATTCCATTGGCGCCGAAAAGTCCAAGCCAGGGTTGTAGCCGAAGGCTTGACTGGCACAGGCAAAGTAGAAATTGCCAACATTGGCAAGTGTCTTAAACCCAGAGAGCACAGCCCAAGCGTAGTTGATTTCGTGACTGATGGAATCGCATATGCTTGAAACGCCACGAGATTTAAGCAACGCTAGTAATTCCTTTTCCGCTGGCAATGGCAATGCACTCAGCGTTAAACAGCCCAACTTCAATGGCAACATAGGTCACAATTCCCACGAACCCTCAGTGAGCTCGGCAAACTTCTCCACATCATCACCAACGTCGTTCAGAGGGTGATACGTTCGGACCATCAAGTCCAAGTGTTGAATTGAAGATCTTCGAGTAACCAAGAGTCGTCTTGCCTAAATAGGTCCAGCAAGACAATGCATTGGCGGCAGGTGAAATAATACTACGGTTGCTCATATTACATATTTACTCGCGCCCTGCCTTCAAGGAGGCGATAATTATCGCTGGCCGCCGCTCTGGAAAAAAATGTTTCTCGGTTAGAGACTTTCCGATGTCTCTAGCTGTTTTTCCCCACTTCACTCCTGGGGTTACGTTTTTGTTGACTGCACTCCGTCAATCTGCACTCATTTTGCAACACTTACAAACTAGTGGTACAAAGGTCTCAGCTCCGTCCGCTCGACCCCCAAAATTGTCTCCATCCGTCTATAGCCAAATGGCCCCTGTCGGCTCTCCGTCATCGTACAGGCGCGAGCTTCCAAGACTCACGCTCTTCGACACACCGCGGGCTGACGAAGCCTGAGGTGATAACATCACAGATGGGCCACGAGTCACGATGGGGCCAGAAGCTGGTGGTCGGGAGCTCATGCGGCGCAAATTGTCTAAAATGGAAAGAACAAAAATAGTTAGACTCGAATTATTTGCGTTAAAACATTTTTAGGCGTAATCGGGGAGCTTACTTCTGGCGTTGGCACCGGCGTCAAATTTGTTGGGGCGGATCTCTACGAGTCATAATAAAAGGCAATAGGTTAGCTGAAAATGCCACAAACTCACCAGCTTTCCTTTTAAACATCAGAATCCCAACGCACCGTAAGCCGTCCTGCGGTTAGCACGACTGCCTAAAGGTCCGGCACTCTTCTGTCTCTTGAGCTCCGTCTGCTGCTGCTGAAGCCGTTTCCTGTCCAGATCCAGTTGGTCCAATTTCATGAGGACGTCCCTCCTCTGAGCCAGCAGTTGCGCCAGATCAATGTCCGATTCGCGCCCCGAATCCATCATCATCGTAATGGAGCTTCTAGGGATAGGGATTGCACTGGGGTTGTCCAGTGCATTGGCGGCTGTTTTGGAGATAGTAGGTCTGGCAATCTTCTTATACTCTTTCTTCTCGGCTACTTCTCCATCGTCCATCACGTCGTGTTGCTTCATGCAGTTGACGCAAAACCCGAGTTTAAATGGGTTGGGCACAAAGTCCATACACACATTTTCCTCGTCGGGGTCGTCCACTGGCTCCCCCACCGCGCGTGAATGACCGACGGACTGTTTAGGGGCTTCCCAAAATGCAGTCGCTGTCGAACGGCTGAAGCTCAATTGGGTCTCCCGCCAGGTAACCAGGGTCTTCGTACGAGTGGTAGATAGGGGTAGGATCGTCCTCCACTTGGAGCGAAGGTTTCCGATGCGGTTGGTAGCCTGCTTCTGTGCGGCTGCGATGGACTCGAGAGCGGTTTAGAGGATTGTCTTCTACAGAGGAGATGCGGTGGCGAGGAGGGCGTCCGTTGCGAGCGAGACGGCGAGGCGTGTGGAAGCGCTCGGATAGAGATTGCCGTCTGTGAACAATAAAGAAATTCAAGTGAGTTTGGGGGCAATCAGACAGTAAGTTAGGACACTCACTTTTTGCGTCGACGCTTCGCTGCGGCCGGAGGGGACGGAGCTTCCAGTAAAGTGTCTAAATCCACGCTTTCCACGTTAGGGGCCGACCATCGACCCTGTTCCTGCTCTCGCTCTCGCTCGTTGCGTCTAGCGTCAGGATGGGACAGAACGAAGGGGTGAGTCCAAGGTAGAGAGAGCATTAAGGGCCGACACACACTCACCTCTGGTACAGTCCACCGTTTTCACTCAGCACGACTTGGGACTGCGAGACACACAAAGAGGGAAAACGGCCACACAGTTAGAGAGAGAGAGAGAAAGAGAGTTTAGACACAACAATCGGCCACACCTCGCTATTTCGTGTGCAGGAGTTCCCCATTCTGGCGGCGGCGTTCGCACTCTGGGGCGGCGGCCTTTGACTGAGGTCGATAGAAAGCGCCTCCGGAGTTGGGCCTAAGTCAAGTCCTTTGCAAATGGCCTTCTTCCCCTCCTTTGGAACAGAACAACTACAAATCCGCCCCGTCTGCGCGCCTCTACAAAGAGGCAGTTTCTACATCCCAAAAAAATCCCTTGGGGCATACAAACACCAAGTGGCGGCGCATCATGTCTTTTGTGGCGGGCTCGTCTCTACTCACCTTCTTTACCGCAGCTCTACTGCCACTCAACGTTGACTAATGACACCGACCTGGTTCACCGAAAGTACTCACTGACGAACAGCTCCGTTATTTGCTGCTATTGATGGAGACAGCATCCAACTAATTTACACTAGACGATGTCAAGTGTAAAATAGAGCTCTCTGGCTTTCGCGGAAGGGATTCAATAAGCAATTGCATGCCCTAATATTTGATTGTACTACCGCTCTTTATATCCGATGGTTTTATGGAGACAAGTCTTGCGATTCGATGTAACAGCAAAACCCTGGGTATTTACTGCGGCTGAGGAAAGGTGGTCATTAAATATCATAATGAGCGCCGTAGATTGACACGCTCCGAGCGCTGCTAATCTATACGCTTTTTGTGTCAAAATACTTTTGAGTCTCTAAACAGTCGACCTAAAGAGGCTCGCAACGCTGGTGAAATGGCAGCTGCAAACACGTTAGGAGGGCTGATCGCGTCTAGTCATTGCTAGGGGGCTGTAGAGCGACAATGGCGCCCCCGAATCATCATAACCCAAACAAAGAAGCTTGGCCGTCGTAGATATTTTTGTAGTTGTACACTGGTTTGCCAACTTCGGTACAACTTGTACACAACTGGGCAAATCTCGGTACAACTTGTACACAAATATATACAAAATGTACACACTGACTGGAAAACGCTTCTATTGTGGTCCCATATATCTAACTGGTTGGTTCGAGTGCAACACACAACCAGCGTCGACCATCGTCTGTGACGTGTGACGGCCCGTCAGTCGAGGCATCTCGCGATGGGAAGTGCCAAACGTCTCCAATATGCTGCGGTCGCGATGAAAACGGCGCTGGCTCATGGACCTCCACCCGACGACCTCTCACTTGGTAGTGGACCTGGTGGCGCTCCTTCCAGCGCCCGAACGCGCGGTTGTGGATCATCTGAAAGTGGTGGTCCCGCATCTCGTCGTTGGAGACCAGGAGAGTGCGGCCGCCGAGCTTCACCGCCGCGTAGAGCCAGTACCAATCGTCGTTGTTGCCCACTTGGCAGTTAAACATGGCGTGGCGAGATCGCCACTCTGCAATTTGCTGGCGGTGCGACGGAGGAACCTCCTCGTCCGTGGTGCGGCGCTGGTGCAAAACGATCAGCACCTTCTTGTCCTGCGCCTCGTAGTGCTGCATCATAAGCGCGATCTGTTCGTAGCTAAAACCACCTCTGCAACACACAGCACAGACAGACACAAGGAGCGAGTTCAGTAGCCATTCCGACACGAACAGCGTTAAGAAAAGGCTGTGCGGACATTATAAACATACACAACGCGTAACATACCCGTCAAAGTTCTGATTGAAATATCCGACATTGGCGGCGTCGATGATCACATCAAAAGGCCCGAACTCCTCCAGCCATTGCTTAAACTCATTCCATTGCGCAATGCGCTTCTCATCCGTGCGCACAAGCTTCTCAATCTGTTGCATTTGTTGCATATGTAGCGCGCACACACACATAGCATTACAACCACCATGTTTGCATCATAAAACTCCAGATGGCTCTTTTTACCAGTGCCACGCACCTTTTCAAGCAGTGCTCTTTCGTGCTCTGGCGAGAGCTCCAATGATCGCAGCTGGTCACCCGTGACAGAGCTCACGCCTTCCTTGCTCACGGTTCCCTCAGTGATTTTCCATTTGCGTCCGTTCACCTGTGCTGCCTCGCTGCAGTCAACAAAAATCACACATGATCTCAACTATCAACATATGCGTCGTTGTTTCTGCCGTCACCGAGATGGCAGCATCAGTATCAGTACTGTATACACACCAGCTGAACCAATCTTTGAGTACTTCCCACGCTGCGGGTCCAGGCTGCCAAATGTCCTCGATAAACATGTCCAAGAACGCGTAAAAGCGCTCAGAGTTTTTCGCCTTAATACATACGCGAAGCAGCGCCAGGTAATCCTCTTCGGTCGGCTCGAGGGAATGCAGCACGAACTTCTCGTGCACCCACACGCACTTGTCCAAGTCTCCCACTTCGCTGTGAGCCTGCAACAAAGGTCCAAACGTGCGTAGCTTGGGCATCACTTTATCCGCTTCCAAAGAAGCAATCAGCTCTTCACAGGCTGAAAAGTCTTGCACTTTGCTGCACAGTTTGATCAACGCACTGGTGGTAGCTTCGTCCACGACAGACTTTGCACCTGAGGACTCGCCGAGCTGCTTCATGTCCTTGTAGACGTGAAACGCGCCTTCCTTGAAGGTAGCCGCGTCTTCAGCTTTACTGCAAATGTTGATCACCACTTGATAAATGTATGGAGCAATTTTCACCCCTTCGCTCTTCATTTGCGCGTAGAGCTCCAGAGCTTTGGTGGCATCCCCTGCATTTGCGCATTGGCCAACCTGGAAACGGAACTGCATCTCCAACTTTTGCTCAGGTGTCTGCAGCACGTCCACCGTCGAAGAAAGATAGAATTAGTCACCCAGCTATTGGTATCTGACTGAAAATACGATTTTACCATTTTGCGCTGACGTCGGGCCTCCTTTTTAGACACTTTGCGCTCTGTACGGGGCACAATAGGAAGTTAGAGCACTGCAAAGTGACACACATGAGCGTTGGCAATAGTCGTTCTTTACCTGGTGGAGCGACATCCGGCGCTGGCTCACCCTCAGCGACGCGTTTGATCCCGACGAGGCTCGCCATTCAGTGGCTAGTGGCGATAAATGTTCTGGGTATTACCGCCGTTGAGGTTTTTATCATAAAACCTCATTAGCAAATCCGCAGTTAGTCTCCTTTTTTAAAAAAGAGAAGTCCGCTATACTTTAGTTAAAAATAATAGCATTACGAAGACGTCGGACCTAGATAGCCCGGGAGAACAAGGATCGAGGATTCCATTACGGGGTGCATGCTCGACACAGCTATCGCGTCATGTTGAGGTTAAACATTCCTGACTGAAGTAGTAAGTTTGAGCAGTGTTATCGTGTAATTGTAAACTAGACTTACGGAATACTTTATTAATACAGTAATTTTGTTGAGGTTGCGCAAATGTTGACCTATACCTGTTTACGCGGAAGTAATCCGTTGAGAGTCGTCAATAGCCTCTTTCGAGGTATTCCTAGCATAAAGCTGCTGTGGTAGATATTTAAAGGTACTTGATAGCAATCCGTGTTAATGTCAATAAAGGTCGTTGAAGTTTTCAACCGGAAACATGCACACGTGTTTGGGCCGAGTTCAACATCGAGAAGATCGATTGCATGCGGTTAGCAATCAGCCCTGTCGAGGCACAGCCTACCTCGGCCAACTGCAGCTAATGCTTGCTGCAGTTGAGTTGGAGTGCCTCCAGCTGGCGCACGAAGTGTGGACGCGCTACGAAGTGATCGCGCCAGAAGTGCAGTGACTTCTGGCACGCGTCGACCAGCTACTCCTCGACTGGAGAGGTCACGTGAGCAACGTGGCGCAGCGGACGCCAGTGTCGACAGGTCAGCGCAATGAACGTGAAGCGGTGATGGAGGCACGGCGACAAGACTTGCGTCAACAGACGTTGGAATTGGAGGAAACGAGAGCTTTGGAG
This sequence comes from Phytophthora boehmeriae, assembly GCA_011947355.1. Taxonomy (NCBI): domain Eukaryota; phylum Oomycota; class Peronosporomycetes; order Peronosporales; family Peronosporaceae; genus Phytophthora; species Phytophthora boehmeriae. The sequence continues at coordinate 181,434 of JAAVTJ010000145.1, read as the reverse complement.
CATAATGAACGTAATCAAACGATTAATTTGACGACACAAGGACTTGTATTTATTGATGAAGACATTTGGGTGAGTGACGATGCGGCACAGCGCCATGTTGATGAAGTGACGAGCCGATTATCAACCAAGAACTTTGATGAAAACTACGAAGACAAATTAGAAATTTGCAGCGCCGCTTGCAAATCCACCTGTGGTCTCTGGGAGAACAAGGCGGTGGCTTTGTGGAGAATTGGCGCTCCATTTGCTCGATGTATACCGTTTGAAAGCCTCGCTGTGATTAGTGACCAATATCACAAATACAAGCCTGAGGGTTACCCCAAGAAGGCTAAGGCTACATGAAGTTTTGAGCACGTACAATTTGGAAATAATCTGTGCTATTGCATAGGTCAAATGCAGCTGACGGCTATGCCCGAACAAATTTCGCCTAGATCACTGGACTATTTCGTAGCTCAATCTGATGGTGCAGCAAGTCCCCGATTACAAGAGGCACTTTGCACCACCAAGCCATCGATATCCATGGCATTCAATCCCATTCTAGCAAAACAAGGGCCTTTTGCTTGACAAGTTAAATATGACCGACAGGATGATTGCGGTGGATAGTCAACGATTGTGCAATCACGATAGTTTGTTTATAAAAGAATTATTCAACAAGTGTTCTCGATAAAAACTAGGACGTGAGGGGGAGATGATTGCGAGACAACTAAATGCGAGATTTATCACACGAAGCTGAAATTTGGAGGGGCGTAGCTAATTATTAAAATACGCATCTCGCAAAGTTTGAGTGACGGAGGCATAGTACTTCGAGCGCAATTGCCGTGACTATGCCGGAAGGGGTGTTTTTCTTGCTTATCAAGCGGCACTGCATAATACTGTGCCTTTTTTAAGTTTAGGTCTAACTTTACATAAATAAATAGCCTAACCTCAGCAAATTAGCGTGGTTTTATTAATTAGCAATACAGACAGGAAGACCCTGCAAATCAGTATACGAGGGCAAAAACGTGGTTTTATCTAATTCGTTGTAGTAATTCCTCAGAAATATGACGAGGATAGGGTTTATTTAGCATTTTGACAGTGGACCTAGACGAGACTCTAACTCGAGGGCGAGCATGCCTTCCACGCGATTTTCTTAGAAATGCCACCACCTACGGCCATGAATTGATACAGATTCGGTTTTGAGTATGCATCCGTGCGTGTGTGCAAAATTTCAGCTTCGTGCTCGCATTTAGTTGTCTCGAATTTACCCCCCAAAATCGCCCTTTTCGTCATAGTTCTTACCGAGAACGCTCTCTTTGAGAAGTGTCATATTTTCAAACCTTTCGTAGATATTTGATCTACCGACGAGTGCAGATGATCAGGCATTTACTTCATGTAGAAGGCGATAAAGTAGAGTAAGTGATTAACGCTAGCGTGTGAGCCTTCGCATATTGTCTACTACTACGTAGCTGCAACAAATTAGCAGACAGATTGAGTCGATTGATTGCCCACTTAGAATTGGCGGACAAGTGCATCCGTGCGTTTATTTGTCGCAGTATTTGCCAGTGGACACACCACCAGCCGAGCCGCTATCCGAGTTCAGCAGAGAGAAATTCTGCTGCGTTGTGTCGTCTGTGGACGGGGCGTCAGTCCCGACAGGTGCGGGCGTGGTGGTGACCGGGACAGTCGGAGCCGTGGTCTGAGGGGCAGAGGTCGGAGCTAGTGGGGCAGGCGTCTCGGCAGCAGCAGTGGCCGAAGGGGTCGATGGGGCCTCCGTCGCGATAGGAGCAGTAGTGGACGGGGCCTCCGTCACCGTAGGCACTGTTGTCGGTGCCTCTGTCGGTGCCTGGGTATTTGGCACCTGAGTAGGTGCCTCCGTAGCCGGCACAGGAGTAGGGGCGGGAGTAGGGGCCTGCGTGGGTGCCTGAGTGGCAGGGGCTGTAGTCTCTGGGGCCGGGGTACCAGCAGGAGCAGTTGTTTGAGGTGCAGCAGGAGCAGTTGTTTGAGGAGCAGCCGGAGCAGTTGTTTGAGGAGCAGCCGGAGCCGTTGTTTGAGGCGCAGCCGGAGCGGTCGTTCCCGGAGCAGGAGTAGATGCGGCGGGGGCGTCCGTCGCCGGGGAAGTTGTAGCTGGCGCGGTGGAAGCCGGTGCTGCGGTTCCCTGAGTGGAGATGGCTTTGCACGTCGCGTCGAGGTTGGTGATCTCGGTCATCAGCACGATGCCGTTGCCGACGATGCAGTTCGTCAGGTTGAAATTGGCGCTGCCCACCAGCGCCGAGATAACGGTGATGCAGTCGTTCGACTGGCAGATCGTCTTGACCTGCTCCGGGGCGGAAGCGGCATCCACAGTCGTGAGGTCCACGGAGCCGTCCAGGGCCGCAGCGAAGTTGTTTTTCGTCATGCACGACACCAGCTCCGTGTTCACGTTGAGGCCTGCGTAGGCGTCCACCAGCGTGTTGCTTTCACAGTTGTCCAGCGCGTCGGCGGCGGCAAACGCCAGCAGAGTAAGAACACTTCCAAAGGTCCAGCAGCGCATGTTTAGTACCCGTCTACGGTAGCTGCTTTGTGAGACTGCAGGTATTGAGTCAAACTGTCTTCTCCTTTGCCGGACAAGAATGAAATGAGGGCTTTGCTCGGGAACTCTGTCTCCGACTCGGAGACGGATGCTTTGAGCTCTCAATCGACGAACTGTGGTAGAGAACGGCTTGGTCGGAGCCTTCGCAACCACGAGACCGGAGACGCCGGGAAGCAGCTGGGTGCGACGGACGAGACATTGCACAAAGCGGCGACGTGCCTCTACGTTTCGCGAATGGGCTCGCGACCACGCCATCGAAGCAGGAAGGTTCGCATGTGGCGCCACGCAACGGGTGTTTTCCCGGCGAGCGGTGGCGATTCCGACAAAATCCTCGAGTCTCGAAGATTTAACAGCATGACGACGAGATGGCTTCCAGCTGGCGAGTGACATGACTTGACTTGAGCATCGAGGTGGTTCATGCGCTGCGTTTGGTTCACTGCAACGTTCGATCTCGCTACATATACCTCAAGTCATTTCTGCACGCTGAGCTGACGACGTGGTCATCTGTACTTCTCGTTTTAGTTCGAAATGTTCATGCGCAGCAATGGATGGGTGTCTCTCTCGAGATTGAGATAGAGAGTGCGTGATCACTCCTTGCAACGCCAACTATTGTTGGGAGCTCGACTGCAGGGCATCATGTGCGAGTATGGTTTTCCTAACTGGAAGGTACTGCCATCGGGTAAGGTCGCCTCTATGCTGTTTGTCTTGCTACGCACCGCAATTTTTGCGGGCAATTGGCATTCACATCTCAGCACCCCACATCCTGCCCGTGGTGGGCAGCATGCACCATGTGTTGAAGCCAGCCTGTCCAGTTGAGGCACTTGCACTTTATTACAGGTGCCAAGCCATTCAACATCTCATCGCGTCCAGCACAATCGGATTAAGACCGTGTAAGCGGTTGTCGGCACCATGACCGGACTCGATTGCTCCATGCAGACCAAAGCTTGGAGTATCTTCTGGTGAGTTGCATGCATTAATCTCTTTAACGCTGCCCTCCAACACTAACCAGCGTACATTGACGGTCAACTATAGGCACAAGACCGAGATCAAATTGATAGAGCAACCGGGACCAGAGGCACCAGTGTTTGCAATTTCACGCCCCTCACTCTTTGGTGGACGAGAGGAATTCCCACTACAGTACCCTGCGCGGTTGGAACCGCAGACAGACCGAGATTCATCTCGCCTTCGCTTTAGTGTGCAGCATGGAAGGAAGCGGCGACATTTCCAAGCCCCCGATCCGGAAACATTCGAGGCGTGGCGATCAGCGTTGGAGCAGGCACTTGACCCTCCCGCTGAGCCAGTCCCAGCAGCCCCGCAAAATACCAGTAACGGAAGTCAAAAGCGGATTCGTTTCCAGACCCCTTGTACGAAGTCTACCAAACAGCCAACGTGCTACACGCGTGACTCCAAGAACTCAAAACTCATCTGGATCCACCGTCCTGCAGCATCGCTTGCGAGCGCAGATCGTCTTGAAAATGTGGAACCAACCAGCATGGAACCAACCAGCATTAAACCCGACGTTACCATTATGTCTGATCACGTCGAGGCAAGTGATGTTATTGCTATCAAGATTGAGGAGGCAGAACCTGAAAATGCCAAACTGGAGATTATTGGCGACAACACTGAGGAGCTTTCAGTTACAGAGCCCTCTAGCAACAATGTTGCTGGCAACTTTTGTGTGGCCTCCTTGTCGCACGAGATTGTAGATGATGATGTATTCGAAGTCGAGGCGGAGGGTACACATGATGAATCTGACGTTGTTATTGGAGATGCTGCTGACGAGGTTGTCATCAGTACAGCTACAGCCGTGGCGACGGTAGTCGTTGCAGCTGCTGCTTCCGTAGGCGATGAAAGCCCTGATCTTGGCAAGGCTTTAACCACCAACGAGGGAATCGAGAAAGAGGAGGTTGTTGAGCCTGCGGTTGGCGATGTCGGCGAGGGTCTGTAGCTGCAGAAGTTGTACTGGTTGGTGCCACTAGCACTGGCACCCTGATCGGTGACGCTGAATCGATTGTTGCTAGAGAAGTCCTGCCTGATGGCGCTGAGGATGCCAACATCGAAATGGAAATTGATGAAGAGTTTGTGTCACCCGCAGTTGTAATCAGCAGCGATGACACTTACAAAGGCGGTGAAGCTTCACCGGAAGTTGGGCATGACGAGGAGTTCGAGATCAACCTGGATGCTGGACGTATTGTTGCTGCAAGTCTCGGCGACAAAGACTCAGCAGAGTTCATCGCCTGCACAGGCGCAGTTGCAGCCTCTGATTCGGATGCCTTAATAAGTCCGGTGGAAACCTACAAATGGGTCCCGCTTGATCCCTACAGTTCGAGGCTTATCTGGATGCGTCGTCTTGTTTTGTTAAGCGGAGATTCTAGTCCTTCCCCAAAGCCAAGCAAGAAACGCGCAGCACCTGCCCGGAAGTGGCTGTCTGTTGATCCAAGCAGCACGCGGTTGATCTGGATTCGTCGAGTTGAATGCACCGCTCGAACCAATTCGCGGCACAAGGCTGCCGTGAACGCTCGAACATGGGTTCCACTCGACCCGAGCAGCTCCAGGCCAATCTGGGTCCGGCGTTCTGTTGTCCCAGTTGGGCAACACCGGCACTGAGGTCCGAGACGAATGCGGTATAATAGCTCAAATTGTACAAATATGCACTCGCCATTCATTTTGCTGCTTGTGCCCCTATTTGTCTGTTTTGCTTTGGTAGCGCTGCGGTAACTCCATTGTCGTCACGGGTGTGAAGTATTTGGATAGTCCATCGAGTTGTTGTCCATTCAAATGCGAGCTGTGTGAAATTCAGACCAACGAGCCAACACATCAATCTCTGCTGGGCAAACATCTCGTGCGCTAGTCGAACGCCAGCTCGAAGGATAACTCAGCTTCTTCATCTGTATGAAACACTTAAAGTCACTGACGGGGTGAGCGCAAGGATTTGCGCTTTGTACCTTGAGAGAGCCGTCTTCGGAGCTTTGCATCAATGAAATATGGCCGCTCACACTATAAGCAGCCAACATTGCACTTCAACGTGCGAGGTTGCGCCCGGCCAAGCTTCGATGTCGCCCACTTGTATATAATCTTGAACAACTTCACTTGGTGGCATTGTACAGTGTAATTAGTGGGCAGCAACTTGTATGATAACGCACGCTCACGTAGTAGCGAGAACAAGGCAACAAAGCTAGGAGTGCTGGCTTTAGGAGCTAACCAATGCGGAAGGTGGTGGCAGCCACCGCCATTATGGCTGGAAATTGTTGTTTTACGCATTTGTTAAGTTAGCGATAAAATGCTTGGCGATGACTGTTTCTTTCGGCACCATTGGTGCCATTACCAACGGGTGGAACTGAAGACCATTTTTTTTTTGTTATCCATGACTTTTGCTGTACCAAGCACCAAATACCATCCAGTTGCCAGCACTTCACAGTAGTGTCACGTCACAAGCCACGAGAGTTTGGACAAATGAAACACCGTCCGTCTTCACGCCGTCTTCGTCTTCTTCTGCATCATATTGAAGTATCTTGAAAACTTGCGCCAGGTCGGATAGTTCGGGTCACTTTTTCTTAGAGGGTTTCGATTCAAGCCAAACAACGTGTACATCGTCACGGGGTTCTCTCCAGCTTCCATCCACTTCTTGAACACCTCACGCTCCTTCTGGGTAAACTTTTTGGTTAACGCTTGCTGCCTCTTGATAATTTTCTGCAGTCCTTGAACTTGGAACGCCCTCTCTTCATCTAGCAGATCCGTCGAGTCTTCTTCATCTTTAGCAGTCTCTTCCCTTCGAAGGAACCTCTTCTCGCTGCTGTCATTCGGTTCATCGCGAGTTTGGAGCGGAGTGTCGGCCGAGGCTGCCAGAGAGATCTTGGGTGTTGTGGCCGAAACGGTCCGAGAGCTACAACCACGAAGCTCAGACGCATGCTTGATCTTGCACCAGCTTTTGGTGGAGTGCTTTTGGGGTGTTCGGAACGAGCAATTTGCAGACTGATGGGACTGGTTCAGTGAATCCGACTGCCAGTCTCTGACCGAACCAGAAGCTCCTGCACATCGCAGTATGACATCTTGAAAAAATACTCATGCTTTTCCGGTATGGCGCACATCACGAAAGTGATCTCTTTCACCGTGTACTGTACACACATACAGTACCGTATCTTGTGTCTGTGTGTCTGTGTAGTTTTAGTAATCGAAGCCTACCGGTACCTACACTAGTAGTAGGAATTGGCCGTGCTTGCCCAGAGGCACTACGCACGGGGTCACAGGCAGGGAGGGATACGCGCGCTGCACATTTGGCATGCTGTCACTGGACTGACAGTGCCAGGGTATGCTGATTTGATGACTAGGTGAAAAAATTACAATAAGGACGATTGTTGACACTTTCATGAAGAGAGGAGAAATTGAGGAGGCTGCCGGACATGAAGATTTTTCTATTCGACAGAACGCTGAGGCTCCCTTCTCACAAAGTTCTGCATTGTGTCTGCCTACCTATCATAAACCCGATGTGAATAGTTGAGATAGTTGGATACCAACTACCTCAACTTATAGCCGACAGGAGCGCGCCAAGGTGACGGAAACTCCAGGGCGTCTACATATAGGAGACGAATCCAAGGAGATCGTCATTTCACTCCCCAATCAGGAGATTTTGGCATGAGGACGGTAAACTGCATTTACAATCTCTACGTCTGCCGTTTTAGTCTCGGCTTGTCTCTGAGTCAACCAGAAAGCTTAAAAGGTTGGTTGCAGACAACCGGTAAGGCGAAGATTGTACCTTGTCTACGGATACGTGTTTTAAACAAATAGCACGATGCGATTGATGAGCATCAACTGTTCACTCAATCTTCTCGATCTACTAGCACTTCCATAGTAACTACAGATTACTGCAGAACTACCCTCCAACGTGAGCTTATCTCTGGCTGGTCTCCCAGTTCTTAGGCTGGTACACCGGAGCCGTCGATTTCGGCAGAGGAGCCTTTCCCATGATGATGTCGGCAGCCTTCTCAGCGATCATGATCGTCGGTGCATTCAGGTTGCCGCTCACAATATTCGGCATGATGGATGCGTCAACGACACGCAAATTCTCCACCCCATGCACACGCGTCTCCGGGTCAACAACCGTGTTGTCGTCCACGCCCATGCGGTTCGTACACGACGGGTGGTATGCGCTCTCCGAGTGCTGGCGAATCCACGCGTCAATTTCGGCGTCCGTCTTCACGTCCTTGGACGGAGAAATCGGGTCGCCACGGTACTCGTCGAACGTCTTTTGTTCCAAGATCTCGCGCGTGAGTTTCACACCAGCACGCATATCGACGAGATCTTCCTCCACGCTAAGGTAGTTCGGTTCGATAATCGGGTGCTCGTGCGGGTTGTTGCTACGCAGCTTGAGCCATCCACGGCTCAGAGCACGCATGGGCGAGCAGTGTGCCTGAATGGCGTGATACGCTCCAGGCGTGAGCTGGCCAGTCAACGATCCAGGCAGGAAGTGATACTGCAGGTCCGGGTGACGCTTTCCGGGGCACTGCGGATGAAGCCACCCGACTCCAAGTGAGCTGACGCGCCCATGCCAGTTTGCCGGAAGATCCATTCCAGACCAATTGCAACCATTTTGTGCGGGTATTTCCTGTAATGGGAGTCAGAAGCAAGTTAGCAGGCAATTCAAACAGCAATTCTCTCCAAAATAAACAAGCACAACAATTGCCCGGCGACGTACCACGTGGCGTTGTGCAGTGTGATCGGCTTCTTGCACATGTACTGGATGTACATGTCGAGGTGGTCTTCCATGTTCTGGCCAACAGCAGGCACGTGCTGAACAACAGGCACGCCCACTTCCTTAAGGTGATCAGCGTCTCCAATACCCGAGAGCATCAGAAGTTGAGGCGAGTTAATCGCTCCACCCGACAGAATGACCTCCTTCGCAGCGTGAACCTGCGACGTGGTCTTCGACTTGCGGTCTTCAGTCTCAATGCCAATCGCCTTCTTGCCTTCAAAGACAACCTTGTTCACAAAAGTGTCCGTCTTGACCGTGAGATTCGGGCGCTCCATCGCCGGTCGCAAGTAGGCAGACGCAGTGCTCCAACGGAACCCCTTCCACACCGTCATGTCCATCCAGCCGAAGCCTTCCTGCTGATAACCATTCATATCTTCTGTGAAGGGATAACCAGCCTCCACACCAGCGTCAATGAACTTCTTGAACAGAATCTGATCCTTCTGGTTGCCGCGAGTGACGTGGAGGGGGCCGTCTCCTCCTCGGTAGTCGTCGGGTCCAAGCTCGTGGTTCTGCGCCTTGCGGAAGTACGGGAGACAGTCAGCATAGCTCCATCCCTTGGCGCCACTCTCTTCCCAGTCGTCGTAGTCGTAGGCGTGTCCTCTAATGTAAACCATTGCGTTGAGGGACGAGGAGCCGCCCAGCACGCGACCTCGAGGCCACGGGAGACGGCGGCCGTCCAGATGTTTCTGGGGCTCTGTGTGGTAGAACCAATTGTACTTGTCGTCGCCCAAGTTGTAGGTCAGAGCTGCTGGCATGTGGATCTTCCACGAGTCCCATTTGCTGCGATCGTCGGGCCCAGTCTCCACGAGGAGCACTTTGTTGCTCGCGTCTTCCGTCAGGCGGTTGGCCAGCACACAACCGGCGGATCCTCCGCCTACGATCACGTAGTCGTACTCTGCCGACGCAGCAGAGCTGAGAGCACGAGAGAAGGCGACGGAAGGCTGGCAGCGCAAGGCTGAAGGAGAGCGCAGCGAGTGGCGCAACATCATTCACAGTGGGGGGACGTTCAACGTGTGCGGTTGCGAGCCAATCTTGAAATGACCCATCCTGCTTTTTGTCGGTTACAACCTATCATTCAGCATTCTACATTGCGTAAATGCATAGTTTGCTTTTCATAGTTTAGGCAAGCTCAACCAGCCATTATCCGGCAAGATTGGTCGAGAAGAGCGGGATCCTTCAGTGACAGGGGATCTACATGCACACGCAGGCACTCAGTGAATGGACTCCAAATTGAGGCTGTTGAATCAACACTTTTCAGCTCGCGTTTCAAAAATTGATCAACCGAGACCACATGTCGCAGATTTCGCTGCCCGAAAGATACGGAGAATAGTCCTGGTTTTGCCCGGCTGATGGCACACTTACCAAAATGCTGCCAGCACTGCACAAATGCTGCATTCTCCTGTCTGCACGCGGTCGCTATCGACGCATTGCTGTTATGGTATTATTACTTGAGCCTATATGGCTGACCGGCTCCATCGATGCGAGCTTTGGTTGCTGCTGTTGTCACAAAGCGCATGGCGAGTCCAGACGCTACAAGCACCATCGGTGATAGCTGCGCGCCTGTCGCACTGCCTACCGGTAGTAGGGTGGGTACGGCTGACGAGTGGCCTTCGACTGCATCTCTTCCAGTCAGCCCCGAAAGGGAGTCGGCACTGCTATTGATGTCTGAGCGCTGGACCATGAGCTACGATCACCACCATAAAAATCCGCCGAGCGGAATCACAACTGGAAATTCTACAAGTGGCCATCGATGCAGGTGTGGGGCTCAATAGTAGACATGAATCTGCCACAGCATGGAGGTTAAGCAGGGACTTTGTTACACGCGCCAGCGCATTGAAGAAAACAAACACCGGAAGCAGCGTTGGCTAAGAAGCGGAGACGACTCCCCGTTCATCAGAAGTCGATCCGTTGACAATCGAGCCAAGCGGCGCCGGAAATAACGATTCAAGTGATTAAAGCGGAGCATTCCCAGAAGATTTCTGGTGAGCGATGCCTACACATAACAACATGGCGACGACGGACGCGATGCTGCCGGCGCATGAGCGGCGCACCGGCCAAATCACCAGTCTCCACGAGTTCCAGCAGCGCGCTGCCCGCTACGAAAGACGCGGCGGAGTCGATCATAGCAGTGCTGGGGGATTTCCAGGCATTCCCATTTGGGATGAACTACTAGATAATGGTCTTGAAGTGGCTCCTGATCGTCGTGGGAGTGGCAGCGCCTCAGAGCTAGCGAATTTCCGAGCCTATGGGTCGAGACGCTCGATCTCGAACGTCTCACTGTTTGGTGGCAATCGAGGTCGCGCTAAGAGCAGCCATCAATACTATCGCCGCCAACTTAAGGCGATTGGTTTCCTCATTCTGTTGGGTATCATTGGAGGGCCCATGAACTACGGTATTCGGATGTAAGTGCTTTTCTACGCCATGCTTACATCAGCAAAGCATTTATTTAGCGAATTGTGCTGTGTATGCAGTCTGTTCAACTACCTCATTGCCCTGCGAGAGTGGCTCGTCAACCAGGCGCCTACGTACATGTCAAAACTCGCCGCTTGGACGTCTCACACCATCATTTTTCAGGGCTGGGACTATTCTTCACTCAATTTGCACCTGTTGCTGCTGGTTCGGGGGTCTCGCAAATGAAGTCGATTCTCACTGGAATCGATCCGCGGATGTACCTTCCAGGGTATTTCGACTTCTCTACGTTCCTCGCTAAAGTTGCAGGCCTCGTTTGTTCTGTCGGGGCAGGCCTAATTGTCGGCACAGAAGGCGCCTACGTGCACATCATGTCCATTGTCACGCATCACCTACTGAAGACACCGATGTTTGAAGGCTTTAGTGCGCACTTGAATGGGCGACTTCAATTGCTGTCAGCGGCTTGTGCTGTCGGCGTATCGTCAGTATTTTCCTCCCCCATTGGCGGCGTGCTTTTCTCCATGGAGGTCACTTCTACCTATTACCTCATGTCCAACTACATGAAAGCGTTTCTCAGCGCAGTGTCTGGTGCTGTAATGGTGCGTTTGACATTGGTGCTGGCTCAGAGTAAAACGTCTCTGGCAACTCGGGCAGTACTGAAGACGCAGTTTCCTCCCACGCCATACTCGATGTGGGAGATACCACTTTACATCCTCCTAGGGGCCATCTTAGGACTGTTCTGCACAGCAATGATGTGGTTTGTGCGCATTGTTGCCGAGTGCCGTAGAGATTTACGGAATTCTTCAAAGACGTGGAAGCATGTGTTGGTAACGTGGGTCGATCCCCTGGTCGTGGCGACATTGACAGGGGTGCTGACGTTTGTTCCTGGCCAATATGCTCGACGTAACTCGATGGATGACCTTGCCATCTTGTTCACAGAAGGTGAATTACCGTCGGTGTGGCAAGAAATCTCTAAATACTACGCGCTGTCGATCCTGACAGCCGTGTACATGTTCCTGCTTCCGTTGTGTATTACGCTAAGAATTCCAACAGGGATTTGGGTGCCATCTTTTATCGCGGGTGCTGCTTTTGGGCGTATGTTTGGAGAGATCATTACCACAATATGCCCTCACCTCAACGCATTACCAGGTGCGTACGCTTTGGCAGGAGCTGCTGCGTTTGGGACTGCGGCAACCCGTGCAATATCCGTGGCAGTCATCACCCTGGAGATTACAGCCGCGATGTCGATGATCCTCCCGATATTTTGCGCAGCACTGGCAGCAATGGCAGTCTCCAACCTATTCAAGGAAAAATCTATCTACGACACGCTGCTGGTAGTGAACGGTATGCCGTTTTTGCCCCTCATCGACTTCGAGCCCACGAAGACCGCAGGAGACATTGTGGAGAACTGTTTAGTATATTTGACGAAACGAACGACAATTGCCCGTGTACTGCTAGCTCTACAACGCCTACCCCACCACGAAATTCCAATCGTTGACGACGAAACTTCGATGGTCCTACTCGGTGTTGTCAGTGGATCTCAATTGCGGAGGTTCGTGAGGAACTATTATGAGGTGCACCGGATTCACGGCGTTGATGAAGATCTCGGGGAAAAGGCGGCCCGAAAGGAAGAAACTTTGCTGTCGTGGGCCACGATTAAGGACAAGCTCACATTTAACGTTCTGGCCGACAACACTGGAGGATTTCACGGTTTAAGTTCCGTCGACATCACGTACAACGCGCTGACAACCCAGGGACCACACGCTAACGACCTTGTAGAAGGTGCTGTCCCGTTCCTCATGGATGATGACAAAATGTTGCGATTACTGAATGAAGGCTGGGATGCTGCTAAAACCGCCAAGCTCAACGACATAGTTAAGATCACTGAGGGGAGGATCTGCATCATTCGGCCGATGGCCATGACAATCTCCAGTAACACTCCGCTGGACGACCTCCACATGATTTTTACCATGTTGCGGTGTGATCACTGTTTTGTTTGCGATCATGGCGCACTGGAAGGAGTCGTCACCACGAAAGGACTGCTGCGTTCAGGCAAGTACTCCACTGCATTGGAGGACTAGTCACATCAAACCGAAATCTCGGTTCGATTTGTCCGGGCTTTGTGTGCAACTCTGAAGCGTTAGCGCTGGGTATCGGTCTCGGCTATTATACAGTAGAAGTCGTTGAGGCCAAGATAAGCGGATCAGTCTACGACACGTTATGTGGAGATGATCGACGGCCTGCTGATAGTCGTTGTGTTGTGAGCACTTCAATTTTTTTATGGTGGATGTTGAGCCGAAGACAAATGTGTTGGGGTGGTCGTCGAGATATTACGGTCAGTATATCACCAATAGTTGTGGCCGTTTGCTCACTGCCTCCAACCCAAGTTGCTCAGCATGTCTGGCCCGAACGTGAATTCCGTGAATTCAGAGTATTGCAAAGCACGATGTCAGCAGCGACCGATGGACCTGATCTAAATGGCATAGTAAGCAACTTCAGCAGAAAATTGAAATCGCTGTTGCCGGCATTCGTGGTGTGGAGACCATGTCAGTGTGGCTTCCGCAAATGCATAGCGAATTCATTGCTCTTTTTGAATTCTTAGCCGGTCTACTTAATTGGGTAAGGACCTTGCAGAGCGGAAAAGCTGGGGAGCTGTTTTTGCATGATTACTGAAGCGACTCCGCAGTCTACTGTGTCTGTAGTCCAGATCTGGATTCCTATCAAACGAAGGCATATGTTCAACATAATATGATGGCCGTCAAACCTGTCACTTTGCGATTCGCTTCCCAGCGCCTAAGAACCACGATGTGGAGAACCTTTGTGGTAATCGGTCCTCGCGACTACATGGGCGATCGCAGCCTTGCACGTCAAATGACTTTCGATGACGCTCCGCTTCCAACTCGTCTGATCACTCAGAGCCAGAGATGGTGACACCAAGACACGGTCTCTGCGAAATATTGAACCGGTTAGTGCAGATGAAAAACTCGACAGGAAATGACGAAGAGAGGGTGTTTAACGCACTGCAAGGACGCCAGGACCTATTCAAAAAGTGGAAAGCGCAGAAGTTGGAGAAGGAAGAGTTCATGAAGTTGACTAATGCCGGAGAGACACCCTCATCGCTTTATCGAAGTTGGGGGCTGCATCGAATCGATGAGAGGGTTGTCGACGATGCGGACTATGAATTACGGCTCCGGTTTCGAGAATTCTGATAGGTAAAGACGGCTTGAGTAATGTTCAATATGATCACGCATATATACACGAAGGAGTACCTCGGATAATCTTAATCGCCATTTGATCGGAAAATCTACACTGTCGTTGTCGGTGCTAACCATGAAATCGTCTTCCTTAGCCGAGTGCAATGCCGGTCGCAGTCGCCCTTCTCCAGTCTTCTACATCCTTGATCAAACGATGGTCTCGCCCACTTTCTTGGCGGCGTCTTGCAGCGACCGCAGTTTCACTTGTTGCTCACTGTCCAGCAGCTTTTTATCTTCCGCCGAGAGTTGCTCTCCGAACTGCCACCAATTCGTAATTGTCGTATATTAGCCTCAAAATTAAAGCCTCCAAATCGTTCATTAATGCAAATACAACCAACGCACTCGGTCTTTCTTCTGCGTCATGACCGCCTCGTACTGCTCCCACTCACGCAGGAACAACGGCACGAACTTGGGCGCCGCGCTCTTGTGTCGCTGGAACTCGTCCCTTACGTACTGGTCTCCGAGGACGCGCATGTGTGGCGCCAGTTTCTGTCGGTGCAGCGTCAGAATGCGCTTGTAGAGCGCCAACACCTTGGAGCGGTCGGCCATCAGAGTCGCAGTTTGGTGATTGGTGAGAAATGATATTTTCCACCAATCAGAGTCCCTTGAAATATCCGACCGTGTACCTAGTCGAGCATGCGCTCCATCGGCAACGTGAGTCTGGACTCGTGGCTCTTTGGGGACGACAAACAGAGCGATGGGGAGGACAGAACGCCCTCCGTCTCTACTGCCACTCCCTCCCGCTCGTCTCTCAGCGCAGTTGGGCAGAATCCCAGCGCTTTTCTGAGCCATCAGGCGAGAAGAAGCTCCATGAAAACCCCAGCGAAGAGCTCTCTCAGTAAGAGCAGAGACAGCCAGACACAGACGTCGAGTCCTGGACTGCCGGACCCTCTGCCAGTGAGCGCCAAACTGCGGAAGCTTTTCCGCCCCAACAAGTTGCAATGGAAAAGGCCTGGGGTTAGTAGCAATAGTAAAAAGAGTCCCAGAGAAGAAGAGCAAAGACAGCAATTGGTGGGGCTGGACTCGACGTCCTTCCAGAAACTGCAGGGCCACGTGCCGTTCACACTGAAAGAGATCGTGAAAGACCCAAAGAAACTGCCGTTTCTGCTCCAATGGCTGTCGGTGGACACGGAGATCCCGAACGACGCCACGCACAGCAACTACCACCAAGTGCTGCTCTTCCTCATGGCCATTGAACAGCTGCAGACTGTGGATGAAGACAAACGACGAGACCAAGCACTCAAAATCTGGGGAAATACATTGACAACACATCCGAGTTTCAGATCTCGACGACGCTGGAACTCACACCCGAGCTGGAGCAACTTGTGCGGGAGAATATCGACAGCACGGACAAAGTGCTGGACAGTTTTTCCCCATTCAGAAATTGGCGTACATGCGTCTCACTCGAGAGGAGATGCCTCGTTTTCTCAAGAGTGACGAGTACCTTAAGATGCTCATTGATACCGAGGACGGCACGAGGAGAATCCCAATGGAGCGGATACTGCAGCAGCCACGTGCGGCGCACTACTTTTGCTCTTCCTGATGCAAAGCCGCCAGCACTTTGAACTCTACTTCTGGCTTCATGTTGAGTATGTGCTCAAACCTGTATTGGAGGAAGCGAACTACGAGCTTTTCTGGCGTTTGGCGCGCGTTCTGGTGGACAAGGCACAGAATGACTCGCAGGCTATTACGCTGGCGACCAAGAATGATCTATATCTTGCGATAGCGAGTCGCCGCTTCGACGAAAAATTGCAACCTCCTCAGCCTGTGGCCAAAACTCTCTTCAACAAAGCACAGCAAGAGATTTTTACCATGCTCCGGTCGTCTTGGTTCGATCGGTTTACCAAAAGTGATCTGTACAAGGTGGCACTGAAGGATTCACTGATTCAGTTTAATCTTGTCGCTTCTAAGGAAGACTCGCCTCCTAAGCTGCTTTCCAGGGCCTTTTCTTCTGCAGAGTACTCGAGACCACACACAGAACATGCTTCTCCCGCTTCAGGGAGCGGAGTGGAGAATGACGAGGGCAAGACAGGACACGAAGTTACCGTAGACCATGCTGACAGCAACAATCATACAGCTGGTACTTCAGACCATGGGAGTGCAAACAGCGAAGAGGACAGTGGTTGTGAGGAGAGCAATGAGCATGAGTACGCAAAAGTGGCCCTAAATCTAGAGAGTATCATCCGGCTGACTAAGCTGCCCGACGGACTACAAGTGCATTATCGACCGAATTATGAGCCACCCAGTGCAAACTTATCAATCACTAAGGAGGACGATTGTGGAATCGACAGTATTATCACGTTCGCCACATTTGTAGAGAAAGAAGAAGGTGAAGACGCGGCTGCCACCCTGATGCTCATGCCTGTTCCAAACCCGCACAAGGATATGGGCAGCAATGAGGAATCGTTCGACGAAATTGCAAGGCGCATCAAAACTTTTCTTGTACCAAGCGACCAGGTCGTCATCAAGCGCTCTGATGGTGGAAAGTGCCCCAACGAAACACTTTTCGCGTTTCAGCAGAGTGGGCGCAACGGATTTTTGTTTGGATCCGTCTACTTGACGTATGAATCGGTTCGGGTGGGGTCGTTCAACGAGGAACTTTTTGTTGCGAAAGGTTTCTGCCTACTTTCTCACCTGCCACTCGTTAGGTCCTTGCGAAAATTGGTGGAGGAACATGTACGAACTGCCCAAGATCAATCAAGTATTTTCGCTCACGATCGATTGGGGGCACTTTTCCACACCAGCCTAAGCTGGAAAAGAACGACTATTATCGCTGCCAAGAATCACACGTACGTACATCCAGAAATGCGGCGCTTGGCACCCCACCGGAAGCACAGCAGTATTTTGAGCCTGCCGCTGAGTGCGCTGGAAGCCCAGGTGGATGTGCCAATAACGTTGCTTTTTGAACAGTTTGGAACGGCCATGGTGCTGCAAATTCTAGCCAGTGCTGTGCTGGAATGCAGTATCGTGGTTGTGGCAAGCCAGTACTCGCTGTTGATGATGTGCGCGGAGGCTATTCGCAACTTGTTGCGGCCATTCTCGTGGTGTCATGTGTACGCACCGGTGCTTCCAAAGCCACTCCTCTCCTACCTCCAGTGCCCTACGCCCATTTTGGTTGGAGTACACAGTGAGTTTGCGCTACGATCAGACCTGCCTACACGTGGATTATATCTTGTGGCGGATTTGGACCGTAAGGTAGTAGAATATGTTGGTGATCAGACTGTCATGTGGCGTGGTCTTGGTCTGCAAGGTAATTTAGGAGATGAAGCGATTTTTCTGCCGCGATGTTTTGAAGCTGCAAAACATGAACTGGACAGCGTACTCTTCCCAAGAACTTCGCAATACGATTCGATAGGTGAATGTGGCGCGGCAGCAGGAGGCAACTCGTCGTACTCTCGTGAAGAGGAAGCTGAGCGCGACGAGCAAGCGCGCAGTATCTGCTTTGAATTATTTTCTGAGCTGCTGGTCGGCCATACAAATTCCTGTCTCGTGGTTGGCGATACAAATGAGTCTGTGGTAATTTTTGATGAGACGCAGTTCCTTTCAACACGTGCCGACGAGGACCTGCCATTCTATCGAGCTCTGCTACGAACGCAATGTTTCTCGGAAATTGTCAGTGCGCATCGAATTAATATGAACGTTAAAGAGGCCGACGCATTGGATACTCTGGAAACAGACGACGATCTTCAGGAGGGGATCATTTGAGACTATCTAACTGACGTTAAAAGAATTCAGTCTACTCAACACACCTTGCGAAGCTTTATTCAAGTTATTGCTGGTTTGCAGCTTCAACTTCTGCGCGTTGAATCTTTTTGGCGGGTGAGCTCTCCGGCATCTGCTCATCAGCAGCTGCATCGTCGGAATCCCGAGCTCTCTTGAGGGATTGAACACCACTAGCGGCACCAGCTACCACTGATTCCGCGTGTGTGTCGTTTAAGGTTGTAGCTTCCATTTCTGCGATGACAATGTCTGCAGTTGTAGGCTCCTCAATAGAGACAGCCTTCCCGATATCAGTAATCTCCGCATCAGTCCCTTTGCCTTCAGCACTGTGGTCTTCGATTGCAAATTCGGTTTGCCCCGAGCTCTGTTCTGACACTTGAGTATCCTCTATAGCTTGAGTCTGGCTTTCTTTGGTGCCGTCACCTTGAGCACCTGCGGTCGAATCATAGATCTTTTCATTCAGTGAAAGGCGAGCACCGTCTGATTCATCGGTAAGGTTTTCGCTTGCAGGCGTGACAGTTTTGGTGAATGATGGAGAGGTGTCTGTCATAGAGCGAGCTTGTTCTCTCAAAAGCATGTCATCATCACTATCGTCTGAATCATCATCACTCAGGTCTGCCCCGCGACGTAGTCGTCGCCGGGGACGTGCAGTGTCCAGGGTTGCCAGATCTCGTTCGAGTCTAGATTGTCTCACATCGCTTTCATCTCCAATCGCAGCTCCATCCGCTTCCATCTCTTCATCTTCCGAGTTGCTTTTCTCCTCCTCTTCGTCAGATGAATCGTGCGTCTTACGGTGAAGCTTTAGATACTTGACACGGCGCTCGATCTGCTCTGGTGTTCGGTCACGATCTTGAAACATGTCCTCGTATGAAATAACTTCGTAGACGGATGGCAGGTGGCGATACTTCATGAACATTTTTGCTAGGTATCGGTCTTCAACCTTGCTCCAGTTCTTGGCACGCTCAGTGGCAGCACGTGATGTGGCCGCCTTCTTTTTAGGTTTTGGCTTGGAGGAAAGCGCACTCGAATCTGCATTGACGCTCGCACTACCATCGTCCACTTGGTCGCTCTCCTTGTCATTCGCTGGTACAAGCGACGTTGACTGGAAATCTGATGGCCCCAGGGTAAACTGGAATTCTGCCTCACCTTCAAGGTCTTCGTGGTCCATTGCAATTCTGTGTCGTCTACTTTCATTGATTGCAGCGATATGCCGTTCACGTCCCAATGCAACTGCTTCTGATTTGGATTTGCCCATCGAGTCAATTGGATCGTAGCTCCGCTGGAGAAGCAAGCATGCCTTCGACGGATACGGCTGACGCAGTAGAGTTTCCACGAACAGCAAGTTGTTTTTGTCTGCCAACGTGAAGAAATCACGAACGACTCCCCGAATAAAGTCCAAGAAGCTCTTGAATTCGGACAGGCGCTGAATGTAGGCATCTTGAAGCATTTTGTTGAACAGAAGGAGAACGTTAATGTTGAACAGCATTGGTTGCATAGTCCATTCCTCGTGCTGATAGATCTTGAAGTGTTTCGTCCGATAGAAGAACGAGTGGATGTAGTGGTTCACCTTTGGACTATTCTCGCGATAGTGTACCAGGACCGAGCAGTACATTTTGATAGTATCGGACGACACCATGCTGGAAAAATATTTTCGAACGTCAAAGTCGGCCTCCTTTCGCTGCATTTCCATCAGCAGCTGTGCCTGTCGTTCTGTTTCCTCTTCGTCTGTCGACCCGTCATCTGAGTCTTCGTCGTCCTTCTCCTCGTCACCAGACGCTAGTTTTTTCTTTTGTCGTTTCCTATAGTAGCCATAATAAAGTAATGAGTAAACGAATAACACAAAAAGGCATCGGGCGGAGTATACAATTCCGTACTTGTCCAGGTAGGCTTTTCTCCGCGAGAGAACCTTGATCGTTCCTTGAGAATCCAGAACTTTAAATACAAGCTAATTGAAGCCAAAAGCATGATATGAGCCCAGGTAAAATCTACCATCATAAACATCGCGGCAAGCTTACATGAGTGAGAGTGATCACATCTACCACATACGCCATTGAAAACAGGCCCGGTGACCACGTCTTCAGCAGCACTGGCAGGCGATCCAAAAAGTCGCGTTCATAAAAAATCTTGTGCTGCAGCGAATCTGCAATGCGCTGGTAGCGAGGGTCTTCACTCGAAGTAAGCTCAGCAAGGTACGCCATCATTTCAGCCAGAAGTTGGACGGAAACTGTCATGCCGTGGTAGTTTTTCACTGTAGCGTAGTTCTCGATAGACTGCAGTACAAAATTAAAGGAAAACATGTCTAGTGTGGAAAGCACTGCTTTTTCATCGTACACGGGCTTTTCCGGGGGGCGGCGGGGGTGTGGCGAAATCCAGCGCATTCTGCAGCTCCGTAGTCTTCTTTTGCACTGCTTTCAGCTGATGCTTGTAGTGTGATTTCAGGGCTTGGAGCTTTACTCGATGGTAGGTTGTCAGAAACCAGACGAGATGAAAATATTGAAGCCTATCTGTAGAGATAAGTTTGCTGCTTCCTCTGCGGAACTCTGTTTTCAACGAGTTCGTGAGCTGGAAGTATGACTTTGCGACAATAGAATCGCAAATTGTCTGTAGGACCCGCATTGTGCGCCTAGTAGGAAACGATAAAAAGCACACAAATATCAGGTAAGCAAAGTGTGCAATAGATCCCAGGCACGCACTTTGAAGCATGACTTACTCATCTGACTCGGTCACACGTCCTTTGCCTCCAAACACCTCGTTTATATCAGTGACAGGGGCCGCAGTCTTCTTACCCCTTCTTCGGGAGACAGGTTTTCTCGGTGCCTGGGGGACCTGATCATACACCGTCTTGGAGAAGTCAGACAACACCGTTGTTCGTCCTGTTGGGCCGACCATCGTCATAATTCCGCCAAAATTGGAGTGACGGCGGGAACCAGATTGATGCAGCGCTGAGACCTTTTTCTCACTGTTTAGCTTTGCAAGCAAGTCTCCCTCTCCCCTCCAACGACTGGTGCAGTGATATGAGCAGCGTGAGGACTTACGGAACCCCGCACCTGGTTCGATGAAGTAGTAAGCGCAGCTGGTGTTTTTGAGGTATCGCTCGTCAACTGCTTCTTCGAGTATGCCACGACAGACTTGGGGGTGGAGCAGTCCAACGTCAGGTCGATCATCTCCATAATAAGAAGGTTCCATTCCCTGTTCTCAGCGGAGTCGATATCCTGCAGGTGGCAAATAACAATAAAAATACAAAGAACGTCAGTATAGAAGCACCGTGAGACGCTGCCACACCCATTCTTTACCTGTGCAAACAGCAATATCATCTCATACACGTTCTCTTCGTGTAGAGTGCAGATAAAGTCCTCCTGCAAGTGGCTAAAGTACGACGTCGTGGACGTCACAAACCTCGGATCTTCATTCGGAATCGCCAGCAGATTACGGATCAGTGTGAGCACAATTTCCATATTCAAATAATCCTGTTGGGTGCGAGCCGATCCTTTGCGCGAGAGAGGGTCCACCAGGATCGTCATCATGATGGGGATGACTCCGCAGCGTAGGAACTCGTGCTTGTACTGCCTTAGGTATTTCAGCTGTTGAGCGATGTTGGTCGAGTCTCTTGGCGGCTTCATCGTGAGCATCACCAGCACTTTGAGGATGGAAAACACAAGGGACCAGTCGTGTTGATGGTTCACCAGCAGAGGCAGAAGCTTCTTCTGCAAAATCTTCCACTTGCCCAACTGTTTCGCCACCAGTTTGTGCTTGGCGTGGTCCCTTCGAAGCGCTCGCTGGAGGTCGTGGATCCACATCTCGCAGTCTTCGCCTCGCATCAGAACTGGCGCCTCCCCTTCGTTCTGTACGCGCAGCAGCCCCAGATTAGAGCACACGAGCAGCAGCTCGTTCAGCATTGCAGCGTCCAGCGACGGCTCGTTGGCGTCGCCCTGCTCCTCGTCGGAGGACGAGACGGCAAAGTCCTCCAGCTCTTCATCTTGCTGGGCGTTGGAGGCTCCTGCCGCGTCCTGCGCCTCGTGCTCTACGGCCGCTTGGTGGGTCACAGCGACGTCCGCCATTACTGTTGTGGGTTTTGGCGCCAAGTATTCGTCTCACTTGAGTTCGCTATTGGATAGTGAGACCAAGTGAACAATCGCCACTTGTTGTTCTACAGCCATGGAGTCGCTAGCAGGCCCAGTGCCCATGGAACTGGAGCAGCAACCGCAACAGCAGCAGCAACAGGAGCAGTCCACACAGCAGCAGCGTCCAGAGCAGCAGCCTCAACAGCAGCAGCAGCAGAGCTATGCTCCGTCTGGATACGACGCCCCCTGAATCCCATGAACGTCTCGACTCAACAGACTGCCCCTCAATACCAACAACAGCAGCAGCAGCAACAGCAGCAGCAGAACGTCTATGGCCTCCCAGCCCCAGGGAGCGCCTACGCCCGTGAAGCTCCTCCCGCCATGTCCTTTGGCGTCTCCTCCGCCGCAATCGAAGAACGAGCGACGCGGCTGCTGGCAGCTTGCGAGTCGTGTCTCGTGGTAACGCGCATCCCTGGCGCCGACATGTCGTTCCGACGCATTATGGAGCGCAAATGTCCGCGCTGTGGGGGACTCTGGTGCTGCCTCAAGAGGTCATGGAGATGCTCATTCTCTACGGCCATTTTGTGCCAGAGTCTGTGGCCGTCACGCTCGTGCTGGGCACGATGGTGCTGCATCCGTCTCTACGCGCAGACTTCATGGCGTCGGCTATGAACGAACTGCTCATCCCTTTGCAGACGGACTGCGTGTACGATGTCGCTGTGCCCAAACGCCCAGAAGGACTGGGCATGTCGTTACGCATGCATCGTGAGTACAAAACTTGACTTGCTTTCTTGCCCGGTTTGGACTCACTACCATAGATACTGACACTTATTCTTATTCTGTGCTGATATGTTTGCAAAGAGGGAGCGCTTGTTGTAGGGGCTTTATTGATTTCGAAAACAATAGTGAGAGTCCGTCGGTGGCAGCACGCATCATCGCCGTGGAGGACGTGCTGGTGGCCATCAACAAGAAGTCCATTGCATCGTGGTCCTTCGAAAAGAGCATCCGGATGCTTGCCCATGCAGCGTCCCCCGTGTACCTCACTTTCCGTCGACGACAGCCTGTCATACTCCTGTAGCAGGTTCACTATTAGCTTGGTATATGAATCCGTCGATGTTCCGTCCCTCTGTCATGTATTTGTTTGCTTTCAGTCGAGTCGAGTAGAGTAGAGTCGAGTAGAGTCGAGTAGAGTCGAGTAGAGTCGAGTCGAGTCGAGTAGAGTCGAGTAGAGTCGAGTAGAGTAGAGTAGAGTAGAGTAGAGTAGAGTAGAGTAGAGTAGAGTAGAGTAGAGTAGAGTAGAGTAGAGTAGAGTAGAGTAGAGTAGAGTAGAGTAGAGTAGAGTGTAGAGTAGAGTAGAGAACCTGCATGTAGTTGAGTCTGTTCACAGTTCAGCATTGGCGCACTTGCTTTCTAGTCTCACAATTCCGCTGTCGAGTGTTGTGAGCGCACTCTCCACCATCTCTTACCATTACGCAGCGCCGTCGGTAGCTAAGCATACCACGATATATATTTTGCTGTTGTTTTAACTTTGTTGTACGTAAATATCGTAATGAGTCATAGCAACAGGGAACAATAGTACCGCTGAGTAGTTTACGACCGACCTTCGTATTAGCTTGCAAGTGTATGCAATTCGCATATGATCGGCGCCAACAGCGGGTAGGGTAGTACCTTCTAGATTTCTGTCAGATGATTGAACTGCTTTGACAGCTAAAAGAAGTTGTTCAGATTCCGTAGTTTACGAATTATATATCCGCCTTCTTTAAAAGGGCCTCCAAGTGTTACTGTTGTGACTGCCTTTTTCCAAGAAGATATAGTACTATTCCAAACGCTAGTAGTTTGGATGTTGTCCGTCAGACCTAAGCCGTATCCGATACAGAACTTTAGTACGCGCGCATGCTCCTTGAGGCGAAGGCCGTGAACCTTGAATCGCCCAGGTATAGTGCGATCCCAGGATCCCCGGATACGAGGGTTGAGTGGGTCTCTTTCTTCGATAAACTCCAAGAAGAACCCAAGCCCAGCACCGCGAAGTGCTGATCCTGGTTGGCATGTGCTCCTTGTGCAAATCCCCTTCAGGAACGTTTATCTTTGACAGTTTCCACCCACCGCTCTGGGGTATTTTCGGTGTCTTGTTCTCTTGTTTCTGGTTTGTTAGCTTGTTCTTGGTCTTCTTGTTCTTGAACCGACGCTTGACTTCCTGGTATGTAGATCCGCGAAGCCAGTAACCACAAATACAGAGTCCTAAAACTTAAAACAACTACTAATATGCGAACCCAAATTATTTCTTCTATGCCCTGGGTATGGGCAGAAAATGCTAAGATAAATGGGCCCTGGTCCTAGAGTCTCAGCTCTCCTAGGCACTCAGACGTATCACACGCACATCACCCTTCCAGGAAGGGACTTTCGAGTTCACAATCGGTACAGTCCTATCACAAAATAGTCAATCACACTCGTAACGTCCGAACGGAGACTATAAATCCGTCCTACACCCTTGGTTAATATGAAATGGTATCACTAGCTACTTAACAACAGGGTGAACCAGCTGCGATATAAATAGGTAGTTCACCTCTAGCATCCTAAGCCGCCTTGATCCCCACCTAACTGAACTAGGCTAAGGTGGAGCTGTCACAGACGGCGAAGCTGATGTGCCTGCCAGGATAACCGAAGACAGGTTAAATTAAACAGCAAAAACCTCACTTGTGCTCTGCTATCAAAAAGGGTTCTGATTGATTTTTATGCTGGACTATCCCAATAAACTGGCCTTGTGGGTGCTACAGTTAAACCCGTACAAAATGATTATTGAGAAACATGATATCCTTCTAAACATGATGCAAAGTCGGTCCACCGACTTGGTAGTCAGTAAAATGTATGGGTAAAAGATGATAACTCCGGAATATTATACTTGATACGGCTATGGACCAATTCCGATAGTAAAATTAGAGCATTAACCCTTTCGCGGCACAAGGGCGCAAAATGCGCCCTTTTCCACCTTTTTAACTAAGTACGAGAATGTACCCATGTAAAGGGCGCATTTTGCGCCTTTTAGCAAACAACATGACAACTTGTCTCTACTAAGTACTGATTTCGGTACATAGCATAAACGAAAAAGATCTGAAGAATATTTGTAGTAGTACCGTGATATTGTAAAGGGCGCAAAATGCGCCCTTTTAGGAGTAATTCACCTAACTTTGTATAGTATAGTTTAGTGAAGAGGATCGCGAAAGGGTTAACCCGACTGAAAGTAGTTCTCTCTCGACACGGAAATCTTCTTGAACGCGAATCTGCAGCATGCGCAGACCAGCAAGCAGCTTCTGCTCGATAATTTTTATTATATTTTATTTTTAATATTAGTAATTTTAATTTGTTTACCACTTGTTTAGATGAACAAGCAAACAGCACCCACAGCATCGACCTTCTCTTTTGTCAATGATGATGAGGTATATTGAATTACTTTGACCTTCTCTTTCGTTTTCATCTCCGTTGATTCAGCAAAGACTTCTTCTTCGACACCATCTAGCTCGGTGTCGTCGGATGCCGTACTCAAAAAGATAATCTATAGATTCGTTCAGCAACTCCTCTTGGGTTAGTGTTTCGATCTCTTTTTGAGCCTTTTCAGCGAGCTGTACTTGTGTCAGATATGGGTAGTCACGTTTCCGAATGCAGATGCCTTGCGAGGCATGGTGGAAAAGAAAATGATCTTGAGTTCACGAACCACCACCAACGTTGATAAGATTGGGGACGAGATCTGAGGGCGTAGATCTAAAATTTGATACTATTGTTATACATGATACCGATGTTGTCCACGGGACTTATCATTTATTACGGGTTTAACTGTAATCGCTTCGCTGAATACATCTTGAATTCACTATGGAATCAGATGAGCGTGCGACATCTAGAAGAATCTGTTGAGATCCACCATTCTGATACAATCGTGGTATACCGTTCATCTGGAATATCTTGATCTCAGTGTTGCGGATTGGAACTCGCTTTGCCACATGATGACAACAGATCGAGTGCGCCTGTCGAGAATCCGAAGATCCGGTGAGCGATGGTGAAGCTGTTGAGAAAGGATACGACGAAGTGGTAGTGAATGAAAAGAAGTTGGAAACGCTTGGAAGTTATTTTGATGGCTTGTGGCCGAGATTGTAAAACCAAAAGTGATAAGATTTAATTTGTTAACACTGTTCTACCTTGCTTAACCTTCGTGTCCACAAAAGAAAACTATCCCATCCCGAATGGCATCCCATATGAAAGAAAAAGTTTAGTGGCTGTGAGACTTGAACCCTCAATCCAATGAGTGAGTGAGTGGAACTCAATCCACTGCACCACTAGTTCACCAACATATGCAATCACATGTCCAATCCACATGAATCTTCCACATGCTGCAACCCATACCAGACATGTACCATATGCACCATATGTAGATCAGAAACGCAACACCCGGAAGTCGAGCGTGCGACATCACTCCTTCTTCAACACTCTCCCTTGATGTGCGCTCTCTTCGTCATCTTACGCACTCATGCTGAGACCAACAATGAATCGGCGGTGCTTGTCTCGAGCCAGAGCCTTCGTTAACCCATCGGCAATCATCTCGTCCGTCGGCTTGTACTCAAGTTGGATTACCCCCTGCTCAACCTTCTCACGCAGAAAGTGAAACTTGATGTCAATGTGTTTCGTGCGTGTATGATACACGGGGTTCTTGGCAAGCGCGATGCAACCTTGATTGTCTTGGTAGATAGTAGTAGCACTCTCGCTCGGGTATCCCATGTCTTTTAGCAATAGACGTAGCCACACAGCTTCTTGAGTCGCATTATAAAGACTCATGTACTCCGCCTCCGTACTTGAGGTAGCCACAGTTGGTTGTCGTTTCGATTTCCACGAGATCGCACTGCCGTTCAAAAAGAACACGTAACCGGTTGTCGAACGTCTTGTGTCAAGATCACCGGCCCAGTTTGCGTCCGCATAGCAAACGAGCTCTCCCTTGATCCCACCGTTGAACACAATGCCCATGTCTTGAGTCGTCTTCAAGTACTTTAGGATCCTCTTCGCAGCCGCCCAATGGCTTTTGTTGTAGCGTTCACAAAACTTTGCCACCTCGCCAACTGAATGCGCAATATCCGGACGCGTGCACGTTGCCAAGTACATCAAAGCCCCCACAAGTTCACGATACGGAAACTTGGGCGCGAACACTTCATCTTCTGCTGGCTTCACAAGCTTGGAGTTACTGTCCGCCGGTGTATGCACGTCCTTGCAGTTCTCCACACCAAACTTCTCCGTGAGTCGCTTAATGTACGCACTTTGGTTCATGACAATAACCTTGTTTTCGCGCTTGCGATGGATCTCGATCCCGAGGCAGTACTTCAATTCACCAAGCTCCTTAATGCTGAACTCACTCCTTAGAGCTTGCTTGATCTTCGCAATCCCAGTCTTCGTCCTGCTGAAAATCATGAGGTCGTCCACGTAGATAACAACAATGCTGTACTCATTGTCCAGCTGCCGAATGTAGACACACGGGTCCGCGACTGATCGCTTGAAACCTTGACCCTCCAAATGTTGGTTCAATTTGTTGTTCCACTGGCGTGCTGCTTGCTTCGTTCCGTAGAGTGCTTGTCCAAGCAAACACTTCTTTGTCGGATTTGCTTGGTCTTCAAACCCGTCCGGCTGATCCATGTAAATCTCTTCTTCCACATCACCATAGAGAAACGCAGTGTCCACATCAACATTTTCGGCCTCAAGGTCTTCTTCAGCTGCAATTGCAATCGCAGCGTTGATCGACTCTTTTCGAGCCACAGGTGCAAACGTTTCCGTGTAGTCGATCCCCGGACGCTGCGTGAACCCCTTTGCCACCAGTCGTGCCTTGAACTTCACAATGTCCCCGTTTGGGTCGCGTTTAATGCGAAACACCCACTTGCACCCGATGGCTTTCTTGCCTGAAGGGATGTCCACAAAGTCCACGTGTGATGATCTTCCAACGACTTCATCTCACTTTCCATTGCTCGCAACCATTCCTCCTTGTACTTGCTGCGCATGACTTCTTCGTATGTCACCGCGCGCTCCCCATCGTCAACTTCAGCGTTCAGACAATAGAGGGATTCGAACTCCCCTCAAAGTCATCCAATCGAAATTCACCACGTCTCGTGCCGGGGTATTCATCTGCATACCGCACCACTCCACGCTTCTTACGAGACGGCCGCACCATCCATTCTTCTTCACCATCTCTCCCTGGAGTACTTGATCCTCTCGTCGGTACTGAGTGGCTTGGTCTGGCATGTTCCGTTTGGGTGGGTTCTTGACGCGGTCCTGTTGGCGGTGTTTGGAATATATCCTCAACACTGGATTCTTCGATCTCACTCTCGCAGTCGATGTCGATGATGTCAGTTACATCCTTGTCGCCATCCTTCGACTCCTTGATCACAGGGTGCTCAGCGAACGTCACACTCCTGGATATGACAATAGAGCCATCGTTTGCGTTGAGAAGTCGATACGCCTTGTGCTGTTTCGCATACCCGAGGAAGAAGCACTTCACACCCGAGTCATCCAGCTTTTTGCGCTTCTGCTTCGTGACGTGGGCGTAACATTCACTGCCAAACACCCGCATGTGATCCAATTGTGGTTTCCGCTTGAACAAAGCCTCAAACGGACTGGAGTGTGAGTTGGACGTCGTAGGCAGCACATTACGGATGTCCGCCGCTGTCATAATAGCCTCACACCAGTAGGCCTTGTCCAGACCACTTTCCTTCAGCATGCACCGTGTCATCTCAACCAACGAACGATTCATTCGCTCTGCCATGCCATTTTGCTGAGGATTGTATGGCACAGTGAATTCTTGCTTGATCATCTTGTCATCGCACAGTGACTCCATTGTTGCGTTTCGGTATTCGCCACCATTGTCACTCCGCAATACCTTGATCTCTGCCCCAGAAGTCTTGATATGCTTGCAAAACTTCACAAAAGCATCGGGGACCTCGCTCTTCTTGCGTAGCGGATAAACCGTTACATAGCGACTTTTCATCAAAATGAATGTCACAATGTACTTGAACCCGGACTTCGATTCTGGTGTGATCGGTCCAAGCACATCCGAACACACCATGTCATCGGAACGTCTGCTCTCCCTGGCTTCCAACTTGTCCTTGCTGGAGTTGAAAGTTTTGCGCACTTGTTTCGCCGTAGCACACACGCCGCACACCACCCCAGGTTCAGCTTTTGTGCTGCTCAACCTTCCATCCTGAACCATCGTGTTCAGTGTTCCGAATGACGCATGTCCAAGTCGCCGGTGCCAGAGCTCGATGTCGTTACCAACCGAATGACACTCATCTGCAGCCTCCGTGTTCAGGTACATAAGCTTCCCACGCTTCCTTCCCGTTGCCACAGTTTCTTCACCACGTTTCACCACACAACGGTCGCTTGTGATGACCACTGTCATCCCACGCGCAGTAGCAGCCGTGAGTGAAAAGAGGTTCTTGTTCAAGTCTTGAACATGAAGCGTTTTCTCCAGGCGCGCGTTTATCCACGATTTTCCAGTCCACACACGAAGAACCACTGTCCCATAGCCGAGCACCTTCAGATTCGCGCTATTCTTGGCGCTGGACACACTGCGCGAGCTTTGCACCTCCGTGTACTCCTCAAACGCATCTCGTGTTTTGCACATGTGTGCTGACGCTCCGCTATCCATGACCCAGCTGCCGGCTTCAAACCCCTCGGTTGCATTAAATGCAACATTCGACTCCTCTTCATTTGAGCTTGTCTTAGCACGACAATCTCTCGCGTAGTGACCCTTCTTGCCACAATTGAAACATGCTCCAGACGATCCTTTCTTGTGTCCTCCGCGCTGCTTCTTCTTTTGCTGCTGCTTTCCGTTGCCTTTGCTTGCGAGCAGCGCAGTCGCCTCTTCAATACGTGTCGAATCCTTTTGACGCACCTCCTCAGCAATTAGCTTGCTAACCAGATCTGCAAAGCTAAATGTCACCACCGACATGCGAAATGCTTGAACAAGGCTCTCATAGCTCGCCGGTAGACTTCGCAGCATCGTCGCGCAGACATCCTCCTCACTTGGTCCGCAGCCCGCGCTCTTCATCTCCATTACAAGCTTCTCCAACTCCATCACATGACCACTGACGGAGGATGCCGTAAACTTGAATGATGAAAATTTCTCCTTGAGCCACAACCGATTCGCCATGTCCTGCGTGCGGTGAAAACCTTCCAATTTCGTCCATGCCGCTCTAGCGCTGGACGCCGTCACTACGTGCATCAGTTGTGAATCACTCAGATTCAGGACGATTGCCGCATGCGCTTGCTGTTCTTTCACCGCAGTCGTTTCGCCCTCACCAGAGACCGCCTCCCACAATCCCTTGGACATCAAATACATCTTCATCTTGTAACTCCACAGCGTGTAGTTGGAACCGTCGAACGGCTCGACCTTGAACTTGGAATCGCTGCTTGGGCTCATAACCAAAAGAAGTTGGAAACGCTTGGAAGTTATTTTGATGGCTTGTGGCCGAGATTGTAAAACCAAAAGTGATAAGATTTAATTTGTTAACACTGTTCTACCTTGCTTAACCTTCGTGTCCACAAAAGAAAACTATCCCATCCCGAATGGCATCCCATATGAAAGAAAAAGTTTAGTGGCTGTGAGACTTGAACCCTCAATCCAATGAGTGAGTGAGTGGAACTCAATCCACTGCACCACTAGTTCACCAACATATGCAATCACATGTCCAATCCACATGAATCTTCCACATGCTGCAACCCATACCAGACATGTACCATATGCACCATATGTAGATCAGAAACGCAACACCCGGAAGTCGAGCGTGCGACATCACTCCTTCTTCAACAGAATGCAGTTCCACGGAATGACGACTTCGTTGCAGCTGGTAGTCCCGACTCGATGCCAGCAGCCAATGAGAGCGGCCGTGCAGGACAGGTCAACGAAATGGAATCTGGCGTGGCGCCAGCTAGCGAGTCTAGACCTTGCATCAGCGGGGACGCCGCAGACGGCACGGAGTCGGGCGTGTGGCAGCGGATCTCACTCTCGATTCGGCAGACAGTAGCGGAAATGAAAGGCGACGAGGAGTAGCAAGAGGCAGGTTAGTGTGATTCAAACGCTACGTGTACTGGCGACCTTGTAACAAATAGGCAAGTCTACGCGAGTAGACGGACCGGCGCGGTGAACAGGCCAACAACTGTTGGAGGCGAGCGTGGAGAGTGCACCTTTGCACACGGACCCCGAGCATTTACCGATTCCAGTACGGAGCATACAACCCGTTGACGAGCAGCGATCCGCAACTCGCAACATCAGTATCGATGATCTTGGATGACTTGACTTGAAATGGGAGGGGTCCTGGTATTGGACTCCTCAACGTGGGTAGAAAGTTGTTGATCCTGTTGGGACTCGTCAGAAACACTTGTTTTCGATATATTTTCCCAGGGTAGGCTTGCTCTGGGTCAGGAATGGTTGTGCCTGGTGGGAACCCGTCTCGGACGACTTCATCCTGGTGCAGCTCGACTCAGGCGCCTGGATCTTGGGGTTACGGTGCCCTAGACGTAGTGTGGTTCCATTCCGGGGACAGGATATGTACAGCGTGTCTTGGCGACTCTCTGTACTTGAATCAACCGGGAAAACTTCAACTTAGCCAAGAAATCCTGATGGAGTGATGGACTCTAGAAAATTTTGAATCACATCGTGCGAATCGCATTGTGTCACTACAGTCCTCTTGCTCTGTGTCAAGACGCCAAAAATGGTATCATATCTTTTTGAAGTTTTTATTCTAGAAACTCTTACGAGGCGGCGTGCTTTTTTCAATCAGCCCCTCATTACAAATCTCTAGGATGGCGTGATGAAAGGCTGTATTCTTGGATAAGTACGGCACCCAGAGGTCCGGATTCGTCCAGCGTACGCCGCACGGGCGGCTAAAGGTAAAGCAGATCCTAACCTGTTAGAGTATCTAAACTTTGGCTAACTTACGCTTTCATGCTTATGGATTTTAACAGGGAAAACTGGAGGATTTAATGGCATTTCAAGAAGACCTTTCTAAATTCTTTCAAGCCCAACTACAGCTCATATAGACCCAGCGAAATCTTCAGTACGGACGAGACTGGCGTATATTTTGATATGCCATCGGGAAAAATACTCTCAGGAAAATGCGAGTCGGCCGCAATTACAACACAACAGAAGCACTCTGCTAAGCAAACGGTTGTTTGTACTATACGAGGAGACAGCGTAAAACTTCCTCTTCACTGTACGCGGCGAATCTTATCGCTCGATGGGAAAGAAAAACTGCCCACCTACCCGAAGAGCAAGTTTTTAAATAGCTTCAGCTAATATGTTTTGCTACTTACATGCGGTTCAGAAGATGACCTGGATACCAATACTAGAGTCTGGAAATTCTAGCTACGCTCGTTACTGCAACTAAACACCACTGAGCCCTCAGTGTTACTGGTTGTCAACCTGGAATGCAACGTTTCAGGTGTATCTGAGGCGATTGTCGCTGACGAGCATGGCCGTGCTGCAAAAAGAAGTTGGAAACGCTTGGAAGTTATTTTGATGGCTTGTGGCCGAGATTGTAAAACCAAAAGTGATAAGATTTAATTTGTTAACACTGTTCTACCTTGCTTAACCTTCGTGTCCACAAAAGAAAACTATCCCATCCCGAATGGCATCCCATATGAAAGAAAAAGTTTAGTGGCTGTGAGACTTGAACCCTCAATCCAATGAGTGAGTGAGTGGAACTCAATCCACTGCACCACTAGTTCACCAACATATGCAATCACATGTCCAATCCACATGAATCTTCCACATGCTGCAACCCATACCAGACATGTACCATATGCACCATATGTAGATCAGAAACGCAACACCCGGAAGTCGAGCGTGCGACATCACTCCTTCTTCAACACTCTCCCTTGATGTGCGCTCTCTTCGTCATCTTACGCACTCATGCTGAGACCAACAATGAATCGGCGGTGCTTGTCTCGAGCCAGAGCCTTCGTTAACCCATCGGCAATCATCTCGTCCGTCGGCTTGTACTCAAGTTGGATTACCCCCTGCTCAACCTTCTCACGCAGAAAGTGAAACTTGATGTCAATGTGTTTCGTGCGTGTATGATACACGGGGTTCTTGGCAAGCGCGATGCAACCTTGATTGTCTTGGTAGATAGTAGTAGCACTCTCGCTCGGGTATCCCATGTCTTTTAGCAATAGACGTAGCCACACAGCTTCTTGAGTCGCATTATAAAGACTCATGTACTCCGCCTCCGTACTTGAGGTAGCCACAGTTGGTTGTCGTTTCGATTTCCACGAGATCGCACTGCCGTTCAAAAAGAACACGTAACCGGTTGTCGAACGTCTTGTGTCAAGATCACCGGCCCAGTTTGCGTCCGCATAGCAAACGAGCTCTCCTTGATCCCACCGTTGAACACAATGCCCATGTCTTGAGTCGTCTTCAAGTACTTTAGGATCCTCTTCGCAGCCGCCCAATGGCTTTTGTTGTAGCGTTCACAAAACTTTGCCACCTCGCCAACTGAATGCGCAATATCCGGACGCGTGCACGTTGCCAAGTACATCAAAGCCCCCACAAGTTCACGATACGGAAACTTGGGCGCGAACACTTCATCTTCTGCTGGCTTCACAAGCTTGGAGTTACTGTCCGCCGGTGTATGCACGTCCTTGCAGTTCTCCACACCAAACTTCTCCGTGAGTCGCTTAATGTACGCACTTTGGTTCATGACAATAACCTTGTTTTCGCGCTTGCGATGGATCTCGATCCCGAGGCAGTACTTCAATTCACCAAGCTCCTTAATGCTGAACTCACTCCTTAGAGCTTGCTTGATCTTCGCAATCCCAGTCTTCGTCCTGCTGAAAATCATGAGGTCGTCCACGTAGATAACAACAATGCTGTACTCATTGTCCAGCTGCCGAATGTAGACACACGGGTCCGCGACTGATCGCTTGAAACCTTGACCCTCCAAATGTTGGTTCAATTTGTTGTTCCACTGGCGTGCTGCTTGCTTCGTTCCGTAGAGTGCTTGTCCAAGCAAACACTTCTTTGTCGGATTTGCTTGGTCTTCAAACCCGTCCGGCTGATCCATGTAAATCTCTTCTTCCACATCACCATAGAGAAACGCAGTGTCCACATCAACATTTTCGGCCTCAAGGTCTTCTTCAGCTGCAATTGCAATCGCAGCGTTGATCGACTCTTTTCGAGCCACAGGTGCAAACGTTTCCGTGTAGTCGATCCCCGGACGCTGCGTGAACCCCTTTGCCACCAGTCGTGCCTTGAACTTCACAATGTCCCCGTTTGGGTCGCGTTTAATGCGAAACACCCACTTGCACCCGATGGCTTTCTTGCCTGAAGGGATGTCCACCAAAGTCCACGTGTGATGATCTTCCAACGACTTCATCTCACTTTCCATTGCTCGCAACCATTCCTCCTTGTACTTGCTGCGCATGACTTCTTCGTATGTCACCGCGCGCTCCCCATCGTCAACTTCAGCGTTCAGACAATAGAGGGATTCGAACTCCCCTCAAAGTCATCCAATCGAAATTCACCACGTCTCGTGCCGGGGTATTCATCTGCATACCGCACCACTCCACGCTTCTTACGAGACGGCCGCACCATCCATTCTTCTTCACCATCTCTCCCTGGAGTACTTGATCCTCTCGTCGGTACTGAGTGGCTTGGTCTGGCATGTTCCGTTTGGGTGGGTTCTTGACGCGGTCCTGTTGGCGGTGTTTGGAATATATCCTCAACACTGGATTCTTCGATCTCACTCTCGCAGTCGATGTCGATGATGTCAGTTACATCCTTGTCGCCATCCTTCGACTCCTTGATCACAGGGTGCTCAGCGAACGTCACACTCCTGGATATGACAATAGAGCCATCGTTTGCGTTGAGAAGTCGATACGCCTTGTGCTGTTTCGCATACCCGAGGAAGAAGCACTTCACACCCGAGTCATCCAGCTTTTGCGCTTCTGCTTCGTGACGTGGGCGTAACATTCACTGCCAAACACCCGCATGTGATCCAATTGTGGTTTCCGCTTGAACAAAGCCTCAAACGGACTGGAGTGTGAGTTGGACGTCGTAGGCAGCACATTACGGATGTCCGCCGCTGTCATAATAGCCTCACACCAGTAGGCCTTGTCCAGACCACTTTCCTTCAGCATGCACCGTGTCATCTCAACCAACGAACGATTCATTCGCTCTGCCATGCCATTTTGCTGAGGATTGTATGGCACAGTGAATTCTTGCTTGATCATCTTGTCATCGCACAGTGACTCCATTGTTGCGTTTCGGTATTCGCCACCATTGTCACTCCGCAATACCTTGATCTCTGCCCCAGAAGTCTTGATATGCTTGCAAAACTTCACAAAAGCATCGGGGACCTCGCTCTTCTTGCGTAGCGGATAAACCGTTACATAGCGACTTTTCATCAAAATGAATGTCACAATGTACTTGAACCCGGACTTCGATTCTGGTGTGATCGGTCCAAGCACATCCGAACACACCATGTCATCGGAACGTCTGCTCTCCCTGGCTTCCAACTTGTCCTTGCTGGAGTTGAAAGTTTTGCGCACTTGTTTCGCCGTAGCACACACGCCGCACACCACCCCAGGTTCAGCTTTTGTGCTGCTCAACCTTCCATCCTGAACCATCGTGTTCAGTGTTCCGAATGACGCATGTCCAAGTCGCCGGTGCCAGAGCTCGATGTCGTTACCAACCGAATGACACTCATCTGCAGCCTCCGTGTTCAGGTACATAAGCTTCCCACGCTTCCTTCCCGTTGCCACAGTTTCTTCACCACGTTTCACCACACAACGGTCGCTTGTGATGACCACTGTCATCCCACGCGCAGTAGCAGCCGTGAGTGAAAAGAGGTTCTTGTTCAAGTCTTGAACATGAAGCGTTTTCTCCAGGCGCGCGTTTATCCACGATTTTCCAGTCCACACACGAAGAACCACTGTCCCATAGCCGAGCACCTTCAGATTCGCGCTATTCTTGGCGCTGGACACACTGCGCGAGCTTTGCACCTCCGTGTACTCCTCAAACGCATCTCGTGTTTTGCACATGTGTGCTGACGCTCCGCTATCCATGACCCAGCTGCCGGCTTCAAACCCCTCGGTTGCATTAAATGCAACATTCGACTCCTCTTCATTTGAGCTTGTCTTAGCACGACAATCTCTCGCGTAGTGACCCTTCTTGCCACAATTGAAACATGCTCCAGACGATCCTTTCTTGTGTCCTCCGCGCTGCTTCTTCTTTTGCTGCTGCTTTCCGTTGCCTTTGCTTGCGAGCAGCGCAGTCGCCTCTTCAATACGTGTCGAATCCTTTTGACGCACCTCCTCAGCAATTAGCTTGCTAACCAGATCTGCAAAGCTAAATGTCACCACCGACATGCGAAATGCTTGAACAAGGCTCTCATAGCTCGCCGGTAGACTTCGCAGCATCGTCGCGCAGACATCCTCCTCACTTGGTCCGCAGCCCGCGCTCTTCATCTCCATTACAAGCTTCTCCAACTCCATCACATGACCACTGACGGAGGATGCCGTAAACTTGAATGATGAAAATTTCTCCTTGAGCCACAACCGATTCGCCATGTCCTGCGTGCGGTGAAAACCTTCAATTTCGTCCATGCCGCTCTAGCGCTGGACGCCGTCACTACGTGCATCAGTTGTGAATCACTCAGATTCAGGACGATTGCCGCATGCGCTTGCTGTTCTTTCACCGCAGTCGTTTCGCCCTCACCAGAGACCGCCTCCCACAATCCCTTGGACATCAAATACATCTTCATCTTGTAACTCCACAGCGTGTAGTTGGAACCGTCGAACGGCTCGACCTTGAACTTGGAATCGCTGCTTGGGCTCATAACCAAAAAGAAGTTGGAAACGCTTGGAAGTTATTTTGATGGCTTGTGGCCGAGATTGTAAAACCAAAAGTGATAAGATTTAATTTGTTAACACTGTTCTACCTTGCTTAACCTTCGTGTCCACAAAAGAAAACTATCCCATCCCGAATGGCATCCCATATGAAAGAAAAAGTTTAGTGGCTGTGAGACTTGAACCCTCAATCCAATGAGTGAGTGAGTGGAACTCAATCCACTGCACCACTAGTTCACCAACATATGCAATCACATGTCCAATCCACATGAATCTTCCACATGCTGCAACCCATACCAGACATGTACCATATGCACCATATGTAGATCAGAAACGCAACACCCGGAAGTCGAGCGTGCGACATCACTCCTTCTTCAACACTGCAGCCACTACCCAAAAACTCAACGTCAGTTTGTCAGCTTTTAAATATTGGAATAATGGGGCCACTAAAAACGAAGCTCAAAGCACAATGGCTTCGCGAAAAAAACTCAGCTACAACTGCTAAAGAAAAGCGGCTAGCAACGATAAAGCAAACGGTTGCGGCCTGGGATTCTATATCTACAGACACAGTCGTTAGCGTTCCAACAAAGCTCTTAAGACCAATTGTTGCTTGTAAAATATAGCTGCATCTCAATTTTGCCAATGTAGAAAATAAAACGTAGCCACTGCAAATTCGTGCAAATCGTTCTGGAGGTGACTTCCTAATATAACTCCAGATTGTTTGTATCGGTTCAGCAAACCGTTAGCGGCTGTTCCATTTCGTCCGTAGCTGTACGCGGCGCTGTGCTGAAGGATTGTTCGCTAAAAATGTACAAAGTTATTAGAGCACGCCAACGAGGAACCGCTTCCTATGGTGTCTTAACCCTTCGTGAAAGTAGTCATTAGAAGATTAGAATACTATATTAGCCCAAGATGTTAGTGTCGTCAAATGGGTCATTTTGACTTCTTTCATAAAGTACAGTACTACTACAAAATTTTCGCAAATTATTTGAAATATCTATTTGGGCCAATTAGAACGTAGATAATAAATGCCCCGTTTATGACTAAAGTAGTTATATGGGATAAACCCACGAAAAAAGGGCAAAATGCACCGCTTGTTCACGAATGAATCCCCATCCAACACGTAAACATGCAAAATTAAGTTTACTGTGTTGTCATTTATTCTAACTATCGTTGTGCTAACTTGCCTCTGCAAGCTCACTGTAGCTTTAACGGAAAAGGTTTATCTGGGAAGACGGGGTCTGACTTCCCTGGTGATCTATTTTTCTTAATGCTGGCATTGTTGAGCACCCTTCCCAGTTGTGCGTTTGCGTCCGGTGCGGGCCATCGTGTGGAAGAAAGGAAGACACTGTGGTACTATGAGTTCTGAATCGTCTATAGATTTGGTGGTTTTGTGTAAATTATGAGATCCGTTCTTGTATAAATTACAGTGTCTTTCCAACGAGACGGCACAGATAGAGCCTATGGCGGAGATGCTTTCTACTGTACGAATTGAAAAGATGAGCGGGTGATGAGCAAAGTATCGACCCTAAGCGATTCCATACTGTATAGTAGTTATTAAGATAGGGCAGAGATCTATTGTGAAAAAGTATCAACGGCCGGGTTCGAACCGGCGACCTTCTGCGTGTAAAGCAGACGTGATAACCACTACACTACGCTGATGCTGTTATTAGATATAAAATAATTTTGTACTTAGCATTTTATTTTTGGGCGGTTCTAGAAACCAAGTGGAGGCACCAATTGAGTGGAAAATGATTAAAGTTGGAATTTGCCCAATTGTAGTGGCGATTTGACAGCACCATCATTTGATTTCTTACAGGCACTCCCTGTTAATAAATCTCACAAGGTCTTACAAATCATAGATATAGATGAATATCGTTAAATCTCCGACAATACTTAACTTCACTATAGAGTTATTGACCAATCAGTACGAGGAATTACTGTTTTAGCGAATAATATCAGGACCAATTTTAGCCAATCAGAGCGATAATGGGTTTGTAAGGGCAGTACGAGCACAGCTCCGACATATCGGGTCGGGGGTTCGATCAATGTTATTGATATGCTCATACAAATACCAACTCATTCGCATATTTCCCGAATAACACGCAATCTCCGACCTCTCCGACCAAGATGAGCCTCAGCGACCTAGCGCCGACTAACACGAAGCGAGCTCGTGAAAACGCTGCGCGTTCATTCAAGAAGTTCCTAGAAACAGAGGGCGTGACATGGGAGTACAAAGAGGTGTGTATGAAGCGTGAGAACGCCCCGCTGGTGCTGGAACCGGTGGTGGACAAGTTCGGCATGTTTTTAGCTTTCAAGGAGGGACGCAAGGGGCAGCTTTTGGCAAGGCACTCCGTCATGCAGTACTATCGACAGGCCAAGAACTGGTTGTTGGATCAATTTCCCCATCTTCAACCAGCAACTGACAAGGCACTGCTCAAGAAGGGACAAGTGTTGGAGCGCTATTGCATGAAGAGAGAGTCGGGAACCTTCGTTAACAAGGCCCCAGCATGCACCAAGAAGTTGTTGAAGCAAATGGTCATGCTCCTGTATTCAACTGCAGTTACGGCTTCCGACTATCAGGATGCGGCGCTCCTGTGCTTGCTTTGGTTTCTCTTCGGACGAGCGTCAGATCTCACGCTGCTTCGAAAGGCGAATCTTTCCATCGGCTCTGGGAATATATTCTTCGTCCGCTTTGTCCGAGTCAAGACTTCCGAAGAACAAGGCCTCTCGCTTTTCCCAGACGATGACTTCACCACGTGTCCACTGTTGGCTATCGCTGTTGCCCTAGCGACTCAATGGGGGTTCACACTGGTAAATTTTTAGTAGACTACTGAAGATTATTTTACGGTATTTTCTCAAGAACAGCGCCAAAATTATGAGTTGAGTTCCCACTGGTAAATCTTCAAGCAGCCGCGACCTTTCGGTCGCCTCGAAGGAAGCAGCGCCAAGATGGAAGGTCTTTCTGTTGACAATGTCATCGCTGTACGTGAATTTCTGTCGAATACCGCAACATCCAAGTCAGCATGGCGTGCGTCCGTCTTATTAGCAGCCTTGATCTCCTTTTTTGGTCGCGAGTAAGCTCGAACCAGCTTGGCTGGCCAGTTGATCCAATGACGCGGTTGTTGATGGACGCAACAATGAACTTGTAGGCAATAGGAAGATTGTTTTTCTTGTCGATGACCGCCTTTTCACTTCGTGGCGTGCTGCCACCACACATGGTCTTAAATTGTTCAAATACTCGGCTGTTCAGGATTGCTGTAGACTCGCCTTTTTCTGCTGGCTTATCCAACTCCGTCCGCCAGGCATCGATGAGCTTCAGGGTCTCCGCTGTCGTCCAGTTCGGCCGTCGAGAGCGCGCTTCACCTTGCTGCTTTTTCTTGGCCATGACTGACGTTCTCGCTTGATCTCTGTCGATCTTCCCTCGCCTACTCAAAAGTTATTGAGTAGCAAAATTCCTACTGCAAAAATGGCCTTTCTGACGGTTTCTTCAGTAGGAAGGTACTGATTTCGGTTAGGTTTTTGAGAGCCTACTGAAGATTTACCAGTGTGACCCCCAATCTGCACCGACCGCTTCTCTCCTTAGCCAGCTTCCTGAGCAGCATGCAATTTCGCAGTCCACCTTAACGCCGACTGCACCTCTAATCGATCTGATCGATCACCCTGAAGACGTGGCCCCGATGCAATCGTCGCAAGATGGGGAGAAGCCTGCTGACAATGCTCCTGGAATCCACAGCTACGTCAACCGAGTCTTGGGCAGAGTTGCGGAGAAGGCTGGAGTGACCGAGCGATTGACGTCGCATTCATTTCGCCGTGGAGGCGCACAGCATGCCAACGGGGCCGGGATGTGTGTCCAGTGGATCTTCGATCGAGGTGCATGGAACATGACAGCCACGAACAAGTCATTATCGTATGTCTTTAATACCCCGGCAGAAGACCACAAGATCGCCCGTGTCTTGAGCAGCCGCCACCCAGACGCTGAAGTCCCATTGTTGTCGCTCGATGGCTTCGATTCGGACACGCAGCAAAAAGTCCGCTCGGTCGCATCAGTACTCTTCGTCGCTTCATCTGGACTTGACACGACACAATACAACATCAACACACGTGTTCTCGACACACTCACGGCCTACCTGCTTCGCCACTACCCAGCGTTGAAGGCTCTTGCGGCGGACGGTCTTGTGGTCAAGCGTGTGGAAGCTTGTGCTGTCAAGAATGGCTTCTCCATCAACGACCTGCTGGCTTGGTCGTCTCACCTGACCTGTGACACAAGCACCACCAAGAAAGCTGAAAACGCACCCTCGCAAGACATGGCAAACGACGTCACCAAACACCCAGTTTTTCTTCATCAAATCGCCTTGATTGAACAGTTAATTCAAGTGAACAAGACACTCGACGCTCGGTTGTCTGTCATGGAGGCTAAGATCTGCAACAAACATCAACGGACACCAACGCTGAAGACAACATGTGAGGATACAAGCAGCAGTGAACCACCATCCAAGCGACGACGTATCTCTCCTGCTTCAAGTCTAAAAGACGCTTGGTTCACGTGGTACGCTCACGAACCGAGGATGTGGAGCTCGACGGACTCGGAAACGAAGCACATGAGATCAAACACCAAGCTGGTAGTCGCGTTCTTGAAACTCTTCCTACCGGATGGCTTCCAACTTGATGTAGGCTCCCCGCGTTACCGTGATGAAGTCCTTGAGAAGGGTGCGTCCGCTGAAAAGGCCTTGCTAGCGTTCCTGCATCAGAACAATATTACAGCTCGCGGCGCTCAGAACTTCTTGAAGTCGATGCGCAAGCTCCACAAGTCCGGTCATCTAAATGAACACATTCAAAGGTATAAAAACCTTCAACGTACGGGTCTCATCGCTGATCCTGCTCCACCGCACACTTGCAACATCATTGAGTTAGTAACTGCACCTTAAATACATGTACTCACCGTTTTCTTCACGTCCAGTCATTCTTGTACGCGATTGTCGTACCAATGCCGATCTTTCACTCTGCATTTCTCTTCCAAGCCCTCCATGCCTGCCAGCAAACCGTCCAAGAACAACATTAGCTCCAAGCAGGAGTTCAAGACTCTCTGCGTCGCTGCCAGCAAGAAACACAAGATCCGACTGAACGATCAAGTCATACGCCACCTCCGCCTTACCATGAACACGACGGTGGCCTCTGCAAAGCTTCTTCCTAAAGCCGTCGACGTGGTCTACACTGCACTGGCCGAGCGACAGAAGAGACGACCCACGATTGACGATGTCGGCGAGTGGCTTGTTCCTCCAGCAGACTCTGGCGATGACGTGCAGCCAAGTGCTGATGAAGCCGCTGAAGGCGACCCGCAACACTATGTCCGCAAGATCTTCAACTGGAAACGGGAGGGGCGGACGACGTACTACCTCGTCGATTGGGAACCGACTTGGGAGCCAAGCTGTAATGGGTCACCCCCAGTTACATAAGTAGGTAGGTCGCCACGCGAATAGCGCGTGTCGAGATGTTGTTAGATGATTGGCTGAAAAGTGGGAGGTCGATTCCCCTTTCAGCCAATCAGGTGTCAGCCGGTATTTGAGTGGCTCACACAAGGTCAGAGGCGACCGCCCTGGTCCTAATCTAAATCTGAGTTGAATTTACATAAGACCCGAGTCTAACTATCTTAACGCAAGCTTCCTCATCGCTACGTGTAAGTCAGTGACGGTAAACACTTAGCCCGTTACACCTGGTAGCACTTTGTAGTCCTTCCAACGACCAAGACCAAGATGAGTCAGACCCTGTCTTCCGGCCCCTCAGGGATGACCCTGGAGCACGAAGCCTTCCCCCACCTCACGCGTATCGAGTGGGAAGCCCTCCACCGCCTCGCGGCGGTGTCCGGGGAAGCCATCGTGACTACGCTGTTGAGCACAGCGCCACCGGACCAGCAGCGCCAAGCTGCCCAAGAATTCATGGAACGCGAGCTCGCCGACATTAAACGGCGAGTATCAACTCCCTCGCGTCCCAAGAGCGATGCCGTG
Source organism: Phytophthora boehmeriae (assembly GCA_011947355.1). NCBI lineage: Eukaryota > Oomycota > Peronosporomycetes > Peronosporales > Peronosporaceae > Phytophthora > Phytophthora boehmeriae. Next base: position 138,823 of record JAAVTJ010000145.1, on the reverse strand, counting down.
AAAATGGAAACGTCCACGTACTCCGGGGTTGGCTCGGACAGACTCCCGCTGAACCGCTGGTTCCGAGAAATCGACATCGCCATCGCCTCGAGGTTAATCGAGACGCCGTCGTCTAAGGTCAACTTCCTACTATCCCGGCTATCCGGGAAGGCCAAGGAATGGGCCCTTGGTAAACTTGTTATCGACCAACAAGCGTTCCCAACACTGGAAGCGCTCCAGTGTGACCTGCGACTCGCGTTTGAACCTCCGCAGGACGAGTCGCGTGTGCGTGCGGCCTTCTTCTCGCTCAAGCAAGGCAAGATGTCGATGCGCGACTACGTCCAGAAGACCCGACACCTCGCTTCGTGTATTACCACGAAGCCAATTGACATGGCATCCCAAGTCCACGTCTTCATATTCGGCATGCGAGAAGGCATGACGAGATACACCCTCACGCGTGCGGAGCCCGACACGCTGGAGAAGGCCTTTGCCCTCGCGCTTAGCGAGGATTATGTGGTGACATCGTCGTACGCGAGAGTCATGTCAACTGATGCTCGGGCGAGTACACCCGAGCCCATGGAAATCGACGCAATTGAGGCGTCGAGTGGCCGTCGATCGACGAACCCGTCCGCGAGGCGCGGGGAACGGAACTCCCGTCCGTTAACTTGCTTCCGTTGTCGGGAGGTAGGCCATCGCGCAGCTGTCTGCCGCGCGCCTGCTCCTGTCCTCGTTAACACCACCGCAGACGTGACCGGCGATTCCACCCAGGCCACTCTACCAAAAACGGCCTGGGCCAGTAGGTGCGGGGCGCCCTACTGGCTGGGATGAAGGTCCGGGTCCGCCGGTGACAACCCGACCTTCTAGCCCCCGGTACTCTATGCACACTTCAATGCCACCACTGCCAGCGACGACACGAGGCTGATCATTGTCACCCTCCACGTCGCTGGTGTCCGGCGTCCACTGCGTGCACTCCTGGACTCAGGAGCGTCCAACAACTTCTTCCGTGCGTCGTGTCTGCCTATGCTTCCTGACAGCATTCGCATCCGGAACGGGCCGGGTGAGCTTGTCGTCAAGCTCGCAGATGGCAAGCCACATCGCATGCCGCGATGCGAGTTGTCGTTACCATACATGTTCGATGGTTTCCGCAGTAATGACGACTTCCTGGTGATCGAGATGAATTACGCGTTTGACTGCATCTTGGGCATACCGTGGCTGGCTCGGTACCAGCCAGAGATCGATTGGTTGGCCCGATCAGTCAAACGTCGAAGCGACTTCGACGTGCGCGAGGTGTTCACGCATCTCTTGGTGGCGCCAAATGACTGGCCTCACGTCACGGTGGTGGACCAAACATCCACGACGCAGGCAACGCACAGAGCGAGCGATGGCCCTCACTGCGTGACTTGCGCAACACTGCTGGATGACGTGAATGAACGGAAAACTTCGCGCCAGCGCGAAGATGGGCGAGTGGTCGAGCGAGGGGCGCTCCCACATGCGAAGAAGACGGTTGAGCATGGGTTCCCGTCGCACAACGAGAAGACAGTTGAGCATGGGTTCCTGTCGCACAATGAGAAGACAGTTGAGCATGGGCTCCCGTCGCGCAATGAGAAGACGGTCGAGCGTGGGTTCCCGTCACTGAGAACGACGGCGGTCGAGCATGAGGCGCTCCCGCGTGATGATGTTGCGGGTGAACACACGTTGCACCCGCGCGTAGCCGGTGTGGTCGAGCGTGGTTTCCCACACCTAGAGGAGGGTGATTCATCATCCAGTGATAGCGAAACGTCTTCTTCGAGTACCCGCTCGAAGCGTAAGACGAAGTCCAGGCGCCAACGCCTGAATCCGCGTAGCTTCAGCCCAAGTGGGGCTCCCATGACGGAATCGGTCTTCGCGCTTGAATACGTGGAAGGTGCTCCACACAAGCAACGTCTCATCGAGGTCGCTAGCTTGCCACACGACGCTAAGTCGCTCACTCGGCTTCCAGGCCTCTCCTGGAAGAATTTCCTGCGTGACCTCAAGGCGGGCGAGTTCGTACAAGTGTGCTTGATCACCGACTCTGATCCGACATCCCATGAAGTAAACGCGGTAAGCGACGCCACAACGTCCTTACGACCCAAGCATGCCGAACCAAAGTCGGCGCGCGAAGAACGCTTCGCGGCACAATCATGGAGAGCATTGAAGGAATCTGGAAACCCAGTCTACGACATCGCCCGCGAGTACGCAGACGTCTTCCCAGATAAAATTCCCGCCGAACTGCCGGCAGATCGAGGAGTACGTCACGAGATTGATCTCGCGCCTGGAACGAAGTACTGTGTAACGCGGCAGTGGCCGCTGCCGCGCGATCAAGTCAAGGCGATAGACGATTTCTTCGAAAGCCGCCGCCAAGCCGGTCACGTACGCGAGAGCGTTTCGCCACATTCGAGCCCAACGTTCTGCGTGAAGAAAGCCACTGGCGGGTGGCGCATCGTCCATGCGTTCAACAAGTTGAACGACGCCACCATCCCAGCACAAACCCCCATTCCGCGGAAGGACATGGTGTTGGACTCGATGTCGGGCAGCGTGATCTATAGTGCTATCGACTTGACCGACGGCTTCTATCAGATTCTGATGAGGGAGCGCGACATACCCCTCACGGCTGTTAGTACTCCCAGCGGAATGCTCTGGGAGTGGCTGGTAATGCCGCAAGGCTTGAAGAACGCGCCCGCCACATTCAATCGCATGGTCTCCCATGTGCTGCGTCCACTCCGTGACTTTGCACCGAGTTACTTCGACGATATCTTCGTACACAGTCGCGCTGAGGGCAATCTCAGCGCAGTCGAGACCCATCTGCGGCACTTGCGACAGGTATTCCAAGTGATGCGAGAGAACAAACTGTACGCGAACTTGAAGAAATGCATCTTCTGTGCACCGGAGATCCCGGTGTTGGGCTGCTACGTGAGCAAAAACGGAGTCCGTGCTGACCCCGAGAAAGTCGCGTCCATTTGTTCATGGCCAACTCCGACTAACCCCACTGAGTTACGTCAGTGGCTGGGCATGGCGAACTACTTGCACAAGTATACGAAGGACTATGCCAAGCTGATCCAGCCGTTGTCATCGTTGTTGAAGAAGGATGTCACGTGGGAGTGGCGGCCAGAACACCGAGAAGCTTTCGACTCGGTGAAAAGAGCTTGGCATCCGCACCCGTTCTGATGCTCGCGGACGAGTCGAAGCCATTCCACGTCGTCTGTGATGCCAGCGACTTCGCCATCGGTTGCGCCTTGATGCAATTCGATGACGACGGCCGAGAGCGTGTCATCAGCTACCAGTCCCGCCAGATGAAGCCAGCGGAGCGGAATTATCCAGTGCATGATAAAGAGCTCCTAGCCATGCGATACGCTCTGATCAAGTTCAGAGTCTACCTGCTCGGAGAACAGACATTCGCCGTTTACACCGACCATGCATCGCTGCGCACAGCGATGAAGAGCCCCATTTATCCCAGCGCATGGCACGCTGGTTGTCGTTCTTCTCCGAGTATAACTTTGTGGTTCATTACAAGCCCGGCAAGAATAATATCCTCGCCGACGCACTGTCTCGGCGCCCGGATTATGACCCACGCATTGATTTAGGTCGCCAAGCGGCTGACGACGATGAAGAGGATAACTGCGCAACGTGCACGTCATCAGGCTTGAACCTGACGAACGTCTTCCCAAGATGTCGCTGCGTGAGGAAATCGCCGCAGCGTATAAACATGATCCGCAATACGCCAGCATCCTGGCGCACCTCCGCTCTCCCTCCGACGCGACGCTGGGCGCACTATCACGCTCTTCGCGTAACCACATCGAGCGATACCATCTCGATGGCCCCTTGTTGACTTACGCCATCGATCGCTTCGATGCTCCAAGAGTGGTCGTACCAAATGACGACGATCTTCGTGCTCGTATCATCCACGAGTACCACGACACTCCTGCCAGCGGCCATTTGGGACGCGAAAAGACGTTCGCGACAGTATCAAGAGACTTCTTCTGGCCCCACCTATATAAATGGGTGCGCAAATGGGTGCGTACTTGCGAGATCTGTCAGCGCGTGAAGCCCTCCCCGTCGTCGCAAGCCCCTCTGCGTCCTCTTCCGATCGCCACGGAAGCCTGGCGTTCAGTGTCAATGGACTTCATCTTTGGGCTGCCGCCCGATGCGAAAGGCCGGTCTGGCGTGCTCGTGCTTGTGGATAGATTCAGCAAAATGGTGCACCTCGTCCCCGTTCCTGCCTCGGTTTCCGCGGAAGAGTCCGCGGCCCACTTCGTTGACGCAGTCTTCCGTCTCCATGGCCTTCCTGAATCTATCGTCTCCGACCGCGATCCGCGATTCACGTCAGCGTTTTGGTCCAAACTGTTCGAGTTGTTAGGCACGAAGCTTCTGATGTCAACCGCAGCACACCCAGAGACAGACGGACAGACTGAGCGCGTTAACCGTGTCCTCGAAGACGTGCTTCGAAGCTACGCATCGTCATTTGCGAGCTGGAGCTCGTTTCTGCCTCTCGCTGAATTCGCCTTGAACAACGCCGAACATTCGTCGACGGGTATGACCCCATTCTTCGTGAACTCCGCGCGTCACCCGCGCGTTCCTGTAATGCTTGCCGTGGGCCACCCCACGGAATCCCGTGACTTCACCCTTGGTGGGGAGGAGCAGATGCTGCAAAGCCAACGCCGGTCCACTCACCGGCGACACTAAGTTCATCTCCGAGTGAAGCCAAAGTGAACGCTGTGACACGGGCTCAGGCGAAAAACATTCTCCCTACGCCGCGCAGTGCGGCGTCCCCACTGGTAGAATGGACGAAACGTACCCTGATCGACCCCACTGGCGCTCGCACGAAGCATCGCGACGCGCCCTCGCCAACTACGCTCCGAAACCAGTGCCACGCCCCGCTGATCACTCAGCGGCCTCCGACTTCATCCTGCAACGACAATCCATCTCGCGATTTGTGCGCGACGCACTGCAAGCCGCAGTGGATAAACAAAAAGAAAACGCAGACAAGCGCGGTCGTAAAAACACGGAGTCATTTCACACGGGAGACCGTGTGTTACTCTCTACTGAAGGAATCAGATCCTCAGCTGTGACAAACTTAGGCGCGAATAAACTCGCCCCGCGCTTTATTGGCCCGTTCAGGATTACTAAAGTCATCGGCGACGCGTATACGCTGGACATCCCGTCATCTCTGCGCCTCCACCCGACGTTCTACGTCGGGCGTCTCAAGCGCTACTACCCAGCCGAGATCCCAGCTCACGATCGCCAGGCGCCCCTGGCGGGACATGCGTCGGACGTCCTCACGACGAGCTCGTCGTGCCATCGAGCCGTCCGTGCCAGGCGCCCGCGGTTGTACCCCAGTTTGCGCAGAACCGAAGACATTCACCTCCAAAGCTCGCAGTCGCACCAGGAGTTCCCGATTGGATTGACGAAGCTGTGACGTCGTCTGCTCAGCCCGCCAGGCACTATTCTCTGCCCGCTCAGCTCCGGCCTGAGCGTCCCAAGAACGATCCACAGCCGCGTCGACATCGTCCTGCGCAAACAGGACGTGAGAAGTACCGCCGCGATGGCCCTCCACCGATTGTCGACTCGGTGGGCAATGTTCGCTGGATCGTGGACCGTATTGTGGCGCATGAAGATCCTCCCGGTGTCCACGCCCGTACTCGTGATCGTGACGCCACCAGTCAACGGGTGCCGGTTGCGCGTAATTACCAAGTGCGTTGGCTGGGGTTCCCTCCTGAAGAGGATACATGGGAGTCTCGCGCCGACCTTCTCCGCGATGTTCCAGACGTGGTTCGCGATTATGAGACGACCCTCGCGACGACAACAACATCCGCGGGGTATCCCGCGGCGAGCGAGAGCGAGAATGAGAATGAGTACGCGATCGCCGGCGAGTCGGTGAGCGAGAACGAGAACGAGCACGCGACCGCCGGCGAGCCGGCGAGCGAGATTGAGAACGTGACCCCCAACGTATACTCATGTGACCCGAAGTCGGAGGAGATCGACTCCGCGCTGATTGGCGTCGGCGCGGTCCACCACGCGTAGAAGCCCGTTCCATCTCGGAGAGAGTACGGTTGTATTTCGCTATCCAGCCCGCCTCACGAACACCGAGAGCCCGCTCGGCGACGTGGTCTTCCCATTCACGCTGCGTCGGGCGCGCCGACGAAGAGCACGACGAACATCCTTCCCGCATGTGCACGTAACAGAGTCGATCCGAGTCCCACGCGTCTTCACAGATACGCTGCCGCAGTTCCACAACGGAGTGATCCCTGAACATTTCCTCTCGATATGCGAGCCACGCCGCGAAGTTTTCGCCCGCACGAGACATCCGATTCCACCGTCGGATGAACGCGCTCCACGAGCGCTGCAAGGCCTCGTGTCCAGCTCCCTCGATCCCCTTCTGTCGCGTCGCACGAAAGCGACGGAAGTGATCCTTCATGGTGTTGGGCGTATCAGGATTCACGGCAGCTGACAAGTCGTATAGACTCCAAGGTGCCAGTTCGTCGTCCATCACAGTCGAGCGGATCCTGTACGCGCTTGTGGTCACTCCAGGTGCCGCGACTCCCGTCGACGCCTCCGTCGACGAATCGGGATGCTGCGTGCTTGTCTGTCGCTCTGTCATCGCTGCCAGTCGCTCGAGTTTGCGAGCGCCGTCTCTCCGTTGGTCCTCGTTCTTCTCCGGGGTTTTCTCAGAAAATAGATTTTTGCGCTTACGTAACGTAAGCGCAACTTAAAGAGGGGGTGATGTAATGGGTCACCCCAGTTACATAAGTAGGTAGGTCGCCACGCGAATAGCGCGTGTCGAGATGTTGTTAGATGATTGGCTGAAAAGTGGGAGGTCGATTCCCCTTTCAGCCAATCAGGTGTCAGCCGGTATTTGAGTGGCTCACACAAGGTCAGAGGCGACCGCCCTGGTCCTAATCTAAATCTGAGTTGAATTTACATAAGACCCGAGTCTAACTATCTTAACGCAAGCTTCCTCATCGCTACGTGTAAGTCAGTGACGGTAAACACTTAGCCCGTTACACAAGCCGCCACCTCAACCCAACCATTGTCGCCGCCTTCGAAAAGGAGCGTCGCCTGCTTGTCCGCAAGAAGTTCATCGAAGAAGAGGCTGTCGAAGACAACACACTCAACGACACGGACGCATTGGATGGTCATTCGTAAGAGGGAAATAGAGGGTGTATTACATGCTTAAACATTACTAAATACATCAGATCACACTGCGTTGAACACTAAGCTTAACCTCCAGATGGAACAGCAAAGTTAACATCTTCACAGAGTACACACAACACGCATTTGGGTGCAGCATTGAACACAAAGCTTAACCTCCAGATGGAACAGCAAAGTTAACATCTTCACAGAGTACACACAACACGCATTTGGGTGCAGCATTGAACACAAAGCTTAACCTCCGAATGGAACAGCAATGTTAACCTCAACGCACACACACACACACACACACACACACACATGCACAGTAGCTCATTGCTGGAATCGAACCAGCGCCACCGAGTGTTTTAAGCTCGGGCCCATCCACTGGGCATCATAAGCGGTCGGGACTTGCGCCCGAGAGCGGCATAATCCCGAATGGCAGCTTGGTGGTGGATACCAGCCACACAGTTCGTGTGGACACGTGGCCACTAAGCCAGCGTATTTACGCTGCCCGTAAGAACAGGCTTTTTACATACCCACTTTTTAGAGGCCCCCGATTTCTGAGCCGGAGCATCATTTGTCAATTTACCAGCTGCAGAGTACATGGCTCTGCAGCGCTAAAATGCATGTTATAGTTTTTCCTCTATCTTTGCCCACAGGCCGTTTTAGAGCCTGGGAATTCGCCTATAAGCTCGCCTTTGTATGGCTCTCTTAGGATTCTCAAATCTACATGTGGTTTCACATCTGCCTTTTTTACTCTTTTCTGATCCCACCGACGTACCGATTTTCCTCGGCGGTCGGAGATTTTTTGATATGGATGAATATCGTAACTTCTCCGACTACACTTGATTTTTGTATGTTGCCAGCAAGGTGCTAATTGACCAATAACAAGTGGCGTTTTAGTTTTAGCCAATCAGATGCATTTAAATGGCATTTTTATAGCCAATAGGAGCGCTGTTTTAAAAAAGTAGTGTAGGCCAGCCATTCCGACGTATCTGGTCGGAACTGATCAAAAATATGTATATTCTTTTACAAAAGTTAAGTCAAACGCATATCACTTCCATATTTTCAACGGTTCCGACTGAACAATGGGGTTGGCAGAACTAAAGCCAGGAAACACACGTAGAGCTCAAGCTACTGCTGTGAATGTGTTTAATGCATTTGTTAAGCATGAGGGTGTGGAGTTTGAATATGTGAAGAGTTGTATTGAGCGTGATGCCACGGGGAAGTGTTTTATATCTGTGTTGGACAAGTTTGGTATGTACCTCGCGTTTAATGAGGGAAGGAAGGGCAAACCCCTTGCTAAGAACACTGCAATCCAGTACTACCGACAGTGCAAAATGTGGTTCTTTGGGCTTTTCCCCACTCAACAGCACATCGTGCAAGCGAAACTGCTTAGCATGGGGAAAACGCTGGAGAACTTCTGCGTGAAACGGGATGGAAAGGTAGTGAACAAAGCTCCACCATGTACGAAGAGTGATTTAAAAAAGATGATGGTCTATTTGTATAAGAATGCTTGTACTCCGAGTGATTACCAGGACTCTGCGCTGCTGTGTCTACTCTGGTACCTGTTTGGTCGCACCTCGGACTTGTCACTCATTCGCAAGCCCAATCTCTCCGTCGATGCTGCCGATGTTCTCTTCATCCGACTGATTCGCATGAAGACGTCAGAAGAGCAAGGTCTTTCGCTGTTCCCAGATGCCGATTTCTCCACTTGCCCTCTGGTCGCCATGGCACTTGCGCTAGTAACCCAGAGTGCTCCGTGTGCTGACCTGCTCGACAATCTCCCGGAGCTTTCCGCACAAGCTTCCATTGACCTCTCTCCATCGACCCCGCTGCTTGAGCTGCTTGAGCATCCTGAAGAATTTTCGACGCTTGACACCCCGGCTGTTACTGGAAAAGACAACACTCCGACCATCTACTCACACGTCAACCGCATACTCGACCGGGTTGCGCCTGCCGCTGGCGTCCAAGGCTCGCTGTCATCTCACTCGTTTCGTCGCGGTGGAGCTCAGCACGTCAACGGCTGCGCCGATCTTACAGCTCGCTGGATTTTTGATCGTGGTTCCTGGAACATGAGTACGACAAACAAAGGGTTTAATTACATCTTCAACACGAGTCGGGAAGATCACAAGGTTAGCAAGGCTCTCAGCGGACACGGCACGGCAGACAACGTACAGCTACCGGACTTGACGTCTTTTGATGCTCGAACGCAGGAGACTATCGCCAGTGTTCAGCGCCTGCTATTCACGACATGCTACAAACTCGAGCAGTCCAGATACAATGTCAGCAAACGCGTCTTGGATGTTCTAACAGCGTACCTGATTCGACACGTCCCCCTGCTCAAGGAGGCCAACCCTGACAGTCTTGCGATCCAGCGTGTGGAGACTTGTGTTCTACGAGCGGGTTCATCCATGGCTGAGCTGCTCGCTTGGTCGTCACATCTTGCTGCCGCCCCTGCAACCTGCCAGGAGACAATCAGCACCAATCCAGACGACGTCCAACAATCAAGAAGCTTGGAAGACGATAAGATTATTCAGCATCAACGAAGTGTGATTGACGCATTTATCCAACATGTCAAGCGCCAAGACGAGCGCATGGATACACTAGAAGCTAAACTAAACAAGACAGCAACACAAGACAAAAAGGCTAAGCGTCAGCATGAAGACATCGAAGATTCCAAACCAACCAAGAGACGTAAAACGTCTGTGACTCACCTTCACGCTACGTGGTTTGCGTGGTACGCGCAGGAGCCGCCAATGTGGCTAGCACCGGTATCCAAGTAAGAGAAGTCAAACGCCAAAATGCTTGTAGCATTCATGAAGCTTTTCCTGGACGACGGCTTTGCCCTTGACAGGTCTTCCCTGAACTATCGCGACCAAGTCCTGTCGATAGGCACTCGTGCTGAAGAAGCTGTTAACGCGTTCCTTACCAAGAAGGGAATCACTTCACGCGGCTCGGGAGCGGTGCTCAAGCATCTTCGCGTCCTTCACCGATCCGGAGCGCTCAACGGGCTCATTGAGCGACACCAGCGGTTGTTAGAGACGCAAGCAATCAAGGACCCTGCTCCAGGATACACACAAGACATTCTTGAACGTGTTAGTGGATAAGTATACAGCGTGTATCAGTAGCACAATACAAAATACATTTACGTTCCCACTACCAACCGTTACCACGCAACCCATCAAGTCCTCCGTGCATCCAAAACTCCACACTTCAGAATTCGCACCCAAGAAGTTTCCGTCTTCCAACTCACCATGCCGACCTTGAAGCCATCCAAGAACGCCATCGCTTCGGCTAAGGAGTTTAAGACCCTGTGCATCAAGACAGCCAAAGAACTAGGACGATTTCGCGTTAGTGATGAAGCCATACGCCACCTTCGCCTTACCATGGTTGGGACGGTCGCTACCGCCGAGCTTCTCCCGGAAGCCCTCCGCGTCATCTTCGTGTCACTGGCGCAGAAAAAAAGCGCAAGATCTCCCTTGACGACGTCCGCACGTGGCTGCAGCGAGAGGACGAAGCGGGCGCTAACTCGGACTCTGAAGAGGAGTGGGCGACTGACGCGAACCTCGAAGGCGAGAAGCTCCACTACGTCCGGCGCATCCTGGATAGCAAGCACAAAGGTGGAAAGACATATTACCTCACGGACTGGGAACCTACCTTTGAACCACGAGAGAACCTGCCGCTTGGGGTTATCGCTGCTTTTCGCAAGGAGCGCCGTGCGCTCGTCCGCCGAACCTACATCGAGCACGAAGCAACGGAAGACAACACGCTAAATAGCACAGAAGGATAAGACAATAACAAGTTGGGTTGCAAACAATCATCTATTACGCCATTAAAAAATGTAGTCTCATGCACAACAATGTTAACCGCAAAGCACAGAACACAAAGCTTAACCTCCTTTCGGAACAGCAATGTTAACCTCTGGCTATTGCACACAAAGTTTATCACAATTGACTTGTAGGGTAGCGTTTGAAAAGATAGAGTGAGAGCTATTGCGCTCTGTCGGCATGTGTGAGACACTGGTAGCCAGTCACTTGACGCGTGTCTTTTCTCATGAGCGTGTCAGCTTTTGATTGGTTGACTATAATCCAATCACAGGCTCTCTTTTGACTGGCTTTGAGCGTATGTGCTTTAAATAGTGGACCCCGACAACGAATTTTCGGTCTCAGTGTTCAATTTGCGCTGGGCAGTGAACACTCGTCTTATGCATGTTTTAGGCATAAAACGGATTTTTGCTTTTTCTCAGCCCACAGGCGTTTTTAGCCCTTTTCCTTGCGCCTGTGTGCTTGCTATTTCTGGCCTGCTGCCTTTTCACATCTTAGTCTACATCCCCTTAACCTAAATATACCATCGTTTTCAAAACTAAAGTGTTGGCACTGTGTCACGGTTTTGTTCCAATGTACCAAAGTTTTGGTACTGGTCGGAAAGGTCGGAGGTCGGAGTTTTTCCGGTATGGTCTCGCCAAACGACACCCGTCCTGTCCAAGTCTACCAGCCTCTTCCTTTTCGAGTAGGCACATCTTTTATGCAATTAGAGCTCGTTTCTACTCGGATTTCAGCCAAACTTAATCAAGACTTGATTAGGGGTTCGGTCTGCTTCTCAGCCCGTCTCGCTCCATCCGATACGTACAGTAACAGATTACGGCAGGCATCAATCAAAGTTTGCTATTTTTACTGCTCATAGGCAAACCTCAAATACGGTATCATCATAGTATTTTACCCAACCTTCGCGTAGCCCTAGTTTCTGCATTTAACAAATGGCAAAAAAATAAAAGCACGCGAAACCCAACAAGTAAAGCAGAAGAAGGTATTTCCACTAATAGACTGCCCACGCAAATAAACTCTGCTGGGCTGTGTTGCACTAACATTTACTCCTACCCCACAAATAGTGCAGCCTAGTATGTAAGCTCTCGCATTTGTTCATCAGGATATAGTACCGGTCAAAATAGTATACTCTTTAACTCTGAAAGTCAGAGGCTTCCAGACCAGAAAACGTAATTATTCGGACTAGGTCCAAAAGAAGTTGGAAACGCTTGGAAGTTATTTTGATGGCTTGTGGCCGAGATTGTAAAACCAAAAGTGATAAGATTTAATTTGTTAACACTGTTCTACCTTGCTTAACCTTCGTGTCCACAAAAGAAAACTATCCCATCCCGAATGGCATCCCATATGAAAGAAAAGTTTAGTGGCTGTGAGACTTGAACCCTCAATCCAATGAGTGAGTGAGTGGAACTCAATCCACTGCACCACTAGTTCACCAACATATGCAATCACATGTCCAATCCACATGAATCTTCCACATGCTGCAACCCATACCAGACATGTACCATATGCACCATATGTAGATCAGAAACGCAACACCCGGAAGTCGAGCGTGCGACATCACTCCTTCTTCAACACTCTCCCTTGATGTGCGCTCTCTTCGTCATCTTACGCACTCATGCTGAGACCAACAATGAATCGGCGGTGCTTGTCTCGAGCCAGAGCCTTCGTTAACCCATCGGCAATCATCTCGTCCGTCGGCTTGTACTCAAGTTGGATTACCCCCTGCTCAACCTTCTCACGCAGAAAGTGAAACTTGATGTCAATGTGTTTCGTGCGTGTATGATACACGGGGTTCTTGGCAAGCGCGATGCAACCTTGATTGTCTTGGTAGATAGTAGTAGCACTCTCGCTCGGGTATCCCATGTCTTTTAGCAATAGACGTAGCCACACAGCTTCTTGAGTCGCATTATAAAGACTCATGTACTCCGCCTCCGTACTTGAGGTAGCCACAGTTGGTTGTCGTTTCGATTTCCACGAGATCGCACTGCCGTTCAAAAGAACACGTAACCGGTTGTCGAACGTCTTGTGTCAAGATCACCGGCCCAGTTTGCGTCCGCATAGCAAACGAGCTCTCCCTTGATCCCACCGTTGAACACAATGCCCATGTCTTGAGTCGTCTTCAAGTACTTTAGGATCCTCTTCGCAGCCGCCCAATGGCTTTTGTTGTAGCGTTCACAAAACTTTGCCACCTCGCCAACTGAATGCGCAATATCCGGACGCGTGCACGTTGCCAAGTACATCAAAGCCCCCACAAGTTCACGATACGGAAACTTGGGCGCGAACACTTCATCTTCTGCTGGCTTCACAAGCTTGGAGTTACTGTCCGCCGGTGTATGCACGTCCTTGCAGTTCTCCACACCAAACTTCTCCGTGAGTCGCTTAATGTACGCACTTTGGTTCATGACAATAACCTTGTTTTCGCGCTTGCGATGGATCTCGATCCCGAGGCAGTACTTCAATTCACCAAGCTCCTTAATGCTGAACTCACTCCTTAGAGCTTGCTTGATCTTCGCAATCCCAGTCTTCGTCCTGCTGAAAATCATGAGGTCGTCCACGTAGATAACAACAATGCTGTACTCATTGTCCAGCTGCCGAATGTAGACACACGGGTCCGCGACTGATCGCTTGAAACCTTGACCCTCCAAATGTTGGTTCAATTTGTTGTTCCACTGGCGTGCTGCTTGCTTCGTTCCGTAGAGTGCTTGTCCAAGCAAACACTTCTTTGTCGGATTTGCTTGGTCTTCAAACCCGTCCGGCTGATCCATGTAAATCTCTTCTTCCACATCACCATAGAGAAACGCAGTGTCCACATCAACATTTTCGGCCTCAAGGTCTTCTTCAGCTGCAATTGCAATCGCAGCGTTGATCGACTCTTTTCGAGCCACAGGTGCAAACGTTTCCGTGTAGTCGATCCCCGGACGCTGCGTGAACCCCTTTGCCACCAGTCGTGCCTTGAACTTCACAATGTCCCCGTTTGGGTCGCGTTTAATGCGAAACACCCACTTGCACCCGATGGCTTTCTTGCCTGAAGGGATGTCCACCAAAGTCCACGTGTGATGATCTTCCAACGACTTCATCTCACTTTCCATTGCTCGCAACCATTCCTCCTTGTACTTGCTGCGCATGACTTCTTCGTATGTCACCGCGCGCTCCCCATCGTCAACTTCAGCGTTCAGACAATAGAGGGATTCGAACTCCCCTCAAAGTCATCCAATCGAAATTCACCACGTCTCGTGCCGGGGTATTCATCTGCATACCGCACCACTCCACGCTTCTTACGAGACGGCCGCACCATCCATTCTTCTTCACCATCTCTCCCTGGAGTACTTGATCCTCTCGTCGGTACTGAGTGGCTTGGTCTGGCATGTTCCGTTTGGGTGGGTTCTTGACGCGGTCCTGTTGGCGGTGTTTGGAATATATCCTCAACACTGGATTCTTCGATCTCACTCTCGCAGTCGATGTCGATGATGTCAGTTACATCCTTGTCGCCATCCTTCGACTCCTTGATCACAGGGTGCTCAGCGAACGTCACACTCCTGGATATGACAATAGAGCCATCGTTTGCGTTGAGAAGTCGATACGCCTTGTGCTGTTTCGCATACCCGAGGAAGAAGCACTTCACACCCGAGTCATCCAGCTTTTGCGCTTCTGCTTCGTGACGTGGGCGTAACATTCACTGCCAAACACCCGCATGTGATCCAATTGTGGTTTCCGCTTGAACAAAGCCTCAAACGGACTGGAGTGTGAGTTGGACGTCGTAGGCAGCACATTACGGATGTCCGCCGCTGTCATAATAGCCTCACACCAGTAGGCCTTGTCCAGACCACTTTCCTTCAGCATGCACCGTGTCATCTCAACCAACGAACGATTCATTCGCTCTGCCATGCCATTTTGCTGAGGATTGTATGGCACAGTGAATTCTTGCTTGATCATCTTGTCATCGCACAGTGACTCCATTGTTGCGTTTCGGTATTCGCCACCATTGTCACTCCGCAATACCTTGATCTCTGCCCCAGAAGTCTTGATATGCTTGCAAAACTTCACAAAAGCATCGGGGACCTCGCTCTTCTTGCGTAGCGGATAAACCGTTGCATAGCGACTTTTCATCAAAATGAATGTCACAATGTACTTGAACCCGGACTTCGATTCTGGTGTGATCGGTCCAAGCACATCCGAACACACCATGTCATCGGAACGTCTGCTCTCCTGGCTTCCAACTTGTCCTTGCTGGAGTTGAAAGTTTTGCGCACTTGTTTCGCCGTAGCACACACGCCGCACACCACCCCAGGTTCAGCTTTTGTGCTGCTCAACCTTCCATCCTGAACCATCGTGTTCAGTGTTCCGAATGACGCATGTCCAAGTCGCCGGTGCCAGAGCTCGATGTCGTTACCAACCGAATGACACTCATCTGCAGCCTCCGTGTTCAGGTACATAAGCTTCCCACGCTTCCTTCCCGTTGCCACAGTTTCTTCACCACGTTTCACCACACAACGGTCGCTTGTGATGACCACTGTCATCCCACGCGCAGTAGCAGCCGTGAGTGAAAAGAGGTTCTTGTTCAAGTCTTGAACATGAAGCGTTTTCTCCAGGCGCGCGTTTATCCACGATTTTCCAGTCCACACACGAAGAACCACTGTCCCATAGCCGAGCACCTTCAGATTCGCGCTATTCTTGGCGCTGGACACACTGCGCGAGCTTTGCACCTCCGTGTACTCCTCAAACGCATCTCGTGTTTTGCACATGTGTGCTGACGCTCCGCTATCCATGACCCAGCTGCCGGCTTCAAACCCCTCGGTTGCATTAAATGCAACATTCGACTCCTCTTCATTTGAGCTTGTCTTAGCACGACAATCTCTCGCGTAGTGACCCTTCTTGCCACAATTGAAACATGCTCCAGACGATCCTTTCTTGTGTCCTCCGCGCTGCTTCTTCTTTTGCTGCTGCTTTCCGTTGCCTTTGCTTGCGAGCAGCGCAGTCGCCTCTTCAATACGTGTCGAATCCTTTTGACGCACCTCCTCAGCAATTAGCTTGCTAACCAGATCTGCAAAGCTAAATGTCACCACCGACATGCGAAATGCTTGAACAAGGCTCTCATAGCTCGCCGGTAGACTTCGCAGCATCGTCGCGCAGACATCCTCCTCACTTGGTCCGCAGCCCGCGCTCTTCATCTCCATTACAAGCTTCTCCAACTCCATCACATGACCACTGACGGAGGATGCCGTAAACTTGAATGATGAAAATTTCTCCTTGAGCCACAACCGATTCGCCATGTCCTGCGTGCGGTGAAAACCTTCCAATTTCGTCCATGCCGCTCTAGCGCTGGACGCCGTCACTACGTGCATCAGTTGTGAATCACTCAGATTCAGGACGATTGCCGCATGCGCTTGCTGTTCTTTCACCGCAGTCGTTTCGCCCTCACCAGAGACCGCCTCCCACAATCCCTTGGACATCAAATACATCTTCATCTTGTAACTCCACAGCGTGTAGTTGGAACCGTCGAACGGCTCGACCTTGAACTTGGAATCGCTGCTTGGGCTCATAACCAAAAGAAGTTGGAAACGCTTGGAAGTTATTTTGATGGCTTGTGGCCGAGATTGTAAAACCAAAAGTGATAAGATTTAATTTGTTAACACTGTTCTACCTTGCTTAACCTTCGTGTCCACAAAAGAAAACTATCCCATCCCGAATGGCATCCCATATGAAAGAAAAAGTTTAGTGGCTGTGAGACTTGAACCCTCAATCCAATGAGTGAGTGAGTGGAACTCAATCCACTGCACCACTAGTTCACCAACATATGCAATCACATGTCCAATCCACATGAATCTTCCACATGCTGCAACCCATACCAGACATGTACCATATGCACCATATGTAGATCAGAAACGCAACACCCGGAAGTCGAGCGTGCGACATCACTCCTTCTTCAACAGGTCCAAAATCGACTTCATGAATTCTTACTGTTTCTGGCAAGACTAAACATGAATGAAAAGATATGAAGAATCTATTCTAAGTGGAGGCACTCCTAGTTGGAGAGCGTCGGTATTTGACGAGATATCGCCCCTCGAAATTGGCGCTTGTCTTCATTAGAGCCAATTTGTCTTCACCTTTGCTGCCGCATCTTTTTATTTCACAAAAATTTACGATATTCATACCAGATCCTTCATCTTAGCCAATAAAAACACGTCTTCTCAACGACCGCACAACAATTGGACTGCAACCTACAGGCAACGGCAAAAGCAGATTTTGGCAGCACCTCCACGCTTTCAATCAAGATTCGTTAGAAGCCGCAACTAGTACTCTGGCGTTAGCATATATTATAGTTTACAATGAATTTAAGCTGAAGGCTGCTAGTAAAAAATGGCTGCAAACAAGGTGGAGACAGACTGCATTTTTAATGAATTCTTTCCGAGTCGGGGTTTCGTCAAATGCGTATTGCCTTGCGTACAAGAATCCTTAAGCCGTTCAGCTTCATTCATTGCTAATAAAAGATACTAGGCTTCTATTTAAGCTAGCTTTCACGTTGTGTATGTCAATTGGAGCGATTCCAAGTTCGTAAGTAACCCGAAATCTGGTCTGGTTCCCTCAGTCCCTCAGAGTTAAGAGGCAGCTCTTTTTCTAGACATCTTTTTGCGTAAAAGTTGACTCTTAATCTGTCAACAAAAAGACGGCGCCGGGTCTTCTTGTGCCAAAACAAAAGGTGTATACTGTACTGTACAAAGCTGTTTCCCTCTAAGATCCCATCTCCCTTGCATCATGGGTGAGTTGTCGGTGCCGCGCTCAGCTGAAGCCAGCAGCAAGCTCAAGTTCCCGAGTTTGAGCACAAGAAGTAGAACGATGAGCTTGTGAGACTTTGCTCTACATGCGAATGAAGAAGTTTGGCTCTCGCTTAAAACGGTCGCGTCCAAGACTCAGATAAGTGCAGCTTTTTGGCGGCCTGTTTGGCAGAGAACCTGTGTTGTATATGGCACCGCCGTGCACTGAGTAGTTTAAATAGTGGTAATGCGCGTAGTAATATTCATCTCCGCATTAGGCCCAACGGAGAGGCAGTACCAGACTCCATGGATTTCGTACAATTAATGTAAACACTCGGGTAATAGGGAGCGTAAAAGTAATTTATTGTAAAAAATTGTACACATGGTTCTAGAAATTAATAGCATGACAGAATTTCGTGTCTAATGCATGAAGTTCTTCATACAAACGCTTACAGGCTTAAGGCAGTGGATGTTGCTGCCGAGGCCGGAGTGTCGAAGCGCTTGGCTTTAGAGAGTGGCTGTCACCGCTCCACGTTGTACCGGTGGACAAAGCGGCGAACAGAGCTCGAGACCGTTCCTGCTGGGAGCAGTGTAGTCTTGCCAGGACGCCGTGGTCCTAAAGTTAAGTTCCCACTTGAAAAAAGTAAGACTGATTTATATCTCCAACTTTGCTAATCGCTCTTGCTTTGATCATAGACTTCTAGAATGGATTCACGATATGCGCCAAAACAAAGGCGCGCTGTCCCGCCCAGGTGCCTGCTCATGATGCGCTGTAATCGGCGCTTTCTTGAGGAACGCTCGGAAGATGCTGCTGTAATACCTACGCTGATCCCGCAACCGAAATGGGTCAAGCGTGCGATGCATTACGCATAAAGGCGCCGTCGCAAGCGCGGCGGAGTCCAGGTTATCTGTTTTTTGTTTTTTGTTTTTTAAGGCTAAAAATTATTTTTTGTAGATTGTAGCTGATAATTTTGCGCATGCAATGCGCTACGAAATGGAGGTTAGCTATGAAGCGGAGCAGTATTAACATTTTTTCAACATAGACCAAACGTTTATTTACATTGACATGAACCCCAAGACCACCACCATCTTCCGTGGTGAGTGATGTTGACGTGGTCCAAGGTAATAAAAGGTTGTTGCTGTAATGGAACGTCTGAAAATTCATTCTGTGCCAATGTTTTTCTGTGCATCCGCGTTTGGTGAAAAACTACCAGCTTTTATAGTTCATGCAGGAGCTGAGGGTGGTCCAGTGCACTGTGAACTTCAAGCTAATCCTCTCCACAAGGCAGATGACGTTGTGCCAACTGTTAAAAACAATGCCTATTGTGATGAGCGCCTCATGCTCGAATGGGTGAGAGAGGTAAGCGTTTATTAAATTACATTATTATTTTAAATATGATTAACACTATTTGCTTTATAGGTTTGGCTCCGTCCGTAACGTTCTGTCGTGTGCTAGTTTCAACGTTCACAGAATGGGTTCTGTCCGTGCTCACGACGGATGTGGAGTTTGTGCCTGCAGGGGCGACAGGACTCGCACAGCCCATGGAAGTGTCTGTAATGCGTGTGTTTAAGCACTTGTGTAGAGATGTATGGTAAATACCATGCTACTCATGATTTTAGTGCTAACGCTAAAGTGCGGCGCAACTAATCACCTCCATTGTTGAGGATGCGTGGGGAAAGGCTTCGCCGGAACCATTCGGTGTGGCGAGTGAAGACAGGACTTGTCCCAATTGGACCCCGACTGAATGATGGCTGTTTTGTGTGGCAGAGCCTCCCGCTCCAGAGTTAGCTTAATCCTTAAATAAAACGTTTTTTGGTTTGCGATTTTACTTTGGGACGGAAGTTCGTTGTAGGAGCGGTGACAGGATAGCCGTTTTGGTTTGATTATTTTTTTACGTACGTGGTTACATTAAATGCGTTGGTTGCACGAAATCCATGGGTCCGGTACTGCTGTCGAACAGGTAGATACGCGGTAGATTTCTTCGAACACGTCGCGAGTACATAAATACAGCGCAAGCTTCCTGTCACTCCGCCGCACAGCCAGCACGTTTTTTCCTCAGCAGTTGCTCGTCAGGAACGACGACGGCTAGCACGCCTCTACAAAGTCCAGCACACAGTCATTCTTCCCCTTTGCCAAAATGGTGTCTACCAAAAAGAGGTCGGATGACCTCTCCGAGCTCTTGAAAAGGATTATGCCAATAAAGAGGAAATGTGGTCCGTCTTCGACGGGTGAAGTGAAAACCTGGACTCTGATTGGAGAGTGCTCTTTTTACTGTGACTCTACAGTACAGCATCATTCTAATGATAATGTACTGGCTTACCCCAAAGAAGTCGTAGTTCGAAATAACCTGTTTTATCCGACCTCGAGACTTACAAGATACCGTGATTAAACAATATTTTTAGGGGGGCGCATAGCCAGAACGATTGATTTGAATTGTCCTGTAAAATAGAGACGGCGGCACAGCAGTTCGAGGGCCAAAATGACGGAGATATAAAGCCTATCGTCATCACGATCTGGAATAGTCCTGTTGGCGAAAGCGGGGTAGAGCGTTCGTGCTGCACATGACCAATGTTGCTCCGCACGAATTATTTATAGGAGTCAGAATATAAATGCTTGGCTTGGCCCCAACATAAGTTTAATTCTACGTTGGAGAGTATGTTTTAAATAAATGGAGAAAGTTAGTCAGATCCAACATATAGAACTTATCAGCAAAATAAAGAAGCCTGGCGAACTCCTGTTCGCCAGACTTTAGCATACAAACTCATCTCAGACAGTAGGAAGTGTCTCCGCAGCAAGCAGCGAAAAACTTCGCACTCAATTTGTGGGGCTTGTTGGGTTAATATTTTCAGTAATTCGCCGTGCTCAAGGCAGTTGGTATGATTGCTTCATCAAATAAGATGATGGGGCCAGCGTCATAGCCACGAGGGAACGTCGTTTGGAGCGAATACACTATACCCCGGACCTTTCAATCGCGGTCAAGACGCCCCAGGCTCAGACGTAATGTACGCGCACAACTCTGTCAGAAAGGGTAGTGTAACGGGGTTACATGAAGGTGACCAGTAAAGGTGGACCACACCTGGTCACCTTGGAGACACATCATCCGGATAAAATATCCGTATCCCTCCTCAAAGAGATACTGGTACTCGATACCCTCGGATTACCTTAAGTCAGTACTGATGTCAGTACATGGACGCAACGCCATTCATTTGTGCATGACTAGAACTAAGTATGCAATAGTTAGTTCTATACATTTAGGAAAAAGAGATTTAGGCCCAGTCTCAACCGAAGCGTTTTAAGCGCATGCGTTTGCATGCGTCCCCTATCCCTTGACGCACGGGTTGAGAACGCTCGCACACGTGGGAAAAATCGTTCAAAAGTAATACTGATTGGCCATTATCAGCTCTGCAGGAAGGCCTCCACATCGATCAAAAAGCGGCATGGCAGAACGCCATGAGGACGGTGGCGCCGCTACAACGCCCGAAGATGAGGATCACTTTGCCATCCCAGGAAAGGGGCTTCTAGCGGTGACTGCTCCCTGCCCACCACCCACCGATGCCGTCGATAGCAACCCAGTGGTGGCTGAATCCCTCCCCAACAGACGCCCTGAATTGTCCGCTGAGAATGGTGAAGATGCAGTTGTGGTGCTTCGAAGGTTGGAGCCCGAGTTGACGGAGGTCGCTCGAGGAGAATCGCCCTCCCCAGCGCCTATTGCACAGCTGAGCCATGTCGCCACTGAGGTGCCGGCATCGTTGGATGTGGTACTTTCTCCTCGGTGCGGCACCCAGAAAGAGGGCCTTTTGCGTGGGAGCCATACGAAAAAGCTCCACAAGATCTTATCCGGAAAGAATGCACGCTTCGAGATATCAAACTCAACACAAGAACGAAGAAAGCTGACCGCGTTTCGTGCCTCCGCGCCTACGATGACCTAATTAATGGTGGCGAAAATGCAGCAAGTGCCTCCCGGATGGCCGTCAATTCAAGCCGGCGGACGAAGCATTGCATTTTTCGACTGATTAATGTTCTCTTCTCTGACAAATTTTGCCAGCGGCTTATTCGTACAGGTACGATTGCTCCGATCTACCAATCTAAACAGTCAATTAACTCACACGAGCATTCGCAGGGGATACGTTTACTCGGGCAGAACTTGACTCTATTGAGACCAGCGACCGTGTGCAGTTTTGGAAGGAGGTAGCAGACGACTTTTGCAGCAATCTCGCTGATTACAACGGCCTCGTGGAAGACGACCCAGCGTTTGAAGGCATTGATCCTCGCGCACCGTCGATCACCAGTCGACGAAGCTGGAAGAGATGTGGAGAGAGACGAACAGTTTGTACCTAGTCGCCGCAGCGAACTATCGTGTGTCAGGAACACACGAACGCAAATTCATCCGATTTGTGCAAGGAAGGATGGACGTCTTATATCTGTGGTATTGGCTGCAGGTAAGCTGCAAACATCGTGTTCTATTGCGAATGCTCTCATTTTACATTTGGTTTCCTTTGCTTAGGTTCGCCCAGGAGTGCTGGACTTTGTGCGCGGGAGATTGTTCGAGGAAGACGAGTTTGACTCATTGGCGAATCAAATGAATATGAGCAAGTTTGGAAATGCAACACCAACGCGCACGCGCCGAAGTGAACACTATCTGGCCTCGGAGGCAATGAATACGGGCAGCAGTAGCAAGAGGGGCCGTTGGACAGCCGAACCTACCACGCGAACTGCTGCGACGCCACCGGCAAAACGGTTGAGAACCGAACCGGATCGAATGGGTGATCTCGTTGATTTGGTGGGGCGTATTGTATCAACCCGCGAAGCAGAACTTCAGCAAGCACAGCAAGCGGATATGGAACCAACAGCTCGCACTCGTGCCGAGTATCACAAGATGCTGGACGACATTCGGCGGCGCATCACGGCCATCGAAAGTGAGATGAGCTCGGCTGCAAGCCCAATTAAGCTACGACTTCAGGGTGATCATGCATTTTTCATGGAAGAGCGACAGCGAATTATGGATGCTATCCGCACGGGTAAATTCTAATTCTTTTGCTATTTAGCTTCATTTCGAGCAATATTTCTTGCAGGACGATGCATGTTATGGCTTGCTATACGCTCAACTAGCATTGACCGTACTTTTTCATCCATGAGGCGAACATGCGTTCCATCACTTAATTCGACCACACTCCTGTCGTAGTCGTTGTCGTCGCCGTTGTTCCACACTTGAACTTCTTGGAGCATTGAACGGATTGCACCCAGCGAATTAGTTCAGCTTTCGAGAGCTGATGGTTGATACAGAAATTGTGAAGTCGCATGCACGCGGAAATCACAATCCGACAATGGCGCAGGCTCACACATAGTGGCCGCTTCAGAATGCGCCATTTGTTGACCAGCAGTCCAAATGCCATTTTGACTCTGATTCGGAGCTGGCTCAAATAGAAATTGTAGCTGTCTCGTTCTGGCTGCCCTTGAACTTGCGCTTTGTTGAATGGCGTCATAAGGAACTGCCCCTGCACATATGCATTGTCACCTAAAACGAAGTAGCTCCCCTTGATGGTGGTTAGAAACTTGCTTAGATGCCAGCGCTGGGACGCCAGCGAATCGTTCATTCCACCGGGCGAGTTAACCGTGAACGACGTAAATTGCGATCGATGGTCCGCGCATGCCTGGACATTGAGGCCATATTTCTGATAGTGACCTGAGAAGAAGCTTGTAACACGTCCGCACTCACTTTTTATTGGTACACGAATGGGGCACAGCCAACCATCGATGGCACCAATCCATCCTTCGATTATCCCATTGTCGCTCTGCTGGCGAAACTCATCTGCCGTCAGCGCCATCTCACTTGGAGTTGCAGGAAATTGAATGCAAAGGGCCTTGGCATCATTAATTGCATACATCACTCGATACACGATACGATAAAACGCTGCACGACTCACACCAGTGATCACACGAATGTGATGATGGCTTCCGCCGGCAAGCCATGAAATACAACATTGTAGCATACCTGCCGGCGAAACCGGCGGGACACCCGACGCTCGGCGGACTGACTGATCATAGTCGATGTGCAAATACGGCCCGACCACACGGAGAAGCGCTTCAAAAGACACGTAGCTCATCCTATAGTACCGACGAAACTCCGATTCGTGGAGTAGGTAGTCAGCATGTCGAGGCCAACATATCCGCTTCCGCACCAGGATTCTTTTCTTTTTCTTCGTGTAGACTAGTCGTCGCTGTTCATGGTTTAAAGTACCGATGACGATGATGATGCAAGAAAGATCATCGTCTGTGGCTCCACGCAACCTCTGATTCGTCGCCATTCATTTAGCATAGGCTTTTCACATGAACAGCAGCGGTAATTTTGACAGCAGCGCTATTAGTGAGTCTATGATGTAAAGAAAGCCTGGAGACAGCACGTACTTCACAATGGCGACGGCGCGTCGTTCACAATGGCGGCTACCAAGTAGTTCACAATAGCGGTGACCACTTCGTTCAAGGCGGCGACGATAACCTGATTTGTTTCATGACGCTGTTAACTTCGAGCTTCCTCTGGCTCGAACTGATGAACCAAAGCAAAATTATTGGCCAAAAGTCAATTCACGCATGCGTCGGCCACGCGTCGAACGCCTCGTTTTTGTATTTATCATCTGACCAATCGCAGTGCGCGTAGCGACGCATGCGTCAGAAACTCTTCGGTTGGGAACGGGCCTTAGACAGATAAAAGCATTCAATTCAGTTCGCATTTTGCAAGTTAATTAGAAAGTGTTTTTAACTACTTTTAATTAGCTAAGGTAGTCCAAAGAGTCAGTTTTGGACTGTGAAGTATTCCTATACTTGGTTCTTGTATAAGAACGTACAGTCGTCGGAACTCCGACTGATAGACGGACGTCTAAGACTCAAGGAGTCGCCCCTCTTCCTCTGTGCCAAGCACTTGCTACGCAGCCCCGCTGCAGGTAGAGACTTTCGAGTTCACTTTCGAATGCAATCCATCACACATTAGTCAAATCGCACTCGGAACACTAGAATAGGGACTATAAAACGTGTCCAGTATCAGTTCATATGAAATGGCTACTACTAAGTAGTGTGAACCAACTGGGATATAAAATAGGTGGTTCACCTCAAGTAGCTTACGCCATCGGGACCCCCGCCTAACTAAATAGACTAAGGTGGAGTACAGTTGTGCCTACCCGACGACCAAAGCAGGTAGATTCTTACAAGACACACTTCACGACTTGTGTCTTACAACGGAAAAGGAGCTCTGTTGTTTAGATATCGTAGAATCTTGCTGTTGCCTTGTGGGTACAAAGTCACTTCGTTGACTACATCTTGGTTTCAGTATAGAATCAGGTTGGCGCGCCCATCGCAACGATATGATAGGATCCCATCTGATTGAAGCTTAATGCACTGGCTTTTCAGTTTGGGTGGATCTGGCTCAGGTGAATCCGGTTCTGGTGAAAACGTCTTGCCCAGGTCACACCTGGTGCTGATCGAATCCAGTCTTGGTATAACTTGAGGATTTATTTCAGATCTTGGTAACTCTTCACACGTCAGCTGCTAAAATCGCTTCCAAGCAAAGCTTGACTTGGTGGTCCTCCCAAAAGCTACGGTTTGCATCGTGTCACTTGCCTTGTACGCCGCCACGCAGTCCGGAACGTTGTCCAAGAGCCTGTTCGTGGCTCCCAGCTATCCGACATGGGATTCAACTAGCACACAAGGTAATGCCGAAGGGAGGGAACACCGCCGTCACAGTGATGAGCGCCGCAACCTGCACGCGCACGTCACGGAGCAGCATGAGTAGTGTCGTCATGCTCATGATCACTTCCACAACATGGCGAACTTTACCGGGGCTATACACAAGAACTACAGTACTGTCACGCTGAAAAGAAGGGACTGCTGACAGGATGCTGCGGTCGCACAGTGTCCGGATCGTATGGGTGGCTGTCTGCATCAGCTGGAGTACGATAACTAGTAGCTTTGTCACCGAGCGCAACGCCAAGTACCGCCAAATGATGATAGCAAGGTGTGTGTGTGTGTGTGCTTGCCAGCGCCGGTGGGAATAGTTGAGGGGAGATATTGCCATAAGCGGCAGAAATAGAAGGTATGATGCAGGCGTAGGGGCGTAGATAGTTGCAGTGTGTAAGCATCACCCAAAATCTTCGTCACTTTAAATGGACCAAAATAAATGTGGCTGGGTCCAAATTCGTCAAAGAAGCAGGTTGAATGTAGGTCGTGTATAACAATACACGGTCGCCCACAGTAAATGTTTCTAAGTTCTTCCGTCCTCGCCGATCGGCATATTCGTTCTGACGGTCAACTGCCGCTGCAGTTGTGTTACGCACGTAACGAACAACGGATTCACGTTGTTGTATAAGCTCGCGAACGGCCGCAGTTTCACACAGCTGCGGTTGTGGAATCGGATTGATGTTGACTTGACTTGATGCGGTAGCTCCGACCGCGGCCGACACGTCTTGGTACTCGATGGAGCGGCAATGTTGGGGGCGGAACAACGTCCGAGAAGTCCAAGCTGCAACGTCGATGATATTGCCCTCATGGCGACACTAACTCGCGATTCTCGGTCGGAAGTATCGTTGTCTCTTTCGGGTGCCGCCCTCGTGGCGGCACGTGTGTACTCCTTGTGCAGCAGCTTGGTCAGTTGGGAAAGTCCGGAGATCGCCTGACGTGGACTTCCCACGTCCCCTTCGGCGAGCGTACCAGTAGCAGAGCGCTCCACACGGAGGAGCACTGGGACACGAGGATGACGATGGAAGTTAACGAAGAGCGGGCGAGATCTGTTGACGAGTGCACCGCGTTGTTGAGGCTCATGCCATGCGTGTCATAGGGGTAGGAATGGCCTCAGGTGCCATGTCGTTCATGCCTGACCCAGACATGTATTGTGCCACGGTGTGCCTGATCTCCAGCGGTAATTTTCGTCGACCGGAACCGCAGCTTCGCAACGACTGAATGGCTCAAGTAGTCCGCAAGTTGGGTACTGTAGTTGGCGCTGAACAACTAACATGTTCTCGCTGTTCATTTTGGGTATCAAGCGAAGTGTGAAGATCCAGGGAGGAAGATGGAAGAAGCGACAGGCAGCGAGGAAGTACCGAGTAGCGGTGTCAGGATACTTCCCGTTGTTGTCTCCAACTGGACTGTGTCGAAGCCAGGGTCGATCACCCCGCCGGCATCCGAGGACAACGAAACCTAGACGGTTGAGCAGCTCCACAAGGAGTGCACGAGCAGGAATATGAGGTTGAAGCGGAAGACGTCTGCGGAGGAGCCCATGGAGCGCTTCAAAGCCTTCGACGAGCTCCATCGATCTTTGGTCAATGCAGCGCTGGATTCGAGTGCTGGTTCTGATGCCCATGCGTCCTACCCTTCGAAGAATTGCTGCGTTCGTCTGCTGACCATCCTGTTCTCCGACACCTTCGCCACGCGATTTGCTGAGACCGGAAACAAGCCAACCCGCCAGCAATTGGATGCCAGAGAGACCAATGCAAACTCGTCGTTCTGGCATGATGTGACCAAAGATTTTAAAGACAACCGATCGGACTACAATAATTTGCACAGCGACCATGTGCGGTTCAAGGGATTTGACCCTTCTATCATTGTCGTCCATGAAGTGTCGAAAGTTTGCATGACATGTGGAAGTCTGTCAACCAGACATACGTAAAGGCAATGGCTAGTTTCACTAAGTCGGGAGAACATGGTGACGACTTCTTCAACTTCTGTGACGGGGCACTCGATGTGTTCTATCTTCGAGGGTGTCTTGAATTGGAACACAACTTGACTCAATTCGTGGAAGGTGGCATGTTCGATGAAGATCAACTCGACTCGCTGAAGCGCGGGTCGTCGACCATTACTGAGAGCGTAGCAACTTCACAAAAAACTGAAGTTTGAGGTCGTGCAGTCGATGAAAGTCATCACAGAAACGATTCATGGCAGTATCAACTCAAGCGCGGACGCGTTAAATAAGATGAACACGTTGATTGAACATGTGGAGAAGCGCATCGAAAATGCGGCTGAAAACGGAAATAATGTTGAAGAACTACAGAAGAGTTTGAAGCTCTATCGTTCGAAGTTGAGTGAGATGGAGACGGAGATTTGCGAGTGTAGTTGAGCAACCTGTTGATATCGTTCTCAATAATACGTTTCTTGAGCGATTAACACAAGATCAACACGACTTTGCTACCACATATTTGTGGAGTAGCGCCCTCGCGGAATTCCGCAAAGTCGTCCTCGCACAAACCCGTCGCGTCCAGTAGGTTGGTCGCGTCGGGTATTTTCCCGGTACTTGAGTAGCGTATCTCTGGGTAGGGCACGTATAAATCGCGCCGCAAGCCCCTGAAGCGTGCTTCCTTCTTCCTTACTTCGACGTCCCGCTCGTGCGCAGTGGCGTCGTTCCTTGAACTTGGGCGTGCGGCGTTATCGGGCCGGCGTTTCCTCGGTTTTGTGCGGCGTTACCAGGCCAGCGTGGGTTGTGTGCGGCGTTATCGGGCCAGCACGGGTCTTCGCCTTGAGGGCGTGTTATCAGGCGCGCTCAGACGGTATCGTTTAACGTGTCCCTCCTGTTGGGCACGGGTCTGTGGAAGTGAGTACCCGCTCCAGCAAGCGTCGGGGGGCGCATTATCGGTGCGGCTCTGCTTATCGGCCGGCGCTCGGTGGTCCTTGAAACACGAGGGAGGAAGATCCGGTTGCGTGCAACAAAGAAAATTCGGGACTGAGCCTTACCCTATCCTATGCTATCGACTGACTACTTGAAACTTGCTGAGCTCCCGGTTCCATGCCTAACCCTATTTCTGTCGTGCTACCTATCCCCCACCTTCAACCTGATTTATGTCCTCTCCTTTCTAGATCGGGTTTGTAGATCGATGTTATAGATCGGAGTCATAGATCGAGGTTGTAGATCGGGGTTGTAGACAGGCGCCCGATCTAGCCCGGGGTCGAGTCAGCTCTGAGTCGGATTCGGCTCAGACGCTGGATCGCCCATCATCATTCTTGTGGAACTTTCCGGGCTAGGTCGTGGCCATCGCTTCCCGTCGGTCCGGGTCATTCTTCGCCTCGCGCTCCTTTTAGGCTGCTTCTCCACATCCGTCCCGCTGGTGCTCACGCGCACTCCCCAGGTGAGTGTGATGTAGAGATTTACATAATTGTGGCTATCCCACAGTGTGACCCTGAATACCGTTTGGAACAACCAGGTACCAAAATAGTGGTACATGGGTACCAGTGAATCGACCCAACAAGCTAAGTCACCAAGCACTCGCCGAGTTCGAACTCGGCGAGTCCAAGGTCCACAAGACGCTCGCTGAGTCCGAACTCGGCGAGTCCAAGGTAACTCGGCGAGCCCAAGGTAACTCGGCGAGTCCGACCAGAACACTCTCAAGGGGCACAACGACAGTCGGCCAAGATCTGTAACGGACCCATTTCACTACATGTTTGTATAGGAGGCTTAGAATAACAAAGGAGGAGCCCGAAGGGCTTCCGGAAGACATAAGAAAATAGCAATGCAGAATTTTCTAGGTTCAACACAAGCGGTACACTCTTTAGGTAAGTCACTGCCGCGGGCCGGATTATGCCTGCTGTTGGTTCCCGAGAGGCATAGCTTGTAGGGAATTCAACCAACTGGCGGCGCCAAGAGTACAAGGTCGGCCCGGGTTGGGTATTTGTCCCCAGCGTGCCAATTCCGCTGGAAGTCGGCGAGTGTGCGTCCTCGCCGAGTCGACGGGCCTCTTCTCAGAGTGACGTCGTTAAACTACGCGTCCGGGGTTACGTTAACCGCGGCGCCACCGTGTCAGGCCCATTCTTTAGTGGGGGCACGGACAACATTCCCAGAGTCTGCGGCCGCAGACACCTGGAGGAGAGAGAGAAGAGAGGAGTGACGGAACCTGGTAGTGGGTGCTCGTCGAGGCGAACTCACCACTGTCCCGGCTGGGCCGAACCGCACGGGGGCCTATCCCTGCGCAAGGCCAACAGCGCCGACCTTGACTCGGCGCATTGTTGTGAGTATTGCGTTGGAAGACTAACAGATTTGTGCGTTTTCCTATACCACAACTGGTGCCGCGACCCGGGAACAGGGTGTGCTTTGTTTCGTAGGTACCAACTACCAAGTTTCGTGAAGAGTGAAGAAGATGACCAAGGCATCGAAAGGATCAAGTGGCGGAAGTCCGGCGACGGTCGGAGGGTCACCACGAGATGGGACTAACTCGGCGAGTGGTAACTCGCCGAGTGGGCGAACGACGGACGTGACGACGGACGTCGCTCGTAGTGTCCAGTTTGAAGATGCTCAAAATCATGACAGCGAGGAAGAGTATGAGATGAAGGCAGAACTCGACGAGGTGAAAACCATCGCCGAGTTGCGAGCCGAAGCCGACGAATTGTTGTTGCAAGTGGGGCGAATGGGACACCCTCGCCCGGTTGAACGGAACCTCGCTGAGGAACTCGGCGAGGATGATGATGATGACGAGGACGGTGCTCCCGACGAGCGTCCGCCCCCAATCCCCAGGGCCACGAAGAACGCCGACACGCCGAGCGCGAACAAGGTGTTGGCCAAACTCGGCGAGGAGATGCGCTCGACGAGTGACTGGATGATGATGTTCGCCCCGATGGCGATGGCGCAAGCAAAATGGCCCGTACTGGGTCCCGAGTTGGCTCAACCGGTCAACAGTACGAGCCTCAACGAACTCGTCAAGGATACTGTGTTGTTGCTCCGAGCGATGGGTTACCGGTGCAACAGTCACCCAAACGCTCTGATACTGTCCGGGTGGGATCTGAGAGTCGCCAGCGCCGAGCTAACGCGGTGGAAGCGCAAGCTCCGGGCCGCGTTTGGGTTTGAGCGAGCTCCGGGCGACCAGCCCAAGATCGCTCGCCGAGTTGCTGAGTCGTCGCGCACAATGGAGGATCCAAGCAAGATTCCTTTGCCACGTACTCCGGAGACTAAGCGGCGAGATGTCTTCAGGGCGACCGAGGGAACCCCATACTTTATGGACTCGCATATGCGAACCCCGAAGAAGTCGCCGAGGAGCCGGTACCCGGAGTACTACGACGCCGCAGACGAAGCTGAGCTCGACGAGGATGAAGACGATCCCAGGACGAGTCGAAACTACGCGGATGAACTCGACGAGTCACCGCTGGCTCGGATCCGTCAGCTCAGCCTTGACGACTCGCCGAGAGGACGCCAGAGCCAGATGATGGAGCTCCGGACGCACGCCCCCTCGATAGAATTCCGATCTTCGAGGGCACCAGAGGGCGGAGCGAGAAGTCGTTGATGTAATTGAAGCACTTCATCTACGAGATGAAGGGGGCGCGGATGCCGCGGGAAACGTGATACGAGCCGTTCTCGCTAAGACTTGGTCAGCCGGCACGACACTGGTATCGACAGTTGACTCGGAAGGAGAAGAAGAACTGGGATTTACTCAGCGAGAAGTTCGTCTCCTACTACTGCACGGACCATGACCAGGATGCAGCAGTCCGCTACTACTCAGCGAAGCGCAAAGAGAATGAACACATCTGCGACTTCTTGCTTCGCCTGAATGGGCTTGCTCGCAATGCCGGTATCCAGTACGAGAAAGGCGGTGCAAACGCGGAGAGCCATGTCCGACAATTCCTTTTGCATTGCGGTGACGATAAGGTGATGGACACGCTGTACAGCCAAAACCTCAAGTCCATCAATGAAGTTGAGAAACGAATCAACAAGAAGATGGAGGGGAGAAGCTCCAGAAGCAGCGAGACCGTCAGTCAAAGGTGCAGAGCAAGGATCCGAAACGATTCTCCAAGCGTGAGGGTTACCAAGACCGGAAGACTCGCCGAGATGAAAGTCGTCGAGTGGCAGTCGCTGGGTCATCCAGAGAGCGAAAATACTATGACTCCGATTCGGGTCAATCCGACTCGTCGAGTGGAGACAGTCACTACGATGACCGTGATGAATCCGACTCGGCGAGTGACTCCGACTATATGGATGCGGGCACCGCCCAAGATCGAGAGCGTGACTCGGTGAGTCGAGGCTACTCGGCGAAACAACGACCAAGCTCGGCAAGCCCAGGCTCGACGAGTCCCTACGGACACCCTCGCCGAGATCGACGAGACCGGTCACGCGACAACTCGAGGGAGCGCCGGACCTATGGTCCTTGTGGTGCGTGCGGTGCCATGGGGCACGACACCCACTTTTGCCGAAAGCGGTGCAAGTTCTGCCAACAAGTTCACGATGTTGGGCAGTGTGAACTGTTCCAACAATTTGAGAAACTCACCAAGTTCGTACGGACGTCCGTCGACAAGTCGACCGTGCCCGACGACCTCAAGAACCTTGTGACACCTAGTAATTTAAACTAGGTGGCCCGTCAACTTTGACTGGGTTGGGAGATACCGGGCTGCCACAGTCATCTGAGCCAGCAGTGGAGGCGAACTTTGTGTTTGCTTTCGTCGGCGAAGCGGAACGGCCCGACGAGGAGAGTGAGGACGCGGAAGATGGGAAATGTGAAAGAGATGACAGACTCGGCGAGTCGAACGAAGACAACGCGCGAGTGATAACCAGTATATGACGGACGACTCGGCGAGCGAATGAAGCAACCGGCCACACCAAGAAGATGAAGTTACTTCCAGGGGAGGGACTGGGGTGGTGGTCGTCGCAGAAGTTTGATCGCCGAGTTCGCATGCGAGCCCTGGTGAGGGGCGCAGTGAACGACCAGCGGACCACGATTCTGCTAGACACCGGGGCAAACGTCACGGCGATTAGTGAAAGGTTCGCAAAGAAGCTGCGATTGAAGCGGCTTATTAGTGCAGACAAGCAGATTGACGTACAAGGTATCGGCAGAGCCAGGGTGGCCACGACATCCCGCGCGATGGTGAAGGTGACTCTTGGATGGGAGATCGTCTACGAGTTCGAGGTCTGGATTATGGATCACCACGCGGGGGTGGACCTCATACTGGGAACAGACTTTATGATACCAGCCGGTATCCGTCTGGACCTGTATGACTCCACCGCGAAGCTGCCCGACGAGGTGGTGGTTCCGTTGCTCAAATCGCAACAGGCACTCGACGAGCCGATCTATGGTTGCGAAGTCACCGGCGGCCCAGTGAGAGTGCTTGATATACCCATTGCTTGGTTCGCCGAGTTCAAGTTGCAACGCCGACAACCCAGCGAGGAGACTCACGAGTTGTGGGTTCAACGGACAAAGGATTTCGTCCCAACAGTCGTCCATAATTCTCGAGGGAAGCCAGTGAAGGTGCGGCTAACCAACGTGTCGAAGCGAGATGTGTGGTGTCCGATGCATTTTACTGTTGTACGCTGGATCCCACATGGAGTGCTCCCACGAGACAACGGGTTTGTTCGAAGGAACTCAACGAAGTATCACCACTGGCAGTTATTGGCTTACGAGAATGTGTCGGACGAAGCCATCTGGAAGAAAGAATGCCAATATTACGAAGAATGGCTCGCCGGGCAACCACCGTCTGTCGAGCGTCGGAACTATGAAACTCCGACAGCAATTGCCCTTAGACCACCGCCAGAAGAACTCGTCGAGGAGAGGAACAGGTTAGACTCGACGAGTACGTCGGGTCTATCCTCAGCACACACCGGAAAACAACTCGTCGAGATGGAAGGTCTTCTCAGTACGGCGAGGGAACTCACCGAGCAAGTAGGTGAGTCATTCCTGTCATCGGTGGTGGATTACCAGGGGGCGACTCGGTGAGTCTCGGGGATCAGCCAGAAATTGATATAAGTGATAACCCATTGGCAAAGGACCCCGAAGAAGATTTACGACTACGCTTTATCGCCGCGACAGTGAGTCTCGGCGAGGAAAAGCCAGCAGATACACCAGTAGAGCCGGCCGACACCCCACCGCCTGGTGAGTTCGAACATCGGACAGTGGAGATCAACCTAGAAGACTACGCTCACGAGTTAGCGTTCTTACCTGACCTCACCGACTTGGTTGCGACTGAGTTGGATTACAACGGCGATAATGTGAAGTCAAGCGCTCACACGGAAGAGCAGCACCGTCGACTAGTCGAGGTGCTCAGACAGCACGAATCGATTATGATCTCCAGCGGGAACGCACTTCCTCCACCGGCGTATGGTATTGTGTGTGACATCGATGTCCAAGGACACGCCCCGATCAAGCAGAGAGCTCGGCGAGTCCCGCTACGACACCTGAAGAAACTCTATGAGTTACTGAAAGGTTTGCTAAAAGCAGGGCTAATCGCATTCTCCAACAGTCCGTGGGTGTCACCTATAGTTATCGTGTTGAAGAAGAATGGGGTGGATATTCGGCTCTGTATCGACTACAAGATGGTGAATGCTGTGACGGCAGTGATGGAGTACGCTATGCCCCTTGTGGATGATCTACTCACCAAGTTGGAAAGCTACCTGTGGTTTTGCTCACTGGATGCTGCTAGTGGGTTTTGGGCGGTGTTGATGACTCGGCAAGCGAGGTGGATATCCGCTTTTGTATGTGCTCTTGGGCATTTCGAGTGGTTACGCATGCCTTTTGGATTAAAGAATGCACCGATGATCTATCAACGACTCATCGATAACGCCCTCTATGGTTATGTGCAGCCAAAAGGGGTTGGGCTTTGTTTGCAGAACTGACTCGGCGAGCTGAGGAAGTTGCTGCGGACATCAGGGCAACTCGGCGAGATATCGACCTGCTCACGAATGTGGACTCGACGAGTCCAGTTACCAAGTTCGAAGCAGATCGGTTAGCACTCGCCGAGTCAGACCCCCTGCAAGAGCTCATTAATAGCCCAGAGGCTAACATGTTCCTCACCGGTGAACCCGACGAATCGAAGTTTGTCCCCGTTTTCGAGCGCAGGTCGTTTGTTGATGACATTTGTTTCGGTGGGAGGAGTTTCGACGAGTGCCTGGAGATGTTGGATCGTCTACTGAAGCGGTTCGCCGAGTGCAGGATCTCGGTGAGCTTCACTAAGAGCATTTTCGTGCATCCGAAGGTGGAGTTCCTCTCCCATGAAGTGACTCGGCAAGGTATAGCAGCCAACTCGAAGAAACTAGCTGCAATCGCCGAGATGCCGTTCCCGACTTCCAAGAAGGGAATGCAAGCTTTTCTTGGTGCTTTAAACTACTACAGTCGGTTCATTCAGAACTTAGCGGTGTATGGAGCAGTACTGTACCAACTCAAGGAAGACGATTTTGCACCAGGGGTGACTTGACGGCAGCCAAGGCTTCATTCGCCGAGTTGAAAAAGAGGGTGGTGGACGCTCCGATATTGCGTCACTTCGACTCAGCGAAGGACGTCCACGTAATGGTGTTCGCAAACGAGTGGGCAATCAGCAGTACTTTGATGCAGATGCACGATCAGAAGTTACATCCCGTACGTTTCTGTGGACGAGTACTCAAGGAGAACGAGATGAACTACCATCTCGCCGAGAAGGAAGTGCTTGCGTTACTCCAGTTCTTGAAGATCTGTTACACTTTGCTGACCGGAAAAGTCATCCATGTGTACACGCGGTTCTCTACTCTGGAATGGGTGTTTTCTTCTAAAGCACTGTACGGCAGAGCAGTCAGTTTCGCTGTTCTGCTCGCCCCACATCACCTCAAGATCAAGCGTGTACGAGAGCGTGATGTGGAGTTCGCTCAGTTACTCCAAGCGTCTATTACCCCGTTCACCGAACTCGACGAGTCGATGGCACACATAGCTCCGCCGTCTAAAGGCTCGGCGAGTGTTCGCCTAGACCCGGAACTCCTATACGCGCATGTGCCGACAGGATTCGATGGGTTTGTGATGTCGTTCGATGGTTCAGCCAAGACTGAGAAGAATGGAGGCTACGGCAGTTGTTCGTGGATATTGTGGCGGCTACCGACGTGGGACATTGTGATCGCTGCGAGTGCTCACCTCCCGAGAACAACAGTCAACATTGCTGAGTATACCGGAATGAACAATGGGGTAGCCGCGGCTATCGCCAAAGGGGTGACTGACCTCATTATTGTCGGCGACTCTCGGCTCGCAATCCAGCAATCCATGGGGGTGATCGCATGCAAGAAGGAAGCCTTACAGATTGAACTGGCACGCCACAAGTCATTAACAAGCAAGTTGAACTCGGTACGCTACCTGCATGTAGTAAGAAGTTACAATGCTGCGGCCGATGCCCTGGCAACTGAAGCGCTGGAAGCCCAGGCCGGAAGAGTTGTTCTCAGTGGGGAACGGAAAACTGAGCTAAAGGTGCTGAATAGAATTGCCGAAGTACTATGCGTCGACATCAAGAAACCTGAGGAAACAACACTCGCGGTGACAGCCATGACTCGCAGTCAAACTCGGCGAGTCCGTTTCGCGGATGAAGATCAAGGGAACTCGACGAGTGAAGCACGAAGGAACTCGGCGAGGAGACCAAAAGGCGACCCCAACGAGCTAAATGGTCTCGGCGAGCTTCGATCAACTGAACTCGACGAATCACTTAAGCTCACCGAGTCGCAGTCTAACCCGGATGATCTCGCCGAATCTCTATCTGTCGGGCTCGACGAGCTAACCGAGCCCAACGGGCTCAGACAACCACCTCTGCCAGATTCTGGACTCGACGAGCTGGAAATTTCATTTGGAACACCTCCGTCTCGGCGAGTAGAAGGCCAAGGTAATACAGAAGTCGACGAAGACAAAGAACCCGATGCGCTCGACATTGATCCAGTGATTGTTCAAGCAGAACGACGGCAACGTATCTCGAAAGACCAAGATGAAGAACTCAAGTGGGCTGACCTCAAGGCTTACCTGCGTGGTCAAGTCAACGAGCTGACTCGCCGAAGAGTGCACAACGCAGGGAAGATCGCTGACTATTTTGTGCTCAGCGAGGATGGACTCCTGTATTATCTAGGCCAGCGACGATTCAAGTCTGGACTCGACGAGGATGACCTCAAACTACGACTGGTTGCCCCCACGACGATGATTGATGAAGTACTTCAAAGTTGTCATGACTCCCTCGAAGGGGGTCACCAAGGAATCGTGCGAACATACCATCGGGTCAAAGCAGATTATTACTGGATCGGACTTTACGCAGATGTCACCAAATACGTGCAGGCGTGTGAGGATTGCAGCACTAGTAAGAGCAAGCCGCAACTCAGAGGCTACTCGCCGGGTAACGTGGTGTCCGAACGACCATTTCATATCGTGTCACTGGACTTTGTTATACCGTTACCACAAACTCGGCGAGGTAACACAGCACTGCTACTATTCCAAGATCATTTCTCTGGATTTGTGATTGCCAAGGCAATGCGGGAGACTGGGGCACTGGAGGTGGCCAAAGCTTTCGAAGAATGCATATTCCGGAGGTTCGGGGCACCTTCACTCATTCGTCATGATAGAGACCCTCGTTTCATGAGTGAAGTATTCCAGACCTTCTCAGAAATGATGCAATCTCGATCCCGAGCCACATTGAGTTACCGCCCACAGGCTAATGGACAACAAGAAAGGTCGGTTAAAACAATGATCTAGACTGTGAGGGTGTACGTGGAAGATCCATTACAAGCTGACCGGGATGACATTGCAGAGAAACTAGTACATGCGGTCAATAACTCACGTGATTCGACTCGGCGAGAAACACCCTTTTACTTGGTACACGGTTGGGACGCTCAATCCACTCTCAAGGCGATGACCTCATCAATTCGACGAGCTTCGAATAGCTCGTCGAGTTCAGTGAACGCAGTGGAATGGCGACGAGAGTCGAATCGACAACGAGAAGTCGCCTTGAGGCTGGCCAAACAATATCAACTGGCTGAGAAGGCTCGTCGGGCTCAAATACACAACGAGTCGCTGAACAATAGAGAGAAGAGGGCGATACCAGATCCAGCAGACGGATGCCGTGGGAACGACACAAACAAAATCTACCCAATTAGTGTGAGAACCGACTCAGTGGACCCTGGATCAGGCTTTGCGAGTCTCATAGCCAACTCGGCGAATATTTGCGACTCATCGAATGAGTCGACGAGCCAACAGGCTGACTCGGCGAGTCAAACCCACATGATGGACATTGCTCACCTGATAGGTCAAGTTGATACGGTTGCGTTTGAGAACTCGGTGAGCCAAATGTACTCAACGAGCAAAGTAAATCCAGCGGGCCAAACTTGCTTGGCGAGCCGAACCCGCTCGACGAGTAACGACACCACGGACCAAATGGACTCGGCGAGCGTGGAAACCGAGATTGACGAGAGGGACGCTTCATGTCGTTCCCTCTTCAACGAGGGTGATCAGGTGTGGTTATTCATGGAGAGAGTGAAACCTGGCCTGGTGAAGAAACTCGCTCACAGATGGCATGGTCCCTTCAGGGTCAAGAAGAAGGTTGAAGAATTTGCCTATGAGCTTGAGTTGCCAGACCGCAGTGGGTATCGATTCTACCCTGTGGTGCATGTTTCTCGATTGAAAGCTGTAGTGGGGCTTGGCGATAGACCAACCACCCCTCTCGTTGAT
Source organism: Phytophthora boehmeriae (assembly GCA_011947355.1). NCBI lineage: Eukaryota > Oomycota > Peronosporomycetes > Peronosporales > Peronosporaceae > Phytophthora > Phytophthora boehmeriae. The sequence goes on along the minus strand of JAAVTJ010000145.1, from coordinate 100,740 downwards.
GGACTCGGCGAAGAAGATCGATTTGACTTTGACGAAGAACTGTCGCCTGAAGATAGTTGGGAACCAGAAGAGGAATCGGGAAAATACGAAGTCGAAGCCATATTGGACGATAAGTGGTCGAACTCGACAAGTACAGAGCGGACTCAACGAATGTTCAAGGTTAAGTGGGCTGGTTATGATGAACCAACCTGGGAACCCCTCTGCAATCTATCATGTGGAGGGCTGCTATTCGACTACTTGCAACGAAAACGTCGTGAAAACCGTCTGCAAATGGTGCAAGTTGCAGATGAGGATTAAAAGCTATTGCACTGAAGTTTACCAACCACTTGGTGGTGCACAGGCCAAGTGAATTGTGACAAGCTACTGTGAACACGCATGGATTTCATATTAACGAAATGGAGAAACGCACAGCTCGATCATTGAGACTGTCTCGGGCAGTGCAGCGGATATGTTGGCGCTCAACGTCTTGAAGCATTGAGATGCTGCGAGCGGGTACCTCTTGTCGGACACATTTGATGACAGCGGAATATCGCTTGCCTTATGGGGAAGTTGTTGTGCTCGGTCGTGGAGCGACCAGCCCAGCCCAGCCCAGCCTCTGTCGCTGACCCTTGACCTGCAGCCTAAGAGATCACGGAAGCAGACGTCAGTAGAGATCATCTCAAGGCAATTTGTCGTACGTTTGTACGAACTGTTTGTTGCCAACGCGTACAAGCTTCGCAAAGGTGATTTCTTGGCACGGATTACACTCCCAGACGCTCTACCTGTGAAGCCGGGTTTAAATGGCACACAACAGTGAGAAGACACAACCCACATGTTGCTGAGACAGAACTGACCTTGCGGGGGCCGTAGCGAGAGTTCCAAGCTAAGCTCAGTGATGCAGGGTGATGTGCAAGCTTTAGTCGCACGGGTGTCATGCTAAACACTAGTCACCGCCAAGACTTCGCGACTTCCAACGCAACGCTGACTTCAAAGGGACCACACAGAGAAATAATGGTTTCGCAGGTAAGTTTGACGTACCAAGGTCTCACAGGCACCAACCAGTGGCTTTACAAAGCTGCGTACCTTCAACGCTAGCGTTCTGACTGTTAGTCAAACGCTACCAATCAGTTGGACAATTTGCTGCTACGCATATCACAATAGGTGATGGTGATTATGCCGCAACAAATATCGCAGAGAAGGAGCGTTGGACTAACCATCAGAAGGATTGTCTCACCGAAAAAGGCTTCAATGTATTGGTACTCGGCGAGTCCAATCTCAGCGAGGCCAAGCTCGGCGAGTCCAGACTCATCGAGCCCAAGCTCGTCGAGCCCAACTCATTAAGCTCAAACTCGGTGAGTTCAAGTTCGACGAGTTCATACTAGGCAAGTCCAAACTCGGTGAGTTCAAACTAGACAGTCCAAACTCGGTGAGTTCAAGCCCGACGAGTTCAAGCCCGGTGAGCGCATTATCCGAGATGGTGATTATGAGACGTGGTAATGCCTGTCACATCGAACAAAACCGGCGCAGTGAGTCAATCTACGAGCGATGACCACAAGGAACTGAGACGCGGGTCCCTGGTTTAGAAGTATTACCTAACGGTTGGACTTGACAAACGAAAAACAAGCAAGCTGAAGCTCAGGCGTTGTACCAGAGATGCTATCAGGGAAGCCACTGGTGGCTTGGTGATAAGCTTTCACGTTAGAAGAAAAGCATCGGTAAAAGGGTCTATGGGTCCAGACACTCACCAGCCCGGCTCGGGTCAGGACCGGGGCAGTTGTGATGTAGAGATTTACATAATTGTGGCTATCCCACAGTGTGACCCTGAATACCGTTTGGAACAACCAGGTACCAAAATAGTGGTACATGGGTACCAGTGAATCGACCCAACAAGCTAAGTCACCAAGCACTCGCCGAGTTCGAACTCGGCGAGTCCAAGGTCCACAAGACGCTCGCTGAGTCCGAACTCGGCGAGTCCAAGGTAACTCGGCGAGCCCAAGGTAACTCGGCGAGTCCGACCAGAACACTCTCAAGGGGCACAACGACAGTCGGCCAAGATCTGTAACGGACCCATTTCACTACATGTTTGTATAGGAGGCTTAGAATAACAAAGGAGGAGCCCGAAGGGCTTCCGGAAGACATAAGAAAATAGCAATGCAGAATTTTCTAGGTTCAACACAAGCGGTACACTCTTTAGGTAAGTCACTGCCGCGGGCCGGATTATGCCTGCCGTTGGTTCCCGAGAGGCATAGCTTGTAGGAATTCAACCAACTGGCGGCGCCAAGAGTACAAGGTCGGCCCGGGTTGGGTATTTGTCCCCAGCGTGCCAATTCCGCTGGAAGTCGGCGAGTGTGCGTCCTCGCCGAGTCGACGGGCCTCTTCTCAGAGTGACGTCGTTAAACTACGCGTCCGGGGTTACGTTAACCGCGGCGCCACCGTGTCAGGCCCATTCTTTAGTGGGGGGCACGGACAACATTCCCAGAGTCTGCGGCCGCAGACACCTGGAGAGAGAAGGAGAGAGGAGTGACGGAACCTGGTAGTGGGTGCTCGTCGAGGCGAACTCACCACTGTCCCGGCTGGGCCGAACCGCACGGGGGCCTATCCCTGCGCAAGGCCAACAGCGCCGACCTTGACTCGGCGCATTGTTGTGAGTATTGCGTTGGAAGACTAATAGATTTGTGCGTTTTCCTATACCACACTATGTTATTCGCTAATGAGTGGGCATTGAGTACCACTCTTATGCAAGAGCATGATGGTAAGATGCATCCCGTTCGATTCCTCGGTCGTGTGCTCAAGGAAGCCGAAATTAACTACCATCCAGCTGAGAAGGAGGTCCTAGCACTCCTTTTGCTGTTGAAGACCTGCTACACGCAGCTCGCGGGAAAGACATTACATGTCTATACCCGGTTTTCGACACTCGAATGGATGTACAAATCCAAGACACTTTTCGGTAGGGCGGTTCAATTTGCGGTGCTGTTATCCCCTTGGGATTTGAAGGTTCAACGAGTCAAGGAAAAGGATGTGGCCTTTGCACAGTTGCTGCAATCAACCATCACAAGTTTCGTTGACATTGAAGACTCGTTAGCACCTCTCGCCCCACCGAAACAGGGGTCCCCTACCGTTCGTATGGACCCAGCATTGCTGTACGCACAGCTACCGAGGACTCACAACGGTTTTGTGATGTCTTTTGATGGATCCGCTAAGACGGAGAAATATGGTGGTTACGGTAGTTGTTCGTGGATTGTATGGTGCCTCCCTGACTGGAGTATAGTGATCGCTGCGAATGCTTACCTCTCGTCAACCACAGTCAATGTGGCCGAGTACACAGGAATGAATAATGGCGTCAAAGCTGCTATTGAACATGGAGCCGAGGACTTGGTCATAGTGGGTGACTCGAGGCTCGCAATCCAACAATCACTAGGGGTGATCGCATGTCGGAAGGAATCACTGATGGCTTTGCTCAATATCTACAAAGAACTCACAACGAGACTTCGGTCAGTGAAGTATCTGCATGTGGTGCGAGAGTACAACGCAGCCGCTGACTCGTTAGCGACTGAGGCCCTGGAATCGAAGGTGAGCCGAGTGGTTCTGACAGAATCTCGTAAAGATGAGCTCCGAGCGCTTAATCGCATCCAAGAAGTGATTTACGAGCCCTTGGAGAACACGGCAGACGTCAAATCAGCTGCTACTGACAATTCCGTCCAAGGTCTGACAGCTACCGAACACTCGACTCGCAAGACTTTCGCAAATTTCGTCGAAATTGGATCCTTAGTGGAATGTGGGGTGTATCGGTAATGACTCGACGGCAAGCTAAGGCAAAGAAACATGTTCGATTCGCGGATGAGCAGTCGGTGAATACGTCTAAGGACACAACTAAGCCTGCTGAACCCGCTGGGAAGTCGACCGACTACTCGTCAAGTGATCTGACTCCACCAATGACTTCGACAAGTACCTTCCCGAAGCACCTAACGCTGAAGATATTGACCCAATCGAAATTCAACAAGAAAGACGACGTCGGATAGCGAAAGCTCAAGACGAAGAACGGAAGTGGTCAAATGTGAAGGCGATACTCAAAGGAAATACCGAGCGATTGAGTTACAGAGAGGCCCGAGAAGCACAAAAATCGCAGATCGATTCGTGCTGTCGGAGGATGACGTGCTTCACTATCTGGGTTTGAGTCGTCGGTACCGTGATGGATGGCAAGAAGAGACGAAACTGCGTCTTGTGGTGCCGACAACTATGATTCAAGAAGTCCTAGAGAACTGTCGCGACTCTCTCGAAGGAGGCCATCAAGGAGTGGTTTGCACTTTTCAACGTGTCAAAGCTGATTATTACTGGAATGGATTATACTCGGATGTGGAAAAACACGTTAAGTCGTGTCCTGATTGCAGTTCCAGTAAAAGCAAACCTCAGCTGCGAGGATACTCACCAGGGAATGTGTTGGCAGAGCGTCCATTCCAGATTGTATCAATGAATTTCGTCAAACCACTACCGAAGAGTCGTAAGGGCAATACGGCACTCTTGCTTTTTCAGTGCTCGTTCACTGGATTCGTTATTGCAAGGGCCATGTCGGACACCACTGCACTCACCGTGGCGAAAGTATTCGAAGAGAGTGTCTACCGAAGATTCGGAGCGCCTTCTCTTATCAGGCATGACAGAGATCCACGATTCATGAGCGAAGTCTTTCGAGCTTTCGCTGAAATGATGCAGTCGAGATCTAGAGCCACGTTGAGTTATCGGCCGCAAGCCAATGGGCAACAAGAGCGCTCGGTGAAGTCGGTGATGACTTCAGTACGCGTCTACGCTGAAGACTCATTGCAGCAAGACTGGGACGAGATAGCAGAGCGATTGGTGTTCGCCATCAACAACTCTCAAGATACTACCAGGAAGGAAACGCCATTCTATCTCGTCCATGGTTGGGATGCGCAGTCGTCCCTCAAAGCCATGGCCTCATCCCTCAAGCGAGGACTCGGTACACAGTCCGACGCGCTCAAGTGGCGCCGAGAAGTCAACAGACAGCAGGAAATAGCGTGGGCAATGGCTAAAGATTATCAAGCATCAGAGAAACAACGGCGAGTAAAGAAGCATAATGATGATCTAAGTCGACTGGAGAAAGCCTCTGTACCACGCCAAACCGCTAACGACTCCTCGGTCGACACACCAGAAGCTTCGCCTGGGTCTGACGGTTCTATAGAGGGTCCACCGAGTTTCTCTTCAAGGATGGGAGTAGGGTGTGGCTCTGCATGGACAGGGTTAAACCGGGCTTAACAAAACAGCTGGCCCACCAATGGCACGGTCCATTTCGCATCAAGCGGAAGGTAGAAGAGTTCGCTTACGAGCTAGAACTGCCCGACCGAAGTGGATACAGGTTCTACCCGGTTGTCCATGTCTCTCGACTTAAGGCAGTAAACGAATTCCCAAGCCGACCGAGTACTCGGTTGACGCAGGATGTGACCGAGGACTCAAGGTTCGACTTTGATGAGGAATTATTGCCTGAAGACAGCTGGGAACCTGATCAAATCTCTGGGGAATATGAAGTGGAAGCTATATTGGATGACCGTACGCCGCTCTCAACTGGCACCGAACGCTCAGTCCGTGAATTCAAGGTCAAGTGGGTTGGTTATGATGAACCCACTTGGGAGCCAGCGTCAAATCTCTCCTGTGGTGGCCTTCTATATGATTATCTGCGAAAAAGAAAAGCGATCATCGCTTGCAGATGGTCCAAGTCGCTGACGAGGACTGAAGTGGCTTTGCCACTTTTGAACTGTCCATAGGGCGGTGCAGCCTATGGTAACAGACGAACAAAGTTACTCCACCAAACACTGCATATGGTATTTGATGATTTGAACTGTGAACGTCGTTTCGCTATGGAGAGCGAAAACAAATGGAAGAAACATGCATGGAAATGGCTTATCACTGGAAATTAATCCCTGGAAGATACTACAGGAGGTTTGTCGATGGCCGCCAGAAGTTATGGAGTATCTGCAGAAGGCTCGATCCATCGGCAGACTACAAACGGCTTAAGGAAGCACGTTTTTGCTGTAGTGACTACCCAGTAGTCATTTCGTCGCACTTGTACCTGACGCAACAGCCGGTACTGGGGCAGCTAAGTCATATTATGACTCGGTGGAATTTTCCTCAGCATCAGCAACAATCCCTGAAAGTTTTGCAGATGGTACCGACCAGTCAAGCCTGCATTGCCGTCTTGTGGATCATCTTTCATTTTTCTGGTCGCATTCTTTCATTACGAAAACTCGCGCTACTTGATGATTGTCCAACTACGCCAATCCATCAACTGAAGCACTGCACTGTACGCGTGATTGTGGCTTGACTTAATGTGCATAATCCTGGCATCTACAATGACGTGACATGCGACAGTCGACGTGTGACGAGACATGTGACAGTCAAGATGTGACGAGTCATGTGACGGTGCAGATGAGACAAGATACGTGACAGTCGATCACGTTAAGCTCCACTGCAAAGTGGAGGAATGATTGTGTTGCTGTTTTGCGATTAAGCTTGGTCACATACAGGATCAAGCGTGACAGCAACTCGCTGGTACTTTCGACTGGAGCTTCCGTCCCGATGCGTGCATCAACTCTTCGGTGATAAGTCGATTAGATCCAGGACGACCGAAAGAAGGTGTTGGAGTTCCCGCCTAACATTCAGAGTACGTCGAAGGGATTGGAGCTTGGCCCGTGGAGACTGGCGTCGTCGGTGTTGGAGCTGACGAAGGCTAGGTAGTCTCATCAGCAGGCGACCGATGACTCCGTCAATAAATCCCGCATCAACCACTCGGTGACGTGTTGGGTAGGTCCAGCAGAGACCGCAGATTGTGCTCGAACCTCAGCCGAAGGCTCGGTGGACGGTTGAGTGGAAGTAGGTTGACTCGCTTGACTCATCGGGCCGGAAGTTGGCGCTGTTGGAGTGGATGGAGTAGTTGCCTGGTCAGTCGTATCACCCGAGGTCTCAGAAGGTGTTGAGCCGTCGGTGATCTGTCACAGAAATGTGGGACGAGGGTGTGAATGTGTGGAACAATCGAGCGAGTGATGAAAAGTGACGACCTACCGCTGGCAATGGCTGTAGAGGTGCATAACCAAGCGCTCGGAAAGCTCGATTGGTCGCACTGCCGAGCAAGTTGCGTGACATAGCGGGTGGAAAAGTGAAGATTTGAACGCTGGAAGTGCCACAACAGTCACCAGTGTGGTGGCTCCAGTTGTGGCAGGGGCAGTTGTGGTGTAGCGATTTCTCACTGTGTGGAGATACGCCAGTTGACTGACCTGCCGTGCTTTCCAGAGAAACGTCGAGTATCCGGCACGGTGATTGGCTGATATTATTGGGTGTGATTGGTCCGTATTTCATACGACCGACTACTCATTGGCTATATTGAAGGACCTGGTCACTCGAGCGAGGAAGTCACTATTGTGGAGACCGAACTTTGCCGAGTCCTCGGTGCGAACCTATCTGGGTCTAAGTGCGGATTCCCCGGTGGTCGTAAGTTCGACCCTGAATGAGCGCGCGGTGACCCTTCGAGAACTCGGTGGCTATTTTGAGTATTCGGTGGCCCTTCAGGGACGCTCAATGGGGGTTCAACTCTTCGGTGAACAGACACAGAGATCCGTAACGGGTCATAGTTCATTACATAATTGTATAGTTGCATAATTAGTTACATAGTAGGATGTAGGTCCGAAAGGACATATAACCAGATTGGAATATTCCACCAAACACGAAGAGTGAAGTGGAGACCTTTTAGGTGAGTCTACTTGCTTGTTTGTGTGGGTATGCCCGTCAGTGAACACCGAGCATTGCTGTGAAGTGTTCACCTGGCAAGGCCAAGAAGTGTGTGGCCGATTATATTGGGAGTTTGTATAGGGTGAAGGCTGAATTGCCTATATCTCTTTATTTGAGTGCTTCCAGCCGAGGTTTTGCCTCGGCGCCCCGTATAAGCCTAGACAAGGCCTAGTACCCTTCCGCTGTTGGAACTACGGGGCTGTGTGAGTGTGTAGCGCATACGACCGAGTGCTCGTGGTAGTAGTATGCGGTTTATAACTGGTAAAAAGTCGTACTTTGCTCATTTAACGTCTGGCCCGATATAGGAACTGAGTCTGGGCCTTCAGAATTCATCCCGACTATTAGTTGCCGGTCTGGTAGACTATTTGTTGTGGGTTTAAGCTATTTACACTACTACCGAAGATTCACGTGGGTTTTACAACACCACAGTCGCACCATAGGCGAGATTCTGCCATTCTTGGTAGCGCAGTGATCCCAGCTGGACAAAACCGAAGGCGCGCGGGAGGGTATCGATGGGCGTCCACCAGCTTAGCGCTGTGTGCGCGTCGAGAGTTATTATCTCGTTCCCGACGTTCATCACGCGCAGGTAAGTCCGTCGCCCGATCTCGCTCTTCACGAAGGTAGTAACTCACGTTTTCCCCGTGTTACCCATAGACGTGGTGCGCTCCGGTCTGGTCGAAGCGGGACATCATGCGTCCGTCCCGGGTCGATCCTCACAGTTGCCTTCACGTTTACCGGGTGCATCTTCGCGCCGTACAACGGCCTCCTACCGATCAACTGAATCCTCACCTCATCGGGCAGGCACGCCGTGCCATCCGCGGTGTCAATACGCACTCCGGCCGGCACCATGAAGTTCATCCCCAAGATCGCGTGCTGGCCGACCAAATCCCCGACCCAGAGATTCATGTAGTATACCAAGTTCCCAGCTAAGGTAATCTTGATCCTCGTTCTTCCCACTGTGTAATACGTCTCATCACGGATACCAACACATTCTTGCGTGACGTCCGTGCCAATCAGGCAGCCTACCTCACGAGCAAAGGTGGTGTCCAGTATGGACACCTCGGCACCTGTGTCGAGCAGTAACACAGCGCGGCGGTTATTCAGCTTCCCGTGAATCTTGGCCTGTTTGTACCATTTGTGCGGCGCGTAGTGTTTCCAGTATCCGCGTCGTTCTCCTGGCTGCAGGTCGATTTCACCTAGGGGCGGCTCCCGCGCATACTCATCCGCGTGTCGAACAGTCGAAACTTGAGACTCACGTTCTCGCGAAGGGCGTTCCAGGTTGGATTCACATGTATTATCATTGAGGGAAGTCGGGATCTCACTAACCACTTCTTGCGACTTCTTGGCCACATATGCATAGACGGAAATAGATCGCTCGTCTCGTACTGGTTTCCAAGCCAGCGAGCAATCTAGTTTAACATCTTTCGGCTGTCGGCGGCAGCATTCCGGCGTGCTTCTGTGGATCGTACCACTGGCGAAGCTGGTTGAAGAACTCTTCGAAGGGACATTCCCCGGCGTCGTGCACGTCTCCACAGGCCTTGCACACTCGTAGGCATCGGTCGGTCGGGTGATGACCAGCGCACTTCTGACACGTCAGCAGGCTCCAGCAATCCCCTCAGTGTGGCGACGCGAGCCGCAGTGGCGGCATCGGGGACGATCGCGTCCCGACTCACCGGATTCGAAGTCGCGACGTGCAGTCTCACCTGGCGGCGCTTGGTCGGCCACGAACAACTTGACTCGTTCTTCTTCATCCCGATCTTGGTCGTACAGCTGTCACGATTTTCACCTCCTGAATCGTACTCATCCGACGCGACCTGGATCGCGTGAACTGCACGGGCCGGTTGTGGCGGCGGCGACGTCTTCTGTCGGAACTTACTCGATCCGAACAAAGCCTTCTTCTGGTGAGCCAGTCCGCGTTGCCGGGCGCGCAGCTTCTTCTCGAGTGTAGCTACATCAGGGATCTCCATCAAGGTGAGCCGTGAGGCCAGCTCCTGATCTTGGGATCCGAGAGTGTTGATGAATAACTCGACGTGCCCCCGTTTCTCCTCAGCCGTACCATCAGCGTAATGGACGTTGGCCCGTAAGCCCGCGACGTTGAGCCGGTACAAGTATTCTAGGGGAGTCTCGTCGGAGTGCTTCGTCATATGGTAGTAACGACTTGCCATGGACACACCTTTGCCACAATACTGAATGCGGAACTGCTCCGTCAAGTCCGACCATGACTTCCTCACGCTCTTGGACAGCTGGAGATACCATTGACGGGCTGGCCCGGCCATCAAGACACCGAATAATTCGCATACCTCTTTTCCCGTCATGCCGTCGCGTCGCGACGCAGACTTTACGCGATTGAACCAGGCCCGGGCTTTCTCTTCGCTGGTGTCCCGACCATGAAATTCCTTTAGTTCGGAAAACGCCGAGAGACGCACGCGGGTGAGGCCAACGCCAGCCGTCGCGGTCGAGATCGCGGCCGCGGTCCCCGGTGTACCGGTCTCTAGATCGAACAGGTCGTCCGGATCTTCGTCCTGGCCCCGTCGATACTTAGATCGCGTCGCGGAGTGAGAACTCACGGATTCCATTGCAACGTCGGCGGATTCTTGCGGCGACATGTCTGCCGGGACAGGTCGGACAGTCGGCGTCGGTTCGGGGTGAACCGGGGTTACCGGCGTGTTCGTCGTTTGCATCCTGGTCGACTGCATTAGCCATACAATCGCGTCTTCCAGTGCCTTGGGTATTGCCCCTTCCGGGGCAGCCGGAGTTTCCGCACGCACGGAAGCAGCGGTAAGCCGCATGACGTGTGGAGGACGGCTCATTGGCATCCGCTTAGGTGACTCGACGCTGCTGTCGAAGTCCGCACTCGACTGGTATCGGTGCGAAGGCGACGGCGTCGGGGTTGGCATTACGCCAACCTGAGACGCGATAGCTTCGCGTTTTACCGTCCCGACTAGAACAGTCAGGGGACTCTGGACGGCGTGGATCGCGTGCGTCCAAGACGCAAGGTCCCAGTCGTACACTCTCTCCATCTCGAAGGCGCTCAGCACAAAGCCCGACTCACGTAGCATCTCGAAGAGTGTCTGCGCGGCTAGCCGCACACAGATGAGACTCGCAAAATTCGGCGCCGGGATCGGGCCAGTAAGCTTGCTAATCAGCTTGGGCTTGAGGAAGCTCAGGATCGGGTCGCGTTCCAGCAATCAAAACAGTTCGGTGCGACTCAGCACGTACTCCATCTCTTTTGCCGTGTACCGGCGTCCCGCGTCCTTCCCTTTCGGCTTGGACGGCGACTCGTCTGCCGAGTCCGGCGCACGCATCTTTTTCTTCTTCTTGGACTTGCGCCTCTTGGTGGCTTTGGCGGTCGGTGTTTGTTGGTCTTCAGCCTTCGCAGGCTTCCGACCAGACGGACCTCGACTCGCGTCGAAGTCCTTGGTGGCTCCCGTTGGGGGAGCCACATCGGGAACGGCAAACTGTTCTTCGTAACCCTCCATATCGTCGCTGGCACCATGGCCCGTCGTGAAGGTTCCCTCTGAGCTTCCCGACGCAACAGGTCTTTCTCCAAGCTCACTTGCCGTCGACGACCTTCTGATCGACGGCGCATCCGCTTCCGGTTCTTGCTTGATCGTTACCCCATCTTCCGGAGTAGTACTCCCGGGTCGCGGCACCATTGTGGAGTAGCGCCCGCGCGGAATTCCGCAAAGTCGTCCTCGCACAAACCCGTCGCGTCCAGTAGGTTGGTCGCGTCGGGTATTTTCCCCGGTACTTGAGTAGCGTATCTCTGGGTAGGGCACGTATAAATCGCGCCGCAAGCCCCTGAAGCGTGCTTCCTTCTTCCTTACTTCGACGTCCCGCTCGTGCGCAGTGGCGTCGTTCCTTGAACTTGGGCGTGCGGCGTTATCGGGCCGGCGTTTCCTCGGTTTTGTGCGGCGTTACCAGGCCAGCGTGGGTTGTGTGCGGCGTTATCGGGCCAGCACGGGTCTTCGCCTTGAGGGCGTGTTATCAGGCGCGCTCAGACGGTATCGTTTAACGTGTCCCTCCTGTTGGGCACGGGTCTGTGGAAGTGAGTACCCGCTCCAGCAAGCGTCGGGGGCGCATTATCGGTGCGGCTCTGCTTATCGGCCGGCGCTCGGTGGTCCTTGAAACACGAGGGAGGAAGATCCGGTTGCGTGCAACAAAGAAAATTCGGGACTGAGCCTTACCCTATCCTATGCTATCGACTGACTACTTGAAACTTGCTGAGCTCCCGGTTCCATGCCTAACCCTATTTCTGTCGTGCTACCTATCCCCCACCTTCAACCTGATTTATGACATCTCCTTTGTAGATCGGGTTCGTAGATCGAGGTTGTAGATCGGGGTTGTAGATCGGGGTTGTAGACAGGCGCCCGATCCAGCCCGGGGTCGAGTCAGTTTTGAGTCGAATCCGACTCAGCCACTGGGTCACCCATCATCACTCTTGCGGAACTTTCCGGGCTAGGTCGTGGCCATCGCTTCCCGTCGATCCGGGTCACTCTTCCTCTCGCGCTCTGCAGGCCACTCCTCCACATCTCCACAAGTGAGAAATCGCTACACCACAAATGTCTGCCCTAAGCGGAGACGTGTCGGTCTTGGTGGCGGCGTGTCCGTTGCTTCTAACCCTCGTCGGTCGGTAATCGTTGTTAGTTCGTAGTCAGGTCACTTGTAACGGGGTTACGTTGGTTAGTACCTCACTAACCTAGACAGCCTAAGATAGGTCTGCCTGTGTGTGCCACACTATAGAAGGACAGCCAAAACGTGGGGCTGTCGTTGTGGATCAAGGTACCAAGGCCACCGGAGCCAACCATCCGTGGCCTTGCGGTGCATTTATATGCATTATACTTAGTGTAGGTTACATACTGCAACTGGATAAACCTATTAATACATCAGTCTAAATCTTACCCTGTCTAAGTTAAATCGTTCCCTTTAAGGCCGGGAACCTGTGGACTGTGTGTCCACTGAGTACCGTAGTACTCGAGCTTCCTCAAGCGCAAAGCTGCTGTGTGCCCCGTCACATCACTATTCCCTCGTCCAACCGACTGCCGTTGTGTCACCTCTCAAGCCACAGGTAGTTTCAGCCAATACACCTTGATCTGTAAAACTTGTCTTACTCCTGCGCCTTATGCTGACCCCCCTCAGCTCCTTCCAGCAGTGATTTTTTAAACCGACAGGCAGTTTTAATTTTTACAGATATAGCCCTACGTAAACCATCATTTTTACAACCTCACGTAGATCTGTAATTAGTATTAAAGGAGTACAATTATTATTTACTGATATCGCATCAGTACAAATACTATTTACACCCTCAGTCCTAACCTAAGTCAGTGCGCCGTATAGAACACGGCCACGACTTTTTTACTTTTGACTAGCCTTGCCGAGCGTGGTCTTTTTGTATGCCCCCTCCCCGCTCGCGTCAAACTATTTACAACATAGCCCCATCCGTGGACACCGCTTTAACGTTGGGTGGTCTCCCAGTTCTTCGCCTGGTACACCAGGGCTGTTGACTGGGGTAGTGGTGGGTTGTCGAGAATGATATCGGCCGCCTTCTCTGCCATCATGATCACTGGTCCGTTCAGGTTGCCGCTCACAATATTCGGCATGATCGACGCATCCACGATACGCAAGCCTTCCACACCGTGCACACGCGTTTCGGGATCTACGGCAGTGTTCTCGCCCAGTCCCATGCGGGCTGTGCAAGACGGGTGGTAGACCGTGCCAGCATTCTGACGCACCCAGGCATCGATCTGTGCGTCTGTCTGAACGCTGTCGGTAGGGGATACTGCGTCGCCACGAAATTCGTCAAATGCCTTTTGTTTGAAGATCTCGCGAGTAAGCTTCACGCCGTTGCGGATGTCGATGATATCCTCCTGGGTATCCAGGTAGTTTGGCTCCAAAATGGGATGGTCACGCGGATTCTTACTGCGCAGCTTAATGTATCCCCGGCTAGTGGCTCGCATCGTCGAACAATGCCCAGTCATGACATGGCCAGCACGAACATGAAGTCCTTCGTCGATGGAACCTGGCAGGAAGTGATACTGTAGGTCTGGGTGGCGTTTACCTGGGGAACTGACAGCGCAAGCGAGTAACAAGAAAGGCGAGTGAGTGACAAGCTAAAACCAATACGTGCAACTCAGCCTTACGTTCGAATGAAGCCACCAGCTTCGATTTGCGAGGATGATCCAGGTCCAGTTTGTGACGCTAGCCATTCCAGTGCGATCATAGCCATCTTGTGCGGGAATCGCCATGTGGCGTTGTACAGTGTAATCGGCTTCTTGCACTCGAAGTGTAGGTACGTGCCCAAGTGATCCTCCATGTTTTTGCCGATGGCTGGCAGGTGGTGCACAAGAGGGATCCCCATCTCTTTCAGATGCTCGGCATCACCGACGCCCGAGAGCATAAGCAATTGTGGAGTGTTGATCGCCCCGCTGGAAATAATGAGCTCTTTCGCCGAGCGGATCTGCGACACTGTCTTGGACTTGTTGTCTTCGGTCTCAATACCAACAGCCTTCTTGCCTTCGAAGATGACTTTATTCACGAACGTGTCGGTGATAACTGTCAAGTTTTCACGGTGGATAATGGGGTGCAAATAACCGGCAGCGGCACTCCAGCGCTTGCCTTTATGTATGGTCATGTCCATCCAACCCAATCCTTCCTGCTGGAATCCATTCATATCCACTGCCTCCGGGTACCCGCTTGCACACCGGCATCAATGAATGCCTGAAAGAGCGGCTGCGACTTTGCCTGCGTCTTCCTTGTGATACGCATGGGCCCGCTACCGCCACGATAATCATCTTCACCCAGGTCGTGTGTGGTAGATTTCTTGAAATACGGCAGGCAGTCAGCGAAGCTCCAACCTGAGGCCCCACTCTCCTCCCAGTCATCGTAGTCGAATGCGTGGCCACGGTTGTACACCATTGCGTTAATGGAGGACGATCCACCGAGCACACGACCTCGAGGCCAAGGGATGCGCCGGTCGTCCAAGTTCTTTTGGGGCTCCGTAAAGTAATTCCAGTTGTAGCGGTCGTCGGCGAGGTTGTAGGCGAGTGCAGCAGGCATATGAATGCGCGCGGAATCCCATTTCCCGACGTCGCTGGGCCCAGACTCCACGAGCAACACCTTGTTGTTCGAATCGGTACTCAGTCGGTTGGCAAGCACACAGCCAGCAGACCCGCCACCGACAATGATGTAATCGTACTCGCCAGCAGAGGAGCTGAGCGCGCGAGCTGACGAAGTCCGAAGAGTACAACAATTACGAACCGCGATGAGCTTGGGTTGGAAGGATTGGCGAAACATCTCGAGGCACAACAGAGAGACTGAAGAGAGCACAAGATGGCAAATTTGAAAATGAGGAGCTGGACGAAATGCCCCAGAGCTGGCTATCGGTCAGGTCCGGGCCAGTGGCCGAAAGTCTGTGCACACGGTAGTGGTGCAACTTGGTAGCCATTGGGATTTGGCATTGATACGCGCGAGCTTCATCGAAGGTGATGCGTGCATTGACTTTACAGCGGTATCAGATGCACTCCAATCCAGAAGGTGGCCAGTGATACTCACAGATTTGGCTGTAAGCACATTTGTTAAACAAATCACTGTAACTTCAACCATTTCTTGTCAAGTAAGCGCTTTCATGTGGATTTGAACGATGCTCATTTGGTCGCGTTATAACATGAGCAGTCTCGTTCTGGGGTTAAGCACACAAGTTTTGCCTGGCTATCTGTTTACGACATGTTGTCATAGCCTAGTCGTCCTTGACGATAGGCGCCTTCTTACGCTGTCGAACCTTGCGTTCCTTGTCATTAGTATCCACAGGCTTCGCGTCCTCCTCCTCTTCCTCGTCCTCCGCACCACTTCCCTCTTTCACCTTATCAGGCTTCGGTCCCTTCGACCCGCAGCACAAGGAAAAGAGAGCAATCGTTACCAGCACCGAAATACCAACAATGGACCCAAGTACAATCATGGGGTTTTCGTTGGCATATACGGCGAAATCTGCGGACAATGTCTCTAGCGTCTTCATGACGCCACCCTCGCCATCTTCCCTATCGCTTTGCTTTGCCTTTGCCTTCAGATCCTCTTCCGCGGCGTGCTTTGGCGCCCACACCAACTCTCCAAATTCCTGCGCCTTCTTCAAATCGTTCCCAAGCCAGAAGTTGTCGAACGTGATCCCATCAGTCATAGTCCACACTTCCACGGCCAGCGCTCCGATGGGGTCCATGCGGGCCGGGTGAGCATCTTCAAAGTAATTTGGGTTCGGAATCTTGCGTGGCGCCCACTCACCCTTATAGGCTGGGTTTGGGATGTACGGAGCGTAGAACTTGCCCTTGTATGCGGGATTGGCCTTTGTGGGGCGCTTCCACTTGCCACAGCCAGCTATATCCGCACATCTCGGGTTGGGGATCTGAGGTACGACAAACTCGCCGTCATCCTCATCATCCCAGTCCTCCGGTTTTACCACGTCCGGGTCATTGATTACTTCTGGTTCGTCATCCAGCCAGTCATCAGGTTTGACAGCGTCTTCATCCGGGATCCGCGCCGGAGCATCCTCATCCCAGTCGTCAGGTTTGACGACGCTTGGGTCGCGGATTTTCTTCTCATCCACCCAGTCCGCAGGCTTCGAGTCCTCTGGATCATCGATCTCTTTCTCAGGGATCACCGATGGCAAAAAGCTGTCGAAGAAACTACCACTCTTGACCGATTTCTGGTCCACAAACACTTCAAACGTATTGTCATCGCGGATCACTGCAGTGTACAAGTGAGTGTCCTTGTCGCTATTGATGCGAGGCGCCTCCATCATGTGCTTCTCCTCGTATTCTTGCGTCACAGGGTTCTTGTGTTGGAAGATCAGATGCACCTTGTCACTGTTGCCACATTTGTCCGGTCCAAACATGACCACGAATGGGGACGCGTCACTGAAGTCTGAAAAGTCCTGACTTTCTTCCTGGGCACGCAGCAGCTTCACGTAGGCACCACCACAGTCCAGTCCCTTCTGCAGTTTCACCTCATACTGCACCACCAGTTCTTTCTTGCCGTCGCTACCGTCCACCAGCAGAGGCTCGTCCAGTTTTACACCCAGTCCGTAGTGACTGGCAGGTTTGTCCAACACCAGGCCGTGATTCGGCGCCAAGTCTGCTGCCCCGATCTTCACCTCATCAATTACCACATCCTGAGTCGAGTATTTCTCGTGGGAACTCTTGAACCAGCGACTCCCATCGAACATCTCTGAGCTCTCGAACGTCTCGACGAAGAGAGCGCTCTTGGTCAGCGTCGCGATCTTCTGCTGGCGCTCGGCTTGAGCCGAATCTCCAGCCGTCACTTCCTCCGTCTTGGAAGCTTCGTTCGCCTGCGCAATAGGCGCCAGCAGCGCCGTCAGTAGCGCCACGATCGTCTTGATCCTCATTTTGTCTTTCTCCCTCTCAACGACTAGGATTCGTGATAAGTACGAAAGTGGCTACAGAAATCAATTGTGGGACTGTTTTGACTTGGAAAAATCCAAAATTCTCGTATATCTAGAAGATTCACCAAAGATATAGGATTTTAGTCCAGAAGAGCTGCTACTACGTTCCGTGCGTGATGCTTTTCACATGAATCGGCTTGACCTTGAACAAGGTGTTGTCGAGTTTGCGGTGGCGAGTCAATGGCGAAGGCGCGAGTGGTGGAGTCGACGGCTGCGCGTCTCCTGCTGCCGCAATGAACTGCGCTGTGCTCTGCTCGATGACTATCGAGGCCTCTGCCGTTTCCTTCACTCGATCGGCCACGTCTGCCCAGCGCACGCGGACTAGCGCCAGCGAGTAGCTGCTGACCTTGAACAGTTCCATACTCAACACACCCACCCACAGAGCAGGAAATCCATAGCCTAGAGTGATGCCTCCAATATAAGCGACCGGCAAATTGATAAACCACGTGCCGATGGCGCTGACCCAAAACACTGTATGGACCTGACTGGAGGACAAAAGAAGGTTGCAGACACAGTGTTAGAGATACAGCTTTGTATAGTGGCGAAGGATTTTAAGTGGACCTCATTCCAGTGAGAGCTCCAGCGCCAAGAACCTCCACTGCTTCGAAGCTACAAGCGACTACGAAGACTGGCAAAACGAGTTTACACGTCGTGAGAAGATCCTGATCAGTCGTGTAGAGCGAGATAATGTGCTGGTCCATGACACTCGTGACGACTGCGATCACGGCAACCACAACTCCGGTGCAGAGAAACCCCAAAGCGGTAATGCGCCGAGCGAGATCCGGCTTGCCAGCGCCCAGATAGTTCGCGACACGAGCCTGTGTGGCGCACCCATACCCCCAGAAGAGCGCCCAAAGTAACCCCCACAGCCCCGAAATGACAGCATTAGCCGCAATGACACGGGCGCCCATTGATGCTGCCACCATCGCCACCAACGCGTTGGCCATATTCGATACGAAACTATTGCTAGCAATCGGTCCAGCTACCTTGACAAAAGTGCGGAGGCGAGGAAGAGTGAGTGCACGGAAATTCCAACCATACCAGGCTCGATGGTGGTATCCTTTCAGCAGAATGGCGTAGCTAAAGAGTGCGATCGGCTGGAACCAACACGCTATGACAGTAGCAATCGGTGACCCAACGAAGCCTAAACCGCGCCAAGAACCAATGCCGTAAATGAGGACGTAGTTGCTACCTGCAGCCACGAAGATGGAGACAAGCCCTACAACGGTTGTGGGCAATAAGACCCCGACCGATTGCAAATATTGTCTGAGAGGGAGAATATTGGAGGAACATACAGATTAGTTGACACCGAAGCAGTAAGGCATTTGCATCCTGCTGTAATACATACCTGAGACAACAATAGGCAAGTGTGGGGAAAATGGATCCGGAGAGGACTCGTGCAAATGTGGTGGCAAACTCGATGACTTCCTGGTCATCCGTGGCGTACTCAAAAGCATAGCCAACACACCAATACCATACCGCAACCGGGATCGAAAGTATGGTCGTCACCACAAGCCCAAATTGCAGCCAAATGCCCGTAAGCTCCCGATTTCCAGCGCCGCACGACTGGCTGCACAACTATCGAGATGAAAGTTAGCATTCTCGACATACACGGCTGTATTCCCCAACAAACGTACAGTATTAAGCGCGGAAGCAGAGGCCCACACTGCATAGAGAGCAGGACTCGTCCAGAGTTGAGCAAGCGAGGCAGCAGCTAGCTCTTTAACTCCAAGGTGGCCCAGGAATATCGAATCGATAGAGGTGAGCGTTGCTCGGGCCAGTGTGGATATGCTTACTTGGGCCGCCATTGAAGAGAGATCGAGGAAGTCATTCCAGACAGGTGGCTGCTGAGGACGTGCATGGCTTGACGATTGCTTCTTGAGGAGCGGGGTGGACTCCATCACACGAATGCCAAATGCGAAAGTGGCAGGAGATAAGAAGGTGGTGTTTGCCAAATTTGCACTTTCCAAGATAGCAGCAACAGCCAACGGACCACGAGAATGGGAGCTGCTTTGGCTTCACATGGGTTGTCTGATCAGCACCTCCAGGAATTGCTGTGCGAGTACATTGGTCATTCAAGGAAAACAGCAGATGAGTGTGCACACATTTTTCGGGGATCCCTTGGTATGTACGATGATGAACTGAATGACACATCGATCGTAAGTACCCGAAAACCGACATACCCACGGCACGTCCAGCTGGCCCAATTTGAGGAGGTGTTCGGTATGCTGGTAGCTGATCCGGAGCCGCACTTCCGCTTCTTCCATCACGGAAAAGTACCCACCACAGAGCCCACCAAATTAAAGCAGGACGCAACAGTGTGCGCGCACCGCGTGTTTTGTGCCGTGGCAATACTTATGAAAGCAGACCTTCATACGAAGATTGACTTCGTGCTGCGGCTGTACGCAGACATCACGGGAGGTTTTACACCCGAAGCAAAAGTTCGCTGCTGAAAGACCTCGCCACAACAGTTGAAGGAGTTCTGCAACTCGCGGATCCGATTCCTAGCGGCTTACTCACCTATATAGAGGTATAAGCAGCATACTACACCAGAGCTGATGATAGTTTGTTGTGCGACGGGCTGCTGACAAATTCTACGCCTCGAACAGAAGGCATTCTGGAGTGATGAGCCGGGAAAGATGATGACCGTGGCTGAACTGTACAATATTTGCTTGACAAACCCCCAAATCAGCGCAACGCTGCACAGCATTCATGCGCTTGTTGAAGGTAAGGAGATTGATGTGCTTTCCTCTAGCCAGCTTTACTAGTAACATGAAGTATTGAAGATCAGACTTTTCGGCATCGAAGAACCGAGAGAAATTACGCCAGCGTGAGAGCAACCAACTGCTCTCGACGCGTTACGGTGGAGACAGCAGCTCCGTGCAGGCAAAAGCGATAGCACGCTCCATGTCTTCAATCAGTTTTCCTTGTGGTTCTGTGTTGTGGGACTTGAAGGTAAAAGGTAACTCAGGCTCTCTGGGCGTTGGCTTACCTGCTTCTCTCTGTTTAGGCTGGAGAGTATGGTAGCTTCTGGTGGAAGCCAGAATTGCAGCAAGTCCGAGCTGGTGATACCTGCGCTCAGATACTGACGCGTATGGCTCGAGCTGACGCGACGAGTGTCGTAGTAGTTGAAGTTACAGGCAACGGCCAAACGGAGACTCGTCAATGCCTTGGGCTCATTTCCATCGACAAGTTACTTCTGTGAGTCTGACAAGATGTAAACTTGCTTTACTCGAGTTCTTCACTTGTGCGGTACTGACAGGTGGCGATTTTTGCTACATCGATTTTTAGCTACTTTGTTGAATGTCTTGTGCCTGGTGTTCAGTTGGGAACAGCTAAACCGTACGAGCACACTCGTGCACGTGCAGAGGAGGCCATTCGACAGTTTGGGACGACACCATTACGTGAAATCGTGCGCTTTTACCATGCAAAACGATCCCCACTGTTATGCACTGTTCGCGACGATGAAGCGTTCTTCAGCGTAATAATGCGTTTTGCTTGTGGAGAGAGCGCAGTCGCAGTGATACAAGACTACAATTCAGACCCGGAAGTTGTTCTAGGATGTCTAACAATCTTGGACGTGTTAGCGTGGCTGGACGAAGACTTGACGCTACTGAGTAAGATAATGACATTGCATCAGGTTCTATAGTATGGCTCATTCCTTGTATTGTGGACTGTCGACTAACGTAACACACTGATGATTGCCATGGAGACAGAAGGCATTGAGCGTAGTGCCCTCATTGTGTTTCCTCAATTCTTCTACTCCCCGGCAATCATCAGCTCTGTGTCCGCTTCCGCTTCGGTGTGCGAGGCGTTAGTGGAGATGGCGCGACGGAAGCTGTCGGGAATAACAGTGACTACAGGAGCAAGTGATCAGGAGATGAAGCTGCTCAGGTACGAGTCACAAACGAAAATTGCCGCCCTCGTTTGCTAAAGCGATATCCGCCATTTTGTCCTGCACGCTTAGCAGTGTCAATTCATTTCGTGATCTCTTTCCTGCTACTTTCTCCAACTTAAATGGTACAGATTGCGAACCTGGCCCGTTATTCCGCTCAGTGACTGAAAATGGAGAAACTCTGTCGCCTGCCTGCGTCGTTTGCCCCGACTCGTCCATCTCAAAGGTGATTCGTGAAATGGTGGACAAGCGCACTAGACGCGTCATCATTCAACGCCGAGACGGCTTGACTGTGGGGCTGTGCGCGCTTCTGACATTCTGTTGTTGCTGCTTCGCGCGCAGCATTGGTCGCTGGCGCCGAATTAGGAGCACCCATTGCCATTGTAGCGGACGAAATAGATGAGATACTGGATTGAGGTAGATATCAATTGACGACGACTACGCCTCTAAATTCATCAAAGATGATCTGGAACGGCAGACTTACTATTTCACTTGCACGATGAAATTGTTTCGTCTGCCGATACGAAGTACCAGCAACTTGCCGTCCATTAGCATCGGCCCCTCAACGAGCAAGGATTCTGATTCAATGCGCTTGTTGTTGAGGTACACGCCACCACCCTTGATTAGACGTCGACATTCCGCTGCAACAACCAGTAAACGTAAAATGTAAGTGCCTTCCTTCAAAATGACGCAGTAAGCAGCGCTAAAAACGGCGGTACCTTTTGATTTAATTGCGCCAATTCGAACAGCAAGGCCCACTAGAGATTGATTGACGACATCAGCGCGAGAAAGAGCTGTCACGGGGGCATCGCCAGCCATGGAAAGCATCTCCTCCGCCGTTAGTGGCCTGCTCTTCTGTCCGAACAACAACTCTGTTGCGCCTAGTGCAGCCTTCAGCCCTTCTTGCCCATGCATCATCATTGTGATGTCCTCGGCCAGCAATTTTTGAGCAGCGCGCTTCTCGGGGCCTTTTGGTGCTCAGCCACGATGTCGCTGATGTCGTTTAATTTTCGGAATGTGAAACTTTTGAGAAGTTGTTCAACGTCGTGATCGTCAGAGCGAAGGAAGTACTGGTAGAAGTCAAACTGAAGCATCATAAATACAAGGTCACACATGGTGAAATAAGCATCAACTACTTGCACATCTAACGCACAAAATTGCCAAAACCATTAGGCTCACTTACAACAGATGTCTTGCTTGCATCCAACCAAATAGCATTGCCTGCAGACTTGCCATATTTCTCTCCGGTTGATGTCGTCAGCAGCGCCAGCGTCGCTCCGAAAACCTCCTGTTATTATAATGAGCCCACAACCAAAACAGCACATGGTGAACATCCCTTGAGGATACCGGTATTTGCAAAACAAAAACGTGTTTACCTCGCCCGTGCTCTTGCGAACAAGCTCGATACCTGAGGCGATGTTGCCCCACTGATCGCTGCCGCCAATCTGTGCGACACAGTTGTGGTTCTTGTACAAGTGCAGGAAGTCATAGGCCTGAAAGAGTTGATACGAGAACTCAAGAAAGCTGATACCCTGGTCCGTCTCCAGGCGCTTTTTGACACTATCGCGTTGCAGCATGGCGTTCACGCGGAAATGGCTACAGCAGAGGCAGTTAAACTGTGGCGTCAAAAGCACAATAAGAAAAATCAATAAGCTTCGTTACTGTACGCACCGTCCGATGTCTCGCATCCAAGTCACCGCCGACATCTGCGTGTGCCACTCTGCGTTGTTGCAAATGACGGCTCCCGTACGCGGATCGTCAAAGTCCAGCACTGCTGAAAGTCCCTTGGCGATCTGCTGGGCGTTGTGGTGGACTGCCTCATCTGACAGCAGCACTCGCTCCTCCGACTTGCCGCTCGGGTCTCCGATCATTCCGGTGGCGCCTCCCACCTGTCAAATTCAGCACCAAATTAGTTAAAAGCTCTAGATGGTGGGTGCCCCTCCCCGCTGCCCTCTATCGTCAATAAAAATCGCACCAAGAGAATGGGACGAACGCCTGCATGTTGAAAGTGACGTAGTGCGATGCCCTGCAACAGATTGCCCAAGTGCAGCGAGTCCGCCGTCGGGTCAAAGCCACAGTACACAGCCGGAGCGCTTGCGTTCTGCAGCAACCGGTCGATCGACCGCCCGGCGTCCTGGTGCGTCAGTGCGGCCAGCATGCCACGCCCACGCAGAGCTGCCAACGCCTTGCTCATAGCTTAACAACGTGCGGCTATCAGGTTACGATGAAATTGTGCTCATTTGACTTAATCAAAGTATGGGATACAAACTGTAACCCGAAATGTATGTAGCGTAACTTTCTAGAGAATGCGTCGCACTTCCAACGTGCGGCGTAAAAGGAGATTTGTGCCAGCGAGACGGTCGTCAGCACCGCCATCTCGATGAAAGTCCACCACATGATGCGATTGTGAGTGCTCGTGATCACTAAAAACGAAGATAAAAGAGAGTGAGGATCCTATTTTACCCGGAAGAAACAGCAACTCATAGCTGACGTACTCTCGTTGTGGTGATTGGTGATCGCCTTCATGTACGCCTGGGTGTCTTTGACCGTGTCGAGGTTCACACTCAGCTCGTACACGAGATCTTCCAGCTCCTGCACTTGCTCTATGAGGCAGTCACCACAATCGTCAGTCAAGACTGATACAAGAGCCAACTGTTGCTTCACTCAACTGATCTTCGTGGCGTCGGCATTCGACAAAACCTCGTGGCTCGGATCGTCCGCGTGGAAGGAGAAGCCAACGACCACGTCACCCACAGGTGACATCTCGTTCTTAAAGCACACCGAGTGCAGTCCTCCCTCCCCAATGGGACTCCCGTACCTCCCCGACACGCCCCTATTGGCGTACACAACCTGCTCTTTGCCGTCCGTCAGCTCCGTCTCCAGCGCCTCCGCCACGCCCCGCAGCACCTCGTAGTTGAGCGAAATGCCGTGTTTAAAAGTCTCCGCTTCCACCGAGAAGCACTCGGAGCCTCCGGACGGAACCGTCACGTGGACGGCAGCTGCGAGTGGCATAAAGATCGCCGCAACAAGCGACAGCAACACGTGCACCCTTGGCATCATTTTGGTCTTTTTGTCCGCTTTCTCGTTTTTTTCCACCACGCTGATTGGTCGAAATGCATTTATTGACTTGAGATCAAACTTCCCAACCCAAAATGCAGACTGTGCGACGTCAACTGGATCGCCTCTTCGCAGTGCACATGGCCATCGCGGTGGTCACGGGAGCGCTCTGCTTCTTCACTCCGCACTCGCTCATGTCTCCAGTGCTGGGCGACGCCAACAACACGCACCTCGCGCATGAATTTGTTCGACTTTATGGTAACGTTCTGTGTGTACGGAAAGAAGGAAACGCCATTTCCAACTCTGGTTTAACTCGCTGTGGTTTAGGCGCGTTGACCCTGGCGCAAGGCTGGATGGTGTGGCGCACTCGACTCGTGAGCGATGCGCTCATCCGACGGACATTCTGTCAGGCCTATTGCATCTGCTTCCTCCTTCAAGCGGTAGCGCTGCTTCGTGCACAGATGGCTGCACCCGAGAGCCATTCGAGTCTCCACTGGATCAACATCCTGCTGCTCGGAGGACTTGGCTGTGCGTACGGCTACTTTCTCATTTTCAAGACCATCAAGGCATTTGAGTTACCAGGGATGGAAAAGGGGTTACTGTGACTTTGTCGAGCCCCAGTGTGTACAAATCCACCCAAAACCAAATAGAACCAGTGTTTGCTGGAACGCCTTTGCTCTCAGTATACTTGTGGCTTCACCCCTTAAACGAAGACGAGATTACTTCAGATATCAACAGGATCGTCATACGTGCCAGCATGTTCATTGCTTTGTTGCGACGCGGATGGCGCGGGGTCAGGCCCGCTCAGATCGATAACGGCTCCCTCAGCGCTGGGAGTAGCACTGTTGGCCTCCGTGGCATGCGGATCAGAGGCTGACGCCGGTGATACACTAACGGGTTGCACCAGCGTTGGAGAAATCTTGCGCTTCTTTCTCACTTGCACCATGTTGACGGGTATGGCAGCGGCAGCGTCCTGGAAGGCACGCACAATAGGAGCCGCAGCAGGTGTTTTCTTCTTCGCTGCTTGAGGCTTCGTTGGTATTGGCTCGTTCGCCACAGTTTGACTCCTGGATTTCTTGCGCGAGTTTTTCGGCGTCTTAAACATCCTCTCCATTTCCTTTTCGTTCCGACCCAGTTGTTCTACAAAACCGGATACGCACGCTATGCCATCAGTGTTGCGCTCTCGTAAACAAAACAACAACGCATGCCGCTAATATTTCCTCACCTTTCCGGGAGACACTAGCCCCAAAGAAACCATCATCGAACTGAATAAAGGAGATGTAGCCGTCCGTGGACGAAATGCTCAGCATTTTCCCGTCCGATGTCCACGCCGCGTCAGTTAAATCTGCGTAATGCAAACCCTTTATTGTGCAGATTGGGTGCGCTTGCTGTAATACATCATAATACATCAACGGCACAAATATTAATTTCATACATAATAAAAGAGAATAATGGCAGCTAAGGCAATTACCTGTGTATCGTAGAGCACGACCGCATCAAGAGTAATGACAGCGAATACAGACCGGAACTTCGTCTTGAAGAAATTGTGTACAGGAGCCTTACTGTCTTGATGGCGCAGCTCGTACAGACGAGGACTGCAACGGACGCCAAGCGATGCCTTTTCCTGCCCGGGTAAATGAAGCGTTGGCTGACTAAGGTTTCCGCGTGAAAACGCATACACTGTGTTTACTGGGGATGCATTTTCAGTAGCCCGGAAAACCCCAGTGGGCGTTAGAAAGTAGCTCCCGTCAGGCGTCCACGCTGGTCGACGAGCAAATGCGGGGCACGTATCGTCAAGGAACATCCGATGCTTGGGGACCGTGGTTTTGGCAGCAGTGTCCGAAATTGCAACCTCCGCTTCTGCACTCTTCGTAGCATCATGCTCTTGCTTATTTTTCAATGGGGAACTCTGCGTCGATGGGTACTCGCGGGTCTTGAGCGTCTGAATGCACGTGAACTTACGTCCTTGTTTCTTGCCATTGGGGCGCGTTGCAGCAGCTCCAAATCCACTGAGAGAATAGACTCTGCATGTGCGGTCGTTGCCTTCAGTCACCAAGAACTCATTGAGTGGATCCCAAGCCACGCCCTGCACATACTGTGTGTGGTCTTTACGACGTTCAGCCACGTCCCCTTTCTCTACGTCCCAAATGACGGAGCGATTATCCACCGACGTGGAGCACAAGAAAGACGAGTCAGGCGACCACGAGAGGTCGGTGATGTCTCCCTTGTGGCCACAGGCTAAGATGGTACGCGCCACGTCGCTAAGGGACGAGATCTGGCCCCATCGCCATTCCGGTCCCGCAGACTTGGGCTTCGTCCACAGAATGATGGACGTGTCGTCACTGGCCGACGCCAAGTACGCGCCGTTGGGGAGAACCGCACGCAGTTGACGCTCCGGTCGTGGCCTGTGAGGCTAAAGACAAAGTCCAGCGCCACGTTTTTCTTGTCCTCGTCATCACTCACTCGCCAGAGTTTAATCTCCTTATCGGCGCCTCCAGTGGCGAGAAGAGCGGAACTGGACGTCAACTGGTCGACAGAAGCTTCGTCTTCACTTGGCTGCAAGAAATCTAGAGACAAAACAGCTTCGTTAAGCCCCGTGGGGCCACAGTGCAGTCGGATCTCGGGTGTCGACACGCGCACCATTTTTGGCTCAGTATTTCTCAATTCCCGCCAAAAAGAGGCAATTAGCTCGTTCGTAATTTATCTCATATAATTTACTTAAGTAGACGCATCCGAACCTAGTGGGGTTGCTACGGTGAGCGACCTAGGATACGTGTTCATCTGTAATTGCTCGACAGTCTGCCAGATAACGGGCGGATCCTATACTCACGCAGGTTCACTAACGAAGAGGAAACCTACCTTCCAAGGCTAGGCTATTGCACTCAATACTTGGGTACCAATGTATGACCCTCCTGGGGTCATAATAAAAATGCCGGCGGTGGTACGTCCAGAGGTCGCGGCTGTAACCGCCGCTAGCATACTGAATGCAAGTGGTTCAGTGCCCTAGCCCGCTGACGATCCTAAAAGGGCGATTGGACGTTTCCTTCCATTGTGGCTTCCTTCCCCTTGGCTCACTCTTTCTCTTCTTGGCTCTGCTGCTACTGCTGGTGTAATCAAGCAAGACGATGGAGAGCTGGACGGACTACTTCACCTCCCATTTCTACGCCATGAAGATGCGTCCTGTGTCCGCCTTCGACCCTTCGGGTTTCCTCATCATCATCTCAGCTTTCCTGCTCTCAGTGGGCGTCATGGCGGCGTCTGCTCGTGCGCTCGTGTCCAGACGCGGTCTGCTGTTGCGCTCTCGAGTGGAGAAAAACCTCCAGGACATGTCCGACTACGTCTCGGACCAGCGAAACAAAGTGGGTGAGAACTTGCAGTACTTTAAAGGTCGAGCGATCGACCACTCGGGACGTCAGGGCTTCATTGCTGAGATGCTCAGCTACGCTTATCTCTCTCGTCTCGCCTTCTCGCTCTCGATCTTCGCCGTTGCGTCGTATCTCAATACACTGGCAGCTGTGATTGCAGGGTGAGTCGTCATATAGTGGAACAAACACATTACGCAATGCAATTTCACTGAAGGGGAGACTTTTGTGCTGTGAATCTTGCAGCTGGCGAACTCCAAATGTGGTGATTCTGAATTTAGTCAAGGAAAGCACGGATGCCAAGACGCTTCCGGATCTCGGACATGACCTCTTCAAGTTCGTCATGACGAAGATCTATGGTCAGACCACGTACATCGAGTGGTTCGATCTACCTGATGAGTTTCTTGCGGCTGTTGGTATGACAACAACGCTGATCCTGATCCTCCATCCCCGAGTACGTTTTGCTCTTGATTTGTAGGCTTACTGATGTGTGCTATGATTTACTTCTACTTGACAATCGGTTGTCGTGTTAATTATCAACCTGTACAGCGTTTGCTGATCTTGCGCCGGTTCTGCTTCATTTTTGCCATCATCAATCTCATGCGAGCGTGCTGTGTGGCGGTCACATCACTGCCCGACGCCAGCCCCATGTGCATCTCCCAGTTTGACACTGAGCGTGGGGACTACAAGTCGATGCCTATATTTCCAAAGTGCGTAGCCTATCTGCTGCTCGATCATTCTTGCGGCTGCAACAAGTTGTGCACTTTGGAGTACTGCTACGTGTTGAGTGATCACTTACATGTTCCGTTCGTGTTATGGTAGAGCTTTTTCCGCGCGTGGAAGGTGCTGATCCGCCCGTCACAGCACATTACATGCGGTGACATGATCTTCAGTGGCCACGCTGTCTTCCTTATGTTGTGCGTCATGTTTGCTCGAACGGTACGTATTTGTTTGCAGCTGTCTAGTTTAAGTATTGCTGCAGATGAGATGACCTTGTTTTTATTGTGTTTACTGCAGTATTGTGTCAGATCGGAGCTCAACACTCCATTTACACGACGCTTCCCGTACGTGCTCTGGATGATTCGTTATTATATCTATGCAGGCTCGGCCTTCGGTGTCTTTGCTATTGTGGGGACGCGGCTGCACTACACGCTCGACGTTCTCATCGCCATCTACATTACGGCCCAAGTCTGGTTCACTTATCACTGGCTCACGACGCATCCCCAAGAAAGCTTCGCGCTGCTTAATTGGCTCGAGCACGAAGAAGTTCATTTCATCGACCACAATGCCTACCGAAAGGCGCGGCGGTCCGGCAGCTCAAGCATCTCTGACAAGACCGAGTAGAGTGCCTGCTAATCTCACGTGTTGACAAATAAAAGCAATGCGCAAGCCATAGACTACTGTAGTAGAGACATCTGCATCAATACCAATCGCTAGCGTGTAGAGCGCTTGGTACACGAACTTGTTGAAGTTGTTATGTCAAGGCAATCCTTATCGCATTTTCTTGTCCTCGTCTTCTCCTGGCGAACCGTCCGACGATTGGGCCTTTTGCAGGGCTTGCCCACATTTGTGAAGCAGATGCTCTTCCATGACCGCCCACTCGCTGTTGATGGCAGCGAAGACGACTGTGTCACAATTGCAATTTTTGACGATTCGGTGTTTCCGCATGACGCCTTCAAACCCAAAGCCGAGAGAGTGTGCAGCACGTCGACCACGAACGTTATGACCATCACATCGCCACTCGACACGACGGTATCCGTTGGAAAATAGGTGCGTGAGCAGCAGTAGCACAACTTCTGGCAGAGCTGCCGATCCTTGAAAAGCTGGTGAGAGCCACAGGTCTTTGAGCTCTACGCGGAGGTTCCTTGGCGAGTGCTCACCCAACGTAACCATCCCTATTGACTGCTTGCTCTCTCGACCCACTACCACAAAATGTCTGGCGTCAGCCGTCTCAGTAGAATAGAATCGCTGGAAATCAGCTACCGACGCGAATGGGCCATGAGCCAAATACTTCCAGATCATTTCGTCAGCGTCAAAAGTCAAGTCACGGAAGATGCCGCCGAGTGGTTCGCCTGATGAGATTGCAAATAGATTCGCCACGTCCTTCTCTGCATCAAAGTCCCTCACGCAGACAAATTGCCCTTCCAAAGGCGTTTCTAATGGCGGCGGTCGAGTGCTCAACCTTTGTGCCTTCACCAGTAGCTCGTCATACAGTAGCGGCTTCTGCTCGCCCAGCTTAGCGGGGAGTCCCACAGCCTCCTGGGTCATGCGGTCGAAGGAACCTCCATAGCGAAGCAGCATAAGCACAGCCACCAAGGACCCTACAAACACCAGTGTGCCCGCCGCAATGCCAAGCAGCACCGCCGGTGTCAGCATCTTGGCACAAGATATGTGTCATCAGTAGAGGCATTTAAGTAATATCTACAAATTAGTTTTAACCAATCATAGTTATTCATTTTCGCGGAAGCCAATCATAGATCAGAATGCTCTATTTTGACCAGTAAAACTATCATCTACGCCAGTAATAATATTGAGTCTTTGGTGCTGGCTGCTATCATTTTCCGCGAGATCGACGCCATGAATGCAGCACAGGCGCCGTCACAGAACAAGCGACCGCCTGAGAAGGGCTCGTTCCCTCTTGATCACTATGGGGAGTGCAAACCAGCGATGAAGGTTTTATGTCTTGACGCTCTTATTCTGTCTCTCTTACCTGCTGACTGGCTACCATTAACCAGAACTTCCTGAGCTGCATGCGAGAGCACGGCAATAGTCACATCGAGTGCAAGAAGCTGTCGGCTGCTTATCTTCAGTGTCGTATGGACAAGTAAGTGACTCTAGTTCTTCTATCGATCAAATGCAGATGTATTAAGAGTGTGTGGCACGTGGCAGGGGTCTCATGCAGGAGGAGGAACTCGAGCGCTTGGGTTTCCATGAGGAAGGAATGAAGAAAACGTGGACGGAGGAGACGAACGAAGGGCGGAAAGAAGGTGAACATGAAAAAGACGCTGAAGATGGCAGAACTGACATCTAAAACTTGTGTGTGTCCACAGTCGAGGGATTCGTAGCTGGCATGGGCATCAAGAAACCACGTTATGAGCGAAAGTAGCGTCTCCTTTCTTCTTGCTGGTGTTAACACAAGTGCTTGTGAGAAGAATAGGAGAAGATCGACCAACCCAGACAGACAGACGGAGCCCCCAATCAATCAAACAGTAACTACCGCTGTTCTATTTGCCAGTTTGGCGACACTCCGCCGCCTCTAGCTCCAAGATGCGCATGCGCAACGTATTTATTTCGATTGCAGCCTCGCGTGCATTCGTCTGTAGCTGCTGTTCAAGTACCCCCACGCGTACACGGAGCAGTGCTTCTCGAGTCTCAGCGCCACTGCTGTCTCCATCGACTAATTCGTGACGCTCCGTTTTGGACGCGTGCTGCTCTGGTAATGACTTCTCTGGATCTACTGCTGACTGCTGTGCGACAGCTTGCTCAAACTGACGGATTACCTTTTCCTGCACCCGTACCGCTTTCTGAACAAGCAACACTCCCAGTGAGTCAATGACGCAGTCAATTTCGTTGCACGACGTTGTTGCTTCTCACCTTGAGAGCAATCATGTGGTGTTTATCGCGCTGCAGTCGTTGCACAAGCGACGCCTGAACAATATGCGCCTCCTGCAGTTTAGCGTGGCGACTTTCAAGCTCATCGTAGGAGGTCAGAGACCGATGTGCATCTGCGAGCTGCTGTTGTGCAGTCCGGTATTCGCGATCCAGCTCTTTGTATTTGGAGACCAGTAAGGTAAAACGTTGGGATGCTGCCAGATAATCCGGTCGAGATACAACTGTGCTTCCGGTGGTTTTAATGAGCTCAGTCAGTTGTTGCTGCTCACGTCGCTGCGTAGCCTCAACCTGCTCTTTAAGCTCCTGGAGGTGTCCATCCTTCTGACGTGCTTGGCGCTGAAAAGCTCAAGATAAACAGGGGCGAGCGTTAGAAGGAGAAGCAGCTCACTCGATCGAAGAAGCGCTCACCCGTAAGGCAACGATTTCCAACCCGCACGTCTTAATGGCAACCAGACGTGTATCGAGCTCATACTGGAGCTGCGAAATGAAAGGGATGCAGATGAGTATCAAAGCAACTCAGACCATCAGACCACGCTTGAGTCACATACTCTTTCAATTTGATGACGCTGGGTGTCCCCCTCTGCCTGTAAACGCGCAAGGTGTTCTCTTAAGAGCGCGCAGTCGCCCGAGGTTTGTATGTTCTCATTAGGTTGAATGGTTGTTTTTTGCTGGTGTTCGTGGTGCCCTTGCTGATGTAGATGTTGCTGAGTGGTGCCATTTATCGGTTCTGCGAATAGTTCTGCCAACACAGTCGAAACACCACCAGCATCGCAGAAAGAGGTCACAGGATGCCGGTTGAGTCCACGCAAGATGGCTCCCATCCAAGCAAGCGCTGGCTGTGGTGATCGTTTCTTGCGGTTTGTACAAATGACTCGTCGTGACGGAATACCGGCTATAAAAGCGTTCCAGGTTGTGACGTTCCACCAACGCAGGCGTAAAGCTATATGGCCCAGGGTGTGGGAAGTGTTACCAGACTGCATGATGGGAATCACGGTATGCCTCACGGGCGAACCATCCTTCTGAATCACTTGAGCAACATCAGAAGTGAGTTCGAGCTGACCGCAACCCACAAGTTTGTGTGGGACAGATGATGCCACAAAGAGGGCGATATCTACTGCACAAACGTGAGTACAGGAACTGTTACTCGATACCAACGAGAACATTAGCGGGAAGTTCCATTCATAGACACCCGACGCGCTGCCTGTGGTGGTCGAGGATGT
The DNA here is from genome assembly GCA_011947355.1 of Phytophthora boehmeriae. Taxonomy (NCBI): domain Eukaryota; phylum Oomycota; class Peronosporomycetes; order Peronosporales; family Peronosporaceae; genus Phytophthora; species Phytophthora boehmeriae. Next base: position 68,379 of record JAAVTJ010000145.1, on the reverse strand, counting down.
GGGCGTGAGACCGGAAAGTTGATTTTGCTTTAATGATCCTGGCATGAACGCGACTGGGCTGTGCTCCGAAAGGGCTTGGCCATCATGAAACAATTGGAACTGCCCTTCAAGTTTATCTCCAGGGCTGACAAAAGCAGGATCGGCTCTGTCGTCGACATGGAGCTTTATCAGCGCAGCGATTCTCTTGTAGTTGACCGGTACTTCCTCGTTTTCATTGCCCGTCACCACAATAGGTGTGAAAGACTCAACTGTGATCTCTACGTGTTCCGCAGCACTGGAGCTTGATGAGGCTGGATTTAGTGACGATGCGTGGAGCGACACAAATATGCATGCTTGGCAAACCGCTTGTGATTTTTGATCCGAGTTGGCGTCTGAGAAGGAAAATGCGAATCGCGTTTGCTGCAGGTGACATTTGGATTTGTTCAAAGGAAGGACGCACGTAGCCAGCAAAAAGTCTTCCTGGTGGCTGGCTCCACGCTCGACGAGCTCTAGCTTTAGTGCCAAATATTTTTGCGAGCTGGGTGCTGGTGAATCCAGCTGATCCGGTTGCTCGTGGCTTCGTGGGAGGTCTGCACACCACCCCGCAGGCAGCGGCACAGCAAGCACCTCATTCCACGCAGGAGAATTGCTTCCTTCTACGACACGTGTGACGGCATACGGAGAGCACGATTGCTCGTAAAAGACACGATCTTCTAGATGAGGAGATACTGAACAATTCTCCGGTCTGACGCCGCCCCCACGACGACAGTGGATGACGTCTGGAGATGTTGCAAAGGCTCCGACAGCAGCAACCACATAAGTGTTGAGCTGTTCTACACCAAGAGCATTGACGCCATTGCTTTCTCTTGATACCGTTTGCGGCACAAGAGAGTCGAGATGTCGCCCAAAGTGCACCACAATCGTTAGCAAGTCCCCGTTCCGCGTATCTGAAGCACTGAATGGTCTACACCAAGAGAAGGCCCCAAAAACCGGAGCAAGTTGGGCTGGTTACTTCACGCCGAACAAGAACGATGAAGCCAAAAACTTCGCACCTTGTGCTCCGACGATGCTCGACAGTATCGGCTGCAACTACGGGAGCCGACAACGTGTGTGATTGTGGCAGCTGCCCTTCTTCCGGTGAAAGCAGCGAGGTCATTCATTCCCTCTGCAGTCTCTTGCTCTGTGTGGCGAGGCGTCGCTTATGCGAAACGACGCCAGTATTTCGAAGAAGCAAGATCTCTAAACAATTGCCATGCCGTACGACTCGGCTGTGCTGGGTATTGAGACCAGTCCGGGGTCTTCGCCCCGTGGTGGCCGCCGAGTGCGCGAGTCCTTCTACTACACGCTTGTGTTCCCCGCACGTTCATCCCACGAACAGCCACGTGTCAACTATGGCGAAGTATGCGAAATGCTGCGGGGAGTGACAGCAGGAGGTTCGGCCCGTGAAGTCCGTACCATCAAGGAGCTTCAAGCTGCGTGGGAAATCAAGTTTCGGTCTGGCTCGCCACAGTTGCAGGACATGATCCCCTTTCCAGCTCTGCAGGAACTTGTTCGAGATGTGATTATCGCCCGCTTTGCTTTGTTGCCTGGGATGACGATACAGTCGCGAGCAGAACGACAAGGCAGCGGTCGGTTGCTGCTGAGCTTCCGGCCATCGTCTGCATTATTACGGGCCACAGCCGAACGCCTTAAAATGCGCGTCCCAGCATCCGGTGCGCTTGAAGCTGGGCTGGACGGCGGTAAGGTTGATGTAAAACTGTGGGGTCAAGCTGAGGCACAAGAGGAAATTTATCGCCTTTTCCTTGCTGGCAAGATTACTGCTGAAGAAGTGCAGATCTTTGGCAATGAGGATTCCGGGATGTGGTCTCGACGATTGCGAGCTTTGCAGCGTGCTGCCACCTCTAAGGACGCTTTGGTTCAAGACCAGGTGGTAAATCTTCCGTTCCGAGACATTCCCTCGTTGCGCTATGTGTATCGACAGATTGATGATGAGGGCGAAGGTGGCGGTGACGTAGGTGGCAGCCGGTTATCACCCTTCCGTGTGGTGGACAAGATCCGACTCACGAAATCGCTGGTTGATAGCGAATTTGACTGCGACGCACTGGTAGAACGTGGGCTGTTGGAATGCCATCTTTGTCCTCACACTTATTATACCACTGACGTGGACACGTCACTAGATGCACTTCGAGCCCAATGGGGGCCCTCCCAACGCCATGTAGCGCCATCCGCTGGCTCCTTTACCGAAACTACGACGCCAAGGTAGCGTCAGACCCTCTTGTGCACGTGCGAAATTACTTCGGGGAGCAACTCGCTTTGTGTAAGTTGAACATCACCTTGGATTAAATATTTGCCACTAACGCCTTTTGTGCAATGACTCTTTTGACTTCTTATGTTTTGCTTAGACTTCGCGTTTGCTTCATTCAGTGCGAGAACACTTCAAGTGTTAGGCATCTTGGCGTTATTGCTTGCCGCTGTGGCCTCAAAGACATCGATGCACAAAGAACTAGAAGCAATCTTCTGCTTGTGCTTATGCGCATTCCTTGCTACCTTTGTGCGCAAGTGGGAGCGACGTGAGGCAAATCTCGCCGCACGTTGGTCTGGTGGTACTCCCAGAGATAGTGGCCATGGAGTTAACCCATTGTTACAGCTTCCAAGGCCGCAGTTCCGTGGCCAAATGCGACGCAGCCCTGTCACGCTGCGTATGGAAGCTTACTTACCCTTCTGGAAATGCGCTGTCCGACGCCTGGCATCGTCGCTGATTTTCACAATTACAAGCTTAGAAGTTGGGGCAGGCTATGCTACAGTGGTGGCAAGTGATCGCTTTCAGGAGCTGACGACAGAGGCGTCCTGGCGATTTAACGCAGCGCTATGTGTCATCGCGCTGACCAACAAGTGCGTGACGCCACATCTTGCACGATGCAGCCAAGCACTCACAAATTGGGAAAATCACCGCCTGCAGCGCGACTACGACTCGCATCTCACATTTAAATTTGCAACACTTCAGAGCGCCAATTGCTTTGGTGCACTCTGGGGCTGGCATTTCTCCGACCTCTGCGCTGCAAATTTAGCGAATGCCGATTTCCAAAGCGCGAGCTACTAAGGATCTCGAACTCTGACCAGGCAGCACGCCTCCTACTGTTGATGCTGGGATTAGAAGCTATACTATCGTTGTGGAACCTTCGCTGGGCCATTTGGAGTATGATTCGTGAAGGAAGTAACGACGCAGCAAAGGTGTCAATGGAGACGAAAGGTATATCCCTTGGAAATGATTGGACTCGAGGGGGAGCAATTAGTCCAAAGTCGGCTCTACTCGCGCCTGTGCCAACCACCTCCCCTTCTGCCTGCTCAGGCATTGAAGCAGAACTAACGTTAGCACCGTACGAAGGGGTGCTCTTCGACTACGCGCAAGTCCTGATACCGCTGGGGTTTGTAGCATGGTTCGCATCTTTGGCTCCGTTTGCAAGCTGCACGTTGGCTTGGCTTGTTGCAGCACTACAGATACGTGCGGATGCCTACAAATTATGCTGCGAGACACAGAGGCCTTTCCCTGCCGAAGCGCTGTCCGTGGGAGCGTGGCTAGGCTATATGCACGTGCTACGGATAGGTGCCATCTTGCACTCCACCGCTTTCATGTTGGTGCTTTTGCTGAATGATACTGCTGCCGATCTAGACCAAAGGACTATTGAGCAGCGTGTGGTATCCTTGTGTTCGCTATTTGCATTCGTGGGTTGGGTAGCCTACGTGCTTAAAGATCCCCAAGATCTTACTGAAGAGCGCTTCCTTAAGACGCTGAAAGCTAGGCAGACAGCTCTCGAGAGCAAATACCTTGGCCACCTAGGCACTCACCTAGCAACAAGTGCCAAGACGGCCCTGCCTTCGGGGCGTGTCTTCCTTAATGGTGTACCGCACTACATGGTCACTGGAGACAAGGAAGAAGAAGATGCTGCAGAAGATCTGCACGACCAATGGCGCCAACTACAAATGCAGATGTTACGACTCGAGAAGCGAGTAATTGAACTTCGCAGTATCGACAATGGCACTAGGAGTGTGGGCATGTTATACGTGGAGGTGCAAGGCGTAAGTCTTCTTCCGCTTGCTTCGCCTGTTCGAGCATTTGTACAGCTATGTGTGCAGCCTACGACTGTAGAAAACGTCGCTGGTACGGAAGATTTGAAAGCCTCTGAAGCAGTGGCAAAGGACTCGAGCAGATGCACGGCGTCACTGATGCCGTCATCACGGCAAGAGGCCAACACATCTCTTAGCAAGAAAAGCCATTCGCCACTTTGGCACGAGAGCTTTGAGTTGCCTGTGGCTGCTCTGGGCGACACTCTATTAGTGCGTGTATGTGAGGGAGGACTGATGTTGCACCGGCGTACGCTGGGCCGTACTCAGTTAAGAATTGACGACATCATCGTTCGCACGAGCAGCCACGTATCCCCTGTTTCCACAATAGCGGCATCTACGAGTGCAGACGCTGCAGTGAAGTTGAAGCCGGCAACACCAGCAGCTTTATCTCCGCTTTCATTGTCTTCATCGTCCACTGACGAAGAAAAGGGAGCAGGCGTGGATGCTTCGAGCATCAGTGACACTTTGCGCATGGCTGAGGTTCCTATGGCGACGTATGAGCTGCCATTAGAACTCCCAGAGTCGCTTCGGCGCATACGGCAATCTGAACTGGGCAAGCTCGGTCCCCCGCGTCTTGCACTACGCTGTGGTATGCAATTGAACGAACTCGGTGAGCTACTCGTACAGCAACGTCGCTTGCGTGAGAAGGTTGCGATTATAAGGTCGCAGGAAATCCATTTGTCACGTTGGGGGACAGACGGCAAGAGAGCATCGGAACGACTGAATCATGTGTGAACGCAAATGAGTAAATAATTTAGGGCGTCCATAAGGAGCTGTCTACCTACCGAGGTGCAAGAAGACGTAATCTAGCTCAGCGGAGCTCCGTGGACTCGCGGATCCAGCAGAACGTCGGCGATGGGGGCTGTTGCTGGTCCCTAGAGCTGTGAAACTGATCCTGGTGGTTGTCCTGATACTGCTGGGCCTGCAGCTCTAGTCTCGCTCTGGCGGCGGCATGGCCGTCAGGAAGCACATACGTGCGCCCAGCACTGTCGCTGCCAGTGCTGCCTCTGCTGCTGCCATCCGAGTCCGGATCCGTCATATACTTAGACAGAGTCCGCTTGCTGCCGAATGCTTTCTTATGGCCCACCCCCACGTCGCTGGATCCCCTTCCTGTGAGCCTCCTCATGAGGTACAACATGCAGATGGTAGGGAAAATGTGTGGGATGATGTTGTAGAGCACCAGATAGACGATCATGGACATGGCAGTGTCAGCTTCGTTGAGCACTAGCGCCAGTAAGCGCACCACGTCAGCGAAGATGAAGATGAAGATGGCAAGCATCAACTGATTCAGCGACTTTTCCACACTGGCTGCAGGAACGGTGCCACGTGCGAGAAGCAGACGACGACGCAGACGGAAACCTTGGTAGCCCAGTAGCAGGCCGTAAGTCAACACCACAATGACCCCCGAGTACGTCAGTACTCGTCGAAGCGCGCTGTTCATGAATTTATACTGTCCATACACATCGTCCGAGTAGCCAGAGAGTAGAATGGGCACCAGAGCGCCCCACAGTATCAACAGCGCATTGAGAGCTCCGACCACTTTGGTCATCCGACGTCGTTCGAGTCTTTGTCCTGCTGACACGACACCAGCCCAGCAAATGGCGAGGTACGATTTGCAGAAGGAGAGAAGCAGCAGAGAGTACAGACGGAAGACGTACATTGCCTCCCAGCCCTGAGCTGTCGGGTACCAGATCCACTCCACGGCCTCTGGGAGCTGCAGCAGCGCCGCCCCCAGCAGAGCCACGTGGAAAACTTTCTTGGCGCCACCGCTCGAGTACAAAAAGTGTAAACACGTTCGCCACGCGATGGCCATCGACAGAATTGCGTAAAGAATCATTGCCAGCCAGCCACACACACGAAGCGCTGCTAGTTGTTTCTGCAGGAGCGTCTCGGAGTCGTCTTGGGTGGAGGACAAAGCAGTCATCGCTGGCACTGGCACTTGTTTCGACTCGGTCTGTTCCTGTTCGCTGGAGCGATTGAAGGCGGAGACACTCGAAGCCACCGCTGCCAGACAAAGAGCTCCACCCACACAGCGATGCAATCGTCGACGCGCGGAGACACCCAGCACGGCGACGCCCATCGCTCTTTACAGGAAAGTTAGCGAATGACTGAACTGACTTTGCGTCCGGCTCCCTAGCCCACTTTTTCTCTAGTTTTTACTATGCCGAGTATTCACTTGAGTTGAGTATGCTCCCATCTCACGCTGCTCATTCCTAGCGTAAAGTAACAGGACGACAGCGCGATATGCGGTGCAAAGCCGCCTCTGAGCTTTCGCATGGCGTGCAGATCCTCGTCTGTTGGTTCGGCTCCAACGCCTGCACAAGTTCCTCTCGGATGAAGTCTCGATGGGCGCTTTATCCCTCAGACCTCAAAGTGGATTGGCAGCAACTGGCCTCATAAAGCGACGAAACAGGGGAAGCACAACCGAGTCGAGAGGTCGGATGCCCAAGACGAGGAAACGCAGACTGAGGTGGTCGCACGACGCACGTCACGTGTCTAACGTGCAACAGATGGGGGTCCGTTGCCCAGTGGGGAAGAGTTCGCCCCACTGGGTTTTCTAGCACGCTGTATTGGGCCGCTCCCTCCAGTATATCGTTAAAGAATCTCGCATTAAACCAGGCCAGAGAAGCAAGTTGACACTGCTATTTGTCGGTGCCGCACAGAGCTGCAATCGCTTATGCGAAGATTTCATGTAAGGTCATTTCAAGGTCGGACGATCGACCAGCGTGATTTGCCATCGAGATCTCTCTCCAACCTGCACTACCTATCGGTACTGCTGCAGCAGAACCATTCTGTGTCAACGTGAAGGTTACTATAGCCATTTCGGAGATCGATCTCCGTCTATTGACTAAAGGTTCTCCAAACCTGTCTTAGTCGATTCTCTATCCCAAATGACAGGATTGATTCCTTCTCGTACGTACTGCAGAATGCACGAGCGCAGCAGCGTCTTCGCGCGCGCCTCCGCCCTGTCCGGCTCTTCCTCTGCAGCTCGTGCTGCTGCTGAGCGCCAGCCTCTGCTCTCGGGTGCTCCCCCTCCGCAAGTCTTTGTGCATCCAATCGAGTGCGCGTCCCTCACGAGTCGTCTCCTGCTCCAATGGGTCACGCCGTCCATCACGCTCGCCAACCGTCCACAAGCCAACTCAGAGTCCCACCACCAACCGCGTCGTCCTAGTCGAGCCCGAGGCTTGCACCAAGCAGACGTTTGGGAGCTCCCACCACGCGCTAGAGCAGAGCCAGAAGCCAACGCACTTCAATGTGCGTGGATCGCAAGTGGCTCGTTATTGTTAGCGTTTGTTAAGGCCCATGGTCTCAAGTATATGGGTTTGGGGCTGCTCCATGCTCTGGTGCAGCTGTGCGACCTGCTGGGTCCCTACGTGCTGTTTCGATCTGTACTGCTGCTTCAAGAACAAGAAGACGAGGTTGACAGCAGTGAGAAGGAGATTGTCCATGGTTTGCTCTTTTGGTTGGGGGCTTTGATGCTCTCCAAACTGTTACGGGCTTTGCTCTCGGCGTTTGTACGAACCGAACTCCAGACGACGACGCTGCGATTGACGGCGGCGCTGCGGAGTTTAGTGTTCCAGAAGGCACTCCGATTACCAAATCCATCGAGTCAGAAGACAGATTCACATTACGCGACAGATGTGGCCCAGCTACTACAGGGAGCGGCGTGTCTGCATGATCTGTGGGCGTCACCTCTCTTGCTGGCGATGAGTTTGATGATGATAGCGAAACTTATTGGGCCTGCTGCGTGTGGGGCCGCTGCGGGTGCTGCGCTTTGCACCCTGGCGCTTTCCCAAGGCCTTTCTCACCTATCGAGGCAGTCATGTAATAGACTGCGAAGAACGCGAGAGGATCGACAAATCGCTGCAAACGACATGGTTCGTGCTATGCCTGCAGTGAAACTGCACGCATGGGAGGTGACAGCAAGGGCTTACTTGAATACGACTCGCGAGCGTGAGATTGAAGCTTTATGGCGTTTTCATGTGCTGGGTGCTGCGGGAGCCGCTGTGAATTTTGCGATGCCAATGTTGGTTACCACGGCTGCTTTGGCAGTGGGTTACCGTTCGACGACACACCTGCTTACTCCAGCCGTAGCTTTTACCACATTGGCGCTTGTTCGACTTATGCAAATGCCTTTGCGAACACTCCCCGAGACAGCTATAGGTGTTCATAGATCTTGGCGAGCTCTGTGTAATTTGTCGCGCTTCATGGATGAGGAAGAGATGGATCTGTATGCCGTTGCACATCGCGATAATTTGGGCTGGGTGGGCAAGTATGACCCTCAAGATGTTGTTGTTGCTATTGAAGATGCCACATTGGGCTGGTCTGCAAACGGTCCGTTGCTCTTTCAGCACTTGGACATGACCGTGGGTGCTGGCGAGCTGCTTGTAGTCCACGGTCGCCCTAAGAGCGGCAAATCCTCGTTCTTAGCAGCGCTGCTAGGGAAATGCAAACGCGTGGTGGTAGCGACGGCGTCAAAGGTAGTGGGCGAGTATACGTAGGTGGGTCTGTAGCTTATTGCCCACAGCAGCCATGGCTACAGCAAGCGCTGTCTGTTCGTGACAATGTAATGTTCGGGTTGGCGTACGACCGTCGCAAGTACCAACGGGTATTGGACGCATGTGCCCTTGTTGATACGTTTGCCATGCTGCCAGCTGGAGATCACACGTTAATTCGCGATTGGAGGCCAGGACCAGAACAGCAAGCCCTCATTAGTTTGGCTCGTGCCTGCTATAGCGACGCTGATGTATACCTACTGGACGAATCGCTAGCGAAAGTACGCCCAAGCCTAGAGCGCGATATCTTTTCTCGCTGTCTCTTGGGCCTTTTGTGCAATAAGACCCGTGTGGTTGTCACGACTCGTCCCGAGTTCATCAACTCGGAATTTGTGGATGATGCCATTCGATTTGAAGATGGCGGGCGACTCATTCATACCCGGGACGTTTTTGACACTAAGGGATGCATAAAAGAAAAGATGACCAAATGATGGAAAGTACCAGCTGGGCGCATCACATTCTTTCTGGCGCTGACGCTGCGAGGTCATTTCAACCAAAGAGAAACCTACAAATGCTGAATTAATGTCCATGGAGAACATTGTTACCACGACTCGAGTCTCTATGAGTGAACGCCCAGTTCGCGAGTATCTCTTGTCTGAACCAACTGCAGACGCACAATGTGGAGAAGATCATTGGCTGTATAAGGCGATACGAGCTTACGCGCACGCTGTAGGCGGCGTTCGTGTCGCCATGGGAGTATTTGTTGCGCTACTTTTCTGGCAAGTAATGCATCAGCTCAGTGAGGTATGGGTAGCGTGGTGGGTGCGCCCGAGCGCACCCTCCAGCTTTTCAAATGGTCAGATCGTATACGTGTCATTGGCGCTCAGTACTGGTCTTCTAGCACTTGGCTATACCATGGGGATTGCTATGACAGCAGTTGAGGGATCGCGTCGAGTTTTCTCATCCTTAGCAGATGCCTTCTTACATGCACCTTTGGTTTTCTTCGACGCCTATGGTGCTGGAAGTGGTAGATCCAGATCGAAGAAACTCAGCCTTGCCAGAAGACGTGAGCTTGAGCGGGCTTTTACGGCAAGAGATCTTAACGATTTGGATATACGTCTTCCTCTCGCAATTGGCGCCATGCTAGCGATAGGGGGCTCAATTTCAATGGCGTTACTGATCGCCGTGACAGTGACGCGCCTGTATGCACTACTGCTGGCGCCAGTGCTGTACATGTGTGCTCACACTGCCAGGTCGTATTTGCGTCCTGCTCGTGATTTGTTTCTACTGGAACGTATGACTCAACAGAGTGCACGTGTACATGTAGCCGAGGCACTTAATGGAGCGCGCGTTGTGAGAGCCTTTGGACTGGCGCATGCGCATCGTGTGCTTAGCCACCACTTTTGGCTGTTGGATATTGCTTCTCGCGATGCGCATCTAGGGTTGCATGTGGACCAATGGCTTGCATTGCGCGTCCAGATTTATGGTGCGGTGATAGTTGGACTTGTGGCAGGTTCTGTCTTCCTTGCGCTGCGCCATACACTAAATACCGGTTTGCTAGCTTTAGCGTTATATGAAGCACTTGTAGTGGATGGTGGTGGTCTCGAATCGGCCGTGCGTGCATGGGCTTGGCTGAGTCCAGTAGTTTCGACTGCTGTTCGAACTGAGGCTGCTGTGCGAGGGACTGAAGTGATTACAGCAAATGCAGCTTACTCGATGGCAGCAGCAAAACGAGGCTCGGCTCCTCTTACTCCCGTTTATACAGAAATCAACCCTTCCCTGTCGTGGCCTATGAAGGGTGACTTGCGGTTTGATGCCGTCAGTTTCCGTGACCCTGCTGCTGCTACTCCCGATGACATTGCTGCTATGTTCGAAGTCGGTGATAGTGGCGCACCTCCTTTATCTCTTAAGGGGTATCTTTTCGGCTGCAGGCCGGCGAGAAGGTTGCTATACTGGAATCGTCTGTCACATCTTCGGTATCATCGGTAGGTCGCGCATTGCTGCGCGTGCATGAGCTAACAGCAGGGCGGATTGTGGTGGATGGTGTAGACATCGCCACGCTAGGCTTGCGCACGTTGCGCTCCCGTGTGGCCTGCGTATCAGCAGCTACACCAAATGCCGCGTTATACGACGGTTCGGTGCGTATGCAGCTTAATCCAAGCTCTGCAAGCATTGAGGACGAACGGCTGTGGGCTGTACTACGTGCAGTGGGGCTGTCAAGTGACGTGGTGACCTTGGATGGACAATTTCCGGATGTAGCAGGCTTACGCCACAGACCATCCAGTCGGTTCTTGTTGAGCCTAGCCCGCGCACTACTAAGCGAGGCGTCCGTGGTGTTGCTGGCGTTAGCACCTGTGCTAGTCCTTCCACCAGAAGATGATATGCAGCTGCACCCGGACCCATTGTTTGCCCTGGACGATGCCACGGCCGCTGCTTTACAGCGTGTCATTCACGAGGAACTCCACGATGCAACTGTGCTGCTATTGCTGCCATCGTCTGATGTGTTTGAGCAGGAAGACCAAGCTCAGCGATCGATGTTGTTGAAGGATGTAGACCGTGTGCTGGCCGTGATCGACGGCGAGATGGCAGAGCTAAGCACACCTGCAAAATTGGTAGCCATGGACCAGGCCAATATGGTTCCGGCTGAGGCTCCGGGTAAGTTGGAATTGTCCGACCTGGAACACTCTAGTGAGAGTGTCAACGAGGTAAGAATACCAGACGGAGAAAGCGTAAGAGGATATGAGAGCGGAGCAGAGGGTTCGACGGAGAGCGCAGTGTTAATCGATGGGGATGTAGCCACAGGTGGTGAAACCACCACCAAGTCGCACAAGTAGTTGTTGTGTTCAGATAAAACGAACAATTATTTCAAGCGTCACTCGTTGATCTTCTGGTCGTCCACGGTACTGCGTTGTCATGGGCAATCGTGTCTCCAGGAAGGTACCGAAGCAGCTTCAAGCTGATAGAGGGTCAGAGTTGGTTACTGCGCCAAGGTATGCAGATGCTGTACAATTTGATCTCAACAGGAACGAAGCACCAACACGCCAGGATGAAGCGCCGCTCGGCGAGGGCGATACTTATTCTTCACGTCAGGCGCCACCAACTGCACGAAACACGATTGACAAAGGGGTCCGCTAGAGTGTTTCCAGCGCTGCTATGAAGTGGATGGTGATCCGTTCAATTTGTACACACAGGCGCTGTTACTCAAGGATCAGCGCGAGTTTGCTGCTGCCAGGTATGTGCAGCTTAAAAAAATGGTATTTCGAAATACGCTGAAGCATTTACGCCGACGATCAGCGATTTACTGCGCACCCAGCTATCCAATCCAAGCCTGTCGCTAGAGGCACACCATCACCTCGCGCAGTGCCTCATTGCTCAGGACCCAGCCTTAAATTGGTGCCTCAACGAGACCACTCGGTGCTTAGAGCATGTCGTGGTCACTATCAAGTCGTTGACCGATGACGCCGATGCCAACCACTCGATCATGTATCGTGAAAGCCTGGTGAGAAGATTGCAGACGTTATCCATTTCGGATACCCTCAGATTATCCTGACACTTGCTTTGTGAAGGAACTGTTAGCGCACGTCCAGGTAGCAAATGGACAATTTGATCGTGCTCTTCACCTGCTTGATATGATGGTGAGGAAAGCCAACCTGTTGCTTTATTGAAACCCTTTAACAACTCCGATATGTTGTGATTTAGGATGCGGTCAATGTCGACACAAATCTAGCGCTAGACCAAGCGGCACTTCGGCATCAACGAGTTCTGGTGAGCTTCCAGCGTGCATTCTGCCACTATGCGCGTGGCGACCCTGCCGATGTCGTTTCTGCCGAGCTGCTCGGTATTGTGGCAACTGGACGAGGAATGGAGAGGAGCAATCAGAGGCACTGGACCCACTCGATGGGATCGAGTTATTGTTGCGTGGTGAAGCAGAGGGCTTGCGCCGCGGTTTGGCACTAATGGCTACATCGATATGCAGCCATTTTTAAGCAGCAACTGTAGCCATCGGTATCTATTTTGTCCAGTATCTATTTTGTCCTAGTTGACTTATGGTGGTTGTGCGCTACTCGGCGTCGAAAGTGGCGCTGGTGACGGGGCTGCACGACTTTGGAGATCCAGCAGAGGAGCTCCTGAACTGCGTGTACCAAGACAGAGACGAACTGCTGACTCAGGATGCTGCTCGGCTGCAGTTGCGTCTTGTTTCTAAGGACGAAGAGCTGGCGACGCTCGTGGACAAAGGTGGACCAGCAATCGCTCCTCAACTGCGAGCGGCGCTTCGATGGGCGGAGCGAGCGGCTCCAGCGCGTGGGCGCGGCCAAAAGAGTTCTGGGAGGGGTGGAAAAGAGACTGAAAGAGGCTCAAAACAGCAAGAAACTGGCCAAAGACGAAGTGGAGCAAGTGAAGAAGATTCTGGCCGAGAAAATTCACACGAGCGTTGGGACACGCAACGAGTCGCTGGCACTGGAGGTGGGAAAGGAGAGAGACCCTGAATGGAGGAGACTCTTGATGAGGAAACTAATGGAAAGTGTGTTGGACTAGGCCTACGAACGTCAAACTGGGTGGGTGTCGTTTTTATCGGTGGGCTGTTTGCACAACTGAATAAAGGCTGATTGCTTTTGCTGGCGGCAGGTCAAAGGTTAGACTTACGAACGAACATATTTACTACCTTACCTTCCCACTTCCGTCTAAAGTGGATGGAACAGAGAAGCTAGTCCCTTTAGGAGATGACGCAGAAGGCAAGACTGTGGATTACTCTGCACTGGCAGAACAAAGTCAACGCACTGCAGTGTCGAAGAAACAGGGTAAAATGAGCTCTTTGCCTGTTGCTGTGAAAGTGTCGGCAAAGGACGCCTCAGTGGATACGCGAGCGGAAGATCAACAGGAAAACCCAAAGGAAAGTGAGGAACAACAGGAAAATGTCCCTCCAGATGGCTACTTCTCTGTCTGTGGTATGGTGGATGGTGTGGCCGATGCGTTGATTATATCAGGGGATGACGAATGGGAGTTTGAACCAATTGTGGTGGAGGTGAAAAATCGTATACGTGGTTTCCGCAATCCACCTCCTCTTTATGATCAGGTGCAGCTAGCAGTATACATGAAGATGTTGGGATTCGAGCAAGGTGATTTAGTCCAGTGCATGTACGGCACCAATTCCAAGCCTTCTATACAGATATCGCGCGTTGCGTTGGGCGCCGCACCGCTGAGTCTTCCTGCAGCTGGAAGAACACTAGACACTTGGACAAATGTGGTGGTGCCACGGCTGTATGCCTTTACGGAGACTGTACAAAAACTACGGGATGAAGAACTCCTACGACTTGCCTTTCTTAACGGTAGTGACGAAGAGCGCCGCGCAGTATTGCGTGCTGAGTGCAACTTTTTGTGAAGGCTGTTTATTCAAACCAAGTGCAGAGCAAGATGCTCAAGCCTGTGAGCGGATGCGGCCTACATGATGCAACACCGATGCGGTGTCATCTTCCGTGACTTGCGTAACTCGTTTGCTTTGTCTTCAGCCTCAATTTCGTCTGCCATTGCCGTCCGAGCCTCTTGCTCTCCTTCTGGGCCTTTGCTCCCCACGCCAGGAGCAACTGGTATCACTGCTCGCACGACTTTATCGCAGAAGGAGAGTTCGTATTCAGACACGCGGATGTTGGCTGCAGCCGCAGAGATGCGGTATACGGTCTTCAGCACGTTATCGCCACTTTGCGCGGACACAAGAAACCCTCCAGGAAGTCCATGCTGTCGAATGAAGGCCTCATGTTTTTCGTTAGAAATAACACGGTGAGCAACCAGGTCTGTCTTGTTGCCCACAAGGTACAAATTCATTTGCTTCCCGCCATTTTCACGCGCCACCCGCAGCCAGTCCTCGACATCACTAAAGGACTGCGCATCCGTTACGTCGTAGCACAGCAGCGCAACGTGTACGCCAAACAAGTACTTGCTGAGCATCTTGCTGTTAATCGTCTGGCCGCCGATATCCCACACCTGCAACACAATTCGCTGGTCGCGTGGAAGTTGCAGCTTCTTCTCAAAGAAGTCGAGTCCGATGGTTTGCTTGTACACGCGAGCGAAGCCGTCGTCCACGAAGCGCGCAATGAGACTGGACTTGCCTACTGAACCATTGCCAAGCAGCACAAGCTTGATAGCTGTGTCCCCGCGCGCCTGCATTGCAATACCACTTACACACCAGGTGAAGAACGTGGGAATATGAGCATGGAAATAAAAAGCATCGGCTACATTTCCTAAAATTAGTCCTCCGGTCGTGTTGTCCTCCTCGCTTCCCTCCCCCCTCCCTCTTGATTCAGCGATGCATTTCGACGAAACGGAATATGTTTTGTCTTGAAATCACCGAAAATTCCATCGCGAACCGACGCGCTTGCAGCTAGGCTTGATTCCAATCGCCAAGCATCACGACTGCCCAAATGTGGTCACACATTCACCCCAGTGAACCTCTTTAACATCGTTGACTCTCGCCGCATCGCCTGCGCTTATACCATCATTAGGCTTCCACCCGCAGCCAAGTTCCACAGTCAACGATCTCGAGCCACACAACAATCAACTCTTGGCAACCGTGCCTTGCACACTTGTGTCCTTCGGTGCAAACACTTTCCTTTTCTGTGGATGGAGCAGATCACATATTAGTACTTGAAAGATTGGCGGAATATGATCAGCCCGCCTACGAACCCGGTCGCCTCGGTTGCCTTGCTCCTTCTTGCTCACGTCTTTCTTGGCGGTCTCCTTTTTGCCATTATTTCCACCTTTACGACGCTGGTGTGGCTTCGAGTTTGCCACGTCAGCGCCTTCCCACTAGCTCCATCGCCACCCTCTTTCGCCATTTTTTCAGCACGTCCTCGACTGCCATTCCTTTTACCGCCTTTGGGTGCGCGTTTCTCAGATTTACGCTCCAAGTCAGTCGACTGTGGAGCTCCGTTATCCTTGCCAGCACTTGCGGGGGCAAAACCGCTAGAGTCAAGGGCACTTTTAGGGGTCATGATACGCAGTGACCCAGGTTCCGTGAGTGTCGCCTTCATCGACTCCTTCTTTGATGGTTTTTTCCGGTACGCTGTTTGCGGATCTTCATTGAGCCTGTCGGAATAACATAGACGTCATGTGCCCACCACATTATCTCACTGTCGTACTACAACACTACCACAAAAAGAACTTTGCCTACCGGGTGCGTCGCTGTTCTTTTGGCGGTCCTTCAATGTCTTCTTGGCTTTCGTTCCCTTCTGCTTGGATGCCTGGTATAATCAGGCACAATTATGTTAATTACACATCAACCGAAGTGCGATTCTGGTATAAACGCAAAAAGGCAACCAGCTACTCACATCTTTCTTTCGCGTTAGACGACGGACACCATTCTTGTCAAGTGTCTTCCCAGTCTTGCCCTAGGCGGCAACATCGCCAAAGAGAGAGAAACATTATTGCCACATTCCATAAGACAAAAATACTAGTTCATCGCCAATCCTCAATTGCACGGTTGCAACCACTCACTTTCCCCTTATCGCGGCTGTGCATCTTTCGCTCGTTCAAATATTTGACCAACGCCGCCACTGGTTTCTCTACACTCTCGCCCTCCGTCATATCAACTGCCGCTTCCGCACTCGGAAGTTTCTGCTCATGCCAATACGAAATTCAGCCCCCAAGCCATCTGTATCCTCATCAATACTTCTTCAAAATAGTCACGCACATCCTTTGGCTTTGCCAGTTCTTCCAAAAATGCCATGTACTCTGGGTCGCGATCGATGGTTCCAACCTTTGCATCCTTGCGCTGTTTCTCTCTAGGGATCTTCTGGAAAGGGGCGAACTCGACATTCAGCGGTTTGGCGTCTCCCTCTACATCCACAGAAACAGTCACACCTGTCAATTCATACAGCCTTCGTGCTATCTTTCTCTAAAACTACCTTTAGTGTCCTGGTAGAACATCTGTCCATGCAGTGCAGCAATAAGCTTCCGAGCCTTTTCAGGTTCTTTTTCGTGTCCAGATAGAGACGCGCAGGCATCGCCTCGCGATTGTTGCTGCGTTTACGGCCAGGAACAAAGCGCCACACAAAGTCTGAGCCAACTCCATGGGCCTCCAGTAGACGACGAGCTTCCTCTTCCGTTGCAGTCGGTGGGATGTTGCGAACTACCAATTTCTTTAGCACAGTCGTGACGGCTCGAGTAGGACGAGAGGACGCACAAGACCCAGAAGGACCAGCAGAGGGACCTCCTCCACGACCGCCTCGCTTTGAGCCACTGCGCTCTCGATTCTTCTTGGGCTTTGGCTGGTCACTGCGCTCTCCACTTGGACGACGCTCCCCTCGTCCCCCACGGCCGCGGCCACTGCGGCGAATCGGCGGCGGTGTCATGAGGAAAGTGGGTGACGACGATTGTGGGAGATATTGTACCAAAGCCTTGGTACATCCAGTGATCTATTTAATTTTGTTTAAAAAAGTGATGCCTGTAGACGAAATGTTTGGCCGCAATGGAGGCCTCTCGAAGATGGAGCTGAGAGGTGCGAATTCGTCCAAATGGGCGTCTCTGCACCAAGTGCATTGCCAGTGATGCGTTGCGAACGTTCTGCTCGTGAATTCGCCATTAGGGAAGTTGTGGAGCCATTCACACGCCTCTTTTGCTGCCTTGTCTTGGCGTCGTTGACAGGCCTCGCACATTGGTTCAAAGTTCCAATACGCAACCTCAGGGTAGAAATACTCTGACGGCAAGACTGCCATCCCCGACTCCTCTGCGTCAAAAGTCGACTTTTGAGCCATATACGTGTGCTTAACAATCCTCGGCCCAGTGAGACCAACTGCGTCGCTCCTCAGACGTTCTCGTGCAAATTTATCCTTGATGTTGTCAAGCACTTGAAGCCAAAAGGATGTCCAGGAGCTGACGCCATGAGAGCATTGCAGAGCATAGGTGAGGTCGCCTTCTCTAGAAGCACCGTGTGCGCTAACGGTTCGGAGCTTAGAAACAGCTTGTGGTCTCGATGAAGACTGTCAAAAGGTTGCAAACACTCGAAATCTGCATCGACGTACAACCCTCCGATGTGATGAAGCAGAGCATAACGCGCCATGTCTGCTAGACTCACTTTCTTGACGGCTTTGGCGACGTGTAGGTACTGCGGGTATAGCTGCTCGAACAGTTTGAGGTTGTCCTCGTCCGTCCAAAATACGTACGTCCAGTTGGGGTGGAAACTCGCCCAGCTCTTCATCCACGGGTGGAACCGCGTTGGAATTCTGTCAATCTGCTTCCATGACTGATGAATAATGCGAGGGATTTTCGTGTCACGGTCCACAGAACTCGACTCTGTCGACTTTGAGTCTTGGCTGCTGACGAATGAATCCACCTCCATTACTGCAAGGGAATTCTGGGGCGTCTGAGCTAGCTGGAACCGCGGACGGGCCCCCAGCCATGAGGATACGACAAATACACTGGCAACAGACAGCGTGACGAGCGCGATGAGTGTCCATTGTAGACGAGAGGTGGGCGTCTCATTCGACGTGGAGACGCCGTCAACTGAAGCGCGTAGAGGAGGTATTGTGAAGCTTGAGGTCTCCGATAAGATTATACCCACAAACCAATCAAATTATGCTATATTCAGTGCATTATTGCTTTGCTCTGCTTGAAACACTCTGTTCAGGACTTTGTGGGTGAGCCCAGGTTGAATTCCTCGAGGCGTCGCATCATTGGCAATGAACCTCCGTCGCTCTCAAAGCTCGTATTGGTGATCTCGATTCGCTCCCGCATTTTATCCAACGTCTCTTTAAGCATATCGCCAAACTCTTGCGCCATCTCCTCCATCTTTGCTTTTAACTCCTGAATCTCCAGGTTTTTGGCTGCGATGGTGCGATCCTTCTCATGTTTCATCTCTTCAAAGTTGACTCGTGCCAGCTCTGCAGAACGTAAACCTGGGATTTAGCGAAATGGCTAAGCAAACTCTGATTGTGCTATTGCCACGTACCCAATTGGTCACGAAGCTCTGTGTTGGTGTTCTCCAATGTGTTGACGCGGTTCAGCAGTTCCTCCTGCATGCTCTTGTACTGGCGCGTCATGTCCTGTGTGATGCCGAACGTTTCCTTTCGCTCTCTCTCGAAATCCCTTTGCAAATCGGCCACACGCTCCTGCAGTTCTCGCTTCGACTCCATCGTCTTCACTGCAATCTCGTGACGCTCCGCTAGCTGCATCTGCAGAGACCGGTTCGCTGACTGAAACAGCTTCGCCTGTTCTTCTGGTGTCAGCACTCCACCGTTCTCCGCACCGTCATCTGCTCCGCACAACAACAAAGGTATGTTAACCCGTGAATGGCACAGCAGGTTGCAGCAGCAGCATAAGTATCTACCTTTCTTTTCCTTCGCCTTCTTTCCCTTCTTCTCCTTCTTAGGCCCCATTGCGTGGCTAGTGGCTACTGCGACGAGAAACCACTGTAGAATCGATAAAAATATGGCTGCGATGAACCGGCTAGGTCAAGATCTCTGCTGATTAGTCAGGCAAGCACAATACGTAGCTATACCATAACAAGCATCCGTATTTACTTCAAGCACCTTTTTCCAGCTTGAGCCTGATCAGCACGGGAACATCAACTTCACATATGGACACCAACGGCCGGCCATTTTCACACGATGCATGCCGTGCTTAATAAAAAATTTCTTGAATGGACATCTTACTGAGGTCACAACTGATTATTGTTCACTGACGACCTTTCCGCGCCTTGATTTGGCGCTTTGGTTTACCCAACTCGCATTGATTTACCTGCTTCGCGAATCGCAACGAGCACAAACTTTCGCTTGCAGACTCGAGCGTCGGCGACAAGTTCACCATCATCAATGTTTTACCATCACCCGACAGGCTACTCTGCAGCAAATATGTTAACTTGGAGTTCCGAAACGGAATCTACAACACAAAATTGTTGTACGTCAAAACCACTATAATTGGCCGGATAGATCACACCAACTAGGACGTACATGAGAAGCCTTGTTGCCAATGGCGTTAAAGACGTCGGCCAAGCAGCTGAGGCTCTTGTTAATGGCTTGCGTTTCCTTTAAACGATCACCAGATACATTCGATCGCGAAGCACGCTCACTTCCAGCTAAATCGACCAAGTTCAATTGGCCTTTCAGCATAACCCCGTCCTTGTCATTCACACCTTGTAAATGAAGAGTAAAAACGCTATGGGATCGCGATGACTGCGCATTCATATCCGTGGAAGCCACACTTCGTGCTCTGCTAGCCCGTTCCATAAGCACCTCGACTTGATCTATCGCAGTAACGTCCACCATTGTTAATCCTGGCACGTAAACACCACCCTTCGCATCCTTCTTGATGCTGAGATTCTCGTCGTTACTACGCTTAGTGGTAAGCAAGTCCTTCAGTGTTTCGTTGTAGATCTCCAGGAATGAAACTTGTATCACATAATCCCACCCTTCATGTTTTAACAGTTCGCACTGTTGAAGGATCATTTCGATTGCTCGTGGGATGATTCCACGCATTTGACCGTTACCACTTCCTTGCATCTATACCAAAACAAGGTCAATCGATCGTTTATCATGAACAAGATTGCATCGTACTTACTGTGTGCGTTTTTCCTGACCCTGTCTGACCATAGGAAAACAAGCAAACATGGTAGCCGTCAAGTGAAGACTGCACGAACTCTGATACTTGATCAAATACCGAGTCTTGGCCAGCAGCTGGAGGAAAGACCTTGTCAAAGGAAAACCTAAACGTATCTGGTTCCGCAGGGTTCTTTCCCGGTCGACGCAGCTTTAGGCTTTCTCCATCGAAGTCACACGAAATCACTGGCACCGTTGTATTCGGGTCGCAATGGTCTGAAGGCAAAAATGGTCGTGTCCTAGCAAAAACTCGGACGTTACCGCGTAGCTCCTGTGAATGCAAGCAGTTTGGATCAAAACTGATATAGCATCCATCTAGCAAGTTCTAGTACCTGGATAGTGTTGTGCATCGCTCTCCGCATTTTATCACCTTGTTTCACTTTTTCCTGCAGCTCCGAAATCAGGGTATCTTTCTGAGCAATTGACTGTGCGCCCTGGCTGGTCAACTCGTTCAAACGTCGACGCAAAACGTCAGCTTCACGCTTCACCTCGCACAATTCCTCGAGATCCTCATCACGAACTGTCGAGGCTCTCTCTCGCAAAGTCTTGACCGCACTTCCCAAACTCACTTTTTCTTCCTGTAGTTTATCAATCTGGCGCCTGTAGTTGTCTTTTTCCTGCTGGAATTTTGCTTCCAGAGCGATAAGATTTGTGTTGTGCTGCTCCTTGGAGTCTACGTTTGCAGACTGTAAACGCTTCATCTCTGCTTTCATCGCTTCCATTTGAGCATTTACAGCGACGTGCTCTGTCCGAAGTTCGCGCACTTGGTCCTCCAATATCTGCCGGACTCCGCCTTCTACTCCCACCTTTTGAGAGCTTTCTTGTAGTTCCGTTTCTAGCTTTTTCATGTGGGCACGAATCAACTGCTCGCTCTGTTCGATTGCTGTTCTAGACTTCGTTTCCAGCTATGGAAGCAAAACATAATCGATCAGTGAGAGTTAAGGGAAATTAATTCTCGTGTTCACAAATCACGTACCTCCAGTTGCTTGCGTAAATCTCGAATTGTGATCGCATTCGCTGATTCATTCCGCTCGAGGTTGCGAATCGTTAACTGTAAACTCTCCATCTTGTCCAACAATTCTTTTTCTCGGTTTCCAACTTTGTACTCGTAGAGGCGTTGAGCTTCTGAATCTCAGTCAAACTCTTCACTAAATTAGAGACCTCTTCGTCTTTTCGCTTGATCTTTTCCTTCAGTTCCGCCATCTCAGTTTCCCCGCTCTTGACCCTTGCCTCCAAAGATTGATTTGTCGCCTCCAATTTGTAATTTGCCATTTCAGCTTTTGTACGTCTCTCACGCTCATCATTAAGGCTGCGTGCAGATTCGATAGCCTTGCCTTTTAAATTTTCCAGCTCTTTGTGTACAGATGCGATCTCCTCGTGCGCCTTGCTGAGCTTTTCCTGAAATTCAACCAGTTGAACGTGGTTGCGTTTGTCTTCATCCATCCCCTTCTTCTCAAAAAATTGTTCCATCTCATGTGCCTTTTCTTCATAGTGGCGAGATTGATCCTGCATGCGCGTCTCGCAAGATTTCAACTCCAATTTCAACTGCGTATTCAACGTTTGAACCTCTTCAAGCTGGATCTCGAGCTTTGCAGCACTGTCTCGAAGAGTTGCATTGCTGCACGCAACTTGCTCCTCTGATACTTTAAGTCGCTTGACGCTGTTTTTCATTGTCTCAAGCTGTTCTCGCAGATGCCTCAGCTCCGCGTCAGACTGGCCCTTGTGCTTTGCAGCCTGCTGTAGCACAGCCAATCTCCGCTCTAGTGTTGCCTTTTCCAACGTAAGTTTATCATCCATCGCCGCAGATACCTTGCTAAACTCTTGAACCTGCAACACCACGTCCAACGTGAGCAGAACAGACTTTATCCCCCAACAATCAATATCAGATACGATACCTTGGCCACCACATCTTTTACCGCAGCTTTGAGCTGCTTAATGTATGCGATTTGCTCCTCTTTCCGAGCTTTCACCGCAAACTTATTGGTCTTGTGGCGGAATGCCAGCAGCTGTTCGAGAGACTCGAGCGTCTCCTTGTTAAAGTTCGCAGAGAACGTCTCCAACACATTGATACTCAGGTCTACAGTGGATGGCAGAGTGTTGGTGTCGACTACGTCGAGGCTTCTGCAGCCCAGCGACAACTCGTGTCCAGAGTGATGGTCATTCGTCTTTGAAGTCCTTGTCTTGGTCGATGTAACTTGTGAGATTGACGGCCCTTTGAAGCCGAAGCGACGCGCTGCGGACGGCGCTGCAGTGGCTGCTGCCGTCCTTGGTGCCTTAGGAGGCGGCAGGCGCTCCGCCGCAGTGTACAAGAGGCTCGTGGAGCCACTTTCCACGGGCAGCTCGGCTCCCTTCCTCCGCTTGGTGCCCATGACGTTTTTGAAAATTTGAATTAAATACAGCCTCACAAAATATTGTGTACGAAATTTCCACGTGGTGGATAAATACATTCGACAAACGCGGTAAACCTTTCTTGTGTGACTTAAAGCCATTGACTTCTAATGAAGATCCCAGCGCCATACCGTGGCGTCGTCAGAGCACGTGATGATCGTGCGCCCGCTCTTGCTGAAACACACTTGGCGCACTGTGTTCTTGCAGTTGTTGTGGGTCAATTTGCAGATCGCTCGTTCTGACTCGGCGTCCAAATCGAAAACGCTCACGACTCCCTTCTTGTTCCCCACCGCCATAACCTCCAGCTGCGCGTCGAGTCCAAACTTCATGAACCACAGATCAGCATCCTTGTAGTGGTACTCCCGCAGCACAGTCACTGCGTCTTTGCCTCGCGAAGGGTTTGGCTTCCAGAAAATCACCTTATTGCCCGTAGACTTGGACAGAATCAGATCGCCAACCATGCGTACACAGTCAACGTAGTCAGCATGCACCTTGCTGGTGCAGAAAGCCGGGAACTGGATAAACTTCGTGTCGAATGGCCGGTCTTTCGGGCGAGGCTCTGTGTATGACTTGCTGATCGCTGTTTGGACAACTTCTTCCTCGAGGTCCCAAATCTTTATCGTGTTGTCCATACCGGATGACACGAAGCATGAACCCTTCAGGTGGATATCCAGGCTCAACACGTCGTCACGGTGACCCACGTGGCCAGCAAAGATTGCCACGCACACACCCGTGAGCGAGTTCCACAGCCGAATGGACTCGTCCTTGCCAGCTGAGAACAACAGACTCGGGTCTACTGGGTGGAATCTGAGCTCGTTCACCGAGTTTCCGTGACCTGAGAGGACGATAACAACCGACTGCGTGATACAGTTAATCACTTTAATGTGGCCACGGTAGCCAGCAGCTGCAAGCAGCGGTGACCCTGTGAGTACGTCCACTGTCCAAGCCGCAGTGAAGAACTGTTCTTCTTGGTCTCCGTCGCAGTAAACCTGGATCACGTCCAGTCCACCGTTTTCCAGACACTCGTACACTGTAAGCTACACCATAGCAATAATATAAACGTTAGTTGGTAATGCTGTTTGACTGTTGGTTAACAATCGATAATTTCCGTACTCGATTCCCGCCCGCCACTGCGAACATGCGTTCGTAAATGGGCAAAACATCGCAGAATGTAACACAGTAGAGCGCGTTTCCGTGATCTTCTCTCGCATAAGCTGTTTGCAACCAGCAGCAGCAGTCAGTGGCAGAAACATCAAAAGCGTTACGGGGATCAACATACAAGAAAACTTGTAGCCTTTCTTGCGCAAACGTGGTAGCAACGACGCAAGGGCGGTATCCTCTGCCAGTACGCTATCCGCACTTGCCTGTTCAGCCGGCACAGGAGGGGTGCAACGGCCTCCTGTTCGCTCATGGTGCGTCGGATAAGTGCGCGGCCATTCAATATCCAACACGTAACTCTGGTTTCGGGCTAAGTACGGATTCGAAATCACTCCAATTGACTTACAAAAAGTGGTCGGTTAAGTTCGAGTGGTGTGGGCCACAAGACTGAACCGTGGGTTTCTGAACCGCGGAGAACGGTGTCCACTCATTTGCCGTTCAGACCGCCAGTGCTCAGAGCGCCAAGAAGAGCGCTCAGAGCTCCACGAAGAAGCAGCCAGGCTGCCAGCAAGATTTTTTTCTTGTTCTTCCATGGACTTGATTGTACTGTAGCTTCCATATGTAGGAGTCCTTCTAGGACGGGTTTTATACCTTCAAAGGTTTTGTCCCGTGGTAGGACTCAGAAGTAGGGAAAACTCCAGAGAGTCTAACTCAAGAGTTAATCAAGTCAACTTGCCCCACAAAGTGATACACGACGGAGGAAACAGGCGAAAAATGCTCTAAGAGGAGGCATCAATCGAGTAGAAATAGAGAATAAATCCAAGAATTGTCCAATTGTAGTAGTGATTTGACCGCACCATTGTTTAAAGCTGCATGGTGCAGTCGCTGGTGCATGAAATAGATCGATGTAGCTGTCGAGCGAGATGAAAGTCTTCGCCCCCATACTGGTGCTGTTTGAAGCCGCAGTGATGGATTTTAGAGAAAGGTGGTACCAAAAGTCACGCGCTACCTCTCCTGCTACCTCTTTTGCAGGGAGCGGATTTAAATATAGGAGAGAATTTACTTCGGTGGGTTGAGACGAGAGCTTGATGGCGACAGTGCTTCCTGTGCTGACGTGGTTTTGTAAGGTGAAAGGCTGACGCCTCTCAACCGATCCCAATTGATAACAACGGGTCTGAGTCATCTGGATCCACCAGCCGATCCGATGGATCAGGTCGCTCCCCAGCCATGTGGTGTAGCGGGATCGGCCAAAATCTGGTTAAGGTCTGATCCAAGCTTCCCACTTTCGCCCAGACACCGACTAGAGGAGGGGTACTCCTGCGATCCGTGATCTAGCTGAACTGTTTCACCTTGTGTACCCATCGGCGGGCGGGATCTGCTCTCTTGATGACTTGTGAAGTGTCGATCTGCGAAGAAGAACGTCTTGGCAGGACATGGGAATGGGGTGGAGCAGCGTGGAAGTATTCACACTGCGTCTCGATATAGATCCAGATCGGAAGGGAGTCGATCGACCTTCAATCTGGCAGCGGGACTTGATCCGGCCGTGGGTAGTTGCCTTTGGCGTGGTATTCCTTTGGTTCCTTTACGATGCTTGCCGTCTCCTATGAAGGGATCTTGAGTTGTTGAGAATCCGATCGATCAGACAGCCAAGCAATAAACTCTGTCCGATCGAGGGTCAGCACTTGTAAGCAGTAGACTAGGTGGAGGAAATCTGGCCAATATATTATCCAGTTACCCGATCCAACACTAGATCTACCGCTATGTCTTCTTCCAATATGCCTCAGGGCCAATGTAGTTCCCGTTCTTGGCGATTCTTAAAACACTTGCGTAGTACAAGGCAAATTCGGTTCTATTGATGTTTATCCATCCTGGCCTATTGATCCCATCCTGAGTTCTATCCTACGATCAGATGTTACCTGGATACTTGGATCGGCTGTTCCCGCTGTGCTTCCCATCGATCGACTCAAATCGTGGATCGGCCCGATCTGATCGGCCATCGATCGATCCGATCTAGTACTGATCAGATCTGCCATCGATCGATCCGATCTAGTACCGATCTGATCGGCTATCGATCGATCCGATCTAATATCGATCCGATCTGCTCTCGATCGGTCTGCTCTGGTCACATAGCGAATAGATCCGACCGGATCCACTTGGCGGGTTGATTAGATCAGACCCACTGCCACCCTGATCCGCAGCCCGATCTGGGCCGATCGATGGATCTGGATTGGCTCGCCTGCTCTTCGTAGTCAATCCCACGCACTCGATCTCGGTCAGACCTTGGTTGATACCGCGGATCCGTGGCGTAGGTGAGTCAACGCGTCTAGATCGGCGTGGACCATCTCCTCCAGGTAGATCCACACACCTCGATCGGTCTGATTCACGATACACCAAAGTCGATCGGTCCAGATCTGTTACAACCCATGTTCGTTAAGGACCCATCGCACTGGATCCTCGCTCGTCGTGACTCCGCTTCCATCCAGATGGTCAAGCCAACTTATCCGTCAATCAGGTTATGGCGAGAGTCGTCAGATCGCTATGCCTGTGATCTCGACGGGCCGCCGCCAGAGCACCACGTTCAGACGCCTGTCTTTTGGACCCCGTCCCGATCCCATCTGGCGACCACGGTCTTTCTCGAGAAAGAACGAAATCTTATTCGCACTTCACCACAGCCGCCCCCAGTCCGTAAGTCATGTCGCACGGCGGCTCACTTCAGACTCACTTTCCGATTTTCCAACTCGGACACACCTGTGGCGAAGCGGGATCACGAAAATTGATCCTTGTCGACGCCAACTGTGCCCAGACTACCGACTAACGGAGGGGGTACTCCGATCGTCCGTGGATGCTGAATTTGTTTCTCACCTTGTGTACCCGTCGGTGGGCTGATTCGCTCTTCCGGTGGCTCCGGTAGAGGACGCTCGGGGAGTCAGATAGAACTGTCTTGGCGAGACTTGGGACAGGGGGTAGCTCCGCGCGGGAATCTTCACGCGGGGCTGGAGTGTGGGGGTCGGTCTTGATCGATACTTCGAGATCGGTGTCCGACTGGCCGGGCTTGATCCGGCGCTTGGGGGTCTTGTTGGGGTGTGTTAATCTTTTCCTTTCACGCTTTACCGCTTCCGATAGCGGGATCTTGGATGAGGGCCAAACCAATACCCAAGAGAAGCGGAGAACTCAGGTAATGGTAGGCTTTAATACAGCAAAGTGTATTTGACTTGATTTCACTATACTGTATGGGCTAATATACTTCCCGTGTCCAGATAGCTACTTCCAAAGGCACTTGTGTTATCCAAAGCAAATTCGACTCTCCTTTATGGTTAACCCTATCTAAATTCTCAACCAAACAAAAACCTTACCATACCTTGACTTCGGCCTCCACATACTGTCCGAAGTCCGATCGTCCGTCGCCACGTGTCCTGTTCCGGCTCTCCTTGAACTTCTTTCGTCATCATATGATGTGTGTACCTATTGGGACAGACAGGTCGACTCAGAGCTGAGGTCTGAGGCGCCGGATCAGAAGCCTTGATCCCGGACGCCCGACCATAACCCTAACCTCGGTCGCCGGATCATAACCCTAACCCCATAGTCGGATCTTCCGTCGTCAACTCGTCGAATCCATCGCTCTTGGTCCCGCCCCGCAACCCTATCCCTGTCAAATGATAGTCCGGACCTGGATCAGAACTGATCCCGAGTCCTTCACCATCACTCTTGGTCTTGGTCTTTCCCGTCCGTCATAAATTCTTGGATTCTGCTTCACCACAGCCGCCCCCTGTTCGACTGAAGCTGCGCGGCGGCGCCAGCCTCGAACATCACTATCCAATTGCCACTCCACTTGTCAGCTACAAACCAGCCCCCACTCTGCCGGCCATGTCCAATTCGTCGACGCCTGCAAGCTCCACTCCTGCTTCAACGTCATCGCCCCCAGTAACCCTTTCTCCAGGAATCTCCACCGCTGCTTGGTTATCCTCGGCCCAGCGTATTCATCTAGAGGGACCACACTTCTCCCAGCCCAGCTCGCCTACTTCTCAAGGCCAACCCTCGACCCATCCACCTGCTCATGATAACACCCCAGTACCGCGTCGTCAGCCCGAGCTTCGGGTACTGCTGATCCTTCAATTGGGATCTGTCTCCCTTGCATGAGTGCTTCCGAAGTGCCCACCGTGCGGCTTGACCCACCCACAGCCGACTTGGATGAAGTTCGAGCCTCCTTGCGTCGCGTGGAGGTGGCTCTGGATCAGGAAATTCAATATCGTCAACTCCGGCTGAAACATGAAGAACTTCAGCGCTCATTCGCGGCCTTGCACCATCACACTGGAGGTCTCCATCTCGACCTCGCTGCCACGATCCAAGAAACTCGCCCGTTTGTAGTGTTTTGTCAGCAGCAGCTTCGTTCCATAAAAGCCGAGCTTGAAACCACCAGGTTGGCGCTTGCGGAGCGTACTCGGATGGTCGAAGAACTACAGGGAGATCGCCGTGAGCTGGACAACCTTCGCGTGGAGCACGAGCGACTCAAGCATTCGATCAGTGAAATTATCTCAGCTTTGCAGTTGCAGATATCTCACCTTAACGATCCCCAACTCGAGCTGCAGGCTCTGCGATATGAATTGGTACAGGTTCGTCAACATTTAGGCCAGGCACGACAGGATCTCCAGGTTCGCGGAGAGTCTGAGAAACGACTGGAAGATGCAGCGGCTGTAGTCATGCGCGAAACGGATGCCAAAGAACGTCGCAATGAAGAGCTGCGGAAGCAAGTCGCGGACCTGGAAGCGGACTTGGATAAATTGGTGGCGGAACAGGCTGAGGAGCTGGTGGGGATAAACCGTCGGATGACTCGCTGCCAGAACGAGCACGATAATCTCGTTGCCAAATTCCGCGAGGCCGAGCATGCGAGCCAACAGGCCATGGCTTCTCGTGACGCTGCCATCACCCAGCGAACTCAAGCTCGTCGGGAACTGTCCGAATCAAGTACGTATCCCTTGTTGTCGTTTCCTGCCGTTCCGGCCTGGGACGTTATATCTGCACTCTTGCTGCTGACCGGCTCTAACTTTGCCCTTTTCTCTGCTCATCCAGAGAGTCACATTTCCTCCATGCGCACTACCATTTCAAGGTTAGAGGGGAAGACCAACTTGCTCCGACAAGCTGCCTTGGATTAACAGAACGCTCTCAGGGAGGCGCATCACGAGGTGGAGACCTTTCGTAAAGCTAACCGGGATCTGGCTCAACAAGTGGAGGAGGGGTTGAGGGAGCGTGAGTCTCTTTCTCGAGAAGTCCAAGTTTTTCGGTCGATTCAAGACACGATCGCGACCGCGCTCCATTCTCGTCCAAGCTTGTCTCCTCCAGGCGGAACCCCGGCTGGTGCAGCGACTCCAGTGGTTGGCTCGACTCCACCGCCGCAGGTCCTTCATGCTGGTGTCCCTCAGTCCACCCCAGTGTCATCGCCGATCAATGATCCTGTTCCACCTCCTCTCCCAAGCTCGTCCAAGCGGGAGCGTGGCGACCTGGCTGAGTCGCATACGGCGGAGCGAGATCCCAAGTTGCGTCGGACTTCGTCGGATCCTACGGTAATTTCTCACGTTTCTGGGACCTCACCGAGAACCGTCGAGCGCCGCTTATCGCTGAACGAGCGATTTGAACCAAGTTTTACCAAGGACTCGTCTACAGAGATCCCACACAGCCCAGCTTCCAACAAAAGCGCTGAGGAAGACGAGGAATCTGGCAGTGAAGACGAGCAGATCTTGATGGCTAAGTCTCAATCCCGGTCTTCGCTGCGACGTAGAAGTCTCTCTGGCTCTGGATCTGAGGTTCAGCCAATCCAGATTGCTGATTCAGGTGAAGACACCACAATCTCAGATTCGCCCCTCGGCAATCCTGATACTGCTTTCTTGGTGGAGCCAGATGACGCTACACTCCGCCCAACCCAGATTCCGCGGTTAGCCTGGATTCCAGGCTTGAAAAATCCGCGGCTCTTTCGAGCAGCTGATGTGCATCCATGGGACTGTACTGCAGTCAGTTCAATTTGCGTCCAAGACATTGATGAAGAGTGGTTATCCAAATCTTGGCCTCTGCAGTCGGGTTGGCTATTCCCGCTTCGGAGACCTAACCCGAAACGTGATACTTTCGCCGTGCATCTGATTTCCTTCGCTGAGATTACGGCTCTCCTTGCCGACGAACCCTGGCGGTCTCTCCGCGAGTCGAACATGACACCGCTGTCGTTCAACAGGCCGGATCTGCCGCGAGAAATTGTCGAGAGCTATCTGGATTATGAACGTGCACATCTCCAAGCATATTGGGAATCGACCCACTTCTTGCCGATAACCCCGGATATGTACGTCGACGATGCCAGCCTCAGGCTCTACCACTCGGAGCGCAAGCAGCGCGCGCGGGCGGGAACTGCCTGGCGGGCTTTCCTCCAGTTGGTGATGTCGTCATTGCGTGCTCGGGATTTCGACTTGGATCTACTATTAGATCCTTTCTTCCTTCATTTCCCGATGCGTAAGGAGTGCAAGTACTGGTATCCAGGAATCGAGATCCCGGACAAGACGCAGTGGCCGGCCACCCTGCGAGAGGCTCTTGAGGTTACCCACCTGCATGATCCTTGGCGCAACCATTACCGTGATCATGCTCAGGCCCATCCGGCGGAAAGTGTTGCTCGTCTCCGCGGGAAGTTCGTGACTCCTACCGCCTAGTTGTGGTCGCCTTTCACCTTCAGCTAACGCACACATGATTCATTCTGGTTCACTGTTTTGCTTGGTCTTTGACATGGGTGTTCGACTGATCTTTTGTCCAGGACGGTTGTACTTATGTTCTGGGTCTGTTTCGGATGTCAAACGTCACTTACGAATAGCCCCATTCCGACAAATCCACTGCCTCCCAATGGATCCTTCACACTCACCGGTGTAACGACCAACTCGT
The DNA here is from genome assembly GCA_011947355.1 of Phytophthora boehmeriae. Lineage (NCBI taxonomy): Eukaryota > Oomycota > Peronosporomycetes > Peronosporales > Peronosporaceae > Phytophthora > Phytophthora boehmeriae. The sequence goes on along the minus strand of JAAVTJ010000145.1, from coordinate 37,799 downwards.
CACACCTGTTCACCACCGTGTCACTCCTCTTCTTGCGAGTGCATAACGCTGAAACGATTCTGACTTGCTTGCCGCCGTAGATATTCGTGTAGCAGGGCGCCACAGTTCAGGTCTGCTTCATCGATCCAGGTAGGTTCATCATAACCTTTCCAGTGTACTAGGAATTCGCGATGCACACGTCCATATCTGGTCCGACGGCCAGTCCGCATATCTGAGAGTTTCTCGACTTCAAATTCGCCTTCGTCCAGTCCGGTGATCCAACTATCTTCTGGTAGAAGGGCTTCGTCAAAATCCAGACGGTTTTGTTCATCCACAGTAAGCTGGACCTTGGCCGATCTGGGAAATCCCGGACTTGTTTGAGCTTGGACACATGGACAACTGGGAATACTTGATACCCTGTTCCGGCGACCTCCAGTTTGGCTGCATACATATCCACGATCTCTGCTACTCGGAATGGTCCGTGCCACATGTGTGCCAGCTTTCTAGCAAATCCCTCTTTCACTCGATCTAGAAAAAGCCAGACTCTAGATCCGGCCTTGATCCCGTGCGGGCGAAGATCTTCATTATGTCTCTCGGCTCGGTCTTCGATCGCGGTCCGTAACCGTTCGTTTACCTGCTCTCTGGCTCGCTGATAGTGTTGTTGTATGTGGTATCTCCACCGTCTGGGTTCCGCGTCTTGTCGTCTGGTGTTCCCTAGTGGGATCATTGCTTCCAGAGTTGATCTGGGATCCCATCCGTGGACCAGATAAAACGGAGTGTCGCCTCGGACACGATCGTGGGCAGTGTTCAGCGCGAACGTCAATCGTTCTGCATATTCGTCCCAATCCTTTTGATCCACCTCAGCCACGTATATCTTGAGAGCTCGAGTTAGCGTTTGAACCATTCGTTCCGCGGTGCCATTTGCCTGTGGCCGATATGCCATGGTTGCACGCTGTTGCTGGCCGACGATCCGGTTGAATGATCTGAAAAAGTCCGACATAAATCCCGGCTCACGGTCATGACGGATCGCTTCACTTGCACCGAAACGTCGGAATACACACTCCTCATAATTTTCTGCGATGATCTGAGCCGTTCTGGACGCGCTGGCCTTCGCGATTACATACCCCGTGAAGAGATCCACCCAGATTAGAAGCTCGGTATTTCCTTTGTGCGACTTCGGTAGAGACGGAATATGGTCCATCGCGACGATCTGGAACGGATATGTGGCTTTCATGTTCCCTGGAGATTTTCCTTGAAGCGTTGGGTTGCCTTTACCAGTTTCACAATCCACACACTGGCCGACATACTGTTGCACACTCCGATACAGACCGCGCCAGTGGAAATGTGCTTTAATCCGATGGTAAGTCCGACCAATTCCCTGGTGGCCACCTTCCAAGCTTGTGTGGTAATGGTGCAGGATATCGGCCTGGAGCGTTTCTGGAATGACTAACCTGGCTGCCAAATCGCGCTCTTCGTCCGAGGCCCTTGATACCGGACAGTAGAATAGCAACCCTGAGTCGTCAACCTCGTAATCATCAGACATCCGTCGACAGATCTTGGTTTCCGCGGAAGTCAGATCGCTCACCTCTCCAGATAGATATTTCTTCAGGTCTGCAATCCACTTCTCCTCATTCTGGGCAGTCAAGATTCGCTCAACTCGTTTCTGTCTCACAACTTCTTCATCTAGCACCACCGGATGGTCCAGGCGCCGCCTGGTCCCAGATCTGGTCAGAGCAGTGACTCGGACTATGGTGTCCGGCGATCGGGGCGCGATCAGCTCATCTAGCCTGTTGAGGGTGATCAGATTCTCGTGTTCTTCGGCCGTGAGGTCCTTAATTCCTTCTTGACGTTGCAAAGCCGTGCTTGCTAACCGATCAGCACTCTGGTTCCAATCCCTCTTCATATGTAAGAACTGATGATCCGGCCAAGACCGGAGACAATCCATCGCCTGTTCCCTTAGTAACATCAATCCGGGTGCCTTGCAGTCGATCTCACCACGCATTTGTCGGATAACTAAGTTAGAATCACCGCAGATGATTATCCGCCCCCTGTCCATACTGGACAGCAGTCGGAAGCACAACAGTAATCCTCGATATTCCGCCTCATTGACAGTCAGGTCCGGCATATACTCGGATGCAGCAGCAGCAATATTCCAGCCCGGTAAACTCCACACAATTGCACTGTATGCTCCGCCGTTCCGTTTTACTTTTGCTGATTCATCGAAGCTGACGACCCATAATTCCTCGCCCGGCTCCACCGTAGGTGGAGGAACTGAGATCACTTGCTTGGGCTGCTTCTTGGGAGCGATTGAGATTAGGGCTGCGTCGACATCCTCTCTAGGAGTAATACTGGCCGCCAACACACCCAGGATTTCGTCCTCCCCTTGACACACTTCACTATTTCCAGAGTCCAACTGGACAGAATTGCTGCCCAACGGCCCAGACGTCCTTGGAATCCCGAGGATCGGAACAACCATGCTAGCGTGGAATGTCGTGTCAGGACTCGGATCGGTCTGGTCACCAGAAGTGTGTAACACACATCTAAAATCCGGATTAGCGCTAAAACTTCCTTGTCCACGATCCCATAGTTTAACTCGTTCGACTTCAACGTTCGACTGGTGAACATCACAGGCTTGTATATTCCGTCGTATTCTTGGATCAAGGCAGCTGAAATCGCCCACTCACTCGCATACACCACGACCACAGCTTGGCGATCCGGATTAAAATGTTGCAGGATCGGGGCCGTCACCAACTTGTCCTTCAAGATCTGGAATGCAGATTCCGCCCTTTTCCACTTGGCATCCGAATCATCCAGAGTCGGACGGTGGCCCCCAGCCTCCGCATTCTTGGTCGGACTCTTCTGGCGCCGGACCATCTCGTGAAAGTCCATCTCGCGTAACTCATATAAAATCGCGGCATAGATCGCAAAGTCCTCTATAAACCTGCTGTAGTAGTTGAGGCTGCCTAGGAAGGACTGCATCGCCCTCAGCGTTTCAGGAAAAGGTAGATCTGCTAGAGTCGAGAGATCTTTCGGATGTGCTTCGAGCCCCTCGGCTGACACCCTGTGTCCCAGATAATCCACCTTCCGATAACCCCAAAAACTCTTGGCCATACTGATCGAGAGATTCCACCGATTACACACTTCCAGTAATTTCTCCACCTTCACACAGAGGTCAGCCCAAGATTCTGCCGTCACGAGAATGTCGTCAATGTAGGATCTCCGACCCAAGGTTGATGGATTTTGACTCGGATCCGGCTCCCCAACTTGGAATAAATCTCGTACTTCTCGACTTGTTACGGCCGTAAAATCCGGCGTCCCGAGATCCGGGATACGCTGGTCCGGAGTCGGCTTGATCCGGAGAAATCCATAGAGCGCGTTGTCAAGCAACCTCTGGTAGATCTGGGGTGCATTCTTAAGCCCAAATGGCATTCTCAGCCACTCAAACAGTCCAAACGGCGTGATGAACGCTGAGATCAGCCGAGCCCGGTTGGTCATTGAGACCACCCAGAATCCGCTGGCCATATCCAGCGAGCAGTACCATAGTACCTTCTCGAGATCTTCCAGCAAGTCGTTGATGAGTGGCATTGGATAAACCATGAGCCGCGTCAGACTGTTGACGAGCCTATAATCGATACACAGTCGGATATCGACGCCATTCTTCTTGATAACTACCACTATAGGTGACGCCCATGGAGACGTAGATGGCTGGATAATCTTGGCGTTTAACAGTCCCTTAATAAGATTCGACAGCTTTTCTCGGAACTGGGGTGCGACCTTCCGTACTCGCTGAGCGATTGGTCTTGCGCTCCCGACATCGATATCGCAAACAGCTCCCGTCGCTGCTGGTGGCAAGGCATTCCCTTTCCCGATCAATAGGTGCCGATACCTCCAGATAATATCTCGCAGACGCGAGATCTCTTCTGGGGTGTTTACTGCTGGGTCTCCCACTTGGATGTCTTCAATCTTAACCTCTTCAGTTATGCCGGTGACTTCGGGTAGAACGGCCATCTGATTTTCCAAATCTTCTGCGAATAGCTCACCTCCTTCTTTGAAACAGACCTGCGCATCCTCTAACAGATCGTCCGCCGATGCATGTCTCTTCTTTGGTCCCGGTTTTGTACCGGGATCAACCCTGTCGGGGGATGTTCCTGGTCATGGTTGGTCCATGTTCCAACCTCTGCGACATGTCCCGCATCTTGATCCATCTCTGGACTGCGACCAACAACATTCAGGACACGATTTCCGACATGTTTGGTCGCAGTTTCTCCGGCTTGACCTTCAACCTGATTCACGCATGTCTCTATTCCTGTCTCAGGAATCCCAGAAATGTCACTTCGCGACTGGTCGTCAAACCCTTCCGTAAGGTGGGATTCTTCCAGGATTTCGGACATATTGTCCGACGGCGCATCCTCAAATTTTCCGTAGGTTCATTAGCAGAACCTTCCTTCAAGTCCGCGGGCGACTTAATCGCCCCTTCGTCTTCGTCGGACTTCATAGTCTTCCGCAGCAGCGTCGACACACTCAGTGGTCGCTTCAAGATCGTCGTCGGCGCGGGGTAACTGGATCTCTCAATAGCGGGAACGTCGTCGGCCTCCACGGCGGGTTCGTCCTGGGTGGCTCCGTTGGTGGTGGCTTGGAATGCTAGGTTCTGCCACTCGGCGTAGCGTCTTGAACCAACCGAGACAAACCCAGGTAAGCGTGGGACCCCGTCGTTTGCTAGCCATATCCCGACTCGTAGATCTTGATGTAGCGCTAACTTGTGATCGCTCACATTCGTTAGCCGCAGGTACCTGGTCCGTCCAGGCCCAGGAGTCACCGTCGGAACCCAGCATTCCCCGCGGGTAACCCACAGCTTCTGGTGATCTGTCGACTCGGTACGTAACGGCACTTCGACATAATCCGCCACAGGTACTTGGACATCTTGGCCTAACGTCACGGTTCTTGCGTGTCCATTGTAGAGCTGGCGGCGTCCGGATAGCTGGATTCGCACTTCGTCTGGCAAACAGAGTGTTCCGTCGGCCAAGTCCAGCCGGATCCCGGCTGGGACCATGAAATCCATGCCCAGGATGGCATCCTGACCGGAAAGAGTTCCAACCCAAGCATAAAAAAGTAGACCAGTGATCCTGCGAGCGTGATCTTAATCTTGGTACGTCCTTCCGTCCTGTATGAGTTCTCTCCAATTCCGACACATTCTTGCGTCTGACTTTCGTCTACGTAGCACCCAACCTTACGAGCAAAGGTGATGTCCAGGATGGACACCTCGGCGCCGGAATCAAAGAGTAAGTCCGCCTTCTCATTGTTAACCTTGCCTATGGCTTTGGCCTGTTTGAACCACTTACCCGGTGCGTGATATTTCCAATAGCCACGCGATTCTCCAGGTGAAAGTTCCAAGGCCATTATCACAGGTGATCTCGCGAATTCGTCAATCATTCGAAGACTTGATACTGCAGCAGTAGGTTTCCCATGAATTCCACGTGTATTGTCGATAGGGTTCATCAGTTTGCTAACTTTTGATCCCGATTGTTTCTCGACATATGCATAGATGCAAAGCTTAGAACGCTCGGCTCGTACCAGATTCCAACCTGGCGAGCGCCCTAGTTTAACATCTTCTCAGCGCTAGCAGGTAACATGCCTGCATGCTTGGCTGGGTTGTACCATTGGCGGATCATGTTGTAGAACTCCTCCATCTGGCATTTTCCTGGATCATGGAGTTCTCCGCATCCGCGGCAGACGAAAAGACAACGGTCTGACGGATGTCCTCGTTTTCCACATTTCTGACAGGTCAGGCGTTTCCAGCATCCCAAGTCGTTGTGTTTCGAAGAACCACAGTGCGAACAGCGAGGGTTCACAGTCCCAGAGTCCAGAGGTCTGGTGTCTTGGTCCGACTGTTGGTCCACCTTGATCCGAGTCTCCTGCTTCACAGAATCTTCCGTAGTCATCGCGAACATGCGGCGCAAGTCTCCTTCGCTCTCTGATCCACTGGATTCCTCCTCAGATCTGCTGCTCTCAGCTGGGATCCGGATCGCTCGGATCTCGCGGGCCGGCTTCTGTTGTTTCGGCGGAGGGGTGGAGCTGGACTGAGCTGTTGGGGCCTTCTGTCGGAACTTGCTAGACCCGTAAGCTGCTTTACGCTGACGCGACTTGGTCCGTTGGCGAGCTCGAAGTGTTTCTTCTAAGGCATCTGCATCAGGAAGTCGGAGCAAAGTGAGCTGATCCGCTAGATCCCGATCGTCCAAGGTCTCAATGAAGTGTTCCACATGTTCTCGACACACACGCGGTGATCCTTCTTTCACGTTGAGCTTTGCTCGCAGTCCGGCTACGTTCAGGCGGTAGAGGTAGTCGAGTGGCGTCTCTTCCGACCTCTTCCTCGCATGGTAGTACTGGCGAGCTACGGATACTCCCAAACCACAATACTGCGTCTGGAATCCTTCAAGCAATTCTTTCCAATTCCCACGTGTCGTCCGACTCAGCTGACGATACCAGTTGCGAGCAGGTCCCGTGAGAAGGTTGCCAAGTACCACACACTTCTCTTCGTCTGGTGCCTGATCCCGAGTGAAGGCCGACTTCACTTTGCTGATCCAGCTCCAGGCTTGTTCTTCCTCGCAGTCTTTTCCCGAAAATTCCTTCAAGTCCGAGATCGCCGACACTCGGATGCGTGGGGCAAACGCCGCTTGAGACCCGGTCGTCGCGGCTGAAGCTACGGCGGCTTGTCGGGGTGGGAATAGATCCAAGTCATCGGGATCATACTCCTGCATGGATCCCACAGATTCCATGTCCACATCTTCGTCCAGGTTCTTCTGCTTCGGTCCGCGACTGGGACTTGGGGTTCTCGTTGGGGCTTGCTGTTCCTGCAGGAAACGGCTCATGGCAACATTGAAGAACGACTGCATCCTTGATGTGGAATCCGTGGACGCTGTCGTCGGAATTGGAGACTGGTCCGACTCAATGGTCTTCGTCTGTGGTACCTGGGCACTTGATCTGGCTTGCAACATCGCGGCTCCAGCTGGTCCCAGCGTCATTCGCTGCAGACCGCTGTCGATCGAGCTGTTAGAGCTGACATCGGAAGCCGCTGACGCGTAGTGTGAGGATCCAGTTTGGTATTCCGGCGTCCGGGGCAGCGGTGACGTCTCCGTCTTGACCGAGATCGATCCGACGAGCTTCTTCAAGTGCTTGAAAAGCGTCGTGAGGGTGTTCTTGATCGAATCCAGGTCTGCGTCGAACAAGACGTCTGCGTCGAAAGCACCGGATGTAATCCCGGCTTCCCTCAGCAGCGAGAGCAGAGCCTTCACGGCATCCAGCTTGTTGGGCATATCTGGCAGAGAGGTTACGGGTCCCAGGAGATCTCCGAGCAGTCGTGGTCGCAGGATCTTCATGATCGGATCTTGGACCAGGAACGCATAGAGTTCCTTCCGGTGGAACGCCAGTTCCAACTGATCTTCGGTCCATGAGGTCGTGGACTTGCCTTGTTCCTCCAGATCCGAGTCTGGGGCCTTGAGCTTCTTCCGCGAGGATCTCGCTTTCTTCTTCTTCGAGCTTGATCGCGAGGCTAGCGGTGTGGTGGTGGGTGAAGGTTCTTCAGTTTTCACTGATGGACCTTCATCCGGCGGGTCTCGATTCGCATCGCGATCCGCGGGTGCCTCCAAGGAGGCATAGGGAGGATGAGGTTTCTCTTCCAGGCCCGTCTCCGGACCTTCCTCTGTTCCGTCGACAGAATTCCTCCCGGCACTCTGTCGATCCGTGGATCTTGCGTTATTCAGCGGTGTCGTCGGCGATCCATCATCCGTTGACGCTTGCGTCCCAGGTTCCCTCTTGACTTGAGCATCTTCTTGGTGTGACTCACGGTGAAATCCCGAGTCACCAGAAGATCCGGGCACGCGCACCATTGTGGCGAAGCGGGATCACGAAAATTGATCCTTGTCGACGCCAACTGTGCCCAGACTACCGACTAACGGAGGGGATACTCCGATCGTCCGTGGATGCTGAATTTGTTTCTCACCTTGTGTACCCGTCGGTGGGCTGATTCGCTCTTCCGGTGGCTCCGGTAGAGGACGCTCGGGGAGTCAGATAGAACTGTCTTGGCGAGACTTGGGACAGGGGTAGCTCCGCGCGGGAATCTTCACGCGGGGCTGGAGTGTGGGGGTCGGTCTTGATCGATACTTCGAGATCGGTGTCCGACTGGCCGGGCTTGATCCGGCGCTTGGGGGTCTTGTTGGGGTGTGTTAATCTTTTCCTTTCACGCTTTACCGCTTCCGATAGCGGGATCTTGGATGAGGGCCAAACCAATACCCAAGAGAAGCGGAGAACTCAGGTAATGGTAGGCTTTGATACAGCAAAGTGTATTTGACTTGATTTCACTATACTGGATGGGCCAATACACTTCCCGTGTCCAGATAGCTACTTCCAAAGGCACTTGTGTTGTCCAAAGCAAATTCGACTCTGATTTATGCTTAACCTTATCCAAGCACTCAACCAACACAATAACCTTATCATACCTTGTCCTCGGTCGTCCATCGCCACGTGTCCTGTTCCGGCTCTCCTTGAACTTCTTGCGTCATCATATGATGTGTGTACCTATTGGGACAGACAGGTCGACTCAGAGCTGAGGTCTGAGGCGCCGGATCAGAAGCCTTGATCCCGGACGCCCGACCATAACCCTAACCTCGGTCGCCGGATCATAACCCTAACCCCATAGTCGGATCTTCCGTCGTCAACTCGTCGAATCCATCGCTCTTGGTCCCGCCCCGCAACCCTATCCCTGTCAAATGATAGTCCGGACCTGGATCAGAACTGATCCCGAGTCCTTCACCATCACTCTTGGTCTTGGTCTTTCCCGTCCGTCATAAATTCTTGGATTCTGCTTCACCACACACCCTAATCGACTTTTCCCAGGAAGGCGTGAGCGATCACCACGCGGATGACCCTGACGGAGCGCGATCGCCACCACACACTCCTGATCAGACAAGATCGTCACCACCCACTCCGGATAGCTCTCGATCTCGTCGATCGGCTGCGTCCTGGTATTTAACGGCATCTGTTCAAGACTTCGGGAGACGAATGGCTTCTTTGGAAAACGAATTACGTCGTACGCAAGTCGTCAGCGACACCTAGTCCAAGATCGAAACCGATCGGACGAGACGGTGAGGAAGCTGACCGCGGAGCTGGAAAACCTTGAAAGATTCCAGCATGACCAAGAAAACGAGATCCAGCGCCTAGAGGACGAGATCGTAGATCTACGACGAGATCCTACCCACGCGGACAATTCTAGCCTTATCGCGGGTCTCCGAGCGCAGATCAGTCAACAAGCTGGTGAGATTGGCGACCTCAACCGTCGACTGGATCGGACTCGTGGTGATCTCGCCTCGGCCGAAGCTGACAGAGACCAAAGTCGTCGAGATCTGGCCGCGGCCGAAGTGGAGAGCGATCGATTGGAGCGAGAGGCACAGTCTTCGGGGGACGTAGTCGACGATCTCCAAGATCAGATTCGCAATCAAGATCGAGAGTTGGATACTCTACGTGATGAACTTGCGGTGGCTCTCAATAGTCTGGATCGCGTGCGGACAGCGCTGACCCAGGCCGAAGCTGATCTGGCCCAATCTCGAGCTACGCGTCCTCATTTGAGCCCGATCCGTGCCGATCGTGACGCCGCACGGGCTGAGGTGGCTCGATTGGAAGCAGATCTACGTATAGCCACCTCTGAGTCCACCGATCTCCGTACGTGACCCCTGATACATTTACGTCTCGATCGATCCATGACTTTTACTCTCTTCTTCCGTAGGATCCAAACTGCAAGCAGCGCAGCGGACAGTCCAAGCTATGGAGAACCAGACAGGTGACGTCCAGGACGCCTACGCTCGCCTTCGTCAAGATAACTCCGAAACGGGAGAAGATCTGGACGCGATCTTGTCCTTCCTGACCGATGCCGCCGGTCTGATCAACGCTCGTCGGGCATCACATGCCACGCACTCCAAACGATCGAGGAGCCGATCCGTGTCGCCTTCGGAGTCGCAACCTCATCAGAAGCGCCCCCATTCGGCTCCTCCTGCTCCCACTCCACCGAGCAAAACCAGTCAGCATGAAGATCAGCAGCAAACTTCTCAATCAGAGTCTGATCGTGAGGATATCGATGACGATGGACCAGATCTGCCCACTCCGCCTGGATCCCCGTCCCCGCGCCTGGATCTGGGCAGGAGAACAGTTCCGACGAAGAGAACAGCTCCAGCGACGACGAGACGAGAGCCGCTTTGGCTCGATTGAGAGCGGAGGCCCGCCGACACACAGCAGATGGGTGTGGTGAAGTAAATTCGCTGTAATCCGACTATGCCGCTGGCGACACCGCTGTAACATACGATCGACAAACGAAGACTCGTTCGTACACCGGGGAGGTCCCGTTGAAGGTGAATGGTCAAGGGGCATAGCGACCGAAGGTTCAATTGGATCACTCGGTGAGCAAGGTCACATCCCTATACAGGAACCCGCACTTAGCGAACCTTCGTTGGGCGTACCTAGCACCAGATAAGTACGCTACCGAAGGTTCGTGCGCACTTTGGATCCAAGGTTATAAGCGTCGGTTCGGGCGACCCTTTGCAACTTCAGGGTGCGAACGAAGAGTCGCTCGACGGCCACGTAGCATGTAGACGATCCATAACGGATCATAGTTCACTTGATATTTGTATACTCTATAGGAATTACATAATTAGGAGATAAGCCTGAAAGGGCAACAATGGAGAACAGAATTATCCCTCTAGCACGCAAGTTACGTCCTGCTTTTTCATAGGCGACGGACCACTTGTGAGTGGGTAATGCCTGTCCGAGAACCTGTAGCATAACAGCGAGGGTTCATTGGACAGGCCAAGAGCGTTGGGTGTGGTCTGTTGGAGTGACGGCGTATTTTTGCCTATTGCACGTGTGTGGGAGTGCGGATTTGCCTCCAAGAGTGTCTTCCAACCGGAGGGAACCTTCGGTGGTGGCACAGTACCCTTCCGCTGTTGGGACTGTGCTATCCTACTGCACGGACTAGTGTTGCTCGAGCTAGTTGCGTGTTTTTATACCGGTTGGCTCTAACCAAGCGAGATTACAAGGTCCAGTCCGTCCCGGTGTAAGGGATCGATCTGGAGTCTTCAGATCTGGATCCGAACACTCGTTGGCCATGTTGGCAGACGAGTTGTTGTGGGTGTGAGCTACTAGAACCTCTACCGAGCGTTCATTTGGCGTGGATTTCCTATACTACATGGGCCAGGTGGTGACGCTTCTCAACCGATCCAGATAAACAACAACGGAGCTGTGTCACCTGCTATCAGTCGGTCCAGTGGATCAGGCCGTTCTCCAGCCAGATCTCCTCGATCGGCTGGTGGTTCACCGAGATCACCTCCGTCTCCACCTAAATCGCCTATATCACCTCATCCATCTCCGCCTCCATCTCCACCTCCACCGGGGCCTCCTGCACCGCGTTTGACTCCACCGCTATTCCCGGCCGGAGACTCTCTCCCAGGATACAACCAGCCTCGGATCTGCACTCAGGCAGAGACCGATCCGTGGGAGGCGGCTTTTATCAGCACGATACAGATCACCACGATCATACATCGCACGTTGACACATGTCCTAGTGATCCCGCCGGGATGGCTGTTTCCGGCCCGCATTCAAGGAGTGCGAACCCCACAGCCCGGGGTTGGATATCGGGCGGATCTGATCACTGGGGCCAATGTGATGGCTTTGATGCAAGATCGACCCTGGCAAGTTCTCGCCAATCCAAGACGATCATTGACCTTCGATCTAGTCCGACACCGTGCCGCTAATACCAGATTGGATCAAGTGGCTGATGCTTATTTGGCCTTCGAGGAAGCGCACCGTCAGGCTTACTGGGAGACTACTCTCTACCTGCCGATCAGCCAAGATCAGCGCCGGGCTGACCCTTTACTGGAGACTTACCATCACGATCGTCGTGATCGGCGGATTCGAGCCGGAGATCGCTGGAGGATCTTGCTGCGCAGCTTCGTGCCGATGATGCGAGAGCAATGGACTGATATCGATATCCTCCTTGATCCATTCTTCCTTCACCTCCCGACCACCCAGGATCAAGTGACGTGGTATCCTGGGTCGGTCTCCCGTGCTGCGAACGCTGGCGATCCTAATCAACACCAAGGTGAACCCACGGATCTGCGTACTGCTCTGACTGAGTGTGATCTTGAAGACGCCTGGCGTAATCACTTCCGAGATCGTCCTGCTAACCACCCGGCGATGCATATCCGTCGCCTACGAGGTAAGTTCAACCCCTAACTGTCCTCCAACCGTCAGAACCAAACGGTCCCGCAGCGATCGGCGCCGATCTGTCACTCCGTTGGCAACGGACCGCCAGATCCAGTCGATCCTATCGCGATCGGCGCAGATCTGCTACCTCGCTGGCAGCTCATCTTTGCTAGGTCTTGCATCCATTAATCTACCACATTTCACAGTCAGATCATTCGTTCATTCAACTTGTTTCATCATTCATCATCGTCCAAGCCGATCCACAATAACTCCATGTTAATCCACGAAAATCCCCGTCCAAACTGCCACAATTACCACCAATTCATCTCGATCAGTTCCAATCCCTTCAGTTCAGATCGGTGTCACATCAACTCTTCGATCGAGATACAGCTCTCGAATTGCCACATTCGACATGCATATATGTAGATACACATCCCCTTCCTTCAATCTGTGGCCACCCCGCAGATCCTTCACCCTTTTATCCATCAAAATGACCAACTCACTCTGACGGACTGCGATCTCACTGTTCCTCGTGAGATTGCACCACGTTGAACCGGTTGCGGTTCGTGTGACCCCGCAGAAAGTCATATAGCAGCGCTCCACAGTTAAGATCAGCTTCGTCAACCCAGCTGGGATCTTCATGCCCAACTCAATGCACTAGGAACTATGCAGTAGATCCTGCCATACCTGGTCCTTCTACCACTTCGTACGTCCGAGATCCGCTCCACTTCGTACTCATCCGCGTCTAGATCTGGGGTCCAGCTATCCTCTGGAAGCAAGATCTCATCGAAATCAACTCGATCGGATTCATCCACATTCAGCTGGATCCGTGGTCGATCGGGAAATTCTTTCACCAATTTCAGCTTTGATACATGGACCACGGGGAAGATATGGTAATCTGTACCCGCGATCTCAAGCTTCATGGTCAATTCATTGATCTTTTCTGCGATCCGGAATGGGCCATGCCAAAGATGTGCCAGTTTGCGTGCGTAACCTTCCTTCACCCGATCTAGATACAGCCAGACACGAGATCCGACCTCGATCTGATGTGGTTGGATGTCTTCATTGTGCCGATCGGCCCGATCTGACATCGCCTCTCGTAACCTAGCATTGACCTGCTCCCGTACTTGTTGATAATACCGCTGGATCTGATATCGCCACCGTCGCGGATCGCGATCTTGGCGCCGAGTGGATCCGATCGGGATCGTCGCTTCTAACGTCGATCTTGGATCCCAACCGTGTATTAAGTAATAGGGAGTATCTCCACGGATCCGATCGTGAGCCGTGTTGATCGCGAACGTCAGCCTTTCTGCATATTCATCCCAATCTCTCTGATCCAGATCTTGCACATACATCTTGAGAGCGCGGGTGATCGTCTGTACCATTCGCTCTGCAGTCCCATTGGCCTGAGGGTGGTAAGCCATAGTAGCTCGATGACGTTGACCTAGGATCTGATTAAATGCACGGAAGAAATCAGCCATGAATCCCGGTTCTCGATCGTGCCGGATCACCTCACTTGCCCCAAATCTGCGGAAGACGCACTCCTCATAGGACTCCGCGATCGTCTGAGCCGTCCAAGATGAGCCGGCTTTCGCGATCACATATCCTGAGAACAGATCTACCCAGATCAGCAATTCGGTGTTACCTTTATTCGATCTAGGCAGAGACGGGATGTGATCCATCGCTATGATCTGGAATGGGTAGGTCGCTTGGATATTCCCGGGCGATTCGCCTCGGATCATAGGTCCACTCTTTCCAGTCTCGCAATCCACACATTCTCCGACATATCTTTGCACACTGCGGAAGAGGCCCTTCCAATGGAAGTGATCTCGGATCCGTTGATATTTCGCCCGATCCCTTGATGACCACCCTCCAAACTTGCATGATAGTGATGTAGGATATCTTGCTGTATCTATAGCGACCGTCTACCGTGCATTCTAGCAAACGTCTAGTGGCCTTTAAGCAACCTTCTACCGATCGTTGAGTGACCGTCTACCGTGCATTCTAGCAAACGTCTAGTGGCCTTTAAGCAACCTTCTACCGATCGTTGAGTGACCGTCTACCGTGCATTCTAGCAAACGTCTAGTGGCCTTTAAGCAACCTTCTACCGATCGTTGAGTGACCGTCTACCGTGCATTCTAGCAAACGTCTAGTGGCCTTTAAGCAACCTTCTACCGATCGTTGAGTGACCGTCTAGCGTGCAGTCAGCGACCTTCTAGCAACCGTCTACCGTGCATTCTAGCAACCGTCTAGTGGCCTTTAAGCAACCTTTTACCGATCGTTGAGTGACCGTCTAGCGTGCAGTCAGCGACCTTCTAGCACGTATGGTACTTTGAATTTATTTATTAGGTATACGCCACAAAGTAAAGAATAGTTCGGCTAGCAATAACAGCTTTATTTTGTACTTGTAAAACAATATGGAATTGCTAAGGGCACATTAGCGTCCTATGAACACTACTCGCGTCATCTGAATGAAGTGTTGGTGTTGCACGGTATCAGTAAAAAAGATGAGGTGGCTATGTGCATATAAAATCTTAGTGAACACAAATAATAAAACGAAATACAACAAGATTTCTTTACTCACTGGCCTAAATTAAGATTATACTAGGCGGCATGATAGAAAGTATGGATCTTGGACGCCGTGAAGTTGGACGAAGCGGAGGGAGGGCAGCACTCTGGGCGAGACCGGAGCGAGGTCAGGAAACCACTTGAGGGGTAGAATGAAGATTCGAAAGTGATTGATTAAGGTCTTTAGTTCGCAAGTCTACTTGCTATCTCTAGACCTACTGGATACACATTACTTGATTCTTTTCTGGATACTGAGTTGTTGCAGCCAATCAGAGAGTGCCACGTCGATTCCCCATCTTGCACCCCCAATCTTGTACCCACAGTGGCGTAATCGACAGTGGCGCAATCAACGGTGGCGTAATCAACGTGGGTTCGGATTGGACCGGTTCGGATTAACCGGTTCACGGCTGATAACCGATACCAAACCGGTAACCCTCAATAACACCCGAGTCGACCAGCCAAACTTCACTCGACTTGGTGCCCTTGCCACCAACCGAGAAGAGATAGTCGCCAGAGTCGTCTTCATTCTGCGCGACATTCGCTCGCTGCGGCCTCTGCCGCTCCGCGTTCTCGCGGATCCTCACTGGGCACTTGGCGATCCAATGCCCTTGTTCGCCACAGTAGTGACAGGCACTGGTCTTCGTCGCCTGTCGACCCTTGCTCTTCCCATTGCCGCTAGTCATGAACGCTTGACCGTGCGCGGCTCCTTCAGCGCCGCCACCTTGTTCCTTGCGCTTCAAGTCTTCATGCAGCAGCCGAGACGTCACGAGTTCCCACGACAGCGAGTCCGACCTGGACTCCAACGCCGTGATGAGGAACTGGTACGACTCGCTCAGACTGCCCAGAAGCGTGATCACCAAGTCGTCCTCGCTGACCGGAGCGCCCACCGCGTCGAGCTGCTCCGCCAGAGTCTTGAGCTTGTTGATGTGCTCCAGCACATCATCACCTTCGTCCATCATCGTCGTGAAGAAACGTCGACGAAGGAAGAGCTTGTTGGCCAAACTCTTCTTCTCGAAGTGTCCTTCCAGTCTTGACCATGCATCATGCGCGTCCTTGGCCGAAAAGACTTGAGTGGTTTAGAGCAAAATGCAAAGTGATTGATTTAGGTCCTTAGTTCGCAAACTGCTTGCTACCTCTAAGCCTCTTGTCCTACCTACTGGGTACACTCTACTGGATTCTTTACTGGATACTGAGTTACATTAGCCAATCAGCGAGTGCCACGTAGATCCCAAAAGGCTATGATCGATTGATGGCAAAATGCAAAGTGATTGATTTAGGTCCTTAGTTCGCAAACTGCTTGCTACCTCTAAGCCTACTGAGTTTCCTACTGGATACACTCTACTGGATTCTTTACTGGATACTGAGTTACCTTAGCCAATCAGCGAGTGCCACGTAGATCCCATCTTGTACCCACAATCTTGTACCCACATGTGGCGTAAACACCGTCCCGTAATCACTGGAATGATTGCGGTGCCACTGAGTGAAGGTCATACCGGTATCTTACCGGTATACCGCAGCTGGTCGAGACGTTTTCTTGACAACACTCCCACTCGACTCGACAGCTGTTGCACCCTGAACCCCGAGCTTGTTTCGAAGAACCTCAAACTGCACCGCAGTAATCGGCTTGGTCATCAAGTCTGCCAGCATGTCGGTAGTCGAGATATACTGCAGCACCACTTGACCGTCTTCCACCTTCTCGCGCACAAAATGGTAGCGGATGTCGATGTGCTTGGTGCGCTTGTGGAACTCCGGGTTCTTGGCCAACGCGATGGATCCTTGGTTGTCCTCGTAGATCTTGACCGCCGACTTGGACTTCATCTCGCCGATCTCGCACAGAAATGCCTTGAGCCAAACCGCCTCTTGCGTAGCCTCCGTTAACGCCATGTACTCAGCCTCCGTCGAAGACAGCGCCACTGTCCGCTGCTTCTTGCTTCTCCAGCTGATGCATCCGCCGTTCATCATGAACGCGTAGCCGCTTGTACTCCGTCGAGACTCGATGTCGCCGGCCCAGTCCGCATCCGAATAACCTTGAAGTCCGTCCTCGTTGCCCGCTTGAAACTCGATGCCATGCGTCTTCGTGCCTTGGATGTATCGGAACACCCTCTTGAGCGCTTGCCAGTGTGTCGGACACGGATCCGCAGCAAACTGGCTGAGAACTCCCACTGCGGCTGCGAGGTCCGGCCGAGTCCCCACCATCAGGTACATCAAACACCCGACGGCGTTCCGGTACGGCACCTTCGCCATGGTCTCTTCGTGCTTGCAACCGTCTTCGCACATGGCCTTGGTCAACTTGAGTCCCGGGTCTTGTGGTGTCTTCACAGGCTTGCTGTCTTGCATGCTGAACTTCTCCAGGATGTCCTTCGCAAACTTGGTCTGCCGCACCGACACCTTCCCAGCTGTGAGATCTTGATCAATCTCCATGCCGAGGAAGTACTTGAGCTGACCATGTCCGTCATCTCGAAGCGGTCACCGAGCGCCTTCTTGGTCGACTTAAGCAACTCGTCCGTGCTGCTGGCCAGAACCAGATCATCCACATATAGCGCCACGAAGATCATGTCTTGGTCATCCCGCTTGACGTAGACGCAGTGGTCCGACTCGCACTTCTTGAATCCCAGCTCCAGCATGAACTTGTCGATGGTCTGATTCCACATGCGTGGCGACTGCTTCAAACCATACAACGAACGCTTGAGTTTGCACACATGGTCCGGGCGCGCCTCATCAACATAGCCATCCGGCTGCGCCATGTAGATGTCTTCATCCAGCACGCCGTTCAGGAACGCCGTCTTCACATCCATCTGGTGCAGCTTCAAACCATACTTGGCCGCCAGACTCAGCACGATCCGGATCGACGTAAACTTGGCCACCGGCGCGAACGTTTCTTCGTAGTCGATGCCGAACTTCTGCGAAAACCCCTTGGCCACTAGTCGCGCCTTGAATCGCTCGATCTCTCCGGCCTGGTTTTCCTTGACACGGAACACCCACCGACAGCCGATCGCCTTGCGTCCCTTCGGCAGTGGCACAACATCCCACGTGTCGTTCTTGAGCAGCGAGTCACACTCCGAGTCGCAAGCCTCCTTCCACTTGGCTGCGTCGCTGGATTCCATCGCCGACTTGAACGTGGTCGGCATTTCTCCCACTGAATCCACGACGTACGCAGCTTCGAAGTCTTGACTTTCTTGTGCTGCCGCAGACATCTCGTCCAGAGTCTGATGTCGGCTCTGCGACGCAAACCGCTTGGCACTTGGAACTTCCACGGCTTCCTCCAGCGACTGCGTCCGCGGGTGTCGCTTGCTGCCGGGTTCGAAGTCTTCATCCCGCGCATCTTCTTCTTCATTGTCGTCCTCATCCGACTGCGACGAATCTTGATCTGTCGCCTCTTCATCTTGAATGACTATCTCACTCGGAGAATAGTCGCGTCTCCCACCGTCGAAGACGTCTTCCATGAACTGCGCGTCGCGGCTCACCAACACGCGACCGCTATCCAGTTCTTCAAACCGATACGGTTTCTCGTGCTCCGAGTACCCGAGAAAACGGCAACGCACCGACCGAGCGTCAAACTTGGTGCGTTTTTCCTTCGGAACCGTCACATATGCATGGCAACCAAAAACTTTCAGGTTCGCCAGCAGTGGCTTCTTGTCCGTCCAAACTTGGTGCGGCGACTTGTCGTGGCTGATGGCGCGCGTCGGACACCGGTTGCGGAGGAACGTGGCAGTCATCACTGCTTCACCCCAATATGCCTTCGACAATCCGGCGTGCTCCAACATGCAGCGAGCACATTCCACCAACGTCCGGTTCATTCGTTCCGCCACCCCATTCAATTTCGGAGTATAGGGTGGCGTGAACTTCGCTCGATACCGCGACGCTTGCAGAACTTGGCCATCTCACCCGACGTATATTCGCCACCGTTGTCGGTGCGGAGTGTTTTCACACGTTTGCCAGTCTGAGTTTCAGCCCACGCTACAAACTCGGCAAACTTGTCTGCCACTTCCGACTTGTTTCGGAGCAGATACACCACACAAAAATGCGACTTGTCGTCAATGAACGTGACGAAGTAGCGCTTGCCACCAAACGTTGGTGTCTGCATGGGACCGCACACATCACTGTGGATGACCTCCAGCACTTGCTTGGCGCGGTTTGGAGAGGACTTCATGTAGCTCACTCGCGTTTGTTTGCCGAGTGAGCATGTCGCACAGCTCCCACTGCTTCACCGACGTCATGTCGATGCCAGTGCCGTAGCCCTTCTTGACGATGGCGTCCAGACCGCCATGGCCAATGTGACCAAGTCGAAGGTGCCAGAGGTACGACGTGGTGTCCCCTTTGCGATCCTTCGAACTTGCCTCATTGGCCTCGTCAGGCATCATCGGCGTCATGCAGAGCTTGAACAGACCTTTACCTTCACGAGCACCGAGCTTCCACTTGAGACCCTTCGCTTCCGTGAAGCATCCGTCGCGCTCGAAGGTGACTGGTCCAACATCCTTGGTGAAGCGACCAACCGAGAACAGGTTGCGCGACAGCTTCGGGATGTGCCACACGTTCGTGAGCACACCCTTCTTGATCCCGCGAGGCGTCTTCATCGTCATCACGATGTCGCCGCTGCCGATCGCTGGACCGCACCGTCGTCTGCGAGGCTCACGTTCACTGGGTCGAAGCTCTTGTAGTTCCGCATGAACTTCTTGGAGCTCGTCATGTGCTGCGTCGCACCCGAGTCGACCAGCCACACAACACTCGACTTGGAGGCACCCGCGACGCCACCAACCGAGAAGAGGTAGTCGCCAGAGTCGTCTTCACTCTGCGCGACGTTCGCACGCTGCGACCGAAATCGCTCAGCGTCGTTCTGGATCCGCGAGGGACACTCCGCGATCCAATGTCCTTGTTTGCCGCAGTTGTGGCACGCTCCGGCCTTCTTCACCGGACGTCCTCTGCGCTTGTTGTCGTTGACCATGAACGCTTGACCTTGACCGTGCGCGGCTCCTTCAGCACCGCCACCTTGTTCCTTGCGCTTCATGTCTTCATGCAGGAGCCGAGACGTCACGAGTTCCCACGACAGCGAGTCCGACCTGGACTCCAACGCCGTGATGAGGAACTGGTACGACTCGCTCAGACTGCCCAGAAGCGTGATCACCAAGTCGTCCTCGCTGACCGGAGCGCCCACCGCGTCGAGCTGCTCCGCCAGAGTCTTGAGCTTGTTGATGTGCTCCAGCACATCATCACCTTCGTCCATCATCGTCGTGAAGAAACGTCGACGAAGGAAGAGCTTGTTGGCCAAACTCTTCTTCTCGAAGTGTCCTTCCAGTCTTGACCATGCATCGTGCGCACCACTTGCCGATCGGACCAACGGTAGCTGCGAGTCCTCCATCGCGAGACAGATCATCGCCAGCGCCTTGCGCGACTTCTTCTTGAACAGCGCTTGGTCCGCCGCAGCCTGGCAGTGTTCCAGCTTGATCTCCCCACATGCCACTTCCCACAGTTCGCGCTCCTCGAGCACCATCTGCATCTTGAACTTCCACGTGTGGAAGTTGGTTCCGTTGAACTTGTTGATGCGGGCGGTCGTCGTCGAGGCAGCGTCCATGGCGAAGGCGTAGTCGGGGTCTTGAGCAGAGAATACGGGGCTTGGGCTCATAACCAAAAGGCTATGATCGATTGATGGCAAAATGCAAAGTGATTGATTTAGGTCCTTAGTTCGCTAACTGCTTGCTACCTCTAAGCCTCTTGTCCTACCTACTGGGTACACTCTACTGGATTCTTTACTGGATACTGAGTTACCTTAGCCAATCAGCGAGTGCCACGTCGATGCCCATCTTGTACCCACAATCTTGTACCCACATGTGCCGTAATCCCGTAGCGTAAACAGCGTCCTGTCGTCAGCGTCCCATCATCAGTGTCCCGTAATCACAGGAATGATTGCGGTGCCACTGAGTGAAGGTCATACCGGTATCTTACCGGTATACCGCAGCTGGTCGAGACGTCTTCTTGACAACATGCCCTCACGAGCGCCGAGCTTCCATTTGAGACCCTTTGCTTCCGTGAAACATCCGTCGCGCTCAAAGGTCACTGGTCCAACATCCTTGGTGAAGCGACCAACCGAGAACAGGTTGCGCGACAGCTTCGGGATGTGCCACACGTTCGTGAGCACACCCTTCTTGATCCCGCGAGGCGTCTTCATCGTCATCACGATGTCGCCGCTGCCGATCGCTTGGACCGCACCGTCATCTGCGAGGCTCACGTTCACTGGGTCGAAGCTCTTGTAGTTCCGCATGAACTTCTTGGAGCTCGTCATGTGCTGCGTCGCACCCGAGTCGACCAGCCACACAACACTCGACTTGGAGGCACCCGCGACGCCACCAACCGAGAAGAGATAGTCGCCAGAATCTTCGTCCTGCGCGACGTTCGCACGCTGCGACCGAAATCGCTCAGCGTCGTTCTGGATCCGCGAGGGACACTCCGCGATCCAATGTCCTTGTTTGCCGCAGTTGTGGCACGCTCCGGCCTTCTTCACCGGACGTCCTCTGCGCTTGTTGTCGTTGACCATGAACGCTTGACCTTGACCGTGCGCGGCTCCTTCAGCACCGCCACCTTGTTCCTTGCGCTTCATGTCTTCATGCAGCAGCCGAGACGTCACGAGTTCCCACGACAGCGAGTCCGACCTGGACTCCAACGCCGTGATGAGGAACTGGTACGACTCGCTCAGACTGCCCAGAAGCGTGATCACCAAGTCGTCCTCGCTGACCGGAGCGCCCACCGCGTCGAGCTGCTCCGCCAGAGTCTTGAGCTTGTTGATGTGCTCCAGCACATCATCACCTTCGTCCATCATCGTCGTGAAGAAACGTCGACGAAGGAAGAGCTTGTTGGCCAAACTCTTCTTCTCGAAGTGTCCTTCCAGTCTTGACCATGCATCGTGCGCACCACTTGCCGATCGGACCAACGGTAGCTGCGAGTCCTCCATCGCGAGACAGATCATCGCCAGCGCCTTGCGCGACTTCTTCTTGAACAGCGCTTGGTCCGCCGCAGCCTGGCAGTGTTCCAGCTTGATCTCCCACATGCCACTTCCCACAGTTCGCGCTCCTCGAGCACCATCTGCATCTTGAACTTCCACGTGTGGAAGTTGGTTCCGTTGAACTTGTTGATGCGGGCGGTCGTCGTCGAGGCAGCGTCCATGGCGAAGGCGTAGTCGGGGTCTTGAGCAGAGAATACGGGGCTTGGGCTCATAACCAAAAGGCTATGATCGATTGATGGCAAAATGCAAAGTGATTGATTTAGGTCCTTAGTTCGCTAACTGCTTGCTACCTCTAAGCCTCTTGTCCTACCTACTGGGTACACTCTACTGGATTCTTTACTGGATACTGAGTTACCTTAGCCAATCAGCGAGTGCCACGTCGATGCCCATCTTGTACCCACAATCTTGTACCCACATGTGCCGTAATCCCGTAGCGTAAACAGCGTCCTGTCGTCAGCGTCCCATCATCAGTGTCCCGTAATCACAGGAATGATTGCGGTGCCACTGAGTGAAGGTCATACCGGTATCTTACCGGTATACCGCAGCTGGTCGAGACGTCTTCTTGACAACATGCCCTCACGAGCGCCGAGCTTCCATTTGAGACCCTTTGCTTCCGTGAAACATCCGTCGCGCTCAAAGGTCACTGGTCCAACATCCTTGGTGAAGCGACCAACCGAGAACAGGTTGCGCGACAGCTTCGGGATGTGCCACACGTTCGTGAGCACACCCTTCTTGATCCCGCGAGGCGTCTTCATCGTCATCACGATGTCGCCGCTGCCGATCGCTTGGACCGCACCGTCATCTGCGAGGCTCACGTTCACTGGGTCGAAGCTCTTGTAGTTCCGCATGAACTTCTTGGAGCTCGTCATGTGCTGCGTCGCACCCGAGTCGACCAGCCACACAACACTCGACTTGGAGGCACCCGCGACGCCACCAACCGAGAAGAGATAGTCGCCAGAATCTTCGTCCTGCGCGACGTTCGCACGCTGCGACCGAAATCGCTCAGCGTCGTTCTGGATCCGCGAGGGACACTCCGCGATCCAATGTCCTTGTTTGCCGCAGTTGTGGCACGCTCCGGCCTTCTTCACCGGACGTCCTCTGCGCTTGTTGTCGTTGACCATGAACGCTTGACCTTGACCGTGCGCGGCTCCTTCAGCACCGCCACCTTGTTCCTTGCGCTTCATGTCTTCATGCAGCAGCCGAGACGTCACGAGTTCCCACGACAGCGAGTCCGACCTGGACTCCAACGCCGTGATGAGGAACTGGTACGACTCGCTCAGACTGCCCAGAAGCGTGATCACCAAGTCGTCCTCGCTGACCGGAGCGCCCACCGCGTCGAGCTGCTCCGCCAGAGTCTTGAGCTTGTTGATGTGCTCCAGCACATCATCACCTTCGTCCATCATCGTCGTGAAGAAACGTCGACGAAGGAAGAGCTTGTTGGCCAAACTCTTCTTCTCGAAGTGTCCTTCCAGTCTTGACCATGCATCGTGCGCACCACTTGCCGATCGGACCAACGGTAGCTGCGAGTCCTCCATCGCGAGACAGATCATCGCCAGCGCCTTGCGCGACTTCTTCTTGAACAGCGCTTGGTCCGCCGCAGCCTGGCAGTGTTCCAGCTTGATCTCCCCACATGCCACTTCCCACAGTTCGCGCTCCTCGAGCACCATCTGCATCTTGAACTTCCACGTGTGGAAGTTGGTTCCGTTGAACTTGTTGATGCGGGCGGTCGTCGTCGAGGCAGCGTCCATGGCGAAGGCGTAGTCGGGGTCTTGAGCAGAGAATACGGGGCTTGGGCTCATAACCAAAAGGCTATGATCGATTGATGGCAAAATGCAAAGTGATTGATTTAGGTCCTTAGTTCGCTAACTGCTTGCTACCTCTAAGCCTCTTGTCCTACCTACTGGGTACACTCTACTGGATTCTTTACTGGATACTGAGTTACCTTAGCCAATCAGCGAGTGCCACGTCGATGCCCATCTTGTACCCACAATCTTGTACCCACATGTGCCGTAATCCCGTAGCGTAAACAGCGTCCTGTCGTCAGCGTCCCATCATCAGTGTCCCGTAATCACAGGAATGATTGCGGTGCCACTGAGTGAAGGTCATACCGGTATCTTACCGGTATACCGCAGCTGGTCGAGACGTCTTCTTGACAACATGCCCTCACGAGCGCCGAGCTTCCATTTGAGACCCTTTGCTTCCGTGAAACATCCGTCGCGCTCAAAGGTCACTGGTCCAACATCCTTGGTGAAGCGACCAACCGAGAACAGGTTGCGCGACAGCTTCGGGATGTGCCACACGTTCGTGAGCACACCCTTCTTGATCCCGCGAGGCGTCTTCATCGTCATCACGATGTCGCCGCTGCCGATCGCTTGGACCGCACCGTCATCTGCGAGGCTCACGTTCACTGGGTCGAAGCTCTTGTAGTTCCGCATGAACTTCTTGGAGCTCGTCATGTGCTGCGTCGCACCCGAGTCGACCAGCCACACAACACTCGACTTGGAGGCACCCGCGACGCCACCAACCGAGAAGAGATAGTCGCCAGAATCTTCGTCCTGCGCGACGTTCGCACGCTGCGACCGAAATCGCTCAGCGTCGTTCTGGATCCGCGAGGGACACTCCGCGATCCAATGTCCTTGTTTGCCGCAGTTGTGGCACGCTCCGGCCTTCTTCACCGGACGTCCTCTGCGCTTGTTGTCGTTGACCATGAACGCTTGACCTTGACCGTGCGCGGCTCCTTCAGCACCGCCACCTTGTTCCTTGCGCTTCATGTCTTCATGCAGCAGCCGAGACGTCACGAGTTCCCACGACAGCGAGTCCGACCTGGACTCCAACGCCGTGATGAGGAACTGGTACGACTCGCTCAGACTGCCCAGAAGCGTGATCACCAAGTCGTCCTCGCTGACCGGAGCGCCCACCGCGTCGAGCTGCTCCGCCAGAGTCTTGAGCTTGTTGATGTGCTCCAGCACATCATCACCTTCGTCCATCATCGTCGTGAAGAAACGTCGACGAAGGAAGAGCTTGTTGGCCAAACTCTTCTTCTCGAAGTGTCCTTCCAGTCTTGACCATGCATCGTGCGCACCACTTGCCGATCGGACCAACGGTAGCTGCGAGTCCTCCATCGCGAGACAGATCATCGCCAGCGCCTTGCGCGACTTCTTCTTGAACAGCGCTTGGTCCGCCGCAGCCTGGCAGTGTTCCAGCTTGATCTCCCCACATGCCACTTCCCACAGTTCGCGCTCCTCGAGCACCATCTGCATCTTGAACTTCCACGTGTGGAAGTTGGTTCCGTTGAACTTGTTGATGCGGGCGGTCGTCGTCGAGGCAGCGTCCATGGCGAAGGCGTAGTCGGGGTCTTGAGCAGAGAATACGGGGCTTGGGCTCATAACCAAAAGGCTATGATCGATTGATGGCAAAATGCAAAGTGATTGATTTAGGTCCTTAGTTCGCTAACTGCTTGCTACCTCTAAGCCTCTTGTCCTACCTACTGGGTACACTCTACTGGATTCTTTACTGGATACTGAGTTACCTTAGCCAATCAGCGAGTGCCACGTCGATGCCCATCTTGTACCCACAATCTTGTACCCACATGTGCCGTAATCCCGTAGCGTAAACAGCGTCCTGTCGTCAGCGTCCCATCATCAGTGTCCCGTAATCACAGGAATGATTGCGGTGCCACTGAGTGAAGGTCATACCGGTATCTTACCGGTATACCGCAGCTGGTCGAGACGTCTTCTTGACAACATGCCCTCACGAGCGCCGAGCTTCCATTTGAGACCCTTTGCTTCCGTGAAACATCCGTCGCGCTCAAAGGTCACTGGTCCAACATCCTTGGTGAAGCGACCAACCGAGAACAGGTTGCGCGACAGCTTCGGGATGTGCCACACGTTCGTGAGCACACCCTTCTTGATCCCGCGAGGCGTCTTCATCGTCATCACGATGTCGCCGCTGCCGATCGCTTGGACCGCACCGTCATCTGCGAGGCTCACGTTCACTGGGTCGAAGCTCTTGTAGTTCCGCATGAACTTCTTGGAGCTCGTCATGTGCTGCGTCGCACCCGAGTCGACCAGCCACACAACACTCGACTTGGAGGCACCCGCGACGCCACCAACCGAGAAGAGATAGTCGCCAGAATCTTCGTCCTGCGCGACGTTCGCACGCTGCGACCGAAATCGCTCAGCGTCGTTCTGGATCCGCGAGGGACACTCCGCGATCCAATGTCCTTGTTTGCCGCAGTTGTGGCACGCTCCGGCCTTCTTCACCGGACGTCCTCTGCGCTTGTTGTCGTTGACCATGAACGCTTGACCTTGACCGTGCGCGGCTCCTTCAGCACCGCCACCTTGTTCCTTGCGCTTCATGTCTTCATGCAGCAGCCGAGACGTCACGAGTTCCCACGACAGCGAGTCCGACCTGGACTCCAACGCCGTGATGAGGAACTGGTACGACTCGCTCAGACTGCCCAGAAGCGTGATCACCAAGTCGTCCTCGCTGACCGGAGCGCCCACCGCGTCGAGCTGCTCCGCCAGAGTCTTGAGCTTGTTGATGTGCTCCAGCACATCATCACCTTCGTCCATCATCGTCGTGAAGAAACGTCGACGAAGGAAGAGCTTGTTGGCCAAACTCTTCTTCTCGAAGTGTCCTTCCAGTCTTGACCATGCATCGTGCGCACCACTTGCCGATCGGACCAACGGTAGCTGCGAGTCCTCCATCGCGAGACAGATCATCGCCAGCGCCTTGCGCGACTTCTTCTTGAACAGCGCTTGGTCCGCCGCAGCCTGGCAGTGTTCCAGCTTGATCTCCCCACATGCCACTTCCCACAGTTCGCGCTCCTCGAGCACCATCTGCATCTTGAACTTCCACGTGTGGAAGTTGGTTCCGTTGAACTTGTTGATGCGGGCGGTCGTCGTCGAGGCAGCGTCCATGGCGAAGGCGTAGTCGGGGTCTTGAGCAGAGAATACGGGGCTTGGGCTCATAACCAAAAGGCTATGATCGATTGATGGCAAAATGCAAAGTGATTGATTTAGGTCCTTAGTTCGCTAACTGCTTGCTACCTCTAAGCCTCTTGTCCTACCTACTGGGTACACTCTACTGGATTCTTTACTGGATACTGAGTTACCTTAGCCAATCAGCGAGTGCCACGTCGATGCCCATCTTGTACCCACAATCTTGTACCCACATGTGCCGTAATCCCGTAGCGTAAACAGCGTCCTGTCGTCAGCGTCCCATCATCAGTGTCCCGTAATCACAGGAATGATTGCGGTGCCACTGAGTGAAGGTCATACCGGTATCTTACCGGTATACCGCAGCTGGTCGAGACGTCTTCTTGACAACATGCCCTCACGAGCGCCGAGCTTCCATTTGAGACCCTTTGCTTCCGTGAAACATCCGTCGCGCTCAAAGGTCACTGGTCCAACATCCTTGGTGAAGCGACCAACCGAGAACAGGTTGCGCGACAGCTTCGGGATGTGCCACACGTTCGTGAGCACACCCTTCTTGATCCCGCGAGGCGTCTTCATCGTCATCACGATGTCGCCGCTGCCGATCGCTTGGACCGCACCGTCATCTGCGAGGCTCACGTTCACTGGGTCGAAGCTCTTGTAGTTCCGCATGAACTTCTTGGAGCTCGTCATGTGCTGCGTCGCACCCGAGTCGACCAGCCACACAACACTCGACTTGGAGGCACCCGCGACGCCACCAACCGAGAAGAGATAGTCGCCAGAATCTTCGTCCTGCGCGACGTTCGCACGCTGCGACCGAAATCGCTCAGCGTCGTTCTGGATCCGCGAGGGACACTCCGCGATCCAATGTCCTTGTTTGCCGCAGTTGTGGCACGCTCCGGCCTTCTTCACCGGACGTCCTCTGCGCTTGTTGTCGTTGACCATGAACGCTTGACCTTGACCGTGCGCGGCTCCTTCAGCACCGCCACCTTGTTCCTTGCGCTTCATGTCTTCATGCAGCAGCCGAGACGTCACGAGTTCCCACGACAGCGAGTCCGACCTGGACTCCAACGCCGTGATGAGGAACTGGTACGACTCGCTCAGACTGCCCAGAAGCGTGATCACCAAGTCGTCCTCGCTGACCGGAGCGCCCACCGCGTCGAGCTGCTCCGCCAGAGTCTTGAGCTTGTTGATGTGCTCCAGCACATCATCACCTTCGTCCATCATCGTCGTGAAGAAACGTCGACGAAGGAAGAGCTTGTTGGCCAAACTCTTCTTCTCGAAGTGTCCTTCCAGTCTTGACCATGCATCGTGCGCACCACTTGCCGATCGGACCAACGGTAGCTGCGAGTCCTCCATCGCGAGACAGATCATCGCCAGCGCCTTGCGCGACTTCTTCTTGAACAGCGCTTGGTCCGCCGCAGCCTGGCAGTGTTCCAGCTTGATCTCCCCACATGCCACTTCCCACAGTTCGCGCTCCTCGAGCACCATCTGCATCTTGAACTTCCACGTGTGGAAGTTGGTTCCGTTGAACTTGTTGATGCGGGCGGTCGTCGTCGAGGCAGCGTCCATGGCGAAGGCGTAGTCGGGGTCTTGAGCAGAGAATACGGGGCTTGGGCTCATAACCAAAAGGCTATGATCGATTGATGGCAAAATGCAAAGTGATTGATTTAGGTCCTTAGTTCGCTAACTGCTTGCTACCTCTAAGCCTCTTGTCCTACCTACTGGGTACACTCTACTGGATTCTTTACTGGATACTGAGTTACCTTAGCCAATCAGCGAGTGCCACGTCGATGCCCATCTTGTACCCACAATCTTGTACCCACATGTGCCGTAATCCCGTAGCGTAAACAGCGTCCTGTCGTCAGCGTCCCATCATCAGTGTCCCGTAATCACAGGAATGATTGCGGTGCCACTGAGTGAAGGTCATACCGGTATCTTACCGGTATACCGCAGCTGGTCGAGACGTCTTCTTGACAACATGCCCTCACGAGCGCCGAGCTTCCATTTGAGACCCTTTGCTTCCGTGAAACATCCGTCGCGCTCAAAGGTCACTGGTCCAACATCCTTGGTGAAGCGACCAACCGAGAACAGGTTGCGCGACAGCTTCGGGATGTGCCACACGTTCGTGAGCACACCCTTCTTGATCCCGCGAGGCGTCTTCATCGTCATCACGATGTCGCCGCTGCCGATCGCTTGGACCGCACCGTCATCTGCGAGGCTCACGTTCACTGGGTCGAAGCTCTTGTAGTTCCGCATGAACTTCTGGAGCTCGTCATGTGCTGCGTCGCACCCGAGTCGACCAGCCACACAACACTCGACTTGGAGGCACCCGCGACGCCACCAACCGAGAAGAGATAGTCGCCAGAATCTTCGTCCTGCGCGACGTTCGCACGCTGCGACCGAAATCGCTCAGCGTCGTTCTGGATCCGCGAGGGACACTCCGCGATCCAATGTCCTTGTTTGCCGCAGTTGTGGCACGCTCCGGCCTTCTTCACCGGACGTCCTCTGCGCTTGTTGTCGTTGACCATGAACGCTTGACCTTGACCGTGCGCGGCTCCTTCAGCACCGCCACCTTGTTCCTTGCGCTTCATGTCTTCATGCAGCAGCCGAGACGTCACGAGTTCCCACGACAGCGAGTCCGACCTGGACTCCAACGCCGTGATGAGGAACTGGTACGACTCGCTCAGACTGCCCAGAAGCGTGATCACCAAGTCGTCCTCGCTGACCGGAGCGCCCACCGCGTCGAGCTGCTCCGCCAGAGTCTTGAGCTTGTTGATGTGCTCCAGCACATCATCACCTTCGTCCATCATCGTCGTGAAGAAACGTCGACGAAGGAAGAGCTTGTTGGCCAAACTCTTCTTCTCGAAGTGTCCTTCCAGTCTTGACCATGCATCGTGCGCACCACTTGCCGATCGGACCAACGGTAGCTGCGAGTCCTCCATCGCGAGACAGATCATCGCCAGCGCCTTGCGCGACTTCTTCTTGAACAGCGCTTGGTCCGCCGCAGCCTGGCAGTGTTCCAGCTTGATCTCCCCACATGCCACTTCCCACAGTTCGCGCTCCTCGAGCACCATCTGCATCTTGAACTTCCACGTGTGGAAGTTGGTTCCGTTGAACTTGTTGATGCGGGCGGTCGTCGTCGAGGCAGCGTCCATGGCGAAGGCGTAGTCGGGGTCTTGAGCAGAGAATACGGGGCTTGGGCTCATAACCAAAAGGCTATGATCGATTGATGGCAAAATGCAAAGTGATTGATTTAGGTCCTTAGTTCGCTAACTGCTTGCTACCTCTAAGCCTCTTGTCCTACCTACTGGGTACACTCTACTGGATTCTTTACTGGATACTGAGTTACCTTAGCCAATCAGCGAGTGCCACGTCGATGCCCATCTTGTACCCACAATCTTGTACCCACATGTGCCGTAATCCCGTAGCGTAAACAGCGTCCTGTCGTCAGCGTCCCATCATCAGTGTCCCGTAATCACAGGAATGATTGCGGTGCCACTGAGTGAAGGTCATACCGGTATCTTACCGGTATACCGCAGCTGGTCGAGACGTCTTCTTGACAACATGCCCTCACGAGCGCCGAGCTTCCATTTGAGACCCTTTGCTTCCGTGAAACATCCGTCGCGCTCAAAGGTCACTGGTCCAACATCCTTGGTGAAGCGACCAACCGAGAACAGGTTGCGCGACAGCTTCGGGATGTGCCACACGTTCGTGAGCACACCCTTCTTGATCCCGCGAGGCGTCTTCATCGTCATCACGATGTCGCCGCTGCCGATCGCTTGGACCGCACCGTCATCTGCGAGGCTCACGTTCACTGGGTCGAAGCTCTTGTAGTTCCGCATGAACTTCTTGGAGCTCGTCATGTGCTGCGTCGCACCCGAGTCGACCAGCCACACAACACTCGACTTGGAGGCACCCGCGACGCCACCAACCGAGAAGAGATAGTCGCCAGAATCTTCGTCCTGCGCGACGTTCGCACGCTGCGACCGAAATCGCTCAGCGTCGTTCTGGATCCGCGAGGGACACTCCGCGATCCAATGTCCTTGTTTGCCGCAGTTGTGGCACGCTCCGGCCTTCTTCACCGGACGTCCTCTGCGCTTGTTGTCGTTGACCATGAACGCTTGACCTTGACCGTGCGCGGCTCCTTCAGCACCGCCACCTTGTTCCTTGCGCTTCATGTCTTCATGCAGCAGCCGAGACGTCACGAGTTCCCACGACAGCGAGTCCGACCTGGACTCCAACGCCGTGATGAGGAACTGGTACGACTCGCTCAGACTGCCCAGAAGCGTGATCACCAAGTCGTCCTCGCTGACCGGAGCGCCCACCGCGTCGAGCTGCTCCGCCAGAGTCTTGAGCTTGTTGATGTGCTCCAGCACATCATCACCTTCGTCCATCATCGTCGTGAAGAAACGTCGACGAAGGAAGAGCTTGTTGGCCAAACTCTTCTTCTCGAAGTGTCCTTCCAGTCTTGACCATGCATCGTGCGCACCACTTGCCGATCGGACCAACGGTAGCTGCGAGTCCTCCATCGCGAGACAGATCATCGCCAGCGCCTTGCGCGACTTCTTCTTGAACAGCGCTTGGTCCGCCGCAGCCTGGCAGTGTTCCAGCTTGATCTCCCCACATGCCACTTCCCACAGTTCGCGCTCCTCGAGCACCATCTGCATCTTGAACTTCCACGTGTGGAAGTTGGTTCCGTTGAACTTGTTGATGCGGGCGGTCGTCGTCGAGGCAGCGTCCATGGCGAAGGCGTAGTCGGGGTCTTGAGCAGAGAATACGGGGCTTGGGCTCATAACCAAAAGGCTATGATCGATTGATGGCAAAATGCAAAGTGATTGATTTAGGTCCTTAGTTCGCTAACTGCTTGCTACCTCTAAGCCTCTTGTCCTACCTACTGGGTACACTCTACTGGATTCTTTACTGGATACTGAGTTACCTTAGCCAATCAGCGAGTGCCACGTCGATGCCCATCTTGTACCCACAATCTTGTACCCACATGTGCCGTAATCCCGTAGCGTAAACAGCGTCCTGTCGTCAGCGTCCCATCATCAGTGTCCCGTAATCACAGGAATGATTGCGGTGCCACTGAGTGAAGGTCATACCGGTATCTTACCGGTATACCGCAGCTGGTCGAGACGTCTTCTTGACAACATGCCCTCACGAGCGCCGAGCTTCCATTTGAGACCCTTTGCTTCCGTGAAACATCCGTCGCGCTCAAAGGTCACTGGTCCAACATCCTTGGTGAAGCGACCAACCGAGAACAGGTTGCGCGACAGCTTCGGGATGTGCCACACGTTCGTGAGCACACCCTTCTTGATCCCGCGAGGCGTCTTCATCGTCATCACGATGTCGCCGCTGCCGATCGCTTGGACCGCACCGTCATCTGCGAGGCTCACGTTCACTGGGTCGAAGCTCTTGTAGTTCCGCATGAACTTCTTGGAGCTCGTCATGTGCTGCGTCGCACCCGAGTCGACCAGCCACACAACACTCGACTTGGAGGCACCCGCGACGCCACCAACCGAGAAGAGATAGTCGCCAGAGTCGTCTTCACTCTGCGCGACGTTCGCACGCTGCGACCGAAATCGCTCAGCGTCGTTCTGGATCCGCGAGGGCACTCCGCGATCCAATGTCCTTGTTTGCCGCAGTTGTGGCACGCTCCGGCCTTCTTCACCGGACGTCCTCTGCGCTTGTTGTCGTTGACCATGAACGCTTGACCTTGACCGTGCGCGGCTCCTTCAGCACCGCCACCTTGTTCCTTGCGCTTCATGTCTTCATGCAGCAGCCGAGACGTCACGAGTTCCCACGACAGCGAGTCCGACCTGGACTCCAACGCCGTGATGAGGAACTGGTACGACTCGCTCAGACTGCCCAGAAGCGTGATCACCAAGTCGTCCTCGCTGACCGGAGCGCCCACCGCGTCGAGCTGCTCCGCCAGAGTCTTGAGCTTGTTGATGTGCTCCAGCACATCATCACCTTCGTCCATCATCGTCGTGAAGAAACGTCGACGAAGGAAGAGCTTGTTGGCCAAACTCTTCTTCTCGAAGTGTCCTTCCAGTCTTGACCATGCATCGTGCGCACCACTTGCCGATCGGACCAACGGTAGCTGCGAGTCCTCCATCGCGAGACAGATCATCGCCAGCGCCTTGCGCGACTTCTTCTTGAACAGCGCTTGGTCCGCCGCAGCCTGGCAGTGTTCCAGCTTGATCTCCCCACATGCCACTTCCCACAGTTCGCTCCTCGAGCACCATCTGCATCTTGAACTTCCACGTGTGGAAGTTGGTTCCGATGAACTTGTTGATGCGGGCGGTCGTCGTCGAGGCAGCGTCCATGGCGAGCGTAGTCGGGGTCTTGAGCAGAAGAGATACGGGGCTTGGGCTCATAACCAAAGGCTATGATCGATTGATGGCAAAATGCAAAGTGATTGATTTAGGTCCTTAGTTCGCAAACTGCTTGCTACCTCTAAGCCTCTTGTCCTACCTACTGGGTACACTCTACTGGATTCTTTACTGGATACTGAGTTACCTTAGCCAATCAGCGAGTGCCACGTAGATCCCATCTTGTACCCACAATCTTGCCCACATGTGCCGTAATCGTAGCGTAAACACGTCGTCCCGTAATCACAGTGAATGATTTGCGGTGCCACTGAGTGAAGGTCATACCGGTATCTTACCGGTATACCGCAGCTGGTCGAGACGTCTTCTTGACAACACTCCCACTCGACTCGACAGCTGTTGCACCCTGAACCCCGAGCTTGTTTCGAAGAACCTCAAACTGCACCGCAGTAATCGGCTTGGTCATCAAGTCTGCCAGCATGTCGGTAGTCGAGACATACTGCAGCACCACTTGACCGTCTTCCACCTTCTCGCACGAAATGGTAGCGGATGTCGATGTGCTTGGTGCGCTTGTGGAACTCCGGGTTCTTGGCCAACGCGATGGATCCTTGGTTGTCCTCGTAGATCTTGACCGCCGACTTGGACTTCATCTCGCCGATCTCGCACAGAAATGCCTTGAGCCAAACCGCCTCTTGCGTAGCCTCCGTTAACGCCATGTACTCAGCCTCCGTCGAAGACAGCGCCACTGTCCGCTGCTTCCTTCTCCAGCTGATGCATCCGCCGTTCATCATGAACGCGTAGCCGCTTGTACTCCGTCGAGACTCGATGTCGCCGGCCCAGTCCG
Source organism: Phytophthora boehmeriae (assembly GCA_011947355.1). Taxonomy (NCBI): domain Eukaryota; phylum Oomycota; class Peronosporomycetes; order Peronosporales; family Peronosporaceae; genus Phytophthora; species Phytophthora boehmeriae. The sequence continues at coordinate 3,899 of JAAVTJ010000145.1, read as the reverse complement.
CATCCGAATAACCTTGAAGTCCGTCCTCGTTGCCCGCTTGAAACTCGATGCCATGCGTCTTCGTGCCTTGGATGTATCGGAACACCCTCTTGAGCGCTTGCCAGTGTGTCGGACACGGATCCGCAGCAAACTGGCTGAGAACTCCCACTGCGGCTGCGAGGTCCGGCCGAGTCCCCACCATCAGGTACATCAAACACCCGACGGCGTTCCGGTACGGCACCTTCGCCATGGTCTCTTCGTGCTTGCAACCGTCTTCGCACATGGCCTTGGTCAACTTGAGTCCCGGGTCTTGTGGTGTCTTCACAGGCTTGCTGTCTTGCATGCTGAACTTCTCCAGGATGTCCTTCGCAAACTTGGTCTGCCGCACCGACACCTTCCCAGCTGTGAGATCTTGATCAATCTCCATGCCGAGGAAGTACTTGAGCTGACCCATGTCCGTCATCTCGAAGCGGTCACCGAGCGCCTTCTTGGTCGACTTAAGCAACTCGTCCGTGCTGCTGGCCAGGACCAGATCATCCACATATAGCGCCACGAAGATCATGTCTTGGTCATCCCGCTTGACGTAGACGCAGTGGTCCGACTCGCACTTCTTGAATCCCAGCTCCAGCATGAACTTGTCGATGGTCTGATTCCACATGCGTGGCGACTGCTTCAAACCATACAACGAACGCTTGAGTTTGCACACATGGTCCGGCGCGCCTCATCAACATAGCCATCCGGCTGCGCCATGTAGATGTCTTCATCCAGCACGCCGTTCAGGAACGCCGTCTTCACATCCATCTGGTGCAGCTTCAAACCATACTTGGCCGCCAGACTCAGCACGATCCGGATCGACGTAAACTTGGCCACCGGCGCGAACGTTTCTTCGTAGTCGATGCCGAACTTCTGCGAAAACCCCTTGGCCACCAGTCGCGCCTTGAATCGCTCGATCTCTCCGGCCTGGTTTTCCTTGACACGGAACACCCACCGACAGCCGATCGCCTTGCGTCCTTCGGCAGTGGCACAACATCCCACGTGTCGTTCTTGAGCAGCGAGTCACACTCCGAGTCGCAAGCCTCCTTCCACTTGGCTGCGTCGCTGGATTCCATCGCCGACTTGAACGTGGTCGGCATTTCTCCCACTGAATCCACGACGTACGCAGCTTCGAAGTCTTGACTTTCTTGTGCTGCCGCAGACATCTCGTCGAGTCTGATGTCGGCTCTGCGACGCAAACCGCTTGGCACTTGGAACTTCCACGGCTTCCTCCAGCGACTGCGTCCGCGGGTGTCGCTTGCTGCCGGGTTCGAAGTCTTCATCCCGCGCATCTTCTTCTTCATTGTCGTCCTCATCCGACTGCGACGAATCTTGATCTGTCGCCTCTTCATCTTGAATGACTATCTCACTCTGAGAGTAGTTGCGTCTCCCACCGTCGAAGACGTCTTCCATGAACTGCGCGTCGCGGCTCACCAACACGCGACCGCTATCCAGTTCTTCAAACCGATACGCTTTCTCGTGCTCCGAGTACCCGAGAAAACGGCAACGCACCGACCGAGCGTCAAACTTGGTGCGTTTTTCCTTCGGGACCGTCACATATGCATGGCAACCAAAAACTTTCAGGTTCGCCAGCAGTGGCTTCTTGCCCGTCCAAACTTGGTGCGGCGACTTGTCGTGGCTGATGGCGCGCGTCGGACACCGGTTGCGGAGGAACGTGGCAGTCATCACTGCTTCACCCCAATATGCCTTCGACAATCCGGCGTGCTCCAACATGCAGCGAGCACATTCCACCAACGTCGGTTCATTCGTTCCGCCACCCCATTCAGCTTCGGAGTATAGGGTGGCGTGAACTTCTGCTCGATACCGCGACGCTTGCAGAACTTGGCCATCTCACCCGACGTATATTCGCCACCGTTGTCGGTGCGGAGTGTTTTCACACGTTTGCCAGTCTGAGTTTCAGCCCACGCTACAAAACTCGGCAAACTTGTCTGCCACTTCCGACTTGTTTCGAACAGATACACCACAAAAATGCGACTTGTCGTCAATGAACGTGACGAAGTACCGCTTGCCACCAAACGTTGGTGTCTGCATGGGACCGCACACATCACTGTGAACGACCTCCAGCACTTGCTTGGCGCGGTTGGGCGACGACTTCATGTGCTCACTCGCGTTTGTTTGCCGAGTGAGCATCCGTCGCACAGCTCCCACTGCTTCACCGACGTCATGTCGATGCCTGTGCCGTAGCCCTTCTTGACGATGGCGTCTAGACCGCCATGGCCAATGTGACCAAGTCGAAGGTGCCAGAGGTACGACGTGGTGTCCCCTTTGCGATCCTTCGAGCTTGCCACATTGGCCTCGTCAGGCATCATCGGCGTCATGCAGAGCTTGAACAGACCTTTGCCCTCACGAGCGCCGAGCTTCCACTTGAGACCCTTTGCTTCCGTGAAGCATCCGTCGCGCTCGAAGGTGACTGGTCCAACATCCTTGGTGAAGCGACCAACCGAGAACAGGTTGCGCGACAGCTTCGGGATGTGCCACACGTTCGTGAGCACACCCTTCTTGATCCCGCGAGGCGTCTTCATCGTCATCACGATGTCGCCGCTGCCGATCGCTTGGACCGCACCGTCGTCTGCGAGGCTCACGTTCACTGGGTCGAAGCTCTTGTAGTTCCGCATGAACTTCTTGGAGCTCGTCATGTGCTGCGTCGCACCCGAGTCGACCAGCCACACAACACTCGACTTGGAGGCACCCGCGACGCCACCAACCGAGAAGAGATAGTCGCCAGAATCTTCGTCCTCTGCGCGACGTTCGCACGCTGCGACCGAAATCGCTCAGCGTCGTTCTGGATCCGCGAGGGACACTCCGCGATCCAGTGTCCTTGTTTGCCGCAGTTGTGGCACGCTCCGGTCTTCTTCACCGGACGTCCTCTGCGCTTGTTGTCGTTGACCATGAACGCTTGACCTTGACCGTGCGCGTGTTCCCTCAGCACCGCCACCTTGTTCCTTGCGCTTCATGTCTTCATGCAGGAGCCGAGACGTCACGAGTTCCCGACAGCGAGTCCGACCTGGACTCCAACGCCGTGATGAGGAACTGGTACGACTCGCTCAGACTGCCCAGAAGCGTGATCACCAAGTCGTCCTCGCTGACCGGAGCGCCCACCGCGTCGAGCTGCTCCGCCAGAGTCTTGAGCTTGTTGATGTGCTCCAGCACATCATCACCTTCGTCCATCATCGTCGTGAAGAAACGTCGACGAAGGAAGAGCTTGTTGGCCAAACTCTTCTTCTCGAAGTGTCCTTCCAGTCTTGACCATGCATCATGCGCGTCCTTGGCCGAGCGAACCAGCGGCAGCTGCGAGTCCTCCATCGCGAGACAGATCATCGCCAGCGCCTTGCGCGACTTCTTCTTGAACAGCGCTTGGTCCGCCGCAGCCTGGCAGTGTTCCAGCTTGATCTCCCCACATGCCACTTCCCACAGTTCGCGCTCCTCGAGCACCATCTGCATCTTGAACTTCCACGTGTGGAAGTTGGTTCCGTTGAACTTGTTGATGCGGGCGGTCGTCGTCGAGGCAGCGTCCATGGCGAAGGCGTAGTCGGGGTCTTGAGCAGAGAATACGGGGCTTGGGCTCATAACCAAAAGGCTATGATCGATTGATGGCAAAATGCAAAGTGATTGATTTAGGTCCTTAGTTCGCAAACTGCTTGCTACCTCTAAGCCTCTTGTCCTACCTACTGGGTACACTCTACTGGATTCTTTACTGGATACTGAGTTACCTTAGCCAATCAGCGAGTGCCACGTAGATCCCATCTTGTACCCACAATCTTGTACCCACATGTGGCGTAAACACCGTCCCGTAATCACAGGAATGATTGCGGTGCCACTGAGTGAAGGTCATACCGGTATCCTACCGGTATACCGCAGCTGGTCGG